>OU860783.2:1379587-2653118 GCA_917862395.2 Heliconius sara | reverse complement strand
CTCTCTGCCGAAATTTGGAGGCATTGCGTATTGAGTGGCAGAACTCAACGCCGCGCTTTACCTCAACACCAGAGCGAAGAAATGGAAATATAAATTTAAGTAAATATTCAATCTCTTCGAGTGGGGATCGAAGCCACGACTAGTCGGTTTTGCAGTCACACTTTGTGCCACTGCGCCACGACTGGCTTCAACTTTACTATTTATTAACTTTTATTATAGCGAAAAGTTTATCCAGACGGCGCCGCGTTATAATATATATATATATATATATATATATAATTCAATCCCTCGAGTCGAGTTCGAAGTCACAACCACCAAGTTTATAATCAAACACTGCACTACGATGGCCTCCACATTTTTTTGTAATTATAATAATTATTATTACTTGTCTTATTAATTAATAATTAGGACTGGAAAACAATTCGAAGTAAAATTAATACGAAATACTTATACGAATTTAAGTTAAGATCCCTTCTTAGAATATTTTGTTTGCTTGTTATGGTTTTACGGGAATCTATCAACTGTTCCCAGTAAAATTTGGTATACATATTAAAAAGGATGACTATTAATATATAATATTTTTTATATATAGGTTATATACATAAAATGTTAAAATGAGTGATGGACCCAAAGATCAAGGCACGACCCAAACCGCGGAACCTAGAAAAAATTTAATTTTACAAATAGCTCCTAGTAACATTAAAAAAATAACTTTGTAAAATCAACTACTAAGGAAGGTTTAAATATAAATATGTTTGAAATAGGTCCTTTACAAATATATAAGCGTTTAATTTTTATTATTATCTAATAATAAAAATAGTATTGGGCGCCGGAGCCCGGCATTACCTGATGCGAAACGCAGTGGCATAAAGCCACTACTTCAAGCCGGTTTTAAATGCCGGGGGTGGTAATGATCCGGTCGAATCCACCTATGCGTGTTGCCATTGCTGGCGTCGTGACTCTACCACACGTACTTTATTCGCCTCTTACGACACCACCAGTACCAGGATGATCCTATTCTAGGCCGGGATCACACGACGAAAATTAAAAAAACCCCACGTTCAAGTGGCAAATGGTTCACTAAAACTGCTTTTTTACAGGAACAAAGACAGGTTCCTAAATTAACTCACTCAACAGTCCACACCAAGTATCTAGTCACAAACAAGTATATTTAACGCTTACCAAAGAGATAATCCAAGCTGACTTTACGACGTCTTTAAGACTATGACTCTCTTTAATAGCGCAATTCGTCTCGTTACCTGAGCTAAGTAATGTAGTTAAGTTGTTATTTTATTGTAGAATTAAAGTACCTTGGGGTCCGATTGTAAACGCAACAGTCGCGAGTTCGATTCCCATTTGGAGTTCATTTTATCGATGTCTCGTTAATTGGTCGGAAAATCGGAAAAGGGTTGACAGCAACGTTAACCATCGCGCCGTCAAGTGGTAGATGGGTTCTACCCTGGGCTTTAAAATCTTCTTTAACATGTATATTAATATTTTGTTTGAATATTTAAAAAATGGAATGTTGTATTTAAATTTAATCTTTTTTCTAAGAAACCTCAAGCTTATTTAAAACATCGTGGTGATTTGTGCTCAATGTTTATCGCATTTTCTAGAAAACGTTCTCAGTAGCCTGGTGCTATTGCAATTTCCTATAAATATTGAAACAGTCTTTTTCTAAATCTAAAAAATAAAAAACATTATTTTCAATAAAAACAATTTTAATTGTAAAAGTTTTAAGTTTTGGTTCTGTGTTTTGAATTATTAAAGGTTTTATGGAATGGAAACCTAGAGTTAAGACACTCCGTCCCCATTAAGACACCTTCCTTCCACCCTTTTTGACGAATTGTCGAGATGTGTTGAGTGACTGAATTAAGCACTATGCTTTGCCTCATTATCAGAACGAGAAATAAAAATACTAGGGAAACACATAATTCCCCAAGTATACTTTTGAAACTATTTTCGGTTTTTCGTTTCCATTAGAAGCGTTGAAATTCACTACTAAGATATCTATATCTAAGACCTTTCTAAAATATAATAGCGCGTTCTTCTTCATTCTCACCGTGACATTCTCGCTAGTACCTACCATTCTGTGTATCTCTTCATTCCGGATTCGATCAGCTAACCTGACTCCGCATATCCTACGAAGACATTGCACCTCCACGGTATTGGTCTTCCTTTCATTCGCTGCCGTATAACAATGTCGGTACCAAAACTGCATTGTGTACGGCCAAACGCGCAGCTGTGCTGACGTTTCGCCGTCTCATCATTGCATCTTTAACTCTACATCGTCTACTCTACATCTATCTGTTCCATCTCTACTGAACATACTTCCCAAGTATACCACTTCATTGACTTGTTCTAGTATCTTACCATTTACACTGATCTTAAATTCCTTCCTTTCTTGATCTAATAATATATTTCGTAATATTATTTGAAAACGCTAACTTTCTTGACGTATTGAGTAATTTTGACTTACTTGCCACCCAATCAAGATGGCAAACTTTGATGTTGTCACCAAAATTAGATATATGCGTGTAATCAAAGAGAATTTATATTAAAGACACATTTTTTAGGTAATCATTAAAATTTATGCTTAGTCTTCCCAATTATATTTAAACCATTTTAAGAAATGTATAAGGGTAAAAACCTTATTGGTTGTAAGTTGTACATTTCATATAGTACAAAAGTAGACAAATTTAATATTAAAAACTATAATCCGTCAAATAATAGGCCGTCGTTGAGCAGTGTCATAGGGTTGTGTGTTCGATTCCAACTTAGAGAAATTAGGTATTGAATATTTTCCTTGCCTTGCTCTAGTATCACAAATCATCAAAGAGCGGCATCGAATTCCACTAGTTAACACACGATTTCCCTACAAAACAAAACATAAAATGAAAACATTATATTATTTTTATTCAGTTTTCAAATTAATCGAGATTCCAAATTAAAATAGCTTATTGTAAAAGTTGAATTCCGGACGCTGCTTCGCCTGTGTGAACTCTTACCTTACCGTATTACTGACAGGTAAAAATTTGGTAGGTTCCCGAGAGTAGGAAAGCAACACGACAGAAGTAACGACGTCGTTTGTCATCTTCAAGATCGCTCAAATAAAGTTGGGCAAATCATCAAATCACATAAATTATAACGTATATCATTGTCATCGTCATCGTCGTTGTGAAGCTACTTTATTTTATGTAAATTAGTAAATATGTTACAAAATATAATAAGAAAACTTAGTCCCCATCAATTTTGAACAATAATATTAAACTAAAGAAGAAATTTATATACTCTTGTATGTACGAGTATGTGGAATTATTCATATGTAATAGTTTCTAGTCACGCAATCAGCCATACACATAATATCAAATTTAGGTGGGAACTTGAGCTCTGCTTTGCATATATCAGAATAGATTTGATAGTAATATATGTATATATATATATCTATATATATATATATATATATATATATATATATATATATATATATATATATATATATATATATATATATATATATATATATATATATATATATGTTGTGTGCGGGATACAGCGTTAAGGTTATTGATTCAAGTCTCGTTGAAGTAATGTGAGAGTATCTAATAGCTCTTTAATCTGATTGGATATTACAACATTTTGTTTAGCTTTATGCTATATCCTGAATATAGCAGGTTCCCAGATTGTCCCTATAGTAGGTTCTTAGGTTTCCTCTGCCTACCAGAGGGAATCTGGGAACTCAGTATTGAGACCCTCACGTTATCATTAAGACTCTCTGACTATTGAGCTTTCTCTGAGATAACATATGAAGATAGTGTCAAAAATTAAAAAAAAATAAAAAGGCAAATTTTCAGTAGTTTTTGTATATTGATATGCCAAAATAAGTAAAGTTTTTCCAATGAAACATTGAGTACTACTGTTAGACTACAATTATATGTCAACGCGCAGAAATCTTGATTTCATGAAAGTGAAATGACAATTCTTCATCATCACTATTTATCGTATTAGGCAGGCAAAGAGAAACTATTTTAACCATAACCCTAAATGGGGATTGAACACACAACCACCGCGCTATAAGCACTACCTCGACTACACTGTACGCCACGATACACGACTTCATTAATATTAGTTCTACGAAATCTCCAGCCGCTAGTACTGAGTGTATAATTGAACACCCTCGACATCATATGGGACAACAGTTTGGCACATCACATGTCATATTAATCAAATCCATTTTCATTATATTATTAGCGCAAATACCTTATTGAGTTATTACTTGTTTATCTGTTGATAAGGAGATAAATACAAAGATACGATAAAAATTCTGTTTGAGGCCGTTGTGGTGCAAGGGCATAAGCGTGTGACTGTATAAGGGACGGTTGTAGGTTCGATTTCCACTCGCGTAATGATATATTTCATATTTTTAATATTCTTATTTTCTCGCCGTAAGGCAAGGGAAACGATATACGCTATGCCACGAGAATGCGGCGGAAAGTAGGGAACGAAAGGGGTCTTGATTATAAAGAAGTTGTGTAAGACTAGGTTGCCGAATTCCTCTGGCTATCCTGCTGTGTGCAGGATGCATCGTGAACCCAATTAAAATTTGTTTGTACATTGGATTTTTGGTCAAAGATATTTTCAGCATTCTCATGTAGCAACAGACACTACGTTGTCAATTGTCCGCCTGTAAACGAAAATAATTACTAATGACATTTCGTGACTAGCGGAACTATACTTCATTCATTCGTATTACTGTGGAATAAAAATTTAAAATTCTATATAATAATCTGGCATTTCTCTAATGCTTTTAAAATATTGCTTATCAAATAGCTATTAGCCATTTCATTACATAATAAATTCTCATATTCTAAAGCTATAAAAGAAACAAAAAAATATTGAAATATTATATCGAACACACAGGAAACCCGATCATCGTGAATAATAGTACCCTACACTTCAAACGCAACGCTCTCCCCTGGCTATGGCCATAGTATGGAGTTACAGCTCTTTATAGACTTCGGATATAAAACTGAAGTTAGTAGATAACGATGTCTTTTGCCCTTTGATGTCCGCTTGTTACAACTTTACTTGTTAGAAAAACTCTGTCATACGATAGTTCTGTTGTTTTGTCGTGTTCCACAGGATTTATAGCGCTATAGCCAAGATAAAATGATTTTTTTTCTTTTATGAAAGAAGGTAGAGATAGATGCACTTTTTGAAGGTACCCATATCGTATTGAAACACTGCTGCATATAGGTCATGCCCATAGAATAACGATGCTGGTCGTGTCATCCCAGGATGGTAGTGGACGGCATCCAAGTTGGAGTATAAACCCCTGGTGTTACAAAAGTTCATGTTAAGCGTGGAAAAAGTTGCCGTAGAAAGTACACTTCGTTTATAGTGCGGTACTGTGCCCTCCCGAGAATTAATCGAGCGACCTGGGCTTAAGGACTCCGGGAGGGATTTTCTAGCACGGGAAATGCTAGTACCCTCCTGGTGTATTTTATATTAAAATTTGGATAGAAATTGGACAATAAAGCGATGTATCACAAAGTATAGTAGTAGTAAAGTAATAAAATATTTTATTAGAAATTTATACAAAAAAAAATAAAACAAGCGCTATTAACGCGACTTGAACTTGAAACGTCCAAGTGGTTTAACCAGTTAAATCATATACCTATCTAGATCATAATTCTTGTACAGTAGCTATTTTGGTTTATATCATTTCTGTAAAAGGACTTTAATTTGGCAAGAGAAAATGTTATTTATTAAATATATTTTACTTAAATATTAATTGCACACCAACCCTTGTTTCCTGAAAAGTACTTAAAAAAATATTTACTATAAATTACCTTAAATCCCCTTATTTCACTGTAATGCAAGCATTAGTTGTTATCTGATATTGTTTACACAATGCTGTCTAAAGATAACCATTATTCGATTTTATTGAACTGAATAACTATTTTATGTTTTCACGTTAAATTACAAAAGTATATTTTACATCCAAAATATTTTGTATTTTTTTTCTTTACGCTATATACCGCAAACAGCAGGATCAGCAGTTAATAGCATAAAGAAACTTGGTTATCTCTCTCACTCTCTGTCTTTCTTAGGTGCTAGACCTTAACGACACGTTGTGTCTTTTTACCAGAGCGAATTATTAAAAAAAAAATTGAACCATGAAAACACCTCTTGTCTCGTCTTTGCACCGAGTTTTCTAGGCATTGTGAATTGGGAGATAGATCTCGACGCCGCGCTTTGCCTTATTACAGAGTGAGAACATAAAAATATTAATTATGTTATTCTCCTGAGTGGGAATCAAACTATAGCTACATATATCCTCCCGGGACCCAGAGCAAAAAATTACAGAATAAAGCAGCGTTTTTTTATTATTTTGGAGGCACTTGGGATTAGTTTAAAAGAAATCTAACGATTAAATCTTATTGAATTATGTATTTCAGGATTTTCAGATGGTATCAAATATGATACTGTGGGCCGCACATGTAAAAAATACACATACATTTTATTACCATCAATTTATTCCCACATTGGTGTAAGTTTTAGTTCAGCGCTCCAAAAAGGTTTCATAATAATTATAATAAATATGTTTTATACGTAAACCTTAATGTCCACTTGTACCTACCAACAACTTCAGTATGATTCTTCCTTCGATCCCCACTCGAGGAGATGAAATATTTACTAAAATTTACATTTCCATTTCTTCGCCCTGACGTTGAGGCAAAGCGCGGTGTTGAGTTCTGCTAACTAACACGCAATGCCTCTTGAACTCGGCGGAAAGTGGAGAACAGAGTGTCTTAACTCTAGATTATCTCTGCCTACTTTGGCATACAGCGTGAAGCTTCATCAATGTCTGTTTAAGCCCAGTAAAGTTTATTAACGCCTAACGCGTTAATAAAAAATACCCAAGTATTAAATGTTCGTAAAATCAAAGTACTAAATAACTTCAACGTTTCTATATAAACACTATAGTCATGAATTTGATCTCATCATCATCATTATCCTCGATCATTTGAGAGAATATTAAAATATGTATAAAAAAACCTTTTTAAATACAAGCTTTCTAGATTTTTTTTATCGTATATTGTATTTAACAAATCAATCAGCTTCAATTGGTACCCACATTAAGTGGTTTGTATAAAAATTTGTAACTGCCATTTCGTTACGGCGACCATTTTGGATTAACCAGCCATATTGAATATATGTAATTTCACTGTCATCAGAACTGAAGCCCTAATCTAAATATCAGCTCAACCGGACACTGGAAAGTGGTTCAAATTGATTTAAAATAAAAAAACGAAATCACCAAATTAAATCACTATAAGTAAAAGAAAGAAATAAAGTAAGAGTAAAAGTAAAAGCAGCAATGAATTCACGTCTTAATAAGATAAAGATGCGGTAATCCGAATGATGGCTGTAAATTATAGGGAGGACCACTATAAATCAAGCGTGAAACCGCATTCCCTTTGTCCATGTAGCTTTTTCCGAAATAAAGGACAATACAGGCTCAATCAGGACACTTGCGTGGTGCGGAAAATTTATATATTTCTTTTATTTTTATGTACTTTGTACGTTTGTACGTATATATTTGTCTATTTGTGGATATGTTTTTTAGCTTCACGTTGTATCCCGCAAGGAGCAGGGTAGGCGGTCCTCCCGCCTAGTGCTAAGACACTCCGCTACTAATATCCGTAGTTAATAATACGTGACCCTGTGTCCTGACAAGCACACCCTCTGGTCAAACTAGGCGTAGAGTTCCTCCACTCAACAATCTTAACAGTAGGTGCACTCTGTTCTGATACGGGACACAGCGTGACGCTTTAAAAAATTACCGAAAGTACTAATTTTTACTGTAATTGTGCATATTTTTGATTTCTTTTTTCTTCAGCTTCTAATAAATTAATTTTGTTACATACGTCTAATCATGCAAGGAAATTAATAACAAAGAGATTGTGTCCGGGATACAACGTGAAGCTGATTTTTATACAGAAATAACTAATATAATACTATACTACTGTGTATGTCTCATAGTATAAATGTAGTTATATGGGCGCAGTCTTCGAAGCAGACTTAATGACTTCCTTTTCCGTTTACTAATTACATAGAAAATCAATTAATTATTTTGTCGGGGATTTTATCATGTATATCTATATGACGGTTCAGTATAAGATTGATTTGAATTTCAAGGTATATTTATTATATTCTTATTCCCTCTGCCTACCCTGCTAAAGAAAAGCTGATTGAATTTTTTTTAATTGATTGTATAGGGCAGGGTGTGATATACACATACATATGTATAAGTACATAGATATGGCCAGTGGCTTCCTCTTTGTGCCTAAATTGACCTGATTGGATGAATAGACATATTCTAAATAGCTTTAGATTTCTGATATAGTATATCATTATAGCCTTCTTTGATAAACAGATTTACTAATACAAAATATTTTTTAATACGAATCAATAGTTACTGAGATTAACGCACTCAACCAAACAAACTTTTCAGCTTTTGTAATAATATTATAGTATTTTATTTTCCCCTTCAACATATAAAATAAAACAAAACATTTAGATATATTGAGTAAAAAATCTATCAATTGGTTGTTCAACTTCAAGCTTTTACGGATGAACGTACATAAAACCGTTTTTCAATTAGTTCAAATAAAAATTGCTTCACTCGATAGTTACTTCACGTGTAAAACATGAATAGAATAGACAAAAACTATATTGCGTCGACATTTAGTAGGTATTTCGTTTTTTAGAGAAAAGTATAAACATTTTGAACGTAGCGCAAACCTGGGGCCCTTGGGAAACCGTCTTAATTTTCTAACCACTAAGCCATACGTTCTTTCTCTTTTTATTGACCTGCTATGAAGGTTATCATATACAACGTTAATCTACATAGTTAAAGAATTAATAACACATGAAAAGCAAAAGGCAGCTTCACGCACTTTCCTTCTTAGTAGGGTAGGTAAAGAGAACCTAGAGTCTGAACACTCCGTTCTACCCGTTCCACCCAAATTCGAGACATTGAATATTGAACGGTGAAACTCAACGCTGTAGCCAACACCAAATATTCCGTCCTAAAATTTTAATTTCCTGAAATTGTCTGTATCTATAGTTGAAGAAAAACCTCAAGCGATACAAGTTACACGTAACACCTCGTTTCGGCCCTTGACCATTCAGAAGAGAAGTTTTTAAGTACGGTCGGACGTGATAAATGTACCCCTTTATTCGAGTCGCCTATCAAGCTACCTTCGATTTTTTTGTTTTCTATATTGTCACTGAAAAAAGCAATTTTCAGGATCATATAGCGCTTAGAACGTTTTTGTATTGGGATAAGAATATAAATTTATAACACTCGCTAGCTTATATTATTCATTGGAAGGTATAAATTTAATAAATTCTTTATGTTATAATCCTTGGAAGATATAAAGATATTTTAGTAAATTTAATATTTGAGTTGAAACCGTCGTGGCGCAGGGGCAGAAGGCTGTGACTGTAACGCGATGGTTGTAGGTTCGATCCCCACTCAGTGGAATGAATTATTTTATTAATTAATATTTTGATTTGTTCGTTCTGGCACCAAGCTAAAGTCTTCGAAAAATTCGGCGGAAAGTGTTATTGTAGCCCATCAAAAATAACTATAATAACTAAATTGTTATATAAAATTTGAAAATAATACATTTTACGATTATACGCCGATTCTCTCGATGAAATCGAACCCACAACTGTCGGTAACAATTTGTAGTTTCTGTACCATAATAATTGATCATGTTTTTTAAAAAATAAAATCAAAGAAAATCAAATCAGCTTCATAATGTATTCTGCACTGAGCAGGGTAGACAGAGGGAATCTAGTGTTAAGACACTCCATTCCCCATTTTTTTCTTACAAAATAATAAAATAACAAATGAAAAATAAACGAAATTAATTTATCCAACCAACCCCTGTCAAAGCGGTTTGGCATTTTACTACTGGTGTAAAGCGCAGACGACGGGACGTGTATTTGCATAATAGCCAATCAGCTCGCGTTTTCCTTCTGATGGTGTCATCGTCATGCTTGACACTTGTATTATATAAGGGTAATATAAAATGTGGGGTTCAATATATATATATTTACGTACGTACATACAATTAAAGTATGTAAAATATATATATTTATATATGCACATGTATTGAGAACGGAGTGTCTTAACACTAGATTCTCAAGTTCGCTCTGCCTACCTAAAAAAAACAACATAATAAATCATATTGGGATCTTTGAAATCTCTCTATTTTTCTCCAAGTTTTCAGTTGTTAATCTTTATACAAATAAATCTGAACGTTTTTCCAAACCGACGTTAATATAATTTTAAATGAACTTAAATCCCGGACACCGTTTAGTGTAGTGACACATTAGTCACGTAATGTCACGTTGTGAAATTACCTCTCACTTCTTCTTCCTCTTTCTCCTTCTGCGTCTGGCTGAATAGAGAAAAGAAATTTAGTTTAATAATGGCTTTACTTTTTACTTCTAAGAGGATTATGTCCAAGTAGTGAAATGAAATCACTATTTTTTCACAAAAGTGGATCACTCATTCGCTAATGCGGATCAGTGATCCCCTTTTGTTTTAATATCGCTTATATATGATTATCGAACTCACTAACTACAATTTATATTTTATTTTATATTTATGCTTCGAATAGAAGAGTAGGCAGAGAAAACGTGGGAACCCCTCGTGTTAAGGCACTCCGTTCCCATTAGGATATTTCCGCTCCCCACTTTTTTACCAGAGCGAGTAAACGAACATATTAAATACTTCATTTCCTCGTGTAGAAATTGAACCAAGAACCTGTCGCGTTCACAGTCACACGCTTGTACTCCTGCGCTACGACTGGCCTCAATTTACATTCATTTCCTTATATCTAGGTCTTAATTTCCTATTTAAACTAAGTAAATAATAATAGTTTAAAACATCCGCGTACGACGTGTCAGCTTACGCCGCCTAACGTCTCAGATAAAACTTAAGAAAGGAGTATGATAATAAATCGCCAAGTTTCTCCGCTACTTGGCAGTCTTGAGTCGTGAGTGTAGAGTTACTGGATATACTATTAATAAACAAGTTTTACTAACAAATTAATATATATTATTAGTTTTATTTTCAGTTTTGCTTACGCCGTTTTAAATTAATATATTTTTGTTTATCGTTATATGAATAAAATCAATTTAGTGTGTTTTTTAAACTAGACCATAAATTGCAAATTATATTAAAATAAATAAAATGTATACATTTTAAAGTTTTTTTTATAATTACTTAACCTGAAATCGAACCCACGGCAAACGCATGTAAATTTTGAAGTGAATATATTTTTCAAGAAGTTTTTTTATTGTCTCGCTTTATGAGTGGTAAGTAAAGGTTCGTACATACCTACTAGCCTACTAGGAAATTAAATAGTAAGTCCACAAAGTCTATCACTATTAACGTTTATTAAATTGTACAGAAGAAAGCACAACACAATTAAGTTAGCGGAAGAACAGTTTATAGGAAAGAGTTAAAGCACAGAACGACAGTTTATATTTGTGCCGTGTGATCCCGACCTAGAATAGGATCATCCTGGTACTGGTGGTGTCGTAAGAGGCGACTAAAGTACGTGTGGTAGAGTCACTTCGCCAGCAATGGCAACATGCATGGGCAGACTCGACCGGATCATTACCACCCCCGGCATTTAAAACCGGCGTGAAATAGTGGCTTTATGCCACTGCGTTTCGCATCAGGTAATGCCGGGCCCCGGCGCCCAACCCATCTTAAGGCTGGCAATGCACCTGTAACTCCTCTGGGGTTGCACGGGGTCGTGGGTGGCGGTAATCACTTACCATCAGGTGATCCGCACGCTCGTTTGCCGTGTCTTTTCCATAAAAAAAAAATTAAAAAAAAAAAACAAAAAAAAAACCCGGTAAGGCGGTACAGAAAAGCAGAAAGATTTAAATTAGCAAAACGGTATTATAACTAGACGTGCAACAAAACATATGGTGGAAAAGTGAAGCACGACTCGAATGACAAACCTACTTGCGCAACCGGTTCTGTTTTGTAAAATATAAATTTAAATATAATTATTTATACATTGTTATAATATATACTTTGGCTTTAATTTAAAAAAAAAATGTTTCTAATAAAAATAAAATTTTAATATATTGTAGTTAACCACTACACTCGTTTTTAATGATTTTATTGAATACGTAGTACGCGTGTTATGTCTACAGCATTAACCTGAGAACCACTGGCGAGCCTTAAATCAAATCTAACAGCTAACTTCAGTACTGTGCTGGTAGCATGTATCTATCGAGCTTATAAGATACATTTATCTAACTGACTTTAAATTTGGCAAGGAGAAAACACTTATTGATTCTAAAAAAATAACTTGTTTTTTCTAAATTTCACAAATAGACAAATTAATTTCATATTTCAATTAAGCAAAGAAATTTATTTTTGTTTCTCGATGTATCACGTCGAAAACATTAAAGGCAGTGGGAACCTAGGAACCTAGTGTTAAGACACTCCATTCTCGTTAAGACAACTTGAACACTTCCGTTCCTCACTTTTGGCCTAATTCCGGAGGTATTAAGACAACTTGAATACTTCCGTTCCTCACTTTTGGCCTAATTCCGGAGGTATTGCATAGTGAGTGGTGGAACATAACGCCATGCTATGCATTGTTAGCTCGAGTCTGAAACTATCCCACAACCTGTCACGCGCACGTTTCTACTGCGCAACCACGGCAACCCTCAAATGAACCAATATAATTATTTTACAATTATAAAAATAGACGAGGGTGAACAATTTAACAGTACAGGCTAGTAAAAAAATATATAACAAATTCATCCAGATTTTTTACATCACCGACCGCCTTGTCCTACCTTATGACTTAGCAACGGCATAAATTAGCGCGACGAACATTATATAGCAATATTAGAACAACGATGTTTTATTACCAAACTTTGTAAGTTCGAGACGTGCGTCGCGTGCCGTCGTGCTAGTATAGCCTTTGGTATTTAAGCATTTTAGAAAGCATTTATGTATATTACTGGAAACTATTGTTGTAAATGGCAAACTGTTTACAAGTATACTTAATTATTGATGTGATTTTTGTTGTAGTAGTATAGTATCTGCTTGTAACGATGGTTTTGGGTTCGATTACTACTTGAGAGAATGAATTATTTAATATTTTCATTTATTTGTTCTGATAACAAGACGCAATGCGAGATTGAATTCTGGCACTCATCACGCAATCAATCCAATTCTATTTTAATACAGGGTGTTCATGTCTCTTAATGGTAGAAATTAACGCTTTAAATGGATTCTTACAGACAATCTTAATTAAGGTCAAGAATTATGATTTTGGGTTGAAAAATTTGTTTTGAAAAGAGAATTCAAGCAAGCAAATTCTTAAAATTTGCGTGAAAAGAAAAAATTGCAGCAACCGTTGTCAAAGCAAATGAGCAGAGGACGAAGAGAGAGAGAGAGAGAGTTTATTGAAATGTAATTTTATATAAGTTTTGTAAACATAATACATATTTTCTTAATAAATAAAAAAATACCCTCAATAATTTTCACCATTCATTATATTAAGGAACCATGATGTAATTAATACTTTAATAGACCGTTATTTGTAAATATTTATTAATTAAGTAATTTAGTCGTTTTAAATTGATAATTTACTTGAGTATTTCTATTTAGAAAATAGATTTAAGAGGCATTTGAAAAACAAGGATGATTTCATCTTTAAATATTATAGTTTTCTATATGTATTTAGT
The DNA here is from genome assembly GCA_917862395.2 of Heliconius sara. Classification (NCBI taxonomy): domain Eukaryota; kingdom Metazoa; phylum Arthropoda; class Insecta; order Lepidoptera; family Nymphalidae; genus Heliconius; species Heliconius sara. Next base: position 2,639,309 of record OU860783.2, on the reverse strand, counting down.
ATGATTACAATAATCATTTACAGATGAACCATTAGAATAAACATTAATTTTAAGATTGACCATCTATTACATGATATTTTCTATAAAACATAAGGCCTATAAAACATAAACTGCGCATTTCATTTTCTATTGTTATAGTAAGCCAGAATCAAAAAAAAAAATTAAAATGAAACCAACCTTTACGTCTGCTGCTGCTGTAATTGTTTTAAGACAACCATGAGGTATAGACTATACCTAGGCTAAGGCTTATTCTTTTCACAGCACTATACCGTATAGTGTTGTGAAACTTAAAAACTCATGAGTGCGAATTATCAACCTACTTAATGTTGATAATTTGCACTGATTAAACCAGTCAACCCTGAGAATGCGGCAGATTGAAAGGCAGCAACCATTATTTTTGTTCTGCAACTCCCTATGCAATTTGCTTTCAAATGAAAAAAATATGTGAGTGCAGTTTTTCAACAAAAAAGAATTACTATAAATTTTATTTAAGATCATTGCGGCACGATTTTTCTAGGCAACCCTGGTTTAAACTGTTTTACTATCATTTTTAAAAATAAATTTAATTAAATGGGATCTAGAACAATTGACTGAGTAGTGGAATGCAACACCGCGGCTTATTACCAGGAAAATTAAATAATTGAAACATAACTATTTCCTAAAATTGTGTTCAAAAGCAAACAATTGAATAAAAAACAAATTTTACATTTTATACCACAGACTTTCCGAAAAAAAATCGTGACATTGTGTATGATGGAATTCAGCACAGCACTGAATTCAGTCATGAGAATTGAACCCGCTGTCATCATATTTACAATCAAACGCCATCAGTTGTAGTACAATGGCCTCCAAAGAATATATATATATATATATAGATTAATTATATTCACATTCACAAAACCCTAACAATCTTTCAACGATGAGAAAATATATATATATATATATATAGATTAATTATATTCACATTCACAAAACCCTAACAATCTTTCAACGATGAGAAAATAAACATAAAGTTTCATTATAATAAAAGCATATTAAACAATCCAGATATGGAAACGTGCTCAGGTGCAACTATATAACCGAAACCATTAAATGTATTGTAATTATCTGAGTAGGCCAATTAATTTGATTGAAGACCGACTGTACTGCTTTTGTAGTATTACTGGATTTGACTGTATTTAAAGAACCATATACAAATATTTACTATTCATCGATTCAATTTTTTTTTTCATTGTTGATTCTCACTAAGGGGATTGGTGATTTCAATTTTCCAAGCGGTATTTACTTTGGTATTGTAGTTATTTTTGAACATGTTGTTTGTAAAGTACTGTTATAGTTATTAGTATTTCTTATTGTTGTTTTATATATGTTTGCAAGCAACGGAATCATAAAATAAATTCATAATCAAAATCAAAAAAAAGAGCTTCACGCTTTTTAATCCACAGCGGGATGGACAAAAAGAAACAGTTAGCAGAGAGAATCGTGTTTCACAAAAAATTCGCCCTCCAATTTCGAATTCAAGACATTCGAATCGAGTGAGGATCTAATCCACTCAGACTTGAAATAAATTTCTAATGAAAATAAATTAATATTGCAAAGAAAATTCTTAAAATTCACAGTATTATCTTGTTTTACATAATTAAAAACAGTTTACGAGGCATTGCGAAGCTAATGCTTAACGACTTAAGTTAAATTGCCATAACTACTAACAATTCTTTTATATTACAACAAATTTCGGTACGCTATCACTTTAATTAATTTTACAAGTAAACTTACAAATTTACTTGTAAATTTTAATATATTAAAGTGATTAAAGAAAAATAATATTTTCGGCAATATTATCTAATATATTGATCCTCTACCTTGTATAAATCGAGTTTAGCTACATAAAATAAGAAAAAAACATATATAAAAATATGTGTGCCGTGCCGTATAAGTGCCGTGTGATACCGGCCTAGAATAGGATCATCCTGGTACTGGTGGTGTCGTAAGAGGCGACTAAAGTACGTGTGGTAGAGTCACGTCGGCCAGCAATTGCAACATGCATGGGCAGACTCAGACCGGATCATTACCACCCCCGGCATTTAAAACCGTCGTGAAGTAGTGGCTTTATGCCACTGCGTTTCGCATCAGGTAATGCCGGGCCCCGGCGCCCGACCCATCTTAAAGGCCGGCAACGCACCTGTAACTCCTCTGGGGTTGCACGGGGTCTTGGGCGGCGGTAGTCACTTACCATCAGGTGACCCGCCCGCTCGTTTGCCGTGTCTTTTCCATAAAAAAAATATATTGTAATTACTTTAGAAGTATAGACTATAGCAACTTTCAGCAATGTGTACATGTATGTGTGTGTCACGGGAGGGTTCTCTCTTATCTCATTAAGCATTTATTCCATATTGTATGGCACCATGCGAAGGGTCTGTTTAATTACACGCCGTAAGTTGTCTGGCGGGTTCATTAAATTGTTAGTCGATACGCTTTTGATACCAAAGGGAAATGAATAATTGTTTATTCGTTTTGTTAGGGAAAAATGATTAATTTTTAAATAAAAACTAACGTTTTCTAGCATTATGACTTAATTAATCTAAGTTAAATTGAAAGTTTAGTGAACTGGTGGTAAATTATTTGACGTTCAAAAATTTGAGCATGTAACTTCTTATTTTAATGAAATTATTTGACTGTTACTTTATAATTTAATTATAATTAGTTTTCCACGTTACCTGTTCTGGAAAAGAAGCAAAAAAAATCTTTTTAAGATATCATACATCACAAATACTTAATATTTTCGGATTTATTTTGACATTAATTGGACGTATTTTAAGCATAAATCAAGATTTTGAATGTATTTAAGTTAAAACAAAATCCGCTGCGTTACTTTAAAGATTAAAGCATAAGTACTTCAATTGGGTATTTTGTCATTTTTTTTATTGTATAATATATTTACTATAAGTATAAGTCTAATATATTTACTAAGAGAAGCCACAACTATGACGTGTTCTCTCTTAATATGCTTTTGTGTCAATCTATGTGTACAGGGTTTTTTTTTATTATTTTTAAATTAAATAGCATAATTAGAATTAAGGTCACCATCAATGAGCCATCGCTAAATTACTAATATCAATCATATAAATATTCCCCCGAGTTGCACTCGAACCTGTAACGATTGCTTTCATAGTCAAACCTCAGTGGTCTATACGAAGCGTGGTAGAAAACTTTATGGTTAGTATACAAAACAGTCAGTCAATTGCTTTAGATATTACCTATCCTCTTATGCACTATAGGGGACTGAAAACTTGTTTGTTCACTCCATTGATGATAACATAAGGGTTCTCGTTGGCTATAATCGTTTGACCTGATTCCACTTAAGCATTTCTATTATCTAGTTATTATAATTTTCCCTGTGAAATATATTTATATAATTTATACGAGTGCGTTATATATTCCATTTTGAATAAAAGAAATGCTTTATATATATCTAAGTGTATATTATTAACTTAATATCTTATTGACAGATACGATTTTCTTGATCATAAGAAAGGCAGCGTCACGTCTGTTTTTGCATAACAGGATAGGGTAAAGGGAACCAATAATAAAGATACTTATTACTACCCGGCCTATTACCGGTACATGTTAAGTGGCGAAACTGTATTAAGAAAATAATTAAAAACTATTAATTTTCACCAGATAGGAAACGATTCCTCAATCAAGGTGTACATTCAGGGTTTGAACACTGCTCCAGTAACCACTTCAACAATACATATCCTAACTTAACATAAAATCTCCATCTCATGTTTTTCTACCAAACCTGAAGCCTATAATTGAAATGGTAAAACAACAAAGGAGCCAGGTGCACCAAATGGAAATCAATTAATACCGTCCGGGATGGAGGTTCTGAGTAATTCGCGTTACGCCGGCTTATTACGCTGCGTTGTTGGACACCGAGCCTCTATTTACTGACCAATCATTTTGGGCTCAGCTGCATAGTAATTAGGTGTAATTGTATCGTATTTAATGTGTTGTATCGAGGCGACAGGTTGTGGGTTCGGTTCCCACTTGAAGAAATGTGATATTTAATATTTTTTTCGGTCCGGTATCGAGGCAAAGCGCGCCGTTGAGTTCCGCCGGTAATATAGAATACATTTGTTATTTTGAATATTAATATAGTTTAAGGTAATATCAACATAGTTAAGAAGACAACTTCATTAATAGCTTTCTTAAGAGCATAATATATTCTCATATGTATAGACACTGTATTTATATTATAGTAAAAACCGGTCATATGCGAGTTGGACTTACCCACCAAAGATTCCGTAACAATTTCAAGACCGTAGGTCTACAGGAAGTACCACTTACAAATATAAGTTGGCGGACGTGAGCACTTATTTTGTATGATGTGGACTACAATTATAAGTTTGTAATGACTTTTTCTATGAAATACCTGTAAATTTTACAAGTCCATCGGAAGCACCTTAGAAGGGAACCGTAGACTTCAATATAAGATATTTTCTGCTTAATACCTCCACGTGACCTCGGACGGAGAAACGAAATAATCCTATAAGGTATAAGGATAAGGATATATATGTATATCAAGTAGGCAGAAGGAATTTAGTGTCAGTTTCCATAAAAAAAGAAGTGTCAAGACACTTCGTTCGCGGAGAGCCACTGACAGAGTATTCCACCCAATGTTTTAGACAAATTAGTATACCGCATTTCCTTCTTACTAGATCCACGAAACGAAAATAAGTTATCAGCTCCAGGGGAAATCGAACCCACAACCCTGCGCGTTTACAATCACACGTTATGCCTCTGCGGAAAGACGGTCTTATCTTCGCTAAAATATGTTTTAATTCACAAGATGAAATCGTTTTAATTAAAATCTTTTTCAGTTGTGAACGTTTCCAAAAACACCGTTCTGTTTATATTATAAAATGAATGATATTTCGTTGAATTCATATAGCTTATAGCTTTATAATGAAATATATAAATCTAACTAAAATATATGTTATATATATGAAAGGATTTCTCTGTAGGATATAAATAAAATTGAAATGCCATTTAGGGATATACTAAATTGTTTTAAATGGATAACGTGAGTATAAATGTGTTTATTGTGAGTTCGATTCCCACTCGGGGGCCGTCATATGCAATGTTTAAATTCAGTTGGAACTTCCTAATACTACACGCGTCCTGGTAAGCGCTATTGCATCGCTTTCTGTTCTAATAATAATAATAATTTTTATTTCAAATTTACATCCATATAAATTGTTCGTAACATTGTAAGCTTAAGAACTATTGTTAGTACGTGAAACCTAAACAATAACAATCAGGTCGTGTGTAATTTTACCCACCGACCCATTAAAGGCAAGTCCTATCGGTCTACTAACACATTCAGCATTCCACAGGAGGAACCGCGGAGGCGAGCTAATGTGGAGGCGCACCGTTTTCTCATAATAGCATTAAAATCATCCGTATGCGCCTCCGTAAACATGCTCGAGGCACTGCACTGTCGCGGCAACCCCATCAGAACCCTGAACGCGTTGTTGTACTGGACCCGTAGGTCGCTGTATGCTCGGCGCGTGTAGTCAACTCAAAGGCTACAAGTGTAAAATGACTGACAGTATGCTTTAAAGAGAGTTATTTTAACTTGATCCGTGCACCTTGCAAATCTCCGAGCCAACATAAATTTTTATTATGACTATATTTAATATGTATATAATCAGATTTTACAAAAAAACATCCAACTTCTTTTTACGATAGTAACATTAACAATATCTCCTAGTATTTGAAACTACACTATTATGTATTTAATTTCTTTTAGCTTCACACCGTATCATCACCACCACCACCAATACTCACCACGGTAGGTATAGGGAACACTTCGTTTTCTATTTTCCGCCGAATCAGATACTTAACATGTTGAGTGGCGGAACTTAACGCCGTACTTTGTCTCGTTAGCAGTGCGAAGAAATGAATAATCAATATATCATTCACTATCTTGGAAAGCCTCCACTATCGGGCGACTATCATATACATATAATCTCTGTATATAATACCAACTTTTTTGCTAGTGATGGACGCACAGCGCACAAACGAAATTACTGGAATAAGAAAAAGTTAAATTTAATATGTAGATAGATTAGAAAGTGTAGGGAAGTACCAAGAGAGGATTTCTCGAAATTTCTATGAAAACGGTAAAAGACGGGCTTTTCCATTTGACGTTCATACATACAAAACTAGTTACTACGTGAATCCTGCACACAGTATGGTTGGAGTTTAGAACCTAATGTTAAAACATTCCGTTCCGCATTAAGACATTTCCGTTCTCTGCTTTCCATGGGATTCAGAATAATATTAATAATCATTCTAAATAATTCCACAACCACTGTGTTATTAAGATGTCAAATATATTATAATTGGTGTATTGTATTATTCATTGAAGTATTAGTTGCGTACTAATTAGATGTAGCTTCATGGTAGATGATGTTCGATATATGTTTATTTGTTTATATATGTTTATATAAATCTACGTATATATGTATCGAGGCCAGTCGTGGCGCAGCGGCACAAAATGTGACTGTAAAACTGACTGGTTGTGGGTTCGATCCCCACCCGAGGAGATGAAATATTTACTTAAATTTATATTTCCATTTCTTCGCTCTGGTGTCATGGCTAAGCGCGACGTTGAGGTCTGCCACTCAACGCGCAATGCCTCCTGAATTCGGCAGAAAGTGGGGAACGGAGTGTCTTAGCACTAGATTCCCTCTGCTTACCCTGCTGTGTGCGGGATACAGCGTCAAGCTGATTTATTTTTTTATCTTATATAAATAACAACATAATAACTAAGGTGTGTCATTTATAATTATATTTTAGGGAAATTACTATAGAAATAAAAAATATTATAAATTTCATACGTTTTCCAGGTCTAGTATGAAGAGCGGAACATAACGCCGCTTTTTAGCCGGCTAGAGTGTGGTAGTACGAACAGAGCGAAGAAATTAAAATAATATAGAATTATTATTTATACCTTTAACACAATTACCTACTTATATTATTAAACTATCTGAATGTCTTGCTAAATGTTATATGAATAAAATGTCCAGTAAATAATAAAATGTGAAAAGAAAAATTTCTTTCTATCTGCCCCATTAGAAAATTATCTATAATTTTTTTTTCAGCTTCACGCTGCACGCTTCAGGATAGGCAGAGAAACTGCCTATCCTGCTATATGCGAGACCTAGTGTTAAGACACTGAATTTCCTATTTTCCATCAAATTTATATATTTAAAATTTACTTATTGACAATGGAATTTATATTTATATAAAATAAATAAATTCAATTGTCAATATTTCTTTAAAACCTTAAAATTAATTAGCTTAAGATCATTACCGAGCTCGTATGGACGTCCAATTTCTATAGAGCACTTATAAATTAAATTAAATCCAGCAATTACTTGATTTCAAGCATATTTTTAACGTGACTCCCAGTAAATTTCAACCGTCAACATATTAAAATTCAACGTGAATTTCGTCAGGTCCATCGAAGTGGTTTCACAATCATTTCTATTCAATTTTATGATTTTTCACTGGGCGCTCTGAATTTAAAGTGGTAACAAATAACCTAATAAGGTTCAGAAATTTTACTAAATATAAAAAGTAGGTAAAATATTTAAATTTAAAATGTTATAGTAAAGTATATAAAAAGGTGGTGTTGAGGCCCCCGCAGGTATCGGGGGCCCCCTTTAATATTTCATATAAAAAATCACGCTATCAAGTGAAGCTTTTTTTTTAAACAGAATATTAATATGATTAAAATTATACAAAATAGTCTAAGAGAACGCAGTATATTACAGTGTTTAATGAAGCAGTTTAAAACTGCAGTCGTCAAAACTTTTTAATGTGGTGCAATTATTTCAATAATTTTGTAAATATTAAACCAGAGTTCGACATTATCTTTAATTTACGTTCCATTGAATATAATACATATTTATTTAAAAAATCTTTAAGATAAATACGCATAATATTCAATGTTTTATAAGCAATGAGGCTTGCTAATAGATTCCATGATATTGGTAATTTGGCCCTCTCGTACAAAACAAAATACAAAGATATGTTTTTGAATATTTTGCTTGTTTACAGATAATTAGAAAAAATGTATTATAACCAGCTATCAATTATGCGAACCTTCTCTATCAGGAGAAAATTGTGAAAATGGAAGCTGGCCTGGCTATCAAAGCAGCCGAGATGATAGAGAGGATGTCGCCAGTAGTTCTCGCTTGTACCAGAAAGTCTAATAATGAAAAATGCCTCGTGATCCTCCGAATGATCCTCGCTTGAGAACTCAGATATATTCTGTATATTTTGTGACTTTTGATTTTGTTATTTTAGCGCCAGATTGAAAGAACAATAGATAAGAATCAGCGTCAAATTTATAACTTATGGACTTACCTTGGCTGTACAGGCGAAATACATCTGCGATTTTTGTTATTAAATTCAATACATTTTAATTGGCTAAAGGGGGGCCATATAACCCTCTCTTGATCTCAAATTACTAAATTTGCATTTATTTGGAATAAACATATATTTTAATATTCTGTCGCATTTTTTTTTATTTCATAGTGATTGATGTATAGGTAAATAAATATCCGAACCGGTGATGTTTGTATTCCTTTTACTTTTCATACTAGCCCTCAAAAATAAAATGGGGGGCCACAAAACCCTATAATAATTTCATTTATATAATAGAATATTGCAATAAAAAAAAAAGTTTTGAATGAATATCTAAATTTTGTATTTATACTTCAAACAAAATAAAAATATCCACTCCATTCCTCAATAAGGATGATCGTAAAGTAGGCAGAAAAAACTTAGTGTTAAGACGCTTCATTGATGATTTTCCCTTCAATTTTCTAGATATTATGTGTTGAGTGTAGGAACTCAACGCCATGTTTTGTCTTCTTACCAGAGCGAACCAATGAAAATAACCCATTTCCACAAGTGAGAACCGAAGCCTCAAACGTCGCGCTTACAACCAGTCGCTGTTCCACAGCGCCACGATGGCTGCCTTTGTAGTAAGTAGTTGCTACTTTATCGATCTCTGAATTATCGAGGCATTACGTGCTGAGTTGCGGAACTGAACGCCGCTAGTTGATACTTATTAAATCAAAACACATGCTTTCTCATCCATAATCCAACCCCAATACTCTATCAGAAGTTTTATGTATGTACAACAACACACGAAATGGTTATTTCAATCCATTTAACACATACACACTTAAACCTCATTTCGAACACAGACTCTAATGAGCTACTTAGCATAAACTAATAGGTTTAGTTACCGGGATGTAAGCAGCGATGCTATGTACAAACAATGTAATCAATATTTTCATTGGATCTACGTATCGAGCATACATAATCGATTTGTAACGATCAATCAATTTACATATAAATCAGTCAGAATAGTAGTTTTTTTTTTAATTTAACGTTCTATGGCAAATATACAGAGAGCTTGACATAGAGAGAAGAAAGCTCTTAGGGACAGCGATTAAATACAAACGATGGTTGTGGTGTTAATTTTCATTTACTTGCCTTGGTAAGACAAATTATATTTTTTAACTTCACTTTGTATCCCGCTCATAGCAGGGTAAGCAGAGTAAACTTTGAAACATACTGTTTTGCTACAGTCAGTTTCCCATTAAGACACTTCCGTACTTCTTTTCCAATGTATTCTTGTGACATTTGCGTGTTAAATGGCAGAATTTAACTCCGCGCTTTGTCTCGCTACCGGAACGAGGAAATTAAAATATTAATAATATTTCATTGTACCCCTGCGCCACAACAGCCTCAAATGCCAATAAAGTCTCGAATTCAGTTGGAAATAAAAAATAGGAGTGATTCCAAACTAGATTCTCGTTGCCTATTATGCTGTAATATAAGAAAAAGATAATAAGTTCACACCATCAAACGCGGCACAACAAAAAACAATAAACATTTCGTTACAAATGCAAAAAAAAGTTACCCAACAAATATATTATACCATATTTTTTCATAAAAGGGCACACATTTTAATATTATTCCTCGCGTATCCAATGTGAAGGCAATTCGTTATATAAAAACCTGGTTTTGACGTGCTCTAGCATTGTTTTGACGTCTGAGCGGGAGGCGGGCGCCAATGTCGGACGCCTAAATCGTTCACAGAACTGGGTTTAAACGAATTAATTTAATAGGAAATAGATATCGTAATATTAAAAGTTAGTTGTTTTAAGTTATTATATAGCATATAAGACTGTAGAGTACATTTAAAATATATATTTTTTATCTTTTAATAGTAAATTCGACTTATAACTATTAATATTTGTTTAGATTCTGCTTCTTATCAAAAATAAATAAAAAGCGACTTCAAAACTATATCTACTTAGATGTACAAATTTAAGCAAATTATAGAAATGACGATAAAATAGTAGTTGGTGTTTTTTTTTACGTAAATAATAGTCAACTTTTTTTGTTTCAATAACATTTTAGAATAGTAGTAAGTAAAATTAATTAAAACTGTTTAATATTATCCTTTCTCAAGACCAAATCATTCGAACCGAAAAAAAATCACTGTCTGTATATTCCAACGCACGCTATGTCTAAATTCATTTAGTAAGTTGAATAAAATGTATATATTATCTTGTTTCAGAAGCAAAATGAATAAAAATACTTTACCAGAATCAATATCAACAGTAATATTATATTGCCGCGTTAAATACCGTCACTCAACAGGCAGTGCCATGAGAATTCGAAAAAAAGTGTTTAAACTAACGTGTCTTAATTACCGTCCGAACTTCTCTTTTCCTACACTGAAAAAGTGAAGCTGAAAACAAAGAAATTGGCTGAACGCGATAATCTCAATGTATTGGTTTGACTTAAAATATTTTTTGTATTGGACAGACTATAACTACGTCCATATGACAACGGAAGCGAAGCTGTATTTAAAACTAGTCATCTATACTTATAATTAATCTGTAGAAAAGTCGTTTCTGTACATTGAAAGTATTTAAAAAAAATTAGCCAGGGAGTTAAAGGATAACTAAAAGAATCCATTTCCAACATTTTTGGATTTTTTGTCTGTTTGTCTGTTTATGTGAACACGTATCACGTAAAAAGTACACAATATATTTAAGCAACTTTTATACGTAAAAATTGCCAGTAAATCAAAGTAACTTTTAGTGTTTATTTCATTGTAATAGCTTCACTCTATCAAAAGATAGAAGTATTTAAGTTTCCAAGAAGCTTATATTTGAGATCGTGGAATTCGATACAAGTAACGCTATCTATTTTATAGTTTGGAAAGGCTACCGCTACAGAGTATATCAAAATACAATGTACTTAAAGTTTTAGATTTTTATATTTGAAAAAAAATTGAAACATACGCAACGATATCTATTGACTACATATGATAATGAATGTTCATAATGCATAAAAAATATTGTTGAGTTATTATTTATTAAACGTTAATTACGTCGTGTAAATGTAATCTATACTTGTGATAAATTTAACATAAACATTGTAGTATTTTTCTAACAATGTTCGAATGGTTACAGTTCAATTGTAATCTCCATAGATGGCCCTGTGCATAAAACGTTTTCTGAATCGCGATGGCAAGATTTTGGGCAAAAGAATGCCTTTAGAAACGTATTAATTTACGTATTTTTAAAGTATAATTGTTCATATTACTAACTACAAAGTAAACTAAAATGAATTGTTGGTGAAGATTACCTTCATAATAGTATAGCTCAATTCGTAATTATTTAACACAGTGATGAAGAATGATTTAATATTCAAAGAAATATTTTTAATAGGTTCTTCAGTCCGTTCGTTCGTTCATGTTATTAATATTTTTTTAAGAAACGTATAAAAAAAAAATAACTTTTGGGAGCCACCTCTAAAAAATTGTGTCTCAAGAAAAAATTTTTTCTAGTGCAATAGAGCATTTGCTCTGACACTGTTTATAAAAATATCACTATTGCACTAGACTAGACTTTTTACACTAATTCGAAATTACGAATAGTTTTAGAGAAAAACGCATTTAATTGTTGACACATCAAGCCAGCTGGCTATAAACCGTAATTTTGGCTCATGTTTTCTTCATAGCTTACTCTTAGCATATAAATAAGTATATTAGTTACATTGTCCATTTAATATACATGAAAACGGTCTTTTACTGTTTTTCATTTTAATAAGTACTTAAGAAGTTGTTACAATATCAAAAAATCCTTGCTGCGAAACGGCTCGCCACACGCTATGCGTCCCCCCGCGCCCCGCGACGTTTTGCTTATAGAAGCGCGTCTCCCCGCGCCCGCCTGCTGATTGTACGTATTGGATAATTGGAGTTTAATGTATTATTTCAGCGCGATATATTTAGTTTCATCTTTTTTGATTAATATATATTATTCATAATTTCTTTCGTGTAAGTATTTTAGCTTAAGAGAATAGTAGGTAGGCTTTTGTTTATAGTTTCTTTCGTTTAAGTATCCTGTTGTTTATTTTGTTTACTCTTCTTCTGTTCTTTTATTATTTTCTTTACCTTTTTCAACATTTCCTTTTTTAATTAAAGCCACGAAAAAGTTCTTCAAATATATGTCGTAGAACAAAAAATGCAAATAAAAATCGCTTAAAGGATACTAATGAGAGCATAGAGGACACGGAAATTAGATAGTAATTTAAATATATTTTCTTATTGTAAGGGACGTGTACCGATAATGATATCCTTATCCTTTTAAATAAGTTATTAATTTTAAACAAAGGTAAATTTTGTTCTTTAGAATATTTTGAAATTACAAATAGTTTTAGAGAAAAGCTCGACTCATGTTTATCCCTTACTCTCAGTATATAATTAAGTATATTAGGTTATCTTGGCAATTTAATGTAGATCAAAATGTTCTTTACTGTTTTTCATTTTAATAAGTATTTTAGAAGACGCGTGGTGGGCCGCAAGACCACCCCCCGCGACCCGCCATACTTTGCTTATGGAAATGGATCCGCCGCACCCTAGCTTCTTTCTTCTAGGCATAGATGCTCATCACGTTGCCGAAGGCTGGGAAGAGCCCGCAACCTGAGGGATACCGATCTATAACCCTCCTTAGCAAGGTCGCCAAGCTGTTCGAGAAGTTATTCCTCTCACTTCTCCACACCCACAAAGCGAGCAGTTTGATTGAGATCCATCCATCCATCCATCCATCCACCCAACAAACAAACAAATGCTCTGCTGGTGGCTCTGACTTTTTAAATGTCTCGAACGACTTTTCTCTATCTCTATCTCTATCTCTTCTCTATATATTATAAAATAGAAACGCCTTTTTCACTGTCTGGACTTTCTAAGTTATCTTCTTCTGAACCACCCAACAGATTAGGTTGAGTATTTCTCACGGAAGTTGAAAACATAGTTGGTTACGTCTTTAGTTTAAGTATTTTTGGGTAAGAGAATAGTAAGTAGTTTTTTTTTTTAAACAATTGGAACATCCTTATTGGAACTACGAAAATGCGGGTTGCATAGTTAAAGCGGGCGAAGCCGCGAGCAGGTCGCTAGTATAGAATATTAACATAAAGAAACAATCTATAAATATAAGTTAGTCGTGTGCCCACAAAAATTGATTACACGGAATTTCGCCTACAAATCATGTAAATATCGCATTAGACGAAGTTCTTGCAACATAAATTTGCAATTTTCTCGCGCAATGTTTCGAATAATATCTATATAGTAATATTAATTTTAGGTGATTTGCCTTTTTTGTCAGTTTAAGATTTACTTAATATAATAAATAAAAAGTATTTTTATGTTATTCAAAAAAAACCTAGCTAGTACTCTTGTATCTGCCGTTTAGTTGTATTGTAATAGATGGAATATCCCAAAACTCCATCTTGTACTAATGTATATATATATATATATATATATATATGTATTGTATATATAGATAACTTGATACATTTAAGTATATATTATTTTAAAAGTTGTATTTCTAGAAATAAAACAGTACACACAAAGCGCGGCGTTGAGATCCACCACTCAACACTAATAATCGTAATGTCTCGTAAATTTGGCGGTGCATGAAGAGTGACAGGTTCCCTCTGTTTCTCTACCTTATGATTTGTAGACTACCTACCTTATGATTTGTAGACTGTCGAGTTACAAAATATTTTCTTATAAGGACTACTATATAAACTGGTAGTAAAGATAACTATAAAAGACAGGCAGAGTACTTTCTAAGGTCTTCCTATGAAATGTTAGACTACATTACACTATAAGTAAATATGATTACGATATAAACCTAACCTAACTGGGATATTCGACACTAGAGCGAAGAAAATGGCGATATTAAATATTTCATTCCCTCGAGTGGGAATCGAACCCATAAGCCCAAAAACAAATACACTTTGCGGCCTTCCGCCACGACTGGCCATGTCTTGATTCCATTATGTACATTACACTATTTTTGAACTCACAATCTACAATCTACATGCACACCTGGCTACAACGCTCCTATATCAACCACGACGGCAAAAATGTATTATTTAATATGAAAAAAATATATTTGACGATAACCTAATGTTTGAATAAAAATTATAGTTAGTATTTATTATAAATATAATATATATAATTGTCATAATTCGCAAAAGAAGTGGCCACGACTCTGTAAGCTTGTTCAACTAACAGTTAAACCTACTTATTCATTCGAAACTAAGCCTCCATATAACTCAATACACCGTTTATAAAATCATCTTGTTATAAAACATCTCATTTTATATGAGATGTGTATCGTTTTGCTAACTTTGAAGTTATGAAATGGTTTGTATTACACAATTTTGTAGGTTCCGCGAAAATAATAAGATTTATTTTTCTTTGTTTCGTCATTTATAATATCTCTATATATATATCTCATAATAGTATCTCTTGTAAGATGGCTAAATTGAAAGTTCAAAACAAGCGTTCTTTGTATAACCTGCACAGAAACTGACAGATGATGAATGTAATAAAAGTCGGCTCCAATTTTATAATCTTGATTTACATACATACATATGTAGGTATTATAGAAATATAATTTTTTATGCTTCTGGTTTATTGGTATCACATGTTGAGTGGCGGAACTTAACGCTGCTTTTTACCTCGCTACCAGAGCGTGGAAATGAAAATATTAAACATTTCCTTTCCTTTAGTAGGAATCGAACACTTTCTCGCTCTGGGCAAATATATTAATACAAAGGTTTTATTTCCCTATTCTGGTGGACAAAACGCCTCAACGTTTTGTCTGCCACTTAACACGTAATGTGTCCAATTCGAGCAAGGAGAGAAGAATGGAGTGTCTTGACACTATATTCTCTACTTCTTTTTCAAGGAAAATAACAAAGTACAATATGTCAAGATAGCTTATAACTTAAAAGAAAAAAAATGTTAAAGAGCTTTTAGATTCGAGTATGTATTTTTATTTTTAATAAAATATGCTTGCCGGCAGTCAAATTAGATGGAGCGCAGCGGTAATTTACGCTTAATTAGGTAATTATTGTCATCCTCTCATTGAGATAAATAAAAATAATAAAAAAGTTTAATATAATATTTTTTTTCTCTATCTGGTAATATAAAAGATGACTTTAATGTAAAATAAATCAATTAAACATATAATACATATCATGCATCACGAAAACATAAAAACAGGTAAGATGACCTAAACAGTACAAGTGATTTATCGCAATTTTTTATATATTTTTATAGCCACAAAAGAAAAAATCTAAATCAGTTATAAGAAAAATGTGCGCCGTTGGGAACAGCCTTCCATTGTTATTCTAAAAATAAAAAGACCAATTTCAAGACAAGGATAAATTTTAATAATACTCCTCATTCATCTACCTAAATGTCACTTACAGTGGCCAGGGGTTCATTATGGAGAAGTTCTTATTCATATACAAATTATAAATAAATTTTATATTAAGACGCGATCGTGGCACGGTTTGCACAATAGTTGTGAATTCAAATCCTACTGAAAAGAAAAAAAAAATGATCGATGTTATTTTTATCCTTTAAAAGTATAAATAATTGGACTACCTAATTAAGAGTATGTTTTACGAGGTAAAATGCGGCGTTAAATTCCACCACTCAACACACCATGCTTCTAGAATTCGACGGATATTGGGAAACCGATTAATGCGAACAGTGCCTTAACAGAGGGAACCTGGGGCAGGTCCCCAGGTTCCCTCTGTCTATCATACCATGTCCGAGTTGTACTACATTCCTGAAATTAGTACGGAACACTCGGTGTGCAAGGTCAGCTCGCACTTGGCCGATTGAATTTTTTTATGTTTATTAATTTACATACTAACCCAACATTACTTTGTTCCTGCAAATTGAATATATCTTAGGATAATTTCCGTTACATCGGAGGCAAAATGGTCGAACACTACACGAGATTTACTGGCCATTATTTAGGCCTCAGTTGCAGTACAGTATGCCATTGGCTGTTATTATTCTGTGTATATGCATTATTGAGGCAAAACTACCTCATCCTAGAAATCCGGTGAATATAGACAGATGATGCAGCCATTGTATTAAGTCTAATCTGAAACTGTAAATACGTACTTTTACCTATACAATTTTTTTATATAGTTCTAACGACGAGGGTTTTTTTTTCATTTATTAAGTGTCACTTATTATGGTCATAAGCAGCATGGTCGTGGGCTCAATCCCCAATCGGGACGATGAATTGTTTTTATCATCCTGAAAAGATAAATCGAAGCGTTGATCTGTAGATAATTAATTAAAATAAAATGTCCCACAGATTTTCTTGCGCTGGTTTCTCAGGTTTGAGCCTTAGTAAAGTGGTAAATTATTGCTTATTAAAAAAAAACATATAGCTAATGCTAATGACCAAATTTTTAATTAACTATATGGTTGAAAACTAGCCGACTCACTTCCCAGTGTCCTATAGCGTTGAAATTGAAATAACGACTTCAGTTCTGATGTCAATGAAATAACATATACTAATCAATATTTCTGTCCATATCCAAAATGGCCGCAGTAACAAAATGGCGGCTTACAAATTTGCACAATCCATCTAACATGGGTATCAATTTAAAGTACGTGATTATACAATGCACTTTTTGATGTTAAATCGATAAATAAATAAGTGACGTCTACAGAGGCCCTACCTCTAGATGGAGCTAGAAGGTTAGGTAAATGTCCGGTAAAACACAATATATTACAAAATAAGCAACAATAACAATAAGCAACATTAATTATAGAAACGAGAAAACTAAGAGAGAACGAAAAGGTAAAAAAATAAATATGAATTGAAAAAATCTTTTTGAAGATATCTTTAAAAAGTTTGGTACAACTCAAAATAATAATAATAATTGCAAAATTTGAAGTTTTTGAAGATTTTGAAGTTTTTGGAATCATTATACTCATTCATCAAGTGACCTTTTACATTGTGTTTAAAGTGATTTTTATAATTAATATTTTATTTTATATTTTAAAAATTTAACAAAAAGCATAACGAAAAATGCTGTTCTTTTCCCTTTTTTGAAACTTTCAAGAAATCTTACCTAGTGACTTTGACTTTTCAAGGTCGCAAATTAATATCCTACATGCAAAATTTTATATTTCGACGCTGCATAAGAAGGCCGTGCGTTTTCTGTCAATCAATAAGTAACGAAAGAGTATCATATAAATACATACATTAATTAAGTCTGTACGTAATGTGAGCATTAGAGGCATTTGTCAATGTAATAGAACCCCAAAAAAACAAATTGTTAATTGTTTCTCTGTTTTTCTTTTTGATTGCTCATTTGTTCGTCAGTGCGCTTGTGCACGTTAATCTCAGAAACGGTTTAACCGATTTAAATGACGTTTTCACTATTGTATTTTAGCAAGTTTCCCTTAACATTTAGTGTTGATTTATTTTTAGGTCAGTTAATCGGTTCATAGATAAGAAAGATATGTATATCAGTTGAAATAATTCAGTTTTAAGTTTAGAATAGTACATAAATAGTGTAGTTCAAGCAAAGCCGCGAACTAGTCGCTAGGCTTGGTTGATAAATTGGAAAATAAGACCGTAGATATTCAAACTAGAATTTCTAAACATTTTGTATACCTACAATGGCATGTAACATGATATAAATTTATCCGGAATAGAGAATACTTTTGAAACAAAAGCAATTTTTAAAGTCCAAAATGCGTACAATTTTTATACGGAGTTTTCAAATATTTTCATGAAAAAGCTACAGTCCGATTTTTCGCTCTGAAAATAAATAAAAAAATTCAACATCATATAAATTATCTTCAACATTAGAAATGTCAAATAAAAAAGACAAATATTTATGTACAGGTATCTGATACCTAAAAGGTACCTGAAAGATATCAAGTTATACGATTATCGAATGTGAAAAAAAATCCATACAGAGAAACATTTCTTTTCAGCTTCAGACTGCATTCCGCATATGGCTGTATAGGCAGAGGGAACCTAATGTCACTCCATTCCCCACATTCCGACGAATTGTGTTGAGTGGTGGAACTCAACGCTGCACTCTTTTTTTTTTTTTATGGAAAAGACACGGCAAACGAGCGTGCGGGTCACCCAATGGCAAGTGACTACCGCCGCCCACGACCCCGTGCAACTCCATAGGAGTTACAGGTGCGTTGCCGGCCTTTACGATGGGTTGGGCGCCGGGGCCCGGCATTACCTGATGCGAAACGGAGTGGCATAAAGCCACTACTTCACGCCGGTTTTAAATGCCGGGGGTGGTAATGATCCGGTCGAGTCTGCCCATGCGTGTTGCCATTGCTGGCGACGTGACTCTACCACACGTACTTTAGTCGCCTCTTACGACACCACCAGTACCAGGATGATCCTATTCTAGGCCGGGATCACACGGCACAAAATCTATCTTGTTAACAGAGCAAAGTAATGAAAATATTAAATAAGTCCTCCGAGCAGGGATTAAGCCCACAATCCTCGCGTTTACAGTCATTTGACTGTGCCACTGGCCTAAATTCCACCCTTATACGTATATGAAAATGTCTTTTTCATATATACATACATATAAAATTTTAACAACTTGTATGACAGTAACAATAACAATTGTCGCCCTACAAATTGTTCATTACACTTAACGGGAATTGTGAAAAGTGACGATGAGCAACTTTAGGTTAACAAACACAAGGCGGGTGAGAGAAAATTACAAATTAAATTACACTCTCACTCTATATGGTTTGTGGGGTGAATATTATATAGATATTCGACTATAGTGAAGCAATACTCACATTTTTATGATTTCATACCTTCCAAGGAAAAAAATAATTAAAACGTTGCGGCCAGCATCTCCAGGCAGTAAGTACTAATTCAGGAAAAAATTAGAAAAATACAGAGAGGAGCCAAGTTTGATAGAGGTGCCAGATGGAACGGTTCTGGAAAAGCTAAGCTTGAATTTTATTTTATTTTTTATTTTATTTTATTTAATAGGAAGCCAACGTTGTATCCAATAATAATTCTTATGCTAAAAATAAAACAATCTTTGGGGACTACAACATAAATTGTATACCGCACTTATAGGCTAACTTGACATGCATGAATTAATAAAAAATGAAAACAAACATAATGCAAATCGTTCTTTGATATTACTTACACCCAAAAATAAAACTTATACAATAAAAGAAACAGAAAACAAAAAGCTTGTAACAATTTTGACCATTAAAAAAACAGTAAAAAAATAGATAAAATAAGATTTTGGAGGCATTGCGTGTTGAGTTCTGCCACTCAACACGCAATGCCTCCAAAATTCGGCAGAAAGTGGGGAACGGAGTGTCTAACACTAGGTTCCCTCTGCCTACCCTGCTGTGTGCGGGATATAGCGTGAAGCTATTATAAATAAATAAAAATTACTCATTTATCAACAATTATTTAAGAGGAAGACAATGTAGGGAATATTTTTTTATTTGCAATTTCGGAAAAGCTTCCAATTTTTGTTCGGAGCCCTCGGTGGGCCAGCCCAACTTATATATATATATATATATATATATATATATATATATATATATATATATATATCATGTGGTAGATACAGGGAACCCCCGAAGGAGTGTTAAGAAATTTCGTTTTCCGGTGTTCCGCTCAATTTTCAAGATCATTGCTACGTATTTTCTTCAGAGCAAAGAAATGAAAACAATTAAGTCACGCGAGTGAATTTTCGTGTTTACAGTCAGACGTTATGCTGCTGCGTCACGATGGCGTTATTTAGGCCGTTGTTTCAATTTCTGATTACACCTTATATATACACATATATATATATATATATACATATGGGTGAATATGAAATTTATAAAACTGTAGTCGAAATATTTAAGCGTAACACAGCCTACGTCATACGTTCCTATGCCACGACTGGCCTGTAAATACCCTCAGATAAATAATAAAAATAATAATAACGAATACAGCCTTTTTCTATTACATCATATAATTTTTTATTAGAATGATGCATTTTTGCCAGTGGTTCTTAGCGTCGTCGTTTAAGTAGATAAATGGTGACCCTTATTAAAATTTATCATCTCAGCCCTTAAATTGTTTGGAAAAGCTTCGAGGAAAAAAGTTTATTTTACGTAATTAACGTTCACCTCTTGTTTTTTTAACGTTTCCTGTTGTGAAGGCGTAAGAAAAATATTATAATTATAATTTAAATATTATAGTATTTTTGGTTTGTATAGATTTTAGAAATAATAGATGGTTTCAGTAGTTACATCTTTCCTCGTTCTCGAAGCTATTTGAGAATCTAAAAAATAATAAATTAGATAGCAGGACAGTATTTAATTATGTATAATCACGACCCCGGAGTTACGACTGGTCTTTTAAAATTACATAAATAAAATACAATGTAATAAAGAGAAAAAATAGTCTAAGATACTCAATTCTAACCGTTCCTCTTACCGGACCAGAGAAAACGAGAATCAAAAATCGAAACACTTAACTGTAATCGAATCCACAACCTCTGTTTTATAGATTATTTCCAATCCTACTATATCATTAAGCTACCTGCCCGTATTTATTTAAAGTTTGTATGAAGTTAAACAGTATAAACCATTTTTCACTTTGCCGTAAATGATTTATTAGTTAAGTTTGCTGTCGTAGCTGAAAGTTAGCGTCAACCTGCAGCCTTCAGGCGAGATGCAGCGTTTGACGTACTGTTTGTTGTCCTTACACCACGGTACAGTATTTCTGAAACATGGTTTTAGTTGGTTTTTCAGGAACTTTCTTTCTTTTATAGTTCACGAATGTGAAACTACAGATTTTAAATTTATAGAGGTGAGGGATGGAAGCGATTTATCACAAATTCTTCTTAGCTTTCAATAACGTCTTGAAATGTTTTTTAAGTAGAAAATTGTTTTCTGATTAGTTCACATGCGTTATAGAAATATTAATTTTGGCTTTTTTAAAAGCCAGAAATTCACAAATATCTAAAAATATATATATATTTTTAATAATAAACACGATTATAATACGATATACACTAAATCAATAATTATACTATAAACACAATGGCTGTGGGTTCGATCCTCACTCGGGGGTACTGAATTATTTTTATTTTCCCGCTTCGTGTTCCACCGCTCTACACCAAGATCTCGAAAATAGACCGGAATAAGGATAGATTGAACATAAATCTCTGCCGTTCAGTTCCCTCTCCGCACTAAAAGCGGGAAAAAGCGTGAAACTGAATTAATTTTTAATGTAATCCATACATACAAATTGGTCGCCCCTTTTCTCATAGCGTATCATGTTTCTCCTCGATAAAACTATTATGTTTTAAGTGACTTATAGTTTAAGCTTTTGTAACATTATTACACCTTGAAATTCCGAACTCTTCTGCGCGAACAAAGTTACCACTTAAACCGGTCGTCGTCTTGACAATTTGCTATTTTTATATTGTTTTATAATTTAATTTTAAATAATTATATACATAATAGTATAAAAATTAATATTAAATGAAATATATAATTAATATTAAATGAAAAATCGTGTTTACAAAAATCAATAATACTATAAAACTTGCTTTATAATATTAAATCAAAAGTCCTAAAGAGTTTTTTGCACCGGTTTTTTCATGCCTGAGGCAGTATATTTATTGAACCTGTGGTAAATTAGTTGACGTTTGACAAATGAAGCTGGTAACTTCTTATTTTGAACTAGCGGACCCTGCGCGGCTCTGCCTGCTTGTGATATACGAATATTTATTAATATTATATACAAATATATTTAGGGAAAATTGGTTGATTATTTTGATATGGTTATCTATACTATTATACACTTAATAAATCGTAACTTAAATATTTTTCGATTTTTATTCAAGTTTACTTTTTAAACGTTATAATTAATAGAAAGCTTTCTAGCGAATACGAAGATCGGAATTACATTAGCCTATTTCACTCATAGTCTGATTTAACTTTCATTAAAAAATCGATTTTTCTCTTGATGGAGATAGTCCCGGACAAACAGAAAGAAAGAAATACAAAAAACAATTGCTTCAATTTTATTCATATGTGTAGATTACAATTTAGCTAAGCTGTTATAGGTCTTCATCACATATTTTAGATCGAATATCTTTTACTAAAGCGACTTTTATTATTTCTTGTAGCTGGACCGTTATGGTTATTTATCAGGTGTTCCAGATCTCCGATTTTTATATAACAATGAAAAATGTCTCTTATACTGCATTTTCAATGTTTATAAATGAATACAGACGCTTATCAATCTCATTGACTTTTGACGTTTTAAGGACGCATATATTTTTTTTTATAATTTTTAGATGGACTACTATGTTATGTTTCTATATCAGATGTGGAAATTTTCATAATCAAATTTTGCCTAGATTCTGCTAAGGTCTTGCTTAGTCTGATATGTGGTGAGGCTGAAGGTAGCGAGAGCAAACGGAGCTACTGTCGAGATTATCATATATGACCGGGTACGAGTCTTAAAATTGATATAATTTTTCTACAATTTATGCTGAAGATTGAACACGATAATCTCATGAGTTACCGCTTCGAAACGTTTTTTTCGTATAGTACTGTACATTTACCGAGTTACATAATTAAGGTTAATAAATTAAAATCAGCTTTACGCTGTATCCCGCACACAGCAGGGTAGGCAAAGGGAACCTAGTGTTAAAACACTCCGTAGGAAGCCATTGCGTGTTTATTGGCGTAACTTGATGCCGCGCTTTGCCTTGACCCCAGAGCGAAGAAATGATAACACAAATAAATAAAAAGTAAATAAATAGTTATAATAAATAAATATAGATGATTAATAAATATTTATGATATATAATATATATGAGTGAGCGAGTGGGGATCGAACCCACAACCAGTCGATTTTACAGTCACATTTTGTGCCCCGGCGCCACGACTGATCTATTTTTATTATCGTTGATAATATCATTGTAATCCACTAAACCTACAATAAAAATAAATCATCACACATAACTCTTAGTTATTTCCATACGACCACGTGGACCAAGCCGCGTGTAAAAGCTAGTTTTTATTCAAAAAGTAAGACAAATAGAAGGCAGGTAGGCTGAGATATACAAAATAAAAGGTATAAGTAATTTGAATCTTTTATCTTATGTACTTCGCCGTAATATTCGTGCTTAAGTGAAGTTTCCTAGCGGCGAGATGTAATTGTTGGCAATGTTTCGTATCTGGAACAAGTGTCTTAAGTAGGAATCTGCAATTGAAATATTATCAACAAAAAAGTTTCTTTTAGCTTCTTTTATTTTTTTTTGTACATATATATCTAAAATATTTTACTGTGTAAGATTTTGTTCACAAAAATATGATTAATTCGTCTGACTGACTCAATTTATGTTAATTATATTTTTTTATGAAGAAGTCGAGGCAAATTCTCTCCTTGCGTGTAATAAGCTAAATTAGCGTTTTGACCCTTTAACGTAAATGTAGGTACGCTATTTAAAGATACCCATGCCGTATTGATCCAGAAACACTGGTATAAGTAAGCCGTTCCACAAATATGTGGCATGGAATGAAGTTCTAATCGAACCGCATAGTAGTGGAGTGCCACGTGTCTAAATGGTAGGGATGTTACTTTAGCTTATGACGTACTCTTTGATGAGACAATTCAGCTGCAAGACTCAGGCTCACAGTTCCCCAGAACATTCTCCGTGATTCTATAGAACTCTGAGATTGAGGCGAGGAAATTTCTTTAGGCAAACCCAATCTTTCAAGATTATGTAAGATTATTGGGTCCCCAACAATTTTAATGGCTTTTCAAAATTAACAGAAAACCTAGTGTAGACTATATTATTAAGACTCTTTCTTCTCTACTTTCCGATAAATATAATGTGTAATGTGTATTGCACGATATTCAACACCAAGTGGTGAGAATCAAACCTACACCTAACATTTCGTGTAAAACACTAGGATAACAACCAATATTTCTCTCCTAGTATTAATTATATATAATTTTTCAATGCCACCACCATCCAGACCAGTTATCACACACAATATAAACTATTCCCATCAGCGGAACGAGAGTTTAAGTCGGCAAACGGGAATGAAGCAAAACACCTCGCCATAACGCCGCATTATTCATGAGGCTATTTATTTGTATTGCTTACTTACCTTATCTGGGTTCCTTTGTGGTTGGGTAAAAGGAGACGTTTGATGGCAGTGGTAGCGTTGAATTGTTAAGAAATTTATATGAATGATAATGTAAAGATGTGTGTGAGGAACGGAGTGTTTTGAAACTAGGTTCCCTAGGCCTACCCTGCTGTATTAATTTTATTATGTAAATAATAATTTGATAAGAAAAACTGAATTTGAGTTTTATTTAATAATACTAAACAAATCTCAAGAACAGACGAATTGAAATTTGGCTAGGTAGAGATTTCTCTACCTAAAAAGAGCTCGGACACTCTAGGAGAGCGTTTTACAACATTTTAGTCGCAAGTTCAAGGTGTAGTACCTTATAACGCATGGTTAGGTTACGGATTTTTTTCCTTCTACAAAAACTTATATTACATGATGCGAATGTAACTTTACAAAATTAAAATGCTCTTTAAATAATTGTTTTATTTTTATTTTTATTAATAAATATTACATTTCAAGTTTTTTTTAAAATAAGCATGCTAGAAGCCATGGTGGTGTAGTAGGCGTCAGATGTGACGGTGGTGTGATCTTCACTCATGGGAATGGACTATTTTTACTTCCCTGCTCCGGTAAGGCAAAACGTGAGCGTGTGTTTCGCCACTCTGAACTACCATTTCGAATTCGAGTGGAAAGCGGAGCGACGAGCGTCTTGAAATTAGTTTTTTTTAGCTAGAGGGAACCTATTATTAAAATATTCCATTCCCCATTGAAACACTTCCGTTCCTCACTTTCTACTGAATTCTGGACGCACCGCGTTGAGTGGCAGAATTCAATGCCGCACTATACCTCGTTACCAGAACGAGTAAATGAAAAATATCAAAACATTATTACCCATGTTAATTCCCCTACTCCTCATTATAATATAAATGATTCCCTAATATTATAAAATATTATATTTATTATAACATACACGGCACTAAAGCATACATACCTACTAGCGTACTTAACCAAGAGTTTTTGCAGCCGGCGGCGTTGAGGTAAAAACTGAAACGACTCATCCCAGCGTCGTGTAAACGAGGACCATTTGAATTGACACCAATTACTAACGTCGCTTTGGAATTACTTTATAAAGTTTTAGTTTTATCATTGCGAAAAGAAATTGCTTGATTTTCAGCAATAAGCTGGGAGTAAAGGCTTTTTTTTATCAGCTTCACGCTGTATCCCGCACATAGCAGAGTAGGTAGGATCTTAGTGAAAGTTAAGATACTCCGTCCCTCACTTTTCTCCGAATTTTGGAGGCAGAGCTTGTTAAGTGGCGGAACCCAACGCCGCTATGCCGCACACAGCAGGGTAAGCAGAGGAAACATAGTGTCAAAACACTCCGTTCCCCACTTTCTGCCGAACTTTGGAAATATTGTGTGTTTAGTGGCGGAACTCAACGCCGCGCTTTGCCTCGACACCCAGAGTAAAGAAGTCAAAATATAAATTTAAATAAATATTTCATTTCACAACCAGTCGATTTTACAGTCACACCTTGTGCCACTGCGGCACGACTGGCCTCTATATCTAAATCAAATAAATCAGCTTTACGCTTTATCCAGCACACAGCAGAAAAGGCAGAGGGATCTTAGTGTAAAGACACTCCGTTCCCAACTTGCCGAATTCTGAAGACACTGCGTGTTAAGTGGCAGAACTCAACTCTCACTCACTCACTCTACCTCGACTCACTGTTGCAATTTGAGTTAGTTAGTTTCCCCAAACTATACCAAAATCATTCAAAACAAAACTGATCTATCAAACAAATTCATAGTTTAGATAGATAGTAAATAAAGTCATTATACTACAACAATAGACGCTCTAACGCTTCGTTCTATTTCACGGCGTTGCTTGTCAGTTTCAAAATATGCCGTCAACTGCATACCATACGTAAATCACTGTTGAGGTTCTCTTGTAAATTAATTCATGCCTTAAATGCAAGTACTAACACACAGTTGTCGCGATAGTGAACCATATTTCAATTAGTACAAGATTCAATTTCTAAGAACACTTTTGTGTAAACAAATTGAATATCATATTGTGTTATCGATAGTTCAATTTTGCGTGAATTTATACGTGTAGATATAAAAACGGTTTTAATGTAGGAATTTTAAATAAAATACAGCCATATTTTTAACATTTGAAATACTGTTGAATGGTACCATACATTATATATAATTCATAGGAAAGTACTACTTCAGGAAAAAATCCGATAAGTATATATTTGTGGTTAAATCCTAAACAATAATAGCCATAAAAGAGGGGCAAAATTTCGTATTAAAGCCGCTAGTTCAAGTGAAGTACCAGCTGAAAGGGCTCTGGCTAAGCAAATCCTGAATTTCAGAAGAAGTATATATATTAATAGTTTTAAATAGAAAAAAACACGTATATTTCGTATTATGAAGGGAATTAAAACTAATAAAGCATTTCCGGTTAAACTATAATTATGAAATTTGGCACCTAGCATCTAAAACTGGTACCACGTTCATATATTTGTGGTTAAATCCGAAACCATAATAGCCTAAAAAGGGGCCCTTTTTTTATTAAGGCCGCTAGTGCAAGTGAAGTACCAGAAGGGTTAAACTAAGGCTGAACTTCAGAAAAAGCTCGAGGCCTCCAATTTTTGGACGGAACCCTCGGTGGTTGAGCCCGACTCGCGCTTGTCCGTTTTTTTAACTAATAAACAGGCACGTTTATTAATAAAGAGTCACTATTTCGACACAGCACTTCAGAGTCACTAAAACACAAAAGAAACTATCTCAATATTTTTAACATTAATAATAACTATTGAAAGTGACTAATAATTATTCATTAAAAATAACACAATAACTTATAAATACATCGATCGACCGCCATAAGCATCGACAGATTGACATTGACACTTGACAGTTCCACATTTCAGTATTCCTTCATGCCGTTCTGAATTTCTGATCAGATAAGCAATATTTTTTAAAAATAAAATAAAACGGCTTAATAGCATTAATTTTTATTTTTTTACATTATGATTTGTTTAAAAATACGGCTTAAAAACCAATAGTGTACTAATGTTTAAGAAATGGTTTTATCTCAAGTCACTCATTATCTTAGTTTCTGGATTATATTTTACATTCTGCCTAAATATATTTATCATTAGAAACATTGTATTTGCAGCATTAACATTTTCTTGTTCAAGACTTAAGCCCGAGGCATTTAAACGCTGTAGGCACCTTCCAGCATTATATTTTGTTGTAAAACATTATTGTATTAAAAATACAAGAAATTTTCTAATACTTTTTAGCTTTACGCTGTATCTCGCACATAGTAAAATAGGCAGAGGAAACCTGAAAATATAGTGTTAAGATACTTGGTTTCCATTAAGACATTTCCATTCTCCATCTGGAGGTTATGTGCGTTGAGAGGTGGAAATCAACACCGAGCTGTGCCTCTTTACTAGAGCTATTAAAAGAAAATGTTAAATTTTCCCTTGTGTTGACGCACCACGACTGGCTTTATATGCAAAAACTAACTCATATACATACATATCTTGCGATTTAATAATTAGAATAGCATCCTCTCGCATCCGCTATCATTTTTGTCATGTGCATAAAGGAAGGAAGGGCGAAATATCTTACCTGCAACAACTATTTATGTATTAGATGACCTATTAGGGTATCCTCACCCTCAAGTGGGAATCGAACTCACTATCATTGTGTCTAGTCTTTATGACGTCACTGATTTAATTTAATAATTAATTTAGCAAGTATTTTATAAATGGTAGAGAGAATATGATATAAATTCCTGTCAATTACAAATTGCGCTTGATTCATTAGCATAATTTGTTAGCAAATAAATCAATATATTCGTATTTATAGAATAAATCTATAGACACATTAGTACCACATTGGTTACATATATCACAAATCCCACTGAAAATAGCCTTTACAAAATATTTTACATTATGTCAGTATCAAAGTTCAAGTCGTGGGCACAAACATGCGACTGCAATCGCGACAGGTTGTGGAGACGATTCCCATTCGAGGAAATGAAGTATTTCATATCTTCGCTCTGGTAACGTAGTAAAGAGCGGCGTTGAGTTCCGCCACTCGACTTGTAAATGCCACTAAAATTCCGCAGAAATTAGAAAACGAAAGTATCATCTACGTGCGGGATACAGTCTCAAATTTAAAAAGAAAGTTTAAGTGACCTAACACAAAATTGTAATTTATGAAAAATCACCGACATATATTACAATTGATGTTCAGTTGTCACTTAACTGTAACAGTTAGAATTAATAGAAATGTAAAGTTATATCACTTTATTCGTAGGACGTTTATAAATATATATGTATATTGTTAGAAATCGGAAGCGGCTATAGTTTTTAAAAAAACGCAATAAAAACAATTTTTCGCAATAAGTGATATGTATCACCTAATAACAATACTTCACACTAGTTTCCTTCCAATAAGGGCCGTTGCGGACAAGCAACTGCCCCCGATTGACACAATTCCACTGCTTTTATAGTTATTTTCACCTAAAATTACCCTCTTTTACACGAGTTCGCTAACAATATATATATTGCTGACATTTAACAATACAATTTTTTCCAGCCATTTTGTAATTGTAAAGATAGTGAGTTGAAATTTTTAAATGTATGTACATAGAGTGAGTGCTTTTACGAACATATATGAAAAATCTTTAGCGATTCATGAAATATATCTAAAATATTACGTTACTGCTATTATTAACTAACTTTGTTAAGAATATTTTAGAAGTTATGTTATTTTTCGAATAACAAATGTCAATTACTGATACTTCCTACTACTTCCTATATACTTATTGTATCAATAACAATAACGTTTATCTATAATATTATTTTTGCTGATTACATATACTTTTTTAAGAAAAAAATACCCTTCTAGATAAATATTATAGCAAGTTTTGTCATAATAATTATGACAAAATCACTTTTAATGTAAACCTATTAAATGATACATATTTCTTTCAATTTAAATCAGCAACAAATACAAACATAAAATAAAATAAAATAATATATTTTTCATTTCATTACAAGATAACTGATATTTAGCGCTCATTTATTCTGTCCTATGTCCCATCGATAACTTATGTTTAATATAAATTTAATGGAAACGATGAGTCGTAACAGTAGGTTCCCAGGTTCCCTCTGTGCACCATGCTATTTGTAAAATTTGCCCCGAAAAAGCAGTCAGCAGGAGTCAAAGTTGGGGCGGCAAGATTCTCGATTGGTAGCCTCGAGGTATGAATCGGTCGACGCCAGGTGGGATAGACCGATACCAGATGGACCAATTACTTGGTTAAGCTTGCTAAAAGCCGCTGGATGCACCGAACCGACCCATAGGTTCCCTCTGCCTACTCTGCTTTGTGCGGGATACAGCGTGAAGCTGAAACAAAAATACAGAGTGAAGCTACACAGATTCATTTATCTAATGAGTGTCGATTGTTGGTGCAATTACATTGTATTTGTACACACACAACAACTATTACAATTACTTCTAACGAAGAAGTAATAAAGCCTATATACATCAATTAATACATAGATTGGTATCTCCAACATATTCCAAAATTAGAGCGAAATTCCCATATATTAGGAATTTGAGAGTAAAATAAATTTTCAGCATTTGCGGTTTTAACATCAAATTTATATAGTATAAAACATAATATTTAAAAACATTTTGTAACGTAGCCTCCATTAATAATACTTTTATATTAGAATTACACCGTAATTCTTATACCTAGCCTATAACGCTTCTGAGCAATGAAGCTTTCGAACAACACAAAAAAATCCGACCAGTAGTTCCAAAGATCTTAGCGATTAAATAAATAAACGCTTTCGCTTTATTATCTACACGGTAGGCAGAGGGAACGTGGAAATTTAATATTAAGACACTCCGTTCCGATTAAGACATTTCCGTTCCCCACAGTCCAAGAAATTCTGGAGGCATTTCATGTTGAGTGGCGGAGCTCAACGCTAATTACCAGAGCGAAGAAATGAAAATGTTAAATATTTCATTTCCCACGTCCTGTTAGTTACGTTTACAGTCCCACATTTGGGCACAAGCGCGGGATTGTGCCACGACTAGACTCAATAATACCTTTCCAAAGGTATTATACAAATTATGTTATTATAATTTTTAATAAATTCACAAATTCCCATGCCAAAAGTAAAATTGAAATAATATTGAATTAGTTAAAATTATATCTTTTTTATATGTTATTAATTCAAAAAAAAAAAATTTTTTTTCATTGAAAAACGTCACGGGTTTCAACTCGTACATTATTAACCCTCGGCCCACGCATAGACTGAAGTCTCTAAACTAAATACATTGAATGAGAGCTTTGAATTTCGAAATAGGCTTAAAAAAATTATAATTACAATCATTCTAAAAAAGGGTCAAGTGCGAAACGGCAAAAAATTAACGTTCGTAGTATAACAGTTGTCAAGTAGTTCTTTTATTTTAATTCATTTAATTTAATTTTTAAAGTGAATAAAATAAATATTATAACTAAATATTATGTGAATATTTCAACCGTCATCTGTAGCCGTTGTCAATAGCGAGCAAAAAAAATCGAGTTTGTTTTCAAGAGCCCCTTTAAATATCTATTTATTTAGTACATATTTGTTGCGTCAACTGAAAAACATTATTTGTGTGAGTGAAAAACTATCTATCATGGTTCATGAGATACATGAACCATGATAGCAGCCTAGCGTTGAGATTGAAGAAACTAACATATTTTTAACACCAATATTTATCATAATTCGATCATACTTTCCCGGCCTAGAATAGGGTCCCGGCCTAGAATAGGATCATCCTGGTACTGGTGGTGTCGTAAGAGGCGACTAAAGTACGTGTGGTAGAGTCACGTCGCCAGCAATGGCAACACGCATGGGCAGACTCGACCGGATCATTAAACCGGCGTGAAGTAGTGGCTTTATGCCACTGCGTTTCGCATCAGGTAATGCCGGGCCCCGGCGCCCAACCCGTCTTAAAGGCCGGCAACGCACCTGTAGCTCCTCTGGGGTTGCACGGGGTCGTGGGCGGCGGTAATCACTTACCATCAGGTGACCCGCACGCTCGTTTGCCGTGTCTTTTCCATAAAAAAAAAAACTGAAGTCTGAAGTGAGGTCTGAAATATTAGACATTTCTAAACCGAATCTATTTATTAGACCTAAATTACCACTTACATTTCACTTTGAAGATATTAGAATAACAAGCGGAACTCAACGTCGCATTTTTCACTTACCATAAAATATTTATTCGATAGTAGACAATTTTTTGCTTTAAATAAATACGTTCAACAATTTCTCTCAATATATCAGATTTTATAATTACTAAGGCTCCCAGTTTTTACTTTCCAAGCCTGCTTTTCCAAGCCTGAAATTAAATCGGCCGTGTGATTTACATTTTAATATGCCGAGGGACTCACCTGTAGTAAAACTAATTTATACCATCGAAAAACATTACTGTTTATTGAAACACTTGGTTTATTTGTACGTGGTATTTATTTGCCTTGGAAAATACTAAATACATATGTCACTATGATTAAAGTATTTGTATTTAATTTATCATGATTAAAATATTTATTTATTAAGGGAGGCTGGAGGAAGCGATCGAGAACACCGATCTATGATACTGGAGGAAGGTAAGGCAAGAAGTACGACGACCTTCAGAATGCATCTATGAAGAGGTGAATAACAGTGGACGAGGCAAAAAAGAAGTATGCAGAGATAAAACGCCGCTAGAGGTAAAGCGTGTACCTAAAAAAAGTTTTTTCTGTCTGATCAGAAAATGGCATGAAATGCGTAGTATAAGAATATATTTATAAATGTACATAGGTACATTATATTAATTAACCTGCTTCGCCCCTTGCTCGTTTCGTTCGCCAACTCACTGTAATAATAAAAATATAATACTCTAGGAAATGATAGTAATCAATGTCCCCGAGGGAAAATCGAACCCATAACGCGTTTACAATTTCAAATATTGTGTCACTGCGTCTCGACCACCTCAACAATTAAAACATAGTTTACAAA
Organism: Heliconius sara; assembly: GCA_917862395.2. Taxonomy (NCBI): domain Eukaryota; kingdom Metazoa; phylum Arthropoda; class Insecta; order Lepidoptera; family Nymphalidae; genus Heliconius; species Heliconius sara. The sequence continues at coordinate 2,606,613 of OU860783.2, read as the reverse complement.
TAAAAACAATTCTCATGCTTCAACTTCTCTCTATTGCTTCTTCAATAAACCTTCGTTATCAAAAAACATTATAATTTTAAAGACAATATTCTTACATCGAAAACTGAATATTAATAAAATAGTTATTTTGAAATAAATTTAGTCGACGAAAAAATATTTTAAATTGACGTTTTTTTTATTTATAAACCAATTGAATATGAATTATTTTCTGTTTAATAAATTATTTTTTTACAAAAAAAAAACAGATTTCAAAAAATAAACTATAAAGTAAATTTATTTTATAATTTATTGTTTGAAGTTTGTTTTTTTGGTTAAGAATTAATTTTTGTCCAAACTTTCACCAAACTATCCTTGTAGTGTATCCGTTCCAATAATAATCATCGAAACTGGTTGGCGAGATATTGAGTTATTTGTCTATTTGTCGTGCACATACATAATTCTAATTTAAGACCTACGTAATTTTCTCACAGATATAATTGTCAGATATAGACCAATGGTACCACAAAGGAAGCACTAGCTTTCAAATAAAAAATGAATCATTAAAATCGGTTCACCCAGTCAAAAGGTTTGAGGTAACAAACATAAAAATGAGAACAATCGAATTGATAACCTCCTTTTCTTACAGAAGTCGGTTAACAATAAAGACTGAACATTAACGGAAGGTTGTGAAATTATAATAGTGAAATAGTAATAGTAATAGTGCATTTAAATCGGTTAAGCAGTTATGAGATGAGCATGCAGTAACTTCCAAACAAACAGATAACCAGGCAAACCGACAAACAGGAAGACAAACATTTTCAAAAAAAAATTTTTAGGAGTCTACTACATTTATAAATATTTTCTAATGTAACAAATATTAAAAGAATTTTTAAATCATAAACTAAATATTTAAAACACACACTAAATCATAATAGATCTATATATATATATTATATATATATATATATAAATTATAATATGGTTAAATCCAGAAAAAAATACCCATTATGCCCAAAATACTTACAGAAAAAACATCAAACAAGTATAATTCATTTCTACAAACCTTTTTATCTTAGGCCTTACATTACCTTAGATTGTATGCCGATCAAATTGGTAGCTTACCTTTTAGATAAAAATGTATACAGTTTTATCTAATTTATAAAATCGTAAACGAGAAGTAAACAACATTAGCATTTATGCTCTTTTTATTTTGACTGCGGGAAGAAAATGGTAATGAAAATGGTAACTCTTAAGTGTTTCTTAGTATTTTTTTAGTAAGTTCCATAAAAGAAAATGTAAGGAGATAACGATTCATTCTATTATTTTTTCTCCTTGATGCTTTACAATATTGGTAGAAATAAATTGTTGTAGTATGTCGAACTACGGAACTTAAATAATGCATTTAGTATTATACAAAATGATTGCTTCGCGTACTGCCCTCGATTCTTGAAGACAGAATTGATAGTATCTTGCCCTCTGGTGTGGTGGACTTGAAACTTCAAAGTTTTTATGAGTAAGTCGCAGGTGGTAAAGTTTCAATCGCTTCCTCTTTAACTTTAATAAACCAATTTCAAACGTGTACGATGAATCAGGAAATATTTAAGCTATCTATTTAACTCCAAAAGAAAAACCTAAGACATCGTATGCCTCGCTCTGTTCCATGAGCGGAAATAAAACATTTGAAATCTAAGGTGCAAGATTGTCTTTATGATGTCCTTCCTTTCCTTACATAATGTAAAAAACAGAAAACCGAAGTGTGGGCATATATGTTGAGTTAGTTAAAATTTTCTCTTGTGAATATTGATTGATCCTTGTTGGTGGCTTAGATCATTTAAGGTAATCCAGTGAATAAGTTAGATCACCGCATTTGCATATTCTTGATTACCAACTTATAACTAGATCAAGATCAAAAATAAATTTTCTGAAGGGAAATCTGTAATAACACTGAATGACATGCAGCTTCTCGCATTTTACCAAGAAATAAAATTTTTTTTTTTTTTTTTTTTGATTCGATCGATTTTTTTTTTGATCTAACGGCATCCAGGCTATGGATATAGATCGCTGTGCGAATTGTGCGATAGCCTCACCTTTACCAAATCTCTAATAACTCAGCGCTCAGATTGCCAAAACTGACAGAATTTTCTGGAAGGGAATGCTTTACATGAATCTACTAAATAGTTAATAAAATCTACTAATAGTCTAGTTTGTAATATATAGAATGTAATTTTTTCTTTATGTAGGTTTATCATATTAGAATAACATATTTTATCATTTGTACACCAGCCAATATCCACACATTCTTTGATCTTTTTAATGGTAAGGGTTGCCTGGAAGAGATCACCTGTGGTGATAAGGCCGCCTTTACACCATACTTTTCCATTGTTTTCTTTGTATATTTTTATTATTAAGTTGGTGTAATAAAGTATTAAATAAATAAATAAATAAATAAATAAATAAATGTAAATTAATTTTCATCACTGCATTATAGGCCCAAGAATGTATGAAATCAGTCTTCCTCTGTCTGTGATTAACCTCAACTACACAACTACTTTATTATAATCCACAGTCGGTTAAATATGGCACGATAATTTATATGATCATTAAACCTAAATTAAATTATATTAAAACCACTACAGCTATTTATATAAAATCATAGTTGCTTCGAGGTGGAAGAAAACAGTTTGAATAAGTACGTTGAAATATTGTCAGCTTAGTTAAAACCTCTCCTTAAGAGGGGATTTCTGTACTCCACTGAAAAGTGAAATGCTTTTGTTTCATAGTTATTTTGCTGAAGCAACTTTAATAATATTTCTTCTTGGTTTTGAAGATTGACAAGGCCAGTTTGTATACTGTAGTTAGTTTAAAATATTTATAATTTTTACTTAGATAGTTTTATTATATATTTTTTGTAAATACAGCCAATATCAGTGCCACAATAAATAGAATAAAGATAAATATATTATGTAAGATCTCCTCTATCATGAAAACAATCTGATTAACGTATGTTAATCTCGAGCGAGTCATACAAATACTTACATTTTTAAGAATACGTAGGTCATGGATGCTATCAATATCTGACTCGCTCGAGTATGTAGATGCAACAGTTTTTTGAAAGTCTATTGCCACTCAGACCACCGATCATATGTATTAAATGATATTTTTACCTTGTTATCATCTAAGTCGAGAGGCCAGTCGTAGCGAAGCTGCACGAAGTGTGACTGCAAAACCGACTGGTTGTGGGTTCGATCCCCACTCGGAGAGATGAAATATTTACTTAAATTTATATTTCCATTTCTTCGCTCTGGTGCCGAGGCAAAGCGCGGCGTTGAATTCTGCCACTCAACACACAACGCCTCCAGAATTCGGCAGAAAGTGGGGAACGGAGTGTCTAAAACACTAGGTTCCCTCTGCCTACCCTGCGGTGTGCGGGATACAGCGTGAAACTGATTTTTTTTTTTGTTATCATCTAAACTTCGCAACCCAATACGTCTGTATGACGCTCGAGTAAATCCTGATTTAGCATCTTTGGCTCTCGTACTAATATGAATTTAATCTATACATATAAATTTATTAAATATCATAAGGTCCATCTAAATTTTACTCGCCGCAAGTCAGCTAACTCTTATCGTCCACGTCGCGTCGCCCAACCGCAAGTTTATCGCCACTCGAGATTTTATGATAATAAATCCGGCCGCAGCAAAGTTAATTAAATTGCTTTAAAATCGGGAAATATAATTCAGCAAGGAACTTGCAAGCCGGTCTTAGTTCGGGCCTCGCTGTAGTCGTAAACAAGGATTTTCTCATTCGATGGTTAATCCGAAGGCGGATATGGGTGATGTAAGTTTAAAAAGTTTTAAGGGTATAAAATATCATGGAGATTATTATTTTAGTTTTTTGTCAGCTTTATTTTTTTATCCAGCATATAGCAGAGAGAGAGGGAGAGAGAGAGAGAAAATTAGGCAGAAATTAGGGAATGGAGTACCTACATATAAACATACTCTATTTCTAAGTTAATCTACTAGTTAAGCTACAAGTCCTTGCAAGATCGACTTACGTCGTTGTTTCGAGGTACTACCCCATAGAAATAAATGGTACTTATTTTAATATATTCACAATTCTCCCCCAATATATGACAGTCACGTTTCAGCCTCGTTCTCCCCTTTCTGGTATAATTCGGGACATTGCTTGTTGAGTGGTAGTGACAGCAGTGGAGTAAATGATTAAATTTTAAATAATCAATGCCCCGAGTGTGAGTCAAACCCACGACCATCGCTTTTACATTCAAACGCTTCTGTCCCATTGCATTACGACGGCCTCTAGCTCTACTGGCGGCGTCTACTCTAGCCCCCCAACACGCAAGGCCTCCAGAATTCGGCAGGAAATAGGGAACGTTGTATCTTAACACTAGTTTCCCTCTGCCTACCCTGGTGTATCCCGTACAGCGTGAGGCTGATTTATTTTTTAGTTTCTTATATATAATTACAGGCCATTAAACATAAAATGGTACGTCGTTATATCGAAAATTAATGCCTCATTTATTATTTATTTAATGTCTTCCCCAATTTAAATAGATTGAACGGCAAACAAATAGCGTCGTTCAGTCAATTTATCTCGTTCACTTATTAATTTGTTTGTATTTGTCATCAAGACGGTGTTGAATTTTTAATATGAACACCGTTCATCATTTTCATGATGTTAAGTATAATTTGTTCCTATATTTTTTTATTTAAAAAAACGTAATTATTATGTTTGGAATTAGATTTATGTGAATGTATGTGTATATATATTTTAAAGAAAACAGCCTCGTGGTGCCCACCAACAGAGGGATAGGCATACGTGATCCGTTTCTTTGTCCAGAACGAGAAAATAGTCACTAAAGGAATATCTGTATGACTTTAACAGATTATGTATTAGTTGAGCATCTTAGTAGAAGGTTGCTGAAATAAAGATAAAGAAAAAAAGAATAAAGTATATCCTTTTACTTAGGCATACACTAAAGCCAATAGTACCACGATTTTCCAACTTACAAATATCATTTTAAATCCTACTACTAGCTATAAGTCGGGCCAAGGGAACCCTATATTCAAAGATCTTGGTCTTCTAAAAGTCAATTTAGTTAAAATCGGTTCGCCATCGCTTGGATCGGATCAAAATACATTTTCAATTTTCAATAAGAAGATTTAAATTGTTATAATAGAATGTTGATATGACATTATGACATTTCAGACTGGCAGAAACCCGTATTCATATTTATGAATTATTTTCATGATTATTTTTCATGATAAATATGGCTTTTCATGAAAATCTTATCGTAGTAGCACGTTTATGTATTCGATTTATTGTTGTGTGGAAAAAACCCCTATTTTCCCTATTTTGCTGAGCAAAGACAAAGCGCGTCGTTAAATTTCGCATGCTCAACACACAATATTTGAAAATTGGGCTGAAAGAGGGAAACGTAATGCCTTAACACCAGGCTCTCCTTGCTTCTTCTACTTTATGCAGGATTAATCTTAAAATCTTTTATATACTTTTCTTACTACTGAAATATTATTTCTGCAGCCTATGAAAGTTAATATTAACTATCACTCTAAATAAATTTGCCAACTCACGGCCTGTGCCGGCATATCAATATATTTATACTCTACAAACTTTGTCGGACTATAGTTGACTGGTGAGATATGCAAACACTTAGGTGAATACCAGACAAATTGATTCAAAGGTAATTAAGTTTTGTAATAAGAATATTAAATATATATGTATATATATATATATATATATATATATATATATATATATATATATATATATATATATATATATATAATATCCAAGTACACTTTCAATGTGTCGACGTTTTTCAAAAAAACACTAGTATTTTTTTTCGCAACAACCTCTAAAACTTTATGTTAAATTTTCCGTACAACAAGTCATTTAATATGATTAAAAATTAAAACATTTAATAATTTGATTACTTTAATTGATCGATAATTTTAATTTATTATAATATGATGCGAAAGCGCAGATTCAACAATCAGACGGTATTTGAAAATTTTCTTCAAGAATCCAAAATACTCCAAAAAATCACAAATCTCAAATATGTGCTGAACCACTAATTCATTTTATAAACTGAATTTCTAAAAGTTTAAAGTTAAAGGTCAAACTTATAGTTAAAAGTTAAAGTTTTAAGTTAAACCAATAGAAAGCAAAAGTTATAATTTTTTTAGTGACGTTACACGTTGAACGCGGCCCACTCGTGGCTTCGCCCGCACACTCTCTATAATACTTTCCAACAGATTCATTATATAATTTGTATATTGAATCGTGAATAACTTGGCTTTATAATTATGAGAAAGATTATTATCAGCATTCAATAGCGTTCATAATTATTGTTAACTCGTTATTTAAGATTAACTAAGAATTACACCGTAATGTGGCTAGTATTTAAGCGATCAAACTCTTCCGTTTTATTATATTAGTATAGATATAAAGATATATTTGTTTTATAACAGCCGAAAGTACTGGGCAAAACAAAATATCTAAAAGATTTCAAAAATAAAAAAAAATCAGCTTCACGCTGTATCCTACACACAGCAAGGTAGGCAGAGGGAACCTAGTGTTAAGACACTCCGTTCCTCACTTTCTACCGAATTCTGGAGGCGTTGCGTGTTGTATTTCAGAACTCAACGCCGCACTTTGCCTCAACACCAGGGCGATGAAACGGAAATATAAATTTAAGTAAATATTTCATCTCCTCGAGTGGGGATCGAACCCACAACCAGGCGGTTTTACAATAACACTTTGTGTCGCTGCTCTACGAGTGGCCTACAAAATTTCAGATTAAAAAAAAATTGTTCATATTTTTATATATGTAGAAATAGTACTTAAATATCATTTAAAAAAAACGAACGATCTATCTCGTAAGGGTATAAAACTATACAAAATTTCAACTAAAATTACGAGTGATACTTTTTGCGCCTCAAGTCTCAACGCCACAGCACCGTGGGAATATCAAAATTGAACAGGTTTAGGAATTAGTCATTTGAATATGAATAGTCGTCATTTAACATTGCGCTTTATTAAGTTTGCTCAAGATGTACGAATAAGATTTAAGGCAGGTGTTCTCAAAATAAAAGTAGCCTTACTTACTTTAGTAAATTACATTATAATTGAAATTTTGACAATTTTATCAAGATTTTTCTGTCTGATTGCTGGTGATCTTCAGCATTTTAAAAGCGATAGACAGGGATAAGTTTAGAATGTAATATCATTAAAGAAAGAGAAAATATAACAAAATTGAATCTCAGAAATGGTTTAGCTTTGCTCAACATTTAGCTCAACTTAATACCCAACATAACTCAACTTATGTTTTATTTCAATCAGTTCATAAATAAAAAACAATATTTCAATTTAAGGAATTTATTTCGACACTATTGCCATAAATAACTGTTTTATCGAATTGGCTAAAACTATAGAAAACAAAAGTAATTCAGATTATTTACTAATGTAAACAAACAATTGTGTAGTTAAAGCGGGCGACGCCGCGAGCGGGTCGCTAGTCAACAATAAATTCTTTATAATTTAAATATGTTAATAATATATAGTTGAAAATAAACAATTACTATAAAATGTTAATAATATATAGTTTAAAATAAACCATTACTATAAAATATCCTCTGAACCTATAAAAATTTAATCTAGTTATTTACTTGTACTGGTACCTCTAAATAGTTCCAAAATTCAGGTGCTAGCTCGGCTATTAGACCAGGTCAATGATACTATGGATGAAAGCCAGTTTCTTCCAGGTCTAGGAAAGTCGTGAGCCGAGTCGAGAAAAAGTGTGTAAAAACATATTATTAACTGAATTTAACATTATAATATTGAAAATCTTCCTGAAGGTCTTACTTACAACTAAGTTAATTTTAACCTGCTATAGCATGGAGACGACCTGAAATTAATAAAATATATAAATTTCAGCAAAAAAAAAATAAAATAAAATCAGCTTCACGCTGTATCCCGCACACTGCAGAGTAGGTAGAGGGAACGTAGTGAAAGACACTCCGTTCCCCACTTTCTGCCGCATTCCGGAGGCATTGCGTGTTAAGTGGCAGAACTCAACGCCGCGCTTTGCCTCGACACCAGAGCGAAGAAATGGAAATATAAATTTAAGTAAATATTTCATCTCCTCGAGTGGGGATCGAACCCACAACCAGTCGGTTTACAGTCACACTCTGTGCCGCTGCGCCACGACCGGCCTCAAAAAAAAAAATATTCTTAAACTAATACTTTGAGTCCCCCTGACACAGTCATTTGGAACTAAAACTGTTCTTACATGCACATCTAAATTAAGTATATAGAATGAACATATTAGAAACGCAAATATATTTTAGTCTACTTACTATTTCAAGTAATATTACAAAGATGACCATAATTTTAAAATAAATTACAATTACAGTCTATTTATTTAAAAGTTTAATTATATTAATAACATATTTAATGTTGCAAATTTCATTAAGAAATTTGTGAAATTTAGAGAGAGAATTCCACATACAAAACAACATTTTGAAAGAGACCTCCAACTTTACACTTCAGTCTCAGGCACCACTCCAAGATCTTCTTCCTGTAATGTGCGGTGAATTCATGGTTATATTTAAAGAATTTTTTAAATGAAACTAATTTAACCGGATTAATCGCGTATATTTTTCCGGTTAAATTAGTTTCATTTAATATGTGTAATTAGTTTCATTTAATATGTTTATATTAATCGCGTATATTTTTCCGGTTAAATTAGTTTCATTTAATATGTGTAATTAGTTTCATTTAATATGTTTATATTAATCGCGTATATTTTTCCGGTTAAATTAGTTTCATTTAATATGTGTAATTAGTTTCATTTAATATGTTTATATTAATCGCGTATATTTTTCCGGTTCAATTAGTTTCATTTAATATGTGTAATTAGTTTCATTTAATATGTTTATATTAATCGCGTATATTATTCCGGTTAAATTAGTTTAATTTAATATGTGTAATAATCGTGAAAATCAAAGAACTTATTAAAGAATTTATTTTCCTTGGTCTAATCAAAGTTAGAATTTTCTATCTTTAATAGTTTTTAATAAATAATTGTTTAATATAACGAGATGAAGAAAGGACAGAATGCAAGATTAGTGTAAATAGTAAGATATTAGAACAATTGAATGAAGTAGTATACTTGGCAAGCATGTTCAGTAGAGATGGAAGATATGAGATGGATGTGGAAAGGCGTATTGCTGCCGGTAACAAGGTTAACGGGGCCTTGGCTGCATTGATGAGACGGCGAAACGTCAGCACAGCTGCGCGTTTGGCCGTACACAATGCAGTTTTGGTACCGACTCTGTTATACGACAGCGAAACATGGGTATTATAGAAGAAGAATGAAAGAAAGATAAATGCCGTGGAGCTGTGATCTTTTCGTAAGATATGCGGAGTCAGCTTAGCTGAACGAATCCGCAATGTCGAGGTGCACAGAATGTAATGAAATAATGGCAAAAAAGATTTATGATTGAAAAGTAAGTGGTAACAGTGGTAGAAGGAGATCTCGGTTGATTTTTCAAAACACAGTATTAAAAATGCTTGAGGAAGGTCACGTAAAAAGCATGAGGGTCCCCCGGATCCTTGCCTATGTATGAAGAGGTTGATGACAGTGGACGAGGCGAAAGAGGTAAAGAACGTACCATTTGACGCTTCGTTCCCTCTGACTACCCCGCTAGGGTTAAAACGTAAAGCGAGTAGTAGTAGTAACAATATACTTAATAAAAAATAATATTAAATATCATACGATATACTCAAGGGGATGAAATATTTAATATTTTTATTATTTCAGTCTGATGAGGCGAAGCATGGCCTTGAATCACTCTTGCCTAAAAAGGAATTCAGTGAAAACTAGGAAACGATTGTGTCTCAATGAAAACAGAGTGTTTACATTAGATCCCTAGCTTCTCTTTACCTACCCTACCATGTACGGGAAACAGAGTGAAGTATAAAAAACGAGATATCGTTTTTAGATATATCACATTCTCACTTCTCGTCCTGCTTGACTTCAATAATGCTTTTGGTTCTGTGGATTTCGATATCATACTTGCTACTCTGAGGTCACTTAACATATCTCCTAATGCAATTGACTGGTTTCGTAGTTACCTGTTTGGGCGTCGGCAACGCATACTAATTCATGACTCGCACTCTGACTGGTGTCCTGTAGTTGCTGGCGTTCCGCAGGGTGGCGTGTTATCTCCTTTGTTATTCTCTGTATTTATTAATACTATCTCTCAACACATTTCTTCTCTCTACCATTTGTATGCAGATGATCTTCAAATCTACCATCAAGCCAAACTACCTGAGTTACCTTTTGCTATAAAAGCAATAAATGAAAGCTTGGAGAACATATCCACATGGAGTAAGTCATTTGGTTTGCGACTGAATCCTATCAAAACGCAGCTTATTATAGTTGGCAGTGCAAAACTTATATCCAAAATAGACCTCATTACTTTACCACCTGTATTTCTTGACGGTGTTATTATACCTTACAGTAAATCTGTAAAAGATCTGGGCATCATCTTAGATCAAAACATGTCTTGGGACTCACAACTTTGTGAAGTGAGCAGGAAGATGTTTGCTTCTCTAGGATCTCTTAAACGGTTACGCAATTTTCTCCCTATACCTACCAAGATTGCGTTAGCAAGTACTCTCCTTTTACCGATTCTTGATTATGCTGACCCTTGCTATCTTGATCTAAGAGAGGAGCAATTAAATAAACTTGACCGTCTTCAAAATGTATGTATACGATTCATATTTGGTCTACGTAAATATGATCACATTTCCGATTTCCGAAAAAAGCTCAAGTGGCTCCCTATCCCGCTTCGTAGGAATACTCACATACTTCATCTTCTTTACTGTACTCTGTTCAATCCAACCTCTCCCCCGTACCTAAAGGAACGCTTTGAATTTTTGGGCAGTTCACATCCTCGACGTCTGCGATCCGATAACAGTCTGGTACTAAAAATTCCACAACATTCTTCCTCATTTTATAGTGACTCATTTACAGTTACTGCGTGTCGGTTATGGAACGCCCTACCCGTGAATGTCAGGAATTCAAAAACGTTCTTTACTTTCAAAAAACGATTAAAAAAACATTTTCTTTCATTTTAAATCTTCTATTTGTGTCTATGAAATATAATTTTTAAATAGTGTATATTTTTCTATACTGTTAGTACCTATTTATGAATATACTTACCTAATTTATAAATTGTATTATTAATGTATGTATGGATATGTATGGATGTATGTATGTATGTATGTATGTATGTATGTATGTATGTATATATGTATGTATGTATGTATGTATGAATGTATGTATTTATATATGTATTTACTTTTGTGTGTGTTTATATATTATTTATACATTGGGTATTGTTCACACCCTACTCACTATTTATTTATTTATTTTGCTATTTCCAACGCCTTAAGGTTGCCTGGAAGAAATCGCTATTTCAGCGATAAGGTCGCCTATTGTACTTGTTCTTATATTTGTATAGTACTATTTCTTTTTTGGGTGTACAATAAAGAATTTATTATTATTATTATTATTACATTTATAAATGCCCCCTATAACAGATTTTTTCCTTTACCTTTCATGGAGGCACAGACAGCGATCTGATACAATTTTATGTATAATATAGAGATTAAATAAAGAAGTCACACACGCAAGTGTATATTAACAAAATTTACATTAAAACTACTAAACAGTAAAAAATATGAAATATTAAGTATTTTATTACCTACGTAAATATTGTTGAAGCTCGTTCTGTTTCATTCGTACAAAGTAAGAAAAGAAATACCTCCCTGTTGGTGACATATTTTTCTGAGCTGCATTTTTTTGTTTGTCGGTGTCCCCAAAGAATAACGTAGTAGGTAATGTCCTTTGTTCGTGTAATAAAATCTGCGGCCATAGAAGTGAGTTTATAATAGAAGTTATATGAATGTAAGTAAGGGTTAGTAGTAGTAAAAGTAGTGACGTTCTTTTAAAATTAGTTTTTGTTCTTTTCATAGGTATTTCGCGAATAATTTTTTTGTGAATAACTAAACCCAAAATGTGGTGTTGTTCAGGAGCTTTTTTTATGGTTCCGTATATTGTAAGGAAAAAAGGAACTCTTAGAAGATGACTTTGTTGTCCGTCTGTCTGTATGTATGTCTGTCTGTCTGTTAAGAGAGTATGTATGTCCTTTACCTCAGGAACGCTGCGAGATATTGAGTTGAAATTTAAACTATATGACCTACGGCCCCACGATATTCTGTAAAAAAATTTTACATTTACTTTTAAAAAAAGTATGAACGTTTATATCGCAAAAAGCACGTATGCAAAGCAAGCACGTAAAGGGAATTAAAATTAATGGGACACTTCCGGTTGACTTAGAACTATATAATTTGGCAGCTAGTATCTACAGGTAGTACTAGTTCAGGCAAAAATTTTTAAATATATACATTTGTAGTCAAATACTTAAAAATAGCCTTAGAGGAGCCAAAAAGCACTTGATATGAAAGTGAACTCTAGCTAAGTTTCAATTTCAGAAAATGCTCAAGACTTACAATTTTTGTACGGATCCCTCGGTGAGCGAGGCCGACTTGCACTTGTTTATATTTTAAAGACATTTTGTGCTTAAACGGCGATATTCAGTGATGCGCTTTGTCTAAATCGTTAAGTGAACGTCGACATTTATCAACTGCGCCTAAATGATCAAATGTTTTAATCACAATGTATTAATTACTAACTACTGATTTATTATATCTAAGATTTGTCCAACCTAAACTTACTTTGAATTGATGAAGCCATACGAATTGCTTTACACAAGTATACTTAGAGTTACAAAATTTTCCAGCGAGACTAGAGGGATATTTCAAACTTTTAATGTGTGCTTATGCTCCTTCCCCACATGGGAAGTGAATGAAAGATTATAATGAAATTATGGAATATAGATATATTTTGTTCCTCTCATTAAATTAAGCGTATATTGGTTTTGCATTTCGTTACGCATGTCTCTGACTTCAGAAATTCTTAACACTAAGGCCTTCTCATCTATTCAGCGATATGCTAGAAGTTAAACAAACACTAACTCTGGTAACAAGACAAAGCGCAGCGTTAAGTTCCGCCATTTGACACGCAATCCCCCGAAAATTAGGCAGCGCATTGGAAATGGAATTTCGTAACACTAGACTTATATTACGTATTTATATGATACCATATCAAATTCACCTTGTTCTAAGAATGAGTCGACTGTCCCTTAGTCCCTTTAGTAGCTGTAACTTTTCTTTCTTGTCACCGATATTTTATTCGTCTATAATTTACTCAGTGTTGACAGTAAGACCACTGTTCAATATAACATCTGATTACACAAGAGACTGGGGAAATAATAAGACGATTTTTTTATTAATAATTTATTTACATTGTTGCCTCTAATTAATGATTATAATAATAGAGGCTAGTCGTGGCGCAGGGGCACAAAGTGTGACTGTAAACGCGACTGTATGTGTGTTCGATCTCCATTCGAAGAAATTAAATATTTATTTAAATAAATTTTTCGATTTCTTCACTCTTCGATTTTTGTTCATTTTACTTCTCTGGTAAGTATTGTTAATTTGCGTCAGTTATAAAAAGAAGGCGTAAAAAAGTGAAAAGAATTGTCACTACTACTAATAAAAGTTAAGTTGAATTTGTTCAGGAGCTGCGAACCGATTGAATAAAGAAGAATATAGTTAATTTAGGATCGTTTTGAATTAAATTAGCTTCTCTTTATTTCCAGCAATACAACAAGTCTCTCGAGTGACAATCGATCCTATAACCATTGGATTCACAATGAGGTGCTGTCCCACCTCAACCATAACGAAACTACATTAAATATCTCTCAGTGACAGTTCCAGAAAAATCAGTTCGGTTGTTCCGACAAACAAAAACTCACATACAAATAAAATTGTTTATTTGCATCGTTCAAACGTAACTCAAACGTAACGTAACGTTCAATAACTAGATATATGCAATTCAAAAATCACGGCTATTTGAAAATCGCAGACAAACATTTCAATTTTATTTATGTATATGTATGGCTAAGGACCCATCTTATATCGCGTATACAGTCAAATACTTAACAACTGTTCCACAATAGCAAAGGTAAAACTTTATGAGCCAAGAAGACTATATTATATTATCCCAAAATTTCAAGATAACGTACGCCCGAGACAAGATTGTAATTAATTTTAACCAAGACCAAGATTTATTTTGAACCCTCCGTTTAATGAAAGTATATATAACCACGTCGGTTACTGAAATAGTTTTAATCCTCGTTCCTGAACCTTAATCTGAAGTGACGTGTAACCGTAGATAAAACAATTTATTAGAATGAGATGCAAAGTGAATTTGTCAATTTATTTAGTTTTACAATTTTTCTGAAATAAGAAGCGAGAATTCTGTGATTGAACACTACATTTTCAGTAAAAATCTGCAATTTTTTTTCTAGAATCTAATGCCACGGCTTACATTTATCATTACGTAGGAAATACATAGTATACAGCCTCACGCTCTGTCCCACATATAGCAAGACAGTAGTACTGTACGCCCAATTTTCGATACATTATATGCTCAAAAGCGAAACTCAACGCCGCGCATTGTCCATTAGAGCGGGAAAATGAAAATTATTTAAATAATAATGAACGCAATTTACAATCAGACAATGCAATTCATGCATTTCTGGCAAAACGCACAATATCTTGAATTTTAGCGGAAATAAGTGAACTGAACTGAAAGCATACACAGTTGATTTTTTTGCGTAACCATATAAGCGAGAAAAACTGTATTTCTTATTATTCAGTATTTCTTCCACCATTAAATATCAAAACAAATTGGAACATAATTTTAAGTCACAACTTCAATATGCTTTGAACCCAAAAAGCCATTCCCAAAAACATACCTACTGTGGACAATACTCTAATTAAATATATATATTCCTAAAATGAAAATGATATATTGACTTATAAACTGAGTGGGCCAAGAAAAATTTCAATACACGCTTAAATATTAATCCCTTTCTGTATGAAAATGAACAAAGTTTCGCGTGTGCGAACGATAATTTTATAAAATATAAATTACATATTGTACTGTAATAATTTCTATACTGAGAACTAAGCATTATTTTTATATTCTTTTTCTTTTTAGCATTATCTGCATTCCGTCCACAGCAGAGTAGGCAGAGGGACATTCGTTATAAGAAAATTCTGTTCCAAGCTTTCCGTCGAATTCTGGAGGCATTGCGTGCTGAGAAGCGGAACTCAGCGTCACTATGCATCGATACTAGAGCGAAAAAATTTAAATATTAAATATTTCCTTTTTTCGAGTAGAAATGGAACCTACAACCTGTCGCGTTTACAGTCACACTTTGTCACATTAAGTGTGATTTATAATCTTATAGGGTTATAATAATAAAACGTTTTCGTTATTGAGTGACCGACAGACAACGCACAGCCGAAGCTAGGAAAAGGAAAAAACGGGATTTTCACGTTAACTAAATGTCGGTTTAAAAGTAGTAGTATTTAATATATAAAACTAGATAAATTATTAATACAACATAGTGGATGTCTAACAAAACTCGATTCCAAGAACATAGATGAAATTTCTTAACATTCAATGGATCGACCGTGCTGGTGGTGATTGTGTTATAGAAAGAGCTCAGTGCAGTGCCTAGGACTTACGAATAAAGCTATAATTAGAAAGGTGAAAATGTCGTAAAAGACTAAATAAAAATCTACGTAAATACATATACGTTTCAACGTAAAAAAAATTATGACTGCGACACTCGAACTCACACCACTTTTTAACTAGCCAATAATTGTACCATAAGTTCCAATAAAATTGCGTCGAAATTCTTATATGTTTGCTTCAAATTGTTTTTGTAAGCAGCTCTGTAGTGAGACTATTATACTATACATTACTGCTAACCAACAATTATTCCTAAGAATGTTTTTTTGGCAAGAGACAATTTTATCTATTTAATATATATTTTGTATTTTTTGAAGGTATTCACAATTTATGAAGAAGAGCCAGTGGGAAACTTCAGTTGACCTTTAGAAACAAGATATCATATATTGGAAGGTGACGTAAAAAACAAGAGGATCTTTCCACGAGGACCCATAATTTATTTTGAGACGTTGACGAGACGAGTGCTTGGCACGCGCGTAAGTGAAGCTATAAAAAAATATTCACACATACAACAAAAAAAAATATTTTTTGTGTTGTGTTATAATAAAATAATGAAAAGTTTACATAAATATTTTGTCGTTTTTTTATTTTAGATTTCAATAACCAACAATTTTTTTTCTTGAGTTTTACACAAATCGCGATGCAATCAAAATCAAAATCGCATACGTCTTAATCAGGGATTAAAAGAATATCAGCCTTAATCTTGGCTTTGATGATATTAAGAATTATATTATTGTTGATAAAGTTTATTAAATTGTATTTATGGTCTCATTTAAAGTTATTGATTATTTTGCATGACATCATTTGAAATTCCGTTCTGAGAATATTACTTAATTATATCCGTATTATCAGTTATTTTTTTTATGTTCATATTAAATTACTGTTTTTTTTACAAGTGGACAGAGAAAACTAAACCCGTTGGTCACTCTATTTCTCATTTTCCATTTTTTTCCATAATGGGTGAACTCGATTGTGTGCTTAGTTAAAACGATGCGCTTCGCGTGGATAAGTCATTTTCATTCCCAATATTTTGAATTTGGTTGAACAAGAACGTTTTCTCTGCTTTCTGTACTATATTTATGTTACTATGGGGCCAATCGCGGCTTCACCCACATATCACCCATATATAATTCTTTTAGTATGCTTCATTTGATTGATTATATTATTTATCATAATTTAGATGATGTGCAAGCGCTACGTTGCTGCTTTAGAGGACGAAATCGGCGGCAAGGGCGCCCCCCGCGGTATTCGAATCTAGACTTGCGGCCGTAAACAGAGCATTGAATTATTTTTATTTAACACTAACTTTCTTGATAAATAGACGTCCAAATTACATACTTTCAGTGACAAAACTTATTTTCGTATTTTTTTCTCAATGATGGAATAACTTTTGCTCGTAAGTTTCGATATCTTTGACAAATCAAAAACATTAAAACATCACCTTGCAATGTTCAATTGGTTGTGACTTATTAATAAGAGATAGATATAAGGTGCCGCGGACTTTATTGTAGAAGTAATGAAACAATGTTTTTATAATACAATGTACTAACATATATTTGTCTATTTCTGCATCGCACGCATAAAGTAAGAAACGATGGCGTTCCTAATTATTGTTCTTTCGTTTTTTAAGACTAACTAAGAATCAAAATGTAATGTGAAAAAAAGTAAATCGGACAAGTAGATTTTGGTCAGATCAGAAGCACATTTGTTTTAAACACATAAAACTGTATAATTTTAAGAAAATTTATTTTGTTAGTTATGGAACCGCAAAATTTCAATAGGCAAAAATATAAAAAAAGTAAATGGATGCTGAAGAGCAGTTCTACACTCTGGATACCTTATTCACTAATGGTCTGGCTATTGTCCCGCTAAAAGAAGATGTCGTATAATTTAAAATAGATTTTTAATTTATATTTAACATCTTTACATAATTTTTATCCTTAGTCGTGATGTAGTGGCACAAGCGTGTGACTGCAAACACGACAGATTGTGAGTTCGATTTCCACTCGTGGAAAATGAAAGATTTAATATTATGATATTTTTTCGCTATGGCGTCGTGAAAAAACGCGACATTGAGTTCCTCCACTCCACACTCAATGTCTTCAGAATTTGAATAGAAATGGAGAGCGGAGTGTAATAACACTAGGCAACCTCTGCCTACCTAGCTACATGCGGGACCCACTATAAAGCTGAAAAAACACCAAGTCCAGTTCGCTGATAATAATGAATATTATTAGACGTACCCAACCTACCTCAAGGATCCATTTTTAATAGACGAAACTAAAGAGACGAAATACAGGAAAATTGTAAAAAATCTCTGGTTTTACATTAACAACTCCATTTGGTCTAAGCAAGCAAGTAGTTTATTCTTCGTTGTAAAAATTCGCTTTTTAAAAGGAGCGATTTTATAAAATTGGGTTTCTCATCAATATTAGATCAAATGTTTCTTTAGAAATGACTTTGTTATAAAATAGCAGACTATGTTGCCGACATAACCGTAATGCATCGACAACTCAATCTCGCTGAGAAGTACCTTTTGAATAAACTATACCGTTTTGACTCAAAATTCGATATCCTATACCTACAAAATCTTAACAACATGAACAGCTGTTAACAAATTTGTTTTGTCAAAATATGTATTTTCAGGACGAGTTGTAGTCCACAGCTTCGTCCTGAAAATACATATTTTGACGTCTCGTTTTTTCTGGTTCCTTTTGGTGGTCTTAATGTTTCCACATACATCGACGTACCTTCATGACAAATATTCGATTTTCGCGAGCAGTAGTTTCGGCTCTGTCTTGTCAGTCAGTCATTCAGTAACGGAATGGTTTGCCGTGTTTCTCTTAAATTCAATTTCTCCGTTGTCAACTCGTCGTCCCTAAAGAAATATTCAGCGTCAGATACTGTTATGTCTAGATATATCACAAAAACAAGGACTCAAAAAATGGATATACTTACACCAATAATAAAAATTCACATACGTTTAGGAGACAAAAGAAAAATGCTTACAAATTAAATATAACATGACATATTTTAAATTTATTATTTGGCGCACAATTACTAGAAAAAAATTGTACCGCGGCTTCACGGTGGCTTAAGCTTAGATAACGTGTAGGAACCTAGTATTTACATTTTATGGAACCTAGTATTTATATTACATTTCATGAAGTCGAACCCACAATCTGTCGCGTTAAGTAATATTCGTGTGCGCCTGCGCTACGACTGTTCTCAATTGACTTATGTATTTGTATCAAAAATATTTAAGAAGGAAAAAACTCTCCACTACTTCGTATGTACGAAAACATGAATAAAATAGAAAAATAATCACTAAACTATATGATCACTATATTTTTTACCTTTTACAACACAACCAACGAAAAAACTAAATACATTATCTCTCACACATTATACCCGTTCCCGTCTCTTATATATCACTCGCCTTAAAGCGTTTGTTATTCCCCTGGCGCTTTTCACATTTGC
This sequence comes from Heliconius sara, assembly GCA_917862395.2. NCBI lineage: Eukaryota > Metazoa > Arthropoda > Insecta > Lepidoptera > Nymphalidae > Heliconius > Heliconius sara. Next base: position 2,587,376 of record OU860783.2, on the reverse strand, counting down.
TTCTATGTCCCTAAACCTATAAATTCATTCGGATTTCGGTACAGCCGTGTTAACTGCGGCAGGCAATAACCTGTCCTCCCGCTGATTTACGTCAGAGCCCATCACATAGAACGTTGAGTTTTAGCACATTGCAAGATTATTTTAGACTATAAAGGTAGGCTTGTAATTTTACTCGTACGATTTGAGGAATTTTGTACATATCCTTATGTTTTTGAGGTTTTTTATTGTGGATTAGTCTATCGTTTTCACTTTGTTTTTGTGGACTAAAGACATATAATGGATAATCCCGTAATTTCCCATTCTCAAATGAAATTTGAGAAATCTTTTCATATTGCTCCTCTGCACTCCCCAATTTTTTTCATCTTTCTGATGTCTTCAGTCACTCAGTAAAGGAAGAGTTTTATATATTTACATCATCATCATCACCATTAATACCATCACAGTTATTTTTAGATCTACTGCTACTGTTGTGCTGTCTTGACCAGATAGTGGGTCCATTTTATGAAGAGTCTACCCACTGAGTGTCGTCCTGTTCGTGGCAAGAACGTTCTCGCCACAACCACCATCAATTTTTCGGCTTATACGTCACTTTACCTGATCAAATCTTCGAAAAATATCAGTTAATTCTGTTCTCCTATTACTTTCCTCATTTCTGTTTCTGTTCTGAAGATAATATGAAACATCACTCTCTGTATTATTCGCTGAGGGACCCTGGTGCTTTTTATGAGACAAGAAAATAACAGCCAATTTTCGCTTACATATATCATCACTGGTCAAAGACTTTCATGTTGTGACATTGAGGTAATCTTCTAAATTCAAAAATTTCTCGTAGCTCCCAAACACCCATCCAGAATGGATTCGATGAGATATCCCTTTCTCTAAGTTGGACTTACCTAGCTGTACTAATTGTCCCAGATGTATGTAATAATCAAGAACTTTGAAGATAGTATTTCCAATACTAACAGAAGCAGTTACAATATGAGTTTTATATATATTTTATAGATTAATAAATAATTATTAGAATGAAGATTAATAAATAATTATTGAGGCCACTCGTGGCACAGCGGCACGAAGTGTGACTGTAAAAGCGACTGGTTGTAGGTTCGATCCCCACTGTAGGAGATGAATTTACTTAAATTTATATTTCCATTTCTTCGCTCTGGTGTAGAGGATAAGCGCGGCGTTGAGTTCTGCCACTCAACACGCAATGCCTACAGAATCCGGCAGAAAGTGGGGAACGGCGTGTACAGCGTATACATATATATTTTACAGCGTAAAGCTGGAAGGAAATTTAAATCAATAATTTCAATCATGGCATTTCGATTTCTTTTACTCGGTGGACAATGGTGAACGGAATGCATATATCAATGTGCCTCTCTATTTCATTATAATTGAAAACTATAAAAATGTAGACAAATCAAAAATAAACAAATATATATCACAAAATAAAAATTATTAAGTTAAACAAGTATTAGCAAAAAACAAACAAGTAAAATACTGTACATTTGCTGTTGCGGAAAAAAAATGTATTTCGCTCCAGTACTTTTTCATTCGACTCCGTCAAATAACAAATAAACACTTCGCCGATGCAATTAATCAATGAAAGAGCTATGTTCCTGCTGTACAATGAAACAGTATTGATGTATTAAACAAAGAAAATATAGGTTTTACCCTTTTTTAAGTCTTTTTGTGTGTGTGTGTGTGTGTGTGTGTGTGTGTGTGTGTGTGTGTGTGTGTGTGTGTGTGTGTGTTTTTTCGTATCGATTGTTTTTGATTCACCATAAAAAAAAAGGATTTGCATGTGTGTGCTTATATTTTTATATTTATTATATAATCTGTACCCGTGATCCTCAGCTTTGGGGTGAAGCGACATTTGACTACGAGCGAATACTACAATACACACCGCAACGTTGAGTTCCGCCTTGAAAACATAAAATATTGTATCATTATAAAAAACATTTTTAAGTTACAAGGGAACAAAGGAACAGACATAAAAAAATTCATTTGTGATTCGCTACTATCGGATAAAAAAATAAAAAGTTCCCATTGCCCTTTAGTAATTCAAATGTTAAAGATACAAATCAAATTTTAATAGTAAGTTTTTAATTTTTACGACATGTCTAACTATGTATAAAGCAAAGAAAAAGAAAGAAACAGCGACAACACAACTCATTTAAAATCTCGCTACAATTCACATTACGCATGTAAGAAAAATAACAGGATAAATAACTCAGTTTGGCGAATTTCACAGATTTCAGAGTATTCTCCCTAACTGAATGGAGTGTTAATGGCGTGGGGATTCCCCGCTTAGCCTAGCAATTGTGAAGCTTTTGAATCTCTTTTTACAAATTGGTTCGCTTAACGCTTTCTTCCAAGCGATTTGATGCATCTTATTAGTTTCGCTTTTAGTGTGTCTATTGTCTTTTAGAATATCTGTATATGTATACATTTATTTATCTTTAATCGAGTATAAAAATTTTTTTGGTATTGGTTCGATTTGGGCTATGTTATTATGTTATTAATCCTAATGCTAAGAAGCATTAGGATTAATAACACAAATTTACTGTTAATTTTAATTTTGTTTCCTATAAAATCCATATTTAAACTATTTGATTCGAATCCTTTTGACTTTTAAAAACCTTTTGATTCGAATTATTGTAATTGAATACGTAAAGATATAATAATATAAAATGTATGTTTATACAAGATCATAACAACAAAGAAATGAACTAAATTTTCTGTATTTATCATAAGTATGTACATCTTATAAAAAACATAAGGCCACTCGTGACGCCGGTCGGTCGGTCGGTCGTTTGTGGGTTCGATTACCAACCGACTACATGAAATATTCAACAATCTCATTGCCTCCATTTCTTCCTCCTCCGCCATCCACCCTATACGCAATATCGATAGAATTGAAATTATGAACTAACACCGAGATAATTGGCCTAAACATTAAGTTATCTGCTAAGACTGTGCGAAAAAACGGTACGGAGCTACGAAGCAGAATTTTTGCCAACCCAAAGCTTTTTATAAATTAAAGGAATAACTTTTATCCTAAACGTTTATAATAGACAATCAAAATTTTTCCGAGGGAGATTTCATGCATCTAATAATAGTTTATTTTGTTTCTCATCTTATACAATTTTATATTCTTCTTCTTCCTATCCATCCGTTTTTGCCAGGGTCTGCCATTTCAACCTACTTACAATATTTTTCACCGTCTTCAACATTACGACATCTATTGCTTCCACCATTATGACTATTGTAGAAATTTATTTTAATCTTTTTTTTTTTTTTTATGAAAAAGGCACGGCAAACGAGCGTGCGGGTCACCTGATGGTAAGTGATCACCGCCGCCCACGGCCCCGTGCAACCCCAGAGGAGCTACAGGTGCGTTGCTGGCCTTTAAGATGGGTTGGGCGCCGGGGCCCGGCATTACCTGATGCGAAACGCAGTGGCATAAAGCCAATACTTCACGCCGGTTTTCAATGCCGGGAGTGGTAATGATTCGGTCGAGTCTGCCCATGCGTGTTGCCATTGCTGGCGACGTGACTCTACCACACGTTTATTAGTCTATTAGTTATGTATTTGTTAATCAGTCAACCAAATTTGATCTGCTGTTTTTATTATGAATGTTATAAAACAAATGCTCTCTCAATTTGACTTAATCTGAAACCACGGTTAAGCGTAACTATTGTAATTTGCTTAATTACTTTGTTAACTTGTCATGTCATTCGCATTTCCAATTCAGTAGTAACAAATATTAATCACTCCGGTACATTTGGTTTATTAATACCCAAATAATTGGTATCAATATGAGAAGATTGATGTGAGCAATTGATTCAAACACCTTCAAGATTAAGTAATGTTTCGATCAGTTAATTAGTTTCAAATTGACTTGCTTTGTTTACTTGTTGCTTGTTAGTGATGGCTGGTTGGCTAGTATAGCAAATGTCAAAATATAAGATGGTATTGGCTTCGAATCAGGTAGTGATGTTCGGAAAAATATAAAAAATTAAGACTGAATATAGAAAATTAAATTTTCAAACCGCCCTGAATGTTAAACTTAAATTATGTTCTTAACATAGAAATTCATACACGTTTGTTACATCTTATTTATATTGTAAGGATCGCTGTAGAGATTTTTACAAATATTCGCAATCAAAACGCAATTGTTTGGAATTATGATTTGATATTTTTTTATTTATCTTATATTTAAACACTTAGAACATTATTATAATGTATTCCAATTTTCAGAATAGTGAATTCTATTTTTAAAAAACTCAGGCATTGAAACATAGACCACACTTACCTAAACTAGAAGTTATAACTTATTTATACGCGAAAGCTATCATCAACATTATTGTTATATTATAGATAACTGTTGATCACTCGCAACTTTTTTTCCGTGGACTTTAAAAGATAAAAAATAATTTTTATCAACTTCTAGCAACGAACTAAAAAGTAAAACATATTTTTACATAATGTAAAACGTATTTTGATTTTATAATTTTGTAGTCGGTGCCAAGTAAAACAAACAGAATGAGTTTTTGATATTGTATTAAGGCTGTTGTAGCATTAGCTTGACACTGGCAAGTCGGGTAAAAAATGGAAAATCCTGTTATTTCCTGTCCTAAATTACGAGAAATCATCACTTAGTGCTCCCCTACACTCCCTAAACTGTGTTTACTTAGTAACATAACAATTTTATGTAATTCTTAAATTAATTCTTATAATAATTCTTCTTTACAGATTTAAGGCCAGAGCCAGGCCAGTCGTGGCACAGGGGCACAAAGTGTGACTGTAAGATTTTTTTTTTTTATGGAAAAGACACGGCAAACGAGGGTACGGGTCACCTGATGGTAAGTGATTACCGCCGCCGCCGCCGCCCACGACTCCGTGCAACACCAGAGGAGCTACAGGTGCGTTGCCGGCCTTTAAGATGGGTTGGGCGCCGGGGCCCGGCATTACCTGATGCGAAACGCAGTGGCATAAAGCCACTACTTCACACCGGTTTTAAATGCCGGGGGTGGTAATGATCCGGTCGAGTCTGCCCATGCGTGTTGCTATTGCTGGCGACGTGACTCTACCACACGTACTTTAGTCGCCTCTTACGACACCACCAGTACCAGGATGATCCTATTCTAAGCCGGGATCACACGGCAAGATCGACTGGTTGTGGGCTCTATGCAACACGCAATATCTTCAGAATTGGCAGAAAGTGGGGAACGGAATGTCTTAACACTAGGTTCCCTCTGCCTACCCTGCTGTGTGCGGGATACAGCGTAAAGCTGATTTTTTTACAGACTTAAGCATATACATAGTTACATATATCAATCAGACTTCACCATCCACATGTATAATGTAATAAAAAGTCTACATATTTTACCATTTCTTTTAACTGCATCTCCAAAACAAAGTTTAAAAAGTTTAAACAAAGCAAAAGTTTAAAAAAATCCTACGATATCATATGGTGTTTGATTCTATTGACAGAAATATATGCCGCAAAAACGCATTTGACTTCAGCAGGCTTTTAACGGAAAGTAGGAAAAATGACACCCGCGGGAAACGACAGAGCTTCTAAATAAATATGGGCAAATAAATTATTTTTCCTTCCGACAGGTCCCCGGGACCCATGTTGGTTATATGTGTTCCAAAGTTGATATATCTTTTATTGATTTAAACCAAAAAAAAAGACTTTATATAATAAAACATAACTGTGGTTGGTGTTCAAAATAATTAAGTATAGTTATTTAAATCATGATTTTTGTAAAGTTAATTACTAAAGAAAAGATTTTTAGCGTTTTTTTCTTTTATTAGTGTCACCTATGTCTATTTAAAACAAAAATTTAAAATAGTATTCAAAATTACTCTACTCGTAACTTTTTATGTAAAAATTTGCACTGAATTCGAAAACAACACAAAACAAAACAAGGTAGCAAAAACCGAATATCCTTATTGTAAAATAATATCCCCAGAATATTAAAAAAAATGTGCTTTTAAACATGTTTTTTTTACTTTTCCTAATTATTCAGAGAGAACGCTATTCTTCTTTTTTTATTTATATAAGGTATGTTCTGCCAATTTAAAAATTAATCCGTCTCACCCACGGGACTTTGCACATCGCATATATCACAATATCCTAAATTATGAGTAGGTATGACGCCAGTCGTGGCCCAGTGGCACAAAGTGTAACTGTAAAACCGACTAGTTGTAGGTTTGATCCCCACTCAAGAAGACGAAATATTTACTTACATTTATATTTCCATTTCTTCTCTCTGGTGTCGAGGCAAAGCGCGGCGTTGAGTTCTGCCACTCAACACGCAATGCCTCCAGAATTCGGCACATAGCGCGGAACGGAGTATCTCAACTCTATGTGCCCACTGCCTACCCTGCTGTGTGCGGGATACAGCGTGAAGCTGATAAAAATGAGTAGGTATGCTATCTAATACACTTACTTATAATTTTGGTATTAGTACCTAAGTATTCAGGTTGTAATATCAGACGGGTACCTAAATTAGAGTAAAATGTTGATAGGTATGTCCCCCCCAAGTTCTCCTATTTCTTAGGTTAGGTCTCCTTAACTAACAAGCCTATCCAATTGTTCCATATTGTTTTTATATCGGCGTCTAATTTAATTAAGTCAATATCATTTCAATTTCTTTTCAGCTTCAGACTGTGTCCCGCATATAACAGGGTAGTCAGTCATAAAGAACCATTTTTTTTAATTTCCATTCTTATCCATTTATTGAAGAATTTTTCAAGGCATTGTGTGATGAGTGACGTAACTCAACGCCGGGCTTTTGCCTTGGTGCGAGTGTGAAAAAGTATTAATATTAATATATAATAATTCGTTCCTCCGAGCGGAGATCGAATCCACTACCGTCGTATTTCTTAATTAATAAACTTACGTATGTATAAATACGTGTCATGTGTATGTATAAATATATTTTCGTATGTATGTATTTATGTATTTTTGTATGTATCAATATGTATGGGTTTAATTTTATAAGTGTATGTATTGTTGCATTTATATGTTAAATTATATACTATTAATTGATGATATACTCAGTGCACCTCTTCCCATCTAACTCATTATCTCCTCTACCACGAGGTTGCCTGGAAGAGATTGCTCATTTAGCAATCATGATATCAATAATTATAAAAATCCTTGTAATGTAGTAATTGGTGTACAATAAAGAGTATTTTACTTTACTTTACTTAATTACATAATATACTTATTATGACATAAAATACTTATTATGATATTTAAATTTATATTATATTATCAATTATTAAAAAAATATTTTTAATTTAGCTTTAAGTCATGGTAACGAATTTAACCATAAATTTATTTGTACGTCCAACGTCGCTTGAAAACAAGATGATATTTGGTGAATTTACTCGCGCGAGCTGCTGAAGTGACCAGTGATTTATGATCTTAGCAAACTTGTACCGATTGCTTCTGCGAAAGTTTTAAACGGTTTAAAATCTTTATTCATTGCTTTATAAATAAACTTTATTTATATGAAAATAATAATTTGCTATTAATAACCGAGGATTAATGTATAGAGTAGTGACATAATTACTCTTTTTAAGTCTAGTTGACAGTGAGAGGCTGTACCGTTGCTCCACGACTGTCTTACTATGAAATAAAAACGAAAATTGTTTTTAATATCGGCATTTGGTTCAATCGCGACATTGAAATTATTTTATGATTGCTCCCATATTTAGTAGATACCAAAATATTTTATTTATATGATGCATAACTGTAGTTACTCTGTTGATACTCTGTTGATACTGTTGATACTCTTCAAGATCAGACTTAAAGACATAATAAGTTCTTTGATTATCACGATTATTACACATTTTAAATGAAACTAATTTAACCGGATTAATCGCGTATATTTTTTATTTTTATACAAGTGTTCGTGGTGTTGGTTTATGTTCGTGGTCACGGGTAGACTGTCTGTCTGTCTACCTGTGACCACGGACTACTGCAAAGTGTTCGAACGTCGGGTTTCCAAAAATTTATAAAAATACGAAATTTAAATAGAGTTAGGTTAAAATAGTTTCATTTAAAAGGAGTTAAAGACACACACACACACACACAATACGGTGTTAAGTTCCGCCAATCAATACGCAATGCTTTCAGATTTAGGCAGAAAAATATAAGTGGGGAACGAAAGTATGTTTATGGGAACAGAGTGTCTTAACACTAGGATTCTAAATTCCCTCTGCCTATATGCGGGATACAGCGTGAAGTGCCGGGAATTATTTACACTATCTACTATATATTCATTTGTTATCCTTTGTCTTTCACTATTGGCTATAATAAAATGGAATAAAATAGAATGATTGTGGAGTACGACCTTTTGTAGACTGACATCACCATTTATTTATATGGTTATCGCAGAAATATTACTGTTTATAACGCATTTTCAGACTTATCTAAAGCTTAATATAGGTAGGTACATTATGATAAAATTCTATTCATCTGAGCTACTCTTTCCAGTAAGCGTGCAATGGTGTGTTTCTTTTACTTACATACTTACTCAGAGAGAACCGACGATCAAACTCTTTCGCCTCGTCCACTGTCATTAACCTCTTCATACGTATCCTTCGGGGGGTCCTCCTTTTTACGTGACCTTCCTCCAGTATCTTTGATATTATGTTTTCGAAAATCAACCGACGTCTCCTCCTGTAAATGTTTTAAAATATTTAATATTATAAAAATGAAGAATGGGTCTTAGGAACTTCTGGTTCGAATCGAAAAAACTTTTTATGTTGAAGAGTTCAAGTATCGAAGGATAATGGAGTATTCAACATAATATAATAATCATCTCAACTGCTAGACGGATGACACCTCAGTCTATACGTGACCAGGTACTACTGTAAAGTGTTCGAAACGACTGGTTTCCAAAAAAATATAGTACTAAATATACGCAATTAATCCGGATAAATAGACGTTTCCATGAAATATCTACCTGTAAAATATACGTACATTTTCACTTTATTTGTGTTGTAGGTTCGGTTTGTATTGAAGGCTATAACTATAGGTCCAAGGGTCCAACACTTAAGGGTCCAAGGTCTTGATTATAATAATGTCATACAAAATGCAATAAAAACAGTCATAAATAATCATACTTTTTAATTGCGTTTACTTAGAAGGTTATTTCGAAGCTTATATTTTTTACGTTGTTTGTTAATTTTGTTCATTTTTTATATATTTGATATTAACTTCTCGAGAAATGGTCTTGATAGAAGAACACGGCTCCTTTTCTTCCCTTTGATGTCCTAAAAATAACATCATTATCCTTTAAAAAAACTTTATTTTCATAACTAAAACGAACGAAACAAGCCATAGTTGATGTGAAAAGCAAAGAGAAGGCGAGACCCCCTAATGTACATAAAAAGTATTTATTGACGTCCTTTAGGTCGTTAATAATTAAAATCGGTGACTATTTAAATCGGTGTATTTTCAAATGGGTGGATTTATAAAAGTGATATGATATTTCAATTAAGTAGAAGATAACGAATTTTAAGCCTAATACTGATTGCTTTATCATAAAATATAATAGCTAATCTATATAATCCCACATATTTTATAAGAATACGTAAAACAATATATTAAATGTATAAAAATGTGTGTTTGCTTTTAAATAATATTTTTTTAAATTAGATCATTAATTGGGAGATGGTTGACTACATACATTTTTACCAGTTGATCAACTTGTATAATCAAACACACCAAGATTGTCAGTCCGAATCCGACTGGTGGAAATATGTATTATGTAAATTTTATTTTATACAAAATATAGCACTAACCATGCATCAATGCTAGTATTTTTTGATTTCGTTGACTAGCAAACTTGATTTTTTCTCTACGCAATCTCGACATAAATGGTCTTCATCGGACATCAAAATGATGATAAGGGTCTCGTTTTTTCCTTTTCAGGTACAAAAACATAATATATTATTTTATTTCTATAAAAATCAAAATAAGGTTAAAAAACGGAGCCACTGAATTAGCCTATACCTACATAAAAATACAAAAAGGTATTTATTCAAACATTACGATAACATTTTCTTATCACATATCAAATTCTGAGAAAAAAATCGTTACCTTACAAAAATACGTAGCTAATAGCAGGCATATTAAAATAATATGACAGTAGGATAAAGATAAGAAAAATTATAATATTTTAAATTTACCTAACAATGTCATTTATTTAATACGTATTTAACAATTTCCACATATGACGGGGAAGCAAGAATCCACACCCAAATATCCCCGCAGTTAGAGCCCATGCGGACATTGGGTATTCAGTGGCGGAGGTTAACGCCGTACTATATCTAACTGAAAGAAAATAACAAAAATATTTGAAACATAATACTGGAACAAAATATAAATATAATCCATAATCATAGTGTGTAGTTTGACACGAATCACAGGCATCTATCAAATTTTAATTTACTTAATATCTCCTGCCATACTGCAGGAAATCATTTTATTAGTAATTCATTAGTTTTACACTCAATTTTCATATACCTTGTATAGTTTAGTTAGTTCCTGATGATGAATATAAAAACAGCTCTTTGGCTAACCCGATGTAGAAATATTTCAATTATTGGCTGTCGAGGCTTAGGAGGACAAGCGTGCCACTATAAATTCAACAGTCGTAAGTTCGATATCCACTCAGAGGAATATGTATTTATTTTTTTATTTCCTCGCTCTGGTTACGAGGGAAAGCCGTCTTTGTTCCACCATGCAACACGCAACGCCCCAAGAATTCGGCTACAAGTGGGGTAACGAATTTTCTTAATGGCTAAGAAGTATCTTAACACTAGCTTCCCATGTTTCCTCTGTCTACCACCCTATGTGCAGGTTACAGCGTAAAGATAAAATAATATTTTTATATGCATATAATTTGTACTGACAGCCATCATATACGGTCTATAGAAAAGTATACTGTTAGAAAAGGACGTCATGCCCGCCCTGCCATAATCACGGAAGAAAGAGAGAACATAGTGTCGAGATACTTCTTTTTCTATTTTCCTTTCGAAGTTGAGACATTACATTATTTTTAAAGTATTAAAGTAGAAAACGTAATGTAGATCCATACCAAAACGGAATTTATTGTTTTATTTTTGAAGGCAGTAATTCATCGTCAAACCGATTTATGCATACATAGTTCAATTAATCATACTCGCTTTGACGTGATAGATAGCTAACGTCACTCGTGTACACTCGCCCTTAAACTAACATTGCAAGAATAATTATAAAAATAACTAACAAATAATACAATAGTTACAAAACAAATACAATAGTTTCACGCTGTATTTCACCACATATAGCAAAGTAGGCAGGGGAACAACAGGTTCCTGCCTATAATAGATATCATTTCCTCGTTTAGTTCCTCGTTTCCTCGATAGAAAAAATAGATATCATTTCCTCGTTTTAGTATCTAAATGGAGAGCTACGTTGAGTTTCGCCGCTCAACATAACAATTTACAGAAGAAAATTTAAAATTCACAAACATGTATCGTAGTATCTCTCGGTGGCTACTTATATTAATACATTTAATGAAATGTTTTATCCATAAGTATCGCGAATCTCAGCTCAATCATAAATCGAAAAGTGGAGTAAATTTATTTTACAAGAAGATTATACAAACAGGCCAAGAAAGATGAAACTAAATAAAAGTTTGTAAAATTAATAACAAGAATACACAAAGGAAAAGTTATTAAGCTTTTTCAATATTAAATGCAATTAAAAATCGCAAAATTTAGTTTTTTGAGGTCGGTCAACAATATAACGTTAGGACCGGAGTCCTAGTAATAAAATCAGCTTCACGTTGTATCCCGCACACAGCAGGGTAGGCAGACGGAAAATAGTGTTAAGACACTCCGGTCTCTACTTTCTACCGAATTCTGGAGACATTGCGTGTTGAGTGGCAGAACTCAACGCCGCGCTTAGCCTCGACACCAGAGCGAAGAAAATGGAAATATAAATTTAAGTAACTATTTCATCTCCTCGAGAGGGGATCGAACCCACAACCAGTCGGTTTTACAGCCACACTTCGTGCCGCTGCGCTACGACCGGCCTCTAGTAATAAAATCTAGTTCAATATTTACGTTCACGTATAAATTTACATAAAAGTAAACAGTATCCAGCCGATAAAAAAGTATGCGTCCGTTAGGTTATAGTTAAAGGTATATAAAATTGTGTTCTATTTTGCAGTTTAGGAATTAGGATGTTCCATTATTTTGCAATTTGATAGTATATTGTATTTTTTGCGATATTTGAGAGAATAAAATATTTTTATTTTCTCGCTCTTTTAGACAAAGTGGCGTATTGAAAGATGACAATGACACATGCTAGGACTCAAATTCCGATGAAAATCGAGCAACGAAAGTGTCTTAACACTAAGTTTTCTCTGAAATAATTCTGTGTTATTACTATTCTGAACGACTGACTTAATAGTCTTGTAGATAGTATATCTATGTAAAGATCGTAGACTAATAGAAAGATAACTTTTTAACATTTATTCTGATTGTGTAATGTCTTATCAACTTAAATACAAAATGTCGCGGTTAAAGCAAAATTCTCAAAGCTTACGCCAATTTATAATATTTTGTTCATTTAGATTGTTCTACCTATCACATCACATAACAATCGTATAGATATTTCAAACAAGATGGTGAAAATAAAACAAGTGTTGTTAATATTTACAATAATTTTAATGGTTGTGCCACAAATCTTAAGCGTTCTGTACAAGCTTGAAAATGATTTAGTTAACTCATTTACTTTTATTTCTGATGAAAGTGTGTGCAATGAGTTTTCTACTTGGGTATTAGAAAAGGAAGATCCAGATGACGAAGACAAATTCTATATTCGACCGCTAGATGTGCTAAGTTGTATAGCATTTTCATTCGATTTATCGTCAACAAATTGTTACAAAAATTTAGTAAGCATCGAAGCTGTTTCGCTTATTGATGAAATTAAGATAACAATATATGAAGAGACGGACCCTAAAGATAATATAGTTGCGAAAAGTAATATACTGTCTAATGAAGATATACACTCTTTATTGCATTTTGTGATTCACATTAATACCATAAAATTGTTACATTGTAGATACAGATAGTTTAAATGAAACTGATGTTATAAATATTCCTTTCGATAGTCGCAATAACCGAGGATATGTAAGTATTCTAATATAAACATATTTATAATGATTATAGAAGCCACCTTGGCGCAGTGTGATAGCGTTTGACTCTAAACGCGATATTTGAAGGTTCTACCTTCATATTATAACTAAAGGTCCAAGGGAATGTTATATGGCATAAAATTTCTTTTATTTATAATAATTAATTACTGGTATTATGTTATGCTAAATTTAAATTCGTTGCCAATTTTTTTTATCAAGAACAGTTTGAGCACGTCGAACGAATGAGTGATGAAAGAATAGCAAAAAAGATTTATGATGGAAAAGTAAGTGGTAAGGGAGGTAGGGGGAGATCTCGGTTGACCTCCGAAAACACAGTATCAAAGATGCTCGAGGAGGGTCACTTAATAAACATGAGGACATCCCGGAGGGCATATATAAAGAGGTTGATGACGGTGGACGAGGTGAAAGAGGTATGTAGAGACCGTAGCGTTTGGCGCTCCGTATTTCTGACTTTTTTTTATGGAAAAGACACGGCAAACGAGCGTGCGGGTCACCTGATGGTAAGTGATCACCGCCGCCCACGACCCCGTGCAACCCCAAAGGAGCTACAGGTGCGTTGCCGGCCTTTAAGATGGATTGGGCGACGGGGCCCGGCATTACCTAATGCGAAACGCAGTGGCATAAAGCCACTACTTCACGACGGTTTTAAATGCCGGGGGTGGTAATGATCCGGTCGAGTCTGCCCATGCGTGTTGCCATTGCTGGCGACGTGACTCTACCACACGTACTTGTGACTACCCCGCTAGGGATAAAACGTAAAGTTAAGTTAAGTTTTTTTAAAGAAAATTATAATAAAACTCTTTTTACATTTTAGGTGAAAATAATAGGACAGGCCTCCGAAAATTTCCCTATGAGAATAAAATTAATTGAATATAATACAAGGAATAATTTGTCGACAGTTGAGCCGAAAGATGGAAATTGAAATTTAGAACCAAACGTCAATGCGCCAGAGGCCAATGTAAAATGTCTGTATAACTATAAATATAAAGAACTTTAAAATGTTATAAATTGGTTTGAGTCATGTCTTTAACAATATTAGACGATTTTTTAACCTAAATATCGATATTAGACAGGTAGTACGTCTACGAACACAACATTATTTTAAAGCTGAGAGGTTCGCGGAGAGCAGAGAGATTGAGAAGAAATTGGGAGCCAGAGATGTTAATCTATTTAGAAACATATGTATTTGTTTCATCTCTACAAAATTGTGTTGTGTATTATAATTATTATTTCTATTTATTTATTCAAAATAAAAAAAATAATAATAATAAAGTGTGTATAAAGAAATTTTTGCTTAATTATGTAATATAGTGGAAAAAACTAAAATAAACTAATACACTATCTGATTATTGCACTCTTGTACTGTAAGCGATTAGAAGAAACAGTGGGGCGCTTCTTCGTAGATGTCACTATCTATAAAATTTGACGTTGCCAAAACTTGATACTGACAACTTTCATTAAAAGGCACAAAATGTCCCCAATTAAAAATTGAGAGCGGAGATCAAAAGTGAGAAAAAATAGGTAATCTATTTTTTTTTGCCTACTCCGTTAGAGCCTTTCACTCTTAAAGTCAGGCACATTGCCTTTTATTACTCAGTAAAGTTGCAGACAAAAAATAGCACCAGCATGAAGTTATATACAAATAATAAATAATAAAATTTTTAAATCGTCTTCGAAAAGGAAACGAGTGTACCTCAAATTGGGCGATTTTATACCTAAAATTGGGCGAGTCTTAACACTAAGTTCCCTACCTACCCTCCTGTGTGCGGGATACAGCGTGAAGCTGATTCATTTGATTTGATTTTATATATTTTTGCGCTGATGCAATTTTTAAATTAATGTGATTACCTACACATGTGTATGTATTTGTAAGTTCACTATTACATTAAAAAAAACTAAATTAGACTAATCTAAATAAAATAAATCCACATTATACCTCGCATTTGAATTTTTATATAATTAAAAATTGAGTTGTTTTCATGAAAAATAACTGCTCTATAGATTCACATGAGAAAATGACAATGTTTTTAGTATGAGTTAATTTTATAATAATATTATCTGTGTCAGTTATCTTCGATTTAGTTTTATCTGTAAATGTAACAATAACTGACATTAAATTTATTTCTATTCTTAAGGAGAAAAAAGGAAAAAACGGAAACCTAATAGGATCGCTTTGTTGTTCGTCTACCATTAACGTATACCATTTAACTCAAGATCGCATGGAGGTATCAAATTAAAATCATTATCAAATATTCAGATCTACGGCCTGTTGGATCGCAGAATAAAGATTCTAAGTCAACGCAATCAAAAGATACGAGCATTTTTTCATCGTTTTGGCTGTTCATACGCCCAAGTTTGTCAACTTTATTTGCCACGTATTCAAAACCTAAGGTTAACTTTAGGATTTTCCCGTAGACCTACTATTATGAAATTTGTGAAAACTTTCCATAAAAATTAAGGAAAAAAATCGAAAATTGCAAATATATGTTTAGATTATGGACAAGAACTGGTACATACTTATAATTATATTTTATTTCATACAAAACTAGTATATTTTATGACATCAAAATTTAATGTTTCTTAATTGTTTAAATTGTACTTTCCGTTGAATTAAAATCCTGAATTTGATACGGAACTGTCGGTGGGTGGGTCTGAATAGGAGCCTTTTAAATAGCCTTTCAGTGTTATATTGTAGACTTGATAATTATATTATAGTAAACTTCCATTCAATGTATTATATCACATATCTATATATATAAAAGGACATGTTCCGACCTACTGAGGTAAGACGCACGCACAGCCGTAACCGCTGTGCATAGAAACTTAAATCGTGGACAGATGTATATTTTAGTAATCTGGACATCCACTAAGAAGGGATTTTGAAAAATTTATAACCCCAAAGAGATAAAATAGTGGTGGTGGTTGTATGGCACCGATTTTTATAAAATTTGTAATTTAGACTGCTAAAAATAGTTAATTGAACACGTGTTTCATCGTTTATTCGAATTCACCCCCTAAGGGGGGTGCAAATACTACTTAAAAATATTACAAAATATATACAACATTTTAAGCGTTTTAACCAATTAAAGAAAGCAAATATTTCAAAATGAGAATTGCATTGTATAAAAATGGATTAATAGTTAAAAATATTACTTACTATACTAAATATTACTTAACAAAATTGTTCCGTATGAATGTGACAGCTTATTTTATAATTATATATATTTTTATCAATATCGGCATCTTATTAAATATCAAATCTTGATCAAGATAAAAATGATTTAGCTCACAATTAACAATTTCGATAACATATTACTTAAGGGATACGAAATGGAGTAGCACTTAGTTCTGTCGTTCAAAGTCAACATGACAAAAATAACTGCTCTAGTATTATTATTTATAACTCAATACATACCAGGATGTATAAGTGTTGTGTATAGACTTGAAGATGATTTACATTCTTCCTTTGATTTTGAGTCAAATTTGAATATGTGTGATGATCTTGCTACCTGGGTTTTAGATAAAGAAGATATAAACGATGACAGTGACAGTAGTGATTATTATTTACATCCACTTGAAGTGACCAGTTGTGTAACGTTTTCATTTAATATAACTTCAGATGGTAGTTTTCGAATAGAATTATATGTTGGTTCAATATCAACTAAAGATCATGTTAAAATTATAGTTTATGAAGAAAACTTTTTAGCAGAGCGATCAGTGGTGGCTGAATATATATTATTGCCGTCAAAACAAAGAAACTACAATGTATCACAAGTAGTTATACTTCCTGCTAAAAGCAACTGTAAAAAAGGATATGTATGTACTTTGTATAATAAGTATTTATTTTATAAAACACAAAAAACAGAGTTCTCAAAAAATATTGTTGTTACGTACGTTTACACTTTACATACTTAATGAAATTAATATTAACCTAAATAATACAAACTAATTGAAGAAAATAAATAACTTTTAATTTTTTTTATATAAATAATTTATTACACAATTTATTTATTAAATTAAATTATATTTTAGTAACTTGTTTATTTATACTTTTATAAATTAAAATTAAATTAA
This sequence comes from Heliconius sara, assembly GCA_917862395.2. Classification (NCBI taxonomy): domain Eukaryota; kingdom Metazoa; phylum Arthropoda; class Insecta; order Lepidoptera; family Nymphalidae; genus Heliconius; species Heliconius sara. The sequence continues at coordinate 2,570,064 of OU860783.2, read as the reverse complement.
ATTAAATTAAATTAGCTTCTCGCTATGTCCCGCACACAGCAGGGTAGGCAGAGGGAACCTAGTGTTAAGACACTCGTTCCCCACTTTCTGCCGAATTTTTGGAGGCATTGCGTGTTGAGTGGCAGAACTCAACGCCGCGCTTTGCCTTGACACCAGAGCGAAGAAATGGAAATATAAATTTAGGTAAATATTTCATCTCCTCGAGTGGGGATCGAACCCACAACCAGTCGGTTTTACAGTCACACTTCGTGCCACTGCGCCACGGCCGGCCTCTATATATTTACTTTATTTATTATTACTCTATAGTTATACTTTTATAACTCTTGTTAATTAATAGATTAAATAATTTTATATTTGTGCGAACAAAATATCAAAATACAGTTACACTCACGTTTATATTTACTCTTTTCTTTAAAGATTATATGATATATGTTATTGTTTTTACGTTTCAGATCAAAATAATGGGGGAAGCGACAAAAGAATCTTCTGTGCGGATAAAATCCATAAAATATAGTTCATCTAACATAATTTATTTGGAGTACAAATCTCACAACGCTAATAAAACAATATTCACACTCAATTCACACTATCATCTTCGTAATAACTCTACATATTTTTATGACTCAAAACTAGTCAAAAAAGGCAAAGCACCCCATCTGGCACAAAATTTAATATATACTGGTCCTAAAATTACGTTTTCCCTAACCACCGGCAATTTAACTAATAAGTCACTCACTTCTGTTACCACAACAAATGTTGTTACACCGACCTCAAATCCTACATCTTTTGCGCTAACCACTAATTCTATGACTAATACACCAAGAACTAATTTTACAATTGCTACAAGTACCAATATTCCCACTCAACCTATTACTGTCCCTATAACAACAGTTGAACCACAAACGAATCCGATAACTGTTGCACCGACCACCATTCTCAAAATAATATCACCAACCACATCTCCAGGTCCAATAACTGTGAACCCTATCAGTACCGTAAATCCCATCACTACTCCTATTACAACTATTGAACCACAAATGAATCCGATAACTGTTGCACCGACCACCATTCGCAAAATAGTATCACCAACCACATCTCCAGATCCAATAACTATGAGCCCCAACACTACCATTATTCCCACCATTGCTCCTGTTACAACTGTACCACCACCAACGAATGCTACAACTGCTGCACGGACAACTATTCCCACAACTGTATCACCAACAATATCTCCAGATCCAATAACTGAGAGCCTTAACACTACTGTACAACCCACCACTGCTACTACTACAACTGTAGAACCATCAACTAACCCAATAACTGTTGCACCGACCACTAATCCCACAACAGTGTCACCAATAACATCTCCAGAACCAGTAACCGTGAGCCCCAATACTACTACACAACCTACCACTGTTACTGTTACAACTGTTACTCGACAAACAAACCCTACCACCGTTGCACCGACCACCATTTCCATATTAGTGTCACCAACAACATCTCCAGATCCTATAACTGTGAGCCCCAACACTACTGTTAATCCCACCACTGTTCCTGTTACAACTGTAGCACCACAAACGAATCCTACAACTGTCACACCGACAACCATTCTCACAACAATATCACCAACAACGTCTTTAGATCAAATAACTGAGAGCTCCATCACTACTGTACAACCCACCACTCCTGTTACAATTGTAACAACACCAACGAACCCTATAACGGTTGCACCGACCACTATCCCCTCAACAGTATCACCAATTACATCTCCAGAGCCAATAACTGTGAGCCCCAACACTACTATACAACCAATCACTACTACTGTTACAACTGTTACTCCACAAACGAAGCCTACAACTCTTGCACCGACCACCATTCCCACAACACTATTACCAACAATATCTCCAGATCCCATAACTGTGAGCCCAAACACTACCGTTAATCCCACCACTGCTTCTGTTACAACTGTTACTCCACAAACGAATCCTACAACTGTCACACTGACAACCATTCCCACAACAATATCACCAACAACATCTTCAGATTCAATATCAGTGAACCCCAACACTACCCTTAATCCTACCACTGCTACTGTTACACCACAAACTAATCCAACAACTATCGCACCGACCAACATTTCCACAACAGTATCACCAACAACATCTCCAGATCCAATAACAGAGAGCCTAAACACTACTGTACAAGTTACCACTGTTCCTGTTACAACTGTAGCACCATCAACAAACCCTACAACTCTTGCACCAACTACCATTCACACAACAGTATTACCAACAATATCTTCAAATCCCATAACTTTGAGCCCAAACACTATTGTTAATCCCACCACGAATCCTACAACTGTCACATCGACAACCATTCCCACAATAATATCACCAACAACATCTTCAGATCCAATAACAGTGAACCCCAACAACACCGTCCATCCTACCACTGCTACTGTTACACCACAAACGAATCCTACAACTGTCACACCGACCACCACTACCACAACAGTATCACCAACAACATCTCCTGATGCAATAACTGAGAACCCCATCACTACTATACAACCCACCACTGCTCCTGTTCCAACTGCTGCACCGACCACCGTTCCCACAATAGTGTCACCAACAACATCTCCAGATCCTATAACTGTGAGCCCCAACACTACCATTTATCCCACCACTGCCCCTGTTACAACTGTAGCACCACCAACGAATCCTACAACTGTCACACCGACCACCACTACCACAACAGTATCACCAACAACATCTCCTGATCCAATAACTGAGAACCCTATCACTACTGTACAACCCATCACTGCTCCTGTTCCCTATAGAACACGACCCAAACTGCTGCACCGACCACACTCCACAACTAGTTCACCAACAACATCTCCTGATCAATAACTGGAACCCCATCACTACTTACACCCACCACTGCCCTGTTACAACTGCTGCACCGACCAACGTTCCACAATATGTCACCAACAACATTCCCAGATCCATAACATTCACGCCCAACACTAACCATTATCACTACTTAAACCTCTCTCCTTTACAACTGTAGCATCATCAACGAACCCTACAACTGTCACACCAACAACCATTCCCACAACAATATCACCAAAACATCTCGATCAATAACGTGAGAACCCCAACACTACTATACAACCTACCATGCTCCTTTACAACTTAGCAACACAACAACTATAACTGCTGCACCGACCACCATTCCCACAACAGTATCACCAATAATATCTCTAGAGCCAATAACTGTGAGTCCCAACACTACTATACAACCGACCACTGCTATTGTTACAACTGTTACTCCACAAACAAACCCTACAACTCTAGCACCGACCACCATTCCCACAACAGTATTACCAACCACATCTCCAGATCCAATAACTATGAGCCCAAACACTACCGTTAATCCCACCACTGCTACTGTTACAACTGTTACTCCACAAACGAATCCTATAACTGTCACACCGACAACCATTCCCACAACAATATCACCAACAACATCTTCAGATCCAATAACAGTGAACCCCCAACACTACCCTTAATCCTACCACTGCTACTGTTACACCACAAACTAATCCAACAACTATCACACGGACCACCATTTCCTCAACAATATCACCAACAACATCCCCTGATCCAACAACTGAGAGCCTCAACACTACTGTACAAGATACCACTGCTCCTGTTACAACTGTAGCACCATCAACAAACCCTATCACTGTTGTACCGACCACCATTACTACAACAGTATCACCAATAACATCTCCTGATCCAATAACTGAGAGCTCCATCACTACTGTACAACCCATCACTGCTCCTGTTACAACTATAGCAACACCAACGAACCCTATAACTGCTGCACCGACCACCATTCCCACAACAGTATCACCAATAACATCTCTAGAGCCAATAACTGTGAGTCCCAACACTACTATACAACCTACCACTGCTACTGTTACAACTGTTACTCCACAAACAAACCCTACAACTCTAGCACCGACCACCATTCCCACAACAGTATTACCAACCACATCTCCAGATCCAATAACTATGAGCCCAAACACTACCGTTAATCCCACCACTGCTACTGTTACAACTGTTACTCCACAAACGAATCCTATAACTGTCACACCGACAACCATTCCCACAACAATATCACCAACAACATCTTCAGATCCAATAACAGTGAACCCCATCACTACCCTTAATCCTACCACTGCTACTGTTACACCACAAACTAATCCAACAACTATCACACCGACCACCATTTCCTCAACAATATCACCAACAACATCTCCTGATCCAACAACTGAGAGCCTCAACACTACTGTACAAGATACCACTGCTCCTGTTACAACTGTAGCACCATCAACAAACCCTATCACTGTTGTACCGACCACCATTACTACAACAGTATCACCAATAACATCTCCTGATCCAATAACTGAGAACCTCCATCACTACTGTACAACCCACCACTGCTCCTGTTACAACTGTAGCAACACCAACGAGCCCTATAACTGCTGCACCGACCACCATTCCCACAACAGTATCACCAATAACATCTCTAGAGCCAATAACTGTGAGTCCCAACACTACTATACAACCTACCACTGCTATTGTTACAACTGTTACTCCACAAACAAACCCTACAACTCTAGCACCGACCACCATTCCCACAACAGTATTACCAACCACATCTCCAGATCCAATAACTATGAGCCCAAACACTACCGTTAATCCCACCACTGCTACTGTTACAACTGTTACTCCACAAACGAATCCTATAACTGTCACACCGACAACCATTCCCACAACAATATCACCAACAACATCTTCAGATCCAATAACAGTGAACCCCAACACTACCCTTAATCCTACCACTGCTACTGTTACACCACAAACTAATCCAACAACTATCACACCGACCACCATTTCCTCAACAATATCACCAACAACATCCCCTGATCCAACAACTGAGAGCCTCAACACTACTGTACAAGATACCACTGCTCCTGTTACAACTGTAGCACCATCAACAAACCCTATCACTGTTGTACCGACCACCATTACTACAACAGTATCACCAATAACATCTCTAGAGCCAGTAACCATGAGCCCCAATACTACTATACAACCTACCACTGTTACTGTTACAACTATTACTCCACAAACGAACCCTACAACTCTTGCACCAACCACCATACCCACAACAGTGTCACCAACAACATCTCCAGATCCCGTAACTGTGAGCCCAAACACTACCGGTAATCCCACCACTGATACTGTTACAACTGTACCACCACTAACGAATCCTACGACTGTTGCCCCGTCCACTAGCCCCACAACAGTATCACCAACAACATCTCCAGAGCCACTAACTTTTAGTCCTTCCACTACTGTAGCACCAGCCACTATTACTACACAGATACCAACAATCTCCACGGATCCCAGTTTTACTGAATCTACCGCCACATCGGATTCAATCACTACCGATGAAACCACATCATCTACATACATCACTACTGAGCCAGATACTGTATCACCTCCAGACGAAATTGTGCCAAGTTTTTGGCAACCAATAACAATCGTTCTGATTACTTTACCGAGTCTTGTTGTGATTGGCTTAATAAGTTTTGGAATATACCAGTTTTGTATATCAAGTTTATCTAATAGTCGTAATTTATTTTTGGAGAGCGATGAGGAGTCACCTACTTTAGTATATGTGAGAAGAAATGGAAGTATTGATGTATAACAAGTAGCACACTTGTTCAGTTTTCTTATCTTGAATAATTGACAGTAAACTAGGAATATTTTAATAGATAAGTTATTATTCTAGTCAAATACATATATTGTAAGATTATTTGTTATAAATATTATATACCTAGTACAATTATTGTGAAATATAGTTTTTAAGGTACTTTTTGTTATAAATATATCATAAACATAATTAATATATGAATACATATATACAACAAGTATTTTAAATTATATAACGTCAATTTAAAATTGATATGTTTTCAATTTGGCCGCAAAAAACACGAGAAGTTTTATACTTAAAAAAACTTAATTTCGTAGGTCACAATATACTTTACCCAACACAAAATAACTCAAACTTGAAACGGAGAAATAATCAGAAAACTATGTATTTAATAATACAAAACGTTCTAATTATTTATATTTATTAATTTTATATAACGCAACTAAAATATTTGTGAAACAAAAATATTACCATTTAACTGATATTGAATTGGACACAACATGTATGTATTATATTTGCATTTAAGTTATTTATATGTAAATAAAATTTTGTAATCATTGCTGTAGCTGTAGTCAATTTTTTTTATCTTGTTTATTATATAATAACATTAGAAATTTAATACAATTTCTTTCTTTTAATATGGTATGGGTGGAAAACCTAGTGGCAATACAGTCTCTCTCCCTTTCTCTATATTCCTCCTCAATTTGTGTCATTGCGTGTGTAGTAGAACTGAACGGGAAATGAAAAAAATATTTTTTTTAAGTGCGCAGTACTAGAAGCCATTTGCCACGACAGCTTCGCTTATTAACGTAAAATTTATTAGAAAAAGATACATACGTAAAATAAAACCACACTGTGAAATATCGTTTTTCCTTATATAATGATGAATAAGAAATAAAATGTGAATTGTTTTGCTAATGATAAATATAAGCGGCTTATTTGATTTTTTTAAATAGTTTTACTTTATATGACTTTGATAATGAAAAAGATTATTTTATTCATACAATTGATAGTTCCACTAGCAACAACGCACATACATAATAGTTATTGCGTTCTTGGAAAACTAGTGTACGTAAGGTCGAAACGGTTTTTTCTGTCTCAATGAAATTCTATAAATATATTATTACGGAGAGAAGAAATTTAAGTCTATTCCATTATTTAATTGTTCATTTTATATATTTCCATAAAAAAGAACATTTTCAAATGTCTTGGCTATTCACAGATGAGAATATTTTTTTCTATTTTTACCAATTAGGTACTGTTATTAAACTCGATTCTGAAGTAATTCATAAAGACAAAAAATCTGCTTCACGCTGTATCCGGACATAGAGTAGGCAGGCAGAGTGAACCTAGTGTTAAGTCGTTTACCATTATCCGCAGAAATCTGGAGGCATTGTGTGCTGAGTGGCGGAACTCAACGCCACACTTTGCGTCGACACCACAGCAAAGAATTGAAAATATAAAGGCCACGACTAACCTCATAAAGACTATTTAAATTATTAGCAAAGAGAGGCCAGAAACGCAATATAGCGCAACTGTAAACGCGATCTATCGCGTATCTCACGACCTATTCTAGGTTTGATCCACTGTGTTCTGCCACTCAACAAGCAATACCTATAGTTTTCCTATTTTTTTTAGAAACGGAGTGTCCCAAAAAGTGGTAATTGCCCTATAACTCTGACAAGCCGACAAAGACCATTTATTTTGGACAATTTAGAATCCTTCCGTTATCCAGTTATATCACTACAAAAATGTTGGATTCACATAATTTTAAACGCCATGCAATATCCTCAATCGATAAATAAAGATAAAATGACAAAATAGAAAAATTGTAATTACCTTGTAATTATTTATTGTACACGAAAACTCTATTATTTGATAAGAATATCAAAGATGGCGTCAGTACCTGTTTAGACACTTTGCTTGTCCATTATAGGCGTCATGTTATATGATATCGAGTCACGGTCAGCTTTGTAGATTTAGGTAGCTATTATTTTAATTAATTAAAAATATAGATAAGATTTGTTGAAAACTATTAAATTTGTAATTTGCTAGTAGTGCCGCCGTCAAACGTAATGACCACGGTTAATTCCCTAGTCAATTGTACAAATTGGAAAGAATCGGGACTATAATGACGCAGGGGAGCGGTATCTGACTATAAAGGCTATGGTTAGAAATTCGATCTCCAATCGGTAAAATTAAAAATTTCCTTTTTTTCGTTCTCATTAGAAGTAAAAAAACGACGTAGAGATGCCGTAATTCAACATGCAAAGAGATGGAATGGAAATAACATGAAAAAGCTGCACTGGCTTCTATTCTTTAATGTAAGGTAGGTATAAGCTATGCATATATATGTATATATATATACCTACGTGAGCGCGATGAACACTGTTACAATTAAATATAAACAAAATATTACTTTTGAATTTGTAATTTAATTTATGTTTGTAATTTTACTACGATTGTTTTTTGTGTTTTTTTATTCTCAACCCAATATATTGTAAAATATTTTATGACATTAAATTGATGTTGGGTGATACAGAGAACCAAATCGCTGTTATTGCATTACATAAATTCTAAGTTAACATAAGTCAAATGTTTGTATACCGGGCTATTGATAGATACTCTCTATTTGTAATCGAAAAAGATTCGGCTGTCCCAAGTTCGTACGAAGAAGAGGAGTACTGAGGGAAAGAATAAAAGTGACAAAATTAAAACAACTTACGGTACGCAAAGGGAAGTCAACGAAATTTTTTTTATGGTGAGATATCAAAACATCAGCACAGGTTTATCAAGATACCATTCTTGAAAAGGTAGCTAAGCCTTTAAAGAACACCATGTTCAATAACCATAAATGGTTCTTTCAGCAAGACTCGGCATCGAGTCATAAAGCTCGATCCACCAATCTTAGTTAGAAACGAACTGATCGTTTTGGACTTTGTAGGGGTATTGCACAATACCAAATATTGTTCATAAACAACATTTGTTAACATGCTCTACCAGCAACCTAAATTTAATCGCTACAAATACAATTGTGTAATTATTTTCCGCTATTGTTTTGTAGCGTACAAATAACCAAATTAAATATGTAATAAAAGAGTTGAACATAAGGTCTTTTAATTAACACCGTCGCGATACCACATCGCATTAACGTGACCCCGACGTGATGAAATCCTGACCTCTTGAAATCCTAACCGGTGGGACACGCTTGTGTGAAGCCGATTAGGATGTGCATTCTTTTTTTTTTTATGGAAGAGACATGGCAAACGAGCGTTCGGGTCACCTGATGGTAAGTGACTACCGCCGCCCACGACCCCATGCAACGCCAGAGGTGTTACAGGCGCGTTGCCGGCCTTTAAGGTGGGTTGGGCGCCGGAGCCCGGCATTACCTGATGCGAAACGCAGTGGCATAAAGCCACTACTTCACGCCGGTTTTAAATGCCGGGGTTGGTAATAATCCGGTCGAGTCTGCCCATGCCATTGCTGGCAACGTGACTCTACCACACGTACTTCAGTCGCATCTTACGACACCATCAGTACCAGGATGATCTTATTCTAGGCCGGGATCACACGGCACTCACTAAATTTGTGAAGATTTGTATCGAGGAGGCGTTGGACTGAAGTCCGGTTCACGTGGTTCCCAACATAGCACCACGGGAGTTGATTGGATCATTACGTCGGTCTCGTAGATTACTTAAGGCTAAAGCTGACAGAGTACCCCCGTCGGGGTACATCACGTCGGGGTCACCAATGTGGGCTATGGCAGCGCGACGATTTTATTTATTTTATTTATTATTTTTATGTGCCGAGAGACAAAACTCAATACCGCACGTTCTTGCCGGAGCAAATTTCCTATTATAAAAAAAGCATTTCCCTGGGTGGGTATCAAATACGCAACCATCACGTTCAAAGGTTTTCTTAATATGATCACAATATATACAATTTATGTTATTAAATATTGGAATTTTTCCATTAAATACGTTCTTAATAACATAATAATAATTTAATTAGCAATATAAAATTCACACTATCACAATCATTATAAAAATATTAGATAAAAACATATTGTGATGATATTCTATAAAGAGGTACAACAATTTTTTACAATATTATTAATAAAAAATATTTTATACGATACGTCAATCAGAATGAATTATATAGATAATTTTTATATCTGGAGACTAGCTGTCTCATAAAATTTAAAGAAACTTCATCAATAAATTTTATATTTGTTTAGCGTAGGCAGAGGGTACTAGGAACGTAGTGTTAAAACTCTCTGTTTCCGATAAAACACTTCCGTTCCCCACTTTCTATCGATTTCGGGAAGCATTGAGTGTGGAGTGGCGAACTCAACGCAGCGTTTTGCTTTGTTACCATAGTGAATAAATTAAAATATTTATGAAATACTTCATTTTCTAGTGGAAATTGAACCCCAACCTTCCGCTTTTACAGTCGCACGGCCCTGCCCTGCGCCACGACTCACCTCAATTTTATTACGAGTCCTCACCGGTGCAAGTTTAATATAACTCCTTCATGGTACAAATTTGATAGACTGTCTAGTCTTGGCAAAATCTTTATTTTGTGACGGTAAATGAATGCAGATGAAGATAAAAGAAGACAGTTGCCAATATGTGCTTATATATCCTATTGGCTTATTTTCTCACTCGAGGAAATTAAATATTTAATATTTTCAATAAGCGTTAAGTTCCGACTCTCAACTCAGAATTCGGCTTTCAGAATTCAACGGGAAGTGGGGAAAACATGTGTCTTAATGGACACAGTGTGTATTTACACTAGGGTACCAGGTATTCTCTGCCTAGCCTGCTATGTGCGGGATACAGCGTAAAGTAAAAAAATCCCGTTCCCATAGTAATTTTAAGAAATCCTTTCTAAGGCAGGCACATGCTAAATTGCAACTTTCTACGTCCAGTAGCTTTTTCTAAGTGTTCAATATCAATTACTCAGTAATGGAAGAGTTTTATATGTATAAAATGTATTATTTAGAAGCCTACCTTTAAACTCGGTTACCACCGCGAAAAATAAATAAGCGGGGATTGCTTAGGCGGAACGGATTTTTTTTAAATAAAAAAAAAATATATAGTAATAGCTTCACGCTATATCCCGCACACAGCAGGGTATGCAGAAGGATCTAGTGTTAAGACACTCCGTTCCCCACTTTCGGCCAAATTTTGGAGGCAGAAAGTAGGGAAGAGAAGTCAACTCAACGCCACGCTTTGCCTCGACACCAGAGCGGAGGAAAGGAAATATAAATTTAAGTAAATATTTCATCTCCTCGAGTGGGGATCGAACCCATAACAAGTCGGTTTTACAGTCACACTTTGTGCCACTGCGCCACGACTGGCCTCATTTAAATAAAATATATTTTATTCAATCAACAAAGAGTTTTATAATGTGTTATTATTTCGATCCGTTCCGTAGAATTGGGGATTGGGATTTTGGTGGAAGTACAGGTATGCAGTTAACTCTTACGTGTTCAACGTAGTCCTTAAGGGGCCCGCTCTTCTCGCGGAGAAAACCGGGCTTTATTATTTGGACCCCTTAACGCTAGTTAACAAAATACTACAAACCTAATTCTAGTAATATTTTATTTTACAAACTCTACTTTCCGATCATTATTGGAAACATATGCGACATATAACCCGCCGTATTTTGCACAGTCAGTTGGAAAAAAAATCGATAATATATAAATTTCCACTGGTGAGAATCGAATCCACTACCATCGTTTGCACCCTTCCAAATGTGCTACTAATTTGAGTATAAATTTGTGTAAATATGAAGAACGTAGTGTCGTTTCAAACTTACCTAATGTCGCGTAAAATACGTTTTGCCTTAAAACTACTTATTTAGAAAACGAACTTAAAGAAAAATACTTATTTAGAAAACGTATAAACATTTGAACGTAGCGGGACTCGAACCCACGCCTCCTGGAAAACGACCTGGTGCTCTGACCACTAAGCCATACGTAAACGTATGGCTTAGTTGTCTTACTTAATATATACTTTATATAAAAGTAACTATTTTCGAACACAATATTGAATGTGTATTGAGTGTGTATTAATGCATTATTTTGTAAAATATGAACGTTCTGTATTCGTTTAACATTTATACGTTTTCCGCAAAGCACTTTAAGGCAGAGGGTGTCTAGTAATGACACATCACTACCTTTCCCATTTTTATTAGGTAGCGGAACTCCACATCGTGATTTGTCTTCCAGAGGAAATTGACGACATAATTTAAATATAACCAAACCTCACCTCAAGTCATAATCGAACCCATAACCATCATATTAACAGTTGGATTCTTTTCTACTGTAAGCTGTATTAGCTTGAACACCAAAATTAATACTCTTAATTACTTATCAAATTTACCTAATTTTAGGTAAATCAAAGGCTTGACAAGCATTAGTTAATAACAATGGAACTTTACAAGATTTAAAATTGTGTAGTTGTATAAGGGTACCAACAATTCTGAATTGGTTTTCCTATACGTACATATAATCAAGGCGTGTATGCGATCAGGCAGAAACCGCACCACAGTGAGGTCACAAATAACCACTTTTTACCTTTAACATCCATATAATATCTTGCTTTGTGTGTTATATGAATGTTAAAGGTCATCGTACGAAATGGAGTCGATCCCCACTCGGGGAATGATTATGTTGCCCAATTCGTATTTATTTTCCCCTAATTCTAGCAGAAAGGAGATAACAGAGTGTCTTGACATTAGGTTCACTCTCTATTTTACTATGCAAGGTAAAGCATAAACTCGATTGAATACTAATATAAAGGTTTTCTTAACTTAACCTCATGCTATAAGTGGGATACAGCGTGAGGTTAAAAAAAACAGATTAGAAAAATGAACATATTAAAAACATGAAAATATTAAAAACGTGTATATTTCGAACAATTGCAAGAATTATGTTAAAACTAGAGACTAAATAAATAAATATAACTATACAATAAAATGATATTAGGTGTACATATGATCTATCCCAGGAAAGATTAAAAAATCCCGATTTATCTAAACATAGCACAAAAAAAAGTTTAATCAAAACGTCCTTTATCGTTCCTTCATATGTATTTAGAATATCGATATCTTATCCGTGATAATATTATGAATATTAATGATATATTATGCCGGCACTGAAACATTAAAGATTTAGTATTGTTTCCATCATTTGTATGTGTTGAGTGAAAGCTAATTTGTAACACGATGTTCCGGTACTGTTTGTTGTTGCTGATCATTTGTACTGTGATTTGCGACGACTGTAAAGTTTTTAATTTTGAAAGTGATGGTGATCTGCGGCTAGGATATAATATTTGCCAAACATTCGAACCATGGGAAACCGGTAGCTATGAATCGATATCAGTGGATTCACCTCATGAACGCAGCACGACGTTTCTAAGACCACAAGCAAACACCATGAGCTGTATATCAACAGAGGAATTTTCAATGACCTCTTCAGGAACTATTGAGTTGAATATTTATGCTGAACAACCAAATGTGCCGATTTCACTGACTGTAATAGTTTTCCAATCAGTTCCGAACGGTGTGGATGGAACTGTTGTAACTCAACCAATAACTATTAATCCTGGATGGCATACTTACACATTTTTTGTTTCTGGAAGTGGAAGTTTTGATGGATATGTAAGTAACGCATTTTTATTCCATTTAGTAGATTTTGCATGAAAGTAGAAACACAAACTTTCATATTTATAATTGAAGTGGGGTATATTTATTGTCTAACAACCACCATCCACCACCACCACCGTCTGTTATATCAGCCATCTGTTAATTTTCTTACCAAATAAGTACTTAGTCGAATTAACTTGTAAATTAAAATCACCATTTTTTGTCTTCACTAGACATTCTGAAAATATTTCTGTAATAAAAGAAAAATTACAAACAAAAGAATTTTTAATTCAATTCGGACGATAATTATAATGAATAACTATTTCATTTTAAAATTAGGTTCAATCTATCGCTTCGCTCCCGTACTCAAGTGGAAATAACTGAGAGTTATGTATAACACGTGACTTTTCTTAAGAGAACTCGAACCGTAGTTACAGTAGGTTACATCAAGAACATTAACGTTATTTAATATAGGCTTAAAACTTCCTCATTAAATGGACTATCCAACCCAAAATCATTTTTTCAATTTGAGTCAGTGGTTCTTGAGATTAGCGCGTCCATCCAAACAGTCTTCAAATTTATAATTTTAGTATACAATAAAGATGACTATTTACCAACGAGGACCTCACCACCAGCACCATGATTATAGTTTAGGTAATTAACAGAGTTTCAGATATATCTTGATATTAAAACTTTTATATGATTAGAATATTGTATTGGAATTGGAATTGGTCATCCGAATTGTAATAGACTTTGCCGTGAAATTAAATAATATTAGAACAATATAATAAAATGGATACTTTTTTATCAAATAACTTCATGACTAGGTTATTTTAGTATTTACTTTAATAGAAAACATTGAAACAATCTAAGATTTAATTGCTTCCCGCTGTATTCATAAAGCAGGCTAGGCAAAAGGTACCTTGTGTTAGAAAGAAGTGCTTGTTTCACACCATTTTAGAGTTTCTTCAGCTTTAAAGAACGTTTTAATTGAAAAAAAAACATATATAAATACATATATCAGTGAAAATAAATATATCTAACAAATCAGGTTAAATCTTTATCGCCTTTGTGACGCAGTTAGTTAATTGTTAATTGATCCCAACTCTGCTGAAGAAATAAATTATTTTCATTTTCCCGCTGAAAAAAAAGAAGCAAGACAAAAATCGGGGTAGAGTTGAGAGTTTTAACATGCAATATCTCGAATTCCAGCGAATAGAAGAACAAAGTGTTCTGACACTTACCTCTCTCTGCATACTCTGCTATGGAATAAAGCGTGAGGTTAAACATAATCTCGACTGAACCTGAAACTTGCTGAAGCACGTCACGGCTGCGTCACGATATCGTAATGTCTACACAACTATTATCTTTTACAACAATATCATTATCTAGAAACGTAACAAAATAACTTGCTCTCAACGGACTGTATGACTCACTATGTCATTATGTCACCCGATTATCCATAGTAGTATGTGTAAATAGATTGTGATTAACGCGAATAAAGTCAATATTAATACATAAATCTAAACGTCTTAGCCTACTCGCAAATCCAGTCATGTTTTTAAATAAAATTTTATCATCAATGAACTAATGATAATGATAAGCAAAATATTTTATCTGATTAATATAGACATTATTAATCGATGAATTCTATTTATTTGCCAGAAATTTATAACATATTGGTCTTTTGTTACTGTGTTCTTTTGACGTTTTACACGTTTCGTACCTGTACACATTGTTGTATTAAATATTTGAGTAACTTATTTTCAGTAACATATTATTAATCTTTAAACATTTATCCTATAAAAATGAATTATAACAAAAACCAAAAACCCAAAACGTAAAAACGAAATGTACATTTTTTTTATTTTCACGCTGTATGCCGCACATAGCATTATAGGCAACCTGAGAATCAAGTGTTAAGACAGTCCGGACAGTCATTAAGACACTTAGTGGGAACGGAGGAAGTATTTGATATTTAAATATTTGTATACAAAAAAATCAAATCAGCTTCACGCTATATCCCGCACACAGCAGGGTAGGCAGAGGTAACCTAGTGTTAAGACACTCCGTTCAACACTATTTTTTTTATGATTTTCTTAATATATCATTTGACCATGGTTTTATTTAAAATACAAAATATTTAAGAGAAAATTGACTAGAACGTATTATAAAACCTAATACAAGAGTTTTTCTATAAAATTTACATAAACCCAAGGAGCAATAGATTAAATTTCCCAAGATTCATTTATTTTAGTTACGAAGAAAGGTTATATATTATAGTAAAAAGAGGAAAAAAGATAACATAGGAGAACTCTTAAGTTGTACGTTCAAAGAAATCCATAAAAAATATATAGAGGATTAAATGATATATAACGTAATCTATATAAATTGTTGCCATTTTGTCTCCTGTGGATATTGCTTATAAAATGTCACAGTCTTAGTAAATTCATCAGACGTAATAATCTAAGACCTAATAAAAGCGATGGTTGAAGAATCAGATCCCAAAGTCCACAAACTTCTCAATAACTAAAATTGACATCGAATTGATCCTTAATAATTGAGATGTATTCTAATTGCTACCTTAGTAAACAGTACAAATTTAATAAGAATCGATTTCAAAAGTTTTTAGATATATTAGATACAGTCGTACTGAGGCCAGTCGTAGCGCAGCGGCACGAAGTGTGACTGCAAAACCAACTGGTTGTGGGTTCGATCCCCACTCGAAGAGATGAAATATTTACTTAAATTTATATTTCCATTTCTTCGCTCTGGTGCCGAGGCAAAGCGCGGCGATGAGTTCTGCCACTCAACACGCAATGCCTCCAGAATTCGGCAGAAAGTGGGAAATGGAGTGTCTAAAACACTAGGTTCCCTCTGCCTACCCTGCGGTGTGCGGGATACAGCGTGAAGCTGACGTAGATACAGTTCAGGATTTAGAAAAAAATACTTTTAAACCTACCAGGTACTAATATTTACTTTTATCAAAACAGGTATTTTATGTCTATATTACACTTTTTAATCACGATCATGACAAAATCACGATTTATAGTAGCAATCATCAATTCTTGACAACCTACGAGTCGATTATAATAAATATACCTATACCTATCTTTCCTTATCGTTCAATTTTTTTTTCGATTGTTTTTACTAAGAAAACAATGACGTGAATTCAAATATAATAATTTTTTTTTATATTAAATCAGTCATATTAAGTAGAGGTTGCCCCTATGCAACAGAACCTGTTCTGTGGTACAGCAAATGACTATAAGTGCGATGGTTGTGGGTTCGATCCCATTCACTCTCTCACTTTATTACACGAACATAAGAGATAGTTAGACTTAAATTCTTCTTCTTCTTACTAAAACGCTGCGTTCCACTACACAACTTAAAACGAACAGAGAAATGAAGAATATCTAGGGCGTAATTTACATCACAACTAATGGGAAATGGAGTGTCTTAACACTGTTCCCTGTGCCGACCCCGCTGTTTGCGGGATACAGCGTGAAACTGACAACTAATAGTAAATGGAAATACGAACTTAAAGTCAATGCGGACAACGTTACGTTCACATGCTAGTTGATACAAAAATGTCTAACATTTCTATAGCCTTAAAAGCTTTGAACTAGCTTAAAATTTTAAGCATAACTTAGTTGAATAACTTTTGTTTTGATTTTAGTATGTGTGAGTTATGTTCATCATTTATTACTTATTTAGTACACCAAAGTACGGTCCTTAGGCATATTTATTTCTTATTTTAGCGTCACCCTGTATTCCGTACAAAAGCAAATGGAACCTGAGAACCTAGTGCACACTTCCGTTCCCCACTTACCACCAAATTGTGGCAGTGGACGAACTAGTCGTCGCGCTTTGCCTCGTTACTAGAGCGAGGAAATGAACTATTAAATATTTCATTTCCTCGAATGGGAGTCGAACTCACAACATGTCGCATTTACAGTCGCATCCTAGTGCACCTGCGCCACAACTACCCTCTATATATATATTTCCCATAAAATTATAAATTATTAAATTTTAATTGTTTCGCTTATATTCCTTAACATGCAATATCTTAAGAATTCAGCGAAAAGTGGAGAACGGAATGTCTTAACAGTAGGTTCCGTATGCCTGATATGCGCGTGGAGTTAATATGATGATATGATTAATAAAAAATATTTTTCGTATATTGTTAATACAAATACACAATTATAATATATTGCTCGTTCTGATTATATACTTATTCCACTTTTAATTTTTTTTATTTATTTTAACTAGTATATATTATACAAAATGTTTTTATATAGTGCCATCTAGCGCTATTTTGCGAAATCACTTTGAATAGTAAAATTTGAAGGTTCATATCAGAATACGAGTACGTGAAATTTTTCATATTTCATAAATCTATTCTTATTAACTAATCATACAATTTTTTTTCTACTTCACGTAGTTGAAAAAATCCTACCTAGGGAACCTAGTGTTAAGACACTCCCAATTGTCGCCGAAATTTCGAGGCATTGCGTGGTGACAGACGACATGCAAATAATAAAATAAATAAAAATAAATCAGCTTCACGCTGTATGCATTCCCTCGAATGGGGATCGAACCCACAACTACCGCGTTTCAGTCTCACCCTTGTGCCCCTGCGCCATGAAGGCCTCAAATGAAAATAATAATAAATAATAATTAATTTCCCCGAGCGGAAATTGAAACCACTGCGCCACGACGGCCTCTATAGGATACATAATACATTTTAAGCATCCGAAGTAACTTTGACCGCAGGTTCAGTGGGTTGAATGAAACGATGTAATGTAATGTAGCTATAGGCTATAGCCTTCCTCGGTAAATACTACACAACACAAAAGGAACTTTTCAATTCAAATAAATTGTTTCTGAGATCAGAGCATTCAGCCAGACAAACTCTTCGTCTTTTTTTTTATTTAAGTAAACAGGTAAAGATGAAAGAAATAATCATATTATATTTAGTGTTTGTGTCATTTTGCAATATTTATGTTGTAGGCGTTTTATAATTTTCGGAATGTTTTAACACTAGGTTCCCTCTGCCTATGCTGCTGTGTGCTGGATACAGCGTGAAGATGATTTTATTTTATTTTTTTACCATCACACTAACTAATCACTACAGTGATTATGCCTCTGGTGAAATAAATAATTGAAATCATCCACGATGCCTGAAAAATAATAAAAGCAAAATATCTATAATGAACAATATGCATTAATTTATCACGAAAATATAACTTTCGCATAATGTCCGTATCATAAAATAATAAAAAAATATTATCTCTTATATTATTTATATAGATGCCATCAATAAATGTTTATGGGTATATAAAAATACGAATTATTTTCGTGTTGGCTCAGTGGCGTAACTCAACGCCGCACTCGCCTCGTTACCAAAAGAAATGAAAATATGAAATATCCTATTCTCTAGAATGGGAATCAAACCCACAACGTCGTATTTCAGTTGCCACCTTGTGCCTCTGCGCAGCGAAGAATTCTAATAAATATATATGGGAAAATAATGTTAGACTTATTGTGTTGAACTTAATTAAAAACATACAACTTACAAGCAATGAGGCCAGTCGTGGCGCAACAGTGGCACAAAGTGTGACTGTTAAAACGGCTGGTTGTAGGTTCGATCCCCACTCGAGGAGACGAAATATTTACTTAAATTTATATTTCCATTTCTTCGCTCTTGGTGTTGAGGTAAAGAGCGGCGTTGAGTTCTGCCACCCAACACGCAAGCCTCCAGAATTCGGCAGAAAGTGGGGAACGGAGTGTCTTAACATTAGGTTCCCTCTACCTACCCTGCTGAGTGTGCGGGATACAGCGTGAAGCTGAAAAAAAACAGTTACAAGCATAGTATTAAAAAAAAAGTATAACATACCTTAATAACTATATACTAATAATAATACTCAAGTAAGAAATAAAAATATATGAAATCAAATTAAAAAAAGTTAACAATATTCATTGATATTTTCATTGATATTGAGTAAACATCATCAATTTTAAATTATCAGATAAAAACAATATCGTCTATAATTTATTAGAATTTATTAAAGAGTCATCAATTTTATTCGTCCATACTAAATTCTAGTAAATATCTCAGAAGAAAATGCATCTACGCACCTCTTGTTTTCGAAGTAACCACAAAGAGCTAAGAAGTAATAAAATAACCTAGTTTCGCTCTCCATATAATACTTGAGTTGAGTTCCGCCATATAACACGTAGTGTCGAGGCACTACGTGTTTCGGATTAGGATGTAAGGCCGAGAACAGAGTGTCTTAACACTAGTTTCTATATAATCTATCTTTATGTCGTTACTTAGTTATATAATGAGTTTGCGTCGTCAGATCATCTGCATGTCATTGTTATATTGTATTTTTTTAGATTCAAGTTGTATTTTTAATACGTATAGCAAAGTAGGCAGGAATTTTAAAATTTTCTTCTTCTCGCCCTGGCGTTAAGTTCAGTAATGAGGAACTGAAGTGTCTCAAACAGAGCAGAGTATCTTAAGACAAGGTTTGCAGGTTCCCTCTGCTTACTCTGCTGGTAGCGGACGTGCGGGATACAGCGTGAAGCTGATAAGAGAAAAAAAATTCGAACGTTCACTACCTGTAACATATTATAATTAAAAAAAAAATAGTTTTAAACTATAACTATACACACGACAAACAGAACAAACCAAATGCATTCCGAATACGGCGCTTGTTTTTAAAAAAAATCAATTTTATCAACGAATAACTTACGTAAAGAACCGCATATCTTGAAATCAAACGTAGCGTATTATATCTCATCTTTATTAGGAGCTATAGATAGCACATCAAAGCAGATTGCCCACGTGATAGCCATCAATCTGATAAGATTATATTTAAACAATCGAAATTGATAATTATCTTAAGTGGCGTCGGATTGCCTGGACGCCAGCTACGGTGCACATATTATACACAAACAATTCATACGATTTAAGCTCCTATTTTGTGTAAATTAAAAGCATATTTTTGCATTGTATTATTTGAAAAATATAAATACGTTATATACGTAGGTATACGGAAAATATTTTTGATTTCCTTAATTATTTAGTAAATATAAATATTTCGTAGCGCGTACAGAAGCTACGAACTTGTTTATTGCTTGTACACAGTAAGCTCACGTATGTATGTAATGTTAATAATGTTTGAGTGCAGATTGCATTACATGGAAGTGAATTGATAACAATTGTACTTTGACCGTTGTGGTGTGTTGGAAGAAGCACGTAGTAGATGCGTGTTCATATACATATGGATGATATTGTTGCTATGATTATTTAATATGATCTTTTGATTTTTATGATTTTTTAACTATATTTTTTTAAATTATATAAATATACCATTTATAAAAATAAAATTTCTATATTAATTTCATTAAAATCCTTTGGAAAAGGCCTACGCTTCCAAAGGCACTTCCCCAAGGAGTCGACTGTGCGTTGTCTGTCAGTCGCTCAGTAACGGAAGCGTTACATCGGTAAATCGGAGGTGTCTTTTTTATGGAAAAGACACGGCAAACGAGCGTTTGGGTCGGTAAGTCAATACCGCCGCCCACGGCCCCGTGCAACACCAGAGGACCTACAGGTGCGTTGCCGGCCTTTAAGATCAGTTGGGCTCCGGAGCCCCACATTACCTGATGCGAAACGCAGTGGCATAAAGCCACTACTTTACACCGGTTTTAAATGCCGGGGGTGGTAATGATCCGGTCGAGTCTGTCCATGCGTGTTGCCATTGCTGGTGACGTGACTCTACCACACGAAAAAATATGTTTTAGGTGTTCGCCACGGAATTGATAGCACGCCAGTTCCACTTCATGAGCTTAAACACGTACTCTAGTGCAGTACTAAATAGATTCGGGAATATGACATCCCCTTGTCGCCCACTCCAGGCTGCAGTGGAATAGGTGCTGTGCTTTCGCCATGGACACGGATTATCAAAGTCGCGACTTTGTATACAGACTTCAAAATCTCAATGTAACGATAGTCTATAGATAGATATCTGACGTCGCTGGATTGATTGAATCATCATTGAATCAATTTTCGCTATCAATCAATATTTTAAATATAGAACATTCTCGATGATAAACTTTGGTTTCACAACCATCGTTCTTACAGTCCGCGAGGTCTGTGTACGTGTGAGCGTCCATTTATAATTTTAGTGTATGTTTGTGTGACGTTTTAATAGTTTTTATTGCTTTTTGACTATCGGCCTACACCTCCCACCGATAGCATCGTCTTATATTTAATTCGTAATACTCTATTTTTATATTTGATATATTTTAAGTGAAAAACAAAGATGGCAATATCACTGTGCAAGAATGGCAAAAATGTTTATGGCCAAGCAGTAAAAGAATATCGTGGACGTTGTTCTTGACAATAACTTGAAGCCATTCATTATCAACTCAAACGACACACCAAAATTATTAATAATTTTATTGAAAATAAATCTGGATCTGCTTTTAACGAATACAAAGTTCAGCCTAAGCTTTAGCAACTCTACCAATCTCATGTAATGACAGTGTAATGTGATTGTTGCTTAAAGAAAGTAAAAATAAAATATAAATAAATAAAATAAAATAAAATCAGCTTCACGCTGTATCCCGCACACAGCAAAGTAGGCAGAGGGAACCTAGTGTTAAGACACTCCGTTCCACACCTTCCGCCGAATTCTAGGGGCAATATGTGCTGAGTGATGACGAACTTAATGCCGCGCTTTGCTTTTGATACCAGAGCGAAAAAATGGAAATATAAGTTTAAATAAATATTTTTTATTTCCTCCAGTGGAAAAAAACGATCGATCGCTAGTATTAAATGCTAGCTATACTATACAGACCAATCGTGGCGCATTGACAAAGTGTAAACGCGACTGGTTGTGAATTCGATTTTTTCCACTCGACGAAATGAAGATATAAATAATATATTCTTAGTGTAATTATACAGTAACAATATATTATTTATATCTGATCAAGCCACAGACGTGTCGCTATCAACAATATGACGTGATGACGTGACTAAGGCATTTTAAATATATATTTGATTTTTTGAGACTGTCGTGGCACATCTATACAGGTTCCCTCTGCCTGCTCTCCTATCTGCGGGATACAGAGTTAAGCTAAAAAAGGAAGAGAAATAAATATATTTACAGTCATAGTCATAGGTGACAGTATTTATATTATTAATATTAATGATTAAGCTTTTTTTATGTTCACCTTTTTTCCTCATTAAGCAAAGAGGGAACCTAAAGTAGAGACACTCTGTTACCCATTATTATCGCAATTTTGGAAAAAAATATTGCAGGTGGAAACAGATATAAATGCGATTTTCATTATGTCAAATAAATTATGTCAATATAAATTATTTTACTCGACATAATTACTACAAATTAACAATTTTATTCAATTGGCTGATACTTAAGTTTACAATGGATATTGTCTTGAAGTTATAATATACTTCAATCATCAATTACAATATCTAGGCAACTTTATGATTAAATTGAACAAAAAAATAAGAGAATACTATAACACCGATGAAAACACTTTCAAAATAAATTCTCGCTCGTATAATATTTTTTCAATAAAAAATTATTGACCAAATTTGATGTTTAGAAAAATATCAATTTATAGGGAATATTTCAAAAACGGTAAATCTTTGAACCATGCGATATGAGGTAAATTTAAATGTCCTCTATCGAGATTATATATAAGAGATTACATTCATTCAAAGTCTTGTCATTCCTTAATTAGTATTCCACTTATATTGATTTTATTTAAAGTATTCTTGTTCTAAGCCTAAATTTTCAACTCTACATATAAATAGTTAAACTTTTTACACGAAAGTCAATACGATTCGATTTTATTTAATTTCATAAATTGTTTAAGCTTCACGCTGAATCCCGCACACAGGATAGGCAGGGTAGACAGAGGGGATCTATTGTTAAGACACTCCGTTCCCCAATTTCTGCCAAATTCTGGAGGCATTGCGTGTTGGGTGGCAGAACTAAACGCCGCGCTATGCTTCGACACCAGAGCGCAGAAATGAAAGTATAAATTTAAGTAAATATTTCATCTCCTCGAGTGAGGATCAAACCCACAACCAGTCGGTTTTACAGTCACACTTTGTGCGCCACGACTGGCCTCAATTCCAATTCCATAAATAGTATTACAAAATTCCAATTTTCCTGAATAACAAAATATTAGCTGTCCTGTCATAAAACACGAAATTATATTAGAAATATATAAATATACGTATATATATCCAAATTTAACTTTGGTAAAAGCCACTTTCTTGTTGATTGCTCAACCATGACTCGTAAAACTCCTTTACAGCAAAGCATTATATATTTTATTACATCATATTACATAGATAAATTCAAATATAAAATGTCATTACTTATTTTTGTATATGCGGTTAAGGGTTCGATGCCCATCGATGGTAGATTATATCCTAAAATATTGAAATTGATTTGGCGAAAAATGTCTATTCAAAATAATATTTAATCAATAATTTGCTTGAGAAGTCTCTACTATTACCAAATCTGGATAACGCCGATGTATACTATATGTATGTAACTGAGCGTAAATCTAATAAATAAGAGCGTCTAGAACATATGGCGATATGTTTTATTTTTGATACGAAAAACTTATCACATTTCCCATTTTCCTTATCAGCTTAGACTTTAGAATAGACTCCCAATGCAACTGCGTCGTGATATGCACATCCATTCCTTCTTTTTAAAGATACTTAATAATCTTTTTTTGTTGTATAGCCATTAGGTCTGGGATCTAGTTTATATTCGATTTTGAATTCCTAGACAGCTGAACTATACTAAACTATATTAAATACGTAATTATAAAAATATTTTCTAATTTTAAAATAAAATTGAAAATATGAAACATTTGATGAAAAATCTATAACAATCCAGCTGAACTATAAGAATATAATGAAATGCTAATAAGTACAGCTCAGTTATAATAAATAATAATAGATTGCCATAACAAAAGTTGTTTAGTAACCTACCAAAGGTTTTATAATTTTAATTCACAGATAAAAATAATTAAAAATTTATGCCGTTCTGGTATAATAGTACACTGTTTGATTGTATTTGTGGGTGTCATTGAGACACGCAGTGACAAATTTTGGTGGAAAACGGTGTCTTGGTGTTTGGTTCCTTTTGCTTACAAAACGAAAAAAAAAATTAAAGTCCAAACGAAGTTGTGGGCGGCCACTAATAATAAATAAAATAATAAATACATCAGCGCGTTGCAGCTTTAAAGAGTTTTTATTATTTATCACTACAAAGAATCTGGCCCAGAGATTAAAATCAAACCCCGGTAGTGAGAGAAACCAACAAAACGCAAGGTTTAAATATAACTATTATTTAAATAACAAATTACCTTATAATATTTTAAAGCAGTACAAAACTAACGGTTTATTATATTATCATAAATAAAACATTTTTTAATACAAGAAGAAAACTTATTATATATAATATAACATATTTAAACATAAATTAAGGAAAATAATAAAAAATAATATTCGTCCAATGGTGGGAAAAGTATCCAGGCCATCGATGACTAGGGATAGAAAGAAACCAGGACAGAGTAAATAACCTCCTCACATTACGGCCCGTTTGAAGTAAAACTATCTTCTGCATCAAATTCTTGATCGAACTTTTTAAGGTGTTAGCCGAGACTTTTCGCTATATTATGAATATTATTATAATTGACATACAGATTAATCGTTAGTGTGTATATAAATTATTAAAAATGCATGAAACTTAGCTGATTTATCAGTACTTTCTACACACTTTTTTCTCCTAGATACAAACAGATAATAAATCAGCTTCAGACTGTATCCCGCACACAGCAGGGTAAGTAGAGGAAGGACGGAGGGTCTTAACCTAGTGTTAAGACACTCCATTTCGTCCGTCGTCAATATAAATTTAAATAAATATTTCATTTTCTCGTGTGGTTTCCTCCAATCAGTCGCGCATACAGTCACACTTTGGACTCCTTCACCACGACTGGCCTCAACGGATATATTAAAATTATTCATAACACTCATTAATCAAAATCTGAAAAATACCATACTATAAATATACCTATTATTTTATTCTTTATCGGCTTAAATACTCACACATGTACCGCGCCTTATAAATGAGTCCTAATCATAGAAATTCGGCAGTTATCGTAGTAAGCATAGTCTATACAAAGGAAGGTAGATGGACGCGCGGTACTTGCTTCTCCTGCTTTTTTGTTCTAAGGTGATATGTGAGGACTGTTTAATATATAGTTTGGAAGATGGCTTCAATAATACTTTAAGTAATGAAGTCGGTTTGTGTGTTGGTATGATCAGTTGGAACATGGGAACCTATGAAGGAGGTCCCATTACCCCGCCACACCCTTCAACAACAAAATTCATGTATCCAAATATAAATTTAAGCTGTGTAGCGTCGTACCATTTGTCTCTATCGGCTACTGGGATTGTTGAAGTGAATCTTTTTATGGAACCCCAAAGTTCAACAGATCAAGTGTCAATATTAATTAACCAAATAGTGCCGGACGGTAATGATGCAGTTGTTGGTAATAGTTGGATTTTAGCGACGCAAGAAAATTTTGTACGTGGATGGAGAACTGAGCGCATCACCCTGACGGGGTCCGGCTCTTATCAAGGTTATGTAAGTTATTTAAGTGACAATATCAAATAAGTATAATTATCTTATTGTAAATGGATGATTCCAGAAGTGGAGGACCTTAATACTTGTCGTTGAGGCTTTTTTCGTAAAAGTAAGATTCTGGGATATTTTTTTTAATATAACCCATAATAACCCAAATAGTAGGACTAAGTTCGTTTAAGAAAATAATTTACACCTTTAGTATCTTCGATAGTGTTTACTTATAAATCTTTCTCTATCTTCTTGTAACTAAATCTTTTAAGAAAGGATAACAAGTTTTTCTTGCGCAATTGTTGCTGAAGTTTTGTTTAATAATTTTTGCCAAAAAAAATCATAAATAAAAATACTATATGCTTATATCAATTTTTACAATATGTAATAAAACTCTTACAATTTGGTGACAATATATCTATCTAATATCTTCTATCTTTATAATAAAATTAAATCTTTTTATTTTGGTGACTGAATAAAGCTAAATTTGAATAAAAGATACATACATTTAGATCATTAGATTTTCCTTTCCTCATGGAGAAAATACGTTCGCTTGCATTATTTTTTACAACTTTCTTTGTTCTATAAGTGACACTTTAATAGTATACAATATCTCAGTAGTAATAGTAGATGAGTCGAAGGAAACTTATGGATAATTTCGAGATATTAAATATTCAGTTGCGCAACCTAACACCGCGATTTGTCTAGAGCAGAAAAATTTAAATAATTTATATATAATCGAGTAAATATCAATAATTATTCCTGCATACGTATGTATATATTCATATATTTATAAATAAGTCGTTACAGAGTTCTTTAGTCCTTTCTTCTTGAACTTATTCTTTTTGTGTTATATGAATATTTTGAAATTGAAAACAATATAACGACTGTCATTGTGCTGTATATTTAACTGATAACATGCATTAAGCCTATCTTTATCCAACCTTTTTTTGTTGGTATTGATTAAAAATTAAAATCAAATTTATGCTAATCCAAGTTTGGATATCGATAATATTTTAGCCATTGATTTTAAACAAAATTGGGTACGATATAAATAAAATCCGGCCAAGAGGGAATCGAACTCGCCTATGAAGCATTCCGAAGAAGCAAAGATATTGTCATCACAACACTTACTTTACTGTGTAGTTTAAAGTTAGAGGGTTATGGGATCCTAAAAAAGTGTTAAAGGTTGTAGGTTGACAAGCATACGCAAGGGAATTAATAAGTTAATATTTTTATCTCTTCGCTCTGGTAACAAGGTAAAACGCGGCGTTGAGTTCTGCAGTCACGTAAATTAAGTGCTGTTAAGGCCTACGTTTTGCCTGCTTGAATTTGCACCCATTTTTTTAACAATGATGAACACGATGACGAGAAAACATTTTTAAAAACATGTACTTTAATTTTGCTAAATATTTCAGAAAATTTTATTCTGAAATGATATGGTATAATAGAAAATCATCAAATTTCACTTATAATGATTATTTTTATAGTTACTTAGTCTTGAATCAAGACTCTTGACATAAATATTGTTACAGGAAGAACAATATTTTTTTGTTGTACTTAACATTTATTACTATTGCAGTATGTAAGTTTAATAGATTAATATAAAACCGTTGAAAATATATAAAGCTTATTCGAACTGACTTTAGTTTGAAGTGACTTTGCAACCAATGGGGACCCGATTGAAAATTCTAATTCAAATAATTTTATTCAAAATAAGAAGTTACATACTTCATTTTTTGAATGTCATATAATTTACCATCAGTTCACTAAAGTTAATGCCTCAGACCTGAGAGGAACCAGCGCAAGAAACGAGGCGGGTCTTATTTTTTTTAAATCAATTTTATACAAATACATATTTTATTGTGACAATGATACTTTTGAACATACTCAGAACAGTTTAACCTTTAACACACAAACGTCATTTCACATTTTTTTTTAAATCGTGATATAGAAAATTCTCTGACGTTTTCTGGGATCCTATTGTAAAAGCGTACACATTGTCCCATAAAAGGATTATATCACCAAAATATGTCTATTTCTAGTGCTAATATTACGAAAATCATCAATTATGGTAAAATAATTAATGTTTTTCTTGTATGTTATATAACATTTTCAAAAATAAATATATTTTTTTAATATATTGACAGTTGCATCTCAATAGAGTTGCAACTGTCAATATATTCATTTCTTTAAACGTTTGCCTTAAGGCCTTTAGGGCCTAAGTTATAGATTGCACGAATAGTTCGCTTCTGTAGGAGAAATATTGGTTGAATACCGGCTGCGTTACCCCAAAGTAAAATCCCATAGGATATAAAGCTATGGAAGTAAAAAAAAAGTAGCTGAAGAAAACAAGTTGAGCCGTTTCTGCGTCAGTTAATGATCTAATTTTTTGACCGCGAAAGCTGCTGAGCTAAGTCCAATTCATCAATAAAAATGAGGTCCCACTGTTATTTGGAGTCTATGGTGAAACCGAGATCCACGGTTTCAACATTCAAGAGTACATCGCATTTAATAATTTTCGTTCAATAATAGCAATTTCTTTGATGATAAAAGAACTTTCTTTCGTAACCTTACAATTTTCAATTTTTCCAAGTCTCGAAAATCGGAGAACGGAGTGCCTTATCAAGTTATCACTACGTTTCTTCACCCTACCGTGACGTATGAAAAGCAAAAGAATGCGTAAATTATACTTAATAATGTTGTTCGATGTGGCTAAACATGTGGCTTATATTATTAATTCACATTTTCATTCTAATACATCTATGAATGCTTAGACTGATATGTTTCATATAACTAAGGTATAATCTTATCTTGTCTAATATCAGTAATTAATTAATACAAACTATACGTTTCCTTGTAAAAACTTTTCAATACAAAATTGTATAAATTCTATACTAGTAATAAAAAATTGCTTGTTGAGTGGCGGAACTCAACACCGTGCTTTGCCTCGTTACGCAAATAAAAAATTAATAGGATACTTGTGAATCAAAATCATTCTAATCCATATCCAATATAAATAAATGAGTCTACCTCCGTAGACGGCGAATGTTTACATTTAAATTAATTGTATTTACAGTCCTACTTTGTTTTTTTAAGAGGTTTCTTCATTCTAGACAAAAAAACAGAAATAATTTGTATACAGAAATAGTTTCATAAATTATCATTGGATTTTTTACGTAAGAATTGTCAACAAAAAATAATTACCTTAAATTAGCTTTAGAACGTTTTTCTATCTTTTCGCCTTTTTCTTAATATAAACAGATGAAACTTATAACAAGCTTTTATTTAACTTGTCCTATTATTGTATATAAAATCTTGTAAACTCAATTTGACTCGCTTCCCAGTGTTCGATTGAACTGAAATTTGGATTACGGCTGTTGTTACTGCGTAACGTAACTATAATAGCTTACTTCATACACGGTAAGCTAAGACAATTTTTATTAAATAAATAAATCAGCTTCACGCTGTATCCCGCTCACAGCAGGATAGGCAGAGAAAACCTAGTGTTAAAACACTCCGTTTCCGACTTTCAACCGTAACCGAATTCTGTAGGCATTGCGTGTTGAGTAGCAGAGCTCAACGCCGGGCTTAGCCTCAACACCAGAGCGAAAAAATGGAAATATAAATTTAAGTAAATATTTTATCTCATCGAGTGGCGATCCAATCAACAACCAGTCAGTTTTACAGTCAGACTTCATGCCGCTACGTCACGATTTGCACCTGCGCCAATATATATATATATATATTATATATATATATATATATATATATATATATATATATATATATATATATATATATATATATATATATATATATATATATATACAAAAACTACGTTTTTTGGCTGAAACTGGCCGAAACTGATGCTTTGATCGGCTACTATAAATTATATATATTTTTCATTTATAAAATTTCCCCCACTTTTACAATATCTTGATTTACAATATTTTCCCAACAATACGATTGAATTTCAAGATAGTACTATCTTTATTAATTACACCTACCATAAAAGGTAATTTTATAAGACTGTCATTTTCTTCGTGAATCATCAGAATTCCTTTTCCAGTAACAGCACTTATAAAACGTTTATTACTACAAATATGAATACAAAATATTTGGAATATACTTATTTGAAAAGTGAAGAACACAGTGTCGCAGTGCTTTTTCTACTTACCATGCTGTATGTATTCCATTAAAACCTTAAATCGGAAATGACAGCCTAGTTAAATGTTAAGTAATGCGTAACATTCGAGTACGTACACTGACATAAGAATGGGAGAGCTATATATATATGTACATATGAGTTCCTTGTTCACTTGAGATAAAATTGGGGCTCTATCTACTTTCACTCTACAATTTTTTACGCCTTAATAGATTTGCAAGTGGACTTTCAACTTGTAGTTAATTATTAAGTTAATGGTTTCTGATTTTAAATAAAAGCTAGATAGGACCGCCTCGAGACAAAGTACTTTTACGTACCTATCTTCTTTAAGTTGCATCATATAGGTTTTTCATTCCAAATTCATACTTTTACGCATTTTAAACTTCATATAAATACTTTCTAACTTTGCATTTTTCTACTTCAAAGTCATCCAAGTTACAAAAATTTTAATTTTCATTTGGAATTAAAATATTTACTATAAATCTAATAAATTTAAGATATTTTAAAGTATAATATTAACAAACTGGTGTAAGTGGACCAGGAAGTAATGAGTATCAAGTCTACGAAAAAGGAGGATTAAAAAATACCAAAATATCAACAATCATCATTTTTAATTATGAAATTAATCAAAAACATTCGACATCTTATGAAAACTTATAAAACTGACAATTTAAAAAAAATAATAATTATTAATCTTTAAGCTGAGAGCCTAAAAATCATATTAAAAACACAACGTAATCTTATTTCGTAACAAAAACATTATTGGATATTTTTTTCACGTCTCGCTGTATCCCGCACAATACAATGTAGGTATCCTAGTGTTAAGAGATTCCGTTCCCTATAATCCGCCGAATTCTGAATTCTGGCATTTCGTGTGGAGTCGTGTAACTCAACGCCGTAAATAAAAGTGGGAATCGTACCCAGTGTAGCGTTTACAGTCACACTTTGTGCCCCTGCGCTAAGGCTGGCATCTAAACTTTATATAAAAATACGAACTTTAATCAATAGATTCATCAAACGGTTGGTAGGTAACAAACGGAGTCATGGTTGTCCTGTAGTTACAGAATAGGCTTTTTTACTAGCGTTAACATATTTTAGGAAGTCTATCGCAAATATTTGAAAATTATCGTGCTTCATCACTCTTGTTTCAAATTGTTTAATTGTCTTTTAAGGTTTTTTGAATAAATATATGAGTAACTTGCATTTATAGAATAAACAAAGACATAATAGAAAAACAAGAAATGTTACATTATGTTACAGTATCGATATTCATGAATGAACTTTTCGTCAATTGGACAAGAAATATATCGCATTTTATACAAAATGTTTTCTAATATATATCTGTATATTTTTTCAGATTACCATGCTAGGAATGGCATCTGCAGACTCAATAATATTAATTGATTCATTCCGGTATATACCACCAAGATCATCTGAAGACGATTGTGAAATATATGAATCACCAAATGAGCCCTTAACTGAACCTCCTTCCACCGATTCTCCCAATGAACCTTCAACCGAGTCTCCCATTGGACCTTCAACTGATTCCCCTAACGAACCCTCTACCGGTTCTCCTATCGAACCCTCAACCAATCCTCCGAACGAACCCTCTACCAATCCTCCGAACGAACCCTCAACCGGTTCTCCAATCGTACCTTCAACCGAGTCTCCCAGTGGACCATCAACTGATTCCCCTAACGAACCCTCTACCGGTTCTCCCATCGAACCCTCAACCAATCCTCCGATCGAACCCTCTACCAATTCTCCGAACGAACCCTCAACCGGTTCTCCGATCGAACCTTCAACCCAGTCTCCAAGTGGACCATCAACTGATTCCCCTAACGAACCCTCTACCGGTTCTCCCATTGAACCCTCAACCAATTCTCCGAACGAACCCTCTACTGGTTCTCCGATCGAACCTTCAACCGAGTCTCCCAGTGGACCATCAACAGATTCCCCTAACGAACCCTCTACCGGTTCTCCTATCGAACCCTCAACCAATCCTCCGAACGAACCCTCCACCGGTTCTCCAATCGAACCTTCAACTGAGTCTCCCAGTGGACCATCAACTGATTCCCCTAACGAACCCTCTACCGGTTCTCCCATTGAACCCTCAACCAATTCTCCGAACGAACCCTCTACTGGTTCTCCGATCGAACCTTCAACCGAGTCTCCCAGTGGACCATCAACTGATTCCCCTAACGAACCCTCTACCGGTTCTCCCATTGAACCCTCAACTAATCCTCCGAACGAACCCTCAAGCAATCCTCCGAACGAACCCTCAACCAATCCTCCGAACGAACCCTCAACCGGTTCTCCGATTGAACCTTCAACCGAGTCTCCCAATGGACCTTCAACTGATTCCCCTAACGAACCCTCCACCGGTTCTCCTATCGAACCCTCAACCAATCCTCCGAACGAACCCTCTACTAATCCTCCGAACGAACCCTCAACCGGTTCTCCGATCGAACCTTCAACCGAGTCTTCCAGTGGACCATCAACTGATTCCCCTAACGAACCCTCTACCGGTTTCCCATGACCTCACAATCTCCGAACGAACCCTCTATAGTTCTCATCGAACCTCAACCGAGTCTCCAGTGACCATCAACGATCCTAACGAACCTCTACCGGTTCCTGAACCCTCAACAATTCTCCGAACGAACCCTCAACCGGTTCTCTCACCTCACCATCCAGAACCTTCAATCCCGAGAACCTCACCGGTCTCGTGAACCTCAACCATTCCGACTAACGAACCCTCAAACCCTAACCGGTTCTCCATCGAACCCTCAACCAATTCTCCGAACGAACCCTCTACGGTTCTCCGATCGAACCTTCAACCGAGTCTCCCAGTGGACCATCAACTGATTCCCCTAACGAACCCTCTACCGGTTCTCCCGTGGAACCCTCAACCAATTCTCCGAACGAACCCTCTACCGGTTCTCCCATTGAACCCTCAACTAATCTTCCGAACGAAACCTCTACCAATCCTCCGAACGAACCCTCAACCGGTTCTCCTATCGAACCTTCAACCGAGTCTCCCAGTGGACCATCAACTGATTCCCCTAACGAACCCTCTACCGGTTCTCCCATTGAACCCTCAACCAATCCTCCGAACGAACCCTCAACCGGTTCTCCAATCGAACCTTCAACCGAGTCTCCCAATGGACCATCAACTGAATCTCCTAACGAACCCTCTACCGGTTCTCCCATTGAACCCTCAACCAATCCTCCGAACGAACCCTCTACCAATCCTCCGAACGAACCCTCAACCGGTTCTCCAATCGAACCTTCAACCGAGTCTCCCAGTGGACCATCAACTGATTCCCCTAACGAACCCTCTACCGGTTCTCCCATCGAACCCTCAACCAATCCTCCGAACGAACCCTCAACCAATCCTCCGAACGAACCCTCAACCAATCCTCCGAACGAACCCTCAACCGGTTCTCCGATCGAACCTTCAACATTTCCAATGGACCTTCAACTGATTCCCCTAACGAACCCTCTACCGGTTCTCCCATCGAACCCTCAACCAATCCTCCGAACGAACCCTCTACCAATTCTCCGAACGAACCCTCAACCGGTTCTCCTATCGAACCTTCAACCAATCCTCCGAACGAACCTTCAACCGGTTCTCCTATCGAACCTTCAACCGAGTCTATTAATGAACCTACAACCAATTATCCCACGAATCCTTCGTCTTCTTCACAAACTGATGAACTATCCAGTCAACCAACCAATCAGCCCCCAACTACAGGATCTTCAGACGTAAATACTGAACAAACAAAAGAAGTAACAGTCGAACCGCAATCTACTCCAACAACAGTTATAACCACACCTGAAGTTAATGGAGAAACTGACAAACCTGAAACAGGTGGATTTTGGAATCCACTATCGATATCACTTTTAGTATTACTCTTATTATTAATTTTAATTATTGTAGCAATAGTTTCTTATTATATTGGCTATAAGCGATCACAAAAAAGAGTATCTCAAGCAACGCTTTGGGCGTTCGAAGAGCCCCCTGTACCTACAATGATACCAAGAGTTCACAAAGTGACTTCTGATTATAAAATAAGTTTAACTTAGTTTTATTAGCTCTACTTTCCCGTGGTCAAATGGAAATATCTAATAAAATGGGACTAGAACGTGTTATAAGTCAAAACAAATCGTGTTTGTCAAAGGTATATGTCAAGTAATATTATGTATGTATGACTCGTTCCAAGTGCTTGAGGTAACTCTGCCCAGAGGTTTATTGGTACATCAAAACAATTAACGCCATGAAATTTTATAATAGTTTTAAAGAATTATTCCACACGTAAAAAGAATATAAATATGAGCAATATAGAAAAAGTTATTTTTACATTCGAATCAATAGTCTCTCATGTGAAGGCGTTAAAGAAAACCAACTCTTAGCCTTAAATTATTTATGTAGCCTTTTTTTGCATCAGCGTTATGCAAAGGCACAGGGGACCTGGGAGGAAACTAGTTTTAAGTCACTTCGTTCTCATTAAGACATCTCCGTCCTCCATTTTCCGGTGAATTCTAGTGGCATTGCGATTTCAATGGTGTTATACAACGCCGTACTTTGCCTCGTCACCAGAGCAAAAAAAATGAAAATGTTAAATATATTTTCTCGAGTGTGAATCGAACCCACAACCTGGTGCGTTTACAGTCTCGCGCTTGTGCCCATGCAACACGTAAGGTATCCTCAAATGTAGATTTATTATAGATTTAAGATCTTATGATATTTAAAAGGTACATGATAAAGTATATGTAAAATATAAATACTCATTTTGTGCATATAGTTTAAGGTATTTATGTAAATATTAATTTTAATTTAAATTAAGTTCTAAAATTATATTATATGATTACAACGATGTTTGCTATTTTATTATTATCTTTATTAAAAATTATTGTTATTTACGTGACAAACTCATAAAAAGATTAAAAACAAGTATTTACAATTCTTTTACATTAAATGGTTTTATTTTATAAAAAGAAACATAATAAGGATGCAGTAAAATAAAAAAAATGGTGAATTCTAGTTATTACAACTATAAAACAATAAGAAATAAATAATTAATATGTTCTCTTAGATTAAATTCTAGTGAGAAAACAGATTATGATGTTAGTAATATAATTTCTAGAATATGTTTTGTACGTTCATAACAACTAATGATAAGTCAGTCCCTACTAATTCTTCAAGTATTTCATAATCTATCAAATAAATATAGATATTTTTTTTATAATTATTGGTATAATTTTTAAAAAAGGGCTTACGGTTTACAGTTCTCCGCATATTGAAGTAGGCAGAGTTGAGACACTTTGTTCTCCTCTCTCTATATAATTATCGAGACATGTGAGTTATCGATTAGCGATACTCAACGAAGCATTTTGTTTACCATAGTGAGCAAATTAAAGTAATAGACCACAAACTTTATATTTTTATTTTTAAAACTATTTAATTTGTACTAGATAAAGTGTTTAGGATTTGTGTAATACCTATATCAAATAATAAGTATTTTGAATTCCGCCTTACAAAATTCTTATGTTAATCCAGTTAATCAAGAATTGATAATGATAAGGTAAACACAAATACTGTTTTACTGGGTATTTTTTAGTTGTTATTAAGTAAATTAAAATCAGCTTCACACTGTATCCCCCACAGCAGGGTAAATAGAGGGAACCTAGTGTTAAGAAACTCCGTTTCCAGAAACCGGCAGAAAATGTTCTGCCGTATTATTGAGACATTGCGTGTTGAGTAGCGGAACTCAACGGCTCGATTTGCCTCGACATCAGAGCGAAAAAATTAAAATATACATTTAGATAAATATTTCATTTCTTCGAATGGGGATTGAACCCACAACCAGTTGCACTAATAGTCACACACTTGTGCCCCTGCGCCACGACCTACGACGAAAACGGTAACTGATTTAACGGTGCCTTAGGCTCGATGAGACGGCGAAATGTCATCATAGTTTTGCAATGCAGTGCTTTTTTTTCCACTTGGCTTCATTGCTGTTGATCTGGACTGGTCTTGACAGCGTCGCCTGGCGGGGAGGAGCGAGAGTAGCTCGCCCCTGAAGAAAAAATACTATCTTTACTAATATATAAAAAATACTATCTTTGATCGCTCGTGAATGGTTAGCGATCGCAGAGGAATGCCCTGGGTGCGTACCCAACGAGCGGGGGGACTCAATGCAGTGCTGGTATCGACCCTATTATACGGCAACGGAACGAGGGTATT
The DNA here is from genome assembly GCA_917862395.2 of Heliconius sara. Classification (NCBI taxonomy): domain Eukaryota; kingdom Metazoa; phylum Arthropoda; class Insecta; order Lepidoptera; family Nymphalidae; genus Heliconius; species Heliconius sara. The sequence continues at coordinate 2,533,505 of OU860783.2, read as the reverse complement.
ACAGAAAGAGTTGTGAAAATGATCTCTTCGTAAGTGAAGCAGAGTCAGTTTATTTGACTGAATACGCAATGAACAGAAACATATAATGGCAGTATTTGCAAGGATGTTACGGTGGGAATGAAGAAGAATAGGCTCAGGTAGTTTGGGATACGTCAAGCGAATGAATGATGAAAGAATAGCATAAAAGATTTATTAAGAAAAAGTGAGTAGTATGAGAAGAGAGATGAAAGTGGACAAGGCGAGATATACATATATATACATTTTACGCCCTGTTCTCTTTCTATCCTGATAGGGATAAAGCATGAAGGTAAAAGATAGTAAAATATAAACTGTATATGAAAATATCGGATATATCCTTGGCCAATCCTTGTCCTTGTCCTTGGCCTTGGCCAAGTCCTTGGCCAATAGTTTTAATTTTTGAAAAGTATGAACCAAAGTTTCTTGATATTAGGTTCTCTCTGCCTATCTTGCTATGCAAGATGAAGGATGAAACAGAATAAAAGTTTATGTTGAGTAAAAATATTATATTTTCAAGTCAAAGGTACAATCTTTGTACAATCACGGCAAGTGTAATTACATGAAAAGATATCATAGTTACAACAATGACTGTATTAAGTAAACAACTCTATGATAAAATCAAGTTTCTATGAAAACACTTCGGTTCTTTACCATCTAGTTATAACGATAACGTAATTACATTTTTCTAAACTATAATATTGTACATTTAAAATTTACACCTAAAATTAAAATAATTATGAATACTTAAATATTAAAAAAAATTAAAAATTCCTTAAAAACTATTATAGTTGTCACTTTTCTTTTTAAATATATGGATTAAATATATGCTTAGTTATCTTTTTTTCTGTTGCCTTTTAATTAGAATTTTACTATATTTTTAATTAAAATATCTAAATAATGTAGCACAAATGATTAATTGACTTGACTTGATTATACTATATGCGATGAGTTCAGAAAATGGAGAGTGGATGTAGAATAACATTGAACTGAAAAATATATATTTTAAGTTGATGTAAAAAGACATAACTATATTTAAAAAAAAAAAATCTTCCCTGGACATCCAAAGGCATTTCGCGTCCTTATATTTAATTGGTTCTTTTTATTATTTCCAACTTTCGAGAACAACCTTCTACCTAAACAATTTTATCTAACTATTATTTTATTTAATCAAATAATATCGATCATTCTAATCATGATTTAAAATCGCGGAGCTAGATGTTCATAGATAATCGTCTTTGTTATAAAATTAAAGGCGCCATTTTTTAGGTGTACCTATATGGAAATAAATTTAATAAATAGTAAAGGCATAATAAATTATTTAAATAGTAAAGCTAGTAGGCAGAGGGAACCTAGTGCAAATTCTGGAGACATTGCGTGTTGAGTGGCGTAACTCAATACCGCGCTTTGCCCCACTACCAGAGCGAAGAAAAGAAAATATAAATTTAAATAAATATTTCATTTCATTGAGTCGGGATCGAAAAAACAACCAATCAATTTTACAGTCACACCTTGTGCCTGTACGCCACGACTAGCCTCAAAAAAAATTGAATATCAATATAATTCAATTGAAATAATAAATTTACTTTTAAATTGGTACAAAACATATAAAACAGAAGCATATAGAGTAGTTGATAACAAAAACTAATTCAAAATTAATTTAAAAATTAATTTATAAAAACGCTATTACCCTTTTTTTTATTAAAATAAAAATAATTTCCCTTTCACTTAAGCAAAAAATTAAATATATTAAAATATGGTCACCCTATGTCAAACTTAATACTTATTGAAACGTAATTTTGACCGTTTGTACAAAGATTAAACGATGAGGAATCATAGATTATTTTGATAACGAGATATACATTATAATACTATCAGATCATATCGATAACGAATAATTAAAACTGATAAGCGTGTAATACGGTAGCTTAAAATAAATTTAGTATATTGATTTACAGTCACTAATAAAAGTTCCCCTATTGGCATTTTTCCTAATGTAATTAAAGAAGAGGCCAGTCGTGGCGCAGTGGTACAAAGTGTGACTGTAAAACCGACTGGTTATGGGTTCGATCCCCACTCGAGAAGATGAAATATTTACTTAAATTTATATTTCCATTTCTTCGCTCTGGTGTCGAGGCAAAGCGCGGCGTTGAGTTCTGCCACTTAACACGCAATCCCTCCAAAATACGGCAGAAAGTGGGGAACGGAGTGTATTAACACTAGGTTCCCTCTGCCTACCCTGCTGTGTGCGGTATACAGCGTGAAGTGAATTTAATTTAATTTAATTTAATTAAAAAAATCTCTTTGCCTGGTTTTAATGGAATTTCAGGGTATTCTTTTGCTCTCTTTCTCTCTTTAAAACAATATACATACTATTATACGATATATAAGCTAAGCACATTTTAGCTATCAATAATAGATCAGCTTAATACAACTAGCAGTTTTACTCTTGTAAAGAAAAATTATCTTTTTATTAGACTCTATGCCTGACTCTATGTTTTTATGACTCTGGATCAATATTAATAAATAAACAAAAGTGAATAAATATATGTTATAAAGGTAGTACTGAGAAGTCCTAGCAAAGAGGAAATGACCATGATAAAGAAAGAGAGGGAGAGTGCAGTCCAGGAGAACATATACACAGAAATAATGCATAGCAGCATAATATAACAACACGAAAGGCTTCAGGAGGCACAACTAAAGAGGTCATAAAAAGTCTCTGAGAAAAGCTTTAGCTCAAAAGCCAAAACAAGGTTGTGTACTGTAACTTTCATTCTGGTCTCAACCTCATGAGGGCAGAACTGTAAACCAATTTACGGTAGAATGATGTTTTCGAGATCCATTTTAGGGCTATTGTTATAGCGGAACACAGATAGTACGCTTATAGTAGTATTTTTTTTTTTATGGAAAAGACACGGCAAACGAGCGTACGGGTCACCTGATGGTAAGTGATTACCGCCGCCCAAGACCCCGTGCAACCCCAGAGGAGTTACAGGTGCGTTGCCGGCCTTTAAGATGGGTTGGGCGCCGGGGCCCGGCATTACCTGATGCGAAACGCAGTGGCATAAAGCCACTACTTCACGCCGGTTTTAAATGCCGGGGGTGGTAATGATCCGGTCGAGTCTGCCCATGCGTGTTGCCATTGCTGGCGACGTGACTCTACCACACGTACTTTAGTCGCCTCTTACGACACCACCAGTACCAGGATGATCCTATTCTAGGCCGGGATCACACGGCATAAAGTAGTATAGTGGACATAATCCAGCTACATCATATCGATAGAGACGATTTATTGGAATTAAGCATTATCACTTACACCTGTCCGCTATAAGTTATAACTTCTATTTGATTTAGTTACAAAATCTAAATATACATATTAATATAAATTTGATTTATAATATTAAAAAATCGAAAATATCAAAAAACTAAAATATTTAATTTATAACATATGAAATGCACCGTTTTTATCAATCACAGTCACAGTTTTTGTGTTTCGTTATCATAAAAATTGAGTATAAAGTCAATATTTTTTAATCCTATAATTACTGAACAAAATATCGTTTTCATTAAATAAAGCACCATCTATCATTTAATTAGCAAAAGATATAAGTAACTATTGCGTTATACAATACATTTCAACTGTACAGTTGGTACATATAAATTATTCTTGTTAAATTTAATATTAATCAATAAATATGTCATAGATGGCGCTGCAAAAGAAAATAGTAAACCAATGAGACATTTGGAAAAGAGTGTGAAGAAAGAGTGCAAATTACAAAAAAAATATGAAATAAAAATTATACAACAAAAAATATGTATATGTAAAAAAATACATAAAATAAAATACCAACCTCAATAGTTTACAATTCTGTTAATATAATACTTGCTACATATATTTTTTGCTAAATATAAGGATTGAGAGAGATTAATTTAATGAAATTCACTTCTCTTTTTGATAGAGATTTTGTTGAACTGAGTAAGGTTTTTTTTACTATAAAAATTGTATTTGGGTCTTATTGTATATAATCATTTTAAAACCAAGTATATTACAAATAAGAGTTTCACGCTTATCAAAAATCTAGAACTTTTTGTTCCACTTCAGGCTGACTCCCGCACACAGCAGGTTAGGCAGAGAACCGTATATTTAGACACTCCCTTCCCTAACTTCCATCGAATTCTGAAGGTTTGTTTAGTGGCCACTCTCACCGCTTTGCCTCGACGCCGCCGGAGCGAAGAAACGAAAATATTAAATGTTTAATTTCTTCGAGTGGGGATCGAACTCCCAACCAGTCTCATTTACAGCCGAAGGGGAGGGAAGTATTTTCTTTATAGTATTCTTAATAAACATTAATTATTCATAAAATTAACTTTGCTATAAAAAAATATGAAACATGAAAATATTCTTACCTGATTTTTTACGTATTAAACTACAATATTTTTTTTTACTTTATCCGAATACCTAATGTCAACAATTCTTTCCAATTCAATCCGAATAATGGTGTTATTATTGTATAAGAACCACTTAGAGATTTTAAAAATGCTATCTTTTGTCGTCATCATTTTTAAATTAACGTTAAAAAATTAAATGAAACTAAATACAAATATATAAAATTAGTTTTATAACTAGATTAAGAATTTTATTATTTTATTAGTAGAGCAGTACGATTGAAACACCCGAGTCAATATTTATGTATAACACTGTGTTGCTGTAGGGGTTTCCCCTGCCTCGCCGTGCAATGTCTGTAAATGGGTGTAAATTCTCAAACAAAGTGAAACCTTCAACTGTCAAAAGTATATATAGATTTTTAAGAAATATTTTTATGTACACATACTTTAACACCAAAAGACGAAAAGACGAAAGAACAAGAGATGAAATCCTTATAGGAAAACATTACTTTTTACACAATAAATTCGCCCCAAATCTACTGAACTAAATATGTAGTATTTATATTTTTTTAACACCACCTCAGAAAAGGCTTAACAAATTTAAGGGGTAGGCAGTGGAACTCAATGCTGCAAACACTAGTATTAATAATTAATTTTACTTTTCCGAGGCTTTAACATAACAATACAAAGTAAAAATATCAATTTTGAATTTGTGGGCTACATTTGAGGTGTGGATAAGGTAAGTATTTTTCTTAACTATTTATCCTGTGAAAATTGTATTAGCAATGCTTAGATTATAAACAAATGTTTACAAATAATAAAGGAAAAATAGTAAAAATGGTAAAACAAAAGCACCATCAAGGTGTACTTACTAGAAGTTTTGATATAAATTATTGAAAATGTAACGATATTTGATAGTGGGTTCAATCTCCACTCGTTCATTCATTTCTACAGTCTCGATAGACCGATTAACTGGAGATTGTTTTGAATAACCACAGTGTACACGCGCTTTGCCTTGACACCAGAGCTCTTCGCTCTAAATGAAAATATAAATGTAAATAAATATCTCATTTCCTAGAGTGGAAATTGAACCCACAGCTAGTTGATTTTACAGTTAAATTTTGTTCCCCTGCACCACGACTATCTTCAACTAATATTTTAATACTAATACTTTTTGCCGTGTAATCCCGGCCTAGAATAGGATCATCCTGGTGGTGTCGTAATAGGATTATACTGGTGGTGTCGTAACAGGTGACTAAAGTACGTGTGGTAGAGTCACGTCGCCAGCAATGGCAACACGCATGGGCAGACTCGACCGGTTCATTACCACCCCCGGCATTTAAAACCGGCGTGAAGTAGTGGCTTTATGCCACTGCGTTTCGCATCAGGTAATGCCGGGCCCCGACGCCCAACTCATCTTAAAGGCCGGCAACGCACCTGTAGCTCCTCTGGGGTTGCACGGGGTCGTGGGCGGCGGTAATCACTTACCATCAGGTGACCCGCACGCTAGTTTGCCGTGTCTTTTCCATAAAAAAAAATAATACTTTACCATTTCTACTAAAACAAAAAAATATTATATATTTTTGCAATAGCCTGAATTATGTTAATAAAAATGTTTAATTTTTTTGTAAATTTATTAAGCCCCAAATTACAAGTGGCCTAGAAGAAATATCTCTGGTTCCGCCACCGGACCAGTAGGTCATATAAAGACTTTCATACATGCATTTCTGACGATCGTCATGCGTTTTGCGAGACCTTCCTCCATTATAATTGATACTGTGTTATAGAGGGCCAAACTAGATCTACTCCTGCGTCTCTGGCCCCTCACTATTGCTTCATAAATGTATAAGCAACGCGTAAAAACCATACAAAAATACACAACTCGACAATTCAACATACAGTCGAATTTCTTTTTGACGTCATTTAAAAAGGAACGAGAATCGGGAGATGTCGCGTCATCATCGCTAACCTGGCCTAGTGTCGCTTATGTTTGCAATAAAATTAAGTGTTTAAGACACAAGTCTTTATTACCTAGATATTTGATATGATTGTATTCTGCTCAAGAGGTTATTTCCTCTTATCATTGAATGCTTAGCATTTTGTAAAAACTTACATATATATAAAGACACATATTATCAGCCACGATGTTTTAATCGATCTACGATAATTTAACAGTGTATTCAAAGATTGCGTTAAGTGAATTAGTGGGAATGCAAAATAAAATGTAGCTAAAATGTTAAAAATAATAATTTTATTAACACTGTTTAGTGTACCGACATTGCATTTGCAAAAAGTTAAAACCGATGAGTATTATTCTAATGTACAATATGAGGATTTTAGTAACAGAAGTTGTGGTAACATAAGAGAGTGGATTGTGTCAGAATATAAAACTGTTGAAGTTGTGTATCCTAGTAACAATACAAAATACTTACAAGCTTCTACAGAAAGCTGTGCTTCATCACCATTGATAACATTTACATCTCTGGAAGTTAACGCATACCTTCGCTTGATTTCAAATGAAAATGGACTAAACATCACTGTTTATAACGAGTTCGATGTTCCTATAGTGAGATTTACAAGAAATAAATTAAGTGTTGACTATAAAGATGGATGGAACACCATAAAATTTCGTTTTAAGCATAATATTTTTGGATATGTAAGTATGTTTTACTATTTGTTTTAGTGTTTTAGCTACCTGTATACTATAAGGTCGGGAGAAAAGTATTTTCGTGTTGTTCATACAAAGGATTTTTTTTAGGTATATTTTTTTATTTATTTATAATATGTATGTACCGTTTTGATCGTTGACTTGTTACCTACCATCTTATGGGTAGTGTCATGATCCCATTCCTGTAGAAAATATGCGATTTTTGATTAAAAATATATGACAGGTAGTCTTCACAGTCTTTTTTTGAGGTTAGCTTTATGCTTCCTAAAGAGTTCTGCAATGAACCAAAACAGGTAGAAATTTGATGGAGCAAGGCCAGGGCTATATGAACGATGCATCAGCACATACCAGCCAAGCTTTCTCAATTTTTGCTGCGTAGCTATAGATGAGTGCGGTCTGGCGTTGTCATGGTGGAACACCACGCCCTTCCTATTCACCAGCTCCGGCCGATTTTCTCGATAGATTTTTTTAACCTCATCAGTTGCTGACAGTATGGGTCAGAATCGATAGTTTTACCCGGTGGCAAAAGCTCAGTGGACGATTCCTTTCCAATCCACATGGCATCACTTTGTTTTGAGTCAGTCCGGGCTTTGCCACGGTCTGTGGGGCTTGTCCATGCTTCAACCATAATCTTTTTCGGACATTCTTATCGCAAGTCACCCATTTCTCATCACTTGTTTAAGAAATGGTTCGGAATTGTTATGTTTCAACAAAGAATCGCAACTGGAATCACGTCGCTTTAGGTTTCTCTCAATGTGGTCAAGTCAAATGTCAAGTTTTTTCTTGTACCCAGACTCATCTTTCATACAAAAAATTCCAGACTTGAACCACATTTGTGCTACTTTTATTGATACCGCATTAGGTCAGTAAGCCGCACAAATTTTATTCGCGGCGTTCGTCGCATTTCTTCGTCACATACGTTCATTTTGCTTGCTTGAAAAACAATTGAAAAATGGCGGAAACTACTTTTTTTTATTTATTGCATCTTCAGAGTGTCACATTTAATGGTATTAAACAACCAGCCAGTTATATTCAGTTCAACCAAAGAGGTTTGTGTACTAAATAATAAATTCAAAATACGAAAATATTTTTCCCCAAACAATTATTTATTGCTGCAGATTTATTATATAATATTTACAGGTATTAAGTAATGCGTTTTAATTTTGATATAAATACAAAATAATCATAATAAATAAAAGAGCGTTCTATACCATTCTTTATAAAGTAAAAATTATATGTAACAAAAAAATATATAATATAATTTTATAAAAGGTAAAAAATTAATATATACTAATACTATGTTCTATTTACATTTTTGAGGCTATCGTGGCGCAGCGCCATAGCGCCTGGCTATAAGCGCAACGCACTCGGAGATAAAATATTTTCATTTGTTGAATCAATCTACTCAACACGCAATATCTCAATTTTTTAAATGGAAAAAAGTGAACGTAATATCTCAAAGATCCCTCTGCCTTCAACACTAGATATTTTTGTTGTATCTACTGATTTCCCTTTGATACAAACGCAATGATTACCTGCTCCTAATCAAGTATACGTAAATGTTTTACTGCAAGTTGAATTAAATATATTTTGATAATTAACACCTAAAAACATAATGCAACTCCAAAATAAAAATAAATAAAGGAAAATGTCTTTTTAACGTTTACATTTTTGCTACTAGTTAGAAACATAAAAATAACTTTTTATAATTGATTATATGAATGTTGTTTACAGATAAATTTTTTAGCATTTCGAGACGACTACGAGAGTATTTTAATTGATTCAATTAATTACACAACACGCCCTAAACGAAGTACCACTCAACATTTGCCCAATTTTCATATAGCTGAAAACTCGAAAAATAACTTTAATAAAATAAAAAATAAAGTAAAGCGTGATACTGATAGCATACGAAATGCTGGAATGCAAAATGAAAAAGTTGATACTGAACTTAAGCCTGGACCTGAACTAGAACCTGAACCAGCATCAGAGCCTGAACCAGAACCAGAACCAGAGCCTGCGCCAGAACCTGAACCGGAGCCTGAACCTGAGCCTGAACCGGAGCCTGAACCGGAGCCTGAACCGGAGCCTGAACCGGAGCCTGAACCGGAACCTGAACCGGAGCCTGAAACCGGAGCCCCGAACCAGAACCAGAACCCGAACCGGAACCCGAGCCTGAACCGGAGCCTGAACCGGAGCCCGAACCAGAACCAGAACCTGAACCGGAACCCGAGCCTGAACCAGAACCAGAACCAGAACCAGAGCCTGAACCAGAGCCTGAGCCAGAGCCTGAACCAGAGCCTGAACCGGAGCCTGAACCGGAGCCTGAACCGGAGCCTGAACCAGGAGCCTGAACCGGAGCCTGAACCAGAGCCTGAACCAGAGCCTGAACCAGAGCCTGAGCCGAGCCGAACCAGAGCCTGAACCAGAGCCTGAACCAGAGCCTGAACCACCGGAGGCCTAGACCGGAGTCCTGGAACCAGTAAGCCTGACCGGAAGCCTGAACCAGGAGCCTGAGCCATAGCCAGAGCCTGAAACAGAGCCGGAAACCAGGAGCCTGAACCAGAGCCTGAACCAGAGCCTGAACGGAGTCTGAACTAGGAGCCTGAACCAGAGCCTGACCGAGCCTGAGCCAGAGCTGAACCGAGAGCCTGAACCGAGCCTGAACCGAGCCTGACAGCCGAGAGCCTGAACCGCGAAGCCTGAACCGAGAGCCTGCAACCAGGAAGCCGAGCCTGAACCAGAGCCTGAACCGGAGCCTGAACCGGAGCCTGAACCGGAGCCTGAACCGGAGCCTGAACCGGAGCCTGAGCCAGAGCCAGAGCCTGAACCGGAGCCTGCGGAAGCCAGAGCCTGAACCGGAGCCTGAACCGGAGCCTGAACCGGAGCCTGAGCAACCAGAGCCTGAACCGAGCCTGAACCGATGAACCTGAACCCGAGCCTGAACCAGAGCCTGAACCGAGCCTGAACCGAGCCTGACGGCCAGAGCCGAGCCGAACCGGACTGAACCGAGCCTGAACCGAGCCTGACCAGGCCGAGCCTGAACCGGAGCCTGAACCGGAGCCTGAACCAGAGCCTGAACCAGAGCCTGAACCAGAGCCTGAACCAGAGCCTGAACCAGAGCCTGAACCAGAGCCAGAGCCTGAACCGGAGCCTGAACCGGAGCCTGAACCAGAGCCTGAACCAGAGCCAGAACCAGAGCCTGAACCAGAGCCTGAACCAGAGCCTGAGCCAGAGCCAGAGCCTGAACCGGAGCCTGAACCAGAGCCTGAACCGAGCCAGAGCCTGAACCAGAGCCAGAGCCAGAGCCAGAACCCGAACCGGAGCCAGACCAGAACCAGAACCAGAGCCTGAACCAGAGCCTGAGCCAGAGCCTGAACCAGAGCCTGAACCAGAGCCTGAACCAGAGCCTGAACCAGAGCCTGAACCAGAGCCTGAACCAGAGCCTGAACCAGAGCCTGAACCAGAGCCTGAACCAGAGCCTGAACCAGAGCCTGAACCAGAGCCTGAACCGAGCCTGAACCAGAGCCTGAACCAGAGCCAGAGCCAGAGCCAGAGCCAGAGCCGGAGCCTGAACCGGAGCCTGAACCGGAGCCTGAACCGGAGCCTGAACCGGAGCCTGAACCGGAGCCTGAACCGGAGCCTGAACCGGAGCCTGAACCGGAGCCTGAACCGGAGCCTGAACCGGAGCCTGAACCGGAGCCTGAACCGGAGCCTGAACCGGAGCCTGAACCGAGCCTGAACCGAGCCTGAACCGGAGCCTGAACCTGAGCCTGAACCAGAGCCTGAACCAGCCTGAACCGGAGCCTGAACCGGAGCCTGAACCAGAGCCTGAACCAGAGCCTGAACCAGAGCCTGAACCAGAGCCTGAACCAGAGCCTGAACCGGAGCCTGAACCAGAGCCTGAACCGGAGCCTGAACCAGAGCCTGAACCGGAGCCTGAACCGGAGCCTGAACCGGAGCCTGAACCGGAGCCTGAACCAGAGCCAGAGCCAGAGCCAGAGCCTGAACCGGAGCCTGAACCAGAGCCTGAACCAGAGCCAGAACCAGAGCCTGAACCGACCGAGCCTGACCAACCAAGACCAGAGCCGAACCAGACCTGAAGCCTGAACCACGAACCGGAGCCTGAACCGGAGCCTGAACCGGAGCCTGAACCGGAGCCTGAACCGGAGCCTGAACCGGAGCCTGAACCGGAGCCTGAACCGGAGCCTGAACCGGAGCCTGAACCGGAGCCTGAACCGGAACCTGAACCGGAACCTGAACCGGAGCCTGAACCAGAGCCTGTGAACCAGAGCCAGAGCCTGAACCGGAGCCTGAACCAGAGCCTGAACCTGAAGAGCTGAACCAGTAACCGACCTGAACCAAGCAGCCGACCAGAGCGACGAACCGGAGCCTGAACCGGAGCCTGAACCGAGACGAGCCGAGCGACCGACCTGAACCGGAGCCTGACACGGAGCTGAACCGAGCCTGAACCCAGCCTGAACAGACCGATGCCGAGCCTAGACTACCAGAGCCAGACCATAACGAGAACCAGGAGCCTGAACCGAGCCTGAACCGGAGCCTGAACAACAGAGCCAGACCAACCGGAACCGACCGTTGAACAGCCGAACCCGACATAACAAACCCGAAGAAAATCCAAGCTTCTGGAACCCTTGGACTATTGCAACAGTAGCTGTTGTATCGACAGTAGTTTTGAGTTCACTATTGGTAGGTGCGTACTGGTTAGGTAAAATCAGAGCTCGACCGGTGAATGACATTTTTATAGACTACTCACAACCTGAACGTATAATACCTCGGGTACGACGAGGAAGGCGCGATCTGGTGATGACGCGACGGATAGATATGTATGAATAGTTTTTTTTATTCAATGTAATGTATGTATATACTAGTATACTATTACTATTATGTGATTACTTAAGTACAGATTTAGCTTAGTTTTTATAATTTCGTCATCATCATCGTCTCATCCTTTTGTACGCCTATCGTCATTTCTTCTGTTAGGGGACCTGCCTACTTAGTGTTATTCAATTCGTATAACAATTTATTGTATATATTTTTTTTTCGATCTCAAACGAAACGTATGTGAATCGTGATGGTCGTGGGCTCCGATCCCCGGGCATTTTGCATTTTGTGTTTGTATTAAAATCGATTATTTTCCGTCGTCATCTGAAGTTGTTTGACGTCGATTTATTTTTTCTAAAATTCGTGTAGTAGATTTAGTGTAAAAACCATTTTATTTTTGTGTTTAGTTTTTTTTATCTATAATTATTTACTTTATTCATGGAGTTTCTCATGCTTTTAACGTGACTTTCCTCCAGTATCATAGATACTGTGTTCGCGAAGGTCAACCGAGATCTCCCTCCCTCTACCTCTCTTACAGCTTGCTTTGGCTTCGTAAATCATTTTTGCCATTACTTCCTACATTATTCAATCTCTTAGTACCCTTTCTATGTTTCTTTCCATTATCAATGTGACGTCGTCGCTAGTTCAAGCCCCGCTGTGTATCTTATATTGTGAGTTCGAACAGACAAACTGACGTCGCATAAACACGCATAAGCTTATTCCCTCTTCCGCTTCCACAGTATTATTCCCTCTTTCATCATTCATATTATTTACACCTACTGTAATATTCTTTCCTAATTTCGTATAATGTCGTATCATTATAATTTCTAAATATTCCGTATTTCCCGTGCCTATAGGAATTTAAAAAAAAAACTTCCCCACACAGTGCTTCCCCACGCTCCCTAGCCTTCCTACATGCCAAGTCTTCCAAGTCCAGTGGTTTGCGTTGTCTATCAAACATTCACTATACATTATAATTTTCAATAATCGACACGTGATAGTCAATAGAAACAATACAAAGCAATCGTTTAATCCTCAATCATAATCTACATACCTAAGTATTATAAAAATGCATACGCTTCGTCTGTGATATTCTACAAAAGGATTAATTGTATGGTAATATAAATTAATTATCTTATATGGTATACGTATTATGTAATCAATTTAGTAGTAAGAACGTAATGTTGTAAAAATATATATATTTATTTTATACTTAAATAAAATATTTTGCATTTTGCAACTTACTTTTGTCCTTTTTTTAAATATGAAATAATTTATTTTCATTTATAATTTACTGTTAACATAAAAAGATAGCATATCTTTCACAAAGAGTGCGCTTGCAACGCGATATATAATAAAAAAATCTAATAGCAACTAATTCGAGGCCATTCGTGGCGCAGAGGCACAGTGTGACTGTAAAATCGACTGGTTGTGGGTTCGATCCCCACTCGAGGAAGTGAAATATTTATCTACATTTATATTTTCATTTCTTCTCTCTGGTGTCGATGCAAAGCGCGACGTTGATTTCCGCCACTCAACACGCAATGCCTCCAGAACTTGGCGGAAAATAGGGAACGGAGTGTTTTAACACTAGGTTCTCTCTGCCTGGTACCTGTTGTGTGCGGGATACAGCGTGAAACTGATATATATATGACACATGTTGCTATTTATATCAATAACAACAATTAATTCGTCTGGGAAATTATCATTAAATTTACGGCTTGCGTTTGTTATTATTATAAAGATATTATTTTTATCATGTAATACTTTTGTAATAACAAATATACAATTGTACATATTCCATGTTTAATCCATGACGCGTTTTGATTGATTTTTTATTATGTCGCTGTATTGACTTAAAAACTAGAGACAAAAGAATAGGAAATTAACAATATGGTTGTATTTTACTGAAAAAAATCGTACTAGCTTCAAACACAGATACGTTGAAGCACGTCTTGACGTTGTGGGTTCAATTTCCACTCGAGGAAGATCAAATATTTAAAAATTTAATTAAATTAGCTTCACGTTTTATCCCGCACACAGCACGGTAGGCAGAGGGAACCTAGTGTTAAGACATTCCGTTCCCCACTTTCTGCCGAATTTTGGAGGTATTACGTGTCGAGTGGCAGAACTCAACGCCGCGCTTAGCCTCGACACCAGAGCGAAGAAATGGAAATATAAATTTAAGTAAATATTTGATCTCCTCGAGTGGGGGTCGAACCCACAACCAGTCGGTTTTACAGTCACACTTTGTGCCACTGCGCCACGACTGGCCTCTGATCAAAGATCAAATATTTAATATTTTAATTTCTTCTCTCTGGAAAAGAGGCAAAGCGTGGCTTTCAGTTTCGCCACTTAACACTTAATGCCTCCAGAATTCGTCGGAAAGTGGGGAAATGGACGTGTCTAACACTAGGTTTCTAGGTTCCCTCTACTTACTCTTCTATGTTCGGGATACAGTGTAAAATAAAAAAAAATATTATATATACACTTAGATGTGGAACTTTTGTTGAAAATGGACTTTACATTGCTCCTTTTACATTTGTCACTTAGCAGAAGTTAGTGAAAGAATTCACTTTAAACTTACAGCAAGTTCGAAAATTCGTCTATTTGTAGTCAATACTACTATTGAACGATATAAAATTCTGTAAGGTGTTTTTTTTTGTAAAAAAATCTTATTTAATTATATGTTTTATATAATTCGGCAGAAAATGGGGAACGGAGTGTCTTAACACAAGGTTCCCTCTGCCTACCCCGCTGTGTGCGGGATACAGCATGAAGCTAATTTTATTGTTTTTTTAAATATATGTTTTAAATATTTTTATAAAGACATTATAACAATTCCGCTTCTATGTGATAGTAGTTAAGTATTACAGGAAAATATAATATGATATTATGTACATTATTATATACACATTTGGCTTTGGACTCAGTTAAACGCGACCGATTGTGCATTCAATTCCTACTCGAGGAAAACGTTTCATTTCTTCTCTCAAGAGTCGAAACAAAGCGCGGCGACGAGTACCGCAACAGAAATGTCTTAATCAAGTCCAAGTTCCAAACATAAAAAAATCTTTAACAAAATTGAGTATGAGTCTCTCTTCATAAATTTCGCAACGATTTATTTGTTATTATGGATGTTTAATTAAAAAATGCTGAAGAAGATCACGAGGCCAGTCATCAGCGCGATGGACCGACCAACTAAAAAATGGGGACCTCTATAGACCACGAGGTGAAGGTGCTTTAGATCGATGGCAGAAATGCATCAGTGGTGAATGACGACCTCCAACTGCGATCATCAGTTATATTGAATAAATATACAGAGAGAGAACAAAGTGGAACCCACTCTCCACAAATATATAACCAATTATTATTATAGTTATGTAATAATTCTAATTATGTATCAAGTGGGGAACGGAATGTCTTGACACTAGGTTTCCTCTGCCTACCCTACTTTTTATCCAATTTTATAATTGAAAAAAGACTTTAGCAAAAATCTTAATCAATACAGTCTCTTATCAAATCTTGTCGCTTGTTGCTTATTAAATTATTAAATAAAATTATTATCGCCAAGATAATAAGTATAATTTAAATACTATTTGGCGCCGCTTAGACGCCATTAGATATTTTACGTGCTATTCAAATGTCAATCGAATATAGGACTGTTTATATGTACTAGGGGACATTACCCCCTACTGATAGCATTTACTCACTGTAATAGTAAAAGCAGGAGGACTGGTACAGGAGTAGATAAAGGAGGTAGGCAGATGGCACCTAGTGTTGAAACACTCCGTTCCCCACTTTCCGCCAAGTTCTGGAGACATGGTGTGTTGAGTGGCGGAACTCAACGCCGCGCTTTACCTCGTCACCAGAGCGCAGAAATGAAAACATAAATGTATAAATATTTCAATTCATCGAGTGGACATCGAACCCACAACCAGTCGATTTTACAGTCACACTTTGTACCCCTGCTCCACGAGTGGCTGAAAATGTTTTGACTTTTTTATTATATTGGATAGTTTGTATTGTCATAGAAACCTTGATCTTAAGTCGTTGACGCTACGCCGTAAGAGCGTATGATTCATAAATAATGAATATAATAAGGATTGCGTGACCGCAGGTAAAAAACTTAACAATCTAATGATCTAGTCACAGTACATTAAAAATACCGGACACAATATTATTTATATATTTTACTTAAAAATGTTATCTTGTTAAAAGGAGTACAGCGTTAAGTTATGCAATTACTCAAGTCATTTTTATCTAAGGTAAATGTGAACTCTTAACTCAAAGGTATAATTGCTATAAAGCAACAAAAAAGCGGTGTACACTTTTTTCATGGAAACCTCTTTGATATTCTAATATTTGTTGATTCTAATGTCTAATATTTAAATATCATTAAAGTTATTTAGAAAGTGCCGCGTTGAGTTACTCCACTCAATGCACGACACCGTACCTCCTCCAATAGAAAATGAAAATAATTAATCGCTCGAAGTGAGGATCGAAACCATTATAGTCGCGTTTACAGTCAGGAGCTGTACTGCTTCGCCATGAGGACCTCTTTGATTTACATTTTTTTTAGCTTCACGCTGTATCTCGTACATATCAGAGTGGGCATATGAAACCTAGTGTTGAGACACTCCGTTCTCATTACGAGACTTACGTTCCCCACATTCCGATAAATTCTGCTAGCGTTGCATGTTGAGTGCCGGAATACAACGCCGCGCCTTGCTTCTTTACCTAATCAACATAATGGAAATATTAAGTATCTCATTTCCTCGAATGGGAATCGAACCCATGACATGTCACGCCTGCTATTTAGATTAAAAATAGAAAGATAAAAACATACACATGTTTTAACTTTAACACAATCATAAAATGATAAGAAATCAGCATTTTACAATTAAAAGATAAAGTGACTGTACTAATTTACAAGGTAACAAAATGTGTATGTCAATGTGATAAATGGATATGAGTAAAATATACATATGTACTCGATAGCTCAATATTTGACTAAACACGATGACTGTGGGTTCAATTCCGCTGTGAAAGTTCAAATCTTTCTAATATTTTAAGACATTGCATGTTGAGCGGTACTCAACTCATGCGCTTTACCTTGTTATCAGTGCTTGAAGGCAAAAATAATTAATTGTCTTAATTGGGAATCGAACTTACAATCCCATCACGTTTACATTCCATATTTGCCGCACAACAACCTATTTTTTTATCGACAAAATGTATGTACACTTTTTTTCAGCTTCACGCTTTTCCGACGAATTCTGAAAAGCGAAGAAATTAAAAAAAATGAATCTTTAATTTCGTCAAATTTGAACCGAACCCACAACCTATCGCGTTGACAGTCACGCGCTTACGCCAAGACTGACAAGTACACTTTTAAAGTGTAAATAAAATAAATCAGCTTCACGCTGTATCCCGCACACAGCGGAGTAGGCAGAGGGGACTTAATTTTAAGACGCTCCGCTCCCCACTTTCTGCCGAATTTAGGCACTGCGTGATGAGAGGCAGAACTCAACGTCGCGTTTTGCCTCGACACCAGAATGAAGAAATGGAAATATAAATTTAAATAAATATTTCATCTCCTCGAGTGGAGATCGAACCCACAATCAGTCGGTTTTACAGTCACACTTTGTGCCACTGCGCCATGACTGTTCTCTGGCAATTAAAATCTAGAATATTTTTATTATTTAAATATAAGAAATGTAGTGCAGTTAATCTGAAGACGCCGTTTCGTCCTTGCAGTCTCAAGAAACAATGAACCCTACTTCCGCATGCCGTGAATATGAATTGAATGCATTTTATACGTGTGCTGTTTCACAATAAGTAGCGATGCTTAAGTTTGTTTGTGTTTATTTTGTATCTCTCTAAATATAGTGGTAATCACTAGGACGGAGTGTTAAGTCACTCCGTTTTCCACTTTCAGTCTAATTATTAGTCATAAAAAAATATTTAATATGTTGTGTTGTATATAATGAGCTTTATAACTAACTTAAGCTGTATTAAGCACACAGCAAGGAGAATGGAACTTAGTGGTAAGACACTCCGTTCCCTATTTCCCGCCGAATTCTGGAGGCGTTGCGTGTTGAATGGCCGAAACTCAACGCCACGTTTTGCCTCGACACCAAAGCTAAGAAATGGAAACATTAAATATTATATTTTCCCAAATGTGATTCGAATCCACAACCTGTCTCGCTTACAGTCACGCTTGTGCCCCTGAGCCACGACGGGCCTGACGATAGATATTTTCTTATTAACAAATTATTTTGTCTCGCAAACAGCTGCTTCAAAATTGTAATTCTTTTGTGTGACACTCATAATACTGGACAGGTGTATATTGTCATGCCCTTGCCATATAAAAATTACTAATTTAATGATAATTATTTTTAAAATAAGAATAAAGAAAAGGTTACTATAAACACGATATTTCTAGTTTTTATGTATTTTAAGGAAATGCATAAATTAATATATTATTGTATATAATAATGGTATAAATTATTTGTTAAAATTATTTTTATTGTATTCTAACAACACGCAATCTTTAATTAGGTAAAACAGAATAAAGTAAGTTCAATAAAGTGCGGCGTTTAGTTCTGTCTTAAAAACACAAAGTGTTGCAATGTATAAATAAAAATTTAAAAAAAGAATTATAGGTAGGGGTTTAAAAAACATTAGAATGACTTACTTTCATTCAACACAAAGGCAAAAATATTTATTTTTATTTTATTACAAGAAATTAAAAAAAAATGTTTTTGCTTTCTATTATTCTTTTTAAGTGTCCCTCTATCTATTTCAGTCAAAATTACTAAATGTACAGACAAAATATTTTTACTGTCTTATTATATATAGAGATTAAATATTATTGAATCTTGTAAATTTCGTTGTGTTTATTGTTGGAACATAAAGTACTAAGAGTGTCGTTTGAATTTGATTCAAACAAATACATACATATATCCCCGAAACTACCGGTAATAAAAAAAAATAATTTTAAGCTAGTCGTGGCGCAGGTGCACAGATGTGTGAGTGTAAACGCGACTGGTTGTATTTTCGATTCCACCCGAGGCAATAAAAAAAATATTTAAATTGTATATTTTCAATTCTTCGCACTGGTGTCAAGGCCAAGGCGTTGATTTCCGCCACTCAACGCGCAATACTTCCAAAATTCGGAGCAAAATGGAGAACGGAGTGTCTTAACACTAGCTTCCCATTGTGTGCTCTGCGTCAATAAGCGTGAAGTTGATTTAAATTAATAAATTCTCAAAATTTCCGCGGATTTAGACTAGCATACCAACATTTTTTTAGCTTCTCTTTGCATCCCGCAAATAACAAGGTAGACAGACAAAACTTAGTATTAAGTTCTCCATTAACACACATTCGTCGAATTCTTGACTAATTGTGCGTTAAGTGGCGAAACTCAACGCCGTACTTTGCCTCGTGACCAGAGTAAAGAAATGAAAATATTAAATACTTCACTAATCGAAGTGGGAATCGACCCCACAACCTTCACGTTTACAGTAACACGCTTTTGCCCCTGCGCCACGACAGCCTCGGCCCTATTTACTCATCATGTAAAACAATCATTAAACAAATTTTAAACAAAAAACCTAACCCTGGTACTCGAGAAACCAAAAAATACTTGAAAGTATAAAATAAAATTGTTATCGTCCATTATTAATATAATGGGCAGCTAACAAATAGACTTATTCGGTATAAAATCACAATAAAAAAACTGAAGGAAAGCGAAATATAATTGGATGAATATTAAATTAAAAGTCCTGGAGAGCCGCCTCAAGATAATAATTCGGGAAAGCAAAAAAACAAGATAAAATTAATGTGCTGCCATCAAAACACGCCACGGTTCTTAATTAAGATCCCCACTAGAAGTGCTTTGTTCTCGTAGCGCATAGAAACGGCGGATGCTTTTACTTGGAATGTCGTCTAAATATTATTATTCCCTTTTTTTGTTGGCCTCACGCTGTATCCCGTATAAAGCAGGATAGGCATAGTAAACCAAGTGTTAGAACAGTCCGTTCCCATAAAGATATTTTTGTATTTTTCTGCCGAATTCAAGAAGCATTGCGTTTTAAGTGGCGGCACTTACACTACGCTTTCCATCAACACCACAGTCAAGAAAAAAATATTAAGCATTTAATTTACTCGAGTGAGAATCGAACCTACAATCCGTCGCGGTTACAGTCACACGCTTGTGTCCCTGCGCCACGACTGGCCTCAAACTTAAATAAACTTCTTTTAACTTAAAAGAATTAAAAATAATTGAAATAATCTACAATTTAACTATTAATTAAATGTCTTCGTCATATTAAGGCATAAATAATAAGAATCAGTAAAAAAGAAATTAGATCCAAACAACATACAAAAGCTCTCATTTTTTTATATTTGGAAGTTATCTAATTTTGTGAATATATTAGTAAAATGGAAATGTCGCTTAATTTACGAGGATTACGGATCTTTTTTCTTATCTCAACATTATCTCGTTGTAACAAAATCAATTTTGATTCCAACGGAAAGCTTTTAGGGAGTTTCTATGGAAGATACTTTTAATAAATTAATGTATACTGCTTGTGCTTATTGATTTTGCGTACTAGCAATTTAGAATACAATTTATATAGAATGTCGTTAGTATTGGTGGTGGTCATGGAGCAGGGGCACAATGGTGTGACTGTAACGCAACGGTTGTGGGTTCCCCACTTGAGGAGTGAATGATTATTTATTAATATTTACATTTCATTTATTTTCCACCACACAGCTGAATAGGCAGAGGGAACCTAGTGTTAAGACACTCCGTTCTTCACTTTCCGCCGAGTTCTGGAGGCATTGCGTGTTGAGAAGCGGAACTCAACGCCGCGCTTTGACTCGACATCAAATCCATAACATGATATAAATGTAAATAAATATTTCATTTCCTCGAGTGGGGATCGAACCCACAGCCAGTCGATTTTACTGTCATACTTTGTGCCCCTGCGCCACGACTGGCCTCAAATATTGGCTTGAGGATATCAAAATTTAATAGATATTTAAAGTATTGGACAGTGTTGTCATAATAGGGTTTCTTGGACCTAATACGTGAGAGATTGCGGCCCGCGGGCTTACAGAGGGCAGTTATTATGGGATACAAAATTGAAAGTTTATTCTATATAATATGGAATAGTAGCTACTTACTTGTATACTTTGATATTTTTTTACCGTGATAGATAATAGGGAATAATAGATATTATTGCCAGAGGTTTTGTCTTCTTTTCTCTTAGATGGCGTGTTAGATGGCGGAACTCAACGCCGCGTTTGTATACCAGAGTAGGAAAAGTAAAATAAATTAAACATAATTCCAATATGGAATCGAACGACACAGCTGTTTACAGTTTGATGCTGTTCCATTGCGTAAATACGGCACCCGATCGGTTCTAAAAAAACTTTTTTCCTTTTGCCTCATGCTGTATCTCGCACATATCATGGGAGAAAGACGGAACCTAGGAATTTAGTGTTAAAACACATCGTTCCTATCAAGACACCTCCATTCTATACTTTACGCCGAATTATCGAAGAATTGCCTGTTGAGTGGTGGATCTCAACGCTGCACTTTGCTCCTGTTACGAAAGCGAAGAAATGAAAATATTAAATATTTCGCCCCCCGAGTAGAAACCGAAACCAAAACCGTCGTGTTTACACTCGCACCTTGTGCCTCTGTGCCACGACGGCCTCGTTACTAAAAACCTAATCCTATAATATATATAAAATATGCCTAATATGAGATATCAAGGCAAAGTAACTACGAGATAATATTATAATGTAGACCTTGTTACTAATAACGCTTATTTTCCCTAAAATATGATTCACCTAAGCCATATATGATTTTAAACCTTACTTTGCATGAACCTTCAAATAATATAGCCTAAAGACATGTTAATAGTATTATATTTATTATGAATTTATTTTGTGTGAACGTTGTATAGGTAATGGGATTGCTATCGGCGTGTCACCACGGTGGTTGTAAATTCGATGACCAATCGGGAGAATTGCTTACCATTATTTAGGCTTTTCTGATCTGGCAAGACCTAGGTGCTTTACCTAGGTGTTTAGAATTCGGTAGGAATGACAAAAATAGTGTCTTAAAACTGGATTCCCTCTATCTCTTATACAGTACAGTATATGAACAAAGAGTAAGAGTAAAAGAGAATAAAAATATTATCCCAGTAGGATATGAACCCAAAACCATCGACAGTCATCAGTAAAATCATGACAACGCTACCAAGTCATTAAGTTATTACTGAATGGATTACTAAAGTTCCAGTACACGGTATCCTGCACATTGAAAGGAAGACCGAGGGAACCTTGTAACCTAGTGTTTTTTTTTTATTTTAATAAACACTACAGACACGAGGTCCGTACTTTTTTTTAGCTTTTTCATTATTATCAGCTAATCAACAGTTTTATGTTTATCTGCCACTTAAACTAGACTTCACTTCATATTTAGTTCCAAAGAAAGTCCAGGTATTTTTAGATTGCCTTTTTGTAAACATATAACCTATTGTTAACAAATTCCGTTATCATTAAGTCACTTTCGTTCCCCACTTTCGGGCGAAGAATCTCTTCTATCTAATTACAATTAGATAAAAAAACGGAGAGTATATATTTTATTATATTACAAGTAAAGTAAGTAAAAATAGTTAGTTAAATAAAACAAATTCGGCCTAAACATTTTCTTACTCATTCAAACTCGGAATACCCCAAGGATGTGTTACGAACTGTTTTGGCCTCTAACACAGTGCCAGGCTATATTAATATATTTACTTTTTAAATAAAAAAAATACAATATATGAAAAATAATACCTACACTAAAAAAGAATAATTCACTTTAACTAAATACTTTTAACTATTAAGCTTTTGTTTTTTTTTATTGTACGCTGTAGGTATATAAAGCTAGTGTTAAGACTCCGTTAAGACTCCCCGACTAATTTGCATTGGGTGATAAATAGTGGAGCTTAACGCCGCGCTTTGTCTTGTTACTACGGCTTTATTAAAATATTTTTAATTTTTATAACTTCCTAAGGTTCCCCAGTGTGCAATTTTTTTTTGCGTATTAGACCTCGTTGACCCGCCCACGAAATTTCAACTCACTCAGACGCGAGTCATTACTGTTGAGTAAAATATGGAAATTTATTTAGGTTAATGGAATATGACAATTATATTACAAAGGTCCTTTATTATGTAACAACGCTTGAAAGGAAACGTTGAATTGGATTTTTGTAAAAAAAAATCAAATGGATAGACGAATTTACTTGAAAATTTATTATAGCCTTTCTAACAAGTTGATTGTATTTAGTTTCTACATTTTTTTCTTTTGTTAAATTTTTTTTCAACTTCACGTTATATCCCGCTTGCAGCAAGGTAAGTAGATGGAGCGTAATAATAAGACTCTCCATCCGTTAAATAACGTCAAAAGTGACGTCTTGACGCATTGGCACAATGCCTGCAACTGTAACGCGGCGGTTGTGCGTTCGAATCAGACTCGGTAGAATGAATTATTATTTATTAATATTCTTTCTTTCTTTAACATAAACAAACAAATATATATATATAAAGATTCCACCGGGTCGGAGATTGAACCAACAACCCACGTACAGTCAAGTATCCATAAACACTAAAATATAATAAAAAACGAATTCATCCAATAAACTATCGAGAACACGTTGTCTTTACAAAATGACTACAAATATGTGACACAGGCCCAAGGGCCCGTGTCAAGGCCGGCAACTTACGTCGATTGGGTTTTTTTTTCATCTGACCCGTCCTAAAGTGAAATTACAAACGAATTAAATTTGCGCGTGAAATTGGTTTACGCTTTAAAAACCTTATTTAAGTAGTAGGTACCTACTAACTTTGATTATTGAGGCCAATCGTGGCGCAGAGGCACAAGCGTGTGTGACTGTAAGCGCTATATATTCCAGATAGGCTGTGGGTTCGATTCCCATTCGAGGGTTTGTAATAGTAATTTGTGCCGTGTGATCAAGGCCTAGAATACGATCATCTTGGTACTGGTGGTGTCGTAAGAGGCGACTAAAGTACGTGTGGTAGAGTCACGTCACCAGCAATGGCAACACGCATGGGCAGACTCGTCCGAATCATTACCACCCCCGGCATTTAAAATCGGTGTGAAGTAGTGGCTTTATGCCACTGCGTTTCGGATCAGGTAATGCCGGGCTCCGGAGCCCAATTCACCTTAAAGGCCGGCAACGACCGGTTTTATATAGGAAGTTAGGCAAAGAAAATTTTCCATCCAATTTCGAGTCATCGCTTATTGACGGAACACAACGCCGCGCATTCTAGTAAATGAAAATCGTCTCCATATACATATAATATCCCCAGAAGCGATAAATAAATAAATTTTAACGTTCATACGTACTAAATTATTTGTGAACAATCAGCGGAAACACATAAAAAACAATAGTAACACAGTAGACAAGTAGTATTATGGCAATTGACCATGAATACTATAAACGCAACAAGATTCTCACCAAAATACCATATCCAAATTAAACACGGACTATAGTACAACTTCCGTTTATATGCTTATTTATACTTTTTAGTGTTCCGTATCTCAAAAGGAAAAAACGGAACCCTTATATGATCACCGTATTGTCCGTCTGTCAAGATCGTGTGGAGGTATTAAGCTGAAATTAATATTAATGTCCAGGTATCTCGGAGAACAGAAAAATTTTAGCATACCAGCATTTATACATCGCTTATGCGGCATTTTATGTTAAATTAGACGCAAAATCAAAACATTTATACTTTCCGTGGACAGGGGTACTGTTATGAAATTTGGCAAAGCAAGAACTTACAATAAAATCAAAGGAAATAATTTGAAAAGTGAAAATCTTAAAGGCTTTTTATACAAAAACATAATATTTTTTTTTATTATTTTTGTGTTATATTTAATTTCGTATCAAATGCACTGTAGGCACTATATATTTAACTTTAGTTTATCAACTTTTATAATACAATAATTTTTGTATTTCCTATTAACTTACAATAATAGAATTGGTACAGAACCCTCGAGGCCGAGTCCGTCGCACTCGACCGATACAGTCTGACGAAGGTAAAGACGACCGATTTTGTATAGACGGCTTATAAATATGCTTAGTAAAAAACTAGAACCTGGTGACACATTATTCCGTTCTCCATTTTTATAAATTCGTTAATATTATTTTAAATTATAAACTGTACATGTACAAGCTAATACTATAGAGAGTATAGACACTCCAAATTATTATCATATGAATAATTTATTTTTTTGATCTTCACTTTATTTCACATATTTTTTCGAAAAACAAAATCCTAACTTAGTATTGATTCACCGTAGCTCATTGTATGTCAGGAAGGGAAGCATCCAGAAGTGCTTGAAGTTTGCTGATTTATTAAAATAAATCTTTTTCCTATTTTTAAGCCGTTGTGCCCACTGGGTAGTCAAACCCAAAGCTGTATTTTTTAAGCACGACCAGAAAAACGTCTATGCAACAATTCCTTCAATTGGATTTGAACGCTAAACTATCATTAACTACTAGATACATAGCAACTATGCCATAACAGTGTTAGTAATACTTTTTTTCTGCATCACCTGTATATTGCGTGTTTAGGTGTAGGTTAGGTGTAGGTGTTTTAAGTGTTAACTCACTCCATTTCAAACTTTACGCCCAATTTAAGAGATTTCATTTTGAATGGCAAAACTGAAAGATGCGCTTTATCTTCAAAAGTAAGAAAATGAAAATACGTCTTTCCCCCTAGTGACATCGAATTCACAACCGTCGCGTTTTTAATCACAGGCTGTGTGCACGTACTTGGGTACTATAATATATATTTTTTTCACACTATGCAAATAGTAAACAAATTAATTGAAATATATCATTTCGTATTCCATCCTTGTAAAGACGACTATCCTTGACAAATATAATGGTAGTAATGGCTCACATTATGACGCACTATAGCTTCCGTACATTTTTTATTGGAAATTTATTTAAATTAATATTTTTATATAATGAGTTTTAATTAGCTATAGTAAAAAATATTCAATTTAATAGGAGATAATCGATTTTATGTTAATTGATTTGTTTCTTCCTTAATTCTACGTTGTGATGAATTAAATTTGTAATATTAATCTCGGCGCAGAGGCACCAGCTTGTTTGTGACTGTAAACGAGGCGGTTATGCCGTTAAATACGGCAAGTGGGGAACGGAATTGTCTTAATGGGAACGAAGCGTATTAATACTTGGTTCCCAGGCCTTCTAATACAAATCTTTATGATAATTAGAAAAAAATGCTAGTATTTACTGCAGCAACGGACGATGAAAAATTATCATCTATGATTTCTTTATTTTGTTATAAGTATATATTATTTTTCGAGGTATTGCGTGTTGAGTGACAGTACTCCACGCTGCAATTCGTAGTTCAATAATTCAGTCCCGCGAGTGAGAATCGTATCCACAACCATCACGTTTACAGTCAAACGCTTGTGCCACTGCGCCACGACCGCCTCATATGAATTATGAAACTAAAATATAAATCTTTGACGATAATCGCACTAATTATGCAAGCAACGGATGCGTAAAAACCGCGCTCTTGAACCTACCGCCGCGTCCTCATATAAAGGGAACTTGTGTATTCTAAAAGTAATGGCGTGTTGGACTTCGATCTGTTAACTTGTAAAATTAAATATATTGTGTTTTCGTTTTGTTTATTTATAATAATTTATATGAAAGTTTTAGCTATGATTTCAATGGTGAGCGGAGATTTTTGTGTTCTTTTCTTGTGTTGTGTAGTGGGTGTAGTTTGTTAGTCTAATTGTTTATATTCGCTGTATATATAAATACTTATATGATTTTTATATTATCAAGACAGCTATAGCGCAGGGGCACATGCGTGTGTAAACGTGATAGGTTGTAGGTTCGATTTGCACTCAACGGAATTAAATTAAATATTTAAGGTAAACCGCGGCGTTGAGTTGCCCCACTTAGCACGCAATGTTTTCAGAATTTGTCGAAAAGTGGGGAACTAATTGTCTTACATAATTGTCTTGTAAATACAATGCGTCTCATTAGACGCATTGTATTTACACTAGGTTCCCTCTGTCTAACCCGCAATGTGAGTGGGTGATTAGAGTATTATTAATTTATCAAATTAAGCCGAAATTTATTTTAAGTAACTTTCAAATATCGTTCGTTTTTAGACAATAGCCTTCTTGAACCTGAAAAAATAAACGAAAAATTTCAAATAATAACTGTCTGTCTATAGGTGTTTATATATTATAGAAAATTATATAGATTCTATATTTTTTACTTATGTTACCAGTGAGTGAAGTGATTTAGAAAACATTAGTACCTACAGTATTAAAATTAAATTCCGATATATATATCTATCTTATAATCTCAAAATATTAATAAACTATAGATCGATTTTGTTGAATTGGAACTAAATATAATCTGGTTAAAATAAAACAGCTATTTACAACAATGAGCTATTTAAAATAAAACAAAAGGTTAAATATTTTTGTGCTTTGGGAACTTATACATTTATTTCCATTTTAAAACCGAATTCTGTACTTAGTAGTCAGATTGTAAGAATTTGATAAATATATTTGCTTTGTAATATTCTATTCTGTATTCGAACTCGGAACCATAGCTTCTTTTAGTCACCTATCAATTGTATAACGATAAATTATAAATATTTACTTTTTTCATATTAAAAATATATGCTTGCATATATCTTATCGAGGTTAGGTTATGGATTCGATTCCCACTTAGGGGAATGGCTTATTTACATTTTATCGTTGTGGTTTCAAGACAAAGCGCAGTCTACCCGGAAATATAAATATATGGTACAACGTGAAACATATTTTTTTACCTATATGATGTTTTAATTATCTTTTAGTATTAAGGCAATCTAATAAAACTTGACTAAACATTAAGATATATTGGTCAAAAGACGTTATTGATCAAAACGTTATCGTATACATCTATGTATGTGTATCTAAGTATTTTTTATCATTATTGAAATTATTAAAATAGGCTTCTCTGCAACTGTCGTTGACCATAAACGTTTTATCACCTTTATCTTTTTGTTCATATAATTTTATACAGTGTTAATTTTTATAAGTATGTGCCATGCATGGGTGCGACTATAACGCGACGGTTGTGGGTTCGATCCTCACTCGAAGGAATGAATTGAATGAATTTCTTAATATTTTCGTTTTTTCGCTCTGGCACCAAAGCCAACGCCCGGCGTTGAGTTCCGCCACTCAACAGCCAAAGTGGCAGGCCTCGTAAAATTCGGCAAAACGTGGGAAACAGAGTGTCTTACTACTAGGTTTCCTCTGCCAACCCTGGTGTTTGCACTGTACAGCATGAAACTGATTTAATTTAGATATATTTTTTTATTTTGTATACATTATTTACAAATAATATCTATTTATAGAACATAATCCTGCTAGTTTGCTTGCTGGGCGCCGCTTTAGCCCAAAGACTGTCCGACGTGAGCGACCCAAGCTACATCAGACGAGGCGGGGGCTATGGGCTGTTGAGACCAGGATATAACAACTATGGTAGCGGTTACGGAGGATATGGGAGTGGATATGAGGGCTATGGGACAGGATACGGTGGCTATCCTGGACAATATCCTAATTATGGAGGTTTGTTACTTTTTTATCATTTTATTATTTTTCTTTTTGTTATTTTTTTTTTTGAGGCCGGTCGTGGCGCAGCGGCACAAAGTGTGACTGTTAACCGACTGGTTGTGGGTTCGATCCCCACTCGAGGAGATGAAATATTTACTTAAATTTATATTTCACGCAGTGGGAAGGTCTGCCCTTGGTCTCAGTCTCAATCTTGAAAGTTTTCAACAAAAAACCGACTTATCACTCAATCAATCCCACTACATCAATCAATTCGACTGTATTTTTTAATGTTTTTAGCTAACAAACATAAGAAAATACAGTTGAAAGGATAACCTTCTCCTTTTACAGAAGTCGTTTAAAACAGTTACTTCGCAGGTATGCCACGATAAAGTTTTTTTTTAAATTTTACTACAGATATAAAATTACATCTAGAATTAGAACATCCTTCCTTAGGAGATTTTCTACAAAAAATCAAATAAACAAAAGGTTGACTCACTGCTGAGGTTGTCTTTGTCTATCAATTGTCAGAATTACGCAAAAAAATATATAAGAAGAAATACAATAAATCAGGCCAGTCATGGCGCAAAATGTAAACTATAAACGCGACTAGTTGTGGGTTCGATCCCCACTCGAGAGATTTTAATATTTATTTAAATTTATATTTACAATTTTTCTCGCTGGTGGCGATGCGGGGCAGAATTCGGGGGAAAATGAGAAATTGTACTGTGTGCGGGATACAGCGTGAAAATAATATAAATAAATTTGAAAATAAATCAGCTTCACGCTGTATCCCGCACACAGCAGGGTAGGCAGAGGTTACCTACATAATGTTAAGACACTTCGTCCTGCATTTTCCGCAGAGTTAGAAATAGCAATATCTTTATATTTATACATACTCGTACGGTGTCCATATTCCCCTCAAAATGTCATATTAACTTACTAAGTATATAACTTCAACTTACTGAATATTTGTTCCAGGATACGGTGGTTATCAGGGATTCGGATCAGGCTACCAAGGAAATGGGGGTAATTATAATTTTAACAGACATAAAAAGAGATATTTGTACAAAATAACAATACAACTTTATAACAGATTTTTTACTAACAGTTTCAGAAATTTTCATTACAAACATGCAAAATTAGTATCATCATCTCTAACTGTATGTGCAGCTGTTGAAGGTTCAAATCCCACTGAGTATTAAAAAGCGTCCATCCATAAATTATTTTTTTTAAATTCACGCTTTATCCTGGAAACAGCAGGGTAGGGAGAGGGAACCTGGGAACGTAGTGTTAAGGCACTTTCTTTCCCCACGTTCCCCCGAAATCCTGAGGCATTACATGTTGAGTGTAGTTGTATGGGTTACCTCGTTACCAGAGCTGAAATGAAAATATTAAAATATCTTATTCCCCACGTGTGAAATTCGAACCTACAACCGTCATGTTATCAGTCGCATGCTTATGCACTTGCGCCACGGCGACTTCTATTCAAATATTATATATAAATATTTGCACATAAGTAGAAGAAAGAAAAACCAATAATACAGGAAAAGAGCAATAGCTACCAAAAAAGAATATTCGTACAAGTGATTTTACTATGCATTATTGCAGAGATAAAATATGCTTCTGTTTATTGAACTTCACGAAAACTCTTTATAAGCCAATATGACCTACTAAAGCAAAAGCTAAACTATATTTTTATAAATGCTTAAAAAAAATATTTAATTAATTAAATTAAATAAATTTAATGCTTAAAAATAGTTTCTTTTAAGAAGTAAATGATGTTGTAATATCGAAAATTGAAAACGAATTTTAGTCATATTAAGAAAGTAAAAAATATATGAGACTTGCAGATACAGATTAAAATAAAATAAAAATTAAAAATTAAATCAGTTTCACGCTGTGTGCAGGATGTACACAGCAGGGTAGGCAGAGGGAATCTAGTGTTAAGACACTCCGTTCCCCACTTACCGCCAAGTTCTAGAGGCATTGCATGTTGAGTGGCGGAACTCAACGCCGCGCTTTGCCTCGATACAAGAGCGAAGAAATTAAAATATAAATGTAAATAAATATTTTATTTCCTCGAGTGGGGATCAAATCCACGACCAGTACATTTTATACTCAAAATACTTTAAATAACGAAAGTTGTAAAATAATTTTAATCATTTTTTTTATAAACTTTACTTACGTTAGAAGAAAATCCAACTAATAAAAAATTTTATATGTTTTCTAAAAATTCTTTTTTTATTTCCACGTGTGGCATAACACTTTAAAAATGTAAAGGAATCAAATCTTACAATATGAAAAATGTATATCTACAAATTATGTATGTATAGGATACATAAGATCATCATTAAAAAATTGAATGAATTATTTTCAATTACCCGCTCTTGCAAGACAAAGAGCGGCATTGGGTTACGCGGAACAGCACGCAATGACTTTAATTTGGGCGATAAAGGAAGAACGGAGGGTATAAGCATTTGGTTCCCTATATAGCACTTGTGGCTCCGATAAATTTTATTAAGCAATAATGTCCTATATTTAAAAAGTAAATAGCGGAAATGTTTAATAATTTCCAATAACACTTGTACTTGACACGTAATCTAATCTATACATAATCTAAGCTATATATAAGATTATAAAATCTATATAATCATTTATCTATATATATATAAAAAATCGTAAAGAATTGGCGTCTATACATGGAAGACATATGTGAAAAAATGTTATTGGCGACAATTTTTTTTTGTCTTTGCTGTGCCGATGATCTCAGAAACTCCTTAATCGATTAAATTTGCAGTTTTGACTAATGTGTTTTCATCGTTTTTCTTAATATTTTGAGTTTGTTTTATTTCAATCGATTTATAAATTAAAAGGTTATAACATTTTATAAAATAAGAAAAAAAATACAACACAATAATAAAACCATAATATTTTTTAAACATTTTTAAAGTGTTAATCCACACTTAGGAAAGATAAATACTTAATTAAGAAATAGTATTCTCTCTTGCCAAACGATAATTCTTAGTAATTATCTTTGGGTAGCGGAAATTTGTAAAAATCTCCCTACAGAGATGCTAACAACATAAATAAATTGTAACAAGCGTATAAGAATTTCGACGTAGCTTGGCGAGAACGTATGGCTCAGTGGTCAGAGCGCCTGGTCGGTTTCCAGGAGGCGCGGGTTCGAGTCCCGCTACGTTCAAATTTTTATACGTTTTCTAATAGAAGTAAAAAGTATAAACTATAATATTGCAACATTTTTAACCTATTTCATATTTTCCAGGCTACCGCCCTGGATACAGGCCTGGATACGACTACCGCCCCGGATACGATTACCAGGGATCAAATTATCCCGGATACAGACCGGGATATCAATCCAGACCTGGATACGACCGCTATCCGGGATACAGTAGCAATTATGGATATGACGGTTATGATAACTTTAGATCATTGACGCGTAGAGCTGGCGAAGTGAAGAAGGATAGCGTCTAAGGAATAATTTAGAATTAACGTATTAATATGTGTTTTATATTTACAAGGGTTTTTTGTAAAATTTTGCGTATTTTTTCGTTACAAAAGAAAATTTTGTTTAATACAAAATATTGTAATGTTTCTCAAACTCTGTTAAAACAAAATAGAATCATTTTAAACGATTATTTTATTCAAGCATTTATAAAAAACATATTGACAATAAGTAGCTCAATAAAAAAATATTGAAATATATATTATATATGCAGAAATCAAAGTATATAAATAACAAACATATTAATTTCAGTATGTTTTAAGTTAATTGTATTTAAATTTCTTCTAATTGTAATTAATATATTATGTAAGTACTTAATTAAGATTTATATTCATGACAATTTATTATAATTGAATCTCAATTAGTTGTACATTAGAAATTAAAAAGCTTTAAATTCAATAATTCTCTATTAATTACATAACGTTTTATCAATTTCCATTCAATTTACACTGAAGAATGGCATAGAACAAGCGGCCCACGCGGCTTCGTTCGCTTAAGCTAGTATACAGATGACATACTCGTATTACTTTATATTCGGCGGATCTATATATTAATTTAACAAGGTAAGCCTAGCCTCGAATGGGTTACATGGTTATGACATTATGGCACAAAATTTAAATAAATAAAAAATCCACGCCACCCAACGTGCAGTGTTCCGAGAATGAGGCCCAAAATGGGGGACGGGAGTGTCTTGACATTATTTATAGGTTCCCTCTGCCTGCCCTGCTATATGGGGGATACAGAGTGAAGCTAAAAAAATGGTACGTAACTGTGCACCATATCTATTTTCTAATGTTTTTTCACGCTTTAACCCTAGCAAGGCAGCCAGAGGAGGCGGGGCGCCGAACGCTACGGTCTCTGCATATTCTCGCCTCTCGCCTGGTCCACTGTCACCAACCTCTTCATACAAACCCTCTGGAAGGTCCTCATGCTTTTTATGTCACTTTCCGCTAGTATTCCAGGGAATTATATTGAATAGCCCTGCATAAATCAAAATAATGTATTCCAATATTTGACTTAAAAATGTTTCTTATGAGAAAGCGTATAAACTTGGTGCTAGATTATCTCTTTAGAACAAAAACGTTACTAACGATTGCATTTAACGTAAACCAATTTTTTAAGGATTTCCTTCTTATTCTTATGAGTTAAATATAAGGGCAACGAGGGAAGGATGCGATCATAGGTAACGATACCACATAAATAAAAACACAACTGACGTTTGAATAAAAATAAATGTTTTGAGCTTTATTTATTCAGAATTTTATTTACAATTTTTTATTGTATAGTCACGATTTACAAAAAAGGTCTTGTTATTAAAATAAAAATGCTTTTATTATTTGACCGTTTATTCCGCCCCGTGTATAACCTTCCGGAGCACAAGATACCCTTTGAGTTTATCACTTGTGTTCACACTTTAGTACATGACTTCGTACACTGTTGCCTTTTTGTCCCCTGAACCGGTTACTATAAACTTATCATCCGCAGATATATCACAACTGAGCACCGATGAAGATTCTTTTGACTGTAGGCACAAAATATATATATATATAAATTACTTAAACATTAAAGAAGAAAATAACACTAACGGGTTTGAATTAATTATAGATAAAATAAAATTTTACATATGTATATATATAGTTGAAACCTGATGTACTTGTGTACCAACTTACAATATTCATACAAAACTCTTAGTTATTTACAATTTACAACGAGAATAAACTACAAGTAAAATTTGTACATAATACATTAAAAACAAGCAATAATTGCGCATAGACACAGCCCCTGACTGTGAACGGGACGGTCGTGGTTTCGGTTCCTACTTATGGAAATGAAAAATACCCTCCATACTCTCGTTCTGGTAAAAAAACAAAGACACGGCGTTATGTTCACTACAATTAATTTTAAGGCCAGTTTCCTGGAGACGCGGGTTCGAGTCCCGCTACGTTCAAATTTTTATACGTTTTCTAAATAAGTATACTCAACTTTAACGCAACTATATACCAATTCACAACATATATCCAGCCATCATCCAAACGTTATAGATAAATAATAATATAGAACACAGAAAACCTAGTGTTAATTCATATCATTCTCTATCTTCCACTCAGTATCATCACATTACGTATTTAATGACGTAACTCAACGCTGCTGTACATCTTATAGACCCACCTGAAATATACTAGCACCGTACGGTGTTCTCCAAGCGTTCAACAGATTGTCCTTTCCTGTAGACACAAACCATTTGCCGCAAGCCGCAAATCTTAGTGACAAAACACAAGATTCGTGTAACACTAGTTGATATCTGTCGGGTTTGCCCGCGTGCAGGACTTCCACGTGGGAGTTCTCCATGCCCACCGCTAGCCACGAACCTGGGAAAACATTTTCTATGTTGAGAAAATTTTAATATTTTTATGACACTATTATTAAATATACGTAAACATAAGGAACTAAGTTTTTCACACACAAAAAAAAACACTACAATAATTCTCATTCCCAAAACTCATGACTGGAATCCCCTACTCGTCGTAAAGTATTCCAAAAAGAAAAAAATGACTAAGTTCCTTATTATAGTAAATATATTTTGGTTTTTATTTAACCAATTATAAAACTCAATATTACATACGACGCACAATACGGTCGAGAAGTCGTAGCCGCTATGATGTTGATCATACTGAACTTTTCCCTCCCAAGTTAACAATACGCATAATTACCTTGAGAGTAAAATAGTGAAAAGCAAGTAAACTCCTTTAATATCATTAACCCACCACTCTTCGACCTTACTGTAATACGTGATTCAAGCGGCGTACCCGTCGGGCAGTATCCCAGCGAGAATATCTGGCTGGAGAAGTCGTGCTGGTGCAGCTGGCGGCCCTCGCGCAGGTCCCAGGAGCGCACCGTGTTGTCCAGCCCGCCCGTCCACAGGCGCGTGCCGTCCGGGCTGATGTCGATGCACGACGCGCCGTCCGTGTGCCCTGCGACCACTCACGCTTTACTGCTTCACGTATTAACTCAATCTGATATAATTATATAGCATTCACGGAGTTTCATGCACTAGTTTCCCTCTGCATACCCTGCTGTGTGCGGGATACAGTGTGAAGCTAATTTTTTTTAAAACAATGAATTATAGCCAATAGATAAGACAATTTGGCGATTAGGGCGATGAAATAACAATATTTTAATAAATATTGTTATTTCATCGCCCCCGAAGCACGACGTTGAGTTCCGTGGCCACTAATATAAAAAAAAATCATAATAAATATAGTCTTACCTTGAAATTGTCTAACTAAGGTTTGATTATGGAGATCCCATACGGCTATATTGCCGTCTGAGCAACAACTGAAGCACACCTGAAACATTGTAATATCGAATGTTATTTATGGAACATATATTTTTATTTTTATCTTATGATCAAATAGAACAGTGTTTACTGTTCTGAATGAATATTTGTCGTTATCGGTGTCGTTGTCGAAATTAAATAAAAAAAAATGTTTAACTTAATAGTTATACAAGTCTATCCTGGGACGAATAAAGGATTTAATAGATTTTGAAGACAGGAACATCTGATGTTTAATCATACTGAATCACCCAGCTGACTATAAATATTGAAGAAATGATTCCTTAGTAAATTTTTTAAGGTTTGTCAGTATTTATGCTCATTAATAATTCTAAATTAAGAATGATTATAATATGTAGAAATTTATATGAAAATTTAAAAAGTGTCTCTAGGAAGTGATGTTTTAAGTTCAATCTTTAATATAGTTATTTTTTTTTTATTTTATTATTTATGTTATTTATTTGTTATTATATAATATAAAATAACATTATCGCAGAAGTTTTCTTTATACACGCTACTATAATTTGTTATTATTTGATAAATGAACCCAAAATAAACAGTGTAAGTGCACTGGTGACCTTGGAGTCGGGGCTGATGGCGAGCGCGTAGCAGGCGGGCGCGGAGGAGGTGAGCTCGGCGCGCATGCGCGGCGTGGGCGCGGACAGGTCCCAGATGGACAGGTTGGACGCCTCGCCGCCCACCAGCAGCGTGCGCCCGTCCGGCAGCAGCTTCACCGACCGGATGTAGTTGTCCCGTTGCTGGAAATATACGAAATATTATGTTGATTAATTATTTATTTATTTAGGTTTAAAATTATAATACCCGCTTGCCCATTCACTGCTTTCTCTATGTTTCTCCATTTAAATCTATTCATGGTTGTACTGGTCCAAAAGCTGCCAGTCAATGCTTTCATCTCATTGGGTGTAATGTTTAAATATTGAGCTCATGATACACAATGGTAGTAGATACCATTCTCACTAAAGAAAATTCATTCTTTTTATCTCCTGCCTTGTAGCAGTGTCTGAAATACATTTCTTTTTCACCACAGCTCACCAAGCAATCCAGCTGCGACAGCGGCTCGGCGCCGCCGGGCGCGCCGGGGTTGGAGATGTCCCACAGCTTGACGCAGCCCTTGCCGCCCGTGTAGGCGTGCCGCGCGCCGCCCGCCTGCGACAGCGCCACGGCGCACACCACCTCGCCGTGCGCCAGCGCCGCCACGGCGCGCGCGCCGCGCGGCACGCCCGCGCCCGCCAGCGCGTCCGCCGGGAACGGCACGGGCTGCAGCGGCCCGCCGCACGAGTGGTACGCGTACGGCGGCTTGTTGGGCGGCAGGCCGTTGGCGCGCGCGGCGGGCGCGTGCGCGTGCGCCAGGCCGGCGTCGTAGGGCAGCGGCGGCCGGTACGCGTAGGGCGGGAACGCGTAGCGGCCCGTGGGCGTGGGCGCGCGGTTCTTGGCGCCCGGCGTGCCCGGCTTCTCCTGGTGGTGATTTATTAAGAAATTCAATGTAGATAGAAATAATATTGGCGAAATTGTTTCACATATCCCTTAAGTTAATTTGTTAATATTAACAACAAATGTGTACAATTCAGTAGTTATTGATAAATATTTTTTCGTATCGTTGTGAAAATTGATATTCAAAATATTTCCGTTACGATTCTCATGACAGACGAGTTGAAGTAATATATTCGCCATATACAATTTATTTAGTAAACACTAAGATAAAAAAAACACATAAGATTAACTCACATCTTTAGAACTCTTAGGCGTAGACCTACTTGAAGATGATCCCGACCTTGAGGGCGGTCGAGGACCGTTCTCCGTTCTCTCACCCTCCGTCCGTACACTTGGAGATCCTCTTTCCTCCTAAAGTTTTAATAAAAAAAAGGATAACAATACCAAAAATAAGAACAAAAAAGACGCAGATGAAATAAATCTGTGGTTTGGTAAGCACAAATATAATGTTATGGTAAAACTTAGAATATTACCTATGTATAAATAAAATATTTTTAAAATATTTACAAATCAGCATATTACTATATTCACCTCATTAGCAACATCAACGACAAGATCTTGGTCACTTTTCTCAGCATCACTATCCTGAAATATAAGTTAAAACACTAAATTTCAAATGTCTAATATAAATCATTATAATTGTATGCATTTTTTTATTAAAGCTATTTATTAGACAGCGATAGAAATAAGAGCAACGATACAATTACATCAAGAAGCATTTACAAAGCTGGAAATAAGGCGGCTGATTGTATAAAATTTGTAAGTGTTGGTATTTTCATTTATCATCCTACATCTTCATGTATTATCAAAAAGTGGAAAAAACGCAAGAAAATACTATCAAATCAAAATTATTTACTAACAGAGTCAATGTAACATTATAGACTAAGCCAATAGGAATATAAACATAAAATTTGAAAGTGTAACACATAAAAAAAACAATCGCAATATAATATCAAAAATCGCAAATATCAAAAAAACTTAAAATTCTAGTATAGAATATAATACCTGTTAGCTGCTTTCTATACTTATGGTATAGTTCTTGAAAGTAATAGTTAGTAACTATCTAATGTCACAAATATGTCTATGTTATAGAACTGTCAAACATCTGATACTGTGACACAACTGTGACATATAGAGAGTGTGACACAACATCACTAGCCATACAATGTGACATTGGCGAAGTGATTAGTGCTGAACTGGCATGCTCGGGACGCCATACACTAAGAACTGAGCTGATCACTATCCTCTTGAACTACTTACAAAAAGCAGGTAATAGTATCATCCAGAGGCACTGTTCATATGAAACGAAATCTTCAAAATTTTAAAATTCGAGCATAAATATATATTATATTGCGTTTCAAATTCGCCAGTAGAGCACACATCACTTAGCCAAATGGCACTTATTGTCAACGTCAAGTAGCTCTTTTCAAAAATAGAACCCAATACACGGTAATTGCATTCTTTCAAATTATGCGAATGCAAAAGTTGAGCACATATCAAATGTCGCAAAACTGTCAAATGCCATAAATCTATCAATGTCAAAGAGCTGTCAAATAGCTGTCACTGTCACCGTCAGCCACCCCGCCCACTCACAAGAAGCGTGTAACAGTATAAACAAGCGGCACGACACATACACTACATAGACTCACATGTCCGAGTACCTTCTCCTCCTTCCTTCGTTTGGTGTCGAGGGGCTCCGGTTCCGGCGACCGCGGTCGGTACTTCTGTTCGCGTTCGTGCGGTGATACTGATCGCCTTTGCTGGTTTTTTTAATAAAAAAAGTATAAGCATTACAATAAAAAAAAACACAAAATATGACATTTTCTTTTGTTTGGTAGGAACAGTTATATAACGTACATTAAATTTTCTATATATTATCTATATATTTTCTATATTTTTATTAACTTTGTTCATATATGTAATATAATTTTAAGATTATTTTTCGTTTTTTTAAATGTATATATCTCTAAAATATTAGACAAAAAAAATCATATAAGAAATTAGCATAATTTAAATAGATGTTTTCATTGTTATGTTATAACTTCAATAGAATCATATCACAACTCATATTCGCTTTATCTCTATTCGTACAATATCAAGTACGTTAGTGTGAAATAGAATCAACGAATATAAACAATAAGTAAATAAACAAACTGAAAAAAATAATCAGTTTGAGTACTTCCTTACATCGCTATCTTACCTTATATCATATATTAACCAATAATTTCGCTTACTTGTTGACTCATAACCCTCGAGGACATCCTGTCGTCCTCCCGGGGAGGCTGTCCTGACATGAGGGGGGGAGGGGCAGGCCCACCGGGCAGCACTGGCGGTTTTATATCTGACGGCGGTGGCAGTTCCACCTGACGGAAATAAGCAATGATATAACATCAATTATTGAATGCCGTATATAGTAGGGTAGGCAAAGGGAACCTAATGTTAAGACACACCGTTCCCCACGCTCAGCTCTATATATTCGATTATATCATTATATTATATTTTATAAAGTATTTTTTTTATGTTTACTTAGGAATAATGTTAGAAATGAGGTTATTTATTGCCTGGCACTTAACATGGTTTTGATCCCCTGCCAGACTAACCCCTAAATTTTTATAAGAGATTGAGAGAGCATATCTTTTTCTTTTTTGTTGTTTTTTGTTGTTACAATGGTTTAAAACTCTTATAATATCACTGTCTGTCTGTTAGTCTGTCAAGATCCTTTGTCTCAGGAACGCTTGGAGATATTGAGTCAAAATTCAAACATATACTCAGATCTACAGTTCCATTATTTCCTGAAAAAATCTCATTTCTACATATAGTTAAAACTATACATTTGTTAACCTCAAAAAAATATAAATTCTAAAAAATAATGATCTTTGAAAGGGCTAAGCTTGAATATCCGAAAAAGCTCCTCCAACAGACCTCCACAATTTTAAGCTCGAAAGGAACCCTCGGTGGGCGAGTCCAACTCGTGTTTATTCGTTTTTTAATTAAATACAAGTATATTTTTTATAATCACTTAACATCTCATCTCAATAACTGAAAAACAGCAATGCATGAGAGTCGAATCACACTTATTGCCATGATGTCAGCTGTAATGTACTATTTTTGTACATTGTATGTATTTTTCATGGCAATAAATGTTTTATTATTATTACGAACATATTATGAGGAGCATTTAAGGCTAGTTGTGGCGCAAGGGCACAAAGTGTGACTGTAAAATCGACTGGTTGTGGGTTTTATCCGCACTCGAGAAAATGAAATATTTATTTACAATATTTTTTTGAAATATTTTTTTGCTCTGGTTATTTATATATTCTTTTCTTTGCTCTGGTGTCGTGGTAAAGCGCGGCGTTGAGTTCCGCTACTCAACACGTAATGCCTCTGGAACTCGGCGGAAAGTGGAGAATGGAGTGTCTTAACACTAGGATACCTACCCTACTGTATGCGGGATGGTGATGGTGATGGTGATGCGTGGATGCAAATATTGATTTTCTTTACATTAGTTAATTAAAATTAATAAAAAAAATTGTTCTTGTAACTTTGCTATATTATTTAGGATTAAAGATGTCGTGTATAATACATATATATAATAAAATATATAATTATACATAAATGTACAAAAACATATAAAGTGCACATTATTTTCATCTGTAATTTAATATAAGAGAAACTTAAAAAAATCCACACCTTATGAGCTGGTGGCGGCAAATGTGGTGTAGGCGGAGGTCCGGCCCCGGGGAACAGAAGACCGCCTCCTAGCAACGCGCCAGCACCCCCCACGCCGTGGGGCAGGCCGGCCGACGCGTGTATTTGTTGCTGTAAACAAGTTACCGTTAATATAATAAGATATATGTTTATAAAGAGGTATATGTCTATATAATATAATAATTATAGAAGAGAACAGAGACAAAATAAATGTATATTATAATCCCGTCCCGTAAATGTTAAGCAAAATAAAAACTCTATACACATATATGCACAGTACGGTCGACGAGTCGTGCCCACGTTGATGTTAGGCTTTCTGAACTTTTATGCGTTGTAGTCGGTAAGAAAATAATCAAAAGTAGGAAAAATATCAAAATTTACGCATACATCTACAGCTAACTTCAGGGCGGCTACGGTTCGTCGACAGTAGTATATAGTGATTTTTGTGGGTGCACTATTCATATAAAATGTATAGAAAATGTGTACATATTGCCAATGGTAAATAATAACTACGTATACATAGATATAATATTTATATTTCTCATTTTATATAACTATATAAACTGAGAAAATAAATTGTCTTGATAATATATAATCTCAGCCAAAACCATTTAGTAAGAGTCACATATGTGTTAAAAACTATTATAATACGTAAAAATCCCCAATTTAAAATGTTAGCTACAGAGCTAGTTTGCTATAGTTAAAAGTAATACATAAATATTAATTTTACTACAATTGGTATGTTATGATTCATTCAATACTTTAAAGTAAGCATATAAGAATCAAATATGAAAATAATTGTTAGAAATACTAAATGGAAGGATAAATAATGAAATAAATTAATTATAATCTTTAGGATTTTATAGAGTTTTCCTTAATTTTCATTATTATTAAAAATGCTTTTAAAAATCCATTTTATATATAATTAATTCACAATAAAATCAAATTAAAATCGTAATAAAAGAATATGTTTAAGTTTGATGCGAGTTCCTCAAGTTCTTTTATGAATGTGATTTAAAACATTTTTTTTAAAGACTTTATTTATTTTAAGTATTTCTATACATGTGGTTTAAGTATTTCTATATTTCTATACATTACTAGTTCAGATGTCAATAACCCTGTAAATAAATGAATAGTTAATTTTACTTAATATGTACCAAATAAATAATAACATCGCACAAACAATGCTCTAACAAAATGATCATAGATAAAAATAATCACATACAAAAACGATAGTAATGTGCAGAATAAGCAAGAACTAAAAATTCACTGGCGCTAAAATTAATTGAAATATACAGACAATAAAAAATTCTATAAATTGTTTTATATTAAAGAAATTTCAACTACTTTCATCAATTACTATTTAAAACGATAATTGTTCAAATATTTTATTTATTTATATCTTTTAGGCAGCACTAATAAGTAACGTAAATTAAGAAGAAATGTAAATTATATAATTATTACACAATTTTAAGACACCATTCATAAATTACATCACACAAATTTCATGTTTCTAAACCATCCCTCCGTTGTCTCAACTGGTCACATTTGTGGGGCCCTGTCGAGTGTGACAATATATATTTTGCTATATAACACCCAGAAAATATTTAAACAAAACAGCTTCATACTGTATCCCGTACACAGCAGGGTAGGCAGAGGGAACCTAGTGTTAATTAAACAAAACAATGGTTGGGAAATTAAGATTTATTTTAACTTCAAGCTGTTTCCAGCATATATTTGTATACATAGACACAAAAAATCTAGTGCTAAGGGACTCTGCTCCCCATTTTTATCGAATTTAAGATACATTGCTGGTTTCTTGATAGTGGAGTAAGGAAATAATAATATCTAATTTCTCTGAGTCGGAATCAAACCCAAAAAGCCTTCTAGTTTACAGATATTATATTTTCAAATCCGACGTCACTATGTTTATGACCCCTCCTCACTCCATGTTACACAATGTCACACACTTCGACCCCCTCCTCATCACTTAAAGTAGGACATAATTTATGAATGATCTTTTTTTGATTGTAATCTTTGTAAAGTGAAGACCTGTTTGTCATTTTTTCATCATATTTTACTACATTTTTCATGATTAATATTTAATTTTATAAT
The DNA here is from genome assembly GCA_917862395.2 of Heliconius sara. Classification (NCBI taxonomy): domain Eukaryota; kingdom Metazoa; phylum Arthropoda; class Insecta; order Lepidoptera; family Nymphalidae; genus Heliconius; species Heliconius sara. The sequence goes on along the minus strand of OU860783.2, from coordinate 2,490,706 downwards.
AATAATTCTTATAGTAAAAAAAGCCTTACTATATATTATCAGATAATTGACAATATAATTTGAAATCATTGTTTCAACATTTAATTATGGTTACTGTTGATTCAACACTATCATATTGAGTTTGTGTAAACATGAATAATGTTTATCTAATCTACTTTTAAATCGGCAATAAAAGTTTGTGAGTGATATCTCAATTAAAATTAAAATGAAATTAACAATATAATTAAATTAAATATTCATTCAATTTGTAATTTCAAATGATGATCATAACTATTAAAATACAATTGGTGTTAATCACAAAAATTTTCATTTTTCAAGGCCCTCGTGGCGCAGGGGCACAATGTTGGGACGGTAAGCATGACGGTTGTGGATTCCATGCCCACGGAATTTCGTTACCAGAGCGAGGGAAATATTTTATATATTTTCATTTCCTCACTCTGGTAACGAAAGTCCGCCAGTCAACACTGTCACAAGAATTTGGAGGAGAATGGAGAAAAGACTTAACTAAAATCACAGGTCCACTCTGCCTACTATATGCAGAATACATTGTGAAGCTATAAAAAAATCTAAGTCAATCAATTTGTAATTTAAAAAGATGGTAGTGCCTATTAAAAAAACAATTGGTGTTAATCACAAAAAACGAAAAAAAAAACTAAGCACAACAATATTGTTGTCACTTACAAGGAGTTGCTGGAGGCCTTGTTGTTGTTGTTGCTGCGGACAACATTAAACAAATCCATACTCAGTTTTGTTGCAAAATTTAGAAAGTATTTTTTGTATTAATTTAAGCATTAAGATAGCAACTCCACATAATAAATTTATAAAAGATTTGTAATTTTATATTAGTTTTTCAAATTTAATCTATTTATTTATTAATAATTCTAATTATTTTAGATATATTTTTTTTTGATGAGATAATGTAGATACTCCATGATAATATAGACCAGAGAGTGTATTAATTAAACTTTTACAATTACTTACATTCAGTACTAAAGGATATAAAATCTTTTTTTAGGAAACATTTAAAAAATTGTAACCAAATTAGAATAATAAAATTGTAACATTAATATTATAAAGTCAATTATATCATAGATTACCTACACAATATAATAAAAAAAAACATATTTAATACAATAAAATCCCCATTGAACTAACTTTTTTAAAAATGAACCTTACCCCAATGATAGCGTTAAGTTCAGACATAGTGACCTGCTTGGCTCTCTCCACCGCTGAGGCGACCTGCTGCTGGTGCTCTTGTGCTAGGAACGGCAGCACTTGTCCTATTATTGCACTCAGTCGTTTTGCTATTTCTGTCTAAAAATAGGATTTTCAATTTAAATATAACTGTTATACTGTTTTTTAGCAACATCAGTTGTATAACTTTTTAATTGACCTTAAGACACTCCAATCCAATTTTTGTTATATATTAGAGACTGTGTGTTGAGTTGTAAATAATAATAATACCATTTTAATGTCATGGTGACATTAGTAATATAATTTTAATGTATTTTTAAGGTAAATTATGATTCATCACAATAAAGATTTGGTTCATTGTTGTCATTTAAATAAATAAAAAATTACTAGTGTCTTTTTTCAATTAAACTGTAATTAGTAATATAATAGTATAAAAATCATTGTCAAACAGTAGGATTTTTATCCTCAGCTTTTGCTGACCATAAAAGCGATGGTTGTGAATTCAATCCCCGATGGGGATAATGAATTATCTTTATTACTCTGTGCTAGCAAGGCAAAATATGATGAAGTGTCTTGACACTGATTGATGACAGTCTTGATTTCACATAATATTATTATGATAAAAAAAATATGGCATCGAGTTCTGCCACTCAACCCACAGTTGAGCTCCCACAGTTGAACTCGATGCCATATTTTTGCCTCAAGAATTGGGCATAAAGTGAGGAACACAAAGTGAGTTAATGGGTATGAAGTGTCTTCACACTTGGTTTCCAAGTTCCAACTGCAGACCCTGCTATATGCAGGATACAGAAAGAAACAAAAAAATTAAGAAAATACAGGCTACTTTAGGCCTGGTATTTGAGGTATTTGAATTTTGTTACCATAGTGTCTTAGTATAATAAAATACAGGCTACTTTATTATACTAAGACACTATGGTAACAAAATTCAAATATGCTATTACACAGAACATATTGACATTGAGAAACAAATATTATTGTGAACAATAGATGTTATTAAAAAGTGCTAATAGTATTTACATATTAAACATAGTAATTAAATATTATAAGTACACACCTGTTTATGCATTTCAACATTGAGACCATATGACATTTCATAATACTGAAAAAGAAAAATATAATTAATGTATTGAAACACAAAAAGAACCATAATGAAGAATAAAATAATATAAATAAATTTAGAAAGCAATTTTACCATCACATAATGTCGCTGCATTTCAGTTTTCTCATTGGCAAACTTTTCACATTCCAATTTCAATCTGAAAAGTATTTTATATATATAGAGATAGGTGCTACAATATGTTATTAGATTTTTTTTAGATTTTTTTTTATATTTATGTTTAATAAAATATATATGAAAATTAAATTTAAAAATCAGTAATACTTGATTTATACTCACTGATGACACTGTGCTTGTAGAAAGTTAAACTCTTCCTTAATACGTTCTAGATTATCCGCTATAGTAAACTTAATTGGACCTGCCGTAGGCTGCGGTCCCTATAAAGAAATAAAAAAATAATTATTATTAGTGTACTAAAAACTCGTAGAATTTTAATAGTAATCGTCTTAAGACTTGTATTTACGTTGAGAAGCAAGTTATATTTGGAAAACAATACAAACCCTCACTGCAGCCGCTGGGTGCCGCGTCGGCGTCGGATACATCCTGTCACTAAACTACACAAAGCTTCTATTTTTCACGAAAAAATATAGTTTTCTTTTGATCTTATATGAAATAAAATTGACGGCACCATTTCCATGAAGTTCTCAGCCTTCGCTATAATGCACTTAACACGGAAAACCCGCGGCTAGGCGCTAAACACAATGATATGCATAAACTTTGTCTCAAAACTTTTAAATTATCAGTCATAATATTGACACACACAACTTTAAACGTACACAAAGACAGCAGTAATTTCTGTAATGAGATTTTTTGTATAAAAAATTAGATATAAAACAAGCAACAGTTAGAATCTTACAGTTTTTTAACCATAAATCCACGCCGCAAATTTTGTTGCCTGTCAACTCACATCCATCCATCATTCATTCACCCATCGAGACAGCTCGAAGATTCGGAAAGTAATAAATTACAAAACGTTTTACGTTATCTGTTGCAAAAGCAATATTAAAAAAGGAATCAAATTTATATTTAATATATTAAGTTAAATCACGTGCAATAGTAATTGACTATATGGCGATTAATTCCAACATATTATGATAAAATCTTAAAACCCAGAGAATATTATCGACTTTAAAAATTTATCGTATTCTTTAGAAGAAAGAAAGACTTTTAGTCAAATAATATATATAATATTAAACATTTCTTTTTGTATGTTAAAAATAAATAATTCAAATATATAGATTATTTTACACAATACACTACACCATCACATTTACATCGCAATTTCAGTTACTTTTACATCACAGATAAATAAGATATTTGACATAACGATTGTCTATGGTTAATCCAAATTTTTGCTTATGGACTTTTTTTAATAGCAGATTGTGATTGTCCTGCGGCTGCAGCTGTTCGCTAGAAGGCTGAAGTGTAGTGCGGAGTGTTTTGAAAAAATATTTTGGTTGCTTTGTTGTATACGTGATATAGTGCATTTCAATGATTATTTTGAGAAGAAAGTGCTGTGAATAAAGTGCTTTACGACATTTTTGAGTTTCTACGTCGCAAGGAAAACCATTATGGATTTCAAAACAGCCGCTTATCACACTTTTCTCGCTGCGAGAAACGGAAACCTTACTCGATTAAAAGTAAGTAGAATATTAATATGATAACGTTAATAGGGATAACATATAAAGGTATTAAAGGAAAATACTTAAAACCGTTATGTCTCTTCTGTAAGCTAAGTTTTTCCGTTACATATTAGATCAGTTACAGGCACGCTTTATATTTTTTTATTTCGTAAAGGCAATAATATCTTTATATTTTATGAATACTGTGATAATATTGAATACTTTTTTATATATTTAAAGTCAATATCATTACTTACAGCACAAATTTGCAGTTCATACAAACAGTACCTACTTTTACTATAATACTACATATCATGTAATAGTATTTTAGTAATAGTATTTTTTGTACTACTTGCTACTTTTGATTAATTTGATCTACTAATAAGTGAAATAATAATTATTTATTTACTTTTTAATTTCCATGAAAACAAATATGTTAACTTAAAATATGTTATAAGAAAGATCATAAAAATGCATATTTATTTTATAATTTTAATTTTATCTTAGAGATTGAAATAAAAAACCTATATATTTGATAGTTATTATTTGCATGTATAAAAATTGTTTTTATACTATAATAGTAAATAGAAATATTATATAAAAAATAACATTATCATATTATTATTTATATCAAATGTGATCTTTTTCAATAACATTTACATAATTCTTTATCCGGAATAAAAAAGAATATAATATTTATGAAAAAATTGTGTTGCCCTTTTTACAAGATTTCAAATTCACACTATTGTTCACATCATACATTAAATTAATGTTATTTATAAAGTAGATTCTCATGTTATTACAATATTTTATTATAGAGAAGAATAATATTTCATACGTAAACACTAGTAATATTCTTTCTATACATTTACAATAAACTTCTGTTTTTGCTTAGCATCACACTTTTTCCTGTCTAAAATAGGTTTTACAACACTCTATTACCTGATTTTCATTAAATTTAAATTCAAGATAACTAATGTAAGTGGTAGAAATCAAAGACTTACTTTGTTGTGAGTGGGAATTGAACCCAAAACCATCAATCACATTAACAGTTAAATAATGCTCTACTGATCACCACAATGGCCTCATATCTAAATCTCTCTGTTCTGTTTATATAATTACGAACCTATTTGTGGAATCCTTTCTCTTCTTATAAGTGAATATTTAGATTATGAATCACACTGACCTTTAGTGAAGACAACTGAGTCATGAGATCATGAAATTCCTACTTTTTAGTATTGTCTTTTTATATTTAGTATTTACTTTAACTTTTTTTTACATTCATTCTGTATCTTGCATATAGGAGAGTAGATCTAATTATAGAGATACTGCCTAATTTTTGTTATCAGAGCAAAGAAATGAAAATAATTCATTTTTCTGAATGAAAATCAAACCTACAAAGGCAACTGTTTTTTTTTTCCTCAATATTGTTTACATTTAAATGTTTATTATATATTGTACTGGATACATGTCTGATAGCAATTTTGTTATTGTAGCTTATAATGTAACCTATATAGATATATTATAATAAAGTATTATTATATACTGCGATTAAGATAAAAATTACGTATTGATATTATATATAAAACTAACTTTTGTTTGTTTGTGCTTTCACTCGGAAATCATTTATGGTATACACCATAAAAATAATTATATTATATTAGTAAATTTTTGTTTTTATCAGCACTCTGACTGTTGTAAATGTGTCAGGTGTAGCTATGACCTAACTCATCAAAATTAATATTTTCATTTTGTCCTCTTGGTAACAAGACTAAATATAGTGCGGCATTGAGTTCCGTTATTCTTAATGTCTTGTAAGATCTGCAGTGCATGCAAAATTGAGTGTTTTAACATTAGGTTTACTCTGCATAATTGCTTGCTATTTGTGAAATACAGCAAGTAACTAAAAAGTTGATATTAAATTATTTATTCTAAAAGAATATTCTATATTACACTTTCGTTGTTTTGAGTGTTACTGTATTATGAGAAAATCTGATAAATTTATTGATTTGACACAGCAATAATGTGTACAACACAGTATAATCTAGACTGTGCTTTGTCTCGACACCAGAGCCAAGAAATGATAGATAGATGAAATATTTATTAATGATAGAGTTAATAAATATTTCATCTCCTCCAGTGGGGATAGAACCGACAACCATTGGATTTTACAGTCACACTTGTGATTCTGTGCCACAACTGGCCTCATTGAATTATTGTTTAGTAACAAATTATACATTGCTAGAAAAAAAAACAATATGCAAAATATATAAAAAAAAGTAGAAAAGGGAGTGAGTACATTCACTTTAGGGACTTATTCAAATAGATTCTGTTATGATAATAATAATAAAAAGAAACAGTTTAAATTTAAGAAATTTACCGTAATCGGTTCTGTAGATTGAGAGATAACTCCCTTGTGCACTAACAAATGTACATGCAAATGGTTTTTTTTTTGTATACCAATGGTTACTGTGGCTATGTAACAAAGACCGTTGTAAATATCTACTAAACAACTATTCACATATGATTTGCATATCCAACGTTTCCGCTGATACTGAAACTAAAATAAATACTCCTGGGGGGAAAGTAAGTGGCGGTGCATTGACCCCATTCGCGTTGTTTACATGTGTATGTATGAGTCTGAGTGGGCGAGATTTAAAGAGATATCAATTCGTGAATCAGTCAATATTTGCCCGCGACTTTGTTCCCCTTTTTTTTTCTTTTGATATGAAACTTGTATTGTGAGGAACGAAGTGTCTTAACACTAAGTTCACTCTGCCTACCATGCTGTGTGCTGGATACAGCATGAAGCTGATTTAGATTGACGTAATGTTACAATAACCATTCTGACGGTTGTGGTTTCTATTGTCGCACTGGCGAAAGAATTATTTCTTTTTCTTCAACAAGTTCAAGCGCGGTGTTCAGTTCCATCTCTCTACGTACCATGTGTCAAAAGTTTTGCGGAAAGTGGAGAATGGACTGTTTGAACACTAGGTTTCCAACTTCTCACTGCCTGCCCTGCTAAATGTTGAGTACGTCTTCAACCAACAGCTATTATTATTTCGTTTGTTTTGGGAAATTTCTTCAATCCATTACAATTTAACGTGATAAGCCATAAAATCCACAGATAAAAAATATCATTTCTTCCATTATATTTTTAAAAACATTCTAATTCGCAAAAATATATGTTTAAATATATTTACGGTTACGGTTGTTAGAACTTCTCTACATATTTACTACTTACTCCTCATATTATGACAAAAAAAATCTAATAACAATTTTATAGTTTTTTTTAATAATTTAATAAATGCTTACGCTTGCTTTTGTTATATTTTGTTTGTTTGACGGTAAACGCTAGAAATTTTGAAAGACACTGGGGCATTGATTTTGAGACGAAAGTGGAAAACGGGAAGGATTTGCTTTGCCTAGACTGTTATACGCCGTACAGTTTATATCGCCCTGGTGTCGAGGTTAAACGCGGCATTGGGTTCTGCCACTCAACACGCAATGCCTCTAGAATTCGACAGAAAGTGGGGAACGGAGTGTCTTAACACAAGGTTCCCTCTGCCTACCCTGCTGTGTACGGGATACAACGTGAAACTGATAATAATAATAGTTATATGAAATTGCGGTTACTTATTTTTTTTAGTTGTATGCCGGAGACATGTGGGCGGAAGTGTAGTGAATGCGTTCATGAATCAATTTGAAAGTTACATTTAATTTAGTCCATAAACTACTTAAGAAACATTTGCGGTGATTCACAATTTTTTCAGTTGATTGAAACAATTGAGTTCAAAGCATATGTAGATACTAATTGTGACCGTAATATATGGAATAATTAGAACGTATTTTTTTAGTTGTTTAACACAATGCTTTCTTTTGTCTCTTAATACATATATGTAATACATGTTAAATTAATTAGACTTATTAAGAAATGTAGGCTCTAATATAATGTGATTTACGAATTATAATTTTTTTTATGACAATAATAAAAATATAATGGAGAAATATTTTAGGAGGGGCACAAGTGTGTGACTGTAACACAACGGTTGTGGGTTCGATCCCCACTCACCGGAATGAATTATTAAAAATCTTAAAATATTTTACATATTTAGGTATTTAATTTTTTAATTGGAAACTCAGTGATATAATTAAGTTATTTTAGATTTTTTTAAATGTTAATTTTATTATCAATCATAAAAAGTTAAGTGTATGTAAATGATATATGAATATCAAACATATCTGGCACCAAATAAATCTTATAATAGCAGTAGTAAATAAAAGAACTGGATAAAAATATCCTTGCATCCACCTTTTTAAAACGCAACTGAAACATCTGTGCTATATAACGCGACGAACGTTCCCTAATTCTAATTGCACAGGTTAGTAATAGCATGTACACCTAGGGTTGCAACAATGATGAATGTTGATATTTTATTAATATTTAAAATAATAAAAAATACATTTTATGTCAGTATTTTATATGAGTAATGAAAAATTTTATGAGCTTCACGCTATATCGTACATAACGGAGTAGCCAGGGGGAACCTAAGAACCTAATGTCACATTGAAACCTTCCCTTTCCCGCCTACCCACTTTCCTTTCTTTTCCAAATTCTGCAGGCATTCCGCCATTAAGGCTGAAAGCAAAGCTGCGCTTTTGCCTCGTTTTTAGTGCGAGAAAATGAAAAACTTTATATATATGATTTCACCGAGTTGGGATCGAAGCCACTACCTGTCGCGTTTACTTACAGTCACACTATTGCGACACGATTGGCCTCATCATAAAGATAATAGTTAAATCAATTTAAAGATACGAACAGTTCAATGTACTATTCAAAAACAAAATATGTATATCCAAATATGATCGTCGATTGTGCTAGATGTGAACAACATATCGTTTAATCTAAAATATTTTATTACTCTAACCTTTAAAAGGTTATCTCCAAAATGTATGATGTATGCGTGTCATCGCCGACCGCAAATGTTTCCGGTTGCGAGTTGCCTGTATGAAGTTATCAATTGATACCAAAAAAATATAATATGTCATTACAATTCTTAAAAAGTAAAAAGTAAGCAGTCACTACGTTCTCTTTTCTTTTCATTTTGTTATATTTTTTTTATTTTAAAGCCTACAACTGACTTATGTCGTCCGCGCCCATATCTGCTCTTGTCTCTTTTTTGTTTCGTTGTGATTTTAAGGATATTTTGGGTATATCTTTTACAGGTCAAATCTGATGGTAGTCCTTGTTTTTTGGTGTTAACTGAGATTTTTCGCCGTTATTTTTATAATTGCCTCGTAGTCTCTATAAACGATAGTCATCTTGAAGTTGTAGTTTATTATATCGGCCATAGAAGATTCATTTGCTCGATGGATGAACGTACCGATTGATTCTTCTTCAACGAATGCCAGTTGAATACTAAGGAGAAGCATTCATTCTTTTGCTTGATGATTGCAATGACTGAGTGTCGCGGTCTCCATTTTCTTTTTTGACAGTTCAAAGATATACATGAAATATTCTTCGGAATTCAGTTATTAATTCAATTACTGCATAATAGTATCAGCGAATGTTATATTATATTTATTTATTTAATTTCGTCAACCCTACATCGTTCTCGTTTAATCTTAAAATAAGTCCCATCCTCATCCCCGGTGCGCGGATGCAATCGCGTACAGTTTACTCGCGAAACGTCGCGTTAAAATTAAATTCAACTCGCCGCGTTCGGTCTAAATTCATGAGAGAGGCGTATATTTTATAATATACTCACAATTTATTAAATACCTTAATAATTTTTTTTGTTATCTTGATATGATCTTGTGTGTTCTTTATTATTATAAAAATAAATAGAAAAACAATTTTTTACATCTTAAATTAATATTACTTACATGTTTTTTAATTTTTTAAATCTTATTCCACTCAATTTTTCAATTTTTTTTGTTTTCTAATAAGTATTTTTTTTTACTTTGTTTATTATCTCCATAGCTAGACTTTTAAATTTAAAAATCAACTTCGCCTAAATAAAAGCTAAACATAAATAATATTGCTGAGTGTGGATTGTGTTTAATTCTAAATGTAATTTACATAATCGCTCTGGTTTAAAAGTTGTTAAGTAAATCTTAAGTTCTGGAACAAGTGCTTAGTGATTTACTTCGACCCTCGAAACTAGTTTTGCATTTATAATTGCGATAGCGCAACTTACGTAGTGATAAGAGAACTAAAAGGAAAAATATTTATTTAATACTTATATTATTTTTAATTATGATTATCCATTAATTTATTAAATACTTTAAACAGAATTAATGGACTATTAACGATTTTTCTTTGTATCTTTTTAGAATTTTTCACGTTTTCCAAAAATTATTTTTCTTTGTGAAATAAAACTTTAAAAATGTGAAAAAGATTTCCTTATATCTTTAAAGTCGAGTGTCGTCGTACATTCACAATTTTCAGTGTAACAATACAAGAGTTGTGTTTCGCCCACGTTACATGTTAGATTTGTATATGAGTAACACTTAATGAACAGGGTAGGCCCATTAAGACGCTTCCGTTTCCTCACTTTCCGCTGAATTCTGGAGGCATTGCGTGTTAAGTGGCGGAACTCAACGCAGCGTTATGTTTCGATAGACCCAGTTAATTTTTAGCTTTACTAGACCCAGTTAATGAAAGCATTAAATATATCAGTTCCCCCAATGTGAATCGAACCCACAGCTTGTCGCGCTTACATCTCAACTGCAACATGACTGTATTGCTTCAAACAATTTGCATTCTTAGACTATCAAATGTTATCATATGTTATGCAACGCGCTGGTCATAATAAAGTATTCTGTACTACCGGATAGCAATTTATGAAGCGTCTTATCTCAATTTAAAAGAATGTGAAGGTGTCAACAGATTGCCCTTCACTCTTTAAATTTTTGCATATATTTTGTTAAGGAAGGAAGCAGACAGGAAATGACAAGACTGCTATTTTACACTATTTGCTTACATTGGATATTAAAAAAAAAAACTGCTTCACGCTGTATCCCGCTCATAGCAGGGTAGTGTTAAGACACACCGTTCGGCACTTTCCGCCGAATTCAAGAGGTATTGCGTGCTGAGTGGCGACCTCAACACCACGCTTTCCCTCGACACCAGTGCGAAGAAATGAAAATCTAAATTTAAGTAAATATCATCATCATCATCTCCTGAGTGGGGATCGAACCTACAACCAGTCGGTATACAGTCACACTTTGTGCCCCTGCGCTACGACTGGCCCCACTATAAAATAAGATAGAAATATTTACTAATGTGTGAACACTACAGAAATCACACGAATGAAATAAGTACATCTAGAAAAAATAAATGGAAATGATCCTCTAGTTTGTACAGCGATATATCTATCACTCTCGTTAAGTCGTAGATTGTGGCATTGAATATTCTCGAAGTAACGATATTTTAGATCTGTAAGTTTCCGATAACATAATTCTCATTTTATATGCACTTTCTAGAAAAGTCTGTATTAAAATGTAAATATATACAAATATATATATTATTAAAATTGACATTTAATGTTGCTTTTTGTTAGCTTCACGTTATATCCTGCACGTAATAGGGTAGACACTCCGTCCGCCACTTTCCGACGATTTCTGGAGGCATTGCGTGTTGAGTTACGGAATTAAACTCCGTAAACATGACCTGGATCTTCTAAAATTATAGATTAAAACCACACCAGAGTCTGTGTGTGTGTGCTTTTGATCCATAATGACTTTTATTATATGAATCAACAGTTAGTGATTTTAGATCGGATTTATTGTCACTGCACTAACGGGACGTCGTTATGTTCATATACAAAAAGTGAAATTAGAAACGTGCCACACTTAAAGTGCATGACTAAAGTAAATTGCATGTTGGCAGTAAATTTAACATATCGCAGATGCATGACAAGCTTATACGACACTTGAAACGCAAGTGAGATATCATATAAATATTATATTCGTATTTATATAAACATTGATAAGTTAAACTAATAATGATTAAGTAACGTTCTGAATGTAGAACATTCTACTTAGATTTAGGTACTCATTACTATATTGTACAACATGGGACGGCGTTGAGTTCTGCCACTCAACACGCAATGCCTCCAGAATTCGGCAGAAAGTTGGGAACGGAGTGTCTTAACACTAGGTTTCCTCTGCCTCCCCTGCTGTGTGTGAGATACAGCGTGAAGCTGATTTATTTATTTTATTTTATTTTTTACATATGAATGAATCTTGCGAAATCTGGGTTCATCAGGTTAAACGCCGGGTAGTTTAGCCTTTTAACGCCGCGCTTAGCCTCGACAACAGAGCAAAGAAATGGAAATATACATTTTAAGTAAATATTTCATCTCGAGTGGGGATCGACCCACAACCAGTGGGTATTACAGTCACACTTCGTGCCACTGCGCCATGACTGGCCTCAATATGTAAAAAATAGGACTAAAAAACTAAAATATAAACAAACATTTGCCTCTGGCGTAAATAATGTTGTATGTACCTTTTATCTTTATCTATACGTTTCCCACTCAAGGTTCTCAACATAGCAATACCTATTTGTCCTCGTTTAAATAAAAATTTAAAATAACTTTCAAGTTATTTTAAAAATATATAATCCACTTTGAGCTCATATTCATGTCAAGATATAAAAAAAAGCAAGAAAAACAAATTTGGTGTTTTTATTACGATTAAAATATGTTAACAATGAATGTAAGTACAGTGATAGGAAAGATATTTCACAATACCTGGAAAGAAGAGTGATTTAATACTGTTTCCTCTACAAAATACGGTAAAATAAAATAAAATAAAACAATATATCAAATCCAATTTATTTAAACTATTATTGTACCTATATTATTGTACCCAGTTGTGCTTAACTTCTGCTTATGATCACGGAAGTACAAATGCGCGTGCACATCGAAATTAGGCCACGCTCACGAGACTCATCGCTTTCATATATTTTGTTTTGTCGTTGATCTCTTTGTTCACAAGTGAATCAGACTCCTCTTCGACGTACAAGGAAGAATGCTTTTTGCCATATATTTCCTACTCAGGTTTTTGTTTGAGATGACGTCCACCCTTGGCCTTATGCCAGTACGAAATTTTGCGGACAATCATTGATTGAGAGTTGAGACCCATTTAAATTTTGTTCATGGCGTACTTCCTGGTGCTTTTGATATCTACGCATTATTTTCCACGGAAACGCCGCGCTATTGGCATGTTTCTTTATACTATAAAAAATCATTTTGCTGTCATGCAAGACTATTTTTTTTGTTTGTGATTTTTTTTTATATGTTTAGATTTTTTTTTAGTATGAATGATTTATCCCGTTGTATTATTTTTGTAAAAATATCGGAATACATTCATTATAATACATTCAGACTTGAAAGCTTTCCTAATACTTTTAGTTAATAAACTATAAATTAAAAAAATTATAATAGTTTCCGCAATCTTTATAATATTTTTATTTAAATTATCGTTTGAATCGTAAAATAAATAAGGTATATCATATATATCTTTTAAGCCTTTCGAATAGATGAATGGATGGAGATGTTTTTAATGTGTTAGTAATTCTACATCACTATCTATATCTTATTATTATCTCATTGACTGTCAGTTTGACTTGAAAATTTACTTAAATTATATGATATTATGATTTTGCGTGTCACACGAAATCTTATTTTCATATACGAATAAAGTGTAATTGCTACTTTAATCTCTGTAACTCTCATGCCCCGTTTCCATCGCGAGCGAAGCGGGCCTATTAAGGACTACGTTGAACTCTCACGCGTAAACTGTATACTTATGATTCCACCAATAAATTGTTGAGCGGAAAGGGCCGAGCAAGCAGAAAGAGTTGAAATTAACTCGTTTAATACTTAGGTGGCGAAGCGAAATAGTTACAATATACGCAACTATTTACATTTTCGTTTCTTTGCTCTGATGTCGAGCGCGGCGTCGACTTTCGCAACTCAACACGGAATGTCTCCTCAATTGGGCGGAAAGTGGGAAATGGGGTGTTAACACTAGTTTCCCTCTGCCTACCTAGGTGTGTGCGGGATATAACGTGAAGCTGATTTAATTTTTTTTACATAAATCTTTGTTGTTGTAAATATAAACATATTTTATTTAAAAGGAGTACTAAGCATTAAGCCCGCTAATATCTCTTTCGCGGTGGAGACCGGGCTTAATGTTCGCTTCAGATAGCACGCGCGAAGAATATACCTCTCAGCGGTTACAATTATACAGTACAGTCGACGAGTCGTGACCGCTCTAAAGATAGATTAAACTGTAGATGGGTTACGCATATTTGGTTTTAGAATTTTCCCTACTTTTGGGTATTTTCTGTCCGAGTGAACAATGCGTAAGAGTTCTGAAAATCTAACTTCAAAGCAGCCACGACTCGTCGACCGTTAGTTGCTATGCCGCTATGTTGAAATAGCGTGTGCGTTATTTAAATACTATTCATAGATAAAATGTTAAATAGTTATTGGAATCGTTTAAAATCATTACAATAACTATGACATTTACTTTACTTGCAGTTAGTGATTGCAAATATTCAGTAATATAAAGTTAAATAATAAATTAATAAATTTAGCCCTAATTCTCGAAAACACTGACTACAAAAATTGTAAATGGGTTGTACACGGTGATTTAAATGTTACATATGACCACAAAAATATGCATTGGGTAAAAAAAGATTGGCCTTTGAGAGGATCGTCGAAACCTGCAACGACAAATATGTTGAAAGAAAATTTTATCGATCCGTGCTTCCATCTCCACTTCACATCTAGTTGGACTCTAGAGCAATTTGTTAAATCACTATTAAATTACCATCACTTTCATAGAGCTTAAAGAAGGGATATTTGTTGGTCCAGATATTCGAAAACTCATTAGAGACGATGACTTTGAAACTAAAATGAACTGTGAAGAAAAGGAAGCCTAGGTTCTTTCAAGAAAGTAGTTAAATATTTTCTGGGCAATATGAAAAGTTTTGATATCATAAAAACCTATATGTTGTATGTAAGCTTTATATATTTTTTTATTTATATAAATAAAATCTCATTTTGACGTATTAAATTTGTATTTTTTTATTATATACTTATGTTCAAAGAAATCTCACGTTACAATAAAAACTACTAGCAAACTAGAATCTAGCGCTTCATAATTACTTAATATAGGTTTATATTATTTTAAATTGACTTATAGCAAATTTATACTAATTAAGAATTGATTTATACTAACTAACTGACTAACTAGCTTCAAGTTATCCCTAGCGGGGTAGTCAGGAAGATAGGAGCGCCACAACACCTATACCTATATATAAATATAAAAGAAAAATTATTGTAACTTACCACTATTCCAACAATGATTATAAACGTAAGAAAGATACTAGCGTGCTGTTGAATCATCAAGACGTCACCAAGTTACATAGGAATCGCGTATGTCTCTCGCGCAGTGCCACTCGATCTATTTTTATGGGGCCTCTAATCTCTAATTACTAGCATTTGCAGCATTTTACTCGTATTATTTTTCTTTAAAGCATGAGGAATAAATACCTCGAGGCTAATGAGAGTTTGTTTTAATGAGGTATGATAGATTTTAAGTTGACAAATTATACTGTAGATGCCTACCTATATCTAGATAAAAAAATATGGCCGGTTCTTTTTTATTTTATTTTTAAATTATGGAGTACTCATTTTTTGTTTACAATAAAATTTACAATATTTTATATAGTTATAAAATTTAAAAAATAAATAAATAAATTACTTAGAGACCGTCGTGGCGCAGGGTCACCAACGTGCGTCTGCAAGACTAACGATCGTTGGTTCAATTAACTTTAATTTGACGAAAAATGTTGAACGGATATGTATTGAAAGTGTGAAACTAAAAAAACCCCGAAATAGTCTGAAAGCTAAGCTAAGCATATGAATAATTTCCAAAGATTAAAATTATTTTTAAACGAATTTTTTTTAAACGAATTTATAATGTTTACAAATGTTGGCTGATCGCGTGATCTCATCCTCGGTCTCATAGTTAATATTGGCTGTTGAAGTATGTATTCTTAAATCTTTTTTGGTGTTTGTTCTTTTGCGCAAGGTCTTTTTGTGTTCTACGCGAAAACAATTCGTCTTTATATTATGTAAATATATTTTTAACTATATTTTACACAATTTTTTTATTTATTTCAAAGCTTTAATATGGAGAAAGATATTTGTTGATTCATATTTTCGCCCGCCCAACAGGATTGTACTCACTGCTCTTTTGACATTTGCTAAAAAAAATTAGACAATATCTAATTACTTTTGTTTTCCTTTATAGCACAGTCGGATAAGAAAATCTAGTGTCAAGATACTATGTTCTCCAATTTCCGTCCAATCTTGAGCACATGGTTATTATTTATGTGTCTCTGTAAATGATTTATCCTGTTTTAAATAATATATTATCAAGGATTATCATTCAATAAAAATTAAATTCGAGTCTGTTATGAGGCTGTCGTGGCAATAAAAAAATCATGCACTCGAATGGGAATCGAACTCACAATCAACGTGTTTACATTCAGACTGTTCACCACGTTGGCCTCCATCAAATTCATAATCAAAATAGATTTCAAAAGCATCAGTAAATGATATACCTGCTGTATTGAAAATAACCTTCAAGTAGGTGACCTTGATAAGAAATGTAAATATTTTCGTGATCAGCGAGCGTCTTTTTTTGTTTGGGTTTATCAGGTTTTTATTCTAGAAACAAATTGCTCTTTATATTTTCCTGTTGTGTGTTCAATAATTATTATTTAATTTAAATTAATCGAGGCCAGTCGTGGCGCAGCGGCACAACGTGTGACTACAACCGACTGGTTGTGGGTTCGAGGAGATAAAATATTGATTTGAATTTATATTGTCATTTCTTCGCTCTGGTGTCGAGGCAAAGTGCGGCGTTGTGTTCTGCCACTCAACACGCAATGCCTCCAGAATTGGGCAGAAAGCGGAGAACGGAGTGTCTTAAAACTAGGTTCCTTCTGCCTACCCTGCTGTGTGCGGGATACAGCGTGAAGATGATTGATTTATTTATTTATTTCAATTAATTGTTTATGCAAATTTAACTTTTTTTTTGTTATCGTTATAAATTTATGTATTTACTTGATTTGTTAGATCTATTATAAACTCTTCTGCTTACTTCTTTAAGAAGCTAATAACAATAATAATAAAGTGGTGCAAATTTTTGTAAGTCGTTTTAGATTTACGATATATCCTGCACATGGCAGGGTAGGCAGAGGGTACTTAAAGTTCTCCGTTCTCAATAAGTCACTTCAGTTCTCCACTTTCCGTCGAATTTTCCGTCAAGCATCGTAATGCTCAACACGTATGTTGTTGTAGGGGTAGGCAGGCGAAACTCAACGCAGTGGTTTGCCCCGAGTGAGAAAATAAAAATATTAAATATTTAATTTATTCTGAGTGGTAATCGAACCCACAACATTTCGCATTTACAGTCGCACGCTTGTGGGCGCCACGACTGTCTTTACATACATTAACATACAATGTGTAATATACATAATCTGATTAAATATATTCGTATTTGTAAACAAGATATCTGTGGCTTTCCCTGGTTTTTTTTTTTTAATATATTATTATATTTTTCATCTTGTCGTTACCTGTAGGTAACTTTGCTGATTTAAGATTAATTAAAACATTTCAGTCTAGACGCTCGAGTTTACTTCGAAATTCGATAGTTTATTCAACTCTGAATTTAGTTTGACCTTGACTCGAGTTAAGTATATTTCATAAGTTCACAATGAC
This sequence comes from Heliconius sara, assembly GCA_917862395.2. Taxonomy (NCBI): domain Eukaryota; kingdom Metazoa; phylum Arthropoda; class Insecta; order Lepidoptera; family Nymphalidae; genus Heliconius; species Heliconius sara. Next base: position 2,472,941 of record OU860783.2, on the reverse strand, counting down.
ATGTACGTATCGTGCACTGTGTAATGTTTCCTAAAAATCTTTTGTAAAACGTGAGTGTTTCTTTTTTTTTTAATGATTATTTTCTCACGGCTTTTGTTCGTTATGAGGCGATAATAATCGCCTGTGAAAATTTAAAAAAGAACAACACATTTTCATAACAATGTATCGCAAGTCCGTCCTTGAACTGTTTGATAGCTGATGGTGGCTATTTAGAGCGAGGTCGTGTGGAAAAATGGTGCATTCTGGTTTGAATGTGGAAAGTTATATAAATGTGTCTGTCAATATGTCTTGGGGAAGTATCTGTATTTCATGTGATAGTTGTAGGTTCTGGCTCGGTCTGGTGTCGAGGCAAAGCGCGGCGTTGAGTTCCGTCACTCGACACGCAATGCTTCCAAAATTCAACGGAAAATGGAGAACGAAGTTTTTCAACTCTAGGTTCCCTCTGCCTTCCCTTCCGTGTGCTGGATACAGCGTGACACTAAAAAAAATATCTGGTGTAGTTAGTTAGTCTGGTGTATACCTCATATAAAAACCGAAATTCTCTTATTACATCAGGCATCTTATCTCTATAAATAATTTCCGTAAAATGCCTGTCGCGAAAAAAAATAATAATCTGAAAGTAAATTGTAGATATCGATATTATAATTAAAACGGTAGATGCTGCTCATTAGCCAGCGATCGTGCTAGCCGCCTTGGGACCACATAACGGGTGCCTAGAAAGTTCCGTGCAGTAAATGAATGACGATGGAGCTCAAGAATATTTTTCTAGCATGAAGTCGGCGAGAAAGAGACCGTACTTCTGATAGTCATAAAGCTAAGAAATTTTGGTAATGTCTTATTGTTTCTTTAAGCTTCCTTCCTCCCGTGGCAACCTGAATTTTATGTTATAAATTTTACGGGGCAAATTTTGTTGTAAGTAAAATTTCTGGGGTGGTCATCACCAGACTATTCTAGGGTGGACACGGTCAATCGTCGCGTTTGTGCCGCTGTGCCATAACTAGCCGCAAAATTGTTCTTCTTTTCGGACAAAAGAGAGTTAAAAAATAAATTGATTTCCTCATTATGAGGATGCGAACCTAAGTATATACTTATACGTATACTTTCTCCGTTCTTCATTTTTGATATTGTGGAACTACACGTGTAACACAGCGAAAAATACCTATATTTCCAAACACATATATGTAACTATTTGCCTGAAATAAAAAGGATTTTAGCCATACTCCATTGAATATATACTACAGTTTACATTCGGTACTACAGTGCCTATTGGCCTTTGGCACAAATAGTGATTTTGGCAACAATAAATCGAATGAAATATATGACTCTTAATTACATACTGTAATACACGTGTCTATATTAATAATAGATGGGATTTTGTGTTTGCTAAAAAGAAATTTTCCTTTGTTAACTCACATTTCGAATGTGAATGATCGATAATTTCCCCAGTTTTAAAGAGTCATATATGGTTTTAACAGATTACAAGAAATAATTTAATAAAAAAAAAACGGTTTCAACCAGATTTTCCATAATCAGAACCTAATCAATCTTCTCTATATATATCAAACCTTTGAAGTGTATTCTTTTCAATAAAATTAAAATTATCGAAATCGGTTGGCGTGATCGTCACGTGGCGTGATCTCAACACACAATGCCTCCAGAATTGGGCGAAAAGTGGGAAGGGAAATGTCTTAAGGCGAGGTTACCCCTGTGTACCCTGCCACATGTGAGATACATCGTGAAGCTGAACAAGAAAAATCATAAAATAGTATCTTATATCCATATACCAGTCATCTCTATAAATAAAGAGGCCAGTCGTGGCACAGGGGCACCAACTGTGAATGAAACGCGACTGATTGTGGGTTCAATCCCCACTCGAGGAAAGTAAATATTTATTTAAAATTATATTTCCATTTCTTCGCCCTGGTGTCGATGCAAAGCGTGGCGTAGAGTTCCGCCGTTCAACACGCAATGCCTCCAAAATTCGGCGGTAAGTGGAGAACGGAGTGTCCTAACACTAAATTCCCTCTGCGTACCGTGCTGTGTGCGAGATACAGCGTAAAGTTGATTTAATTTTAATTTTTAATTCACCTCTATAAACATTACGATTTCGGCACTTACCGCATTTATTTACAGCTCTTCTATTAATATAGTTCGTATACAGGTGCATGCCGGATTCGTGTTATGAAATTACGCTTTATACAGAAATATTTTACTCATTTCATTTTTTTTGATTTATGAGTTTAGACCTTTTGGCATTTCAACTGTTTGTACTGCTATCTTGTTTATATTCAATTCGAATTACGTTTGAATAATGAATATTTATTTCTTTAAAATATAGGGGTTCCCCCGTATATGATTATATAAAATGTGATTGTGTGGTAAGGTGATTCAATCGAATACACATACGTACGTAAATGGTAAGTGGAGAAGGAAAAATTTATCACTCGATAAATCTGTTAATTTGTATATCTTGCAGCGTTTTACAGTCTTGTCCTATGAAATAGTGCTAAATCGAGTGAGAATCGAACCCACAACCATAGTATAGTCACTTTGCGGCCCTTTCTAACTGCGCCATGGTGCTTACGGAACAAGAAAAATTAAGTTAAATACATTAAGCCCCGTGTTATCTTGAGATGCCACAGATTATACTGGAGGAATCTTAACGGCATCTCAAGATTGATCTCAAAGTTGGGAGAGGAAACCTCCAAAATGTAAATATGGATCTTAAAATGAAACTCGCATTACTTACCGTTTGATAATGGATCAAACGGTAAGTAATGCGAGTAATAACTTGAATTCAATTATATTTTTAATTACTCAAAACTAGTTGCTTTTTTTTTAAATTGTTGACAGAAAAGACTTGCTATAGGACTTCTGCCATTTAAATTAATGTTCTTGTTGTTCGTAACTAGCAGAGTAACCGGTAATAATCCAGTTCTGTCACTACGGTGTGTTTTTTTTTTAAATAATATTAATATAAAATTTTTAAATGAATCATACCTACTTAATTATTGTGAACTAGTTTCGATACAGCGGCACAAGCGTGCGACCGATTGGTTGTGGGTTCTATTCGCTCTCGAAGTACTTAAATATTTAATATTTTAATTTGTCGCTATGGTTACGAGTGAAGGCGCGTTGTCGAGTTCCACTACTCAACATGTCTTCAGAATTCGGCGAAATGCGGAGAACAGAACTGTTTTAATGAGAACGAAATGTCTTTACATTAAGTTCCCAGGTTCCCTACGCCCACTCTCCTATGTGCAAGTGAAAAATACATTTGTTTGAGATAAAAAAGTCAGTTGTACAATACAATATGTAATAGTCAAGCGGTTTTATTAAAAGCGATACATTAATATTTTTTATGGTGTGGTGTTAGAATCTTAATTTAGAGCAAAATCTTTATCATTTATACTTTTTAGGATATCGTTTAAAAAAAATTACGTATCTGTATTTGAACCCACTTGAAAACCGGCCAAGAGGCGCGTGTTCAATCGCGCTGTTATTTTTTCTTAATTTAAATTATGTTTTTTTTTTCTTTTCCAAATATGAAATAACACTTTTGAAATATTTTTTATGGTATTATTTGTATGTAATACGTTGGTATGGTTGATAATGAATTGTCTATAAATAAAAATATTTACATGGTATAGGTATATTAGTAACACATCGGTATAGGTATATTAGTACTTTAGTGATACCGTTTTGTGCTATCGCATGTTCAATATTTTGTGTAGATTATCTAAATTATCGTAATTGATACAATTCCGTTGATGCCCTTGGCGAAATCGATATCTCTCTTTTTGTATAGGTATCTTTCTTATGGCAAGCATATTTCATCGTGCCTTCGATCTGTATCCCGCACATCACAGGGATATTAATACGGAACGTGGTAACAGAGTGTTAAAATACTCTGTTCCTATTAAAGCATATCCGTTATGCCTCAAGAATCCTCGAGGCATTGCGTGATGATTGGCGGAACTGATCGCCGCGCTTTGCTTCGTTACCAGGGCGAATATAAAAAAAAATATATTTTTCATTCCCCCGAGTTGGAATTGAACCAACAACAGTCGCACTTACGTAGCGTCACGCCACCACGGATCTTATTTCTTTTTAAAAAATTTAAAAAATCGCGAAATCTATATTATATCGTTTATAATACTTATTTAGTTTCCCCTTAAGATAAAAGCGTTATAATGATAAAAGTAATAACTTTTTATTTAAGTAAAGTACTAGATTGTCGCAACCGTGTTTTTAAAATGTCCGTATTTCATCATTATCTCTTAAGTGTGATCATAACAAATATATTGAATATTCTTATTGGTACTTGATTTCTTTCTTTTATATTATATTTATTTGGACACATTTATACGTGCAATACCTCGATCACTCTCTGGAAAATGGGGGAAAACGGAGTATCTTAACACTAGATTCCCTCTGCCTAACCCTTCTGTGTACGGGATACAGTTTGAAGATGGAAAAATAATATGTTCCTTAATTACGTCGTAATTATGCACTTTGGCGATAAATTGACTATTTTAATGCTTATCTAACGTACAAAACATATATTTTTGACTAGCTAATATTAATTATAATGGTAATTATTATGTCAAAAACAATAATAAAAAAAACTAAACAAAATTAAACACAATATGATATATTTTATGTGAATTATATGACGTTTGAAGGCTAACGCTGATATTGTTTGTTACAGGTAAGTAGCTGGCGCCAGCATTCAATTCTAAGTGGACAGTATTGTAATAAACCATAGTGCACACGTATAGGCCTACATTTCAGGCCTAACTCAAGAAACACATTTTTTTCAGAATTAGCGAAGAACAGGATTTTTCTGTGGGTATTTGTTATTATTATTCAGCTAAAAAAAACATTGTAAGAATTAAGTATTTTGAAATTTTTTAGGCCATATTTTTTGTATTTTCGTTTCTTAGTTTTATTGCATCTTTGACTGTATTTCTTCTCGAAGGGGCAAAAGAGATTTGCTTGTTCATCAAGTGTAATTTAACCCCGCCCGATCAAAGTTTTGTTCAACCTGTTTTATAAGTTGATGTAACAAATTGTTGAAGGAACAAATTGTATGGTTGCTCACCTTCTTAAAAAGATGATATTTTTGAGTTATCACCCTTTACATCTAGGTGTAAGATACTTGTATTGTAATATGATAATCAACTAGACGTGATATATACCCAATAAATCATGTTATGTGCAATTTTATGAATGCTGAGTAGTTTTTTAAGAAATTATTATTAAAACTAAAGTTATTATAATACATTGTGGTGCAGATATCACAGTGACGTTTTTTTAAGGCTTATTAAAAGGGAGTGTTTAAATAATATAGGGAAATCGGGCAACACTATTTTTTACGGTGTACAACTTATTATTGTTGCTAGCATCTCACACAGAGAAAAACCTTATTAGAAGACATAAAGATTTGAACCTGCGCCTCTTGGAAACCATCACCAATTAAGCCACACGTTCTCATCGGGCTCTCTCATAACTTATTTTTGTTGCTAGCATCTCTGTATAGAGATTTTTATAAATCCCCGCTACCTAAAGACAATTACTTAGAATTATCATTTGGCGGGAGAGTACCTAACTCTTATCAATTGTGCTGGTTAGAAAAAATGCTATATTAGTTCAGCCTCCGAGCACGCAAAGAGACGTGACTCTTGATTGACTTAGCCGTAATCTTTGTCTATTTTAACTTTTTAATTACGGAATTTTATTGCGAGACAATTAAAAAATATAGATAGATGGTATTAGAATTTATCAAATATATTGGAATATAAGTTCTTTATTATTCGTATTAAAATTTGATGAAAGGCTCTATTACGTAATATATATATATATATGTTTTTGTGCCTAATCGCCCTATAATGTGTTCAATGAAGGTCGCACCGTGTCTATAAACGTGAAGGTGAACTTAATATTACAAATTTATTGATTTACTAGCGACCCGCTCGCGGCTTCGCCCGTTTGTACTACACTATTATTTATTTTCTCATCTGAATTATTTTCTTTAATATTATCAATTTAAAGACAATATTCACTGTATGCTAAAGTTACAGCCAATTCAATAAATCACTCATTTTGTAGCAATATGCAACTCCTTCATATTAATATAACTTTTGAAATAAAACAAACACTAAATGTTAAATAATGAATTTGAGCAAACTTATAGGATTGGATTTTTTGAATAAAGAATATTTAGTGCAGTGGCTGTACTGTGCTGTATCTGTGACTCCACTGGTATACATGTAAAATCAGCCTTAATCACTTCAAAACGGCATCCGGTGACAGTGACGGTTTGTTAGAGTAGTTATATGACGACTATGATTTGTCTGTCTGTCAGCACTATTACAATTTAAGAAAATAATCGATATATCGAATTTTGTTAAGATTGGTATGTGCTCGGCTCGAAATATTTATTATTATTATTTTAATTCAAATAAGATTCCCTTATTTTTATAAAGCTAAACTATATGCCTTTGACGGAATCTAAATTATATTTCTTTGATGAAATTATTACTGTAGATGATGATTTGGTTTAATTTTGTTAGTGCAAAAATCAGTATGTTATTATAATTATAAGGCTAGCCGTGGCACGAGGGCACAAGCCTATGACTGTAAACGTGTCTAGGTGTGAGTTCGATCCCTATTCGAGGAAATGAAATATTTCTTTAAATTTATATTTTCGAGTGTCGAAACAAAGCGCGGCCTTGAGATTAGAAAAATTAGAAGATGTGAACTGTGTTTTAACACTAGGTTCCCTCTGCCGCTTTTAATTAAATTTTATATGTAATAATATATTTTATAGAGTATAGCAGTTAAATAAAAATGCTATCGTATGCACAGGTTCGATTACAATCCAAATAAAACAATTGCGTTTACCCATTTAATACAAAATCGATATTTTAATTTCTTATACACACAGAAAACTTACAATGCTTAATTTTATATACTTATTTTTTTCTGTCATAAAAATATAATTTCAAAATCGTATTGACGCAGTGGGCAGAAGACTTACGTACAGATCAATATCAACTCGAGTACGAAGGTCGCGGGACCGCGGAAGCGTTCGCGGTCGCGCACACCATGACCTAAAGGAGACGTTGAACATAAAAGATTCTTATAGAAAGTTGACTTTGCAATTGGCATAAGTTACTTTTTTGTTGGCTGTGCTGTTGTTTTTTATTGCTTGTTGTTGTTGTAAAATAGTTGAATTATATTTTTTTAATTTTTTGTTGTAAATTAGGCTGCTTATAGCTGCACTAATGATAGCATTGTTTATAATTAATAAGAAACAACATCACCGTTCTGGCTAGAGACGTTCCCCCGCAAATGGTTCTTTCAATAAAAAAAATAAATGAAATTGTAATCTTTATGCTATTAATATTATTAAATAAATATATTTTTAGACTGTCATGGCACAGCGACACAAGCGTGTTTATGTATAAGCCATGGTGGTGGGTTCGATGCTCACTCAGGAGAATGAAATATTTAGTACTTTCATTTCCGCATGAATGTTAACGAAGCAAACCGCAGCAAAATCGGAATATGAATTCGGCGGAAAATGAAGTAGTCTTAAAAGGGAACAGAGTGTCTTAACATAAAGTTATCATGTTCCCTTTGCCTACACGGAATAGAATCTGAACCAAAAAAAAAAAATTATCTTTATACGCAGATGTATTTTCTATAAATTAGCCGTTCTAGCTGTAATACCATATAGGTAGAGTCAATCACAAAGCCATATAGAGTAACTTGACGGTTTTCAATATACGACACAAGCAGGTAAGTTATGTACGGGTCATACATACATCGAGAAATATAATGACTTGAAGGAAGTAAATGGTTCTTCCTGTTCGCGTAGATAATAATGATCGGAAGAAATAGCTTTTATTGTTTTTAATTATATTTAAAAAATATATATAATTAGGTTAGTGATGATTTTTTTTATTGAGGTCTGTCGTGGTTGTATTGGAAAGTAACTGATCTTATAGCCAATGAATGGTTCTAGATTTGTTTCCTGATGGGGGCTTTACTTTTAATTATTTTTCCTTGGAGGTTTTAGTCATGCGGGTTTTTATTAACTTACCACTAAAAATGTATGCGACTTGTCCCTTTTAAAAAAAATAATCGTCGAAAAAAGATAAAATCTTTAAAATATGACGTAATTGGTGGTAACATTACATTAATTTAATACGGTAAACCATGATTGCTCGTTTTGTGTTTATTTTTTTGAAATGAATAATAAAATCGGTAGGTATCTTATTATTTTCGCGAACCTTTTTTACTTCGCAGTATCTAAATTTCCCTTAAGGAGGTACCAACCTTATATTTTGATGTTGATTTATTATGTAAAATTATGTTTTTTACGTAAATTTGTAATTTAATGCCTTTTTTACTTGAAACAATCTTGTACCTTAATTGGACATAACGTTTAAAGAATGCTCTTTGATCGACCTTTTCACCATTAATAGCATAATGGGTATCTATTATTTAATTTATTACCAAGTATCTTTCGCTTTTTTATGGGAGATACTTAGGTCAACTAAAACGAAGTCTTAAAGAACATAACATGTAGTTTCTCTCTCTGGCTGGCTGGCTTTTACCTTTGAACAAATATGTTCGCGTAAATGATTTTTTTTTAAATTTTTCGGGCAAAATTTTGTTATACATAAAATTTCTGGGGTGGGCACCAGACTGTTCTGGGGTAGGGCGCGGACTATCCGGTTCCCCCCTTCCTACTCCCATGACGAAATATAAATAAATAAAACAATTCATTCTAGTTTAATTAGACTGTCATACAGACATACCTACATAAGATAAACTCAGACAAATAAATCTTTATTTTAATGTCAATAAAAGTTATATATAAATAAGGAAAAACTGACGTTTCCTTACTAATGACTATAGTTATATCCTCACGTGTCTTTACACGGTCTAGGTTAAAATACAATATGAGCAAAAATGAATTTTAATATGCCGTTTTAATTTAGATCTACAATTCATTATTTTTTTATTAATATAATCTTGGTTTTTCAACATATTATATTTTTTGGTTTGCAGTTTTTGTATCGCTATGTTTGTGTTATATTTAGTTCATATAGGTATGTAGGTACTTCAGATGTAAGGCCAGTCGTGGCGTAGGGGTGCCAAAAACGCGTCTTGTTATAAGTTCGATCCTCACTCGAGGATATGAATAATTTATTTAATTTATACTTATTTCTTTCTTCTGGTTCTCAAAACGCGTCGTCGAGTTGCGCCACTCAACACGCAATGCCTCGAAAATTCAGTGGAAAGTGGAGAACGGAGTATCGTAACACTAGGTTCCCTTTGCTTATTCTGCTGTGTCCGGCATACAGCGTGAAGCTAATATTTATGTTATGAGCATATGAGATTTATATTAAATTTAGCTTATGAGATTTGTAAAATAAATTTTATATTTTTTATACTAGGTACTTTAAAATATTTTTTAACTCATTCGGTAGTTGCTTCGCTCGCTACAGTGTTAAATAATTAAAAATAATCAATCGCACAATTTTTTAACTTTATACAAAAATAAGTGATAACATCCGGCAACAAAAATTTTAATTTGTTTTTCATTATTTTTTCTTTTATTCATATTGTAAGTTTTCATTTGGTGAAAAACTTCATAACTTTAGGTCCAAGGTAAGTAAGTACCCTATAGTTTTTTATTCCCTTGCGAATTTCGATATTTTACACGATAAACGGCTGCATGTTTTGATTGTATTGGCGTATAGAAGTTTGTTGATGAGAAAAAGGAACTTGACTGACGAACAGACGACAAAGTGATCCTAAAAGTAATGTATACTAACTGTGGAATAAGACTTTTAAAATGTTACAAAACAAGATATATTAAATCCAAGCTATATATAGCCTACATTATTTTAAAGCAGCTTTCCCATAGTCTGGTTTTACTATTATTATATTAAATTTGTTAACCCCAGCCAGGTTTCACTAAACACCGTTGTGAAAGTAGGTACCGAGTTAAATGTCGACGGTGTCTAGGAGTCGATTTGAACGATGCAATCTAAGTAAATAGATTTATTTGATTTTGATTTATTTTTTATATAGCTTCACGTTTTACGCTTTTTCGCTTCTGCGCCACAAGTTTGCAAATGTAAACTTTTCAGGTCGTGGGTTGTGGGTTTGTTTCACATTCGAGGAAGTAAAATATTTAATATTTTCATTTCTTCGCTATTCGCTAAAGCGATGAACGCAAGAATCTTAATGAGAATAAAGCGTCTTAACATTAGGTTCCCAGGTTGCATATATGTACGAGATGCAGCGTCTAAAATAAAAAATATCTTCATATTTATACATTACGTACCTTAACGTTTCCCACTCAACGTTTTTGTTCATGTATTTAAACGCTCAAGTGATCTAATGTTATTTCAGCTTTCAACATTGCTCTTACTTATTTTTAAATTTCATTCGCCGCTCCGTTTCGGGTCATCGATAAAGCGTGACACCGAATAATGGTGTAACGGTTAATTTTATATAGATATTCTTTTTTTTTAATTATACCTACTATCGTATTTTATCGAGTGTTTTAGAGCTAGTGGTTAGTAGGACGAATTTCGGGCTGTCGATTCATATTAAGGCATTCATATTATTCAAATTAAATTTGTAATATATTTTTGTTTTTATATAGAACATTAGGGGCCGTCGTGGCGCTACGACAAAAGCGTGTGGCGGTAGTGGGTTCGATTCCCATTCGAGGAAACGAATTATTATTTATTAATTTATTTTTTTACTGCTCTGATAATAAGGTAATAAGGAGTTCCGCAACTCAACACACAATGCCCCGTAAATTCGACGGACGGACGAACAGTGTCTGAACATTAGGATTCTTCTGCCTAATCTGCTAAATGCGGAATACAGCGTAAAGCTGAAAAGAAATATACGATTTTTATTATGGTAAAGTACTCAGTTCTTTGATTTGTCATGGACAGTGTAGCAATATATAGTTATTATTATTACCTGTAAAATAATGATGTAGATTATCTCTACAAGTTATAGAAAATTGAAGGTAAATTACCGTTTGATTGAGCGATTATTTTTTATGGAAACTATAAATCTTGTTTAGAGCTAAAACACAATTCTTTTGAGACTGTTTTTATAATAATATATAGTATATGAAATTAATTTTATATAGTATATGAAATTAATTACATAGTGATCTTACTTTATGATAGATTTAGTTTCTTGCTTAGTATTTATTTATTACATTTACATATTAAGCGTTTATTTTGTGTTTTATTGAAAGTGGACTGTATTATATTATTTTTTTCTCTTTAGCTTCACGTCTTATCCCTAGTAGGATAGCCTAGTTTTTCTATAGATCATACGCCTTATATTATTTGTTTATTATAGTGTGCGCTGAACCTTGGTTAAGCTAAGGCCTGAATAATTGAGAAAAAAATTAAAAAAATATTATATAATTCCAAATTTTAAATTTAGTAGAGGAACGAAATTCTATTATATCAAAAGAAGCATAGCGCTCCATATTAAATCGATGAATATTCAACAGTTCGTGATTGCTTTTAAGTACAATTAAGTCCCTTGACTCTTTTTTGTCATTTTTATATTTATTTTAATACTACGATAGTCAAAGTATTTATTTGTATTTTTTTTACTTTTGAAACATATTTTTATTTAAATAAAATGGTAGTCCTGAAGGTTTTTTGTATTGATTATATAATAGTATAATAGGTAATATATTAAAAAATAAATGTATTATTAAAGCCTTCCAAAATGAGAATAGTATTTAATTATTATTTATTATTATAATTTTTTTTAATTTAAAAAAACTATATATTTTTAGTAAAAGTCTAAAAGCTCTATATATTTTTTGTATGAAGGCAACAACCTCAGCGTGCACACCAAGTACTGTGTCGAATTTGCGCAGCAATGTTAGCAGTCGTGCCTTTTCTTATACCGGGGCAATAATAAATTTATTACCTTATTTGAATATAATACTTGGTATTGAAATAAATGAATTAATTATTATATAAAATATGATTTTAAAACAATCATTTTCTTCGCATTGCAACAAAGAATGATGAAAGATCGTAGGTATTTTGATTATAATTTTAAATTAGTTCAATAACACGTTTGCTCTCTTGTTCATAACGTACATACAATAATATGATAATTTTTAAATTGTATGCTCTTTTCACCTTATTGGTTATTATTTTTTTTTAATATTTTATTCCATTAAACATTCATCAGTGATTTTTTTACTTTAATATTTTTTTATTGTATTACTCGTACCTTTTTAAATTTTTTTCGCTTCTCGCTGTATCTCATACATAGCACGGTAAGCAGAGGGAACCTGGGAACTTAGTGTTAGGAAACTCCATCCACATTAAGATTTCCGCTCCGCACTTTACGCGGAGTTTTAGAGGCATTGCGTTTTGAGTGGTGGAACTCAACGGCGCGCTTTGCCTCTTAACCAGAGCGAGGAAATGAAAATATTAAATATTTTTTGTCCTGCAGTGGTAATCGAACGCTCAACCGGAGAGTCGTACGTTTGTGCCCTCGTGCCACGACTGGCTGCAATAAGATTTTTATCCAGACCTTGAAATAATATTATATTAGTCTATATCTATCTATTTAATTTCAAACTTTATTACAGAATGTCACTCTAATAACGGTATTATCGATAAAAAGCTAGCAAAGAAATGAAGCTATTACAATTCGATCAGTTTTTTAAATATATAAACTTTTTCTTTATTTTCTTTCTCATTGGTTTGTGACTTCTGAAACTGTCTGTTAAATATAAATTAAAATCAAATTTAACTAATAGATTTAAATGCAAAAATATATAGATTACACTATATTTCTCAACGATTTCACTTTATAATTATTACGGAAAACACAATAAATATAGAAATGGCTGTTTTATGACTGCGTATAAATCTAATTACTTTATTTGTAATAATATAATGGCCGGGGTCGTTGACTTTTCAGTGTTCAGATTCAATGATCTTGGTTAGTTTCTTGGCAATAATTTTTAGAACCTTGATTTGTCGGAACGATGAATCACGTGACTAGGTATCTCAATATTTATTACATACTTGTCCTATCTAATTACGTTAAATGGAAGTAATTAAAGAACGGGTATGGTTAATTGGTTGATATACCTACCTCGTTGTGTTTTATGGTTTTTTGAATGGTGATCAAAAATAAGTTTCACGCTGTATCCCGCACACAGCAGGGTAGGCAGAGGGAATATAGTATTAAGACACGCCGTTCGTGCGTGCGTGAATTGCGTGCGTGTTGAGAGGCGGAAGTCAACGCCGGGCTTTTACGTTGCTGCCAGAGCGAAGAAAATTAAAATATTAAAAAATAATTATTAATTCCCCGGAGTGGAGATCGAACCCACAACCGTCGCTGTCAGTCCTCACCCTTGTGTCCCTGGACCACGACAGTATTTGTTATGGTAGTTGATGACGTAGGTAAATGAATTTGTGATTAACTTGTCAGTTACCCACTTACTGCGCAATTTTCGAGGTGTTGCTGGTTGTATGTTAATAGGCAGAATTTAACACCGCGCCTTGTCCTATTACCAGAGCAAAGAAATGAAAATATTCCCGAATGAAACCGAAATCGAAGCTACAATGTCGCGTTTACATTCAGACATTCCACTGCGCAATGACAGATGATTAATATAACACGAATGTAAGTACTTACATATTTATTATATTTTTTTCACAATGAGATTCACAAATGGATTGCTTTAAAATTAAAAATAAAAGTTAACATCCATTAACATATTCTTAAATAGTTTTCGACACCGTTTGCCTCTCACTCCTCGTTACTTCCTCTTCATATTGATTACAATAAGGCAATTGCCTAAACGCTTCCTCCGATGTTATATTTCCTTCCGTGTTCCATAATGTAGGAGGTAGGCACGTGGTTTGAAAATTATATTGTTCGTCGTGTCCTTGCTGGCGATGTCTGATGTCTGTGTGTATATGAATAATGTTGAAATGCATTTTTGAATTATAATCTGATTTAGTTTCAGTTATGTAGAAAATATCGTAGGTATTTTTAGTTTTATTTGTGTGTATGGTGCTTTATGGTGGACTTGGTGGCTGTGGTTGTCATAAGGTGAACCGAACGGTTTCGTGAAGTCGATTGTCCTTTTTTTTAATATAATGATCTCTTATCTGTTATCGGAAATTGATCTTTTTTTTAAATTGGATTTAAGATGTCAATATAATTATTGAAAAAAATGTCAATATAATAATTGAAAAAAAATTGCTCGTTGCTTGTAAATTGTGTGGGAAAGAACCAAAAAAGGAATAAATATTGTACCTTTAATAGACTTAATTGTTAAGTAAAGTGAATGATTCAACACCTTATATGTATCGATGATTCAGCGTACGGTGTTTCCTGTTCGACCACATCTTCGATTCGAAAAGTCGACTGATATTATCATTTATTTGATAAGTATTAAATTGGATTGCTATTTATAGAATATTTATCTAGACACGGTTAAAATCTGTTTACGCTGTAGCCTTCACGTAGCAGGGATAGCAGAGGGAACCTGGGTACCTAATTTTAAGACACTTTGTTCCTATTAAGACTCATGCGTTCCCCGCTTTCAACTGAATTCTGGAGGCATTGCGTGCTGAATGGTGGAACTCAACGTTAGTTTTTCCTTTGGTAAAGCGACAAAATGAAATTATCAAAGATTTCATTCTCCCGTGTCGGAATCGAACCTACGACCGCCACAACACAACTCATTCTAGTGCCTTATATATTTATCTATCTACAATTTACGAAGTGACGGGTTTACAATTATTAGCCCTGAGTTAAAATCTCACTTTGAGCAATGCTTATCATATAGTTAACTATAGAGTATATAATCGTTTTTTTATTTATACTAAATGCGGTTATGTGTTACGACACCTATCACACAATATCTTTGAATGAATAGAATACAGGAAACGATATAAAAAATAAATATTTAACGAGACATTTGCTACTTCTCATTTCTATTGTTCATCAATGGGCGTCCCCATTACTCTCTTAAATACGATGATAATCTCTAGGTGCTGTCCTCGCTGCACAGCCATAATATGATGTAAGACAAACAACCTATTGCAGTATAAACCTGTTGTGCATATATAAATTGTAATGTATTTTAATATGTAACACTATAAGAAATTACGACTGTAGCCAGCCTACGTATGACGTCATATTGATAGTAGCCTAGTTACTCTTACAAGAAAGATCGGTAGAAATAAGAAGAGAGGTCGTGGTGTGTTAGAACAGCGACTGATTGTTGCGCAGGTTGTGGATTCGAATTCCATTCAAAAAATTTATTGATTTTTTTTTCGCTCTGGCAACAAGAAAAAGAGAGCCACTGTTATGCCATTCAACATAGGTACAATATCTTGGCAATTGGGCGGTGCTTTGGAAACGGAATATGCGTTGTATGAACACTAGGTTGAATGTTCTGCCTTTCCTGCGTATAGTCTAAAGTAAAAAAAAGAAAAATATATTTTTAAGATATTTACTAATTACTACTGATTACATATTTGTGAATTATACGTTCAAGTAAAAAGATAAAGCGCGGCGTTGAGTTCCGCTACTCAGCGAGCAATTTCTCTTTGAATTTGACGGGAACTGCGGAACGGAAATGTTCTAATGGAAACGGAGTGTCTTTACATTAGGTTCCCAGGTACCGTGCGGAATACAGCTTGAAAAAAAAATATTATGAGAAAAACATAATACTAAACCTTAAACGTTCTAAAGAAACTAGGTAAAGAGATCCTCAACAGCTTTTTAGTACGTGACCACTTTTTAGCCGACGTCATCACATTTAATACGCCAAGCTACGTACGTCTACTGTTACATAATATAAATCTACATCACTGTATAATTTAAACACCATGTATATTTATATTGTATAATTGTTCTTAAAACCTGTTCAGTAAATCGATTCGCACTTCTTGATGAGCGGTTTGTAGTCGAAACATTCGTTACGTACGTTTTAATGGTGATCTTTATTCTCGAAGTAAATCCGGTTAAAGTTAACGAAAAATATTGTTTTTTGTTTTGTTTTTGAATACTTAATGAATGTTGTTGAAAATTATAATACTGACTTGTTATAAAAGCCCAGAATTTTGACTGAAAAAAAGATTAAATATTATTTAAATTTTGTGCTACCTTCATATTTAAACATTTAACCCCTGGATCCTAAAGCCCTACTAAAAACATCCCCAGATACTCCCACAGCCCACAGTATCTACAATGAAATTTTGCAATACTAAATTTAACTTTTTAGTATTCATACTTAAAACGGCAATATATCATTTACAGTTGGACTTCTAGAACATTTGCCAAACATAAGAATGAAACGAGTTGGTATGTTTGGATAGTTACAACTCAACTATAATTTGGCAAGCAGAATGTTTACAAAAACATCATTTCAGTTTCTATTGATAGAGATACATAGGTGACATGCACAGTTCATATGAGATTTGCAAGATTTTTTAGAAAAATGTAAGTGTTGTAGTATATTTTTTTCTACAGTTGTTGAAGAATAAAAGAGAAAGAGGGAGAGAGAGAATTTAACCTACCAATTTTTATTATTTCATATGAAAACCAACAAACAATCTATGAAAAATTGGATGTGAAGAAACTAGGTCCGCCATTATTGAATACTTAAGCTCCTGCATAGTGCATTTTATACCAAATACGGGGGGATACATGAATTTTCTCCTATATATTTTCCCGGTCTGGGAGACAAAGCGCAGCATTGAATTCTACTACTCAAATCGTAATATCTCGATAATTGTGTGGAAAATGGGGAGTGGAGTGTCGTAGCACTATCTTTCATCTCCTTGCTACGTATGAAGCACCTCTACTTTTAAGAAATAATTAAGAACAAATTATAAGAATATATATATTTCTAGTCCTAAGTATATATTTAGAATATTATGCAGTACCTACTATTGTCTCAATACCGCCTATGGCTATGTGGGACGTGAGTGAAAGTCTCTTTTTTGTCTGCCTAAATTTTAGTCTTGGTCACTGTGGACGATGTACGTTTGAAGCCTTAATTTAATGGATAAGATTTATAACTAATATTTCAATATATTACATTGTACACATGTGATAAGTTGTTGTATACAAGTGTAGAATCTATCATAAATTGTGTTGTATATCGTATTGAGGCCAGTGGTGGCGCAGGAGCACAAAGTGTTACAGTATACGACTGGTTGTGGGTTCGATCTCTACTCGAGGAAATGAAATATTTATTTAAAATTATATTTCCATTTCTTCGCTCTGGTGTCGGGGCACAGCGCGGCGTTGAGTTCCGCCACTCAGCATGCAATGCCTCCGGAATGCGGCGGAAAGTGGGGAACGGAGTGTCTTAATACTAGGTTCCCTCTGTCTATTCTGGTGGGTGCGGGATACAGCGTGAAGCTGATTTTAATTAAAAATTGTACTTGCGTCTCTTGGATCTTTTGTAAAGAAATAGTTAATTGGTAAGTCATACAGAATAGAATTAATTCAATAATTTTTTTGGCTGAAATGATTATGCATTTAACGCAATTTTATATATTTTTTTCAAAGTGCTTATTCCTTTATATATCCAATTAAATTAGTAATCTAACCCGTTACCGCGGTATGATGGGCGTGCGTGGCTGATTGGATGAACATAATCGATTCCTTCGCTTCATTAAGTGTAACGTAAGTTGTGAATAAATGCAGTCACACCATTCGTGAAATTCACGTTTATGTATTACTTTTAAGATATTGTTCACTATTTGTCTCTATGTGTCTTATCTAGATATATTAACTAGGAGGCCCTGAACCTTTAGGGTTAATTTTATGGTGGTAAAATTTCTAGAGTGGGTACGGAAAACCACCCACTCCTCCCTATTTCTACGTCTATGCTCTTGAGTATCTATGTTCCTCCACTCTATTATCTTTTTTTGCGAGTCACAAAAGAGTATAGTCTTGAGACACTCCGTTATTTTTTTGCCTATTTAAAAGAAATACCAGTTAATTAGACTATATGACTGTGCTAGATGGAGCGAGAAAATTAAACTAATACGTAGTTTTTGATGGTTGCAAATTTATTTTACTTCAAATGAAGTATTTGTCTATATACTTCTTCGTACTTAAATGTTTTATTTTTCTAGTCAGCGTATGAAAAGGCAATTAAAAATAACTCGCAAATGTATTAAAAATGTTCTTAATTTAAAGTCATTTTGAAATAAAAAAATATAATAACATTTACAAAATAAAGATTGAGAGATAAACACTACAATCATCAAAATGACTAAAGTCTCATTGTTTTGTACAATACATGTGACGAAACACACGTGATTTGTGTGTTTAGTGCCATTGACAGTCGAAATATGTTGAGAATATTATTAGAATATATGTATTCTAGAACAATTCAATAGCTAGTGGCGATTCCCACTCGAGGAAATGAAATATTTTTAATATTTCCATTTAATTATTTTATATGTTAGTTTGAAACGTATTTTTTAATTCGTCTCCCGCATATATACACTACAATAATTCGTCTACTTTTTAATGCATTCTTAGTCGACTTTCTTATTAGGTTTCTTACCTCATAAGAAATTCAAAACGCTCAATACCTCCAGAATTTGGCGGAAAGTGGGGAACGGAGTGTCTTAACACTAAATTCTCACTTCCTACTCTGCTGTGTGTTGAGAATGCAGTGTGAAGCTGATAATCTTTTTTTATTTACCTGAAAAAAAAAAAAACAGAATCCCTATAGGTTTTTTTGTCTGTCTGTCTTTCTGTCTATCCGTGTCGAGGCCCGTTTATTTCTCTTCTTACGCCATATTCTATTTTAAAACTTAAAGACGATGCAGGCATCTGTTATGATAAAAAAATATATATGTTACATAAAACAAAAATATTTACTAAATGTTGTTTATTAATTTTTGAAATTATCTCGACACGGAAGCTATTCCGAATATTGAATCAATTACAGTCCACAGATGAATATTAATGTATCGATATTTAAATAAAAACAAAAGCGTGACGAATCGATTCAGATCAACCGCCCTGTGTAATTGTGATTCATGATTGATGGTAGCTCATTTACATACAACTGGATTTATTTATTTTAAATAGATACATAACAATAAAACGAGAAAATTGTGTGAGATTAGAGGCTATATTTATTATTGGTTCCATTTGTAGTTATTCGTATAATATGAGAAAATACTTTTAATTATTTTTTATATTTTCGTGTAAATTTTTCCTTTTTTTTAGGCTTTACTTGTATTCCACATAATTATAGCGGGTTAGGTAGAGAGCACCTAGTGCTATGACACTCCACGTCACCCTACTTTTGAGAATCGTATATTGAATGACGGAATTTAACGCCACGCTTTGTTGTCTTTTAACTAGACCGAGGAAATGAACACCTTCTCAGCTATCGAGAATCGAACTTACAATCGCTGCGATAACAATCACATAATTATTCGTTCAACAATATTTCGCTTGAAGTAAAATAAAGTGTTTTCGAATCTACAATCGTCGCGTTACAGTCACACCCTTGTGTCCCGTAAGTTCAATATATTTAAAGATTAATTGATTAAATCAGCAGAAAGGGCGTGTCACTATAAACCTTCTAGGTTGTAGGTCTAGGTTATGTATAAATAATCTAATGTCAATTGTTTAATTAATAGCTCTGTTGTAATTCATAATACAAATAGAGTAGGATTTAATGAGAAATCTACTACAATTAATATCAACAGTGAATAGCGTTGGATATTATTAAAATTAAATATCAGCTTCACGCTGTATCCCGCACACAGCAGGGTTGGCAGAGGGTACCTAGTGTTAAGACACTCCGTTCATCACTTTTCTACCGAATTCTGGAGGCATTGCGTGTTGAGTGGCAGAACTCAACGCGGCGCTTTTCCTTGACACCAGAGCGAAGAAATGAAAATATAAATTTTAAATAAATATTTCATCTCCAGGTGTGGGGATCGAACCCACAACTTTGTGCCCCTGCGCTATGACTGGCCTTTGGAAGAAATTAATATGATATATTCGTCTTTACACATAAGAACTGTAAACATACCTTACAAAACTTGAACCTATTCCCATCGAGTTCTTTTATCAGTGATACCAATTGCGCAATAATAGCGTTATGTTATAATAATTTTATTGTTTAAATACACAGTACGAGTATAAGTTGTTGTTAGTTTTTATATAGCGTTATAATCAATCTGTCATTCTTAGTTCATTCCGTATGAGGAAGTTTTGCAAAATAAAAAAGGGACATTTGATTTATATTTGTAATTCTTATCTTTATCACGATCTATTTTTTTTTCAAGTCACGCTTGCTTGTTATTCAAAATATTTTTTTTATATATAAAAAAAAACATTAAATTGCGTATAGTATTTTTTAAAATTCTGTTTCCGTATTAGTTGACCATTAAAAACTTATATGTTATAAGTTATATATAATACATATTTAATAATCTATGATAACCAATACGGAAATTAAACTAAAATATTATTATTAAAGTAATATAAAATTATAAATAATATATACTCATATTTACCACTCATTTCTCCGAAAAATGAGGAACGGAGTGTTTCAATACTAGGTTCCCTCTACGTACACTGCTGTGTGCGGGATACAGCGTGAAGCTGATTTTATTTTATTTATATACAATAATGGGCATATAGTAAAATATATATGTTTTAAACAGAATTCTGGTATTTTTATATTATTTGACGTATCTACTAAAAATAAGCCATTGTTCACTATTCATTTTTGCTTAGGAATAATTTAAGGCGACATATCCACACTGTTCGAATTACTTTTATTTAAAGAAATAAATAGCTTCTACAGCTTCACGCTGTATCCTGCCCACAGTAGGGTAGGCAGAGAGAACCGAATGTTAAGACACACCGTTCCCCACTTTCCGTCGAGTTTTGGAGGCATTGCGTGTTTATTGGCGGAACTCAACGCCGCACTTTGCCTCGACACCAGAGCGAAGAAATGACAATGTAAATGTAAGTAAATATTTGCTATTACTAGGTTCCCTCTGCCTACCCTGCTCTGGGCGGGATACAGCGTAAAGTTGATTTTTATTTAATTCTATTTAACTAAACTGCAACAACTATTATTTACAAAAGAAGCCGTCAACCTTAATGAAATGCATTGAATAACTTATGTTTATTTGCTATGAATATTTATATTTATTAAAAAAAAACTTTGTAATAATGACGTATTGTATAAGACTGTGACATTGTCCTATTTAGTATTATATTTTAGCGTAATTAAAAATCGAATGTGATATTAAATTGTTTTAGTATAGTACGTAAGGTAGTCTTTTAGGAAACGTATAAAAAATGATATGCAGCTAGATGCGAAACGATTGAATTAAATCAGTTCCGTTCTAACAGATACAAGACCACACCCTCACACCACCAGATGAAGCGATAATCTGATCAAAGTCTCCGGAATCGGAAAGACAGAATCGAGGCAGCCAGTCGTTGATATCATTGGAGATGGTCTATGCCTAGCAGTGAGGGTTGAAATGGTGACGTGATAATGACAGTGATTTAAAAGAACTTTTAATACGGAGGATTTCGAATTTCATTAAAGAGCATGTGTTACTTGTTAACGAGTCCGTCAATAAAATATAACTTCCTATTTATCTTTGTCTATTGTATCGATATCATATTTTTTTCTAAATATATCAACTTACTTAGAGTTATTCTGTTTGGAATCCATATGTTTCATGTACACGAAGCTTTAGAAAAATATAAGTAAATTCTTCTAAAAAAATGTTTAAAAATTAAGTTCATGTTTTGCTTTACACCATTTCCCGTACATAGCAGTGTAGGCAGAGGGAACCTGGAATTCTAGTAATAAGACACTCCGTCCACATTAAGCCATTTCCGTTTTCTGCTTTCCACCGAATTCTGAACGCGTTCACAAGATGCCGGAGCCAGAAAATGAAAAAAAAAATCATTTCCTCAAGTGAGAATCAAACCCACGTGTCGCGATTACAGGCGCACACTTGCGTCCTTGCGCCACGACTGGCAATTTATTGATAAAATAAACAAAACGAAAAGTAACAACAATTAATATTTTGTACCATAAAAAAAAATGTGACTATTTACACATAATAATACTAAACTGAGTTTCTATAATAGAATAAACAACAAGCAATGTACGGTGACACGACTTATATAACGCACTCGTATATACATACATACATACATACAATGTACGTATGTATGTATGTTTATACAAAAATGTATGTGTATGTATGTATGTGTATACATACATACACATATATAAACACACATGTGCGCAACAAAGCCGGCAAACCGCAAAGGTTTCCGCGTTACATGCTCCGTTAGATAACGTATTTACTTATAATAACTTATAATGATACTGTTACCATTGTTTTCTTCTTATTATGTTATAATTTCTTTTGTTCTTATATCAGCTTCACGCTGTATCCCGCACACGGCAGGGTAGGCAGAGGGAACCTAGAGTTAAGACACTCCGTTTCTTACCTTTCGCCGAGTTCTGGAGGCATTACGTGTTGAGTGGCGGAATGTAAATGTAAGAAAATATATCACTTCCTCGAGTGAGGATCGAACCCAGAACCAGTCGATTTTACAGTCACACTTTGTGCCCCTGCGCCACGACTGGCCTCATAGATTTTTCTTATATTTGCCGATAAATCAATAAACATTTGAATAAAATTTCATCTATGTTTGTACATAACCATGCAGATATCGGAGTGTATAAGTAAAATGTTATATAGATATTATTTTTTTAAATTTATGAATACAATTACATACTAATTAATCAGAAGAAGTCAAATAAAATAAATAATTAAAAAGTAAATCAAACATTTATGGTGAGTCCATACCGTAAAAGGTTGAGGATTCGATTCCCATTCCAGTAGTATAAATCATATTTAATATTTTCATTTCCTATCTCTAGTAAACGCGGTGTTGAGTTTCGCCACTCAACATGCAATACCTATAGAATCGGGCGAAAAGTGGAGAACGGAATGGACTGGAGTGTCTTAACACTTAGGTTTCCTTCTGCCTTCTCCGCTATGTGCGAGATACAGCGTAAAGCTAAATACATCTATCAAACGTAAGGTGTGGCTTTATTATTATCTTAATCGATAATTAAAGTAATATTTCACAGTATGCTTTCGGTGATTAGAATTTTAGTCCTATAATCTTTTGGATAAAAATCAGACTTTACTTTTAATCTTTGTTCCATGAACTCGCTTAACCTAGTTCTTCTATCGATTGTTTTTCTTTTGGCTAAGATATTTTTATCAGGCGTTTTTATATTATTTGTAACATTTTTGAAGTGTCATTTCACACTTAGGAAAGAAAAATATTTTTTTTTTAGTAAAGGGTATAGAAATTCAGCTATGTTAAAAAGTTCTACATACATTTTATTCTAAGTACTAGGTATCCTATACATAGATTGATATGTTTTATTTATCATTTGATTAAATAAGCGTTTAACTTGTATTAGAATATTTGATATTCTCTTCTCTCGGACTACTGAAAAAAAAACTGGCTGATGCCTAACAAACCAACCCTTCTTAGTACTTTTGTTAACTTTTACATACACATCGTTTTTGTACATCATAGAAGAAAAATAGATAATATTTTGTAAAACCCAAAAATATCACTGAAAAATAGACCATAGAGGTTGTATCCTTAGCAATAAAAAATAGTTTTTTACTCTTAATTATAAAGTTTAATTAATTATATAATTATAGTTAAAATATAAAAATGATGTAAGTTTATATTAATTACACATGATAATTTGTTATAGGCCTTAATTTATACTAAGTTATTATAATGTAATGTACTTCATACAAAACGTTAAATTTAGAGTCAAATTTGAGGGATATAAAAGCTCAAGTCGTCTTTGAAAGCTTCAACTATACAAGTACATACATACTTCCTTCAACGACTGCTTGAAAGAAAATTTTGACTGCTAAATTTTTTTAGTGAAACAAACCAGGCTTGATGACTTAAAGTGTTTTTTTTTCTACCCTTAGGTGTCTTACCAGGTTAAATTTTGGTCATGTTGATGATGTTATTCATGTTTTACTTATTTAGTATAGTTTCAAATTTTTCTACTTGAATTATGCCTTTTTGTTCATATCGTGAATACTGCTATGATTTTTTTTCATAATATTCGAGCTCTATTTTATGTGAGTACTTTTGCTTTTAAAATACCAATCATCGTACTATCAATAATTTAATACGAAGATATAATAATTAGAGAAAAAATAAAAAAAATTGAGGCCAGTCGTGGCGCAGGGGGACAAATATTGACTCTAAAATCGACTGGTTGTGTTTTCGATCCCCACTCGAGGGCGGGAAATATTTATTTACATTTATTTATATTTTCATTTCTTCGCTCTGGTGTCGAGGCAAAGGGCCACGTTGAGTTCCGCCACTTAACATACAATGCCTCCAATAAAAGTAAGTCGGCGGTAAGTCGGGAACGGAGTGTCTTAACTCTAGGTCCCCTCTGCCTACCCTGCCTGTGCAGGTACAGCGTGAAGCTGATTAAATAAAATTTTAATAATTAGAGAAATAATAAAGAGATTTTACTAAAATCACTTTACAGATCGTAAGTTTCAATGATTTTGTTTCATAAAAGAAAAAAATCTTACATCGTGAACATAGAACAGCTAGCTAGACAAAGTACAAAAGAAAACTACCACAATTAAAAGGCGCTATTGCAGCCTCTCAATTATAAATTCACCATTGTTCTCTCAAGGAAATAGTTGCCTCTACAATAGACATTTCTACAATTGCAATAATACCACAAGTTTCATCACTTTTCAATACAACTATAATACTTTCATAATATTTATATAACTGGAAAAAGAAAAATGTATATAGCTCGCGTAACAGCATCTAGACTTAGTGATCATTTTTAGCGCTAAATAGATTGTTGTGTAATTATGTACTAGTTTTTGTACGCTACGCTTTATTTCTAACTAGATGCTGAAGCGCGGTTTCGCTCGCCTAAAATTATTTTTATATTATAGTATTATATTATGTTTAAATATATATTTTTTAATAAAAAGTATTCTATGTCCCTTTCTAATATCACTAGAATAAGTGTATAAAGTTTCATGATAAGCGATTGAGTAGTATTGACATTAATTTTTAGTAATTTTGTTTTCTTGTGAATGTAATAGTGTAAAGCAATAATATTTTTAAAAACAATTGGACTATATCTTTTTTATTTTCACGAATTTCAATACACATCATTGTCATGTAAACAAAGAAAAGGTACAACTTAAAGTCGGAGAATAAAAAGGTTTTTGAAAAAAAAAATTAAACTCACATTTTTTCACGTCTAGATCTTTGTCAAACTGTCAGTCAATTGCAAAAAATCTTATTAGCCTTAAATTTACATTTTTCATTCATGTTTAATATTTTATGAATTTATTAATAAATTGATTTTATCATTGAGAATATTGTAATGTTGTAAATTATAAAGTATAGTCTTTAATTGTTATTATTATTATATTTTGTGTAACTACCATTTGGTTTCACCCGGATTATATTTATATTTAATAAAAAGTCATTTTTAATATAATTATAAAATTCATAATCTAGATCTATTAGGCTAGATCTAATAAATTTGCTTTCATCTGAAACAGCTTCATTAAAATCTTAGGGGTGTAATAATAAACATGGCCGCTGCGTTTTAAGCAGGAAACGTTTCGGTCTCGCCAACTTGTAATTAGGGTTGCCTATAGCAATATTCAGTATTTGTAGTATAAAAGCATCAAGACTTATTCCGTACACAGAAAAGTAGGCAGAGGGAATCTGGGAACCTACTGTGAAGACACTCGGTTTTCATCATCATCTCATCAACATTTCCGTTCTCCACTATTCGCCAAATTCTTGAGGCATTGCGTGTTGGGTGACGGAATCTGCGCTGCGTTTTGGCTCTGTACTAAAGCGACGATCATGAAAATACTATTTAGTATTTTCAATAATTTATTTCAATAATTCATTACACCGGGTGGGTATCGAACCCACATATGATACGATTACTCTACGCCACGACGACATCTATATATTTGTAGCGTCTAAATCTGTATTATAATTCTAAAAAAGTGTAGCTTTGTATACCATTATATCGAATTCAATAGAGTGATGGAAAGTCTAGGAGATATAAATAATTTAATCTTGTAATCGGTTTGTTTCTACATAAAAGTTACGTAATGGTGAATGACAACTCGTCTACTATATTAAGGTCAGAGCTTAATGGATATTTTTGTTACGTTATATAACAATCGTGCTTATCTAAAACATCAATAAAGTATATTATAATCTTTTAGTCAGGATATCAATCTGAAATGGCGATTGCTTGTATAATTTTTTTAACATCACGCATCCCGCACACAACAAACAAAGGGAGCCTAGTCTTAAAACACTCCTTTTCCATTTTCCACCGATTTGGGAAGGAATTGCGTGTTGACTGGCGAAACTTAACCAGAGCGAAGATATGAAAATATTAAATAATTAATTTACCTCGAATGGAAATCGACCCCACAACCGGTCATGTTGACAGTCACATGCTTGTGCCCCTGCACTACGACTGATCGGCAAAAACGGCAAATTAGTTATTTAGACATTATATAATAAATTAAAGAGTAAACTTTAAAGAGTACATCAATAACACAATTTAATTATATATTCTTTTGGCGAAGTGGCAACCCTGACTGTCGGGTAATTAGAATATTTCCGTGCGACCTATTTACATTTTGTGGGTCTCTTTAAGATTTTACTTTCTACTCACCGAGCACCTATAGGTATATAACTAGATGTATAATTGTGATGAAAAGATGTTGCTCTATTTGCCTTTCAGAATGGTAGAATTTTTTAACAAAAACAAATAAGATTTTAATATCCTTACATTTATTATTATCTTATTCACCAAATTTATTCAGCTTAGCGTCGGACTTTACAGATTTTGATTGTATATACGACGTTGTGAGTTCGATTCTTATTTGAAGAAATTAATTATTTCTAGTTCCTCGCTGTGGTGGCTTAACTTTTGGGTGAGAAGTGAGAAATGGGAGTGTCTCAAGAGTACTTTATATGTTTCTAAAAAGTGTTTTTCTTTCTTAAGCGTGGAACGACACGTTGAAATTATAAAAAGAATCTAACATATAGTTTTATAACCTATATCTTTATCCACTATGTTACCTGATTTAAATACTTAACTATCACCTCTCCACGACAGACATTGGTAGTATATAAAAGATGATACAAATAAAAGCATTATTAACGTACAATAATGATCTACTGAATAGAGGCATAGAGGCAGGCATAAGCCTACGTCCCATTGTCTTCAGTAAGTCACTTTCACGTATGAGTCACGATACAATAGTACTGGTTTACTGTAAAATACCAGAAGTGCCTATATATAATGGGATCGTAATCTTTGATTAATTTAAATAATAAGTTTTTAAACATATTTTTTAGCTTCACGCTGTATATCTCACTTGGCAGGGTAGACATAGGGAACCTGGAACCTCGTGGTGAGACCTTCCATTTCCATTAAGATACCTCAGTTCCCAACTTTCTAAAGAATGATATATATTACATGTACTGAATAATTTTAAGTTTAGTTAGTTTACTGTTTAGTAGAAACAACGTCTTTTTCACATTAAATATTGGAATATTTAGTATAGAAATTTACTTTTTTTGTTTGCTATTATTCTATACTATTTAGAATATTTAATGCGCGTCTCGTAGCCTTGTCGTGTTTCATCATTTGAAATAAATCAAATAATCGAACTCGCTTTCACCAGCAAGGGGGTATTTATAAAAACAGATTACGTCGTAACAATTGCATCAATTTATCGCACTTTATAAAAGATAGTTGGCACATTATTGCACGTCTAACGCTTGAGCAATTTAACATTCTATACATTGTTGATATATGTAGGTACCAATCTATTTCTATACTTCCCTTTTATGTTTATATATTTCTATAGGTAGGATAAAGGTGAAGTTTGACTACGCTTATCTCAGGAACTTTTTGTTCGAATTAAAAAAGTCTTTATATTAAATCGGTTGGTTGTGGGTTCGATCTCCGCTCGAGGAAAATCAAATTACATTTATATTTTCATTTCTTCGCTCGGGTGTCAAGGTAAAACGCGGCGTTGAGTTCCAACAGTCCTCCAGAACTGGGCGGAAAATGGAGGACGGTGTGTCTTAACACTAGGTTCCCTCTGCCTGCCCAACGGTGTGCAGTCATTCTCAATTATTGTATATTAAATGATCTATTTATAAGGTTTATGCTGTTAACAGCAGTTGAGGCCTGTCGTGACGTTAGTCGTTTCTATTTGACCACGGAGGCTGAGCCACGGTTAAAAGTAGTTACAAAATGTTAATATTTAACATTTATATAATTTTAAACTACGT
The DNA here is from genome assembly GCA_917862395.2 of Heliconius sara. Taxonomy (NCBI): domain Eukaryota; kingdom Metazoa; phylum Arthropoda; class Insecta; order Lepidoptera; family Nymphalidae; genus Heliconius; species Heliconius sara. The sequence goes on along the minus strand of OU860783.2, from coordinate 2,444,408 downwards.
AATGGATTGTGTTGAATATGATAATTGAATTAAGAAAGTTCTCACAGCTAATATTGAATATTTATTTTGAAATATTGACTTTTTTATGATAATATTTGTAATATTTATGATAAGATTACTACTTTGTGACCATGACTTTAATATATTTTTACCCGAAATTTGTTAAATTGTAAGGAATCAATTAAATCCAACAATGATATGGGTAGGTTAAATTTTACAACTTACAAGTATATATAAAAATATATTCAGCACTCAGCAAGTTAAGCAGAGGGAACCTAGTGTCAAGATACTCCGTACCCCAATTTTCCGTCGAATTTTGGTATATTAATATCGTTTATTGAGATTTCAACTAAAGTTAATCGGTCTCACTGTCAAATAATAAAAAAAGTGAGAGTCAAAATTACGCAGCAACGTAGACAGAACAACAGCGAATACCAATATATCGGTGTATAGCGTTGTTGCAACCGTAACGTGAGATTCGCGAAAGTTGACCACCAAAGCGGGCCACTGGGTAAAGAGAATTTGGCTCATGCTGGCTACCTGGTCACCTACTTTGTTTATAAATTTTTAAATTTACAGTGCCGTTTTTTTTTTGGTTAGTAGGTTCTTATTTAGTTGTAGAAAATAAAAAAAAAATAATGAAATCATAGTTGCTGTCTAGAGTTGTTATGCCCGAGCGTATAGAATTTTTTGATGGAAAATGAGTAAAAATAAAATTAATTAATGCAAAAAAAAAGTTACTTGAGTAATTAAAATTATAATTATTAATGTATGACTGTAAAATTTACAAAGTTTCATATCAAAACATCATATGATGATATATTTGTTTTTTTTTTTTTTTATGGAAAAGACACGGCAAACGAGCGTGCGGGTCACCTGATGGTAAGTGACTACCGCCGCCCACGGCCCCGTGCAACCCCAGAGGAGCTACAGGTGCGTTGCCGGCCTTTAAGGTGGATTGGGCTCCGGAGCCCGGCATTACCTGAGGCGAAACGCAGTGGCATAAAACCACTACTTCACGCCGGTTTTAAATGCCGGGGGTGGTAATGATCCGGTCGAGTCTGCCCATGCGTGTTGCCATTGCTGGCGACGTGACTCTACCACACGTAGTTTAGTCACCTCTTACGACACCACCAGTACCAGGATGATCCTATTCTAGGCCGGGATCTCACGGCAAAAATTTGTTTTCTGTAGCTTGACTCTGTATCCCGCACGTACAAGGTAGACCGCGGAGAAATGTAAATATTAATAACTAATAATTTATTCCCACGAGTGGGGATCGAACCCACAACCCGTCGCGTTACAGTCACACACTTGTGCCCCTGTGCCACGACGGCCTTCAATATTTAATATAATGTATATTCGATATTCGACATTCAATCATGTATGGACGCGCAAGGTGACAGCCGTAAGAGGTGATTATAAATTGTTATCATAATATTATAGCAATTTTTTCATCAGCTACGTTTAATACAGAATGCCCCTTTATTTTGAATAATATGAACAAGTAAATAAAATTTTATGTATGTATGTTTCCATGAAAATAACCTTTTTTGAAATTCATAAAGGAGGACGTGTTTTTTGTCTTTCCGTTGCATCAATTATAATAGCTTTATAAATAAACTTTTTATATAAATATTTAGTCCCTACGAGGAGATGGAATGTTTCTGAGATGTTTCTGGACGTACTTACATGCGATTATCTCGATTCTTTCGTATTTTGAAGAATGGTTATATTAATAATTATATTATTAACGTTGAGGCCAGTCGTGGCGCAGGGGTACAAGCGTTTGACTGTAAATACGCCGTTGTGGGTTCGATTGTCAAAAGTGTTCTAACACCAGGCTGCCTTTGCCTACCCTGCTACATGCGGGATACAGAGTGAAACCGACAACAAAAAATATACTAAGAAAATCAATTCTTCAATATTAAATTTAATATTTTGTTCATAATCTTATCAAAGTAAACCCTACACTCACTAAATTAACAACTGACTGATTTATCTAAACGAGGAAATTGAAAAGGCTTTTCCTGTACGCTTTCAAACTACTTTCGACTCAAGTGCTCAATATTTCAGTTCCAATATCTGTTACATTTGCATCTTTATATTATACTAAACTAAGCTTAGAGAAAGCGCGCGCCGGTTCGAACTGGTTCGGACCTCGCCTCATTATAAAATATAGAACACTACCTGGTCACTACTTGGTTAGTTTCCTCGATTACGTCGAGATTATATATATTTTTGTTATTTATGGTACAGGAAATTATAAATCTATAAGCTTTGAAGTTAAAATAAGTGGAAGAGATTTCTCTGTGACGCCTGTCGTATTAATATAGCTATAACGCTGTAGAGATTAATTTACGACGACATTTTATAAGGATTTGGAATTATTTCATATATTAAGTGTTTCAATATCACTTTAAATATTATATTTTTTTATTTGCATATTTGAATTTGTGATATGTCTCTTTATTGTCCTCTTTGGGTCAATTCTCGGTATATTGCATGATGCAAGGCACTCATCCTTGTAAGACAAATTTAATTTGAGGCCGTCGTGCTATAGTGACACAAGCGTGTTTTTGTAAATGCAAAGGTTGTGGGTTCGATTCCCACTCGAGGAAATTAAGTAAAGTATTTATAAATATTTTCATTTTTTTGTTCTAGTAACAAGGCAAATTGTTGTTGAATTCCTCCACTCTACAGGTAATACCTCAAAAATTCGATAGAAAGTGGGGAACGGAGTTTATTAACAATAGATTCTCTCTGCTTATTCTGCTATATGCGGGATACAGCGTGAAACTGAAAAAAATGTACTTAAAGCGAGCTTTTCATTATGTAACATGTGAAAGTTTGGATTAGAAAGTCTTGGTGCCTTATAAATTAGGTTTTGCAATCTTAATCCAAGTATTTATGATTAGGCTAACTTACCGCCCAATATTACGTAAGTTAATGAAATTGATACCTAACTATTGTACCAATAATACCGGTTCTATAAGACGTTATAATTTAAAAAATTGAATTATTTCTAGACTTGGTCTTGTATTTAAAAAAAAAGTAAAAAACAGAGGGAATCTAATGTTAAGACTGCACTACCACTACATTGAAAGGCAGAGCTTAACGCCGTGCTTTGTATACCAGAATGGGGAGTTGAAAATAATTTTAATATAAACATTACCGCCGAGTGGCATCGACACCACAACAACCGCTGTTATACTCAAACTTTATCACATTGCGCTGCGACAGCCTCAATTTTTTTTTAGCTTCACACTGTATCCCACACAGCAGTTAAGGGCACTCCATTAGACGTTTCCGTTCAAACCAATTTATTTTCTAGAAGAAAGATCTCTTTCATGGTAATTCTATCTTCTTAGAAGAAACGTGACATTTAAATTTAATTATAATATTTATGCGTGGTTTAAGTGTTAAACGTTCGTGATTGAATTTCGCTCTCTCGCCTAGTGCGTGATAATATTCATTCAATAGCAGGTAATAATGTAGTATTATTGAAAACATTCTGTTTAATAAATATTAAGAAGGAAAGGAAGAGATCACCTGTGGTAATAAGGCCGCCTTTACACCATACTTTTCCATTGTTTTCTCAGTATATAATTATTATTTTGTTGGTGTAATAAAGTATTAAATAAATAAATTATAGGTACCTACTTGTAAAGAAAAACTATATTCTAAATACGAAACTTACTGCGTCCGTCATGGTTCAGCATCACACTTTTGACCTATTATGTAGAGATATTGCGTAATAAGTGACGTAAATCAACGCCGCACTTTTCTATTCCACCGAATGGAAATCGAACCAACAACTCTGGCGTTTACGGATGCTAGATTATTGTATTAAATACGACAAATAAAGTGAGAGCTAATATAAGTTACATATTAAAATTAAATATAGATACTTATTTTTCATATTATATAATATTAATTATATAATTATATAAATCTTATATTAAAAAGCAATTTAAATAAAGTACCTACACCAATATGCGGTTATTATGAGTTAAATAACAATTGAAATAAAAATGCTGAACGTTGAATACTTACCATCGTTTTGTTTACAACGTGTTGGTTGCGTTATTGTTATCGTTGTCGTGAGAATATAATGGATGCGGTCGTAATGTATGTTATATGGTTTTTTTTTGTCTGCTTCGCGCTGTATCCCGCACACAGCCTACCTACTCTACCTTATACCTACCCTAGGTAGGGGGAACTCAGTGTTAAGACAATCCGTTCCCCTCTTTTCTGGAGACATTGCGTGTTGAGTGGCAGAACTCAACGCCGCGCTTTCCCTCTACACCAGAGCGAAGATATGAGAATATAAATTTAAATAAATATTTCATTTTCTCGACTGGTGTTCGAACTTACAACCAGTCGCGTTTATAGTCTCAATTTGTGCCCCTGCGCCGCGACTGGTCTCATGTTATATGACAATGAGTAAATATTATCTAAGAGCTCCACTCCACGCTGATTTCTTATTGCATATTGTTTTAATATTTATATTTATTTGAAGTTAGTATTTAACACATAATAACTACTTCGTGAGATGCAGATATGAAAAATGTGGAATATTCCAATTTATTTTTTATTAATGGCATTTAATATTTAGTGTAATTAAGTAATAATTTGGAATGATTTTTTTATAGGTTTTCTAAAATACGTTTCCATTATTAGTCTGTAATAACATTATAAAAATGAATAAATAATTTTAGATTTAAATTCCACCTCTGTTAATTCGAACAGATTGAATTCTGAACTATAAATTATAATAGTATAAATTTATATAAACTAATGATAGGTGTTGAAATTAACAAATCAACCTTGTACTTGTGTACTATGAAATATTATTTATTTTGTCGTTTGTCCTTTAAGACTTTATGTATAAATAGATTTTATTTACAAATCAAAATCGATTAATTAATGACTGCCTCGACGATGTCATTGAAAATAATTATATTTGAAATATCGATATTCCTCTAAGTATAATATTATGTTAATAGACAGTGGTCTTTTATATTTTTAAGGGCCTTATTTATAAGCCGCGCCTAACTCTAAGGTCGATTTTGAATTAGTGGTTTCATTTTTAAATTATTAAAATAGTGTATCAAGATCAATTTCACAGTTGAAAGAAATTTATAAATACGAGTCAAAGTCCCATACGCGTATATGTACTGTAGAGTACGTGCACCCATGTAGAAAAATTGTGTTAAAAATACTTCGTTCCCCATTTTAACCGACGAAAACACAAAATATGTTTGTCGCGTATTTTTCTTTGTTTAAACTCAAATGTAAACATTGTAGGAGGTCTGTCGTGGCGCAGAAGCACAAAGTGTGACTGTAAAATCGATTGCTTGTGGGTTCGAACCCCACTCGAGTAAGTGAAATATTTATTTACATTTATATTTTCATTTCTTCGCTCTTTGCTTGAGGCAAATCGCGGCGCTGAGTTCCGCCACTCAAAACGCAATGCTTCTATGCCGGCGGAAATGGGAAACGGAGTGTCTTAACACTAGGCTCCCTCTGCCTACCCTGCTGCGTGCGGGATACGGCGTGAAGTGTGAACGTGATTAAATTCAAATTTCTCCCTACTGAGCAGTTTGATTTTGCAGCGGCGAAACCTAACGCCGCGCCAACTAATTGTAAATACATTTTTGACCGGAATCGAAACGTTCCAAGTGCAAATCCTCTTTATCCCACACCGGATCACGTTGCTACACTGCAGTTGGAAAGGCAAAAGTTTAATTACGCAATTTCGTTGCGTAACAAGTGAAAGAGGTTCTTGCAGTGTTGCACTCGGCGTCGACGCGGCCCGACGTGCGCGTACGCAGCTCACGTTTGAAAGTGTTGACCGACTTGTGAAATAGTGGTGTGCGTCTCATATGTATATATTTATTTATATATAATTTTTATGATTATATCTTAAGCCTATATTTTTATATTTACGTAATTTGGAGAAAGTTTCGTTTCATTTGTTACCGTTTGGATTACGATGTTTTCTTGATATAGTTGTTTATATTTTTCTCTCGTGATATTGTGGTTTGAATTTTATGTCCTTTTTCGAAATGGTGTGCAGCTCGCAAGTGTCTTTGCGTTAATCCCGTTTTTCCTGTTCTCATAGGAATTTCGCGAATAAAGAACTCTTGGTTTTTTCGCGCTGTATCCTGCTCATAGCATTGCGTAGCATAGCAGGGTAAGCAGTGGAAATCTGGGACCCTATAATTAATACACTTGAATTCTGAAAACATTGCGTGCTGAGTCAGAAATCTATAAGCATATGTATATTGCTTTCGTAAGGGAAGTCAGCTGTTGTAACGGAATATTCTTATACATGGTTAAACCCGCGACATTATGTTGTAATGTGAATAAAAAAATACTTATGTGTGTCTTTGTGTGTTCTTAACACTAAGTTCACTCTGCCTACACTGCTGTGTGCGGGATGCAGTGTGAACCTTTTGTCTCATAGGATTTTTACCTTATATATATTTATGTATATACCTATTTTTTACGATATAGCATGTTTATAAAAGTATATAACCTATATTCTTTTATAAACATGCTATATCTTAAAAAATTGTTCCATAGTACCTACTATGAATATCGAATTGTCGAATAATATTAAGAAACTATCGTGGCGCAGGGGCACAAGGGTGTGACTGCAACACGACGGTTGTGGGTTCGATCTCCAAATGAATAAATTATTATTTATTAATATTTTTAATTCCTTGCTCTGGCAGCAAAGCAAACGCCCGGTGTTGAGTTCCGCTACTCAACACGCAATCCCTCGAAAACTTTGTCGGAAAATGAAATAAGGAGTATCTAAACACTAGGTTTCCTTTGCTTATTATAACTATTATTAGGTTCTAATAAAGGTTCATTAGGTTAACATAGACTAATTTCCACACCAATTTCTAATAGTTAGCAGTTTTTAATAATTTATCTTCCACATAAAGACACCGATCAGTTAAGATTTTATTATAAGTATCGATTTCTAATGAAATCGTTAATTTTCAAATTGATACTTTTTTAATAGACAAAAAACATAATAATTACTATATAATTATTGTATTTGCATATATTTTAAAATTATTTTATAAAAATTTTGCTAAAACGGTTTTTTTTCTTAAGATCTTCTTTAAGATCTTAAGTTTCCAACTTGAACCATTGTGTTGTAATTAGTATTCACTTCCTAGAATAAAATCTTTTTATTTTAGTCTTAGTAAGGAAGTGTATACGATTTAATTATATTTTTTTTTCATATTTTTTTATTATATTTAATGAAAATTATATCAACTGTTAGTCATTTACTATTTAAGCTATTGTTGGATTTGTTCAATAAACACAGAATGATATTAAATTAAATTAATCAGCTTCACGCTGTATCCCGCACACTGCAGGGTAGGCAGAGGGAACCTAGTGTTAAGATACTCCGTTTCACACCTTGGCACCAGAGCGAAGAAATGGAAATATAAATTTAAGTAATTATTTCATCTCCTCGAGTGGGGATCAAACCCACAACCAGTCGGCACTTTGTGCTCCTGCGCCACGACTAGCCTCGAAATTAAATTAAATTACATTTATTTTTTGTATTAAATGAAAATATAAATATTTATGTTATTTATATAATTATTTTAAATTTATTTATTTATATTATTTTTATTTATTTGACTTACATAGTATTATAGTTTATCTTTTACAGATAATTTCAATTTAGTTAGGTATAAAAGAAAAAAATCTTGTTAAACTACTCTACTCTACTCTTTATCGCACACAGCAGGATAGACATAGAGAACTTAGTGTTAAGCCACTGCGTTCCCTATTTTCTGCCTAATTTTCGTGTCTTTGTTTGTTGAGTGACGGAACTCAACGCCGACCTTAGTCAGACCTTATGCCAGAGCGAAGAAATAGATATATTAATAATAAATTCATTCCCTCAAATGATAATCGAACCCACATCGAATCGAACACACACACTCGCGGCGAATTGACAATATTTATATAAAGAATTGTCATTATACCTTTGGAATTTTTATGTTTTCAATTTTAAATTGCATACTTTTTATTATAAATGTGTTTTCTTTCTGGTGTTTAGTATAGGTACTCAAATATAATCTTAATACTCGAGTTATTTGGAATATGCTATATATGGTATAGGTTATTATGTTTATTTATATGTATATTTTGAACATATGTTTTGTGCATTAATAAGTTAAATATGTAACAATGACGTAAATCACTAAAGAGAACGTATTTTTCTTTATGCAGCAAACGAAAATGCGGCCAGAACGTGACTAGTACATAACGTTTTATTATATATTTAAAAAAACTGTTCAAAATATTCTTATATATTTTTTATATTTTATTTTGCTTGTATAATAATTATAGACGAACACGGGGACTACAATTAGTACTTAATTGATATTAAATCTGTATTTATATCCTCATTACGCACAATTTACGCATAAAAGACATAACAATTCATAAAACTATTCTATTATTAATAAAACTTTTAATGCAATTTAAATTAAGCTATTAATAAGACTTTTGATAATTTAAAATTAATTTAATAGTAACTACATATACAAACTTTAATAGTAATATAATCTCTAATTGAAAATGTTACATACATACGGACCGGACGGAAGTGACATTTTAATATGTAATAGAATATTTTTAATAAAACCAGAAATATGATACACTATCATCGTGTGTACAGTTTCCATAGGTCAATGCAGTGGCACGTAACCTTTTGATTTGATATATAAGAAATTTATATTTCATTCAAATTAAAAAGCGAAATCGCGTTATTAAGTTGTTTTAATATAATTATTAATAACAAAAAAAAAGTATATAATTAATAATAAAATAGCTATTTATGTATCAGACGCACACGCACATCTCTAAAAATATTCATAATAAGAATAATATAATAAATAATAATAAATTGAATTGAATAACAAGTGTTTATCGTGCTTCGGGCATATGTAAATTGTGATGTGAAAATGTCAGTTTGCGTATGGGACCTGATGGATTTAGTGCCAATGAGGTGTCAGTGGATAGAGAGATTGCGACACTGCGGGAAGACGCTGTTGAGGAGACAACGGAGACTTATACGGAGACTTAAGAAGGTATTTGTTTTTGTGAACATTCAGCTATGGACATAGAAATAACTTAGTTTTAAGACACTCCGTTATATATGTTTCTTGTATGACGGGGCTTGTTTTGTTACCAGTTCCTCGTTTCCTCGAGTGGGAGTCAAACCCACTGTACTTGCTACTTATATCTAAATTATTATTAAATTAAAATAATGAAAATAACTATATGTTTATTTTATACAAATATTAATAATGCATTTTTTACATAAAGGTATTAGTATTTTTCTGTTGAGTAGAATTTGCATATAATATTTTTATAGTCAATTAAAAATTTACGTTCCAATTTTACGATTATATTTATTATTTTAATTTAATTTAAATATTATTTACTACTCTTAAGTATAGTGAACCCGGAAAACCTGAGCGGAATCCTTTTTTCTAGCTTCATACTCCATCCCGCCCATGGCAGGCAGGCAGGCAGCGGGAACTTGTGAACCTACTGTTAAGACTCTACTATGGAAATTATAAGACCGTCGTGGTGCAGAGTCATAAGTGTGTGAGTCTACGGACGGTTGTGAGTTTGATCCCCACTTTAGAAAATAGATTACTATTCATAAAAATTTTAATTTCTTCCCTCTGACACTAAGGCATAAACCCTCAGATTCCCTCTGCCTATCCTGGCGTGTGCGAGATACAGCGTGAAGCTATTTTTATTTAACTCAATATATTTTTTAGCACCGATACTTAATTTTTTTCATTTCCTACACGTAATATACGTAAGCAAGATGAAATCTGAGATTACATTTTAAAGGCCGGTGTCCATACGTCATCTCTTTGGTCCATTCACATCGATCGCTCCTATAAGGTTGATATGTGTGTCGCTTACTATCGCAATATCCTGAATATTTTTTGTTATGTAAATTGATTTTTTTAATATATAAAAATGTTGCTTGTAAGTTGGTATTTTTTTTTAACTGCCGGTTTGTTGGGCAATTGAAATAATAATTATTTTACTACAAAAGTACACCAATATATGATATTGATAAGGAATTACTGATTACAGTTTTACCCGTAAGCAATAGGTAAAGGAGGAAATTGTAAATTCGACTGTATTTTTTTATGTTTGTTACCTCCGAACTGGTTGAAACAATTTTGATAATTCTTTTTTTATCTGAAAGATGATGCTTCCCGTGTGGTACCATTTTAATTTAGTCAATTTCTGACTATGGTGTCCTTGAGAACATCACATAAGTTTTAATTTTACAGTATGTTCGCGACAAACGGAGGAACAACGTAATACCACGTCAATTGATTTCGATGATTCTTTTCTTATTAGGAAAGATAAACTTCAAAGGTAGTTTGGTTAAGTTCTGACTATGAAATCGGGTTAAAATTGAAAAAGTCATTATTTTTTTGTTAAAGATTATATTAATTACATATTTACTTAACTTCACATGTTATCCCTAGAGGGGTACTCAGAGAGGACGGGACGGAGTATATTATTATTGTTTTTTGGTTTTGTTATATTAAAGTGTCTTCAGTTGCCTTATAAACGTATTAATATGTATTTATATATGTTTCATACATTTCTATAATTCATACAAATGAAACGCAAAAAACTACATAAATATATATATACCGACATTGAACCGACCCAGTTTCGAAAATGCACCACCGCCTTTGCGAAACACGTCAGTCCGTGACAATACATATTGTGAAACAGTTCCCGAGGGCTCATTGTCTTATACAATTTATTGTAATTTAATTTTGTTCCTTACTTTAGTTCTTAAGGGACGTCGGTGCGTATAAGTTGGTATTATCCTGCTTTGGATAATATATTTTTGTGAGTAGTACTTACATTTTTTTTTATTTATTTAGATTTTTTTTAGGTGCCACGACGGCCCCAAAAAAACACCTATTATGTTTTTTTTTGTGTTAGATATACCCTTTTTTATCTTTGAGATAGATATACTATCTCATATTTATAACGAAATCTACGAAAGGATATTTATTTCAAGCTTAGTATTCCTGTGGTCAGGCAAATACACAGGAGACCACTATAGAGTCGTTTTAAAATGTTCTTAAATCTCTTACTATTTATTAATAATTTTATTTACTTTTTTATTACCACTTGTATTCTTTTTTTTATTTCAATTTAATTTAAAAATACACATCATAATTATATTTTGTATTTATTTATATAGCATTTGTGAGACTTACCTGTACTTACTTTTTAATTAGCAGTATTTTAATATGAATTTTGAGTAACTATAAATAAAAAATCAAATAATAGATAGATATTTTATTTATTACTATAATCTACTCTGATTTTACTTAAACATAAAGTGTATTTAACTTACTTTTTCTTTTATTTTTTGAGTCTAGTTCTATGACATTGTGTCTACAAATAGGTAAAGAAACTATTTTAGCTAAGAACGTTTCTTCCATTATCAAGATAAAATTTATTATAAAAATTTATTCTGTCAAATATTACCATCATGGTTCAGTTCGAATACGCGTGACTTAATGCGATGATTGGAGCCTTAAACACCGCTCGATCATATTATTATGTCACCAAATAGGTGTCTCCTTTTGCTAGGCGTCACGAAGCGCGGCGTTCGGTTCCGTTATAAGCACGTAATATTTGACGACAAGTGGAAAAGGAATGACTGATCACTATGCTCATTCAAAATTAAAATGTTCTTTGTTCAATTAGGTTATTACAAGCTTACTTATGAATCGTCATGTTACGTAGAAATGGCAGTAGTCAGTCCTACAGGAAGCTGCCACAGGGTCGGAAGGCAGTTCTGCTGTGGAGAGCCGGCGAGAAGACAGTGGCTCTTTTTAAAATATAGTTTACAACGAATGTATATATAATATATTTTTTATCTTTTAGAGGCCGTCGTAGCGCAGGGGTATGATTGTATCGCGACAGTTGTAGATTTGTGGGAGGAAATAAATTATTGTTTATCAATATTTTCTTTTCTTCGCTCTGGTAATAAGGCAAAAGCCCGGCGTTAGGTTCCGCTACTCAATACGCATTGCCTCGACCATACTCCCTGTGCCTCCTGTGACTCTTTTCTTTCCCTGTGCCTATTTTACTGTGTGTGGAATACAGCGTGAAGCTGTCTTTTTCCCCCTTTATACCACATAATACAGGTGATTAATAAACAACAAAAAAAAACAACTTTCGATTTACATAACGTAGTCGTCATCACCAAAATACAGGAAAATTCTATTGTAATCGGGTTAATCGAATGATTTGCGTCAACAATATCGATGATATTTTGTTAGTCGATTTACTAGAGGTTTTGCTGCCGTTATGACATGACCTAGAAAGTGGTTACGGTGCCGTCCTAACGGTTAGCATTGTTTCTATTGGTACCAAATGTATCTTTATTTTGAAAGTTATACTTCTTGGTAAGTTTTGTACATTATTTTGTTTGTAGTAAGTAGTTTGTTTAGCATGTTGAACGAAGGCAGTTGCTATCTGGGGATTTATTATATTAAAATTGTATTTTTGTCAGGCCATTATATAAAAGGGGCTCAGAATAAAAGTATGATTTAGTACAATGCTTTATTCGTACGTCCACTGCTACTTCTCAAGCCGAACTGACTTACCAATTACAAAATACTTTATAAGAAATCTTAAACAAATATTAAGTGGGTAGATAAATAATAATATATTACACTGAATCTACAAGTATTGACAAGTACACGAAAACAATGTCTAAACAATTATATGTAATTTATATAAATCTAACAGCTCGGCCTTCCTGAAGAAAGGCGAGTCCTCTCGCAACCGCATTAACATTAAATAACTAAGCAACTTATATGAACACATACAGTAACTTACATTATACCAAATATTACTTTATCTGATTAATATTACATAATACAATAATAGTAATTAAAGTTTTTTTTTTATTAATTTAAACATCACACACAAATTTAAATTTTATAACATACATTTTCATAACTTAATAGTTGTTTACTATTTACTCTGTAAAAAAAAACAAAACAATTGAAGTTATTTTCATTTTTAACCATTATTAATATTTAAACAAATAAAAACAAAAGAAAATGTTCACTATTCACATTCACTATTCAAATTCACATCTATAGCAACATTTCGATTCTCTATAGTCATCTGCGCCATTTCTACCTCTGCACTGACCAAATCACGGGCCTATAAATGCTGCAATCTGCTGGGGATATCCATGAAATCAATTTCACTCACCACTCAGCTCACAACATTATAGTCTGCCCTCTGTCATCTGTGCATATAATCATGACACTGATACATCTGTAGCCTACATCTGCGCAGTCTGCTAAAAAAACTATCTGTGCCAACTTCTGGCACTAGCCCAATAGCCCACGCTGTAGTCTGCTACTGTAATCATCTGTGTCTCGGCACTGACCATTCTCATGTTCATAAATCATATTCATAAATTCCATATCAATATCACAATCATTAAATATAGCCATATCAATATAACATCAAAATACACTGACATCAAAATAATATACTTTTAAATCAAAGCTCAGTAATCAAATCTTAAACAGTTTTCATTTGTCCTTTTAAGAAATACAACACTTAGAAACATATTTAAATTTCATAATTTAGTACATTAATGTAGTAACTAATAATTCGCATGGTACTCATTACTCTGTGTCATTACTGTTTTCTTCAGATTCGTAGCTAGGAACATCTCGTTGAAAAGTTACCCATGGGTGTATTTTATCGATTGCAACTACGTTTTCATACCTATTACCATACTTATTATTTTTACGTATTAAAGGTGTATCTTCAACTAAATAACGATCGTTAGGTAAGACTTTAAAAATTCTGTATGGACCCTGTTATTTTGGTAATAATTTTTTGATTTACCTATGCTATCCTTTTCACAATAATTACGTTCTATGCGGACCAAGTCGCCAATTTTATATGAATGAGCGATTTTGCGAGTTTTATCATTTATTCATATTAATTTGATTGATTGATGATAATATCTATTTTTCATATTAATTTGATTTTCTATAATTTGATCACTAACCTTATCCCTAACAGTTACGAGTTCATTTTCAGACAACCGTTTTTCGGTGTCGTCAAATATTTCGTTAATTATATTTTCTGTGCTACTAACTATTTTATGAATAGTGGTATTTAAACCTAACTGAATATCCCCTAAGCATTCATCCCATAAATTATCTTTAAGGCCATGGCATTGTGTGCTAAGCGCGTCCGATATTGTTCGATTAAATCTTTCGACTTGACCATTTGCTCTCGGTGTTGCCACCGAATTAAGAATATGCTTTATATTACGACTTTTAACGAACGCTTTAAATTGATTGCTAGCAAAACATGATCCTCTATCCGTAATAAGTCTTTGTGGATTACCAAAATAGCTAAAATGTTCTTTAAATACGTTAATAGTGGTAGATGTTTTAGTATTCTTCACAGCTGATATATTAATAAATTTCGTAAAAGCGTCAACTATAACTAGTATAAATGTTTTACCTTTTCGACTTCGAACAAATAGTCCAAGATGATCAGCGTGTATTGTGTGAAATGGTATATCTTTCTTAGGTATAGGAAAAAGCATTCCTTCCTTCCTACCCCCCGGAATTTTATGATAGGCACATTCCAGGCATGAATTACAATATTTCTTAACAAATTTTCGCATTTTTGGAAACCAAAATGTTGATTTAACCCTCTCTAATGTTTTTTCAAACCCAAAATGACCGATATCGTCAGGATTCATGCGTAAAATTTGCCACCTAACCCCTCTTACTGGTACAACCCATTTAATTCCATCATCCGTCTTTTTATAAACTTTTCCTCCTTTTAATTGATAATTATTATATATATCAACGGTAGCTTTTGTGTTTTTTAATAGTAAAGTTTCTTTTATTTTTCTTATTTCATAATCACTATTTTGAACGGTAGCTATCCAATCTTCAGTATTAACATTTAATACGTCTAGTATACTTAAATCACATTCTGACGCAGAATCACAAACAGGCCCTCTACTAAGGGCATCTACATGATATATTTTGTTACCAGATCGATATTCTATTTCGCAATCAAACTCTTGGAACTGAATCCACCATCTAGCTAGGTCAGTCAATGGTTTAGCAATAATTGCAAAATTTTTGATGAACCTTCTAAACAAACTTGCCAAACCAATAAATTTTCTAATATCGTGTACATTTTTCGGTAACGGAAATTCCGAGATAGCTATTGTTTTTCGAGAGCCTGGTCTAATACCATTTTCACTAACTTCGAAAATGTTTTAGCTGGAATTAAAATATCACCCATTTTCTTTTTTTACTAAAACAACGGGACTGGCATACGAGGAATTTGACTCTTTAATAACACCGGCATTTAACATATTTTGAACCATTACCCTTACTAATTCCCTATCCGCATATGGTAACCTATATGGTCGGTATACAACAGGCTTAGAATCAGTTAACTCGATATCCATTTTAACAATGTCGGTAAAACCTAAATCTTTTAATCCACAAGAAAAACAAGTTCTAAATTCATTTAGTAATTGTTTTAAGCTGTTTACTTGTTCATTATTTAAACGTTCCCCTATATTAAGTTCATCTAAATCTTCTAAATTTAAAATATTAACAGGTATTTCGTCGATAATTGGTTTAGCTCTATTTATTAATGTTCCTTTTTTAATTTTTTTTTAATCATTAAGAGAAATATTTAGTAGTAAAATTGAACCCTGACCATTTTCAAGTTCGTATTCCCCTGGCATTAAATAGAATTCACGTTTTTGTTGACATCGCAATGAACCGTGTACATAAAACAAACCAGAGTATTTATTATCTGACATAACCTTCACTATACCAACTGTTTTCGCAGGTATATTTATATTGCTGTTCGAAAATAAACGTAACTTTTCACTACAACATCTTGTAAAATTTAAACCTTGTGGCGTCTTAGTAATAACAATACCAGGTTTTTCCGTAAATGAATGACCTACTAATATAGGATAGCTGATAACATTATCACTTACGATTAACACTTCAATGGTTTCGCAAATATTTTGTATGTTAATTTTAACTTCAGTCTTACCGAGTGGTACAATAAGATTATTGCCTAGACCTCTTAAATTAAGTAAATTATTTTGAGAACATTTTAAATTTAGTTCCATAGCAATATTGTGACGTATTAAAGTACACTGACTTCCTAAATCCACATAACCTACCACTAATCTATCATTCACCTTCATATTTAGAATATACTTATTATTAGTATCAGAGTCTTTAATTATTTTCAATACATTCTTATTATTATTATTTATTGCTTTACTTGGTAATTTCTGGCACGAAACCGCCAGGTGACCTACTTTGTTACATATTGTACATCTTAGAATACGTTTCGTACATTTATAACTATAATGTTCGGGTTCATTACAATTATAACAGACTATCATTGTACTATCATTTTGTACTCGTGTTGACTTATTATTATTATTAAAATTAATATTATTATTTGGTAAATTTTGACTTATTTTTTTCTGTGAAAAATTTATTGCGATCAATATCTCGAAAATTTTGCTTAACGGATTTAAAATATTTTAACACTTGTTCGGGTTCTGTAAAACCAGCTGCTTTTGCACCTAACCTTACTGATTATCATCTACCGCATATAATAAACAATCAAATACTCGCTAATGAAGTATTTCTAAATGGTTTAGTAATTTTATTTTAGCATAGTAGTAGTGTTCTAACGAATCACCTATTTTAGCTTTTATCGACAACATCTCCGTAAGTAATTCTGCATAGTCATCCCTACTAGGAAATGATTCTAATAATTTTTCTTTCCATTCTGTCCAACTAAATAATAAAGAAGGTAATCCTTCGTACCATGATTTAGCTAAACCAGATAATTTCGGCAAAGCATAATGAATAATCTGTCTATCAGACCACCCGTATATTTGTGAACACTCTTCTACCTTACAAATCCACGTATTTATTGTTTGATCTTTTGACATGGGGTCAAATTCTGGTATAACGTTACCTAACATCGGAAATTTATCATCACGATTTTGTGACTTATTCATTGATTGCAACATTTCACGTATGAGTAAATGAGTATCATGTAAATTATTATCAATGTTACTACGTACCCTCTTTCTTTCACTGTTGGCAATATTCTCACTGCTATGGCGCCGTCGTCGGCCACGGCCATTCCTCAAATGTGATGAACCCTCAACTGCTGCTGCTGCGATGACGCCTTCGATGTCGCCTCTGATGGTGATTCCTTAGACTCCGTCGCGTACTTCTAGTGGATCGCGCGTAACTGACATCACTTGAACTACTTATACATTTGTCGTCGTCGGATTGGTGACGGCGCCGCACTGAATGTCGTAATTTACTACGAGCAGTACTGCGTACCGCCCTTTGCCTTGAAAAATGTGGACGAGTACCTTCCCGTGATGGCCTGGTTGGTTCACGTACACTTCTTGGTGGTGTTAAATCTTCTCTGGTATGGCCGGCCTTGCTTGTGCCCTGATAAGAATTATTTGTCGTGTCCATTGTAACTGATGGTGATTAGCCGAGTACTTTCTTAGCGGGTGCCACTTCTGAGATATAAAAGGGGCTCAGAATAAAAGTATGATTTAGTACAATGCTTTATTCGTACGTCCACTGCTACTTCTCAAGCCGAACTGACTTACCAATTACAAAATACTTTATAAGAAATCTTAAACAAATATTAAGTGGGTAGATAAATAATAATATATTACACTGAATCTACAAGTATTGACAAGTACACGAAAACAATGTCTAAACAATTATATGTAATTTATATAAATCTAACAATTATTACTATTTCTTATCGAGAAAATACAATAATTTTATTTTCCGAATATATAAGTTTAGAATTTGATTTATGCATCAAATACGACTTTTTCAACTTCAAATTCTTTCTTTTACACATGAAATTACCCGTCATAAACCTTAAATTGTTAAATTTGGAATTCCAATTTTTACACTTCAGGTTCATTCAGCAACTGATATACATTTTTTTTATTACAAAAGTCTTTAAGAATAACAAATAGGAAGAATTTAAAGTGTAAAAGTGTGAATTATATATTACTGCGTAAAAGTATGGATTTAGGATTCAGGTTCCCTCTGTCTACCTGCTATGTGCAGGACACAGCTAAAAGAAAATACGATGATTATTTCAATACAAACAATCTTAATGTAAAGTTATTTATGTTTAATATTCAACTGACAATTCCGACAAGTTCCAACTCTTCAGACTTACGTTTCTTACGTCAATTGAAGATGTTTGTCCTCATCGACGACGCTTGTCAGATGTTTCTAACAAGTTTATAAGAAAGAAATATGCACAATACGTATTTTTTTTATATATATTATATGTGTTTGTGATAGTTATAAGATTTTTTTCCCCTAGATTTCGTATTATTTTAAAATCTGTATAAGATTTTTGTTAATTATTTTATCACGTTAACTTCTTGTAAAGAAAACAATAATTTTCTACTTTCGGTTAATGGATTTTTAACAAAAATAGAATTCTTCTAGCAAAATTCATCTGTCAAATTGAATATTTTAAAATTAATATACTAATTGGAGATTCTATTAAATATCCCCAAGATATATTAGGAAATGCTTACAATAATTACAATAAAATATTATAAATATTTATAGTATTAATAAATATTTATAGTTAATAACTTTAATGCCTGTTACTTCCGCACGGTTGACGATCGCCATTACACACTGTATTCGTACGGTCTTATTCATAAAAAACCCTTATAGAACGTTTAAAACGTTCATTAGTTAAAATGCTCTATAAGTTTATGAAACGTTCGATAACTTTGCGTATTCATAACAGTTCTATAAACCTTCTATAACAAATATGCGGTTAATAAGCTAAAATGTTGCCACTACGATGAAATTGGCAAGTAAGCTTGTCAATTGTACCGAATTGACTACAGATAATGTGTATCAATTTACCAAATACGTCTAATCATAGACATTATTACGGATTATAATCATATTTTGTTGTTTGTGGTATGACAAGTTACCGCTCAGTGATATTTGTTTACATTGTGTTCTGTGCCCCTCGTTTGTTTTATTTTAAATATTACATAATTATTATTGTAAAATAGCATCAGAATCGTAAATTGTAGAAAGTATAAAAGGCAAATGAGTGAGAATTGGTTGGAGGATGATAAAGTTGGTTTTACTGATACAGCTGATTGGACCACGTAAGTTTTGTTCTGGAGACATTCATACGCTTATTATACTTTAATGCTTATGCTTTTATTCCATAGATGATCTTGAAAGATTTGGTCAGAAACAGAGTTTTCAATTAATGAAAATAAAACGCGAAAAGCTGGCCGCATGGCAAGATTTACACTATAGCTACTTAATGAGATAAATTTGAATAATATAATTGAGTATTTCGTGTATATAGTTACTTATTTTATCAAAGCAATTAATGTTTCAGTTCACACTCGGAACTGCTACAATTTTAAGCCCAATGGGGGTATTATAAAATGAAAAATATCTAAAGAAGTATAAGTACATTGAGAGAAAGCAGATGTTAAAAACAGATGGTGGTCCACCACCTACCAGCAAATAGTGATGGTGACCTTGCGGTGTGGCTCCCTCATGTGAGACTCAAATTAATTTGAATCTGATAATCAGGTATACATAAAAATATGAATATTTTGTCAAATAGTATTTCAGTTTGAGTAAATAAATAATTATGAAATTATATTATTTCTTGTTTCAGTATATAACAAAGTATGATATAGGAATATTACAGGATAGAAAAAAAACCAAAGTAAAATGTTATATACCACAAAATTCATCGCTTCCATATGACAATTCCGGAGCAGAAAAAGAAATGGTATGTGTATTGTTTTAAAGATGTATTGAAATGATGCACACAAATACTATCCCATCCTATCTTATTTATGTGTTTTATTCATACTTATTAGACATATTAAACATAATTAACTGTGCTGCATGAATAAAATAACTGTAAATACCACAATACCCAGAAATTAATTTCAATTTAATTATTTAAGATTTTGCAGCCAAGCCCTTCTGTACAATCTATACATAGCAACTCATCTACAATTTTGTTAATACCTAAGTGTGGAATAACACTTTAAAAATGTCAAAAACAAATAATTTGTTAGTATATTTATCAACCAGTTATTCTTGTACGAAAGTCTTATTTGAGTTAATTTATTTTGCATCATAATACATTCAATAACTTACACTACCTAAACAATGCTTAGAAAGAAATTCTGATTATATTTTTTAGATACTAGCACTTACACATCCCGCATACCACACCAGCAAACAAGAATCTTTGTAGATTAAAAAATAAACATGGATGTTGAATGAATTCATTTTTATTATTATTACTATAACTACAATAACTAATTATAATAATGTATTGCAATATAACATATTAATAAGTTGAAACAAATTTTCAAAAATTAATCAGTACAATCTACAAGCTACATTATAATTTGTATAACAGATTTGTAAATAAGATATATTTTGACATAATTAATACATACTGGTTTGGAAAACTTATATTAAAAAGGATAATATATATATTACATTTTTGTTTACAGCATGACAATAAAAACAGTGCTGCTCAGCAAATTGCAGACAATGAAATTGCCTACAGAAAAGAACTGTATGAGGCCTAGATGGACAATGAAAAACAAATTATTTTTAGAAGAAATCTTTAAAAATAAAATTATATTATAAGACCAAATAAAAATTATAGAAATGTATATTTTCTTTTTATTAACTAACTCACAAAAATTCTTCTTAAAAAATTTTGTAAAACAGCATATATGCATTTATACTACTGTACCCCTAAGAACTATGGAATGTCACTCCAAAGCATTTTTCCACAGTATTTCTGTTTGCCATATGTGCTCCATTATATTTTTTTCTCGCTTTGGTTTTGAGGGTACAGAATAGAACGAACTAAATTCTGTCATAATATGCTCTTCTTTAGAAAAAGTACTGGGCATTTTAATAAGAGAAGCTGATCCGGCTAGTGGGTGTTTGAGACAACCCATGGTGTTCTTGAGCATCCTCTTAATACTGTAAGGAAAAAGATAATTTTGTAAGTACTTGTACACGAATACGTGTCACTTTATGAGTATGTGTTGTATGAATAGTATATTCAAGTCAAGTAAGATAAAAATACTTACCTCTGGACGACCCCATCAATCTTCAAGTAGCTATTAGTTTGATTTGATGTAAGGTACTAGAGCCTCTATAATCTAATTAGAGATCATCACACACCCAGTTTATTATAAAATTCGCAGTAGATTTCGTCGTTCAAGGAAAATGGATTACCCCTACTTGGTAATGGATTACCCTTCTATACATCCTTCTTCGATGTGAACTGTTGTGTTTTCAATTCCTACCATCGTTTCCGAAGCATCTCTGCTTTGTAACGCTTCCATTTTAATCATAAAAGTGGCAAATTAACACAGCTTGAGTATTAACTAAACTGACAGGAATTGAATATTTACAATATTTTGTTTACATCAAATGTCATTTTCGATGATCAGCTGTTGAGAATCGGCCATTTTTTATCTTATAGAACCGCTATAGTAGGGTCTCGGCCTCTATAACTTTATAATAGGCTTATAGAACTGTTTAGCGCTAAAATGCTGTTATGAATACCATTTTTTGACGTTTTCCTTATAGTGGGCTTATAGAACACTTTATCTGTTCCATAACTTTTTATGAATAAGACCGGTAATCTTCGCTCGTTCATAAATAGACGTTGCATACGTATGGAAACAAAACTATTAAAACATAAATAAAGAGTTTATTCTTCATAATAAAAAATGTCAGTCTAATAAAGTGATAAGAATGTTATTAATTTATTTCTTAATTTTTCTCTCATATGCAAGTCATATGACGATTTTTTATTTTGATTCAAAGATTTTTTTTTGTTATTTATGGTATGGTATTTCTCTGTGAATAAAAAAATATAATCGTTGCACTTTGTTCCTCAAAAGTTACTATTTTTTAAACAGATAGAAGAAAATGTTTGTCACTATTTATAAATCGCCTTCAAGTCTGTTCTCTGTCTCAAGATCAATCTCATAGTTGAGAGCGATTTAGAAAAAACTCGTGGTGCCAATACAAACCTGGCATAGTGGCCATTACTTCCTTTTTTTTTTCATTATTAAAAATAACCTAAAATTTATATTATTTATTTAACCGAAAATCCATTTCAATACAATATAATTATAAGATTAAACTATTGTTATCGAACTCGTATAAAAGAGAGGGTAGATGTAGATGAAAAAGATGATAAAAGCAGTGAAATTGTGTCAATCGGGGGTAGTTGCTTGTAGGCAACGGCCCTTATTGGAAGGAAACTAGTGTGAAGTATTCTTATTAGGCGATACATATCACTTATTGCAATTACACAGTATCTCTTTCCAAATACTTTAGAAACATATAGACGATATATATGTTTATATAGTGCTTTTTTTTGTTTTAAAGTTAACCGCTTCTGACTTTTAACCTTATAATATATAAAACTAATCTATACGCTTCATTGTTATTGTTCGGCCAATGAGCGTCGTCGATAGGTTGGACCGCGGTGTGGCAACCATTACGCCACCACTTGCCAAACTGCCGTTATTATTTATGCCTGGATTTCACTTTTACATGTATGGCTTCACTTGTCATTTGTTATCTTACTTTACTGAATCAAATAGATGAACTGTTTAAAAAAATGGGTTTTGTATTATGAGAAAATATTACTTTAATTTATATTCCGAAATGTGAATAATATCTATATATGTTTTTTTTTGTTACTATACATTACTTATCTACTTAATAGAGTGAATATTTTAATTTACTGGCTATTTATACTTTTTTATTTATCATGTATTTTATACTAAATATAATATTGAATTAACATGTTTTTTTGCTTACTTTCTTTATTAATAACTTGTTAAGTAACTTAAAAAGTAGTACTGTTAAGAGGAGCAGAGGTGCATGTTTGTTTGTATATATACCTCTGTACCATGATCCACCATCGATATTACTTTTTAAACGACTTCTGTAAGAAAAGAAAGCGCGACAAATGGACGAATAACTCAATATCACGCCAACTGATTCTGGTGATTCTTTTTTTATTTGAAAGGATACTCTTCAAGGACAGTATGGTGAAAGTTTGGTTAAGTTCTGATTATGGGATCCGGTTGAAATTGAACATAGTGGTTTTTTTTTTTGTAAAAAATATAATTATACTGTGATAGTTGTGTGAGATGTGAGATTCCTCATCGTTGCATTTCTTTACAAGCAACTTCAAAAAATGTCTTCCCATTTTCAACTGACTCTTTAAAAGGAGTTTAACAAAATCAAAGTACGTTTTACTTATCTTAAGTATTTATTTTGTAAAAACTTTTTAGTTTATTGTCTGAAGTCGTTTTTTTTTTGCTATGACGTACTGCTCTGACGTCTTTTTATAGTTTTTTTCAAGTACGAGTACTCTAATATAAATATATTTGCATAAAATAATATAAATGATGAATTGAGGCACGTTGTTGCGCAGGGGTGGGCACAAGGTTGTGGGTCCGATTCTCATTCGGGGAAACGAAATATTTTAATAATTATTTCGTTGCTCCGGTATCGAGGACGCTGCGTTGAGTTTTGCCACTCAACACGCAATCCCTTGAGAATCCAGCAGAAAGTGGGGAACGAAAGTGTCTTAATGAGGAGTACAGTGTCTTTTTAACACTAGTTTCTCAGTTTTGTACGGCCTTCCTGATATGTGGAGGGTACAGCGTGTTGTTGTGTTAAAAAAATATATATAATAAACGAATTATAATTTACAATTAAATATTACAAACTGAACAAGTTATTCACGTTGGCATGTAAACGTATTGCACTAAATGTTTCGCAAAACGATTCGTTTCGTGTTTTTAAACAAAGATTGAATTTATTTATTTAAATACGAGAAGGGAAGTATGAACTCATTTTTGAGTTTACTATTATAAGGCATAACCTTTAAAGAGGCACAAGCGCGTTTATGTTATTTCGAATTCCATTCGACTCCGCCGTTTCTATGTCCGCAACAAACGTAGACTAAAGGTTACAAGTTGTAATCCAAGTTATTACAATTGGATTTCTTTTTAGGTTTGCCCAATATTAAATACTATTAATAATAATGTTTTCATATATATCTTTTTTTGTCTAGATTATTAATATATAATTGTATCCCATATACGTTTTTAGTACCTATATAATGCACCTTACTGTATATTAGTTATATTAGTTACAGTAAACCCGGTAGGGTCAAGGTGCTATAAGCAGGTCATGCGCAGACGCCACCGGATACTGATATCTTTTTAATATTGTGATGTTTCGTAATTTGTTACATGATGATGAATGATGAATCTTTTCGCAGAAATACATTCAAATTCGATATCTTTCTTTTTTGGAGGAAGGAAAACAGTTTTTATTGGCAACTATTTTTCAGCTTATTGCTGTATTCTGCACATAGCAGGGTAGGCAAAAGGGAACCTGGGAGTCTGGTGCTGAGATACTCAATTGCCATTAAGATTGATTAAAATGATTCCCGCTGAATTCTGATGGCATTGAGTGTCTGATCTCACTTTTCGTCCTCGCGTTTTTACGCTTTTTTCACTTCGTTTTGCTTAGTTACTACTTTGTCGCGTTGATACTAAATATTTCATTTCCTCGAGTGGGAATCGAACCCACAACCTGTCGTGATTACAGTCGCAAGCTTGTGCACCTGCGCCACGACTGGAATCTTGATGGTTCTCTGGTTGATTCAATGTCCATGACGTTAATTGTTTCTTGGAATATATTATGACTCCTTATTTTTAATATATTATGGTTTGTAATTAAAAAATATATATTTGTACATATTTTTACATATTTTATTAGACCCGTTTTTAAAATAGTTATGTAAATTAAATATTTACTGATAATTTAATTCGAGCGGTTTTTTAGCTAGAACTTAGAGGTCGTACATACTCTGTAGTTCGTAAATATTAACGTCTTTTCTGTAATAAGTAAGTTAAAAAAATCAAGTTCAAAGTAAAATCGTATACTTTTGATGTATAGCAAATGTAATATGGATAATTATTAAGTGAAGTATTTGTTAATACGTATTGAATGTACAAAAACCGCAGTGAGAGTATTGTGTTATGTATTAGACAGCAAATTAAACCACAATCCATTCCGATATGGTTTGGTTATAAATAATTATATTTATATAAGTTCTGTTTTTATTTTAATTAACTTCACGCATTATTCCGCAAATACCAGATTAGACAGAGAAAAGTCGGCAGAATAACCTAGCCTTAAAACAATGCGCTTAACCCTTCCCTATTAAGAGTCCACTGAATTCTTGAGGCATTGCGTTTTGAATGACGGTACTTGCGATGCTTTTTGTCTCGTTACCAAAGCGATAAAATGAAAATATTAATTATTATTATTGTTTCATTCCCCAAGGCGGAATTGACCCCATCCACAATCACATGCTTGTGCCACTGCGCCACTATCGCCTCTATGACTAAATTTTAACATTAAAATTATCGTGTTCCAGATGTACCTGTACAGTTGGCGCTCAGACGAGCTAAGCATGTTGGTAGGTGCTAAAACGACAGGCGCCACGCCCCTGGTGATAGCCTGCAGGAACGGTCACTACGATGTTGCTGAATACCTCATTGAGAGGTGTAAAGCGGATATTGAGCAGCCTGGCTCAGGTAAGATTTTTTGTTGTATTGCAATGTTGATCTGAATGTCATTGTTCTTTGATGACTTCGCTTGGCTATTTAGGAGGATTGGTAGAATTTGAGGACTAGATGTAATTTATCGGAAGAGGTATGGCTTAATATAAAAAAATGAGGAAGTTTGAGGAATGGTCTTTTGGTACGTTGATTTACAAAAATCGTAGAACTTAGAAGGTTATGAAAGATTTGAGGATAAATGGTAATGACATGTAACTCACTGTACCTGCCGGTCAGATTTATCCGGGGCACTTAGAA
Organism: Heliconius sara; assembly: GCA_917862395.2. NCBI lineage: Eukaryota > Metazoa > Arthropoda > Insecta > Lepidoptera > Nymphalidae > Heliconius > Heliconius sara. The sequence goes on along the minus strand of OU860783.2, from coordinate 2,418,223 downwards.
TGTTTCGTGCACAATTCCTAGTTATTTCTAGTTAAAGTATATATATAAACCTTTACCGATGATTACGATATGGGTGACAACAGTCGTTAAAATCGTTTCTTGCTAGTGGACCGGGCCCGTTAAGGACTGCGTTAAACTTGCAAGAGTAAACTGTAGATAGCCGCTGCGGGAACGGTACTCGCTCAGTTCTGGAGAGCGGTGTGAAGTAATTACGAAATACAAAACTATTTGTTGGTGAAAATGTAAACCTATGTTCAAAGGGAGTGCATTCCGCTTAAGCATTGCCCGTTTATTTCCCTTTCGCGGTGGAAACCGGGCTTTATTATGTAAACTGATTAATTCTTTACGTTTTGTTTTTACAATCTATATTTACTCGATTTCCTGTCTTGGAAATCGATCATTTCATATGAAGTAAGTAATATAAATAATATACAACAGAAACTCAACGCCTCGGTTTGTCTTGTTATCAGTAGTGGAAAATAAAAAATAATTCTTTCCCCCGAATGGGAATTGATACACCATCTTTTTTTTTTTTTTTATGGAAGAGACACGGCAAACGAGCGTGCGGGTCACCTGATGGTAAGTGATTACCGCCGCCCACGACCCCGTGCAACCCCAGAGGAGCTACAGGTGCGTTGCCGGCCTTTAAGATGAGTTGGGCGCCGGGGCCCGGCATTACCTGATGCGAAACGCAGTGGCATAAAGCCACTACTTCACGCCGGTTTTAAATGCCGGGGGTGGTAATGATCCGGTCGAGTCTGCCCATGCGTGTTGCCATATTGTTGAGCGGCGAAACTCAACGCCTCGGTTTGTCTGGTTATCAGTAGTGGAAAATAAAAAATAATTCTTTCCCCCGAATGGGAATTGATACACCATCATTCATAGTTAGTCGTGTCGAGCGACTCTATCCATTATCTTACAATTATCGCCTTGCTATGTCTGTCCCTGGAGCTCGACCTTCCGGACGCCCAAGGAAGCGCTGGTTGGATGTCGTGATGCAGGACATGAGTGGTCTGACCAATGGTCTATCCCACTCAGGACGTTAAAGACCGTGCAAAGACGTTAAAGTAGGTTAAGCAGGAAGGCAGACCCTGCCATCATACTCCGGGATTAATGCCAGGAGAAAGAAGATCTTACTTTATCGGACGCTTATCTATTTTTAAATAAATCTGAATATTATGACAAAAAATATTAACTTATCTGTACACGTGATAGTTGTAGGTTCAATCTCTACTAGGGGATTTTTTATATGTGTACCTATATTACCAGACCAAGCGCGATTTTAACTATTGCCATCGAATACAATTTCTAAAATAGACGGAGAACTGGATAAATTTATTGATATTACTAAATAAAAAGACAAATCCGATTTCGTCTTAATACAGAAACTACATAGCTTTGTTTCAACATATCAATTATCTTGTTAGAATACCTTTCATTAGTAACTCATGGGTTAGTGACTCATGGGTAAATACTCTTCGCTATTTCTTCTTGTAATATAACAGTCATCAAAAACTTGGTTTTTTTAATTTCACACACACAATAGGCTAAAACCTCAAGGCCTAGAGTACTATCAGATACCTATTATTGAACCGGTTGGATAAAATTGATATCCGCTACCTATTTTTTTATTTAGTTCTTTTAAATGTGCAGAATTCTATAAATGTCAGTAGAAGCCACGTAGTGGCGTTCGGGCAGCGTTTGACTGGAAACGCGGCTGTTGTGGGTGTGATCGGGACTAATTTATTATTTCATTTCTCCAAACATTGTACAAGCCTGCGAGTAAACGCGATAGTTGTGGATTCAATTTTCATTCTGGGGAAATAAAATATTTAATATTTTCATTTCCTCGCTCTGCTAGCGTGGCGAAGCGCGTCACCGAGTTCCACCACACCATACGCAAGGCCTGGAGAATTCGGTGAAAAGTGGGCAACAAAAGAACATTTTTTCTCTGCCTAACTTGAGACGTTCAAGATACAGCGTGAAGCTAACAAAAAAAATCCATACTATGGTTAGACAAAATTTGACGTTAATTTCCGTCACTGAAGTCGATCGAAGAACCGGACTGTCTTGACTCGAGAATTGTGTATATTTAAAGAATATATATCTAGAAAATATAAAAAAATTACAATAATATAAATATTGTAAAAAAATTAAATCAGATTCACGCTGTATCCCGCACACAGCAGGGTAGGCAGAAGGAACCTAGTGGGTCAAGACATTCCATTCCTCACTTTCGGCCGAATTCTGGAATCATTGCGTGCTGAGTGGCGGAACTCAACGCCGCGCTTTGCCTCGACACCAGAGCAAAGAAAGCAAAGAAATGAAAATATAAATGTAAATAAATATTTGACTTCCTCGAGTGGAGATCGGCCTTGATATTCTAAAATAATAATAATTTGAGAAAACAATATATTTGTTTCTCGAACAAACTTTTAATGTTCCTACCTCCGCATTGACTTTCCTATTGCGTCAATCGTTTGGCCGTACGCCACCGTACCTCGCGTGTAAAACGTATTTACCTTTGCTTATAAAAATATCATCTTTATACTTTTGTTCGAAAATAAATAAAACAGCTTCACGCTGTATCCCGCACTAAGCAGGGTAGGCAGAGGGAACCTAGTGTTAAGACACTCCGTTCCCCACTTTCTGTCGAACTCTTTTGTTCGTCATTGTTGGTTTATTATTATATAATATAAATATTATTTTATTTTAAATATACTGTGAATATTATAATTGTAATTGATTGTAGTTGATTTATATATAACTATTACCTATATATTATTAGGTTATTTGTATTATTATGTATTTGCGGTAAGTCGTAGTACATGGGCCACAAGCGTGCGACTGTAAACACATAAGATTGTGGGTTCGATTCCCACTTCAAAATGAAATTTTTCATTTTTTTTTTTTTTATGGAAAAGACACGGCAAACGAGCGTGCGGGTCACCTGATGGTAAGTGACTACCGCCGCCCACGACCCGGTGCAACCCCAGAGGAGCTACAGGTGCGTTGCCGGCCTTTAAGATGGGTTGGGCGCCGGAGCCCGGCATTACCTAATGCGAAACGCAGTGGCATAAAGCCACTACTTCACGCCGGTTTTAAATGCCGGGGGTGGTAATGATCCGGTCGAGTCTACCCATGCGTGTTGCCATTGCTGGCGACGTGACTCTACCACACGTACTTTAGTCGCCTCTTATGACACCACCAGTACCAGGATGATCCTATTCTAGGCCGGGATCACACGGCAAAATTCATATTTTTCTTCTCCTCGTTTCTGGTAACGAAGTGGAGCAGCTCGAGTTCCGCTATTCAATACGCAATGCGGTCAGAATCATCAATAATTCTGCTTTTAAAGATTAAACAAAAATACTTTTAACGCTGTAATCAACATATAGCTGGGTGGAAAGAGATACCTAGTATTAAGACACTTCGCGTTTTGTCTTCTAACCAGTGTAAGGAAAAGAAAATGTTCTTTACTACGATGTGTATAACCTCGACAACCTAATCGTTGCGGAATTCGGATTGGTACTTGGAATGGTAGTGAAAAAAATTACAACTTCACTGTGAGGTCTGATAAGACTTAAATAAATCTTACAAACGACATATACCGTCATACGTATGTATAATTTATGTAATATACATTTAGTAGCTATTCGCTTAATTATAACATAGTACCTTGTGACTGGTAGTAAGGTACGAGTATACTCGTTTATATTTCAGCAATCCATATTTACTGTCAAGTAACTTTCGTGACTTAAAAAACTTAAATAACCTGTAAATACTTAAATGCTTCTAACGTTTTCTCCAAAAAAAATTCTTCTACAAATGAACATATTACTATGTTTTTCCCCAGTAACATTCGACGGTGAAACAATAGAAGGCGCTCCCCCACTGTGGTGTGCCGCGGCCGCCGGGCACCTGCCGCTGGTGAGGTTGCTGGTGCGCGCCGGCGCCAACGTCAACTCCACCACCAGGACCCACAGTACGCCGCTCAGGGCGGCCTGCTTTGATGGACACTACGATATTGTTAAGTTCCTAGTTGAAAATGGCGCGGGTGAGTGGTATTTTTGATATTTTGGAGAATTATTTTCATTTTAGTTTTTAATATCTTTAGACACGTACAGTACAAACCGTTGGAGCGTGGCTGCCTTCAAATTAGACTTTCTGCACTTTTGGTGTTCAGTCAGTAAGCAAATTATCAAAAAAAAATTAAAACCAAATCTGCGCACGCACATCCATTTCCGCTAACTTCGGGTTGGCCGCGACTTGTTGGTCGATCGTGCTGTAGGTTAAGTTCTGAGAATTGAACTCGTAACAGTTATGAAGTATTAATTAAATCACGCAATAAGTAATCATGAATATCACGTAAAGGTTATATTTATATAGTTTAAAATGTAGGCAAATACGGAATTTGTTATAGTTACAATCCAAAGCATTTAGAACATAACGTCTTGTTGTGAATGGAATATTTATGTATAATATGTATATTAAGATTCTTCTTAAGATTTTTCAAGCATATCATTTATTTGTTGGTGAAAAATAAAGAACAAGGTCACTAGGCTTTCTCATGCCAATTAACAAAATCAGAAAATAGGGTCATTTTTTTTTAAACAGACAATAAAAATTTTTAATTTTTCATATTTCTTACAGATATAGAAATAGCGAATCGCCACGGCCACACTTGCCTCATGATAGCCTGTTACAAGGGCCACATACACATAGCCAAATACTTGTTGTCGTTAAACGCTGACGTCAATAGGAAGAGTGTGAAAGGCAACACGGCGTTGCACGACTGCGCCGAGAGCGGGATCTCTGCATATACTTAAAATGCTTTTAGGGCATGGGGCCACTATGGATGTGGATTCTTATGGTGGGTGGTCTGGATATTCATTTTCATATTTTATTTTAATATTAATCCATGTGTAAATATGATGGTTGTGGGTTTGATCCGACTAAAGGGATTCGTAACACTGAACACGTAATGTCTCTAATTCGACTGAAATTGTAAATTGTTTCAGAATTTGAAATGATCTTAGATACGTTTAATTATATGCCTTTGTTCGTTTTTCAGTCTAAAATGTATACTTTGATGATATCTATAGACTTCATTGTAAGAACTTACAATGAAGTCTATAGGTATCTTGTACTTTATATATCTAAAATATAAATATTACTATAGAAATTAACAATAAAGTATATAATTCTATTTTAGGGATGACACCTCTGCTAGCCGCATCAGTGACTGGCCACACTCACATAGTAGAACATTTAATAAGCGCCGAGAATGGTCTCGTATCGCGTCAACAAAGGATCGATGCGCTAGAACTGTTGGGTGCAACTTACGTAGACAAGAGACGAGACATGGTGGGAGCTCTGGCTTTGTGGAAACGAGCGATGGACGATAGGTGAGTTGGTTTTCAGGAGATAAGAGGATATCGTGTTTGAGCTGATAGTTGGGAACGGAATTTTTGAAAACTTAATTCTTTCTCTTCGTTTCTTTTATGTTTATTCTTCTTTAATTTATATTATATGAGCGCAAAATGGGTGAAGTAAATGTAATAACTGATTAACAAGAAATTGTACAAAATTCGTATATTAGACAAATTTTGTAAGGAGGTCATTCCTAATTGGTACTGGTTGACTTTAGTACCTAATCTTCCGTTTTATAACCGGTATCTTAAAAATAGTATAGTCCATATTAGTATATAATTTTAATGTAGCATTCGGCGATCCGTTGTCTCTACCGGGGTACCCAGACAACGGAAGGGAAATAATAATAATCTATAAAAAAAAGTAATTTAAATCATTGGATAAGATCGAAAAGCACAGTTAAACCATTTAAAATGCAAACAATTTCAGATTCCCATCAGACGACAGCGAGCCGATACCCAAACCCAAGGATATACCGAGGATAGAAGCATACGACTACGCAGTGGAGCCTACCAACGCGCAGCAGCTGGAGGAGCTGCTGGCCGACCCCGACGCGATGAGGATGCAAGCCCTCGTCATACGCGAGAGGATACTAGGTAACTTGACTTACGTTAATTTACCTGTAGTTTATTTTGGTATCCAGGATCCAGGATTTTTGTATCTTAGGATTGATTGGCTATTCCAGACCTTCGATAACTGTGATAGCTATTTTATGGATGAAGACACTACTAGGTCTTAAGACCACAATTCATATGGTCAATTTCTTTAGAATAGATTACATTACATTTTACACAAACCAATAAAAAAATAATTAGGAAAAACACGGAAACAAAACAGGCACCGATCAAAGTCTATGGTATACAATTAATTAACATTTAAAAAACCACATTTGTTTAATATGTTAACAACATAAACAGGTTGTAGGACACTCCGTTCTCATTAAGACACTTCCGTTTACCATTTTCTGCCGTATTATGTAGGCATTGCATGTTGAGTGGCGGAGCTCAACGCCGCGATACTTTCTTTATTAATGTTTTCTAAGTCTTTTGTATTTTCTAACAGGTTATTTTGAAGTTGCTTACCTTTGCTTAGGTTGATTAATTTTCAAGTAATCTTCTGAAATATGATGCACTACTCAATCTTATGTCGACATGGTTAGATTTACTTGTTGTTTTTGTATGAATGTATTTTATTATTAAAATATTTTAGAAATTTTCATACTTTCATTATTTAAAATGAGACTGTTAAACGAAGCATGATACTAAAAAGTACTTAAAATATGCTAATAACTTTTATTATTAGAAATTAAATATTATTCATGCTACAAATATGGTAATTGTTAGAATAATAATATTATAAGATTGTATATTATTAAGATTCACACTGTATCCCTCACATACTAGGATAGTCACTTGCGTTCCTCGCTTGATGTATTTAGAAAGAGAAGATTGTATTTTAGAATAGTGGGTCTAAAAGGCCGTTTAAGTATTACATAAGCAGTTTTCTTGTAATTATTGAGCGTCATTGTGTACGGCAGCAATACGCCTATTGATCCATCTCGTATCTTCTATCTCTACTGAACATACTGCCCAAATATTTATTCACTTCTTCTAATATCTCACGATTTAGACTGATCTTGTCTCCTTTCTTCTTTTTCTTTCAAATACCCAGCAGACAATTTACATTCACGTCAGCTAAATACAAATTGAACAATCAAGCTGACATTGCGCATGCTTGCTTAACACCTGATTGGATATGAAACCAAGACATCCCAGCTCCTACATGCACTCTCTTCTCTTACTCTGAAAAGAGACGGTGCCTACAGATGGGTCCTCTCGCATTATACCGTGATATTATGTCTCATAATTACGTTTTCCACATCTACGGAGGGGAAAGATCTAATCAGTACACCCTCTTCCAGGTTTAAAACATCCTTGGCCCTCCCACAACAGCATCTATCTTGCGTTTTTCTCTCTAATATTTTTCGTATAAACTTTATTATTTAAAGAAGTCAAATTAATATCCCTACGGCTGGCACAGTCTATCTAAGGTTCACACCTTTGCTTTTATACAAAGGCCCGATGGCTGCACCTCGTCAACCTTCTGGGACCTCCGCTGATTTCCAGCCGAAAATAGCACAAAAACAAGAATAAGTCCAAGAGCCACCATGTTCCCACAGGCCCGGCGCACCCCGACACGTCGTACTACGTGCGCTACCGCGGCGCCGTGTACGCGGACGCGGGCCGCTTCGCGCGCTGCCGCCAGCTGTGGCACCACGCGCTCGACATGCAGCGCGCCGTGCTGCCGCCGCTGTCGCCGCTCACGCACTCCAGCCTCTACAGCTTCGCCGAGCTGTTCGCCTACATGCTGGCGGAGCGCGCGCGGCCGCCGCTGAGAGGTATGTAGCTCCTTATAAGACCCCTAGTATCAGCCATGAACCATTTGATAGCCTACAACGTAAGGCGATTTGAATCATGATTCATTAGTGACCCAATAATTTAATTGTAAACATTACAATTTCAGGTCGCATAGTACCACCGGTCACATTCGAGGACATCGATCCAGTATTCCGTAAAGCTCTCTCCGAAATCAACAGAGGAATGGAACTCCTGACCTCCAAAGTGATAGACAGAGAGCACACACTTTCCACCTTACAACGCGTGCTAGTGATCTCTCTCCATTTGGCTGCCTTGTTAGCGAGGTTACTAGATACGCCCGAATGTACGCAGGAGGTGACAAGAGAGATACATAAGGCTGTTTACGCATTGGTCAAACTGGATATTAAGGTTGGTGCGGGTATCTTTTTTTTATGTTTGTATTTTTTACGTCTATATTTTGCCTAATTTGCCTTTTGCCTTTGCCATGGATTAGAGGGAAAAAAGAATTTAAATATATATTGGTACATATCAGTGTATACATAGAGCTTGTAATGTTAAAATATTCCTTTATATGTTCTGTTAGACTTATACCTTTATACACTATGAAGTAATGGACTCAAAGATTGATGTGATATAATTATCAATGATTTTTTATTTAGTTTTAAGTAAAAGACAGAGTGATTTAAAAAGATACATTTATATTATATATGTATATATTGTATAATATCAGAATATATCAATGCAGAAACTAGTGAATTAGTGATAATCATGAGGTTTAGGCAAAGCTGCAAGTGACACACTATACCATTCCCGCAGGTGCGGCAGGGGCGCTCGGCGCTGCACATAGCGTGCTCGTCGGAGGTGGGGCGCGCGCGGGGCGCGGGCGGGGCGGCGGGCGGCGACGCGTGCCCCGCGCTCGTGGCGCTCATGCTGCGCCTGGGCGCGCCGCCCGACGCGCGCGACGCCGACGGGAACACGCCGCTGCACCTCGTGTGCAAGGTGGGCTTTCTAATCTGTTAGCAATAAGACTTTTTTAATAAGTTCATAAGTAAATTATATTCATTGTTATATAACATTTTACATGTCAGTAATCCAGAAATAAAAATATTACATAACTCTTATGTTCACCCTTTTTAGTCATATTCCATACCCAATTAGAATAAAATGTATAATTCATTTAATAAATTATATTTAGCATACTACAAATTGACATATTGATCACGTTTCAGTTGAACCCGTGTCCGGCTGAAGTGGTCCGCGAGCTCCTCTCCCACGGCGCCCACATAGACACAGTGAACTACGAGGGCGAAACGCCCGAGGAAATACTTAAAACTAACCAGCAAAATATAACATCCATAGTAAATCCATTGAAATATACCACTTTAAAATGCCTAGCAGCTAGAACGGTCAAAAATTACAGGTTGCCGTACAGACACGTTGTGCCACATTGCCTCCACTCTACTATCATTACGCATTGATTTTTTTTAAGTCTTTTTTTTATATGTTTGTATTTGTACAGTGTAAACTCTATATAACGTCACTGGCTCTGCTGAAAATGCGAAAATCAATATAATTTCGCCCTGTATTTCTTAACATGATTTTTTCAAGTTGACTGTAACTATGTAAGAAAAAACTAAATTTGACGTACTTTACTTTGACTTGTTTTGACCAACGTGACATTTATAGTTAGGTGCTAATAATATGGTATCATCGAGCTGGTCTGATGATGGAGCCTAAAGGTAGGAGATGAAACCAAGTGACAGTTCAGATAATTACAGACTAGATGATAAAGTAACAAAATTATAGACAAAAGAATGTACGAATCTTCAGTTCTTACAAATTTTTCACTATAGCAACCAAAATTGAGTGATTTCGACACATTTAGTTTAATATAGCGTTACATGGAGTTTACACTGTATTTGTATATATAGTTAATAAATGGTCTCTATATTGAATATCTTTCTTTTAATATGTAAAAACTGAGTCAAACCTAACCTATAAATGTAAACGCCATTTTATATTAGCTTTTGATGTGTGCATTTAATAACGAAAATCGTTAATTATGTTAATTTTGTTCATTATAAAAAAGAGAAAGCCAAGTCCAAACGAAAATATAAAGCGTGGTAATTAAATTATTTCAATACAAAATACATAAAGATAGCTAACCAAGCTCTAAGAAAACCAATTTCTGAGAAATTCTGTAATGTATTAAAACATTTTTGAAAAAAATACTTATTGCTTTTTTACAATTGTCTAATACGTACAAGAATGTATTTGAAAATCATATTTAATCTATAAAAATATTTATTTTGTAATTGTGTGATATTGACGTATTTACATATTAATATAGCATCCTCATTCATTGTCTGTTCTGTTCTGTCCTTTTATTATGGCGTTCCGAGCGTGCCACTTGAGCACACCAATGTCACATTGTATGGAGATCGCACGAAAGAGGTACGGTAGAAACTTTCATTGTTATCAATTTTACGTCATCTTTTTTTGAATTTTGAATGATATTGTGAACTGGAAGAGATATGGTAGTATCTATATACTACCATATCTCTTCCAGTTATGGTAGTATCATATATGGTAGATGGACTGGTTCAAAAACTAAAACAAACAAACAAACGGTAACGACACCTTTATTGTAATAAATTTGATGTCATGACGTCACTTTGTTGTCATAAAATGTTAATGTCATTTTCGCTATGGCACTTTTGTTCTAGGGCTCTGATAAAGAAGCACCAGTCAAACTTAATATATAATTCATTTTAACAAATATAGATTAAAATTTGATGTGATATAATAAAAATGCTTATTACTATTTTTTATTTATATCTTAAAATTCTTTTACATATTTTTATTTTTTATTTGACCATTTTGAATTCTTGTACATACTTATATAGTTTATTTACATAGACACAATAGATATCTACATATTATTATATTTTTATATTATATAGATTTCTATATATTATTATATTTTAAAATTCGGTGCACGTTGCAAGGTAGGCGGAGGGAACCTGAGAGCCCAGTGTTAAGATACACCATACTACTCATTAAGAGATTTTCTTCAGTAGGATTCGAACCCACAACCTGTTACGCTTACAGTCGGACGCTTGTACTCCTGCGCCAACACTGTTGATACAGATTATTAATAAAATATTGATGTCATTGTTTTTTCTGTTAATAGGGAATATAAATGAATGGTAAATTAGTAATATTTTTTTGTGTAAATTAATAAAAAACTGTATAAATTTTGTTATTGCTATTATTTTTTTTAATCTGTTTTTAAAGGATTCTTTCACAAATTAAGATTGGTATTAAATATCTTTTGTATTGCGTTTTTTTTTTATATTTTGTAGTGCAGCTAGCATAGTTTGATAAATGTGTATGTATTAATTATATATAAAAATATCTAAAGATCTTTATAAAAGATATATTTTTGTCGGAATACAATAAGTTATACTAATTTCATTTATTCTCGATCGCCTTTCAACGAATTTATTGTAAATTTCAATATTTATTTTTTTGTAATACCACTTAATATATTAAAAATGAAAAAAAATATATTTTATAGCGTGTATTCGAATGTTGAAATGATAATGGTTGGGTGGTGTATAAGAAATTATATGTTTGTCGGTAGTATAGTGCCACTTGTTAGTATTCACTGTTGTATAAAAAAAATATAAGATTTTCAGCTCAATAGTTTTAAGAACACATTTGAATTGATTTTATTACTTTATTTTTGATGTCATTCATGTTATATATATCTTTTTAAACTATTTTTTTGTTCAAATGCATGAGTAGGTTTGGTTATGACTAGTCTTTAATTTTTTTTGTATGTTTTACTACTTTTGTTTTCTATATATGTACATACGTAAATACCGCTAAGACCGAATTAACAATATTATGTACGTACTATTGTACTTTGAACTTAGCAGGATTTGAACCTACTATATATGATATGTAATAAAAATATTTTAATAATATTTCAGTGACCTAAGTCTTTATCTTTGTACGACGATAACTAGTCTATTATTTTACGTAAATTTTATTCAATACGGCCGTAACAAAGTGTCCGTCACACCGTACGGATTTTTTATTGTGCATTTTATTCGCATACATTTTGAATGAGGGGGCCAACCGTAAATTAATCCCCGAAGACAAACTAGTGTGACGTCATATAATACAATTATCTAGTAATTAGATATTATATTTTGTAATTTAATGTTAAGAAATTGTGGACCTCTCTCTTGATGTGGCATACGAATATGTCATCATATGAAGTTAGCAGTATTGATGGTGTCGCAAGTTTGATTTTTTTATAATTTGTATTTTTAATTAATATCTTCCTAAATATTTATTGAAGTCTTCCCAAGTGAACAACGTGCAAAAGTTCAGAAATCCTAACATCAAGACGGCCACAACACACTTGTCCGTATTATAATTCACGGAGGGCCCCTTTATGCTTATTGTTTACAGGTTCCCACAAGTACGGTGTGAATCAGGATTGTCAGTGTAAAAATAGTATAAGTAGGTAGTTTATACGAATTAAAATTTAATGAAATTTCTGTGTATATTATGATAACGACAAAATTAATTATTTTATTGATTTACTATAAAGAAATTAAATGTATATTGAATCGCGAGTGTTAGTTATAGTTTTGTAATTTTCACAAGTTTGTTAGTTGTGTATTCTAATAGTGATAATGTAGTACAGCGTGATTATGAATTATTGTAGGTATTTTTGAAATTAATAAATTTGCTTTAAAATACATGGGCTTTTTTTGCGGTTTCGGGTTTTACCGTTTAGTGGGGCAGAGAGAACTTTTGAAAAACCTAAGAATTTTCGTGACATTGCTTGTTGAGTGGCGAAAGTTAAAGCCGCGTTTGGTCTACTTGAGGAAATGAAAATAATTTAAGTATAAGCATTCTCCAGGGCAAATAGAACCCACGACCTCAACGTTAACAGCCAGACGCTGGCCCACCACGCATCTTTTGGAATGTTGACAAATTTTCTGGCTTGTAAGATTATATTTTTATGCGTGAATAAGTCTAACATTAGTATCCATGGGCCACGACTTGAATAAAAATAATTTATCAATATCTATTTTTTGTACACCCAAGAAAATACTATAAACATACCGTTATTATAGACTAAATAAAGGCAATTAATTAAACAAAAACATATGTGCCAATCATTTATAGTTTTTACTAGTAAATGTAAAAAAAATATAGTACAACATAATGATTGTATTAAAAGTAATGTAAAAGTACACATAAATTTGCTTTAAAATACATGGGCTTTTAATAAGTTTTTTAATAATTTTTATAGTACAACGTAATGATTGTATTAAAAGTAATGTAAAAGTACACATAATGTATGATTAGAAAAAAAACATTTGTATATCAAATAATTCAATATTTAAATAAAGGATTAGTATAAGCAAATAGATCTTTTAAAAAAATAAAAAAAATATATATTTGATTATAATGATCACAATTTCAGTTTTTTTTTATTGTTACATATCATATTCAGCCATTTTCAAATTTTTTACTCATAGAAATTTTTTATAAGACAATAGGTAAATATAAGTCCTAAAAGTATTTGAAAATATATTTTAACTGAACAGAAAATAAATAAATTATGAAAATTTATGGAAAACTTCATGCTTCATTTACATTTGTTTTCATATTTTCATTTACCAAAGAAAATAAGCTTAAGCTGTTGGGGTGCGGCTAGCAGTAACTGTTGCAGTTCCTCAGTGTTAGATCCGGGGAACAAACTCCACATAATTTTCACTGAATCCAAATTTCTCATCATAACTTTAGCAATTTGAACACCTTCTGGATTTTTCACTTTAGCTATTTTGACGACTGGTTCTATAGGCATTTTCTTAAGCTGAAATTTTCTTAGGGCACAAACTAATGGCCAGTATAAAAATTGTTCATAAAAATGTTCTGTTCCAGTCACTGCCGATAGAAATAATTTACATCTTTGTTCGTTTTCATTATTCCAAGTGAGTCCCAATGCTATGGCTTCAGATGATTGCAGAGTGGGAAATCTGTGACGGTTCTCAAAAGCATAGGCCGCTACTAAGCCAGAGAGTCGATTTGCAGTGAATTCAAAGGTTTCAATCAAAACATTTGGCCCCGTTTTTTTCACCAGCAATGGTGTTCTAGAATATAATATTGATTATTAAATATATATAAGTATTTATCATTTATGTGCACAAACTAATAATAGTTACTATTTTTCAGCGGATTTTTCATGACATAAATTTTTGAATGGTAGAACTTAATATCACATGTTGTAGAGCAGTAATAATAAAAATATAATTATTGACACCCACTAGTGAGGATCAAACTCACAATCATTGTATAGTATAGTTGCAGTCCTGCAACTATACTGTACTGCACCATAATGGTATCAAGTATGGAAATACCAACACTCAATTGTATAAATAATAAAAAATATTTCACTACATTTCAATATTTTTTCTTAAATTCCTGGAGGCTATTGTGGTGCAGTATCACAGTGACTTTGTAACAGTTGTGGATTTCAATTCACACTTGGGGGAATAAATTATCATCATTTAATTTTTCTGGTAAAACTTCTAGACAAACTGTATTATTGAGTTAGCTACTAACTTGCCACCTGCCTGAATATTAAGTAAATAATAAATTAATGTTTTCACTGAGTGACTTACTTGTTTTCCAGATACATTTCTTTAAGTGCAATTACTTCACCAGGCTTTGCATCTTTAAGCGATTGTCTTAATTCATACCCCTTTGATAATATAATCTTAATATTGTCGCTATGTCTCAAAAATTCAGAATCTTTATATACACCATAGAATATTTTTCCAGAAAATATTGGAAATTCTTTCTCTTTTGATGTAAATTCAAATTTTTTCATTGTTCTGAAAACAAAATAGACAAAAGTTGTCTTGGGTTAGTCATATAACAAAATATTTAGAATTATGGGTTTAGCTTAAATCAACTAAGATTTTCAAATCGATAAAAATTCTAAAATAGGTATTAAGTGAAGACCAGAGTGACTTCTGACAAGGCTGTGACTTCTCTTCTCAAGACGAGAAAGGTGAAGCCACAAAACATATTATAAAAATATCAAAAACCCAGTCGTGAAATATTAGCCTAAGTATCTTGTATCGTCACCGACATTCACTTTTTTATTATCATAAATACATTACTTGTACTATGTATTGTTACAAAGATATAAAGATCCTTGAAACATATCTAAAGTTGGTACTACATATATTAAAATAGCACAATTTAAGTATGTACTTAACAATGAAGACTAAAAATATTTATTTATGTAAATTACTTTGGTGGCAACAAAATGAACATCATAATACCTTAAAATATTGAAGTTGACACTCAAAAGGTTTTGTAAACAATGACAATGGACACTAATAACTAATTCCTGTAAACCTAATGAAAGTTTAACAAAAACGGGAATACCCTGTAAAAGTTCAAATTATTCGGATGCGTTCAAAATTAATCTCAGATTGCTTATTGTATCTCTGATTGTGTAATATATTTATACAAGCGACGTAGAGAGAGAGTTTAATTAAATTATAGGAAAGTAGTGAATAAAATTGAATAGGGGGAAAATGGATTTAAAATTAGCACTATGTTAATTTTTAACGTTGGCAACTTAGTGTTACTATAATTAAAAATACTACATTTTTTTAAACAGATGTATAAAATATTTCAATAAAATGGTTATCAAATTATTTGATCAATTCGACTATGTATTACGTTTCATGCTTGCAACTGCAAATGAGTTGCAATTTGACTATATATTTTGGATAAGAAAACACACACAAGTATGAAAATTATAGTAGAATGGTACCGATTTGTAATTGGCTTACGCAGTGGTTTTAAGGCCAATCTAAATAACCCTTCTGTATATTAACAATCTATTAATGTTAAAGGTTTTTAGATGTATAATCATATGATTATATCGGACGGGCGGATAAATTTATTGTGTGTCCGTATATGTATAATTTGACAGATTTTTAAAGGTACATAAATTATTGAGACCGGTCGTCAATTGATATTAATTAGATACTGCTTATCTAACCAGGGTTGGAAGGCATAGTAACATTGTGTTTTTATATAGCAATATTTATAATATAAAATTATTTATGGTCATATAGTTTAATGGTACGCTTAGACGCTTGTCGTACCTCGCGTATCAACGTTTCGGTTCGCATATTCAAATCTTATACAAATGTCAAAAGCTTGACTGAATGCCATTCACAGAGTACATTCTAATATACTATAATAGAGACCACAGAGTACATTCTAATATACTATAATAGAGACCAAACTTCGGCATCAAAAGTGGTAACATGGATCAACGCCATCTATATGTCTTAGTATCAACTATACAAGACAGTTATATACATATATGTATATATATAACTGTGTATGCTACTATATATACCGTCGTATACATATATACTTTTACGTACATATTTTGTTACACATATTATGTAGATATGTAGATGTAGAAAAAGTATACGAAAATAAAATACATCTCCAATTTATTGTTTTTATTGAATCACACATTTATACAATAGATTTTAGGATATTATATTATTCGTAGGCAAATTGAGATTTGACCGTCGACTACATCACAATGTGTAAATTATTTTTTTACATTTTATTCAATAAAATTATTTTAAATAAATACTATTAAATATATATACAGCATGATTAATAGATAGATAGACAAAATGATACAGGTAATAGAGTAGGTAATTTCCAATTATTTTAACCCCATATAGTGCATTGAAATTTTACCGTTTCCGAGACGTTGGAAACTGTAAAAAAAATTAATACCATATGTGAATAATCAATTGCTTATATTTTAAAGTATATATTATTGAACTTGTAATTTTGCCATCATCAAATAACATAAGAGTTTATGTTATTTGATGATGACAAAATTACAAGTTTTTACAATGGCCAATGTCTCAGAAACGGTAAAATATATGTCTTATATCAGACTAGGTGTCTTTTAAAATATTTATTGAATTTCTTCTGCATTTGTTAGAAATTTATCACTATCATCATCAATTTGCTTTCTACCAGCCAATATCCTATTGATATTTTTACAATAGTTATACATCTAACAACAAATCACAATATAAATTATATATCCAACTAATTTATTTTTATGTAAAACACATTATTGAATACAATGAAAATCAATTAATATAAATATTGTAGTTTTGATTATTTCTTTTAATTTTCTTTATTCTAAATTTTGTTTAACTATTTTATTTAACATATCTTGGATATTTGATATTAATTTAATAAATTCTTTGCTGGGAGTGCAATGCCACTGGCAACCTGCATATTCTCTATATTGTATATATTCAATTTCATCTTTGGAAAATAAATTACTCATACATTAACTGCATGATTTAAAAATGTTAGTTTGTTTTTTTTAATATCCACACATATACTATAGAGGTACTATAATATGAGAATCGATTTCTTTCACCTTCAAAGGTGTCATTGCATAAATATAGATTTAAAATCAAATGTGCAAGTCGAAGACATAGTTTCTCTTTTGTCATTGATGATGAGATCATGTAATGATAGGCAATGGTCATTTTCATATTTTACTCCTAGGGTGTGGACACTGTTTAAATTATTTATTAAAAGTTGACATTTGTTGACTCAAACTGATCACAAGTAGGGTTGTTGTTGTGACACTTCTGACTTTTTACAGCACTAAAAAAAATTTCAAGGGTACCTGGACCTGGACTAAGCAATCGTTTCACATAATTTTTTTTTGTTTTGCTGTCATTTATGGAGTCAAAAATATTGTCCAAAAATAATACAAGGTCAGGTGTTTGTTTATATTCTGACGGTAGAATTTTTCCTTCCTTTATCTGAAAATGATGTTAATAAAATGTTAATAATTTAAACTACACATGATTAAAAATAAATAAAACAAGTTCTTCAACTTTTTAACTTAAACAGATAATCTTTAAGATTTTTACTATTGTTCTATCAATTTGCTGATGCAAATAGAAAAATAGTATGCTTAAATTCAATAGTAAAAATTAATTATTGAATTCAGTGGGAAATGGGGAATGAAATGTCTTAACTGGGTTCTCTTTACCTCCCATGCTGTGTACGGAGATAGAGGTGTTCAAAGCTGTTACAGTTTTTAATTATTCAATTATAGTTAAAGGAAATTAACAAACAATTAACATTATGGTAACTATTTGACGTTCAAAGAATGAAACATGTAACTTCTTATTTTGAATAAAATTATTTGACTTTGACTTTAAAAGTTAAGACTAAAAATTTTAATTAAAGCACTAGTAATTGTTACCTGCAACATATCCTAGGTTTGAAGCTACTGTACGGGTAAAAAATTGAGTAGCAAATTTAACCATCATTTTGTTAATTTTGTCAGGGTTCACATGGCTTTCCGTTAATTTTGAAATCAGTCTGATACCATTGTAGCCAGGGTATTCTTCATGCAATGATTGTTTGAAGATATTATGTGCCCTAAAAACCTTGCCGAAACACACACACAACACACGTAACGTAACGAGTACAATCACAACAACAAACAAAATTGTAACAGTAATAGTAAAATTAATTTACCCGCGGACCTTGAGCTCAACTCGTACTCGTACTCGAACTCGAAAATCGTACATATAAACCAATAAACTATTACAAAAATATCCTATTTGAATACCGAAATTTGTTGCTCGTCGGCAACACCAGAATCAACATATATTTTTTAATTTAAATTTAATAATTATTAGATAAATGGACTAAAGAATACCATAGAGTAGAGAGTTATCTGTGGTACCACAGATAGTGAAGAACGAATTGCGAAAAATATATAATTATTTAATGAGATATATGAAAAATTATTTGTGCTAAATATAATTTTATATTAATAATTATAAACATATAAAGTTAATAAATTAAATTAATATTTTTGTTCGTAGTCAATTTGCAGTGACATCTGTTGATGTTAATTGAAATATTCAATTCTAAAGCGACCTCTGGATTTCTTAGTCTCAACTAACGCAAATATAATGCTACAAAATAAAAAGCTGTCTATAATGGTCTAAAGCTTCGATACTCTATATACTTCTTAATTTACTAATATTATACATCAAATGTTTCCAGCTTCGTTGTAATAAAATTGTAGAGCCTGGGCAAGCTTGACATAGACGTCGAATCGATAAGAAATAAGTTAAATAGAGTGTAATATGTAACATAATCATAATTTTTATATTTATTAACTTGTAAGATTGTAGGCAGTTGTTACATTGTTGAAATTTGACCTGGACTACAAATAATGGATGAAAAAAAATATTGTTGTTTACTATATTATTTTAATTAAATAAATACTTTAATTAAGCGTTGTGTTATTAGTAGGTATAATGATCTTAAAAGAGAGCTGGTCAAATTAAATCTAACAAATAAAAATATCTAAAATATAAGAAATTGTACATTAAGTACAATTACTTATATTTTTATATATTTATTTTACTTTTTAACGATTTCTTATAACCGGCAATCTCTCTATCGTCTATTTTTGTACTAAAGCTTTTTACTGTTAGGTAGACATTATTAAATATAAAATCAACGTTTTGTTTGAAATGTTCCTCAC
This sequence comes from Heliconius sara, assembly GCA_917862395.2. NCBI lineage: Eukaryota > Metazoa > Arthropoda > Insecta > Lepidoptera > Nymphalidae > Heliconius > Heliconius sara. Next base: position 2,398,723 of record OU860783.2, on the reverse strand, counting down.
ACTGGGCAAGGAAACACAAATTCACATCTTCCAATTTTTAAATTATTACGGGTACGCCAAAAGTAGTGGTGAAGTAAATTTTATTTCGTATTTTTTTATGATGTTAAAGCAGATTTTCCCATTGTGTAGGGAGAGCCTAAAACCTAAAAGTTTCTTTGTGCAAACACGTAACGCCGGTAAGCATTATCAAGGTAAGCAGTATCAACTTAGGCAGAGGGAACCTAGTGTAAAGGTGCCCCACTTTCTGTCGAATTTTCGAGGCTTAGGACGTTGAGTGGCGGAATTTAACGCCGCGCTTTGCCTTGTTAACTGAGCAAAGAAATGCAAATATTAAGTGTTTCATTATCACAAGTGGAAGTAGAGCAGCTAGCCCAGCGCTCCGCGTGGCCTCATATTTTCAATTTCACTCTTTAATTTCCATATATTGCAAAGAAGAACCAATAGTAGTAATAGATATACTATTTCACACTTTCCGCTCACTTTTCGAGACTGCTGATGGTACTCAATGCTGCGCTTTGTATAACAAGACAATGAAAATTGTTTAAATAAATGTAATCTGCTTCACGCTGTATTTCCCATACAGAAGGCTAGGTAAAGGGAACCTAGTGTTAAGACACTCCCCACATTTCGCTGAATTCTGAAGACATTGCGAGCTTAGTGACGGAACTCAACGCCGAGCTTTGTCTCGACACCAGAGCGAGGATATGGAAAAATTCAAAACGCAACGCTCAATGACTCAAATGTAATATTTTAAATATATTTTTTTATATCTATAGTATATATATCTTTGATTATTCCGTACGGAGAAAGCAAATTGTTTCATTTAAAACAATATACTTATCCGAGCAAGTCTGATGGAATGTAGTCAGACATAACTAAAAGTGGGAAGGCACTGTAACAACGGGGATCAACTTAATTGAATACCTCGCCGGTACTAATGGAACTCGTTGCAATATTAATGTTAAGTATTTTTTTTGTTCATTTGTCCTATATTTTTCGGATAATTTGGTATTTTTTATTTCTTTTATATTTCTTATCCTGACTTAAAACTAAAATTTAGGTAAGGTGCATAGAATATTTTTTAAGTATTTTTAAAGTGTTAATCCACACTTAGGAAAGTTAAATACTTATTTAGAAAACATATAAAAATTAACGCTAACAACATAAATAAGTTGTAACAAGCGTATAAGAATTTCGACGTAGCTTGGCGAGAACGTATGGCTCAGTGGTCAGAACGCCTGGTCGGTTTCCAGGAGGCGCAGGTTCGAGTCCCGCTACGTTCAAATTTTTATACGTTTTCTAAATAAATAAGTATTTTCTAAATAAGTAAGGTGCATAGAACTTGGTGTCTTATTCTAGTTTAGTCGAGTTTAGCTGTTCTTAATAACTTTTTTTCTAATACCTTTTATTTTTAATTCAAAGCAATGAAGTTATATAGATAATTTTTATTATGTAGAACATTTTATAATTTATCAGCTTCACGCTATATTCTGCACACAGCGTGGTAGGTAGAGGGAACGTAGTCTTAAGACAATCTGTTTCTTATTTTCCACCGAATTCTGGAGATTTTGTGTGTTGAGTGGCGGAATTTTGCTAATTGCCTATGCCTCGGCACCAAAGCGAAGAAAAGAAAATATTGAAAATTTCATTTCCTTGCATGGGAATCGAATCCACAACCTGTAGCGTTTAGTCACACTTTGAGCCCTTATGCCACGACTGGCCTCACTTAAATGTTACTCATCTCAACCTACTTAGGTTATCTACTTATCTATATTATTAAACTGTAGACAGACAGGACTTTTTGAAGTCCAATAATTCAGTTCTCCCTTTCCAATTTTTATAAAATATGGTAATGGGTCCGGATATAATCCATATCTGAATAACCTAATTTAGCCTTAGCGTGTATCCCTAGCGGGGTAGTCAGAGAGAATGAAGCGCTAAACGCTACGATCTCTTTATACCTCTTTCGGCTCGTCCACTATTATCAACATTTTTACGTGTTGTTTACTAGTTCAAGTGAAGTTTCAGATGAAAGGGCTGTGGCTAAGCTAGTTTGAATTTCAGAAAAAAGCGCAAATCCGCCAATTTTTGTACAAGACCCAAGGTCCTAAAGTCACAAGGGCGAGCCCGACTCGTGCTTGCCGTTTTTTTTGAGAATTCGATCACTTAAATAAATTAATGATTTTTATTTATCTCCATTAGTACCGAATTTAGGAATATCTCGATAACGACAGTAGTAGGGGTGTGTGGGCAGTGGTCCGGAAAGTTAAAACGAGCCTCCCTCCCCCAAGCAGTTTCCGCTGAAAATGTTGGTATTAATTAACGTTTCTGTATTTTTAAATTCTTGAAAATGAAGTAGACAATTGTCTGGACTGTCAAGGTCTTTAAAGGGCCCAGGAGGTGATTGTTTGTAAAAAAATAACTTATTAAAAATATATATATGACACGTTTAAAATTAGATGTAAAAAAATCAGCTTCACGCTATATACAAACACAAATATACAAATAAATCAATAAATTTGGCGGAAAGATCGGAGGAGAGTGTCTTAACACTAGGTTCTCTCTGTCTACCATGCTGTGTGCAGGATACAGCGTGAAGATGATCTAACATACGAAATATATTTTTTTGTATTATGTAACAGGACTTATATTAAGTCAGGTGCTACTTTATGTATCAAAATTTTTCATCAAATAAGTATGTAGGTTGAGGCCGTCGTACCCTTAGTCGTAGCTCGCCATAATTGTGAGTTAGTTTTTTTATTCACGGTGTTTCCCGCATACAGCAGAACACGGCAGAAGGAACCAGTAATGGTATTAACGATATTCTGTTCTCTAATTCGATCATTTTATATATTTCTAGACATAGCGTATTGAGTGGTAGAAATCAACTAGTTATCAAAAAAAAAAAAACCTGTCACTCTAGTGGGAAACAAACCACAACCTCGTGGTTTACCTTATTCTATACCTTTTTAACACTTAAAAAAAAAGGATCAACAACAATCAAATCACGCCTGTAATTACTAAACCCGCGATTGCTATTGGAAGGGGTCTGTTAGACCGGCAAATAGCATTACTCTTGTTAAACCGATTACAGTACCAGCACAATTCAATATTGGACCGCGGCGCAAACATATATTCGTGCTTACGAGTATGTATGTTTTTGTATTTGTATATATCTATGTAACATGGTTGTAGGTTCGATTTTCGTACGAGGAAATGGAGTATTTAATATTTTCATTTCTTTACTCAACACACATTGCCATCAGAATTGGGCGGAAAGTGGGGAATGGAGGAGTCTTAATTAGCGAGAAACTATAAAAAACTTATAAATAGGTAGATTTTTCGATGGATATTTTTCAATTTTCAGCGTAAGTACATAAAATCAAACTGAACTGAATGATTATTTTAGAAACGTTTATAATTATTTTAATCATAAGCGTTTCTAAAATAATAATTTGTTTCAATACGTATTTCACTCAGCATACACTAACTTTTTGAAGCTTTTATGTAAATTAGTTCAACTAAACAAATATAAGATGAAGTATTGAGGACAAAGCGATGAAATAAGAGTGCAATTGTGTTCTAGGACCTATAATAAAAAAACCCTGATATATAAAAAAAATTTTTTTTTTCAGATTTACGCTGTATCCCGCGCACAGCAGGGTAGGTAGAGGCAATCCAGTGTTGAGACACTCCATTCCACACTTTGCACCAAATTCCGAAGGCATTGCATGTTGAATGGCGCTTTGCCCCGAAACAAGAACGTAGTAACGAACATATTAAATATTTCATTTTCTCGAGTGGAAATGGAACCAACAACCTGTCGCGTATCCAGTCCTACGCTTACGCCTCAAAAAAACTTCTTTCACGGCCAATATGGTCACAAGACATATTCACTTAAACAATTTTTTAATTAATATCATAGATATTCTATACTGAACAGCAAAATTACATAAGCCAATAATAACATCAAAACCATATGAAAATATAAGAGAAACAATTTAAACTCAATAAACAACTTAATAATAAATTTCATCAAAAATAAGCAATTTCATTATAAAGGTGCTGACAATACGCTTAGCGTACATTGTTACGTGTTTACGTAGACTGTGTAACGTACACATAAATCGTACAATGTACGTTGAACATAATTTTAGAGTTTATCTGATGGAGGATTACGCGAGGAGATTATGGACGCCCGTCGGCCTCTCAAATTGAATTGTAATATGCCGTTATTAATAACAGCGGGCTGTTGTAGGGTTGATTGGGGATGGTTGGAGAATAATGTTTTTTTTATCTTAGATTTGTGTGCAGTCTTGCTCGTGGTACAGGGGCACAATACGCGGCAGGTTGTGGGTTTGATTCCTATTCGAAATAAAATATTTCATATTTTCATTTCTTCACTGTGGTGACTACGCAAAGCGCGGCGTTGAGTTTCGCCTCTCAACACGCAATGCATCCAGAAGTCGGCGGGAAGTGTGGAAAGGAATATCTTAACCCTAGGGTGCCTATGCTTTTACTGCTGTGAAGCTAAAAAAATTAAAATAATAATAAATAAAATTTATAAGAGTAAAAAGAGAAAAATAATGGTCAAAACTTAACAGACTCATTGCGCGGATATTACTGCGTCTTCACTAAATAGACATATTAAATTAAAATATTTTAAATATATATTTCTCGTTATAAATTTATACAACCCATTTTTTAATGTGTTTATATCAAAATAATGATAAGACCAGGTACCAAAACCTATAAATCGTAATAAATCAAACCACGGGCGGTAATTAGTACCAACTATCCAGTATATAAACTAAATCAAAATTACCACCTATTGTTTATATCTCAAAAGAAAAATACCTACCCTTGTATTATCTAAAATCACAACCCTATCACACACAATCGTTCGTTGAAGCGCGTCATTTTTTCCGCAAATTTTAAGCGTCTCCCCCAGAATGGCTCGAATCAGCTATATTTGTACAATAAGAGCTCGCCCGGGAACATTGACTATACCTACAATAGCCCTTTTTGTTTAACGACGCAGCTCTATGGGTAGTGCATAGTATTTTTTCTTTTTAGGGTTCCGTACCCTAAAAACAAAAGTAAAAACGGAACGTGGAGCAGAACGGAAGTAAAAGGTAAAAACGGAACCCTTATAGGATCACGTTGTTGTCCTTCTGTTCGTCTGTCGAGAATATTTATGTCGAGATTACGTGGAGGTATCAAGCTGATATTAATATATAATATTGAGCTTTATGATCCCTTAAAATACTGAAAAAATGTAGTTTTCCAATCAACACAAATGAAAGATACCAGCGTTTATGTATTGTTTTTTTGCATTTTGTATGAAATTCACCGCGTAACTTTATCTTTCATAAATTGCCCGTTGACCTACAATCCTGAAATTGATACGGAAGCCTGAGTCCGACTCGCACTTAACCGCTTTTTTTCTTTTTCAATACCCCGTGGAGGAAGATTGTGCAATATGTAGCAATGGGTTAATAATGCTATTACAATTTTATTTATCGTATTGTAGTAATATTTACTGGGATTTCGTCATTGATAATATCATAATTGGCTTTTAGAAAATGTGGACGTTTAAGTTACGACCAATTCTAATATACAAACACACTTATATATCATATATAGAAACTTGCAAAAGGATCGGGACAATAACTATAATATACTTACATACGTGACAACGATAAATTAAATGTAGAGAAAAATATTATAAAATCATTTCCTTTTCCATGATCATGAAACCAGATCGGTTAAAAAATACAATACTTTTTCGACAAAACGGGAGGGAAGAATATTTTTTTTAAATTACGTTTCTGCAACGTTAAACGTCGACGTCAAAATTAAATAATACGAACATTATAAAACAAGATCAAAATATTCTTTTTCCACTCTAGTCCGATCGATAGCCGCGCAACTCCAGGTTCGAATTCCGCAGGGGACGCCCTTACCGCCGTCGACATCTTCTCAACTAGCCACGTAATGCTTGCAATTTTTTCATGGACATATAGTACGTTCTTCTCTACCCACACAGTGTCGCTGTAAAAGCCGATAGAGCTAACAACATTAGCCTCAAATTTGAAAAAAACCTATATTCTGTTAGTTGATTCATCATAATCACCAATGCAGCCATTTTTGTGCCACAACTGAACATCCTCTCCCAAGAATCTCCATAACTTCTTAGACGCAAAATCAGAAAATTGGGCGTTTATCTTCTTTATCCGCCATGCGCTGCCTGTCGGTCCATCTGGTGGAGGGAAATTAGACCGTTAACACTTTTGAATCGCCAAGTTTAATATAAATTATGTTAAAAAAACCCGTTTAATTTAAGCAATCTAAGATATGGGTCCACTACTGTAATGCAAAAATAGGAACCAATTATTATTAAACAGCAAAAAAATTTCGTTTCAAATTTACTTTTATATTTGGAAAATAGCTTTTAAATTTACCCACGACTTCGTCCGCATATATAAATGGAAATATTTGAGTGTTGTGTATAACACATGACAGAATAGAATTGTTCGTAGTAACTTTGGCCGCAAGGACCCTGTGGGTTGCATCGAAGCGATTATATTAAATTATTTTTGGTTGTGGTTTTAGATATTTTATATACTTTCCTTGATAAATGAACTATCTAATTCAGCAAAAAAATCTATTCAAACCAGTTGTACCTGGGATTAGCGCGTTCAACATAACGAAGTCTTAAATTATTTTTAAATTGTATAATACTAAGTCAATGCTACGAATTAATAGAATTCAAGAAATAAAGATAAACGCCCAATTTTCTGATTTTGCGTCTAAGAAGTTTCTCTTTTCTGTGCTGATGAATGATCCGTTGAGAATTCCATTTTTTTTATTGGTTTAGACACTTCCGTTTCCGATTTTCCTACAAATTCGTCAGAGGTTGCTTGTTGAGTGGAGCAACTCAACGCCGCGCTTTGCACAATAAACATTTAATAACGCAGTATTTAATATTATTTAATATTATTTAATATACTTAGAAATATTCACAAATCACGGTTCATAGAGATCGTGTCGTTATTATTATAGGGTCAGTTGTTTCTCTTTCGTAAATAAAGCGGTCACATTTATCAAAATTACCGTTGGCGCGGAATAACAGGGCAGTGAAACAAATTGTAACGGTAACCTCTCGTTAGCTGCCCATCTCGTGTGGTTCATACATTTTTATGACTCTTCCACTTTACCCACCCATGTCTCAACTAGTTGCCTTTGGACGATTATCGTTATATTTTTCTTTTGTTGTTTATTTATATAGGAATAATGTAAATAGTTTTTGAAAGCACAGTTGCACATCTGACTGTAAATGGGATGGGTCGTGTGTTCGACTTGTTTCAGGGAAATTAATGGGAAAGGCAAATGAAAAATATTTTTTAGGTAGAGTTGCAGGATACAAATATTTTTTATTACCCAACTACAGCGATGCAAAAAGGAGGGCTTTGTTTTTGATCGGTGATGTTTGTATGTATATCTGTTTCCCTACAGGAAAAAATATTTTAGAAGCTATAGCTTCTAAAATATTTTTCATATTTTGACAAATGATCTCTGAAAAACAAATACTCTCTGATGATGATGATATTGTTGAAATTGTCTCAATTGTATGTAAAAATATATTAAATTACCAAAATAGAAATAACAGAGACCATATATTAATCACTTACGTGTATCTCACGTTGTTAAGACAATACGTTTTTTGTGTCAATTCTCTCTCTAAGTATAAAAAACGTAAGCCAAAGTTAACCTAACCTAACTTACTTTTTTTACTTAGTTCGTCGTGGCGCAAGGGTGTGACTGTAACGCGAATTAATTATTATTTATTAATATATTTTATTATTTATTAATATATCCATTTCTTCGCTCTGGCAACAAGCGCCCCCCGTAGAGTTCAGTCACTCAACATACAAATGACTCGGGAACGAACTGTCTTTACTCTAGGCCTCTCATTACCCTACTGATTCTAGTTTTTTTTTTAACTTACTTAACTAATAGTTAATTTAAGTATAAATAATAGTTAAATAACAAAGAAATTGACATACTGTTATTAACCTTAATATATTTGTTCTGCCATATTTGATGGTGGCTTAATTACTAGGGCTGTGACATGTTTGCAGAACCCGAAACTAGGGTTAGGCCACTTCATTAACTAATCTGTTGGTTTAGTATAAGGTGAATTTTGGCGTACGGTTGGATAGGTGAGCTTAGGTACTTTTGTTTTGTAAGTAGTTTTACATTTGAATATTGATTCAGTTATGAAAATAAAAAAATATGTATATTAATTTAATATTCTTAATTGCTATATCTATAATTTCGCTACCCAACACGCAATGCCTTGAGAACTCGGCGGAATTGTGTGCGGAATATAGCTTGAAGCTGATTTTTTTAAATTTATATCTGTTATATTTACTTAAAAAGATTATTTGTATATCAAAGAAAGTAAATTTGTAAATAATATTAAATAATAGAGCAGTCAGATGGAAGAAGATTAAGACACTTTTCAATTTTCAAAACAATGCGTGTTGAGTGGCGAAACTCAACGCTGCGGTTTGTCTTGTCACCAGAGCGACTCGGAAATAATCAAATCAATAGAAAAAATAGCAAAAAAAAGAGGTGGGTAAGTGAAAAAAACGTGATGCTAAAAATATCATCAATTTTCTCAATACGCAGCCATTCCTTATTATTAATTATCTATTTCATACAAAATACAAAAAGAAATCACGCAAAAAATCCTTATTTAATTGGTACCTTATAAATGTTAAAGAAGATTATGTGTTTATATTTCAAAGGCAAAAAAATTAGATTTTTAAAAAGTTATAAATGACCTAATAAAATACATTTAATTTTATACCTTAACACCAAATAATTAAGTCTATATTACTGAAACGTAAATACAATTAAAATTACCCTAACATTTTAAGTAGGCTCAATGATAATGTGGTAAACACAAAAAGCACGTGTTTATTGTTAATAATGTATACGTAAATTACTTTTGGAAAAATAAATAAAGCTTTCATAATCACTTGGGATTTTCTTTTTGGCTAGTCGTCGTTTGCTATTTTTTTTACATCTCTGTTATGTATAATGAGACCAGTCGCGCAGCGGCACGAAGTGTGACTGTAAAACCGACTGGTTGTGGGTTCGATCCCCACTCGAGGAGATGAAATGTTTACTTAAATTTATATTTTAATTCCTTCGCTCTGGTGTTGAGGATAAGTGCGGCGTTGAGTTCTGCAACTTAACACTCAATGCTTCCAGAATTTGGCAGAAAGTGGGGAACGGAGTGTCTTAACACTAGGTTCCCTCTGCCTACCCTGCTGTGTGCGGGATATACATTTTATATTGTGGTACACCTCTAATAGTTAGACACATGATATTATGAACTTTTTTGTAGATATTGATACGTTCTATAATACTATAGAACATTTTTTATTCTATCATCAATAGTTTCGCAGCGCACTCGATAACAGATTTTTTGTAACAATTTTTTTCACACCTTGGGTTACATTTTTTTCTTTTTAATACGGATTTCTATTTTTTTTTAATCTTATATACTTTGTCGCTCAGTGAATATGCAGCTTTCTAATGGTGAAAGAATTTTTGAAATCGTTCTGGTAGTTTTTTTGTGAATACATCACAAATATACGTACAAAACACAAATGTTTCCTGTTTATAATATTAGTATGGATAACCGATGCAGATTTCCGTTGCAATTCTATGTGATCGGGTTTAGCTTTTAATTTTATAGTATTATCTTATCTATACATATAAGTATGTACCTATTGCCACATTCTGTGTCGAGTGGCGGAACTTAGCACCGCTTTTTTTCTGTGTCTGAATAAAAGAAAACATTCGTGTAAATACAATCATTCACCAGTGTAGATCGAACCCACTATCGTCGTGTTAATAAGCCGATGTGCCACTGCATCACGACGACCTATATTCATAATGTACACATAAAAAAATATTGTAATACAATATTAAATGAAACAACGTTTTAATTACCTGCCGCCCGTAATGATCAATCTGTGAGCGCAAAGGGGTCTCAACATCGATATGATAAAGCGTGACAACACTTTATTATGTTGCTACTCAGTTACGAATTGAGTGGACTAGTGATGGAAATTCTTTTATAAAAGAATATATCGATGTTTTCTTACCTTTTTGTATTCTAGGAAAGTTTCGACAATAAATACTGTAACGTTTTTAAGGCTTAACCGGTCAGTTTCAGCTTTTCCTAGTATTAAGGGTAAATGAAAAACTATCTATTATTAGTATATGTATATCCCATTTTCCCATTAAAACGTATAACTTGCTAGTTACGCAACTTAACATCAAATCAAAAAAAAATCAAATCAGCTTCACGCTGTATCCCGCACAAAGCATGGTCGGCAGAGGGAACCATAGTGTTAAACACTCCGTTCCCCACTTTTTGCCGAATTCTGGAGGCATTGCGTGTTGAGTGGCAGAACTCAACTCCGCGCTTTGCCTCGACACCAGAGAAAAGAAATGGAAATATAAATTTAAGTAAATATTTCATCTCCTCGAGTGGAGATCGAACCCACTACCAGTCGGTTTTACAGTCACACTTCGTGCCAATGAACCACGACTGGCCTCAACTAAACATCACGGAGAAAAATCTGGAGATTATGTCTGAAAAGTTTTTCTCTAGTCAAATTTTAACCTACAATCATCTCACTCAGTTACCTAACTTTATAATTCGCTATCTTTCTTCTGCGGCTTAGCCCGCGTGGCCAAATAAAACTAACTAAGAGAATAAAGTTGGTTACAACAAATATTCAATAAAAGCAATATCCGACATAAAAAATAATTTCTCATTTCAAACCAGTAGTTGATATTAGTTCGATCAAACAGACAAACAATCAGCTTTGTTGTATCAGTGCAGAATTACAGATAAACGAGTATAAACATGTCGATATATGGTTATCGCATCACTATTCACGTCAGGGGTTGCGAACCCTTCAACGCAGCTTAATTCCATAATTGAGGGTTAAATCGGTACAGACGGGCAGCTCATTTATTACACCACGTACTCCTCTCGCCGTTATCGCGATGACATTTCTATAGAAAACGATTTAGTACCGTGTGATTGAAAGATAAACATCTATTTTATATCTTTTGCGTATGTTTTGTTTTTAATTTTTGTATTTTTTTTTGTGGTGAAATAGATGGTATATTGATTCATTCATGTTTTTTTCGATTTATTTTTTTAATTGGACATTATGTTGATACTCTTTTATAAAATGTTCGAAACATAAAAAATAATTAAAAACAAAACATATAGAAAACGTAACTTCGCGATCTGAGAGAGCCAAGTTATGTGAAAAGGTCACCCATATTATTTATGAATATTCATAAGCCTTATATATACAAAATTGTTGAATATTCAAGATTGTTTCAAATAAGAAATTGAATTACCTAAGCATCAGACGGCGTTATTGGAAACTCTTGTATAAGTCTAGACTTTACACATAAAAATATATCTTTTCCCATAGTTACGTATTTTTTAAAATAAGTAATAATTTCAAATTTATATTATATATTATAATGCTATTCCACACTAGGAATAAAAAAATATTTTTAGAAAACGTACGTTACGAAAAGTGGGGGGCAGAGTGTCTAAACACTAGTTTCCCTCTGCCTACATTGCTGGATACTGGGTAAAGATAAAAGAATAAATTATCTTATAAATTTACCTTTACTGACTCTGTAATATGGCTAGCTAATAGATTTGTGTGAAGTTTTTGGGAGACGACACACCGTCACCTTGCTGTGGTTCATGTAGTATGGTGATATAATGATATGAGAGCTGAATATAAAAGAATTAAAAAAACTTTTTTAATAACAACGATTTATTTATTGATATCGATCCCCACTCGAGGAAATGAAATATTTATGTATATTTTTATTTTTCATTTTTTTGCTCTGGCAAAGCAAGTTGAGTTCAACAACTTAACTTGCTTTACCTCCAAAAATCGGCGGAAATTGAGGAACGGAGTGTCTGAGCACTAGTTCCAACCGCCTACCCTGCTATGTGCGGAATACAGCGTGTCATCATGTCTCGATAACATAATCGAAGATTCCGAAAATCCCAGTAGGTAGGTACTATACCAAAAATACATAATGCTTAAGAGCAACAAAATTTAAATCACACTTGTATTCTTTCATTTAATACAATTATTAGTAGGAAAGCATACAAAAATAGTCCGCCATCTTGAGATGTCCGCCATATTGGATATAGGTCACTCTATATCACTTTGTTTTTTGAATTGTTCTCAGCAAACCCTTCCTTTGATACTCACATATTTACATTGAATAAACTTTATTCGCCATCTTGGGTGAGCTGCCATGTTGGATTTATTATGACGTCACACAACTAACATACATTATAGTCTAAACTAAGCATGCATATAAAGTTTCAGCTCAATTATAAGAAAATTATTTTCAAACGTAGTTTCAAAATTGAGTTTCAAGATCCTCTAGGAAAAAATATGTAAATAAATAAAAGCTTATAATAATACTAGTAACAAAAATTCCCATTTCCTGAGCTTTTTATGTTAAGCAATGATAATGTTTATTTTTAAAATAAAAATTTGCTATGGCAATAAAACTTAGAAAATATAAGACGTGGACGACTAATGGAAGACTATTTCTAGTAAATCGTATTTCTACTGATATTAGATATCGCCGATTACCGATTTTTGACGATATTTGAATAAAAGAAACCCTTAGTGTAAATACAATCATTCACCAGTGTAGATCGAACCCACTATCGTCGTGTTAATAAGCCGATGTGCCACTGCATCACGACGACCTATATTCATAATGTACATATAAAAAAATATTGTAATACAAAATTAAATGAAACGTTTTAATTACCTGCCGCCCGTAATGATCAATCTGTGAGCGCAAAGGGGTCTCAACATCGATATAATATTTTTTTAGTTTTCTTTTACTCACAATTTTCGGGATGAGCTCTTATTCTATTACATCTGAAGGATATTTTTTTATATTAGTTTTTGTCTAGTATGGAACCTAGTGCTAAGACACTCCGTTCTTAAAATACATTTCCGTTCGCCACTTCCTGAATTGTAGAGGCAATGAGTGTTGAATAAAGGATCTCGAAGCAACGCGTCGTTTCGTTACCAATGCGAGGAATATAAAATAATAAATATTTAAGTTCCTTCAATAGGAATCGAACCAGCAACCTGCTTACGGTCATATTTATGTGGCCCTGCGCCACGAATGTCCTCATCAAGTACTTTTATATTACTTTATAAACTATTTAAGCATTTAATAAATATATCTAATAAAACACATAAAAAAATCAAATTAAGCTTCGTAATATAATTGAAGAGTTGGAGCCATTATAAAAAGGAATTTAGGTCATTAGGTTAGTTTTAAAACGTCTGCAACTACAGTAGATGGATATGTATATACATATATAGACCCTTCCTTGATGTGATAACATACAAGGGACTAATGTAGAAATTGCGATTTTTGTAAAAATGTAGAGTTAATATAATTAAAACCAATTTTTAGAGTAACAGTAAATAACTCATTTATTACGTAAGTATCATACTTTGCTTTACTATCGATTTTAAATGGTTTTAAATCCATATTTTTTTATTTCAATATAAATATGACAGAAAATCCCAAAATATACAACTAGTACCATTATATACCAATAGAAACAACAAACTCTATCCAACATAACCCACACAATACAACAGAATCAACTAGCAACTATTATTTTACAACACAATTACAAAATAAACATAAACCGCAGCGTTTTAAACGTTAATGTTACAAATGAACGGTTATTTCAATCACAGCTTTAATTCCGCCCGCCCTTAAACAAGCTGGGCTCGTCCAATCGATAAGTTTGGGCGGTAAGGGGTGTTTCCGGTAAATAAAGTTATAGGGGGCCCCCCATTGGTTGATTTTACTGAGGGGCGTGGTCGGATGGGGTGGATTTTATTGGTTGTGGGGCCTCGTCAGTGCCGGCCTGTCAGTCGTACTGTGGTGTTGACTTTTAAGTTGGTTCGGTTATGTTTTGATTTATTACGAAAGGTGAGTGCTTTTTTTTTGTATTCTAGATATTTTAATGGTTTTGTTTTACTAATGGTCGTTACATAAGTGGGGTCGTTAAAATTTGTAATTTATATTTGCTTTTTTTTGGAATTGTGAGTCCATTATTTATTGTTAGATATATACATTTTAACTTACTCTTAAATATAACATCAATTAAGACAAATAAATATAAGCGAAGAGGAAGAGGAATGTTGATGTCAAAAAATTAAACTCTTTCAGAGTAATTAAGCTTTCTGTAGATAGATATTTATAAAATTGTTATATATTTTTTTATGAACAACATTTCCTTAAAATTGAGTTCAATATATTTAGTAAAATAAAGATTTAATCGTAAATTTGATTTCAAATATCCATTATTAAATAACAGCCGTCGGCTCTACTTTTACCATTATATTTAATCTATTAGTTTATTTAGTACCTACATCAAAATTAAAATAGTTCACAAATATTTTCTAAAATTTAAATTTAACAATTTTTTCTTTTTCAATTTTCATTTTTAATATTTTGTTGTGAGTTTTATATTATTATGTTGTGTAACTATAATAACTACCTTACTTATTTTTGTAAGTCTTACCTATCTGTAAGGCTTACATTATTTTTGTAAGTCAGTTAAGTATGTCCAAGTAAAGCTCGCAATAATTGGGTACTTAGGCAATGGTCGACTTACCTATCTTATTTTTGTGAGTCAGTTAAGTAAGTCCAAAAAAAGCTTGCAATAATTGGATACTTAGGCAATGGTCGTATTCGTTGAGCGTGTTCTTTTTAAAAAGTCGATTTGCTAATAATATAAATGTACAGTAAACTCTTAAAGGTACTAGTATGGTTAACATAATGCAAGTATAAATATCTAAAACTTTATATAATTTAATATTTATCTAAATTAAAATTTTTGAAATACTTATATATATTTTATTATATATTATAAAACTTTGTACTCTCTAAGAATTTAAGTTAACTGGAAGTTAGGAAATGCTCTCCTTCAGTAGCTTTAAATTTCTTTTGTTTCCTCTTTACTTTAGTTTTACTCTGTATTCTACATATGGCAGGTTAGGCAGAGGGAAACTGGGAACATAGTGCTAAGACACTCCGTTCCCATTAATACACTTCAGTTCTTCGCCTTCCTTCCTTATCCTTAATAAATTGATAATATTCTAATATTTTATTAGAATATTATCAATTTATTAAAACTAATTAAAAACTTGTATTGAAGTATAATATAATCTTAGTTATTAAATATTATACAAAACCAAACCAATGGTACTCTGGTGCAGTGACACAGTAAATAGCATTTATTTACTGTATGTACAGTTGTGAATTCGATTTTCACTTCCTAACCAGGCAGACAAAGCACGGCGATCAGTTCCACCAACAATAATGTCCAAAAAAATTCGGCAGAAGGGTGGGAACAGACTGTCCTAACTAGGTACCCTCTATCTAAAGAGCTATATGCGAGATAGTGCTTAAATCCAAAGAAATCCAAACCAAATGAATATAAGCTCCACATTTAACATCCTAGTCTAACAGAGCAGGCAAGACGGCACAAAGTGTGACTGTAAACGCGATTGGTTGTAAGTTCGATCCCACTCGAAAATTTCGAGGAAATATTCGCTCTGGTGTCGAGGCAGAGCGCGGCGTTGAGTTCCGCCTCTCAACACGCAATGTCTCCAGAATTCGGCGAGGAAATTGGGGAACGGCGTGTCTCAACACAGAGTTCCTTATACCTAGCCTGCTGTGTGCGGGCAGTACAGCGTGAAGCAGCAATTTTTTTTTCTAATCTAACGTCCTAGTTCCAAAATCCTGTTCATTACCTGTAGGTACATTGATATAGCGACATGAATTTAATGCTACAATAATGTATTCTCCGCGAACCCACCCTTATTTGTTTTTCAATCAAAGAGCCCGAGGGAGCACCCTGTTTAAACAACACCGGGAACAGCGGTATGTATATTTAACGAGGCTTGCAAATTAAATCTTCAGCTCATCTCTTGTCCTATGGAATTTGTCTTTGTTTTGTGTATTCATTATTCATGGTATAATTTTTTTTTTTCAATAATAACTCCACCCTGTATTTAGGGGGGTGGGCGGAGAGAATTCAGTGTTAAGATCCAGTTCCTCATTTTCGGTCTTGTTTTTTAGTGCGTATTGAGCGGTAATCGAATTTGCAATGGTCACGCCACGGTAACACGCTGTGTTGTAGGAGCAGCTTCGATAAACACGGCCATAGCCAACAGTTTTTTATACTTACTTAATTCTTACAACGTATGTATTAGAGATATTGATTGGGATCTTTTAATGTGAGACGAGGTGTTTTAATGAAAAAATATATTATAAATTAAATTAAATAGTATAAATTAAATTAAATTAAATTACTTTTATGCTGTATCTCGCTTATAATAGAGTATGTAGAGGGAACCTAGTGATGAAACTCTCCGTTATCCACTTTTTTGAGAAATTACGTATTGAGGTGACGGACGGATGGTAGAACAAACAATACGGCATTTTGTCTTGTAATCAGGACGTTTTTATGTGGAAAAATATTTTTTTTTATTCTCTCTAGCGTAAATCGAACCTACATTCGTTGCGTTTGTATTTAGATACAGTCCTTGCGGCAAATCGATCTTAATAATAAATAACATTCATTTTCTTGCATAATTGAAACATTTTCTTCTTTGTTTTATACAAATGTTGACCCCAATTCCATACAATACAATTCCCTTGATAAGACAGCGTTCAGAGTTAGAATGGGTTATTAAGAAAAGATAATTTATTTCATTCATTGCCTTTCTTTTTTTTTATTAAAAAAAATAGTATGTAATTCTTTTGGATATTTCATCTAGGGGAGAAGAATCGTGGATTTGATAAGACGATGTACGGTGCTGGGACGTATCTTGCAATATCTCGAAAATAAGCGAAATGTGGAGATCCGACTGTCTTAACATAAATTTTTTCCCTTAGATAGTATCTTGTTTTGGGTTCACGCTGATAACCGAATATATGTATAGGTAGAGTGTACCTAGTGTTAAGTCACTTCGTTCTCCACTAATAGATAAAATTTCGTTGTGACTACCAACCATACACCTAAGGACAAAAATTACAAGAGATTTCAATTACAAGAGAAGAGAGAGATTGCAATTACAAGAGATTTCCCACTAAACAGCTACCTCATTATAGAAATACTCTCCACATTTCTTCACTTCCATACGAAAAAAACAATATAATAACATAATTTCCAATTCAACTTTTGTATATAGCAGTAATAAAAACGACTCGCCTCGAAGTAACTTACGGAAAATCAAGTTACAATGTCATTCCGGAGGCGGCGGGTATTTAATACCTTTTAAAAGTAAATTGCCATATTTGCATGTTTATGATTTTTATTATATTTAGACTCGTTGCTTAGTTAAACTTTCTTTTGTACTACAATTTGAGTTTTCTCATCGCTTTATTTAAATTATATTGGTCTGTTTCTAGTTTATGGTGGATGAGTATTTTTGGAGGGTATTTTTAATTTTTTTTTTGAATTGCTGTTTTACAGTAAGGCTAGATGAATGTTTTGAAAAACGGATTACGGAAACGGATTATGAAATTTAAGCATTTTTAAAAATATATGTTTTAATGGTGGCGATATTTTATGTTTTTAAATGAAGTTATGTTTGAAATTTGTTAAGTGTCTTAGGTAAATTATGTTTTTCGGTTCACCGGGTTAATTGAGATGGCTAAAGTCAAATTATTCTTTCGACATAGTGGTTCATTTTAAGCAAATATTGTGTTTCATGTTTTGTCATTATATTATTTCGAAAGCATAATTTTACATATTTGAACTGATTAAATAATAGGTATTTATACTTTGAATTTTAAATTAAAGTTATAATCAAAATTTATTTCATTTTTTTCCTGCATACCGCAATGGGTATATGGGTAAGAAGAGTGTAGGTACCTACGTGTAGTGATAGTCATAGTAGTCTAAACCACGAACGGATAGATTCGATCTACTCACTCATATTGCTGTACTCGCCGCCTAATTTTCAATACTTTGCGAATTAAATGGCGGAACTAAACGCCGCGCTATGTCCCGTTATTAGAGCGACGAAACGATTTTATTATTCCAACGGAAATCGACTTTTAACTTTTAATTAAGTCATATCAACTAACTAAAAATTAATAATTAAACAAATACAAATTAAATCTAATTCAAAGCTACATAGAAACAGATTAATTTATAAAACCAACAATAGATATCTACTATGGGATTAGTTAAAAATTCAATTGTGCGAAAAATTCGACGAGAGACCGTCTGTCAACAACGCGCGACGGGTCGAGGGGGCGCGCCAACGACACGGTCGTGTATGTAAAACAAGAAGAGAGAAGAGAAGAATGGTCCAAGCTTAATTCGACATAATGCATCTGTATTCTGTATATTTTTTAATCGAAACCTACAATTTTCTTTTGTTTAATGGATTGGATTAAAAAGAAATTTTAAATTGACTAGATTCATAAATTTGAGGTAAAGGCGATGGTAGTGGGTCTAGTCTATTTACACTTGAAGACGCGAATTATTTCATTTACTCGATCTGGTAACGAGACGAAGCGCGGTGTTGATTTCTGCCACTGAATACGTAATGTACCGAAAATAGACTTTGAATGTCTTAACACTAGATTTTCTCTGCCTACCCTGCTATGTGTGGGTGACATGGTGTAGCTGAAGAAAAATCCCCTAATTGTACCAGGTCCAGGTCCGGTCAAAGGGAGCCCTGGCATTTCGAATATATCACGTATCATACAATATACTTTCTTATTTCCATTTGATTACGGGGCTGTGCCTTAGCTAAAAGTAAATATACTTATGGGCCTTAGCTTATAGTAAAATCGTATCGGATCGGTGTCTGTACATGGAAGATGTGTTAGAAGAATACATTCAATGCATTTAATAACGTAATAAAACCAAAAAAATGATTGTTAAAAGTTTCGTCTATATGTATGTGCCTTTGTTCACGCTAATCTCAGAAACGCCTTAACCTTTAGAATTTTTCTCTATTGAGCTTTAAAGAATGTTGTTTTAAATTTATTTGTGTTGTTATTATATTATTAATAAAAAATTAAAGTAATACAGATTAGTAAATTAGTATATATTAAGTTATGTAGTCAAGTAAATACCAAGATATAATTATAAAGAAATATATAAGAAAAACATGCGAGATACGAGTAGATACACACACAAAACGAGTAACAATTAGCAAAAGTTAACAATACCTCTGTATCTTTGCAAAATTTGCCGAAACGTTGTCGAGCGTCGATTAAATATTAAAGACGAATTAACTCCGTTTTCGCAGACACCAATTAAGTGTACAGAGCCAGAGTAAATAAGGAGTGAATTAATTTTGTAGGTAAGTATCTACTTCTAGTCGAAATTTGTGCTTGCTTAAACATTTTATATTCTATGGGAAGCGTTTTATTATTTAACTAGCGATCCGCTCGCGGCTTCGCCCGCTATAACTACACAATTTTATTTTTATCTGAATAACTTAAGTGTTTAAACGACATTATTATTTTAAAGACAGTATTTATTCATTGAAAAGTTAAGTTTCAGCCAATTCAATATATTTATTTTTTTTGTAGTTATTTTGTCAATTCAATTTTATTATATTGTAATAACTTATTAATTTACAGCCAAAACAAAAACACTAAATCTTAAGGGAAATAGTCCTAAATATAATTGTGACAGTCGATTCTGATATTAGCGTTCTTTGGCAAAAAAAAAATAAAAATTAATATATTGATAAATGACAGACAGCGGTAAGTTACAATTTTATAATATGTATAGAGATGTAGGGGCGTTGTGGATGGCTTTTAAAAGTCAATATTTCAAACGTTACCTTATATATCATACAATTTATCATAAATTGAGGCCATCGTGGCACAGCGGAACGGAGTATTACTTTAAACTAGATTATGATTATCACATGGTAAGACAAAATGCGGTGTTAAATTCCGCTACCGAGCAGTAAATGTCTCAAATTCAGATAAAAAGTGAAAATTGAAGTTTTCGATAGCCTGTTTATCAATCCCTATCCTATCTTCACGCTATATCTCTCAACTCTCTATCCTGCTAAAAGCAAAAGCGTGACAGTGTGAAAAACAAATTTACTTAAACAATGTAAGATTCAATAAATCTCGTCCCCAAACTATCTAACAAACATCGGAGCGTAACAATTGGAGTAGACACGAGCTGGTCTTATGTTAGCGATTAAATAGTATTTCGAATATAGCGGATCTCAAAGGAGCACTTCTATTGAATGCGTCGAACGGATTTTAGTAGGTTTTGTAGGGCAACCATGAGTTTTGGATTTTTTTTGAGGTATTTTTATCCAGTGAAGCGTGCAGCGTGAATGCTGTATCCCGTATATGACTCATCATATCAATTTTTATCACTCTCAGTTCAATTGACCAAAAGTAATTTATACTGGTATATACCAAAATATATTTTATATATTTGCACATTGAGTTTTTATACATAATTATACTTTCAGATTTTTATCGGATAACCGTGCATTCCAAAAAAATAATACTTATAGCCGTTTTCGAATATGTCCAATTTATGTTACACAAGCGGCCGACTCGCGGCTTCGCCCGCATACTACCTATAATACTTATGCAAAAGATTGATACATTCAATCATGAACAACTTGTTTTCATAATTTTGAGAAATTGCAAGCTACATGGATGTCATCAGCGGCAAGGGCATCCCCGCGGTACTCGAACCTAGCGTTGAATTATTTTAATTTTGAATTTTCTCGAAAAATATGCGTCCAAATTACATATCGACTATAAAAACCAAAGTTTTTTTTTCCTAATATTTCCTTGATGATGAAATAACTTTCGCACGCAAGTTTCCTTATCAATGTCAAATTAAAAACGGTGATCAGATGCAGATCATGAAGCAGAAATAAATCATTTTTCAATTTTCAATTATTATTTGTCAAAAAATGCCTTATTGTGACTTATTTATATATTTATAAAGATAGATATGTATGTACGGTGTTGCAGACTTTTTATTAGACTTATTATAATAAAATGAAATATTTTTGTCATACAATGTCTATAGACATAATGGTGTCGGACTACAACATTTGCTTACTCTGGTAAACACTGACCCACTGTGGCACCGTCCAATGGATATGGTCCCAATGATTAATAAATAAAAAGTCAGTTTCACGCTGTATCCCGCATACAGCAGGGTAAGCATAGGGGAACCTTAATATATTAAGCTACTTTTGCAGCCCTGGCGTTCTTTATTATTGTTATTTTGTTACTAAGTAAGTTTGAGTTAGCCTTACTAACGCAAACTTACACCGTAATGTTATATAGCCTATAGAACCGCTGAAGAATGCAGTTTTCATACAAAAAAAAAAAGGTAAATCGGACCAGTAGAAGGAGAAATCTTAGCGTTAAAAGAAACAAATAAACTGTTTCGCTTTATTATATTGTACCTTTATTTTAGTGACCGTGCTTTATTATAGTGACCGTGTGAGATCGATGACCAACAATGCGGCAATTTACGCTAGCATCGGTCAGTCTTTGGTCTCCATTATCTTAAAAATAGGAAATATTAAAAGAAGCTAAATAGTAAATTAAACATTTGAAATATTATAATACACAGATAATAAATATTCCTAATGAATAGAAACAAAGAAAATTTCCTCGTCTTGGTAACGAAGCAAAGCGTGGTGTTGAATTCCGCCACTAAACGCGCAATGCTTCGAAAATTCGGCGAAAGGTGAGAAATAGCCGTGTCTGAATAATAACGTTGAGTTTTAGTATTAGTTTCCTAGGTTCCCTCTATCTACCCTGCTAAGTGCGGGATGCAGCGTAAGGCAAGAAAAAGAGAAACAATCGTTAGACCCACGTCTTCCACATGACAAATGTTAGACTTGTATTACTTTACCCAAAAGCTATAAAAGCTTACCGTATGTCAATTATGCCTTTTTTACAATTTACCTTATAACATTTCCATTCAATATTTACACCATAGCTACCCTACTCAATAGTCGATACCGGCAATGCCCCCTTAGTTACGGATTATCCGCAGAAGTGCACAGTGTGTTGTCAATGCGGTTGTATTTATTTGTTATTTGGACACTGCAATGGTTAGGCGCGAGCAAAGTACTTTTGTAAACATTAAATTGTCTCTATTTTGTGCTATGTCTGCTATTTCGTTGCCTTTTAAAGTTTTTTTGGATATATAGCAGGTTTGGTTAAGAAAACATAGTGTTTAGACGCTCTGTTCAATACTCTACGCTCAATTTTATGGCGTTTCCGTTTAACGTAATTAATGTGGAGAAATAATTTTAATATTTTAATATGATTTTCTCCATAATGGTATCAAACCCACAACATTTGCGACACTGACCCACTGCGGCACTGTCCAATGGATATGGTACCAACGAATAATAAATTAAAAATCAGCTTCACGATGTATCCTGCACACAGCAGGGTAGGCAGAGGGAATCTAGAGTTAAGACTAAATATTTTATTTCCTCGAGTGGGGATCGAACCCACAACCAGTCAATTTTACAGTCCACTTTGTGCCCCTGCGCCACGACTTGTCTTATTAGTGTAAATTTAGATTTTCAAAGAACGATTTGAATTGTAAGGATTTTGATCGACATAACGATATAAATAGAATATATAAATAAAATATGTAGTCAATCGTTAGTGAGATGAGCATAAAAGACATTCGGTTTTCTGTATTTTCCACCAAAATATAATAAAAACACACACAAAGCATAAAAAACATGTTAAATCTGCCCATATGTTTACAATATGTTACATGCTTACAAATATATTATTTGTAGACACATTTACATTTAAAAGATAAAACCATATTTTAAGACAACTGTATCAAATTTGCACTATCATAACATGTTATAAAATGAAAGTAAAAGTAATCCGGAGCGTATCCTAAGGGCCTAAGGGCCCTCCAATACGATTAGTTCTACGACTACACATGCTCATCTTGGAGCTAGGGGGCTATCTCGGTACCATATGGCCACTGGGATTCGCTATCTCGTCGTCAGTTGTACCGTGAAATATAGTTTATTGTTCAAAAATGTGGTCGTATTTTGAATAATATTGAGTAAAAAAAACGCCAAGTTCATTGTGTATTGATAGAGATTTTTTTTTTGTCTTTTTTTTTGGTTAATAAAGGTGACTGTTTATTTCTATTTGGTATGGTTAATATGGCTGAATTGATTGCTTGAACTTTTTTTCAATTTGTAATGCTTAAAGAACTTGACTTCTCATTTATACATTATACAAACTGATAATATATATTGAACGAAGGACTGTAATAAGAGCTTATATGTCCATTTAATAAAGAAATCAGAAGATATGTATCACTGATAGTAACAATATTACTTATATCTCTATCCGTCCTAATTACGTATTTACTAATTAATTTAACCACATTAATTAAGTATTTAATTGAATTGTTTCGAATAATTTAATTATATATTTTTTAAGATTCACGTTTTATCCTGCAGGGTTTGATTTGGGCATGCTATAGCATGGTAGGCAGAGATATCAAACCCTTTGCCTTAGTTCAGATTCGGAAACGATGATATAACTATTATGTGCTTCTTGTGAACTTCAAATACCAAAAAGCCTATGAAAACATTGGAATCAATAATTTTCCATAAATTATCCTTCTAAAATAATGCCCAAAACCAATCTACACACAACAAAAGTTACAGTCAATAAAAAAATCACGCCATCGTAGCTAATTTCCATTCAGCAAAATAGTACGTAACGAAAGCAACATATGCAATCATTAATATAATGTAATGCCATTTAATGTAATCAATTTGAGCTTCTCCATACATTGGGGTGGCAAATTACCAGTCACACCCCTAATGATCGCTTCTGATTTTGTAGGGATGCTAACTTCGTATTGTGAATCATGTGTTGATATATTTTTTATTGTCGTACCGTGTTATTACAGGTTTACTTTCTTTTTAAGATAATATTAGTATTAAAAATATGGTTAACGCTTATATAAACGTATCACGACTTTTTTCTGCTTATCGTTTTTCTTAGTATATATTTTTTTGTATGTATATATATAATATGTAATCAAGCCAAATTGTAGATAGAGAATTACAGTCAAGAAAGAGTTTAAGTTTACGGCGCGGTTATAGATTAGAATCGCATGCGGGTACATATTTAAAATGTTTTTATAAAAATATAGTGATTTATCACTAACCTTTGCACGTTTTCAATTTAAGTGCAGGAGATACTTGTATGTGTGAAAATAAAAAATAAACTATAGTCAACCCTTGAACTTAAAAACGATGAGCATCCCTCTGTTGATTTTTAACATTGGGGGCGACCAGAAAATATCAAGTGGTGATTTATTACAAACTGACATATTTTGTTAACTTTTAAATGATGTCTTTTTGAATGAGCGAGGGTGGTTGTAGTAAGAGTTTTATTGTTTGTCCTAATCCTAATTACATCATTAATATTTTATGTAAGTATATATCTTGAAAATTTTGTATATACGTAAAAATCGTTGTTATTTCAAAGACATTAATATAGAATGATTTGTCGAGGATGCGGGGGAAAGTCTTAATATAGATTTACATGTCTTAAAAAAAGGCCAAGTTACTTGTGTGATTTAATTTATTATTTTAATTATTTTAATGTTTGTAAAAAATAATTTCTTGACATAATATTCTCGTATTTGTCCCGTCTATGGTCTTTAAGAGCCAACCTATAGCAAAGCCAGCCTATTTTCATTTTAGTTTCAATTATATACATTAAATTCTGAAATACTTTACAGCAGTCCGCAACCGACGCATAATCCTACTACCAAAAAATCTAAGAAATTATTTGTAGCATCAGAAACAAACATCGATGAATATACAACATTTATTCAGTTCAAAAATACAATCAATAATATAAACAGTTGACAAAACGTAAGGGTAATGCCCTCATAGTGGATACATTATTGCCCTTGCCCCAAATACGGATTGATATTCGATACACTAAATTCACACGCATTATTTGCCCAATGTCTTTGTTCCACCAGTTCTATGGCTCCATGGTTTATTGGTCGGTGAAATGTACCAGATTACTATAATGGCTTACTTTGTGTTAATGATGTACTGCTGAGTTATGTCTAATGGGCGTTATTAAGATATTATATTAAGATTTTTTTATATTTCACATCTAATATACTTTTTTGTTATTTTTTAATAGTGCATATTATTGGAATTAACTATTTAGTTATTGCTACAAAATGACATAATAACACTTAATTATTTATACAGAATGGAGGCGACAAACTTGGCGCTGTCACCGCGAGAGTCTCTAAAGCCTCGCTCTGAACATAAAGGGTTAGAAATGAGTAGTAAACCTAATCAAGTAAGTATATTTCATTATGAGTTCAAATAATGTAAGCAATTTTTTATAGTATTTTATGAAAATGTTTAATATTTGATATCTGTGAAATTTTTCTTTGAATGATGAATATTATGAACTAAATATTCTAATGTCTGTTGCTTTGTTTTAAAAGTACAATATTTAAATGATGCTTGTTTCTTACATTTTCATGTGTCACAATCTTTTTTTAAATCACTATTATCAAGCCACTTTTAGGAGTTTTCAACCATATGATACTGAATAAAGATGTATGTATATATTTTGAATTCCGACGTTTTATAACCATTATAGCTCTTCGTAACACCGAATACACTTTATTCTAAGAGTAAATATTCAAGTTTCATAATAATCTCAAATAATTAGATAATATCTCAACAAACACTGTTTGCTTACACCAGGTGGGAACTGTCCTGCTGTACGGCGTACCAATAGTTTCTTTAGTCATCGAGGGGGTCGAACGTCTGTGTCTTGCCCAGATATCAAACACACTACTCAAGCAATTCTCATACAACGAAATCCACAATCGTCGTGTCGCTTTAGGCATAACTTGCGTGCAGTGCACTCCCGTGCAGCTGGAGATCCTCCGACGTGCCGGCGCTATGCCGGTGTCTTCAAGACGATGTGGTAAGAAAGTAATATTTAGTAACTACTATTTTTAGGATTTTCTTTTATGTTTTTCCATATCAGTCACAAATATTTTCTATTGATGAATGTAATATATATTGTATACATATTTTTAAGATTATTACTATATAATTTAGTCTCATACTGTGTCCTGTACATCACTATTTTATGCCCAAATTCACGAGAAATCGCCCATTTAGAGGCGGATCTAAAGCGCCGCATGGCTTTGTATTGCTATTAAAGAAAGTGAGACTTTTTAAATTAGTTCTTTATTTGATCTGAGCGCGAAAGACGACAAATTCTTCCGAACATACGCAATTCGCTAAAGCAATTCTCCCTCAACGGATTACCTACACTTAAGGCTCTCCAATACATAATCACTTGTCTATTGACAGGTGAAGTATTTATTCTTAAATACGCTTCGCTTGTTTTCATTAAACTTTTCCAATAATTTTTCGAACAATACAGTCTAGAAAACAGAAAAAAAAATTAATACATCCTTAAAAATAGACCAGTCGTGGCGCAGCGGCACGAGCGTAGGATTATCAAAGCGGCGGGTTGAGGGTTCGATTCCCACTCGCGAAAATGGAATATTTAATATTTTTGTTTTCTCGCTCTGGTAACAAGGCTAAGGTCAGCGTTGGGTTCCACCACTCAACACGCAAACGGAAGTGCCTTAATGCTAAAATAGTATGTTAAGACACTTCGTTCCCCGTTAAAATACTTCGGTTCCTACTTCCCGTCGATTTCGAGACTTAATTTCTTCTATTGCCGCTTAAATTTCTATTAGGTATGATCACCCGACGGGAAGCGGAACGCCTCTGCAAATCGTTTTTAGGCGACAACGCCCCGCCAAGGTTGCCCGATGACTTCGCGTTTGCAGTACATCACGAGTGCGCTTGGGGGTGTAGGGGAGCTTTCTTACCCGCTAGGTAGGTGAATTGGAATATTGATTGTATAATAAGTTTATATAAAAATAACATTATAGCAGGACTTGAACCTATTGGTTGTGTAATAATTTTGTGTAAAAAATCTATTTTTACATTTTTCTTAGATTTCAACCTGTATCCTGCATATAACTGTGTAGGCAGAGGGAACCTAGTCTTTATAACATATGTTTACTGACTTCCCGCCCAATATCGCGACAATAAATCACGTCGATTGTCCTGTTACCCGAGTAAGAGAATGAAAATATATAAATATATAATTCATCCCTCAAATGGGAATCGAATTGTGGCGTTTACGTTTGTTAGATCTAATGTACCTACAACTGTACCATGACGGCCTCAGCAATTGTCATTTCGATTTTTTTTATATAAACTAAGTATGTGATTTTTTTGTATTGTTGTATATTGTATAGATTATACATGCTTCATAATTTTTTTTTCAGCTTCACGTTGTATCCTACACAACCTTGTGTTAAGACACTTCGTTCCCCACTTTCTGCCGAGGTATTGCGTGCCTCTGCACGACGCAGAACTCATCGCCGCACTTTACCTCGACACCAGAGCGAAGAAAAGGAAATATAAATTTTAAATAATATTTCATTTCCTCGAGTAGGGATCGAACCCACAATCAGTCGCGTTTACAGTCACTCTTTGTGCCTCTGAGCCACGACTGGCCTCACCAACATAAAATAATATCA
Organism: Heliconius sara; assembly: GCA_917862395.2. Lineage (NCBI taxonomy): Eukaryota > Metazoa > Arthropoda > Insecta > Lepidoptera > Nymphalidae > Heliconius > Heliconius sara. Next base: position 2,370,873 of record OU860783.2, on the reverse strand, counting down.
TTTAACAAATTAAATGTTATGAACCTCATTATCCATCCATATCATATCCATTTGTTATTTGTTTAATGTTTTTAAAAATATTAGATCTTTTAGACACGAAGTATCATCTTGTGGTCTGTTGTCACGAGTAGACCACTCCATTGTCTATCAGTGACTACGGACTACTGTAAAGTTTTCAAAACGTTGGTTTTCCAATGAAGTTTTAAAACTAAATACAAGCAACCAGTTAAAGAGGTTCATGTAAAATATATAAAAATCGCGAAAACTAAACATCTCATTATTATTTTCCTCTTCTTAGGTATAACTCGTCCAGAGCGAAATGCATCAAATGTGCCTACTGTGGACTATTCTTTTCACCGAACAAATTCATATTCCATTCTCACCGCGTCGGTCCTGGTGACAAGTATGTACAGCCGGACGCAGCTAACTTCAACTCTTGGAGACGACACATGAAACTCAGTGGAAGCCCTCCCGTGGAGGTTATACATGCTTGGGAAGACGTCAAGGCTATGTTTAATGGAGGAACGAGGAAACGGATGCTTTCTGCTGCTAGGTAAGCTTAAACAGCTAGGCGGGGTATTGCTTAAAGATCCTAATTGATAAGGTGTAACGTTTAATTAATTGATTTGTCTGTATGCCTATTGGAAAAAATATTTACTGTAAGTTTTGTTTATTTCTAATATTTTGAAGGTTTCACGATAAATAGTAGATTTTTTCAGGTCAGTGGTATGGCTACTTAATGAATATTGTACTTGGTCTAAGTAACTATATTTGGACTAGAAAATGATATATCGATTATATGTTTTTAAGGTCCATATTTATAAACTGCTCTCAACTCAGAGATCGATATTGAGATGACTTTTAAATTTATAGATGATTAAAATGTCACCTCAAAATCGATTTCAGAGTTGAGAGTGGTTTATAAATACGGACTAAAGTATTATAAAAAATATTAAAAAAGTATAAGCAGATAGAGATAAAATTATGATTTTACCCATAGTTTACCCATCCTTTCACCAAGTTCGGTTTATAATTGTGCCACAGAAGGGTACCCATTCGCAGGCCGGAAGTAGAATCTGAAGTGAAGCGGGCGCCGGCCAGTCCTCCGTCACACACTCCCTGTACCGAGACTGGCTGACTACGTGTGGGGAGCGAGGTTACCATTGCCTTACGCGTTACCATGGCTTAAACCTACACTGTGGTCTCCTGGTAAGTAACTTCGTTTTTTTTAGTCTTACTTATGTATGATAAGGATGAGAAGACTTAAATACAATGAGTGTTGAATAGCCGAATTCATCGCCGCATCATTCAGATGGAGTATCTCTTAAAAAAACAAGATCAATAAAATAAGAGATTGAAATTGCTTAGTAAAATTTGTATACGAATTTCGAGAAAAGTAGAGAAGTTAACACTACTACTACTACTAGGTTCTTTATATCTACATTGCTTTGAAAATAACTATGAATTTTGTATAACATATGGATGACATATATATTCTAATCCTGACCCCAGTTACACTGGGTTACGTTGAAACTATTGCATTGGCTTTTAAAAAAAAGGCTTTCGCCTTCCTTGAACTATGTCCTGAGAGTGCGCCAACCCAAACAAATTGATCAGATTTATAAGCTTTTATTAGTACACATGATATTGTCGTTTTTTTTCAATTAAGGTGCATTAACAGCGTTAAGCAGCGTTGGTGCGATTGAAGAGCCCCGCGCGTTCCGCCCGGTGCGCTCGCACAGGTTGGAGTCGCCGCAGCTGTCACCTGTTATTTCACCAACGCGATCGCCAAATAGGTAAAGTGGCAAATTATATTGCAAGGAATGTTGTTTGAGGCCGTCGTGACCCAGGAGCACAAAGGTGGGACCGTAACGCAACGGTTGTGGGTTCAATCCACACTCAAGGAATTAATTATTGTTTGTTTAATCATTTCCATTACTTTGCACCAAAGCAAAATCCTGGCGTTGAGTTACGTCACGCATTGCTTGGAAAAATTTGGCCGAAAGTGATGATCGGAATGGACTCGGCTGTACGCGGCATACAGCGTGAAGCTGTTTTTTTTAAATTAATGTTGTCATCTTAATAAATGTTATTAACTTACATAACGTTACATAAAACACTCTGGTTTAGACTAATATAATTTACAGCTCCGTATACATTCTATAACGCAAAAACCGGTTTTAGTGTTTTATGAAAATAAGTATATTTACTTAATATTCCTAAAATTGAATAGGTCACCCACATCGCCAAGGCGGTCGCGGTCTCCTGTCCGTTCTCCCGCAACGTCACCTCTACGTTCCCCGCTACGGTCCTCACCCGCGAGGTCTACGAAGAGCGATCGTGACAGTGATGAAAGTGTCGATATCGAGACAACTGAAGAAGATCATGCAAAGGACGTGGTGAGTAATTTTCTTTTTTTTTAGCTTCACACTTCCGTCTACCCTTTTATGTGCGAGGAAATGAAAATACAAAATATTTCATTCCCCCGAGTGGGAATCAAATCTACAACTGACTCCATTACAGTCGTAAGCTTGAGCCCATGCGCCTCGGTAAGACGGTTGTTTAAATTGGAAATAATATTCAGATATAATTATAAAGCTAATTATATTATTTTGAGGCCGTCGTGATGAAGTGGCCCGGTTCTTATTGTCATCCAATTTTTTCTCAATGTCTTCAAAATTGAGCGGATGGTAGAAAATTATGGAATGGAGCAGGTGTTAAAGGGTACCTTTTTAATATTTTACAAAAGTTATTAAGAATTTTCCTGCGCTAGTCAACATAGGAAAATTACAATAATAGACCGAGCTTAGTGGTATTGTAAATGTTTCTACGCGTAAATTGAACCCAAAACCATCACACAACAAAATAAAAATACTAAATCATCATTCCAACAAAACTAACAGTAAAAAAGTAAAATTTTCAATTTTACATCGAACCTCTTATAATACCGCGTAAACGTATCTAAAAGATGCAATTTAATACCTAAGTATCGAAGCAATCGCATTATCTGTCGACATTCGAGCCAAACCGAGCTCGAGTTGGATCCAATTTAAAAAGTTGCAGGAAAATTTTTCCAATCACATTCTGAATGTAATCTGCGATTAGTCTCGTTTCTGAGTTACTTAGTAGTGGTTTTTTTTTTCGATTTTTTTATATATTTATGAATTTTGTTGGTGTAGCTTATGTTTTAATGGTACCTTTTGTTTGTTTTGTTTTTGGGTTCTTTTTTTAGGTTCATGCTGTGTTCAACAGTGTGGGCACAGGGAACCCATTTTTAACATACTCTGTTACTCACTTTTCGTTGAATTCTGGAGAGGAAATAGGAGGGAAAGAGAACTGAGTGTAGTAGAATTAGGTTACCAGGTCCCCTTTGCCTTTACCCTGCGTATATGCGTGAATACAGCGTGAAGCAAAAAATATTTAATGTTATATTAATGACGCTATATAATATACCACATAAATATACTTATATCTTAAATTTTGTATAATTATAGGTCTAGGAGACCATATAACTAATACTTTCATATAAAATAATTAACCGAACGACAAAACAATCAATACTATTACAATATATACATAGATAGTAACAGAAACCGTTCATTAATTAAAATTCACTTTCAAACATTTGCTATCTAAGTTTGTAACAGACATGGCCCTAGAGACGCCGCCATTTTGGTACAGTACTGTACGTGGCCGGTGGCACGTCGTAAACTCTAGGTAATTACTGCCGTGGTGAATCCAAATGGACTTCATTTCGCTCTTAAATAAGAGAAACCGTTTAATTTAGTACCGATCGGTAATCTCGCACCAATTAATTGGGGATTCCAATTTTGTGATGGAACTTTTTCGCTATCCCGCTCGGTGCTTTTATTCACAGGACGAGTTTGTAATGCTTTTGAATGGATGTTTTTGGTAATTACTGAATTTGATTTTTTTTTAAATACTGTAAAATTTAATTAAATTAAATTAGCTTCATGTTGTATCCCGCACATAGCAGGGTAGGCAGAGGGAACCCAGTGTTAAGACACTCCGTTCCCGACTTTCTGCCGAATTTTGGAGGCATTGCGGGCGTGGAGTGGCAGAACTCAATGCCGCAACGTAGTATTTAAAAATTTTTTTAGGAATTTTGGTAATTTGTGTAAATACATTAATACATTTGCAGTTTAATGAGTAGCGATTTTTTTTAGGCCATCTAAATGGTTTTTTTTTTTAAATTTTTTCTCTTCGCTATTGAAGGTACAAATTTCTCCAATCAACATGTAGTGTCTTGAAAGTTGGGCGGAATGTGGTAAACTTAATGTCTAAGCACTAGATTTAATCTTCCTACCTTTCTATATGCGAGCTACAGAAAGCTACAATTTTTTTCTCTTATGCATGTTATTTTGTATCAAAGAAGAATACGGGAAAAAGTTTATGTAACTTTCTTCGTTTCCTATTTTTAGACTACGAGTGATTCAAAGAATAATAAGAGTTATATCATTATATTGCCATTGCCTCATTAAACTAATAAAATCTTCAAATATCCAATCTACATTTATAATGAAATTTATAACTTTGACTACGCCTATAATCAAACCTGTACCAATTTATCAAAAAAATCTATATACCCGAGCTCACAATGAAATAAAGGAATTTTCAATTGGATATTGAAGAAAAAAATTATAGCACACAGCATATGGCTTACGAAGTAACCTAAATTCGTTTTGCGGGAGCATTGTTTTTAAGGTTTTATGAATGGGAAAAGAGGTCATGAAAGATTTTCTATAGATACTTTTTAGTGAAAGCGAATCATGAAATGGATTCTTTTTTATTTTTTTGTTAGCTTTCTGTAGTACAAAGCAGTTGGAGTTTGACTTTAATAATTTATCCATTTGTGATTGCGATATGTTTTAAAAATGTTCGCTTAGATTTTTAAAATTTTGTGTTTATGTTATATTATTGATCTGCGGGATTTACCTGACGGCAAATGTTGTAGTTGTAGGTTCAATCCTATTAGGGGGAATGAATTAGATAAGTAAATTCAGGCAGAAAGCGAATACGACGATTTTAATCATGTCATAAGGATAAATTACATTATATTTCCATAATGCATTTGCGGAACCCCCGCTTAATGTACATACATAATATTAAGCGGGGTTTGATTCCCTAAAACCATTGTTTTTTTTTTTATTCGCTTCACGCTGTGTTCCGCACACGTCAGAGTAGGCAGAGGGAACCTGGGGACCTAGTATTAAGCTAAAACACTCGCAATTTCCACTTTCTACCGAATTTTGGAGGCGCTTTGTTCTGACGATTGTTGATGATGATGATTGCTTGATGTTTATAAATTAAAATATAAAATATTTCATTTCCTCGAATGAAAATCGAACCCACAACCAGTAGCGTTTACAGTGACACTCTGTGCTCCTGCACCACGCCGGCCTCCGCAATATTCACTTTTCGGACGCAGAGCGTATAATTACCTCGCCTTCTGTCAAGTGATTTATATGCGGATTGGTTATTCTATTAACTGCGTCGGTGTAGCCGGAGGATAGTGGTTATTAACATGTTATAGTTAGTGGTGCTATTCATAATTTATATGTATACTGTTAACGTGGTGGTTGTGGGTTCGATTCCCATTCGGGGAAGTGAATTATTACCTAATTGCTGAAAAATACTTTTTATATTTCTTCTGAATTGGAACGTAGCAGAATCTAAACCCGCGCGTCCTGAAAGCCGTCCAAGCGCTCTAACCAACGCTCCGCCTACATTGTTTTATTCGATATCTAAAAAAGTAATTCTAAACGAAAAACCACCATTTTATCCGCATTTTCTCCCTTACCTAAGGAAAAGTATAAAAAAAGAGTGATCATTTAAACGACAAACGTGACTAAGACCACTAACGCGGGCACTGATTTATTATGACATCAACTGGTACAATTGAAACGTCTAGCAAAGTATCTATTAAGTACGTGACTGGCATTGTACGGTGGTGGACGTGTTACGTGTGGAAGTTGTATGGAGGATCCCCTTTTTTTTGTTTTATATGTAAAAAGTCACTACCGCGCGAGTGTGAACGCGAAATGTGCTAGATATGTAATATTCAATGTCTTCTTTTCCTCGTCCTGGTGATGAGGCAAAGCGAGCGATTGTGAGTTAACGGTGATGAGGCAAAAGTGTAGTGTTAAGCTCTGCCATTCAACATGCAATGCACCTCTAAAATTCTGCTTAATTCTTTTTTCCGTAAAATCGAGACTGGAATTGTATTAATGTAAAATGTTTTAAGTTAAAATTTTTTACTATAACATATTAATATAATTGAAATGTTAAGTACACTAAATAATATATAGAACACTTGATTTACAACACAAACACGTGATTTAGCGGGCGAAGCCTCGTGCGGGACGCTAGTGTCAAATATAGTACGAAAGTATTTGCACGAAATATTTTTTACTCCTTGTAAGTGTAGGGTAGTTGGTTGTTGTCTTCAATGTTCGTTCTGAGGATTAAGGGCGATACGTCTTCAAGATTAAAACTGTTTGTTTTCAAGACGACGGTTAAAAAATATATAGCAGTTTGTTGTTGTTTTGAACTTATATTCTTTGGAGCGTCCTTAAAAAGGAAATAAATTATAAATATTCCAATTCAACGGTGAAAACGAGTTCGTATTCTATGTATAGGTTTTGAATTGCTACCTACATTACAAATAGATCTATCTTTAGTTTTTGATATATACAGATGTTATCTTTAAACTGATAATATTATTATACCACGAAAGTTATTCAGATTTGTAAACAAACTAATTGTGTAGTTCAAACGGGCGAAGCCGCAGGGGCAGTCGGTAGTTTGGAAATATTTTTAATTAGACATTTAAATTAAAAAATCAAATCAGCTTCACGCTGTATCCCGCATAAAGCAGGGTAGGCAGAGAGAACCTAGTGTAAAGACACTCCCTTCCTCACTTTTTCCAGGATTCTGGAGGCATTGCGTGTTGATTAGCAGAACTCAACGCCGCCATGCCCAGACTCCAGAGCGAAGAAAATGGAAATATAAATTTAAGTAAATATTTCTTGTCTTCGAGCCTACAACCAGTCGATTTTACAGTCACACTTTTGTGCTCCTGCGCCTCGACTGGCTGACATTTAAATCACATACATACATAAAAAAATTTCAATCCGCTCACAGAATTTGTGGGCGGATTGAGAATAATAGAAGATATTTTAAAATAATAGAGGATATTTGCCAAGTGTCGAGACCTTTTTTAATTTAGTAAAAATCGAGTGTCCCCTTGTCCGAGTGTTTGTACACACGCCCCAATTTGAACAGTACGCGCGTACGTATCGCAGGCATCCGGCGGCGCTCGGTAGTCATTCAAATTTTGTTGAGAGGCTTAAATATATTGTATAATATTTATAAGTTGGTTGAGGACGTTGTGACAAAGGTAGTGAGTTCAAGGATCGCGTGAAGAAATTATTAATGAGATTTAAAATTAATTTATTTTACCTTTCTTTAAATATTACTTGTTAATACGAAGCCGGTCGTGGCGCAGAGGCACAAAGTGTGACTGTAAACCGACTGTTTGTGGGTTCGATCCCCGCGCGAGGAGATGAAATATTTACTTAAATTTCATTCCATCCATTTCTTCGCTCTGGTGTCTAGCGTTGAGTTCTGCCACTTAACACGCAATGCCTCCGGAATTCGGCAGAAAGTGGGGAACGGAGTGTATTTCACTACGTTCCCTCTGCCTACCCTGCAGTGTGCGGGATACAGCGTGAAGCTGATTTATTTTTTTAATTTAATAATAAGAACAGTTTCACAATACTATTTTCTTCATTTCCCGCCTGATTTTTCCAATGTCACGTAACATGTTGTAAAGTGGTGAAACATAACGTGTGGTAGAGTCACGTTGCCAGCAATGGCAATACGCATGGGCAGACTCGATCGGATCAGACCGAAGTAGTGGCTTTATGCCACTGCGTTTCGCATCAGGTAATGCCGGGCCCCGGCGCCCAACCCATCTTAAAGGCCGGCAACGCACCAGTAGCTCCTCTGGTGCTGTACGGGGTCGTGGGCGGCGGTAATCAATTCCCATTAGGCGACCCGCACGCTCGTTTGCCGTGTCTTTTCCATAAAAAAAAATAATAATAATTTCTTCGCGGAATCGAATCCACAACCTGTTGCCCTTAAAGTTGCACCCTAGTGCTTATGCGCGAAACTGGCCTCACCTCCACATTTAATTTACATCTAAAACATATTTTCCATATAATTTTTAATTCGCTTGATTTTCTTTATATTGCGTCAATTTATATAACAATATATTTTAAAAATCATAAACTAAATTTGGCTTACTCCATATTATACTGTAATGGATCGCCTCGAGCGCTGGCGCTAAGCCGATTGTAGTCTAGATACAACGTGTATTAGATTTTGCAGTAAATCCCCATGTTTTTGATTCATCTGTTTGTTATTGTTTGGGTAATTGATTGAATAAATGGCCGTCAATTTTTTAGAGGCTAGTCGTGGGGTATACGTGACATGTTGTGGATTCGATTCCAACTCGAAGTTAAATATTTAATCTTTCTATTTTATTCGCTTTTGTGACGAGGGAAACTGTGGCGTTGAGTTCTGCCATTCAACACGCAATTAAAATTCGGTGGGAATAAGTAATCGGAGTGTCTTAACATTAAACTGCTGCTTATAACTGTAAAAATAAAACGGTGAAGCATTTGATTTTTACAGTTAGAAGCAGCAGTTTCTTTAATATAAATTATATTTTTATAGCGTCACGCCGTAATCCGCACACAGCAGTCTAGACAGAGGGAACCTAGTTTTAAGATACTCCTTTCCCTAAATTTTTAAAGTAAAACATAAATATTTGCTCAAGAATATGAAGACAAACATTATCGACACCGAACAAGTGATTACCAGCGATTAAATAATTAAATGTACCCCTTCCTTTGAAGGGATTACCGTCGAGGGCTCTCGGGGCGCGTTAATTATAAACGTTTCTACTCTAGCGCGTTTACTTAATACTTAAGAATTCAATAATGATTTAATGATTTATTTATCGATTTATATTATATAGGTTAAATAAAGTATAACTATATCTACTGAGACCTATTTATTGTATAGCGACGGTTGTGGGTTCGATCGCCACTTTAAGGAATGAATTATTATTTATTATATGTAGATCTTATCATTTCTTCGCTCTGCCAACAAGGCAAAACAGCCCGGCGTTGAGTTTCGCTATTCAGCACGCAATACCTTGAAAGATTTTTTTGAATTGGGAGAACGGAGTGTCTTATCATTAGATTTTCTCTGCCTACCCTGCTGTATGTGAGATCAGCGTGAAGCTGATTTGTTTTTTTTTTTAAGTTTTGTTAAAGTTGCATTTTTTTGACAGTTTTATTAGATTACTGCAAGTAATATTTCTGAATATACATATTACAAATGCCTATTTGTACACAACATAAGACATGTCAAAAAGCATTATATATGTGCAGTGCTCGTAGCGTGGTAACTAGAGGGTACCTGGTATTGAGCCAATTCCTTCCCACTTTTTGCTTAATTTTCGAGACATTGCGTTTGAATGGCGGAACTCAACGCCGCACGATGTCTTGTTACTAGAGCGAGGAATATAAACTGACGACATCGTATTCATAAAAAAAAGGAATTTAAGTAAACAATGAATTGTTTTCTTACAAAACAAAATAAATAAAACAAAACGTGGCACTAACAGTAATCCATTGGAGTATTTCTACAATCAAATTACACAACACCATTAATAGATGTTATCTAACAAAAGAAATATTTGTTATAGCTTTTCAATAAATTTTTAATTATAATAAGAAGTTTCTTTTAGTTTCCAAATAAGTTGTGACAGGAGCACAGCGACTGTTAATGTGACGGCTGTGGGTTCGGTCCCCATTTGGGGTTATTTTTGCTTTTCCTCGGTCTGGTTCAATGACAACGCGAGTTGAGTTTTGTTGATCAACACATAATGTCTCGAAAATTGAGGTATCTTAATATGATACGGCATGAAAGTAATTTATAGGTACGATGAGTTATTTTATTTTTCTTTATGAATCCATTTTCACTGTTATACTGCCTTAAACTAGCAAAAAAAATCCCGTGTCCATTGTATAGGTACAGACTGACAGGTTTTATGTATTAATTTATTATAAACTGTATTAGGATGGCGTCGATTATGAAAACAATGAATTTTCAAGACTTTTTTAATGCTTTTGAATAAAGTTTATAGAGCTAAATTATATTAGATACGAGTTTGACATCTTTAAAATTAATTATTATCTTTAAAATTAATTAATTTAATATAATACGTCACGTTAGTTTTACAATTTATTTATTAGTAAGATCCTTGGGATGGGCACAGGATTATTCTGGGGTGGGCACGGCCACACGGCCCCCACTTTTCCCATAATCATGTCCACTACATATTATTTTATACAATAATATTTTAATTTCCACCTAGACCTCGAGTTATACTCTATTATAATATAATACTGCCATAATAATTCACCCTATTTATTGTAGTATCATTTGGTTAACTTTTGCCGGTATACGTACAATTCGTTCACAAATGTCGACGTTTGACATTTAGTTTTTTATTTACCAACGTTTTGATGACATTTCCTTCTCGTTTTATTTGATAGGGCCGCGCCGCGCCGCGTGCGGGACATTAATTTTTCTATTCACTAAATGATATATATGATATTATAATTAAAACTAGTCAACGCCTGCGACTTCTTGGTTTTTCCTATTAACTTAACTTCACGCTTTAGCCCTAGTGGGCAGTCAGAGAGAAAGGAGCGCCAAACTCTACGGTGTCTACATACCTCTTTCGCCCTCGTCCACTGTCAGCAACCTCTTCATACATGCTGTTCGAGGGGTCTTCATGCTTTTTACGTGACCTTCCTCCAGTATCTTTGATACTGTATTTTCGAAGGTCTCTTACCACTCACTTTTCGCTCATTCGTTTACGTAATCGTCACCTAACAAATATAAAAGGGGCTCAGAATAAAAGTATGATTTAGTACAATGCTTTATTCGTACGTCCACTGCTACTTCTCAAGCCGAACTGACTTACCAATTACAAAATACTTTATAAGAAATCTTAAACAAATATTAAGTGGGTAGATAAATAATAATATATTAAACTGAATCTACAAGTATTGACAAGTACACGAAAACAATGTCTAAACAATTATATGTAATTTATATAACTCTAACAGCTCGGCCTTCCTGAAGAAAGGCGAGTCCTCTCGCAACCGCATTAACATTAAATAACTAAGCAACTTATATGAACACATACAGTAACTTACATTATACCAAATATTACTTTATCTGATTAATATTACATAATACAATAATAGTAATTAAAGTTTTTTTTTTTTTTATTAATTTAAACATCACACACAAATTTAAATTTTATAACATACATTTTCATAACTTAATAGTTGTTTACTATTTACTCTGTAAAAAAAAAACAAAACAATTGAAGTTATTTTCATTTTTAACCATTATTAATATTTAAACAAATAAAAACAAAAGAAAATGTTCACTATTCACATTCACTATTCAAATTCACATCTATAGCAACATTTCGATTCTCTATAGTCATCTGCGCCATTTCTACCTCTGCACTGACCAAATCACGGGCCTATAAATGCTGCAATCTGCTGGGGATATCCATGAAATCAATTTCACTCACCACTCAGCTCACAACATTATAGTCTGCCCTCTGTCATCTGTGCATATAATCGTGACACTGATACATCTGTAGCCTACATCTGCGCAGTCTGCTAAAAAAACTATCTGTGCCAACTTCTGGCACTAGCCCAATAGCCCACGCTGTAGTCTGCTACTGTAATCATCTGTGTCTCGGCACTGACCATTCTCATGTTCATAAATCATATTCATAAATTCCATATCAATATCACAATCATTAAATATAGCAATATCAATATAACATCAAAATACACTGACATCAAAATAATATACTTTTAAATCAAAGCTCAGTAATCAAATCTTAAACAGTTTTCATTTGTCCTTTTAAGAAATACAACACTTAGAAACATATTTAAATTTCATAATTTAGTACATTAATGTAGTAACTAATAATTCGCATGGTACTCATTACTCTGTGTCATTACTGTTTTCTTCAGATTCGTAGCTAGGAACATCTCGTTGAAAAGTTACCCATGGGTGTATTTTATCGATTGCAACTACGTTTTCATACCGCTTATTATTTTTACGTGTTAAAGGTGTATCTTCAACTAAATAACGATCGTTAGGTAAGACTTTAGAAATTCTGTATGGACCCTGTAATTTTTTTTAATATTTTTTTTTGATTTACCTATGCTATCCTTTTCACAATAATTACGTTCTATGCGGACCAAGTCGCCAATTTTATATGAATGAGCGATTTTGCGAGTTTTATCATTTATTCATATTAATTTGATTGATTGATGATAATATCTATTTTTCATATTAATTTGATTTTCTATAATTTGATCACTAACCTTATCCCTAACAGTTACGAGTTCATTTTCAGACAACCGTTTTTCGGTGTCGTCAAATATTTCGTTAATTATATTTTCTGTGCTACTAACTATTTTATAACCGAATAACAACTCAGACGGGCTCTTTTGAGTAGTTTTATGAATAGTGGTATTTAAACCTAACTGAATATCCCCTAAGCATTCATCCCATAAATTATCTTTAAGGCATGGCATTGTGTGCTAAACGCGTCCGATATTGTTCGATTAAATCTTTCGACTTGACCATTTGCTCTCGGTGTTGCCACCGAATTAAGAATATGCTTTATATTACGACTTTTAACGAACGCTTTAAATTGATTGCTAGTAAAACATGATCCTCTATCCGTAATAAGTCTTTGTGGATTACCAAAATAGCTAAAATGTTCTTTAAATACGTTAATAGTGGTAGATGTTTTAGTATTCTTCACAGCTGATATATTAATAAATTTCGTAAAAGCGTCAACTATAACTAGTATAAATGTGTTACCTTTTCGACTTCGAACAAATAGTCCAAGATGATCAGCGTGTATTGTGTGAAATGGTATATCTTTCTTAAGTATAGGAAAAAGCATTCCTTCCTTCCTACCCCCCGGAATTTTATGATAGGCACATTCCAGGCATGAATTACAATATTTCTTAATAAATTTTCGCATTTTTGGAAACCAAAATGTTGATTTAACCCTCTCTAATGTTTTTTCAAACCCAAAATGACCGATATCGTCAGGATTCATGCGTAACATTTGCCACCTAACCCCTCTTGGTACAACCCATTTAATTCCATCATCCGTCTTTTTATAAACTTTTCCTCCTTTTAATTGATAATTATTATATATATCAACGGTAGCTTTTGTGTTTTTTAATAGTAAAGTTTCTTTTATTTTTCTTATTTCATAATCACTATTTTGAACGGTAGCTATCCAATCCTCAGTATTAACATTTAATACGTCTAGTATACTTAAATCACATTCTGACGCAAAATCACAAACAGGCCCTCTACTAAGGGCATCTACATGATTCATTTTGTTACCAGATCGATATTCTATTTCGCAATCACCTGAATCCACCATCTAGCTATAAGGTCAGTCAATGGTTTAGCAATAATTGCAAAATTTTTGATGAACCTTCTAAAAAAACTTGCCAAACCAATAAATTTTCTAATATCGTGTACATTTTTCGGTAACCGAAATTCCGAGATAGCCATTGTTTTTCGAGAGCCTGGTCTAATACCATTTTCACTAACTTCGAAAATGTTTTAGCTGGAATTAAAATATCACCCGTTTTCTTTTTTTACTAAAACAACGGGACTGGCATACGAGGAATTTGACTCTTTAATAACACCGGCATTTAACATATTTTGAACCATTACCCTTACTAATTCCCTATCCGCATATGGTAACCTATATGGTCGGTATACAACAGGCTTAGAATCAGTTAACTCGATATCCATTTTAACAATGTCGGTAAAACCTAAATCTTTTAATCCACAAGAAAAACAAGTTCTAAATTCATTTAGTAATTGTTTTAAGCTGTTTACTTGTTCATTATTTAAACGTTCCCCTATATTAAGTTCATCTAAATCTTCTAAATTTAAAATATTAACAGGTATTTCGTCGACAATTGGTTTAGCTCTATTTATTAATGTTCCTTTTTTAATTTTTAAATCATTAAGAGAAATATTTAGTAGTAAAATTGAACCCTGACCATTTTCAAGTTCGTATTCCCCTGGCATTAAATAGAATTCACATTTTTGTTGACATCGCAATGAACCGTGTACATAAAACAAACCAGAGTATTTATTATCTGACATAACCTTCCCTATACCAACTGTTTTCGCAGGTATATTTATATTGCTGTTCGAAAATAAACGTAACTTTTCACTACAACATCTTGTAAAATTTAAACCTTGTGGCGTCTTAGTAATAACAATACCAGGTTTTTCCGTAAATGAATGACCTACTAATATAGGATAGCTGATAACATTATCACTTACGATTAACACTTCAATGGTTTCGCAAATATTTTGTATGTTAATTTTAACTTCAGTCTTACCGAGTGGTACAATAAGATTATTATTTATTGCTTTACTTGGTAATTTCGGGCACGAAGCCGCCAGGTGACCTACTTTGTTACATATTGTACATCTTAGAATACGTTTCGTACATTTATAACTATAATGTCCGGGTTCATTACAATTATAACAGACTATCATTGTACTATCATTTTGTACTCGCGTTGACTTATTATTATTATTAAAATTAATATTATTATTTGGTAAATTTTGACATATTTTTTTTTTCTGTGAAAAATTTATTGCGATCAATATCTCGAAAATTTTGCTTAACGGATTTAAAATATTTTAACACTTGTTCGGGTTCTGTAAAACCAGCTGCTTTTGCACCTAACCTTACTGATCTATCATCTACCGCATATAATAAACAATCTTATGAAGTATTTCTAAATGGTTTAGTTATTTTATTTTAGCATAGTAATAGTGTTCTAACGAATCACCTATTTTAGCTTTTATCGACAACATCTCCGCAAGTAATTCTACATAGTCATCCCTACTAGGAAATGATTCTAATAATTTTTCTTTCCATTCTGTCCAACTAAATAATAAAGAAGGTAATCCTTCGTACCATGATTTAGCTAAACCAGATAATTTCGGCAAAGCATAATGAATAATGTGTCTATCAGACCACCCGTATATTTGTGAACACTCTTCTACCTTACAAATCCACGTATTTATTGTTTGATCTTTTGACATGGGGTCAAATTCTGGTATAACGTTACCTAACATCGGAAATTTATCATCACGATTTTGTGACTTATTCATTGATTGCAACATTTCACGTATGAGTAAATGAGTATCATGTAAATTATTATCAATGTTACTACGTACCCTCTTTCTTTCACTGTTGGCAATATTCTCACTGCTATGGCGCCGTCGTCGGCCACGGCCATTCCTCAAATGTGATGAACCCTCACTGCTGCTGCTGCGATGACGCCTTCGATGTCGCCTCTGATGGTGATTCCTTAGACTCCGTCGCGTACTTCTAGTGGATCGCGCGTAACTGACATCACTTGAACTACTTATACATGTGTCGTCGTCGGATTGGTGACGGCGCCGCACTGAATGTCGTAATTTACTACGAGCAGTACTGCGTACCGCCCTTTGCCTCGAAAAATGTGGACGAGTACCTTCCCGTGATGGCCTGGTTGGTTCACGTACACTTCTTGGTGGTGTTAAATCTTCTCTGGTATGGCCGGCCTTGCTTGTGCCCTGATAAGAATTATTTGTCGTTTCCATTGTAACTGATGGTGAAGAGCCGAGTACTTTCTTAGCGGGTGCCACTTCTGAGATATAAAAGGGGCTCAGAATAAAAGTATGATTTAGTACAATGCTTTATTCGTACGTCCACTGCTACTTCTCAAGCCGAACTGACTTACCAATTACAAAATACTTTATAAGAAATCTTAAACAAATATTAAGTGGGTAGATAAATAATAATATATTAAACTGAATCTACAAGTATTGACAAGTACACGAAAACAATGTCTAAACAATTATATGTAATTTATATAACTCTAACACAAACAACATACTACATGACAAATTTCTATAAATATACATATCAAGAAATATTAATTTTAAAATGGACATATTTTTTTAGAAAATACTGTGAAATATGTAATTGTAATACACATTTGGCTTATATTGCATTGGGAACGGAGTGTATTAACACTAGATTCTCTCTGTCAAGAACGCACGAACGAAGCACGAAGCTAAATTCGTATTGAATGATTAATAAATTTTGTGTAAATACTAGATTTCTCATTTTAAACTTAACAAATTTTCATATTATTATAGCTGCTTTAAAAATCACACAGCTCTTATCAACGTTAAATAAAAATGGCGTGTCGCACACAACAATATGTGAGTTAATAGCTCTCGATTTATTTATTGAATAAACGCGAACGACGCCTAAATAATTATATCGAAGCGCTTTTGAATACTTCATGAGATAGACTATAGAATTAATAGTAGTGGCCATAAAAATGTTGGATTATATGTTTTGTTTCTTTCAGCATCAAAAAAAATCCCGTTGATTCTTGCGCCGGCTCTCCTCTGGTTTGATTCATTAACTTCAGTGAAGTAGAATTCTTATTTTGAATAATATTATTTGACTTTACCTTGAATCCACACTGTATCCCGCAGGGTAGAAAATGGATCCTAGTGTTAAGACACTCCACATAAAAGGTGCGACATGTAACAAAAATAAAACATTGCAAAAACGTTTAAAGTTAAGAGGAGATAATATTCAGACACTCCGTCGTCCACTTTCAGCTGATTTTGGAGATTAGCTGATGTGATCGTATTAAAAATATCAAATGTAATAAACAACTCGTTAAAATCGTAATAAATAACCTAGCCAGACCTTGACAATTAAATATAAACTTTACCCAGAGAAAAATACCCGTAATTACTAAACGAAATCCAATTCAATTCTCCTATCATACTCCACCAGATTCGCAACCGAAACGAAACCGAAATACCGAAACGTATAAAATAAATAATTAACATCAAATCCGATATAAAAGTATAAATTAAATATATTTTGACACGCTCTGATAAATGAAGTTGACTATTCTATATTTTCACTAACTCTATGTACAAACTCGATAGCTTTTCAAATTAAGCAACAATAATTACTGCGAGCTTTGTATGTTACATCACTATCAGCGACTGTACAAGTACTTTTATGAATACATGGAAATATTATTAGCCTAGAATTACATCCGATTTGGAAAAAGAGAATTGTATTTATTATATTTTTTCTGATTCTAGTTCCTATTTGGTTTAATGCTTACTTTTTTGTAAATCTTTTAAGTGTCAAGTATTTGAAATAAGTATTGAACAATCATTTATTTTGAATTGTAGATAGAGATTGTAGATAGAGTGCTACTTATTTAAAGTAAAGCTTTTAAAAATATTTTGTTTCGCTCATTTATCCTTCGTGTTTCCCCAAAATTCCACCCAATTTTGGGGCAGTACGTGTTAAATGGTGGAACCTGACACCGCGCTTGATCTTTTTTAATGCAACAAATATCATGCAATATATTCATAAAAAAATATATATTTAAATATTTTATTTATACACCACTACTCTACTAAAAAAATGGTGATTTTGTGATTATTAGTTAAGTGATAGACAATATTCGGTTATTACGTTAATCGCCGTTACGTGTCGCATCTGATATGGTATTTGTCGTGACTGTAATCGAACGTGCAACCCTTTACCACGATAACGCTACTGATGTTAGGATTGTGTGGAAAAATAGATGTGTAGTATTATAATTAATAGTTAGTATTCTTTTGATTTAGATCTATATTGTTTGAGGCATGTGAATTACACGTTTTTTGGCACTTTATCATTTATTTATAAAATAAAGGACTTAGTGTTCGTAAGATAAAACGGATTATTCCATTTAGACAGCATTTGTGAACCTGGTGTTTTTTTTGTAATATGAGTTGTTAGGCGCTACAGACTTGTGTTGTCCGTGCCTTGATTGGTTAAAGTTGTTGTTGTTGGTTTCTTTTTAAAATGTGCAGTGAACATTTATATGTTGAATGGTCAGCGTTTCTTTTTGTCAATATTCGAGTTGTCATGTTCATTGCGGTGTAACGTGGTGTGAACCTAATGTTAAGACACTATGTTTCTATTCAGACACTTCTGTTACTCACTCTCGAATTCGAGATGATTCGAGACGAACGAAAACAAAAAAAAATCTACGAGTATGTAGGTACTACTCTACTAATGAGTACATTATTTTATTGTAGAATATATTTTATTAAGAAGTAATATGTAGGTATTAGTATTAACGATATGCCTACAAGTTTATATCTTACCTAATTGTTTTTTTAAACCCTCCACCATTTTAGATACTGTTACCATTAAAACATTTTAATTAATTTCACCATATTGTTAAAGTATTTCTTCTAAAATATTACAGAGGTGCGCCTGGCCTTGCCGTTCAGCTCCCACTCCTCGCCCAGATGACTGCTGGAGCGGTCTGGTGCCCAAGATCGAGAGGGAAGAGGATCGGGAGCCGTGGAGGCTGCCTGATCTCCGTCCACCGCTACACTATATGCATGATCGTGGTAACGTATCTAATTAGGTAATAAGATAACTACTGGTAAAAAATAACGATGTTTTTTATAACCTTTGAAGATTATAATCTCGTTCTTTCGATACTGTTTTTTAGAATAAATGTAATTATATCGAAGAATTAACAAAAAACTTTTGAATACTTCATTTAAAATGTAGTTTTTTTTTTATTTTATGTCCTTTCATACATCACTTATTTAGTTATTTTCGAATCCTGTTTATATACGGTACGATTTATAAGTCGTGATGGTCCTGAAGTTAGTTGTAGGTGACTGAGCGGAGAGAATTTTTGGATTTTTCTTATTTTTTACCCGAGTGAGCATTACGCAAAAGTTCAGGAAACCTAACGTCGACCGAACTGGATTAGGTATGCTTTAAGCATAATAAGAATTCCCCAAATCGTATTCGAATCTACCTATAACTAAATATGCCGTATTATACTATACATATCTACATAAATACATAGTTAATTCTATTATAAACATAATCATGTTTACTGGTGAGGACTAATTGACAGTTGCTTTTGACGCAATTAAATAAGGCTTAGGCGCTTCCCGACGGTCGATAAGTCGACACAGGCCTTTAATTATGTACACGTACGATTCAGTAAGTGCTTTGATAGGGCTTTACAAACGCTTTCTGTATATATATATATATATATATATATATATATATATATATATATATATGATGTACAGATAGACAGAGATATATATAATCTTATTATTTAATTTTAACTTTAATATATATGATTAAATCTTATTATTATTAATGTATTATGACAAATAATAAACCATTAGAACTTATCACTCGAATTTTCGAAATGGGATGATTGTACTTTGTAGAAAAATTTTTTTTATTGATACAAATAGATATAACCCATTTTTTTTCATTGTGAAGAATCGGACACTGCGGTGCGGTTTGTACGTATTCGGAGGGACAAAAATAAGTGTTGTTTAAAAAGTGGCGGCCCCTTCCGAACCCATGATAAAGTTTAATTATCTAATGTCTGATTTAATGTTATTTGCACGTACACGCCCAGTTTTTCATACAACAAAACTTTGACTATTGGCACTTCGCTAAATTATATATAGTTTAGAATTTAAATAAATATTAATTAATATACGGTACTTATATATTTTTCTTTTCAGAACGAGACAGTTGCGCTGCGTGCGTCGCGCCTCTTCCGTTATTACCGCCACCTGCACCAGCGCCGCACTAACTCAACTATGAAACACCAATTAATAAATATGGTTGACGATAGATGGCGCTGTATGGATAGTATTGCCATGCTTGAGTAATAAAACGGTTTTCATAGAGTTTGCTTAATTTTATGATCACTTAAAAAAATATTTAATATTATGTTATATTTTAAAAATATATTTATAGATTATTATTGGACGATATATTACTAAGTTCTTGTATGATTAATAAAGTGTTTTTCAAAAACTATATGAGAACCGCAATAAAATTTAAAATAAAATAACCTAATCTAGTCTAAATGTAAAGTCATGTAGAAATATTTGTAGATATTAACCTAAGTTTTAGTCTAGTCTAGAGTACCAAAGCAATCAAAATGAATTTAATTCATTTTAATATTTTTATTTAAATTACTTTTTTTATTACTTTTAATTAATTATATTTTGAAAACTATTTTAACTTTATATAATTTAAATTATCTGGCCATATAGACATTCTTCTATCACATATTTTGGTAATAAAAAATAAATTACAATATTAGTCTTAGGTAATAATTACACATAATAATAATGTATAATTTAAAGTGAAGTCTGCAATAAATAAAAATAAAACACAACAAAACAAAATCTTATATTGTACATATAAATATAATATTTCGCATGAAGCCTTAAATTGCTTATATGAATGCATTGTCGTAGTTATTATATTTTTAAGTCTTCGGAATCCTTAATAAAATAGAATCTTTTAATTTGTTTAATCGTACTAGTCCAAAACTGTATAGCGGATGTTATTATAAAAAAAAAAATGTATAATATAATTTCAGACTTTAAAACATATCATGAATTTCTAGTCTATTGTATAATTTATAAAATATAAATGTAATGGTAAATAATTAATATATGGCTAATAAACATATAGAATACAAAAAGTATTATTTTTATACCTGTTTATGTTTTCTCTCTTTAAATCTGCATCTCTTCGAATCAAGAAAGATTTGTTATTTTAAGTATCGGTCAAATCTTTACAAAGATATCTATTTTAGGGATAATTGATTTTATTTAACTTAAAAGGTTTCCTAGACATTTAAATAATGATAATGCCAACATTGGCAGAATACGTGTTTTCTTAAAATTAGATTACAAGATTTAAATAAATAATATTAATTTTTCATATTTTTGCGCTTACTTAAGATAAGCTACAATCAATAATAATTACTTATTTCCCTAATTAATTTTCTTCACTTATGGCATTTCGAGCGTGCGAATTAAAATATGCATATAGAAATAATTGAGTCTACAATGTTAAAAGTTTACAATTAAGCTTACATATTACGGAATAAATTTTATAGTATATTACATAATAGTACTTTTTACTAAAATTTTTAACTTATAATAAATTGGGCATATTTACTTATATGTCCAAATTACATCACCAATAATTGTATAACAAACCTCCTATACAGTTGCTAAGTTGTTGTATTATTAAAATTAAATTAAAATAAATTAGCTTCACGCTGTATTCCGCACATAGCAGGGCAGGCAGAGGAAACCTAGTGTTAAGACACTCAGTTGCCCACTTTTCACCGGGTTCTGGAGGCATGGCATGTCGAGTGGTGGAGCTCAGCGCCTCGACACGAGAGCGAAGAAATGAAAATAAAAATTTAAATTAATATTTCATTTCCTCCATAATAAACTGGTCATAGGCCTTTACAGTCTCTCTGTGCTTCTGCATCACGACTGGCTGCTATTAATATTATAGAAGGATATTTTCAGTCATTATACTAATATTCGAAAATATGTTTAGTATGATGAGCTTATTATATTATAGTTATTATAAATAATGATAACATAATTCGCAGATGTGCTTTATTTTAAACCTTGTAAATTGTCTATAATTGTATAATGGGTTCTTGGTAATTGTCTATATTAAATATAATTACAGCTAGCAACATTTATATTTATGTCATATGTCAACGTTCAATAAATGTCAGACGTGTTTGTCTATGTCTTTTCCTGTTAAAATATTCTCTTGAGAGGTTGGTTTGTTACATACGAAATCTATTTTAATCTGATAAAGTACTTTAATAATAAATAAAAATGACCGCTATGTATATAAATACGATGTGCTCTACATTCTTGCGCGCTTATTTTGGTGTTTTTGTGAAATTTTCGTGCAATATAAATAATAACCTCAGTTGGTATAGTATGCAATAGTGACAAAGCCGATCTGTGTTTCAGTAACAAAAATGGGTCGTTATTCTCGAGAACCTGATAATCCAGCGAAGTCATGCAAGGCACGCGGTTCAAATCTTCGCGTTCACTTCAAGGTAATAATATAATATACGATTTACACACAATTATCCACATGGAATGTTTACTCTTAACCTATTCACGTCGTTTTTCAGAACACATACGAAACAGCTATGGCTATTAAGAAATTGCCTCTGCGTCGCGCCGTACGTTACCTTAAAAACGTAGTAGAGCAGAGAGAATGTATACCATTCCGTCGGTTCAACGGTGGTGTTGGTAGATGTGCTCAAGCCAAGCAGTTTGGTACCACACAAGGTCGCTGGCCGAAGAAATCCGCGGAATTCCTTTTACAATTATTAAGGAATGCCGAATCGAATGCTGACTACAAAGGCTTGGATGTTGACAGGCTTGTCATTGATCACATTCAGGTTAGTTCTTTTTAATTGTTAAATTGATTGGAACTATGGTATATTTGCGTAATATATTCTATTGATTATATTTTTTCTTAATTTTTTTTAAGCTAATTCAAAAAACTTGAAATTTTTGAATACCACTTTTGGTACCAGTCTACCAAGAGGTCCATGATCACAAGAATCTGTTGTTAGATTGGTACTGAATTATGTGATACTTTTAAAATAGTAGTAATTTCATTTAAAATACTTTAAAATTGTATAGGTAATAGCATTTGATTACATGAAAATATAGTAACTAAATTAAAATCATTAAGTGTTTTAGTTGACATTTATGACTTGCATACATAATACTTTTTAATAGACAAGTTTGTTAATTGACAAATTTGGTTTGTGCAGCAAATAAGACTATCAAATTCCTCTAAATAAAGCAATCTTAATGTCACAAAAATAATATTTAGCATTCCAAGGATCCCCTGTAGTGGTAAATGGAGAGAAGCTCGAATTAATTAGTCCCTGGGACATTATCCCAAGAGTAGGTTTACAGCTCAGTTCTAGTGCTTGAGCTCTTCACCAACAGTAAATTTGAAATTATTCTACTAGATGCCACCTTTGAAACATGTTCTAGAAATGAATTGGTGATAGTTTAAACAGGCTGAGATATTTTGGCAAGCTAAAGAGATATTGGTCCACCTTTCACAAAAATGAACATAAGTTGACAAATCATTTATGAGTGGTACAGAAATATACCTTTATAGTGTTATTTCTATAATTGATATTATAATTTGATAGCATTATTTTTTCCCTAGCCTGTATCCGCCCCATTATTGGGCAACAGCCTCTTCTTCCACACATTTCTTCCACTCTGCTCTGACACTATATTGAAAATCATTGATGATATACATAATAGAAAGTTGCTTCATGATTTTTATTCATTTAATTATACTGTTCTGCTATGCTACCACATTATAAAAGTGTTTTTTCTAAAATGCATAACAATAATCCAAAAACTTAATAACATAAAATTTTTTTGAATTGTTATTTTTGACATAGGGAGGAAAAATTATACCTTTATACTTATTATATAAAATACTATAAACATTTTGAGGCCAGTTATATTGCCCCCTCAAAGTTTGACCATAAATGTGACTGGTGGGTTTAAATCCCACTTAAGGAAATTAAATATTTAATTTAAGTTATATTTTCATTTCTTTGCTCTGGTGTTGAGGTAAATGCACTCAGCATTAAATACTTATTTAGAAAACGTATAAAAATTTGAACGTAGTGGGACTCGAACCCGCGCCTCCTGGAAACCGACCAGGCGCTCTGACCACTGAGCCATACGTTCTCGCCAAGCTACGTCGAAATTCTTATACGCTTGTTACAACTTATGTTGTTAGCATCTCTGTAGGGAGATTTTTACAAATTTCTGCTACCCAAAGATAATTACTAAGAATTATCGTTTGGCAAGAGAGAATACTATTTTTTTAATATTTTTTAAACATTTTTAAAGTGATAATCCACACTTAGGAAATATAAATACTTATTTAGAAAATGTATAAAAATTTGAAAATTTTTTATACATTTTCTAAATAAGTATTTATATTTCCTAAGTGTGGATTAACACTTTAAAAATGTTTAAAAAATGCGCTCAGCATTGTTCCACCAACATGCAATGCCTTCAGAATTCTGTAGAAAGTGGGGAACAAAGTGTCTATACACTAGGTTCCCTCTGCCTACCCTGCTGTGTGTGGATACAGCATGAGGCTGATTTTTAATTTCTTATTAATAAAAATTTTAATGTAGCAGTTTCCAAGAGGTGTAGGTTCAAAGCTGATACATAAAAAAATAATGTTTTCTAAAAAGCTCAACTTAACTAGTGAAGATATTAAAATAATCATGTTTTATTCTCATATTAAAATTCTTTTGCCTTTTTTGCTTGACAGAATATACATTATTATATTGACTGTTTTCTGAAGGCAAATAGTAAAAGTGACAAATCTTATAAAGGAACATTTTTTTAATTTGTTCCTATGATTTGTTACTTACAATTTTTATTTTATTTAAATACTACTTTTTGCAATGTTTTTATGTTGTTACTATTATAATATTTACCAATTGATTTTATTAATTTGTTTAGTGGCATTTTTGATAAAACTTTGTCTTTAGTTTGTCTGTCCGTTGTTTGTTTGTCTTTAAAGCAAAAATATATTTATGATTCATGTCATAAAATATATTAAATAAGTATAATGATGTCTTAAAGATTTTTGTTGATAAGTAATGGTAGTGGCAATGGTACAAGATCTAACTTGATATTGTGAGATATTATGGCTATATATTCAGTCACCTTTTTGGTTGGTAAGGTGTATAGTACAGCCCCTGCAGCCAAATTTTCGAATTCAGGCGTAGATGGAACAATGTCTTATACTATAACTACGGTTATCTCTATTTACCCTGATACATGCGATATAAAGAATGAGCTAAAAGAGTAATTAATATATTCTCTATAATTAACCCATTTTGAGAAAGGGAAAAATATTAAATGTTGTTCTAGATATATATTTTCTCACAATCAAATGGTTATCAGAACGAAGAAATAGAAATATTAAATATTATTTCCTCAAGTGGGAATCGAACCCACAACCTCTCACGCTTAGAGTCTTACGCTATTGCCTCTTCATGAAAAATATCAAGTTACAGTACACTGTCACTTGATACTTCTTATGAAGAGGTACACTATATACTAAAGGTCACTTAGGTACTTCTAAATCACCTTTAGTACGTGTAGAGAAGCACTACCCATACCAAGTTTAAAATCTCTTTCTAAAGTTTCTTAATATTATCTTTTTTTCTAGGTAAACCGTGCCCCCTGTCTCCGCAGACGTACATACCGTGCTCACGGTCGTATCAACCCCTATATGTCGTCCCCCTGTCACATTGAGGTGTGTCTCAGTGAGAGGGAAGACGCGGTAGCACGCGCCGCCCCCGCTGACGACGCGCCCGCCAAGAAGAAACTCTCCAAGAAGAAGCTGGCCCGCCAGAAGGAGAAGATGATGAGGGAATAGACTATTAATAAATGACTTTAAATATTTTGGGTTGTTTCACTTCGTTTTATCCTTGCCGATTTCGCATAATAGCAGCAGCATAGCAAGAAAAGCGTGATGATAAAAGACCCTATAGTATGGAGTCCACTGGAGTACATGGCTGACTAGATATGATGTTAAAATTTTGTATTTTTTCTTCCGAGTGGACCAATGTGCAAAAGTTTAGAAAACCATATTTCAGGGTGGCAATGATTTGTCGACCACTGAAAGGCAAGCGTGGTAACGCGCGGCAAGAAGATGGCCTGCCAAATAAAGATATGAGAAAATATTATAAAATCAATTTGCATATTTGTGTCGTTTGGGTGGTCATTGTTGATTTTTTTGGATGGTTTTTTTATATAAAATATGGAATCTAAAATTGAAAATAGAAAAGTTGAGTAAAAACCGGCGTAATAACGAATGAAACTAAATCGTCACATTCAAGATGAAAATAATCCAAATGTTGCTATTTTGAGACGTTAAGCAGAAAGTATCGTATTATTTAAAGTTTAGTTAATTCAATAACGTGTTCTCATATAGCGCCATCTATTATGATATAGCTTAAATTTTTTTTAAAAACAGAAAAACGTCTAAACAATGTCAAATTAATAAATAACCAAATTAAATACAAAATTTATAATATTTAAAAAAAAAACCTATTATGAAATCATGTAAACCAAAGTATAATGAAAATGATTGGATAATAAGATATAATGGTACCAAAATAGTAAAAGACAATGTTAAGTTACGAGAAGAATTGTTGGACGCCGTCAACAAGCAGCACCAGGAAATGTCTCGAGCAATTGAGTTAAGCGCAAAGAATACAATCTTGAAGAAATTAATACATAAAGCCGAAGAGGAAGCTTGTGCGTTAAAAGGGTAAAGGCTGTTTTTATTTTTTAGATTATTAATTGAAATTTCTGATCATAAATAGATTGGATGTAACTTCGTGCATCCGCAACATAGGAAAACAGAACCCAATATCAAAAGTCAAGATTCAAAAGATGTCTCTCTCTTGTCGCATAAGTTCAAAACGAAAATAATTCATTCCATATGGGAATCGAAACTAACTGTTTTACAATTATAACCTGGTATTAGGATATCATCAAGGTTTTAAATTATTGTGTGCTGAGTAAAATAAAAAATATTTTAAAAATAAACCATTTAACGAAATTAATATACAAAATTGGACTATTTCTTTATATCTGGAATACTAGTTTATTTAGTTTATGGAAGTATAAAAATCTATTTTCATTTTATAGCAAAAGAAAATGTACAGAATTAATAGTAGATTGAAAGATGTGCAACGTGAAAATGAATTTCTTCAACATCAAATATTCATATCGAAGATGAAAAGACAAGAGGCAAGAACAAATGCCGTTAAATTGGCTGAAGCTAACTATTATTTAGAAAAATATTTAATGAAAATCCAAGAAGAGTTGAGTGTTTTAGAATGTTAAAATCGTTTGGTGACATAACTATTGTAAATGATAAAAAATTATAAAATGAGAATATTTTTTTTTATTTAATAACTAAATATTATACTGTAACCCAACGTCTACAGGTATATTTGTTTACATTATGTTGCCTTTTTTAGAGCTGAGCCTGAGCTAGATATCCATTCTATTACGTTTTAGAAATATTACAATTTGAACTTAACTTATTAAAGGAGAAAAATCAAATATTAAACGATTAATTTTTTTTTTATGGAAGAGACACGGCAAACGAGCGTTCGGGTTACCTGATGGTAAGTGACGACCGCCGCCCACGACCCCGTGCAACACCAGAGGAGTTACAGGTGCGTTGCCGGCCATTAAGGTGCGTTGGGCGCCGGGGCCCGGCATTACCTGATGCGAAACGCAGTGGCATAAAGTCACTACTTCACGCCGGTTTTAAATGCCGGGGGTGGTAATGATCCGGTCGAGTCTGCCCATGCGTGTTGCCATTGCTGACGACGTGACTCTACCACAAAGTAAGTCAAAAGTTGGATTCCATAGATCGGTGAAGATGAAAAAAAGATAATAATAACAAAGCTCTTCTTGTCGAAGAGCTTACGAACCTACTAGGGTTTAATTTTAACCGTCTTCTGTAACTCTTGCATTAATTATTTAAAAAAAAATCATGACTACTATAATTTTTTTCATTTAAATTGCAATATGGAGTATAAGTTTCTTTTAATGATGATCAATGGACGAGTAGCCCACCTCTACTTGTTGTGCTAATTTTTATTTTAGATTTTTTCGAAATTGAGGTTAATGCTGTTAGCCCGACTGGCTTTTACAGTTACAAGGGGTGGGTGGAGAAAAGCGTCCGGAAAAATGCAAGCATTATGTGGCTGCCTGTGAGGAGGTCAATGGCGGAAAAGGCGTCTCCTGCTGTATTCGAACCTCGGCTTGCTACCGTCGAGCGGACTGGGAACTTTTTATGCTGACTTTTTATGTCGTTATTTATATTTTTTAATGTACAGATTAGTGTGTATGTTTATTTAGTTTATATCTCGTATTTAACGTTTTAATTAGACTCACCTAAACATAGTAAAATAAAATACGAAATACCAAAAATACGTGTAGTAAAATTTAGCAAAAAAAAGCGAAAGTGGAAGCGAATTTTCAGATACATATGATCTGGGTACCCTCAAAAAGCACGTCTATCGCCACCTCAAATGCTGGTAACGCATCTGTAGCTCCTCGGATGTTATACGGGATCGTGTGAAGTGGTGATAACTTACCATCAGTTGACTTGTACACTCGTTTGCCTTGTCTTTTTCTATATAAAAATGTTACTGAAGTATAAGCGATGTACAAGGTAAGAATTCGGTAAAGTCCTATTTTATTATATTTAGTCCTTAAGCCGTCCATCTAGATGCACTCGTCCGCATTCGTATCGTAGCACAGAGTAGTAGTACCTGTACCTTTCTATTTCTTGTAAAATATGGTCTTTCTCAAATTTATTGTAAACTTCTACCAGATTATCTAGTGCCACAGCCAAGGGTTTATCTGAAGCTTCCATCATAAACTTTGTTGCAAATATTAGAAAAATATTGTTTTGATCAATACATCGATACGACAACTCATGTATAAATCGGTGCATGTATCCAAATGTGGCCGAAGTGTTTTATCTTGGATTGATAATTTAGCATCATCATCATGGAACTACATGCAATCTAAATAGAAATTAGAAAGCTAAACCGTTACATACTGCACTTATTCTTGGGCTTATTTGTTTATGAGGGAGTCAACCCAAGTTTCTCTTAAGTTCCTGCTAGCATTTTTGCAAAGGCTTGTTTAGGATTTGATCAAGGGAACAATAATAAATTTACCTAACACTTCCTACAAGTATTACGAGATAAATAACAATAATATTAAATGGATTGGAGGCGGGAAATATTTCACAGTACAAGATCAACAGCAACAGTTGACAGTAGTGTCACACCAGCCGTCATATTAGTAGCACGTATGTTTACGCGCGTAGCCTTAGTTTGCGCGTGCGCGCTAGTTGCGAGCATTTTTGCCGTTCCCGCACCGCCGAGAAGAGATAAAGGTTTCTATTTTAAAATTTATTATCTGTATTAATTCGATGTATATTTTTAACATTATCGTTTATTTTAATTATAGGCTGTATGGGTTTATGGGTTTATGGGTTGTCTGTGAATTTTTTGTGTATGTGTCAATTTACAATTATTATCAATTGGCAAATGGCGGCAAAATATTATTTTTGTTTGCACTTTCATTTTACGATGTGATATTTTATTGTGTTACATAAAGTAATTTAATGATGATTTCATAAAGTACAAGAGAATATAATAAATATTTTGAATATACACACAAGTAAGTCTATTAATTTTTTATATTTTGCATATTAGTTTAAAATCAATCGATCAAGAGTGTGAGAGCTAGCGTCTCGTTAAGTTATACCAAAAGTACGTAAAAGTTAACCACGTGCAAAGAATGTTTTTCACGAACCATTTCAAGCTACTTTTGAGAATTGAACTCTTCATAATTCGTAAACCAATCAGTCTACATTCTTTTTTTTAACATTTTAAAACTGTATTTGTATACTTAGGAAAGTAAAATAACCGTCCAAGAGGCGCAGGTTCAAAACCTGTTACGTTCAAAATTGTATAGATATGTTTTCCAAAAACTGTTTTTCCTTCCTAAGTATAGAATAACATATTAAAATGTAAAAAAAAATTATAAATAGTATTCACTCTTGCCAAACTACAGTTCTAAGTAATTATCTTTGTACAGCGGAAATTTATGAAATCTCCCTACAGAAATGCTAAGAACATAATAAGTTTAAGAATTTCTACGTAGCTTTATGACGACGTATAGCAGAGAGCTCAGAGCGCTTATACGGTTTGCAAGAGGTTAACGTTTTTGTACGTTTCCTACTTATTTAAGTAGGTATCAGTCCATATTCATTTCTTTCCAATTTACCTTCTACCAGTTTTATAGCTCTATAGCTGTAATATTTTGTTATATAAAAAAGTAACGCGATGTTTTACTGTAATTATTTTAAAATACACAAATATATGCTTCTTTAAATTAATCACAATCGACATAAAAATAACGATTTACATAAATTATGAAGGAATAAAATTAAAATAGCAATTTTATTCTACATCCACGGCAGAGGTACACGAAATTGGTTCAAGTCCCCGCATTCGTATGTATGTATATAGATCATTGACACCAAAACCGCGCGGCGTCTTTGATACAGATACGAATGACCCACATCCCCGTTGACTCGGTGTTCGGACCGCTCGGTCACACCCTATTTCGTGTCTACTTATATTAAAAACTCAAGTAGTCGTTTCCCGACTTCGCCCGCATTGGGGCTAACTGATTTTTTTTTAGTAAACTTAACGTAAGTTACAGTTTTAATGGCTGACAAGTTGAGACGCAATGGTTGAAGGCTCGATCTCAATATAGAATGTTCATATAAAAGTATTTTTGTTTCCTCGATCTAGTAAAATAATGCGTGGCTTCAGGCTTTTTTCAAAGAAAGAGCGAGCAAATGAAAATATTTAATATTTCATTCCACCGAGTGGGAAGCGAAACCATAACCGTCGCACGCTTGGAGCCGTCATAGCAGCCTCTGTGCTATGACGGCCTCAATTTTTCCACTATATTTTCATAGAAAAGAATAGAATAGCAAGCAATGAATAGAAATATCCAAAATGAAAATATATTTTTTCTCTCAGAGCAGGTAATTGCTCATTTCCTCACAAAACATTGTGTGCACTATTGAACTACATATTTCGTTCGAATTATTAAATGAGAGCACTATATCTGGGTCATTTCGCACGTGCACAAATGATAGTTTAAATTTATAACGGGTGGTTCTCATATACAATTTGAAATATTCGTTTCTGGGTTCCATATGTCTGTCTGTCTTTTAAGATCCTTTATCTATGGGACGCTTGGAGATATCGAATTGAAATTCAATCCATACTCACAAATCTATGATCTCATAATTTCCTAAAAAAATCGTATTCTTTATTTACTTAAAAAAAAAGATATGGTCGTTTATATCGCGAAAATGAGTATTTCGACTCTATAAAGGGAGTCAAAATGTAAAGGGTACTTACAGTTGACGTAGTATGATGAAGTTTGGCAGTCAGTATCTATAGGTAGCCACCAGTTCAGGAAAAATACGAAAACCATACATTTATGGTTAAATCCTAAAAAATTATAGTCTTAAAAGGAGAGCAGAATTTGGTATTAACGCCTTTAGTTCAATTCAGGTATCTTAGGATGAAAAGGCTTTGGCTAAGCTGAGATTGAATGTCAGAAAAAAATTCGAGACATTCAATTTTTGGGCAGAACCCTAGGTAGGCGAGATTGATTCGCGCTGGTCCGGTTTTTTTATACATGCCTGTATTATGGACCTTTCTGAAAGCTCACTTGAGCGAGGATTCGAGGAGAATTTGACAAATATATATTTTTTTATGCTTAAAATCGACTTCGGTTTTGATAATAATTTTTTTTAAGACAGTCGTGGTGCAACGACACAACTGATTTTTATGTGAATAAAGTTTAATTTCGTCATAGTTACTAACAAGGAACAGCGCGGCGTTGAATTCCGCCACCCAACACGCAATGTCTCGCAAATTGAACGAAGTCGCGAACGATGTATTCCAACACTAGGTTCCCTCAGCCTAAGTTGTTGTATGCGGAATATAGCGTGAAGGTAAAAAATAAAGTTCATACTAGATATCATTATTGATACAAAAATAGCTCAGCGTTGCAACTAAAATGTATACGTGCACTGCAGGCTAAGTTCGTAGGGTAATTTAAGTTCCATCCGTGGTTTTTAAAAATTACAACACGGCAATACTAGTCGATCTCACTATTACCTTAAAACATAGGTGAGTACGCGTAAAGTAGACTGCGGCGTGTACTTCAACGAGAATTGTCTCAAATTATACGTGTTTATACATCGTGGTTTACTGGAACATCGTCAGACTATAAACGCGAAGTTTTTAAGTTCGACAACCACGCGGGAAAAGTATTCCCATTTTCTCGCTCTGGTAAGAAAACGAAAGGGCCCGTCTATGAAATCAGTAGCTTTACACCCTACGCTTGGTCGAAAAATGTCTCCACTTTTTCGACCAAGAGTGACCTGAGTATTTTGACTCTAGGTTCTCTCTTGATTCCCCTTTTCTTGTCTTCCGTAATGTGAAGCAAAAAAAAATGTAAGCCTATAGGTACAAAAACTAGACACTTAATCCCATTGGACACTTTCACTTTAATATCACTTTGTACTGACCTTATTTTATCTCAACCCACTATTGTCATACATAAAACAAAGGATGAAGTTGTTCTCTCATTTCATTTTACTTTGCCATTTTTTATGTCCGGTTGCTGGATAAATTGCTAAGAGTAATATCCTTGACCAAGGTCGTAAAATGAAATACGCATAACGCGTGTTAAATTTTGATTTATGTTAATTTTGCCGGGATTTGAGAACGTTTATTCATTCGCACTATTTTGAAATAATTATCTCTTACGTTAGGGAGTGAAAGTCAATGTAATACTGTACAAAAAACTATTTAATTATATTTTAGAAATTATGATATTACTAGCAAACCGCTTACGGCATCGCCCGCTTAAATTGAATGACCACACTGAATTAGGCCGCAACCGCTATGTTTCTGCATTTTAAATCTGTAATATTTTCCAAAATTTTCATTTACATTAAATGCTGTAATGGACCGTATTTATCTACATTAAATCGACAATATATTTATTAACTTAACCACAATTAGATAAGGATTAATATACATATATCATCGCGAAGTTTTCTGTAGACCTTTTCAAAGTGTACAATAGTTAGTACATTATTGATAAATATCTTAGAGTTCAGAAAAATTAAAGAAAGAGATAATTATAAAAAAAAATATTTACGACGTCACATTAGTAACCTCAGTAATAACAGTATTTCGCTACTATATAATGTATGTCATTATACATATAACCCTTTCTCTTGAATCACTCTATCTATTAAAACAACCGCATCAAAATCCGTTGCATAGTTTAAAAGATGTAAGTGTACCTAGGGACAGACAACGGAAAGCGACTTTGTTTTATACTATGTTGTGATAGAAAAAAATTTAACGTACAAAAGAAATATTTTGTATAAAATTGAACACATACACTGTGACATTTGTAAATACATTTTAGTAACACTTGACCCTCCTCAACTACAATATCGATCGTAGGTCAGTGAACATTATTTGCTTGAGTAATATAAATTGTTTTATAAGAGGCTACCATTTCATTTCAAACAATTTTACATTTTATTGTGTAATTTATACTTTAGATTTCTTTTATAGTTACTTTAGTGTTTGAGTAGATTGGTTGAAACTATACAAATTTGCCTGAATATACATATATTAGTTTTAATAAAAAATATACTAAAGTTTTAATTAAAAAATCATAGTCAGAGACTATGCTTTTCCATGCTGGCATATATGTGATCAATAATGATCAATGTTGGTTCAATTCATACTTTTTTTTCAATACAAACCCTTATCAAGTAATACTTATTTAGAAAATGTATAAAAATTCGAACGTAGCGGGACTCGGACCCGCGCCTCCTGGAAACTGACCACTAAGCCATACGTTCTCACCACTAAGCCATACGTTCTGACCACTAAGGAATACGTTCTCATCAGGCTACGTCGAAATTTTTATACACCTGTTCCAACTTATTTATGTTGTTAGCATCTCTTCTTTTCGATTATTTTATTATACTATCATGGGCGTATATAGAGATATTTTCCAGGGGTAGACTAAAATTTAGCTTTGAACAAAGTTTTTTTTATATATTCAAGCAGAATTCTTTGATACTAATTAATATTACTGGCCGCAAAGGGGGCTTTTCGTAGGAATATAATATGTATGTATTATATGTATAATGAGCGTAGACCGAAGCGCACCGTAGCAATAAATGACAAGCGATATATCAACGTAAAATAATATACTACTTCAAAATGAGGGAGTCTTGGCGCAGGCGCACACAGTGTGACAGTAAACCGACTGGTTGTGGGTTCGATCCTCATTCGAGGAGATGAAATATTTATTAACAATTTATATACCCATATCTTCGCTCTGGTGTCGAGGCAAAGCGCAGCGTTAAGTTCTGCCACTCAAAACTCAATTCCATCAGAATTCGGCAGAAAGTGGGGAACGGTGTGTCTTAACACTAGGTTCCCTCTGCTTACTCTACTGTGTGCCTGCTGTGGGATACAGCGTGAAGCTCATTTATTTACTACTTAAAATGATACTACGAAGATTCTAACATAAATAAGTTGTAGTGTAGTATAGCCGCTCCACAATTTAGTATGCGAGAGTTTCAAAACAACAATTGCATACAATTGTTGTATAATAAATCGACGGTTACGATAGTACTACGACGACGACTAGTATAATAAAATAAATATCTACTATCTACTACTACAACGTCAAGCTATTTATAGACGACCGACAATTCTAACCCGATTATTTTAGAAAAATTGTATTTTGGTTTTGCTGAAACCAAAAATCGTGCTTTTTCTTACAAGAACTGAAAAATTATATTTATATTTTTAAAGTGATCATCAAAAATTTTTTTAATTCTTAATGACAAAATGATGCCATGATAACAAATTTTTTACTTAAAGCTACGGCTATGTCAGCATACCTTTTCAGCCTCATCCAATCTTCAACCTCTTGATAAATGCCTTCCACGGACTCGTGTTTTTAATTTTATTTTCACCTACCTCCGGTATCATTACGGCTTACGGCTCGCTTTTCCTTCATAAATCATTCTTGCAATTTTTTCGTCACTCATTCGTTCGACGTGCCCAAACCACCTGATTACGTTCTTCTTCATTCTCATCGTGATATCCTCGCAAGTACCTGCCATTTTGTGTTTTCCTTCATTGCGGAATCGATGATACACCATTTCATTTTCTTGTCTTAATATCTGACCATTGACGCTGATCTTACATTCGGTCTTTCTTAATTTCTTTCAAATACCAGGACCTCTTACTCGCATTCATGTTTAGATCATTCTTTCACACCCTTCTTTCATATTGGTAACCAATGTTTTTAATTCTGATGATGTAATTAGCACTGCACCTGCTGCATTCAGCTCCTACTTTCACTCCACGTCACTTTCTTCGCTTTTTGGTGTATTTTTCTATGTAAATATAAGATAAGTACGAAATCTCTAAACAGGTTAGTGTAATAGGTCGGATTAGCGCTTAGTGCGCCCACCTACAAGTGATAAATTGTACTTCCCTACAATTACGTGCGTACATTATTTGAAGTGAGAATTGAGTGGTTCATTGTTTGGTGGGTTTCGTTATATATTATTTTATGTGTTAAGATACTCCGTTCCAAACTTTCCGCCGAATTCTGGAGGCATTGCATGCTGAATGGCGGCACTCAACACCCTGCTTTGTCTCGATACCAGAGCAAAGAAATGGAAAAATAAATGTAAGTAAATATTTCATTTCCTCGAGTAGGGATCGAACCCACAACCTGTCGCGCTTACAGTCACACTTTGTGCCCCTGCGTCACGGCTGGTATTTTATATATATAAAAAATTATATTTACAAATATGAATCTGGTAAGATCTACTAACACATATTGTCTTCTAAAGGGCTACTAGGCTATAGTAGTGTAAGCTATTTATAGCTTTTTTTAATTTCTTTATGATTGTATTACAGTTATAGATATAAGAGTATTTTACTATTAGAATTAGTAACAGGCATATAGCACGCGATACAAGGATCTCCAATCAAATTGGCAGACATTGTTGCAGACGATCCTCAAGTAAAACAATCATTCGATTACACGTATAAATCTATGACGTATCGGCCATTTTTACACTGGCCTTAAGTGAAAAATTTCACACTTATCTCACCGGGAAGTATCTATATGGATTTAATGGTTTATGTGTATGTGTTTGATGGGACTTTAGATGGGGTGTGTATATTTATGAAGACGTGCTGTTGATTTATTGGTGTTCCTAGACGTATTAACTAGCTATAAATATTCAAATGTGGTATTAAGATTTATGATATTGCGCTCTGTTGTATTCTTAAGTACGCGCGTGATAGTGGTGTGTTATAGGTGATTGTAATAAGTTAATAGTAATAATTAATATTAACTAAGTTATTTCAGCCATTCCATCATGAGCTTCTCACTTTTCTACTGAAATTTTCTGAAGTTTTTGTACTCATTTGACGCTCACGGCAGATACGACAATATATATATATATATATATATATATATATATATATATATATATATATATATATATATATATATATATATATATATATATATATATATATATATATATATATATATATATATATATATATACATATTTCATTTTCCCCACTGTGATAATAGAGTTCCACCACTCAATGTTCAAAATTTGAGTGGAAATTGTAGAGCGTAGTGTCTTAATATTAAATTTTCTCTGTCTGCCCTGTTATATCCATTCCCCACTCTCTGCTGCATTATGGAGGCACTTCGTTTTGAGAAGCGAAATTTAACGCCGCTTCTATAAGCATTACTATTTACCTATTTAGGAGAGTGAATAATGTAACTAATCATTACAGTTTCTTTGCAGCAAAGGTCAACAAATATATAATTTGATCGAGCTATGGAATAAACCAGAATTATCTTCGTGCAAATTTATAAACCATCTTGTAGCAAGTGACATAATAACGTTGACATTGATCACTCTTCCTAGATATAAGGAAGGCGTTAGCGTCCCTTCCTCGTTGGTTATTGAACTCTGTTAGGTGTCGACATGCTTAAATATTATGCAATAGACTTTATTTGTAATAATATATTTGTGTATAGGTGTATCCATTTATATTTATAATTTTTTTAGATTTATTTACGGGTCTTGTAACGGCACAGCATTTGAGGATAAATGCGATGCGAATGCTATATTTAGGATAAAAAAATATGTGATATTAAAAAAAAATAATTTTCGCTCTTTTAAAAAAAAATTTAAGAATTAATTTTTTAAATCTTTACAAAGAAGCAAAGAGAGTAAGTTTTGCGCGCATTTGAAGTTGGGTGCCCAGCCAGAAAAAACTATTTTGTAAATTAATAATCTTTTCTGTTTAGATTCAAGCAAAATGGTGCCAGAACGAACGATAGTCGTGAGGAGGGTGCCGAACGCGTACGTCTACCCGTTCAGCTTATGGCCAATACCAAGATATCCCGTCAGAGGTAAAATGTTTTTATATTTTAACTTAAGTATACAGAAAGATCTATAGTTAATACACTTCGTTTCTACGTCCTGCCTGATATTTTTATGACAATTCGTGTTGAGCCGCGGAAATGAATGCCGCTCTTGTTATCAGAGTTAGGATGTGAAAATAATCATCTCTAATTGATGAAAACTGGGGATTATATAAGATCCTAGATTTTATGTGCTTATCGTATACGATACAGACGCGTTAATATAAAAAAATTAAAACAATGTCAATTCTTAGTTTGCTTGACTAGCCGGCAAACCTATTAGTTGGCTTTTAAACGCCTAATAACGAAGCGTTATGACCTCGGTCACTGGTCGTCTAAGCTGGGCCTCCTACGGGAAATCGTGGGTTTCACGTGGCGGGGCTGATCGCCTCTCGTCCCCTCTTCCTGAACTCTGTTCCCAAACAACTCCCTGAAACAGTTTCCCAGCTCCCCTGAACAGTGCCGAGCCGGAAGAAGGAATTCACGAGCGTTATGAAAATCCCTGAATTTCTGATCGCCTTGGCCGATTGGTCTTGGATGATGATGACTACATCATCATCATCTACATCATTTCTACATATGTACATCTTTAAAAGTAATAAATATCAGATTTTTTTGTTGAGGCTAGTCGTGGCGCAGTGGCACAAAGTGTGACTGTAAATCCGACTGGTTGTGGGTTCGATCCCCATTCGAGAAGATGAACTATTTACTTAAATTTATATTTCCATTTCTTCGTTCTGAGGTCGAGGCAAAGCGCGGCGTTGAGTTCTGCCACTCAACACGCAATGCCTGCAGAATTTGGCATAAAGTGGGTAACGGAGTGTCTTAACACTAGGCTTACCCTGCCTTCCCTCTGCCTACCCTGTGTGCGGGATACAGTGAGAATCTGATTTAATTTAATTTAATTTTTGTTATAGAGGAGCAGACGGTTGAATACACTTACAACGGCAAGACTGTAAGGCGTCACAGCGACTGGAATAAAAGATGACTGCCATAGTATTCTTTGTACGTTCTAAACTATAAGTGATTTAAATTTAATTTCTTTATTGATAAGATAAATGTATTTTTTTAATGACTTTTTATTTATATTATTGTGTAATTATGATAATTTCGATATTATTTAAGTTGTGTAATGTGTAAAAAGGTAATAAAGTAAAATGACTTGTCGATGTGGTGTCGTTATTATATGATGTTCGAATATAGATAGGACATTTTTTTTAATATACTTTCATAAATATTTCTCCGATCGGATTCGTAATAAGCGTTATGGTGGCTGATTGTAATTGTACATATAAATATTGTTCAAAACTATTTTTGTTACTTTTTTGTACTAAAAAGATATTAGTTTTAGAATTATTTTATAAAAAAGCTTCATAGCTTATAGTGGTTTTTTTTTTAATTTGGAGTGTTAAAATTTATTCCTCGACAATGTACATAATTATTCTTTATAAATAAATGAAATATTTTTAAATTTAGTTTGTTTACTTACCTCATATTAATGAATACTAAGATAAAAATATAAGATAAATAAATATATACCAATGAATGAAATTATAAGGAGATGACGTTTCCTGTCATCCGTCTTTTGTTTCCGTCATCGGTCACCTTTCCCCGTCATCTGTCATCTAGTTTACCTATAATTGTTGAGTAAATTGGTGTAGAGAGAGTAGATGACCGATGACTGAATGACTAATGTACTATGAGTATCCCTTAAAGTATTGATTTGTCATATACGATATTTTTGGATTCATAGTCTTGTGTGAATATTATAATAATCATTTACAACAATACTTTTTTTTTATATAATAAATTTAAGAATGTAATGTGTGACTTTATTTTCATCGCCTAAGAAGGATATGCTGTGTTGGTATATTATTTAACCAAGGGTATTTTTTTATTATTATTAACGATAAAATTAAAAAAAAATACATTAATACATGTACTCTCCATTATATTGATGAGAAAATTCTTTTAAATTCCTATGATATTATTAATACAAATCAACCATATTTTAAAATATATCAACGCCATCTATTAAATAACAAAAGGATTCCTGGTTCCACATAATGCCGCACATCTGCCATCGCCTTGGCGCAGTATTGATCTCGTACATTTTCATCTCAATTCTCAACACAGCATCTCTACCAGTACACAGTGGAGAACGGTAAAGGTGTAGAGTCAAGATGAAGTTACATGTTTTGTGGATATTGTTCAATTATACAGCAAGTTGTTTAGGTAAGCCTTTTTTTTCGTTACTTGTATATTTTTTGTATTATGCGGTTGGGCGTTGAGTGCATTGCAGTTGAGGTGATAAATCAATTATTTTGATTGTTGTATATCGTATTCAAAGTATGTATATTTTAGTAAAAATCAGGTTTACAGTTTCAAAGTAATAGAAAAATAATTGTATTTTCTTTGATTTGATGATTTCTTGATTTGATGTTTTGTTTTGTTTGAAATGGATAATATTTATTTGTCCGCCCAAATGTGATTTTTGTTAGTATATTTATCTATCCATTTTAGTATATTTGAGTCTGAGAACTATGGCGTATAATATAAAAATACATTACTTTTTGGTACAGATTTCTGACTTGTCAGAAAAAATTATCATTTTTGTCCCGCATATAGCTGCGTAGGCAGAGGGAACCTAGAGTGAAGACACTTTTTTTAGCTATTTCTCCGCTCAATTTTAGAGACATTGCGTGTTGAGTAAAGTACTCACCGCTACGCTTTCTCTTAAATTATCAAAACAAAAATGAAAATAATTTGTTCCCCGTGTGGAAACCAAACCCACAACCGTTGCGTTGACAGTCAGCCGCCGCCACCAAGGCGGCGGCTGACTATTTTATTAAGTAAGTGAATATAAAATATATATTAATATATATACTTTTTCGTATAAATTCCAGGCGTGAAGCTTCTAGAAGCAAATCCGGATGTGAAACGGCTCTACGATGATTTACTAAGCAACTACAATCGATTAATACGACCGGTTACGAATGTATCAGATATATTGACAGTACGACTTGGCTTGAAACTTTCACAATTAATGGAAGTTAATTTAAAAAATCAGGTGATGACTACGAATTTGTGGGTGGAACAGGTGAGATAACATTCAAAATACGTAATTTTTTCATTAATTATTTTGACTTAATTAGGAATTGTTTAATGGTTATTTTGACATTCAGTCACATCAAATACTGACCGTATTTGATTTTTAACAGGATAGTTGTGATCTCGATCTGTGAGTGAATTATTTACATTTCCTTCTTTAAAGTAGACAAAGTGGGGCGTTGAATTCCGCCAATCGATTCGTATTGTCTCGAATTCACATGGAAACCTGAGAACGGAGTGTCTTGATATTAGTTTATTTGTG
Organism: Heliconius sara; assembly: GCA_917862395.2. Classification (NCBI taxonomy): domain Eukaryota; kingdom Metazoa; phylum Arthropoda; class Insecta; order Lepidoptera; family Nymphalidae; genus Heliconius; species Heliconius sara. Next base: position 2,330,093 of record OU860783.2, on the reverse strand, counting down.
CTTCGCCTGATGTATATAATAAGCGATAAAAGGTGATGCTGAAAAAGAAAAAGAGATAATAACGTGTGGTAGAGAATATGACGTGTAACGTGTAAATACAGTGTCTGTCTACTAAGTTTTTTTGTATACTAGGTAATGTAAAAAAAAATTAGTAAGAAACAATAATATTCAAAACAAATTAACTTACTATATAACGAACATTGTAAGTTAATCGTGGAAACGGCTGAAATTGGTCTTTTTAGTACAACACATACGCATATTTTATTTTATTATAATTAATATATTTTTTAATATCGACACTATTATTTTTAACTAAAGCAATTATAATTAATATGTCTCCCATTCAACTATTTCAGAAATGGTTTGATTATAAATTACAATGGAATCCAGATGACTATGGCGGTGTGGAAATGCTGTATGTGCCATCTGAACATATATGGCTACCAGATATCGTACTGTATAATAATTGGGATGGAAATTATGAAGTAAGTTAAATTTAATAGGAAAATTGATTTTAAGATTGAGTAGAGTAGAGTAGAGTAAACGATGCTATCGTTAAAATATTACGTCGCTATTCTCCGCTATAAATAAAATATATAGGGCTATACATTTGAACTATTAAAGTCCAGTAAAATAATAGTCGAATTGAAAAAAAACAGTCAAAATTGGGTAAGGGAGAACTTGTGCAGAAGCATTACGACAAATTAAAAAAAATCAATTCGTCGATCCCATTTGCGCTAAAACGTTGTTCCATCTCGAAGGTTAACATTTTAAATCTTTTGGATTTTTTTTCGTAACCAGTAAGTAAAAAAACCAGGTCAAGTGCTATTCGGACTTGACCACTATGGGTTCCACATCAATGTCTGGATTGTAGGTCAACAGGAAGAACAAGCTATCAACGTTGACAAACTTAGCAGTTGTATGCCAGTCATTTTGAATGAAAAAAATGATTATTATTCATTAATAAGAATGTAAGAGTTCTTATCTCTATATATAATAAGACAGTAAAAATATTTTGTCTGTATATTTAGTAATTTTGACTGAAATGGATAGAGGGGACACTTAAAAGGAATAATAGAAAACAAAAATATTTTTTTGAATTTCTTGTCTGTCTGTCGTTATAATGTATGTCCACATTTTTCTCTGAAAGTACTCAACCGATTTAATTGAAAATTCACTAATTGCTTTGTTTTAACTCAACTACTAAAGTGGGTTCATCAAAATCGGTTCATTAAAGAAAAGTTTGCCTGCGAATGTTATATAGCAATCGCGCTGGTAAGATTCTTGGCAAAAGAATGACATGCAAGTTCCCACTTCTTTCCAAATTTAAGAATTATATAGGTCTATGTGAAAAACCTTAAGGATTTCAGACAATGCTCTTATCTTTTGATTGCGTTGACTGAGAAGCTTAATTTTCTTCTGATTTGAATCGCTCCTGGGACACAGACCTCTTCATATTTGATATTAATTTCAGTTTGACACCTCCACGCGATTTCGGGACAAATGGTCTTGACATTCGAACAGACAGACTACAAAGTGATACTATAAGAGTTCTATTTTTTCCTTTAGATGTATGAAACCTTAAAAACTTGTTGTATGTTGTAGATTATAAAATAATCTGTAAGGATTTTGGTCGCAATCTTTGGTGCCCTCACCATCCAGCTCACACTTGACTGATGTTTCATTTGTCATTTATAATTACATTGCAAACACGGACTATTGTGATATTTTTTTTGAATACTACAAATTTTTAATTGTAGTTTTCAAATAAAATTTAAATTTTGAATGTGAAAAGAACATAAATTGGTAATAGTTTTTCGTTTTAATCGTGGCGTTATGTTTGTTATTATTGAGTACGTACGTGATTATTGAGTAAGTTTCTGCCACTGAACACGCAATGCCTCCAGAATTCGGCAGAAAGTGGGGAACGGAGTATCTTAACACTAGGTTCCCTCTGTCTACCCTGCTGTGTGCGGGATACAGCGTGAAGCTGATATTTATAAAATATACATAAAGCTAATTATTTATTATACGTATATATTTTTGTAACATTACATTCTTTTTATCTATGTTATGTAAGTCTCATCATAATTTTAAAACTCTATTAAATGTGCTGATGTCAGTGAATAATTTCATTTACTGCTTCAGAAACAGCCTTAAATGTTAAATTATTGATTTGGTAAGAATTCATAATATTCTGTGTAAAATAATTTTTTATGATTGCATACTAACTCCTGTATAGTTTTTAAATTAGTTACATATATTATATAAACGAACCAACCAAAAAACCTTTGTATTTACTTGATATTTCTTTCAAGATCGTTCTTTAATAAGTGTTGAATTAATTACGACTTAAACTTAACTGTTTTTGATTTATGAAGGTAATCTACACTAACAATTAAATTGTGTTTACTTTATTGTATAAAATATTATATAATAGTGCCTCAAAAATATATATTTTTATCAACAGTCATATAACCCAGACTTTTCGAATGTCATTCTTTATTACCAGCGCGATTGCTATATAATATTCACAGGCAAGTTCATTCAAATGACGATAACTTTTTTTTAATGAACCGATTTTTATGAACTAAACTTAAGTAGTTAAGTTGAGTTAAAACAAAGCAATTAGTGAATTTTCAATTAACTTAAATAGATAATAACGACAGAAAGACAAGAAATTAAAAAAACATTTTTGCTTTCTATTATTCTTTTTAAGTGTCCCTCTATCCCTTTCAGTCAAAATTACTAAATGTACAGACAAAATATTTTTACTGTCTTATTATACATAGAGATGATTTAAAGCTCTCTTTGCATAATCAACAGAACCAACAACTAAATACAATTATCTCATATGAGTAAAAATAGAAACCACAGTCATAGCATCAGGTTAGCGCTGTGCCACTGTACTACGACTATAATCACTGATTTCTCTTTTAGGTAACACTAATGACTAAAGCTACATTGAAGTACACGGGGGAAGTGAACTGGAAACCACCGGCCATATACAAGTCGTCTTGCGAAATCAACGTGGAGTATTTTCCATTTGACGAACAAACATGTTTTATGAAGTTTGGTTCTTGGACTTATAATGGCGCTCAGGTATATTTGTAAATTTATATTGTTTTATAATTTGCTTTTTGGGCAATTTAAATACCGGTTAAGAGCGAGTTGGCTTAAAATTGCATTGTACTTCTGTTTTTATTTCAAAATATGGTAATGAATAACTTTTTCGTTTCCATTGTCGAAATCACCTATGTAGAATTGTAGATATTATAAAGTATAGTACTACATAAATATAATTGATTTTGTACGAAACATATTATTGAGCCCAAAATAATAAAGAATAAAAAAATTAAATACAAAAAAAATATATATTTTTAATCATTACTTCCATGATTTTTTATTTTTTTATACTGCATGCTTCTTGCAACTTGGCCGGGGAGGGATTTAGTATTCTCCAACAACACTCCGTTCTCGGTGTTTCGCTTAAATTCGAAATACCTCCCGTATTTATAGCTACTTTCTAAATGTACGTTATATTGTAGGTCGATCTGAAGCACATGGATCAATTACCAGGCAGTAGTTTAGTGCACGTTGGCATTGATCTAAGTGAATTTTATTTGTCTGTTGAATGGGACATTCTGGAAGTGCCCGCGACCAGAAATGAGGAGTATTATCCTTGCTGTCCAGAACCGTTTTCAGGTAAATTTGTTTTTTATACTTTTTCTTATAGGTGTTCCGTTTCCAAACCATAAAATGATTTGGAAAATGTATTTCTAATTGAAGAATTTGATATTATTTTTCACCCTTATCTTCGTCATCCAGGTTTATTTTTAAGAGTTAGAGATTTAACAAATTTTGAAAGTTAGTTGCATAAGCATACGCTACAGTCGACAAGTCGTAGCCGCTCTGAACTTATCTGGTGTTAGCATGTTTCTTATTTTTGATTATTTTCTTCCACATTGAACAATCCGCAAAAATTTAGAAAATCTAGCCACGGGTAAGGGTAGCCACGACTCGACAGCCGTACTGTATACCAATTTGACGCAGTTAAAAAGCATTTGGCTGTACACGCGATGCTTGTATAGGTTTGATTCTGTAAGGGAATATTAAAAAGACCGCAGATGACTAAAAATTGTGACATAATGATTTACATAAATGTAGTTCCACAAAATAAAAGTAAACATACAACATTATTATCAATAATAAGAAAATCTAATAGAGTAAAAGAAGGATCCATCAATAATTTTTGTTTTAGATATAACATTCAAGCTAACGATGCGAAGGAAAACGTTGTTCTATACAGTGAATTTAATCATACCGTGTGTCGGTTTAACATTTTTAACGGTACTAGTGTTCTATTTGCCATCGGACTCGGGCGAGAAGGTAAGTGATGATATAAGCTACTTGCTATGCATCTTATTGGCAATAACCATTGATTTGAGCATTCCATTGTCTTGTGAATAAAGTTGTTTTATCAAAATTTTTATTTATATGAAAACAATATGTACAGTGCGTTGGTTGGTATTGGGGCGAAATTTGCTGAATATTTTATGTGCTGAGTGAGTTATGTTATTCAAAATGGTTAGTTTTTTTTGTAAGTTCATCATACCTTAGTTTAGATAAATCAGCACAAAATGGCGTTTTAGCCATTTGAAATGTTCAAATGTAATGTAGTGTTTACTAGATGTCATTCAAAATGGCGAGTAAATTAAGAACAAAGAACTTGGTCATTATTATACTTATCATTTATGTTCTCTCTGACTGTTCTGCAGAATTTCATGATGCGATGAATGAAAAAAGAAAGTCTAACATGTGTGGATTTTTCTTATTTAATTCCTTTTTAATTTATGTAAAGTTTCATTCTTTGTTTATAAATATTAAATTTAAAGTAGTTGTATATTGAGGATTTCATACAGGAATTTAAAGAACTCAACGAGTAGTGTCTCTTTTAAGACCGAGCGTGCGTAAAGCATGAAGAGAAAGCAGAAATCCACATCAGAATAGTCATGTTATTTAAAACCAAATTACTTTAACAGTTGCAACTGTTCCATTATACTATATTCAGCAAATTGTCGCCAAATAGTATTTAGTTCTTCCATTCGTTCAAAAGATTTGCACGATTGATGTTTAAGGGTAAACAGTCATATCATCCGTCCATCCCTCCATCCATCATCCATCCACCCGTGCCTGCCCAGTGACGGTCTTTTTTGATCCATTAGCTAGATGTGTGTGTGCTATCATTGATTTGCTTTTCATTTACTTGTTGTCTTTCCACATTTTAAAACGACAAACTTAAATAATAACCTATTCTGATTCTAAAATTCTTTATCTTGTAGTATTTAGTTCTTCCCTTCTTTATATGTTGATATTAAATGTAAATCCTTCCAAATTAAACTTAATTGTAGATTAATGTATTATGTGTTTCTTTAGTACCTAATATTATAAGCTTCTAATATAATTTATAACAACATTAAACGATCTACCTAAAATTATTTAAAACAATCCTAAACCTCTTATTATTAAACAACAACAACAAAACGCTTCAACATCAATAAATATTTAACAAAAACTTAACATATACACAATAAGTTCTAAAAACCAGCGAGTGGAAAGACAATATACTTACTTGTAATAACGAACAAAAATCATTCAAAAGAGACTTTTCTCCTTAGATCTCGCTCTGCATCTCCATCCTGGTGTCCCTCACAGTGTTCTTCCTTGGCCTGGCTGAAATCATACCGCCAACGTCGTTGGCGATCCCTTTGCTCGGAAAATATCTGCTATTCACAATGATCCTAGTATCACTCAGTGTTTGGGTCACAGTGTGCATTGTAAACGTACATTTCAGGTAAATTAATATTTCCCCCGTAGATATCGTTAAGCATCTCGATTTTGGTATCACTGACCGTGTTTTTCCTGTTGCTCGCTGAAATTATACCGCCCACGTCGCTCGCGATACCGCTCTTAGGGAAGTACTTGCTGTTCACCATGATACTGGTGTCGCTCAGCGTGTGGATGACGGTGTGCGTGCTGAACGTGCACTTCAGGTAAGTTTGGTTTGTTGTTTTGTTGTTTTTTTGTTATTGTTATTTTTTGTATTTTAGGGAGAGGACTTACATATGTGTTACATATGAGACATGTGGTTGTTTTTTACATGAATTGTTGTTTTCATTTTTATAATATTGTTGTTGTGTGTATGTAGTTGAGTGTTTTAATGTTTTTAGTTTTTAGTTTTTTTATGTTTATGTATGGGCGTGTTTTGGATTTATATTAACATTTTAATCTAACAGTGTTCATGTAGGTGCAACTATTGGCTGGGCCGGGGTTTCAAATTTTACGCTGGACAAGGTAACTTTTTAGCAATAAGGCTATATGCTATATCTATGACAAGAGAAATTAAATTAATCAACGATTTATTTTTAAAGTACTATATTTTGAGAGTTGTAAATGTATACTAGTTAATTGTTACAGTTTTAATATATACAAGCAAACAAATATCAGTTTCATCAATTTCCAATATATATATGATTTTTAATTATTAAATATTGAACGCTTTAGATAGTTACTATTGAAATAATAATATTATACAATTTAAACAGTAAAACACTGTAGGAGGAAATGTATATATTTTATAGGTTCCCTTTGCCTATTCTGCTATGTGTGGGATACAGCGTGAAGCTGATTTTTATAATTTAAAAATCTTCTTTGGTGTCTTTGGCAAAGTCAAAGTTTAATATTGCAACTTTTTGACTATATTTTCAGTTTTTTTTAGGCTGATTTTGAACTGTACTGTTTCATTAATTTGGTGTTCCTTTGTAATTGAAACGATACCTGGGTACATAGTTATAAGATATGTTTGTAATATTTGAATAAATGTGTGTTTTTAAACATACGTAAATTAAATCAAATACATAATATTAGACATATAAATTAAATTGAGGTCAGTCATGGTGCAGGGGCACAAGCGTGCGACTGTAAATGCGACAGGTTGTGGTTTTTATTCCCGCTCGAGAAAATTAAATATTTAAAAATTTATTAACAAAACGCATTGTTGTGGGTGGGCGGAGAGCAGGGAGCGGAGTGTTTTAATTCGAGGTTCCCTCTGATGACCCCTAAGTGAAGAATATAGAATGAAGCTGAAATAAAACAAAAAATAAAATTGCATAAAATTGCAATTATTGTATAAATTATTTTATGGATGTAACGTTAATTTCGATTCTTATATGATTTTTTTGTAAATAAATCCATAACATACTTTTCGAGGCAAACCGCCACAGGCGTCGAGTTTCACCACTCAACGTGCAAAACCTCCAGAATTCGATAGAGAATGGGCAACAAAAAAAAATCACCGGATCAAATCAAACATATTGCATCCATACGAAAGTTGAAACACAAAATAATACACTCGATTACGAAAACAGAGCATCCTTTATCATCGCTAGGTTGGTTTAAATTGCAAAATAAAATGGATGGTCTAAAATTCAGGCATAAAGGTCCATAAATCTACGGTCTCATTGTAACGATCCGATAACGAGACAATGGCGTGTGAAATATAGTATGCGGTGCAGCTTATTGAATGCGCATGTTTAGTTACGAATGTTTTCATAGTGGCATACTTAAATGTATGGGAAAAACGATAATGTACGTTTTTTCCATATATTATATTTGTTTTTTTTTGCGTCATGCTGTATTCCGCACATAAAAGGAAAGGTAGAGGGAACCTGGGAAACTAGTGTAAAAACACTCAGTTGTTATTACGATAGTTCTGTTTTCCAATTTCCGATGAATCCTGGAGGCATTGCGTGTTGAGTGGCGGAAATCATCGTCGCGCTTTGCCTCGAAATCAGCGTGAAGAAAATGGAAATATTAAATATTTAATTTCCTTGAGTGAGGATCGAACACACAAACCCTCGCGGTTACTGTACACGTTTGTAGCCCTGCGCCACGACCGGCCTCGTCGTGGTTACTTTGTTATTCAATTAGGTGATTTTATGTTCTATTGGTTATAGAATGTCGTATTACGCTAACCATATTCTGATTTTGTGCCGCTAATACAAATAGAAAATAGTATTTTTTTTAGTATATTTGATTTTTTTAGCGTTAAGGCTGACCTAAGGCTGACCCTGCCGCCACACTATGCCTGTATACTATGTGCGGCTCAACGCCGCACTATGCCTGAATACTGAATAAAGCGATATTAAATATTTTATTTCCTCGACTGAGAATCGAACCCACAATACATAGTGTTTACAATTACACCTTGTGCTCCTGCGCTACGACTGAACTATTTGATATTTTGGGATATTATGTGGATCGTTATATTTGATGTTTTTGGGTAATCATTTTGGATAGCTATTATTTATATGTATATAATAATTATATACTTAATTTCGTAAATTGAATTGAAATTTTGATAGTCATTGCCAATAAGTAAGTAAATTTTATTAATGCGATTGAAAGTGGAAACATTGTTGTTGTGTAGGCCTTCGTTGCTGATTCATTATATAGTTTATTTGTTAGTAAAAAAATAATGTTGTTTTTTTAAGTATGTTAAATAAATATTAAATTTTCGAATGGATATTTCAAACTGGGGGTAAAGAAGTATAATCGATAAATTAGAGACAAATTTGTGGTTACTTTTTTAGCTTCAGGCTGTATCTCCCTGTTCTATGTATAGGGGTGAAGCTAGAAAAAAGTAAAGGAAAAGGCACAAAGAACCTGGGAACCTAGTGTTTAGACCCTCCATTCTCATTAAAATACTTCCTTTATTCACTTTCCGACGACTTCTTTAGCATTTTGTGTTGAGTGGCGGACTCAACGCCGCGCTTTCCATCGTTATAAGAGTGACGAATTGATAATATTAAATATTTAATTTCAAATCGAACCCACAAACAGTCACGTTTACTGTACACGTCTGTACCCTTGCGCCACGACCGGTCTCCTCGTTGTGGTTACTTAGTTATTAAATTACGTGATTTTGTAGTGAGTTATAGAATGTGTAAAAAATAGTTATTTTCTACTGGTACTGATGATATAGAGAAATTTTATTCGACACGATATAATTTGATATCGTTTTTATGTAAAAAAAAAACAATGATGATGAGTCCAGTTATGGCGCAGGGGCACAAGTGGTGTGCTTATGGGGTTAGATTCCCTTTTAAGGATTTTAAATTAAAAATATAATATTTTTATTTCTTCGCCCTGGTAACGATACAAATCGCGGCGTTGAGTTCGGCCACGCAATGCCTCTGGGATTCAGCGAAAAATGGGGAACGGAATTTTAATGAGAACAGTGTATTTTAACATTACGTTCCCAGGTTCCCCCCGCCAACAATGTTATGAGCGTTAAGCTATTAAAAATAGATACAGTCAATACTAAATATACAGTCAATTTCATTTACAATTTAGGATTCTTTATAATTATATTTAAAAAAATGGACATATTTGTTTAGTTTTTTAAGGATAATAAAAAGAAAACAAAACAATAAAAAGAAAACAAAGTAATGACTATACACAATTTTTTAAAATTTTGATTTAAATTGATTGCTTTTATTTTATTATATATTAAACATAGTTTTAGAATATTTCAAAGAATACATATTAACTTTATACATAACAAGAAATAACTGTAGGTCACCATCAACTCACACAATGTCACCGTGGATGAAGAAACTTTTCCTACAACTGATGCCGAAGCTCCTCATGATGAGACGCACCAAGTACTCTCTGCCGGACTACGACGACACCTTTGTGTCTAATGGATATACAAATGAACTTGAAATGAGGTGAGTGGCAACATTTCTCTCTATTTACTTTACTTTAATAGATTCTCTACAAAAATAATAAAAACTTGTCAAGTGTGGCAATTTCAGAATTATAGTACCATTTATGAAAGTTGACAAATTTAAGTTTGTGGTCGTTTGCATTCATTTTATATGAAAGGAACTACATATATATAAGGTTGTGATTTTGATGAAATACTTATAAATATGAAATACTTATAAATTTTCACTGCTAAATGTAATAGCTGTGATGCACAAGAAGTAACCTGTAGCTTTTGAATACGCGGTGAATTTTATACAAAACGTAGTAAAAACGATGCATCTTTCGATTGGGTTGACTTAAAAGCTTGATTGTTTCCGGGGGACCGTAGATGTGAACTATATTATATTAATTTCAGCTTGATACCTTCACGCGATCTTGAGATAAATGGTCTTGACAGATGGACATACTTACAACAAAATGAGCCTTAGGTTCCGTTTTAGGTACGGAACTCTTAAAATGAAAACACTAGAAAATATTAAGAGGCGTATCTTAAAACTACTTTTTATTTTCAACTTCATTCATTCATAAATATTATATACATTCGTATATCGTTCAATAAATTGAGGTGCCACATAGACAGAAATATTAAGGAACGTTTTCTTTATAAATGAATGAAATTTTCAATAAACATTTTGTTGTTATTGCATTATTTTTCTAAATAATTTAACAATAACAAAAAGTATTTGTTTGGTGTTTCGTTATGTTAATCTCATTGATTATTTTATATTGCTTTGTTTTATAGAGGAAGGTTCTTTGGTGATGATTTGATGTGTATTTTGAATTAGAAACGGTTTATTTATTGTCTTTAATAAAAAAATATTCTATATTTTGAATTAGAAACGGTTTATTTATTGTCTTTAATGAAAAAGTAAATGTTTCGTAGTAAATTGAAGTAAATATACAATTTTTTTTTTATTTATTCCAACAATTTCATATAGAGTTGTAGAGTTGAGTAAGTGTTTAGTATTTTTTGTTCGGTTGCAAACTGATTTATCTTCATTCTGATTCCTACATCTACAGAATAGACAGTGAGGAAACCTAGTGATAAGACACTGTATTCCCAACTCACTCCGAACTCATCAGTATTCGAGATATTGCGTGTTGAGTAGCGGAATTCTGCGCTTTAAATCGTTACCAGCGAAAAAAAGGAAAAGACTTAATCCCCAATCGAACCCACAAGCTTCACGTTTCAGCTTCGACTTGTGCAAAAAAACGTATTTTGGAGGTGACCACAAGCATCAGTACATGCAAGGAGCTATTAAAATATAATTTCTTGAAATCAGACAACACATGTTTTGTTGAAGACATAAAAACTGAATTTTTTTAGAAAGAAAGAGCTTACATTTTTTGGGTCCCCGTCATGGTATTTGCCAAAGATTCATTTTGGTGGGTAGAACCGGACCGTACTTTGCGAGCAATACTCCAATACAACGTGTATTGCTACTCTACTAACTTGCGCAAACGCAAGTTTGGAAAAGTTAGGAATTGAAATTTTGAGTTTTATTATAGCACTCGTGTTAAAAAAAATTTGCACAATTACCGTCTCACATATGTTACAGTATATAGTCTCGAAGCGTGAATTGAACAAAATCAGAGAAGTTGGTCACTACATTCTTTAGCACAAAGAAACAATTGTCCAAAACACGAACGATATCAAAACTTATTGTTTTAATTTTCCTATTTCTTTTTTTATTTCACGATCAACTCATCAATTGCACCTCGTTTACATAACAAAGCAATCGACTCTAACTTGCGGAAATAGATAAAGATCCAACGTCAAAATCGATACTTATGTATAATAAAGGCCGTTGCGAATATTTTTTTTACGATTCGCAACTTTTATTGAGAATAATGAATGTATTGAAGCGTGACTTTATTACTTTTTAGAAGCTTCTTATTTTATCGTAACCGTTTATGAGACGTAAAATTAAACTAAAGTATTTTACGACACGCCATTTTGTTTACGCCGCGGGCAATGTTTTGAATTAGCTGTAATTTTAGTCGGTATTATATAATTTGTGAGTTAAGTTACGACGTATAGAGTTATTGGTTGTGTTTTGGAATGAAATATGTATATTTTGTACGTCGATGTTAATTTGTATTGTTTAATTTATGCCAGTTATATTGAAAGTATGGCGTTTATGACTATAAAGTTCATTTTTTTATTTATTTATACGCTTTTAGATCGTAATGAAATCTAAGAATTTGAATTTGAAACACTTGTAATAATAGTATTAAAGTGTCTTTATATATATAACAAGAACAAACATGTAGCTTAGGTGACAATACAATATTATGGTATCTACAACCTGGTGTGATGATGGAGCCAATATCTTAATATTAGAACTCTTCAGAAATTGCTCTAGTAAACCTCATAGAATTTATAGCTCCGAGCACATCCATATTTTTATATTTATTTTTATTTAACCTATCGTTGTATTTTGTCTATTCAATTTAAATATCCGTCCAAGTTAGATTTGAAACCACAACCGGTACTCTCAGACAGTCATATTGTTCCACAATGACATTGATGTAAATACTCTATGTATTTGAATACCAACTACATATATCTTGTAAATTATTTTTTTATACTCCTACTGTAAATCGATACTGGCTGATAAATATTTCAATTTGTTAATTTATTATTATTAAAAAAAAAAAGATTTTTAACATTTTTAAAGTGTAATTCCACACTTAGGAAAGAAAAATATTTATTTAGAAAACGTTTTGTAAATAAGTAAAATAAAGATTTTCAAAATACATTAAGAGTTCTATTATTATGCTTTCTTTTCTAAGATAAATCAATATTACAGGGATAGTTTAACTGATGCGTTTGGAAGCACCAAAGGTGATGATGAAGACTATAGAAAATCCCCTGCGCCTGAAGACGATATGCTGGGTGCTGGTGTACATCAACGACCATCAGGTAATGTGGCGTTTTTTTTTATATTCTGCTTCACGTTGTAACCCGCACATAACAAGTTAGAGAACTTGGGAACATAGTGTAAAGATATTCCGTCCCTCATTAAAACACTTCCGTTTCCTACTTTTCGGTGAATTTTTGAGGAACTGCCTGTTGAGTGGCGATATTCAACGCAACACTTTGCCTTTAACAGAGCTAAGATATAAAATATCAAATATTTTATTTTATAATAGGTAAAGCAAGTCAAATTATAAAATATTTCATTTCCCCAAGTGGGAATCATACCCACAGCGGTCGTGTTTACAGTCGCTGTAATAGGGGAGGGGGAGGGGGATGTGGTATGGGTGTTCAATTTAAATAATAATCGAGAAAATCGAGAAAATCTAATAATTTTTTTTAGAAAACGCTATTTTAGATTAGAATTTAGAATTTTTTTTAAATATATATATATATATATATATATATTCATTTAAAATCAATATACCTCATCACATATTTATAATTTTAACGAAAATTGAGTTAATTCAATAAATAAATAAATAATTGAGGAGGAATTGCATGATGAAGGATGAAACTCAACGCTGCGATTTACCTCGACACTAGAGCGAAAAATCAGATATATAAATTTAAAATATTTCAGTTCTCGAGTAGGAATCGAATCCACAACCAATCACGTTTATAGTCACAAACTTGCGCCACGTCTGGCATCAATCGTGATCTAGTGTTAAGACACATCGTTTTCCACTTTACACCGAATATTTTGAGGCACTTCGTGTTGAGTGGAGGAACTCAATGCCGAGCTTTGCCTTGGTACCAGAGCGAAGCAATGAAATTATTGATAAATAATAATTAATTTCAACGAGTGGGGATCGAACTCACAATTGTCGAGTTACAGTCACGACCTTATGCCATTGCGTCACGATGACCTCCAAAATGTTTCCTTGAAAATATTCTTCTTTCTTCTATATGGAATTAAAGTTTAAAACTTAAAAATATTATACATATATTATTAAAAATATATTAATTGTCTTGAATCTGAGTTCATACTGCCACAAAACTGTCCCACCGGAAGTCGCTCCACCGTTGCGATATTAACGCTTCATGGGAGAGCGATATTGGAAATACTAATTAATTAACTTAATAGTGGCCAGAGGTTTTATGGTCAAAAAATAGAGTATTTTCATGAAGATTTCAATATATTTTTTGAGTTAATTAAAATATTTATAATTTGCTAACTTGAAATTTGAAATAATATTGGTTCATCGTCTGACTGTAAACGTGTTGGTTGTTGGTTTGATTCTTAGTCAGGAGAATAAGTTATTTCATTTCCTGCGCCACGACTGGCCTTATGGTTTTATGATGTATATGTACAATATAGAGGTCAGACATGGCGCAGGGGCACCAAGTGTGACTATTATAACACACTACCAGACGATTTCGTCTGTTTGTGGGTTTGATCCCCAATCGAGAAAATTAAATATTTGCTTACATTTATTTTTTCATTTGTTCGCTCTGGTGTCGATGGCAAAGCGTGGCGTTTAGTGCCGAAACCCAACACGCAATGCCTTCAGAATTAGGCGGAAAGTAGAGAAACGAAATATTTATACCTGGTTTCCTCTGCCTACCCTACTGTGTGCGGAATACTGACAGCGTTAAGCTGATTTTTTTATTTTTTTATAAAAATACTTTTAGCTTTCAACCAACTACCCTTCGATCATTAGCCTTTTTTGTCCTCCAGTAACTGAATCCGAGAACATGCTCCCGCGCCATCTCTCACCGGAAGTAGCCGCGGCGCTGCAGAGTGTGCGCTTCATAGCGCAGCATATTAAGGACGCAGATAAGGATAACGAGGTGGGTGGGATACTTAAAGTAGAAAATATTTAATAATATGATAATGTGTTTTAGATTTCACCTCCACTTTTAGGTATATTGCGGAATAGTTGGATTTTACATCTAGATTGGAAATTGTATCATCACCAAAATAAATTGAACCCACACCGCGGGTTCTATCTCCATTCAAGGAAATGACATATTTTATATATTGCACTCAACACACAACCTTCCTCCTGAATTCGGCAGAAAATAGGAAGTAGTGTCTTAATATTAGGGTCCCTCTGTCTATCCACCTAGAAAATGTAAAGCTGAAAAAAAAAGATATCAAAACTTTATCAAGTTGTTAAACAACATCCTTATGAAATATTCGGTATAATTTCCTCACGTCAAAAACCTATTAGAACAATTAGATCCTCTCATCTTAATGACATGAACCATCAGCGAGGCAATCGAAACTTCTAAGTTTTCCTTATATTAATTTCTCTCTCGAGTTATCTCTGTTCAACTTTATATTGCTAGGTCTATGTTCTAATTATTATAAAGTTATTAGAATTTTTTTTATTGTTATCTTTACTTATATTAAAAAAAAAAAAACAAAAATCAGCTTCACGCTGTATCCCGCACACTGCAGGGTAGGCAGAGGGAACGTAGTGTAAGAAGAACGAAGTGAGTAGTGTGTTAAGTGGCAGAACTCAACGCCGCGCTTTACCTCGACACCAGAGCGAAGAAATGGAAATATAAATTTAAGTAAATATTTCATCTCGAGTGGGGATCGAACCCACAACCAGTCGGTTTACAGTCACACTTAGTGCCACTGCGCCACGACCGGCCTCAAAGTACTTATATTATGGGGTTGTAATGGCACATTATAAGACAGATGACTATAATAATGATGATTGTGGGTTCTATCCACCCTCGCGAGAATGAATTTTTTTTCACTGCTCCGTTACCGGCAAAACTTGGAGTTGCTTTCCACCACTCTATATATCTGTAGGATAATGCCAAAATGCACATTCACCATATTATAAAAAATCTTTACATAAATTGTAGCTTATGTGTATTTTGATGTATGTATAAGCTATTTATTAGGTTTCGTCTAAATCCGTTTTTTCGACTTCGACACGAATTCGTTGTTTTTGCATGATAGTGGAACAAATCACAGCCGTCCTCACAAATTTAACATTTGTAATATTGGATGATTTTTTTTCATTCCCTCGCTCTGGTAACGAGCACCAAACTCTCTACACGCAATGTTTCTAGAATTCGGCGGGAATTGGGGACCGGATGTGTCTTAATGAGAACGAATACTAGGTTTCCAGGTTCCCTCTAGCCACCCTTCCAAGTCCGTAACACAAGCTATAAAAAAGATTTTATTACATAAATATTTATGATCATACTGTAAACGAAAAATAAGCGAGGAAACGAACAAGGGTGAATAAATCGTAGTTACTACACGAAGTGCGCTTGATTGCGAGTTCATTCACGAATTTTTGAATATATTTTTTAAACGTCGTCGGCGCAAAATACAAATTATGAATGTATTTGTATACAGTTCTTATGTAAATAAAATATTTTTTGTATAGTAAGATTAAGGTCTCGTCTCTATATTTATTAGGAAATTTGTTTAGAAGCTTCACTTTCTTTTTAAAAGGGTAGGCAGAGGGCACCTAATATTAAGACACGAATACAGTACATGTACTGGCCTATCTTGTGAGACATTGTGTGTAGAGTATCGGGACTTAACGCCACGCTTTGTCTACCAGAGCGCTGAAATTAAAATAATTTATTTATAACCATTTCCTTGAGTGGGGATCGTCACACCCACTGCTGTGAAAATATTATAGAATCAATTGCTACTTAAACTATGCTTGATTATTATATTTACATTGAAAACGTCTAGTTAAGCTAGAAAAACCCCAAATACTGGATAGCGTGTAACATCTCCAAATAAATCGATTAAGATTTATAAGTTATATTAAAATGCGGCGCTTAGTTCCGCGATTCGATATGAAATGCTTTCAGAATTCATCCGATACTGGGGAACGAAAGTGTCCTAGGTTACCAAGTTCCCTTGTTACCTTGCTGTATACAGAATGCAGCGTGAAAAAAAAACAGTAAATGATATTTCTCAGTGCGTAGACACGTCCTAATCAAAAAATACGTCATTTACAAATGTTTTACAAGTTTTTTTTTAATACAAAAGGCAATCATCTCACTTAGATAAGCACGAGCCGTCGACATCTCAAGGATTTCTTCACAGAAGTTACAAAAAAGTTTCACAGATAAGTAAAGATTTTAGAATTAGTAACGAACCTTTCATTTTTGTGGACTTTATTTATGGGTCAGTTGAAATGTAATATTGTATCAGTTATTCGTTTTATTTAAGTTTCATAATTATTATTTGTTTAGTATATATTACTGTGCATCGTAAAGCGATCACCTGATGAGATTTATCATCAATATCATTACCATCATCATCATCATTACCATCATCATCATCATCATTTGCCCGTCTCTATCTTCCACTAAACTGAACTGCTACATATAACTCTTTTGTGTTAGAGATTAAATTTTTTACTATTACTTTTAGGAAGATTTGAAAAAATATCAAATATCTTGATTAAGGCTATATTTGATCTAAGTATGTATGCAGTATTTAATGACATTGCACTATTTTATTTAAAAAAAAATTTTTTTCATTTATCATTGTTGTCAGTCGAGGCCAGTAGTGGCGCAGGGGCACAAGCGTGTGACTGTAAACGATTGGAAGGCTGTGGGTTCGATTCCTACATTTAATATTTTCATATCTTGGCTGTGGGAACGAGATAAAGCGATGCGTTTAATTCCGCCAATCAACTCACTATGCCTTTAGAATTCAGCGGAAATGGGGGAACGGAAGTGTCTAAACGGAAACGGAATGTTTCAACACGAGGTTCCCTCTATCTACCCTGCTATGTGTGGGATACAGCGTGAAGCTAAAACAAGAAAAAAAAAACATTTTTGTATTATATCTAAACTCTTATTTATTTTCAAGATTTCCAATATATGAAGTTACATTGTGTCACTGAAACTAAGAGTTGCCTCTGTCGTTCTAATTAACTTTGTCGGTCGTAATTTGTTATTTTAATTATTAATAAACATTACATTTTTCTTCATGTTAGTATTTCTAGTGTTAGTGGATTTTAGATTCTAGTTTAGATTAATTCTAGATTAGAAGGCTACTCTATATTTCTAAGATAAAAATGATTTTATCTTCAAGCGGTATTCTCATAAATTATTTTCTTTACTTATCGCTTAAATAACATGAAACATTGGAATGGATTCGCTATATAAGAGATAGAGTACGGAGCTTACATTTTTTAATTGATTTTTATATTATTCAATACCTTAAATATTAAATAATTATATCATATTGCCATACCCTGCCTACCCTGCTGTGTGCGGGATACAGCGTGAAGCTGATATTTTTTTTTATATTGCCATATCATAAGGAACAGAAAAACTTTACACTGTATCTCAACAAAGCAGGATATGCAGAGGGAGCCTAATCTTAACAAATTCTGTTCCCCATTTTGCCGCTGAATTCTAGAGGCATTGCGTGTTGAATGGCGAAACTTAACGCCGGGCCCTGTCTCGACACTAGAGCGAAGAAATGAGTCACCCACTTGTACCCTTGCGCCACGAATAGCCTGAACTACCAATATACTTTCTCATTTTGTTCCTAACATGTTCCTGTAACACGTAATACCTTCGTTTCAAATCCAAAACAATCTCACATCTTGTTTGTACAGTTTCATATATTTGCTCCACATTTTTACGATTTTAGTACGTTCCGCTACTAAAGCAGACATTGAATGGACGTTGAAATGAAAAATTAAAAATTTTCTACAACCGCTTGCACCGTCACGAACGTTGAGTTTGTTGAGACCAATAAATATTTCTTTTAAGAACAATAGGAGTGGAGTGCATTAAATCTCAAAAACAATACGACGTACTAAGCTTTGCTTTTAAAGTGGACCTCGGTATTATTTAACTAAGAAAATCCCTTCGCCTCCGCTAATAAACACTTTCCTATTCCTGGTATTGAATATAAAATGAACGTGAAATATGAATAGGTTTGTAGAATACCGTATATAATAATAAAATTACGCTGTGATTTTTATGTATAAGTTTGAGCTTTTTAATTATTTTTTCTTTTTATGATTTGGATTTACGTTTTAGTACTATATGTTTGTATATTTTTATTTAGTAAAACTTAAATGATTTGCCTTTCGTTTTTCGTCTTCTTTGGTGTACGCCTTCGGGATCAGCAACGTTTTGATTAAATGGTCTATTTTATGACATTACAGATTAATAGGACCTTAGTGGACTTTAGTAGTGATTGTATATTTTAACTTTAAACTGAATCCCACAAACAGTTATGTAGAACGTAATAAGAGCCAGGAAATTAAAATAATTATTTCACCCGAATGGAAATCGAACCTACCTGTCTTAATATTAAACCAAACGCTGTGCCCCTTACTTGAGTCACGATGTCTTTGATATTATTAGATTTTCTCATAAATACAGTTGTTAAAACGAACCAAAAAAGTGGAACCACATGGGAATCACTAGCTCTCAAATAAAAGAAAAATCATCAAAATCGGTTTACCCACTCAAAAGTTATTAGGTAACAAACATAAAAAACAGCAGATAATTCTTACAAAAGTGGAATAAAAATTAGACAACATTTTTATAGTATTCGTATTATAATATAAATGTGTAAATTTAAATTTATATTTACATTTTGATAATTTTATTCTTGCATTCATTTCAATTAATTAATTAAATTTGATTTAATTTTTAAGAGGTCAGCCGAGGCGCAGGGGCACAAAGTGTGATTGTAAAATCGACTGGTTGTGGGTTCGATCCCCACTCGAGGAAATGAAATATTTATTTACATTTATATCTTCATTTCTTGGCTCTGGTGTTGAGATAAAGCGCGGCGTTGAGTTCCGCCACTCAACACGCAATGCCTCCAGAACTCGGCGGAAAGTGGAGAACGGAGTGTCTTAACACTAGGATCCCTCTGCCTACCCTGCTGTGCGCGGGATACAGCGTGAAGCTGATTTCAATTAATTTAACAACTATTTTGTTTAAAAGACGTACGTACGTATCGAAATCGATTAAATGAAATAATTGAAACACTCAATACACGCCGTTCAATATTATCATAAGGTGGCCAAAAGTACAATTTATTTCTGTTTATTATCTTTCTTCTGTAAAACCGTTATTCGGACAAAGCGCGTTTCCAAGCGTAGTATAAATAAGCTGCAGTTTTTAACAATTACGTCAATTTACAATATGAATTTAGTCGGATAATTGATATTTTTAAATAAAATACGCAATAATTATTAAAAAGTTGTATGTTTGTTTTGTGGTTGCGGTTCGATATTCAATAAGGATATTTAATTCTTTTGATTTTATTGTTTAATAAAACAAAGGGCGGCGTACTTCGACGAAATAACAAATTCGGGTGTTTTAACACTAGGTTCCCTCTGCTTACCATGCTGTGTGCAGGATACAGCGTGAAGCTAAAAAAAAGCGATTGAGGCCAGTCGTGGCGCAGGAGCACAAGCGTGTTTCTATAAACGTGACAGAATGTAGGTTTGATTCTAATTTGAGGAAATAAAATAATTTAATATTTTCATTTGTCGCTCGCTTGCTTGCCTTGCTCTAGTAATAAGACAGAGCGCGGTGTTGGGTTCCGTCAACACGTGACGGCGGAAAGAGGGGAACGGAAGTGTCTTAATGGAAACGGAGTAATTTAACAGTAGCTTGCCAGGTTCATTTTGCCTAAGCTGCTATGTGGAGATATAGTGTAAAAAAATACAGCACCTTGTCGATGAGATTAGCGCGTTCAAGCAAACAGTCTTCAGATTTACAATATTATTTTAAATTAAATAATATATATATATATACTACAGTAACATCGAAACATATATTATTAACCTCAAAACCAACATCACATTAAAAGCGATTCATTAAAAAAATCGTAAAATCTACCCTCTTTTATAATATATTAAAGGACTATCTTAGCCAGTATTTATAAGGGATGATTTCAAGCAATTTAAAGTTATCAAGCAAGAGGCCGAAGCACTCGTGCGTCCGTAAAGAGCCAAGTTTTATTGGGAAAACTTTTAAACCGCTGATGCTCGTCTCATTAGGACGAGGGGATTGTGATTGCGTTAATAGTGTAGCCAAGTTAATACTTTTATAAGTCAGTGTAGTTTTATAGTCTGTATGAAGAAAAGTTGTGTTACTAAATTAAGAACATTTGCAGGTGTTACTGTGTTGATTATTTTAACATACATTAGGGTCTATCTATTTCTATTTTTATGTTATTTTTTTTTTAGTTTCATCTATCTATTTATCTATCTGTTTCCCGCATATAGCAGTGGAGGCAATAGTGTTAAGACACTTTGCTTCGAGAATGAAATACACCTATACCATTTATTCTAGCGCAGTGTAAAAATATAAAAAAAATCCTCAATGTGAAATAAAATTTCCAAAGGTTAAAAATTCTTTTATAAATCTGTCATTTTGCTTTATTCTATGACCAAAATGACTATGGGCAGACTCAGCCTCTGTACAATGGGACATACGGTTTAACTTAATCTCCATTCTCTGTATGATTTTACCCATACACCGTCTGCTTTGTTCAATGCCCTATCTAAATCTAAATGTACGTTTTATTGTATTATATGTATAAATAAAACAAATCAGCTTCACGCTGTATCCCGCACACAGCAGCGTAGGTAGAGGGAATCTCGTGTTAAGACACTCCGTTCGCCCACTTTCTGTCGAATTCTGAAGGCATCCAATCCAACTATTCTTAAATACAATTTACATTGACATACAAAAAAATATGAAAACTTTGTACGAAATTTGGGAATACTCAAAAAGAAAATAAGACTAAAACGATATTTCCTTTAAAAAGATGATAATAAATCATTTTAAAATTCAAAAGTTTTAGTGTAAAACGTCAGAATATTCCGAGTCATTTTTGCTAATTTCGATGTAAACAGTGAACAAACTTACTGGTCTTATATTGTAAAAGTTTATATTTGCTTCTAGATTTTTATTATTTTAGCCGTCTTCTACACGGCTGCGCTTTACTCTGTTTCATGGGACTTAGTTATTTTTATTTTTTTCTTTTTTAACTTCACGTTGCATCCCGCACAAAGCGGGGTAGGCTAATAAGAAACTATTATTATATCTTACATGTACAGACAGCGATCATTTACAATTTTATTATACGTGTAGATTTAATAATAATTAACAGTACGGATTGAACCCAAGACTACTGTCTAACAATACAGTCAAAATGTATAAATATAAGATATATTACTTATATGAAGGTCATCTAAACCCAGAAGTATCTGATACGCTTTCACAATACATAATTCTCGTTTGTTCATCAAACTTGTTCGAAACTTTACCCAACAAATACTTGCTGTCGTCGACTTGTGGCTTTGATAAAGTACGATCGTTTTACTTCTAAAGTATATAGTACTCTTGTGTTACTAAGCCTATGTACATATGTTAATAATAATATGTATTCAATTATATCATGAAGAGGCAATGGTTGTAGGTTCGATTACCAGGCGGAGAAATTAATTATGATTTCTTTGAAAATATACATTATAGTTTAGTTTTCTTTTCAGCTGTACTCTTTTACCACATATAGCAGATTTCTCACTTTTGAGACATTTGGACAGTTATGCTTAACATTGCTCTAATTCAACTGAGCAGGTATCAAATCTATTATATTCGCAATATCCCGTTTACACGAGCTTTCCCACTGTGCCGTGACGAGCTCATACAGTTCAAATAATATATATATTACTATAGGAAATCGATTATTTTATTACATACAAAAAGCCATATAAAATAAACATAATATACCAAATATCTATATAAAAATACAAAACAAAAGCACCAACAATCTACACTAGTCGAAGCCAAAATATGTTATGTTTAACGGGAAAAAGGGGCGAAGTGAGGTAAATAAATCGGTGCCTTAGAAGAGGGAAAACTAGGAAATCTCGAAAGCCAGATGTTTGTGAAATTGTTCAAACACTCACTGTAGTGTTGATTTTACGACTCTTCATTGTCGAAACGCTAGTATTTGACTGAACATATTATGGGCAAATAATTCTAAATGTTATATGATTTTTCGTAAATATTTTTATGGCGTTTTTTTTTTTAAGTTATTGTTAAAATAAAATCAAATAAATCAGCTTCACGCTGTATCCCGCACACAGCAGGACAGGCAGAGGGAATCGAGTGTTAAAACACTCCGTTCCCCAATTTCTGTCGAATTCTGGAAGCATTGCGTGTTGAGTGGCCGAACTCAACGCCGCGCTCAGCCTCGACACCAGAGCGAAGAAATGGAAATATAAATTTAAGTAAACATTTCCTATCATCTACTGGGGATCGAACTCACAACCAGTCGGTTTTACAGTCACACTTCGTGCCACTGCGCCACGACCGGCCTCGTTATTGGTCGAATTTATTGTTATAAATGAATTTTAATCTTTGTCGTGAAATAAGGCTGTATATATTGAGTAGGTATACTGAGAGTCACTTTAGGATATAATATAGCCTATAGATTTCCTTTATAAATGGATATATCGAACATTAAATAATTTTTTGGCGTCATGAAACTGACACTAACTTTATTCTACTTACATAGCTAATAAAAACGAAACCAAAAAAAAATCCCCTTAATTCTTAAAACCTTATAAAATAAAATGAAAATATACCACTTCATTGTGATTTCGCAACATTATGTTAAATTTATGTATGTATGGGTACACTCTTGAACGGTGCTCCACGCTGGAGTTCCATACATTCGACTCGTACAGGATCTTGATTAAAACCCGCCTCGTGAACGTAGGATTACTTACAACGCTTGCCGCAACGAAATATTAACGACAACGGCAAAATATTAACGAATAACTTGTGTTTAATGTTTGTTCTGTTCTGTGTACGTTCTTTATTATAATTTGTATGAATATTTATAGATTTTTTTATGATTTAATCATTATATATATGGGAGCCAGTCGTGACGCATGGGCAACAAGTTTTAATTGTATTGTATATTATCTAAATATATAATAATCATTTTATTTGTATTGTGTTTTATCACTTTTTATTAAATTTAGTAGTTAAGTTTACGCCGAGGCTAAACGCTGCGTTGAGTTCCCCCAATCAGCACGCAATGCCTCCACAATTCGGCGGAAAGTGGGGAACGGAGTGTCTTACATTAGGTTCTCTCTGCCCACCCTGCTGTGTGCGGGATACAGCGTGAAGCTGACACTGAAACTACTAGTTAAGTTGTAATTAAAAAGTACTTAATAGGTTTTCATTACACAGCGGATTTCATTAAAATATTCCTTTCTTTTGTATTGTATGTATTGTATATGTATAGAGATAGCTAAATAAGATAAAAACATACAATATGTGCGGTTGTCCAAAACTCTAATTTTATATTAAAATTACCAAGTAATGGTACTTAACAGGCCTTAGAAATCATAATGTTAAATATTCAAAAGGTATTAGAGGATGGAATCTTAAAATATCATGTCATTCCGTCGCCGCTTCATACTCGTACTTAACGTTGTCTACTTTCTAGTCGAGCTCATCGAGATTTCAGCTTAAATCGGTATCTGACAACGTAAAGTTTTTGTCAGTCAGTTTATAATTTTAAACTTTTGTTTACAATTTTACAGTTTTTTCGGTTCTTTTCGGTTCCCATTCGGAGATATGAATTATTTAAATTGTGTCACCCAGTAAGGGGACAATGCGGGGCGTTGAATCCCGTTGCTTAACACACATATCACAATTGAGGGCGAAAAGTGGGCGATGACATGTCTTTACACTAGGTTTCTTCTGATTACCCTGTTATATGGGAAAAAAGCGTAAAGCTAATAAGTTTGTAAAACATTACAATAGGCTCTTGCCATATTTTAGAAATATTATGCATTATAAAATAATGGAAATGAAATATTTAATATTTTCATTTTTCCGCTCTGGAGGCAAATCGCGGCGTTGGGTTTCTCCACTTAACATGCAATGCCTCTAGATTGGAGAGCGGAGTGTCCTACCTCTTTACTCTCTTTATCTATTCTACATGCGGGATACAGCGTAAAGATAAAAAAAATATTTAATAATATTTAAAAAAAATACAACATCAATATGTATTGAAATTTTAAAAGTAAATCTGTTTAAAACATACAAAAAAAAAACAAATAAATAGAAAAACATCATACAAAAAACGCCTAGTTAGATTATTTGCAATCTATCGAGGTGTCTACGTGAGTAACGCTACATACTACAAAATCACGGTATATTTGCTGAGCTTATAACGAATCCGCTCATTCAACTGGCAAAGCTGAGTGAACGAATTATCCCAGAGGCCCACTGAACTGTAATGAACGAGTGAATGTTTTATTAAACTCAACGCGACATAGACGAATGAGTGAACGTTTACATATTTAATGTTGGGATTTGTCTTGATTTTTGTTTAATATGTGGCTGGGGCATGTGTCTGTTGAATTAGATGTTGTTTTTGTTTATTTGTGTTTTGTGTTTCTTATAGTCTTGACTGGAGTTATAATTATTAGTTAAAAATCATAAATAAAAATCAGCTTCACGTTTATTCCGCAAATAGCAAAATATAAATAGGTAGAGGGAACCTAGTGTTAAGGCACTTCGATTTCCCACTTTCCGACGAATGTTTCGTGGGATTTCGTGTTGAGTGGTGAAACTCAACGCCGGAAGAAAGGAATATAATTAATAACAATATAATCATTATTTTGTACATTAAATTTTATTTGTATTATAAATATTCGCTTATATTAGAGTCAGAATATAATTTATATTAAGAAGTGACTAACATTTTAAAGCATACCCCGAGACATAATGAGACATTACGTTCCTTCTGAATTTATTGCGGTAAGATTTATTTTTATACTACTCTTAATTAGTTTATTAAATTAATATCTTTTTATCTATTTAGAGAATCTTAATTCAAAATAAAAATAATATATTCCCCTGAGTAAGATCGAACCTACAACATTCGCGATAACAATATGATCGGTCATATTATATAACGTTAGCTAAAAGAAACTCACACAAAATTCTATTTACATTATAACGAATCGTTAATCGAATAGACTATTACAGTTTGGCCAACAGTTGTAAGTACACCCAGAGGAGCTAGCGTAAGATGGCACCACCTCGGGGGCTAGGATCGATGGTGGCAATTTAAATCCGCTGATACCGTCGCTTCGTAACATTGTTCTAATGAGATAATGTGATTACATTCGTCTTAAATCCCTATTGGTGATCGGGACGTGGCGTATGCTGGTTTTTTTTAACCGAAATGTAAGAGGAGGGTTGTGTTTTTAGCGTGTATGTATGACTTGTGAGCTTTAAATGGATTATGGGTTAGGGCAGTCGTGGCGCAGGGGTGCAAAGTGTGACTGTAAAATTGACTGATTGTGGATACGATCTCCACACGAGGAATTGAAATATTTATTAACATTTATGTTTTTCATTTCTTCCATCTGGTGTCGAGGCAAAGAGCGGCTTTGAGTTCCGCCACTTAGCAGGCAGTGTCTCTTGAAAGTGGAGAATGGAGTGTCTTAACACCAGATTCCTTGTGCCTACCCACCTTGCTGTGTGCAGGATCCAACGTGAAGGTGATTTATTTTATTTTTGTATTATTTTTTTTGTTTGGACGTGTTTGGTTATTATCTAAAATAATTCTTTTATTCGATCGGTCGGGAGTTGTTTTACCGGGCTTGCAAATACTTGTGCTAAGTGCTCCACTTTATATTTAAAAAGGTTGTTTTTATACTTCGAATGGAAATCGAACTCACGATTATCGCTTGCATAATCAGACACTACATTGGTTATGCAAAATGACGTTAATATAAGTTCTATATTAAGAAAATAATTACGCCTTAATACTAAGTGAAAGTTTTGATATATTGAAATATAAGAAAAATAATATAATATGAATATACACAAATATATTTTCCGTTGGAACATTTTATTTTACGATTATCAACTCATTGCTTGAAGCGTCAATACGTTAATAATTTTATAGACTTTAGAATGGTTGAATCGTATCAAGTATTATCATACCAATTTGCATATAATATTATATACAATTTTGTATGAAGGTTTATATACATCTATAATTCTATAAGATAATGTTATTTATCTGAATTGTTTATTTGGTTGAACTCAGTCGTTATATCGTTATTGAGTGTAATATAATGTATATATTAAACTCACAATACCTCATTTTTTCTGTATATACCTGCAGTCAGAGTTACTTCGGTTTTTTTAATATTTCGAACTGGGAAAGTCGGAACGGAGTGTCTTGACACTGAATTCTTTCTGTCTATCCTACTATACACAGGACTGTGTCCCGCGCTAAACTGAAAAAAATCACATAAATTTTAATAAAAAGCGATCATTTCAAATTATTCAACAATCTACATAAAACACTGCCAAAATGAAGCGTATCTACATCTCAATAATTAAATCATGTAAATTTTGTTTTAATTTGAATTTAAGACGACGACAATTACCTCCTCCTCCTCCTGCTCCTCCGCTGTCACCGTCTTATAAGAGATGAACGAATGTAATAATGGAGAACATTAAACAGATTAATATTGTTAATTGAGTGTAGTCCTGTCTGTCGGGGACAAATCATTCTTTAGTTCAAAATTCTTTTGTTGCGTTTTCAATGACTGACTGACAAATTAAATGTTGAACTTTTAAATGTTCATACTGGTGTTTGGATTTAAAAATTATATTACATCGTTGCTGTTTAAATAATTTAATGTAAAGGAAAACTGTTCAATTTAGCTATGAAAAGTAAGTCTTATCTCAAAATTGAAATATTTTATGTTATGTTTTTGTTTAATTATCAATAATCACAAGTTAAATGAAAATATGAAAATCTTCATAAAGCTATAAAAAATATATTAAAATATATTTTTGATACAAATCCCTTTTAAAAACGTAATAGACTTCATGTAATAAAGAAATACATATATGGGAAAGGCGAAGTTTCTCAAAAGATCCATTGTTAAATTTTACTTGGGAAACATTGGAGTACTTACAATTTTCCTATTAAAACTTTTGGTATAGCCGCGTCCAATGCTGGCAAGTCGGTTTAGTTTCTTTCTCCATTTTATTGTTTATTCGATTTAAAGTTGAAATTTCAAAATTGACGTTACGGACGATTTGAACGATTTATTAGGTTTATTTTTGTAAATTATAAGCGAATGAAATAGTTTCATGCTTTTTCTCGAACAGTGGTGTGGACAAGAGGGAATTTGGTGTTAAGAAACTTCATTCTTCACTTCCCGCCCAATTTACAAACACTGCCTGTTAAATGGCGGAACTCAACGCTGCGCATAGTCTACGAGAGATTTAAAAAAATCACTACACAGTTAGAATCCAGCTCACATAATTCACGATGTTCGTCATATTAAAACGAAAAAAAAAGCCACCCAACGCTGGATTCGAACCCTATCCTAAACTAACAAACCTACCAACCGTCCATTACCATGAAACAATAAAACAACCAGTTTACACAGCAGTAAACGTAACATTTAACACTATTGAATTATACCGTCGCTTTTGTTAACTATCCAAACCACCATATCAGGCTGGCACATTCACAAATTTGAAAAGAAAATTGTTATTCTGAACACGTTTCGCGGTTGTAGATAATCTCGTTCATTTTTGAGACGCCGATATAAATAGCACCCTCAGGGCGAATAAATTTTAGTACCATTTCAGTGGATTGCCCAAGAAATCCAGTTTGAATGTGCTTCTTATCTTCAGCGGTTAAATGCATTCGGTCTTTTTAACTACTTCTTTTTCTTTTTCCGTTGCATTCTGTTTGAATCTATAATGGGTTATGCTGGCTTTTGTTTTTGGTCTTTTTGTTTTGGGTTTTTAAATTTTAATTAAGATTAATGTTTTTAGCATATGAAATGATTTATATTGGAAATACTGTTTGTTGACGTTTCTGATAGTCTATGGGAATATTGTTGAATATGCTCACGGAGCTTTCAAGATATGTATATTTAAGATATTGCGTGTTGGGTTTAGTTAACAGCAGACAACAGGATGGAAAAGTAAAACGAAATAATTATAATCATTTAATACCCGAGTGAGAATTGAACTCACGACCATCGTCTACAGTCAGACCATTTTTCATGAATATTTTAAATATTTCGTCTAAATATATTTTAATATAGTAGCTGGTTCCATCTGTTTCACGACGGTCGTCTAACTCGACATTATAATACTTAATTATGTTTGCCACTTTATTAATGGCCCTCCCTTATCTAAACGGACAGGACATTCTGGAAATCTTTGAATTTATGTTAAATTATAAATCCCTGGTTCAATTTTGACGTTGTGGTGATTACCGAAATAGATTACTGTTGTCTTTTTTTTCATTTAAAAAAACGATTATAGACGAGATGGAGTATTTTCGTTTTTTTATTTTGGGCCAAATAATATTTTGTAATTTCATTTATTGTGTCATTTATGTTGTGTGTAGGTTATAGTAAAGTCATTAAGAGCAATGATTTTTTTAATTTTTTTCCCTCTTGTACTAAGACAATATACGGTGTTGAGTTCCGCCACTCAAAGCATGTTTAGAAAATTGGACGAAAAGTATCCCCGAGTGTCTTAACACTAAGTTTCTTCAAGAGTCACACATACAGCAGGGTAGATAGAGGGAACCTGGAAGTGGGGGTCATCAACAGAGCGAGACGGTACTTCACGCCAAAACACCGATTGGGCCCATCCAAACCCTATATAGGGCCCAGGTTCGGCCTCATATGGAGTACTGTTCTCATCTTTGGGCTGGTGCACCCCAGTAACAGCTTGAGCCATTTGATCGCATACAACGATCCATTCGAATCATTGGGGGTCTAATGATCTGTGAAAGTCTTGATACTTTGGCTTTGCGTAGAGAAGTCTCCTTACTATGCGTTCTCTATCGCATTTATCATGGGGAGTGTTCTGAGGAACTGTTTGACCTGTTACCTGCCGCCAAGTTTTCTAACCGCACGGTACGTTACAAGCTAAAACATCATCCACACCACCTGGATACGTGGCAATCCACTACTGTGAGGTGTCGCAGGAACTTCCTTCCACGCGCGCGAACTGTGGAATGGCCTACCCGCGGTGGTGTTTCCAGATCGATATGACATGGGTACCTTTAGAAAGCGCGTCTATATCCACCTTATAGGCCGGCAACGCACCTGTTGCTTCTTTGGTGTTGTAGGGGGCCGTGGGCGGCGGTAATCTCTTACTATCAGGTGACCCGAACGCTCGTTTGTCTTGTCCTTTTCCAAAAAAAAACCTAGTGTCAAAACACTTCGTTTTCATTAAAAAAACTTCCATTCTCCACTCTTTATATTATTTGATAATTTAAATACATATAATAAAATGCAAGTAGAATGCAATATCACAACCATTCAATTATCAATAAAACGCTTCAACAGTTCAAACTTAATGAATATTATCGATAGTTAAAAGTTAGCGCAAGTTTTGAAGCGAGAATTTTTTCATTTTCATTTTACCTTTTCAAGAAAGAAGTTCTTATTGGTTATTTTATATTCAATTATCTAGTAAAAATTCAATTTTTGCATCTTTAATATAAGTTTGTATTCAAGTTATAAACTACTAGCGAACACTCGATAGCTCAAAGTTCGACTCCTAGTCGGAAAATTGGATATTTTCATTTCTTCTCTCTGGCAAGAAGCAGCGTTAAGTTCCTCCACTCAACACGCAACTTCTTAGGTTCAGATGGAAATTTTGACACGGAGTGTTTTGCTTTAGGTTCCTAGTGAACTTCCTCCTCTTCTTCCTCCCCCTGTTCTCTTTACCACTCCTACAACATGTAGTATAGAGTTAGAAACTGAAAAAGAAACCTTGTATTTTAAACAAGTTAAAAACCTTTTATAGTTTCACGCTTTAGCTTCGCACTTAGCAGGGTATGTAGAGGGTTCCTGGGAACCTAGTGTTAGATTAAGAGAGTTCCGTTTCCCCACTTTCTGCTAAACTCTACATGTACATATTAAGAAACAATAGAATAATTACTACTGTTCACGTTCATCAGCGGGTTCGATTCCTGAATTTAACAATATAAAAATAAAGCCCAATCATTTTAATTTACTCACTGAACCAAGTCTACGATCCACAAACAAAATTATGTAACGGAATGTAGATAATTTGTTAATCCACTAAGTTTACCCGTAAAATGTTTCCAACAAGAAAACTTACTTCTAGCTTTTATTCCTCGAAGTTGGTTGAAGAGCTTCTATAAAAATATGAAATGCATATATTTGTGAGAAATCCACTTAGAGTGGGTATCTTCTAGTTTAAGCTCGGTCGATTCTATTTTTATTTTAATACTCTGTGACCGTAAAATTTTAAGGTTTCGTTTAAATGCTGGTTTGGGTTACACTCTATTGGGTAATGTCGAGACGTTGTTCTGTAAAAGTCGGGTATAAATTTTAATATACATATATTTATTAGGGTGTTTCTTATTTGACCAAAAACAATGTTTTTTACTTTCAGCGGAAACACGCCGCAATAATGATCTAGGGGATGATAAATTGCTTTGCTATTTTCTGCAAGTTTTAGGGGTTGCTATATCTAAAGGTTATATATATATATCTCTAAAGGTAAACTTGGGACATAAAAAGATATTTAATTTTAGTAATTGTTTTTATTTGGTCTCATAATTAGTAACCGTACAAATATTGAGTACCAATACATACACTCATACATCCAAATACGAAGAGAGAAAATAAAATAAAATATAAACCGGACAAGCGCGAGTCGAGCTCGCCTACCGAGGGTTTCGTACTAAATTAGGAGGTCTCGGGCTTTTTCTGAAATTTAGGGTTAGCTTAGCCAGAGCCTATTCATTTGATACCTCACTTAAACTAGTAGCTTTAATACCAAATTTGTTCCTTTTTATGGCTATTATCTTTTAGGATTTAACCACAAATGTATAGTTTTCAATGTGATTTTTTCCTAATCTGTAAAAGCTAGCTGCCAAATTATATAATTCTAGGTCAACAAGAAGTATCGTATTAATTTTGATTCCCTCTATAGTGTCAAAATATGCAGTTTTTGTGTATTTATTTTCTATGTAAATTTAGAAACATGTTTTTATCAGGAAATTATGAGGCCTCAGATCTGAGTATATAATATGATTTGAATGCTGAATGAATTCCTGAGATAAAGGGTCTTGACAGACAGACAGTCAGACAGACTGACGGGCAACAGAGTGATCTTATAAGGGTTCCTTTTTTCCTTAAAATGTACGAAACCCTAAAAAAAAAGGAAATTTATAGTACAAGTATAAGTATAAATACGTTGGCTGAAAGGATAACAGTTGTCCCCGAATAGCCTCGGACGTATTACAAGAACTGCAGCTCGAACGGATATTGAATTTCGATTTACTCTCATCCCGGCCACAAGTGTGAACTATCGCGGACCAGTTCAGTTAGTTTAGTATTTTTGTGTATAAATCGTTATTTATAGTGTTTAATATAGAAAATAATTTTGCATGGAGGCCGTAAACGCGACGGCTGTAAATTCGATTTCTAATTAAAGAAATTAATTATATATAATTTTATATCTCAGAGAGTGAGGAACGTAGTGTCTTAACACTAGCGTTCTTCAGCATTCTGTATGTGCTATATATTTTTTCCTACTTACAAATTCTATTGAACATATCAAGTTCTATTCCACAAATCTAGCTAGATTTTATGTTCCTTTTAAATATTAAATCTTTGATTTACTTTATAATAATTAAGTTATTTTATAATAATTAAAACTGAGTCTGAGGCTTTTTATGAGATTATTTTATATTAGAAAGGGATTATGATTTTTTTTACAGGATACATTTAAGCAACGGTTTTGCTTTTTATATTACACAGTAGAAACTTACTTTCTTTTTAATCCACAATATTCTAGTAATTTTTTATATGATACTATGGTATGGTAGGGAGGTCGTAGCAACGCACAACTGTGCGTTTGTAAACGCGACAGGTTGTCAATTCGATTCCCACTGGAGGAAATAATTTTTTCGTTGTTTTATTTGGTCTCTCTCTTACCGGGGTAAAGCACAGCGTTGAGTTTTCCCACTCAACACACAAAGTCTCCAAAATCCGGCGAAAAGTACAGAACGGAAATGTCTTTATGAGAACAGAGAGTCTTAACACTACGTTCCTAAGTTCCCTCTGCCTACTCTATTACAGCGTGAATCTACTACAACATAACACAATCTAAACATATCTAGGAATACCTAACAATATCCTTAGCAACAACCTCTCGTAACACAAGCGCATCGAAAACAGTATAATTCAACACCAAAGGCGCACCCTAAGGAATTACAAAGTTGTGGTAAACGAAGCAACGCTGGAATTACTCTGAGTGCGGCGTACCTCCAGGGATGCTACTTACTTCCCATTTACCGGGACTGTCGTATATTATATATCATAGTGCCGTGCTAACTAGCAGGAACATGTTTTCCACACATTGTGAATATAAAAATGAAAATGATACGAATTTTTGATAGTATATTGAATTTTTTTTTTCGAGACCGACCGTGGTGCATGGGCACAAAGTGTGTGACTGTAAAATCGACTGTGTTGTGGGCTCGATCCCCACTCGAAGAAATGAATATTTATTTATATATATATTTCCATTTCTTCGCTCAGTTGTCGCGGCGTTGAGTTCTGCCACTCAACACGTAATGCCTTCAGAATTTGGCAGAAAGTGGGGAAGGAAGTGTCTTAACACTAGTTTTCCCCTGCCTACCCTGCTGTGTGCTGGATACAGTGTGAAGCTGATTTAATATTGATTTAATTTTTTATTATTATTTTTAAATATTTCATATTTTCATTTCCTCGCTCCGGTTAAGAGGTAAAGCGCTGCGTTGAGTTTCGCCACTCAACGCGTAATGTTCCCAGAGTTCGATGGGAAGTGGACAACGGAATTTCATTAATGGGAACAGTGTCTTCCTAACTGACTTTTTCGCCTTACTGACTTTTACAATTGAGCTTACAATATATATACTTTGTACTTTGTATATTATAATTATACAATGCTATTACTTGAAACCAGTCGTGGCCCAGGGGCACAAGCGTGCGGTTGTAAACGCGACAGGTTGTGTTTCGATTCCCTCTCGAGTAAATTAAATATTTAATATTTGCGTTTTCTCGCTCTGGTCAACACCTAGCCTACGATGTACATCCTACACTTACACCTTGAAAATTTAAAAAGGACTATTATACACATTAATATCATATATATTAAAATCTAAAAAAAAAATAGAGAATATATCTAGCATTCGGTACGTTATTTACAATACGACCCATTTCCTCATAACAAACAACACCCTCAAAAAAAAAAGACGAGAGACGGCGAAATCAAAGGTATATGAAAAAAAAGAATGTCCTCAGGGCAACAAAAAACGCGTCTTTGAAGCAAATCGTGTCACACATGTGTGTCATGGCGAAAGCCACTTAACGTCAGCACTAATCGCTCGGCATCGTTCTGGATGAAAATGTAAAAGGAAATATTTAGATAACTTCTTTTCTGTTTGATGTTTATACATATTTATTGGCTGGTGTGTGTCTTAACTCTAGGTTCCCTCTGCCTACCCTACTGTGTGCGGGATAAACTTATTACTTAAATTGTACACTAAAGTTATTAAGTCATTTGTATTTTGTGGCTGTAATTTTTACATACTATTTACATATATTAAAGATTATTTGAGGCGGTTGTGGCGCAGCAGCACAACCTGTAAACTGTAAACACAATGGTTGTGGGCTCGATTTACACTTGGAGGAGTTTTCATATAGCAAATTAGGCAGAGGGAATCTGAGAACCTATTGTTAAAATATTCCGTATGTTTATTGGCGGAACTCAACGCCGTGCTTCGTCTTGTTACTTAAGCGAGGGAATAAAACGAATGAAGGAGAGCAAAGTGCATTTTCATTCTATACCACAATTATTTAAATTAGATGCATAAGCGCTTTACGTATTGTAAAATGTCAACATACAGATAGCAAATCAAACACTCGATAGTTAGTAATTAATAGGGCTATAGTATTAAAATTACATTTTATAATTGGCAAACCGTTATTTGTGTAAATATTTGTATTTACATTAAAATGTTTATGTATAAATTTGTATGAAGGATTTATGTGTATTGGTTAAATGCTTTTGTTTTTATATCACGCGTAGCAGGGTAGGCTGAGGGAACCTGATAACCTAGTGTTAAGAGACTATTTCCATTAAGATACTTCCGTTCTGCACTTTCCGCCGAGTTCAGAAGACATTGCGTGTTGAGTGGCGCGACTCAACGCTGCTTCGCCTCGTTGCCGAAAATATGAAAATACTAATTTATATCTAAATATTTCATTTCTTAGCTTGTGCCTCTGCTCCACGACTAGTTTCTGTTAAAGGTTTTGTATTACACTTTTATTCCTATAATTTCTGAAAGTTGTAACAAAATTTATATCATAGCGTCATAGATAAGCGAGGTTCCATCTTTATGGGCACAACTATAAAGTTATGACTTTACAATTTTTTTTTCTAAGTTTTAAGGCTTTCGTTTGGCTGCATCAAGCATTAGACTTGTCTAATGTTAAGTATTGATGCGGTCTACGATGACGTACGCTGACCTAATAAATCTATTCTTTTTATTTTTGAAGACGTCGTCGCTGTAAGTCATAGAATAGAAAGAGGCAGGCAACGAGTTCAATTCTCTCACTATGTAAATAAAGATTGTAGTCTCAAAGAGCTTCTTCCGTAAATTGGAATTTCGACCATGTACGTGAATCGAGAATATATGGTAAAACGGTGAAGGGCAAATTAGGCTGTCAAATACCAAGGCGCATTCCAAAATGTATATGATGAAAATTTAGGTAATACTAGTCGCAGTAGTAGCCAGTGTCTAAGGCTCGGCAGATGAGAATCAACGAATGTCTTCTCTTTGATTTATCTTCTGGCTCATCTCTCAATCAACTCCAAAGCTTGGAATTGGTACTTGGCAGAGCCTTCCTAAATTTTACGAGAACGTGGAAAAAATTGACTAAAGTGAGTTCTACCCCTGACTTACACGTGGCCGATCTAAGGTTGCTATGCTCACAATTTTTTTGAAAGTTGAATCCACTTTGAGTTGTAGGGTCGAGAAGTTATTCATTTCCTACGCTATGGAGGTTGATACGATTTCCATAATGACGTATAGTTAAAAAAAAAGAGAAAATAGGCAAGTCAAGACCCGAAACACAATTCATCTTTGTTATACGAGAAGTCAAGAATAAAATAGATGAAAAAAAAAATAGATTTTTGTGATAATAAAATAAAAAAAATGTTTTTCCAGTATTTATTATAGACTATACTTATGTTTTGTTCGAACAGTATTCAAATCTTGCTAGTGTTAAAATTATAAAACTTAGATTAATATATTTAATTGAGGCCATCATGGCGCATGGGTGCAAGAGTGCGACTGTAACACGACGCTTGTGGGTTCCCTAACGGAGAGATTCATGATCCGAGTACATTTTTTAACATGTCATTGAGCTATACTTATAAAACTTTCAGAAATACCGATGTTTTCCAAAAAAATCACAAATTCTTTTTAATTTCCGAAACATTCCTTAAGCCCTATCTACCTTCTGCTTCCTTCCTCATACCTAATTTTCACCTTATACGGAATGACCGCACTGGTAAGGGCGGTGGTGGTGTAGCAATTTACATTCGCGACCATATACCGTTTACGATTATCACTAAATCTCCATCACAGTACTCTGAAGCTGCTGAATATATTTTTATCGAAATTTTACTCGGATTGTTATTTGGAGTCCGTCAATGCATATAAATTATTTTCACACTTTAGAATCTATATTAGAAAAATACGTGCCTACTGCTGATCACACTGTGATTCTTGGTGATTTTAATACATGCATTACAAAAAATGACTCGCGTACGAAACAACTTTATAATATCATTAATAGTTCAAATTTGAAATTACTCCCATCGAACCCTACACATTTCTTCCCTCATTGTGCGCCGTCCCAACTAGATCTTATAATTGTTTCCTCGGTCGATTATGTAAAGCACCATGGACAATTTCCTGCCGAAGCCTTTTCCTACCATGATTTGATGTATTTGTCTTATGATGTTCGCCCCCCAAAGGTAAAGCCGTCCGTTATTATGAGACGCAGTTTTAAAAATTTTAAGCATGATGAGTTCATGCGCGACCTTAATGACATCAACTGGGAATCCATTTTTAATGCGGCAACTATTGATGCAAAATTAGAGATATTTAACTCAATTATAACTGAGCTCTATGATAAGCATGCTCCTTTGCGGCCTATAAAGTTAAAGCACTTACCTGCGCCTTGGATTACGCAAAATATTAGATCGTTAATGGCCAAACGAAATTCTGCTAAATCAAAGTATAAAAAAAATCCTACTGACCAAAATCTTTTAAAATACAAGTCCTTGCGTAATCGGTGTAGTAGAGTTTGCAGAGATGCTCAAAGAAATTATATTGACACGAATTTGAAAACTTTAAATGCCCGCAAATCATGGAAGTTTCTGCAATCACTAGGAATCGGCCGCCAACGTCAGGAAATGAATCGAGACATCGATATAGATGCCTTGAATATACATTTTGCATCAGTTACACCTATGGACGATACAGTTAGGGCAAATACATTAAATATTATCCGTTCCTTGCCCTCTCCTTCAACGACCCCTTTCCTTTTTGAATTAGTTACACCCGCTCAGGTTAAAAAAAATATTTTGGCGATAAAATCGGATGCTGCTGGTAATGATGGTATCAACCGTAAGTTATTACTTTTACCCTTAAGAGTGTTAGCCCCGGTAATTACTCATATTTTTAATTTTTCCCTTTCCACTAACTCCTTTCCAAGTGCATGGCGAATAGCCCGCATTATTCCTATACCAAAATCCAAAGATCCAAAATTCTTTTCTCAATACCGTCCAATCTCAATACTTCCCTTCCTGTCTAAGGTCTTGGAACGTATTGTCTCGGAACAATTAAATCAATACCTTTTAGAAAACCGTATTTTGTCTCAGTTCCAATCTGGTTTTCGAAGTGGAAATAGCACAGTTACTGCTTTAATCAAAGTATACGATGATATACGGTTTAATATGGAGAAGCAAAATCTTACTATTATTGCATTGCTTGATTTCAGTAACGCTTTTAATACTGTTGACACTGATTTATTGATTGCGGTCCTACAATCAATAAACATCTCCTCTGAAGCTACTGAGTGGTTCCGAAACTATCTATCTAACCGGCGACAGTACGTACAAGCTAATGAAAAATCATCTTCCTCATGCTCACTGTCCGCGGGGGTTCCCCAAGGCGGTGTCCTCTCCCCACTGCTGTTCTCTATTTTTATTAATACTATTTCCCAAACTCTATCCTCTTCCTTCCATCTATATGCTGACGACTTACAAATTTATTTAGCGGCGCCGTCCAGTGATATGGATGAAACTATTTGTAAATTTAATAAAGATTTACATAATATTTCTGTATGGAGTAAATCTTATGGACTTACTATTAATCCTAGCAAGTCCCAGGTAAGCATTATAGGCAGCAGTAAGCAATTAAAAAAACTTGATTTGAAAAGACTTCCTTCCATACAACTTAGTGGTGTCGATTTAAGTCTTAGTGCGTCTATAAGGAGTCTGGGGATTATTTTAGACAACTCGCTATCTTGGTCAGCGCAGATAGCGGAGGTCAGTCGAAGATTATTTGCTAGCATTGGATCCCTAAAACGATATAAACATTTCCTACCAGTTAAAACCAAAACCACTCTAGCTCACTCACTACTGCTACCGATTTTAGATTATGCTGACTCATGTTACCCAGATTTATCTGAGGAACAATTAAACAAACTAGAGCGGTTACAAAACTTATGTATTCGATTTATCTATGGTCTTCGTAAATTTGATCATGTCTCAGACCATCGTCGTCAGCTTGGATGGCTTCCTATCAGACATCGGCGTAACTTCCGGATGCTTATCCTCCTCTATTCAATCCTTTATAATCCTCTCTCTCCCGCTTATTTAAGAGATCGTTTCTGCTTTCTTGGTTCGGATTCTACCTCACGCCTAGAACTTAGGTCCAGGAGCGATAATCTTCTTAAATTACCTACTTGTCATACCCAATTCTATTCCAGTTCCTTTACTGTGAAATCTGCGATTCTTTGGAATGAACTTCCTTCTGTAATACGACATTCTAAATCTCTTTATATTTTTAGAAATGGTCTAAAAGAGTATCTTTTGAACTTATAACTGTAGTTTATCTTTAGTCATTTATGTATGTATATATGTATATTATGTAGATTAATATATTATATATAACTATATAGGATTATATTTAGGTATAATATTAAATCGATTATTTTTATTTTTATATTTTTTTTAATGTAGTATACGATGTGTATATTCATTTGTATTTTATTATTGTATTTTATTAAGTCAAATTGTGCACTATATAACGTTATTCCCATTTCATAAAATTTAGTCCTTTACTTACCAAGGGTTGCCTGTAAGAGATTGCTTGAAGCAATAAGGCCGCCTTTGCATACATTTTATAAACATATATACTATCTGTATTTTATATTTCTTTTGTATTCTGTGTGCAATAAAGTATTTTCTATTCTATTCTATTCTATTCTCAAATATCTGCTGAACCACTGAAAATCGCTGAACTTACATGGGAGTAAATTGTATAGGCGCTGAGATCCCCTACCCATAGACAACCGTTGATCCGTCGATCGCGTTACATTCTATTTATTTCTAGTTTAAATAATAATTAAATAAAACAATATGAAATGTCACGACGAAAAAAAACACCGTATTTAATATTTATATCTTTACATATTATTTTGTTTAAAGCAACAAAAGCTCGAACTGTATCTCGACTTCATTACAGTTGAAGTAATATTTGTCAGTAGACATTTCCGTATATAGGAAGTATGTATTCGGCATGAAATGTATTCTCATTACAATATTTAATTATAACGCCACCTGAACGGACTTAATGAACTTTATCAGATTATAACTGTCGAACAGTTTGTATGTGAGCTTTTGTGTTTGTAATAATTATATGGATCGAAGCCGGCGTGGTGCGATAGTACACGCGAGTGAATTTAATCGTGACGGTTGTGGGTTCGATTATTTGAATAGATTTTTATGTTAGAGGAATTCAATAAAACTCTTGACGTCATCGCTTATTTAATTGAACTTATATAAGCATTCACAGTTGAAGTTATTGAAAAAAATAAAGAAAAACATAAGAAATAACACAAGCAGTATTAAAAATGTGAAAATATTACATTAAGGCGTTAATATCCCGCTCAAAAGAGCTTTTAGAGAAAGCTCCAGTTTGCATAGAGATGACAATGTTCTTATTTTTCTATTTTATCCCAAGCTAGGAGGTAAGCTTTGTAGGTTTTT
Organism: Heliconius sara; assembly: GCA_917862395.2. Lineage (NCBI taxonomy): Eukaryota > Metazoa > Arthropoda > Insecta > Lepidoptera > Nymphalidae > Heliconius > Heliconius sara. The sequence goes on along the minus strand of OU860783.2, from coordinate 2,289,886 downwards.
TTTGTATTGTATTTTCGTATCGTACTGATTTTATATATAGAAGTATATTTTTTGAAGACTGTTTGTGGGTTCAATTCCCATTCGAAAAAATGAATATTTAATATTTTTATTTCCTCAAAGGCGTTAAGTTCCGCCATTTTCAACACTCAATGCCTTGAAAATTCGGTGGAAAGTGGACGAATGTGTCTAGTATCTTAATCCTAGGCGCTCTGGTTCCCTCTGTCTTTCTGCTGCTGTTGTGTGCAAGGAAGTTCATAAATTTAAAAGAAAATTATCCAGAGGCCAGTCGGGGCGCAGTGGAACAAAATGTGACCGTAAGACCGACTGGTTGTGGGTTCGATCCCCACTCGAGGAGACGAAATATTTACTTAAATTTATATTTCCATTTCTTCGCTCTGGCGTCAAGGGAAAAGTACGACGTTGAGCTCTGCCACTCAACACGCATTGCCTACAGAATTCGGCAGAAAGTGGCGAACGGAGTGTCTTATGAAACTAGGTTCCCTTTGCCTACCCTGCTGTGTGCGGGATACAAAAAAGAAATAAGAATGAATTTCTAAAAGATTCGTATAGACTTTACTATATATATATTTGGCTACATTCCTATCAGCCAGAACGTAAATAAGATGCTCTACTGTTACGGAACGAACGCTTAATTTCTGACAGGAAATTGTTGAGCAACGACTTTCGTTCCAACGGCGACATAATGAAAAAATCTTCACAATTTACTCCAAGAAGGAGGTTAAATTAAGCCTTTGAAAACTAGAAAACGGATTTTAATACAACCTTTATATAATTGAATAGAAAAGAGAAAACTGAATTGTATGAAACTTTTAAAGTGTCAAACAAAAGTGAAATAAAAGTACATTCTCTTTTACTTATCGCTGTAGCTAGATCAAATTAGGGCTCTCTAAAGCTATTGGGGCGGATGTCAGGAGGAATTGCCAATAATACTTCTTTTCCTTCCCCGGTAATGCCGTGAAGTGTAAATTGACCTTACGTCCGGGATATTTTAATTTAATCAATTATTTGAATCACAAACTAATGCGCTATGATTAGAACAATAATTGAGGCGGTGAGTCAAATTGATGTTGTAAACGCAACGGTTGTGAGCTCAATCCTCTCTCGAGTAAATGAATTATTAAAATGTTTCTGCTCTAGTATTCTTATAAATGTTTTATATTAGGCATGGGCGTAGGAAATGGGGGAAGAAGGTAAGCAGAATAGTCTGGTGCAGACTACAGAAATTTACAACAACAACAAAACTTACAACCAAAATTTGCCCTGAAAAATTAAAATATCAATACTTACACGAATATATATCTGTTTAAAGCTAAAGTTCAGACAAATAATTTGTGAAGATTTAAAAAATATATATTTATATTATAGTAAGTAATTAAAGAGGCCAACTTCATTTACATTTTCAAATATGTTTTTCGCTAAAACAGAAATTATCTCTATATATAATAAGACAGTAGATATATTTTGTCTGTACATTCAGTAATTTTGACTGATATGGATAGAGGGGCACTTAAAGAGAAAAATGGAAAGCAAAAATTTTTTTTTAAATTTCTTGTCTGTCTGTCTGTCTATACGTATGGTCACATTTTTCTCTGAAAGTACTGAACCGATTTACTAGTGAAAGTTTCACCTTTATATAGCAATCGCGCTGGTAAGATTCCTGGTTAAAAAATAACAATCGAAACGTCTTGGTTATATGATATATAAACATGTTGATAAAAATATATATTTTTGGAGCACTATTATATAATATTTTATACAATAAAGTAAACAAAATTGAATTGTTAGTGGAGATTACCTTCATAAATCATAACAGTTAAGTTTAAGTCGTAATTAATTTAACACGGAGATAAAGAGTGTGTAGTGCCGTGTGATCCCGGCCTAGAATAGGATCATCCTGGTACTGGTGGTGTCGTAAGAGGCGACTAAAGTACGTGTGGTAGAGTCACGTCGCCAGCAATGGCAACACGCATGGGCAGACTCGACCGGATCATTACCACCCCCGGCATTTAAAACCGGCGTGAAGTAGTGGCTTTATGCCACTGCGTTTCGCATCAGGTAATGCCGGGCTCCGGCGCTCAACCCAACTTAAAAGCCGGTAACGCACCTATAGCTCCTCTGGGGTTGCACGGGGTCGTGGGCGGCGATAGTCACTTACCATCAGGTGACCCGCACGCTCGTTTGCCGTGTCTTTTCCATAAAAAAAAAACGATTTCATCTTCAAAGAATGTCAAGTAAATACAAAGATTTTTTAGTTCGTTCGTTCGGTCCACTGCTGGACGTAGGCCTCCCCCAGGGTGCGCCAAAGCTCCCGATCCTCCGCCTTCCGCATCCAGTCGAAGCCAGCAACCTTCTTCAGGTCGTCGGTCCATCGAGCTGGAGGGCGCCCAACGCCACGCTTTCCGATCCGCGGTCTCCACTCAAGGACTCGTCTGCTCCAACGGCCATCGGCCCTTCGACAGATGTGGCCAGCCCATTGCCATTTCAACGTGCTAATTCTGCGAGCGATGTCGGTAACTCCGGTTCTTTTCCGGATAGCCTCATTTCTGATTTTATCTTTCAAAGAGACTCCGAGCATAGCTCGCTCCATAGCACGTTGCGCGACTTGAAACTTGTGGACTAGACCGACTGTCAGTGTCCACGTTTACACTGTAATAACTACATATTTACCAATTGTACATTTAGATAATAATATATGTAACTAATTTAAAAAATGTATACTATAATATACAGTTTCAAATCAATAATTTAACATTCAAGGCTGTTTCTGAAGCGGTAAATTAAATTATTAACAGAATTTCAGAAGGGTGACGCTATTTAAACTTTTAATAGAATTTTTTAGTCATAGATGAAACATATGAGCATATGTTGAATCTACATTTTAAAAATATATATAATTTTCTGAGTATTTGAAACATTACCCCAATCTCCACTATTTGATTTTATCGTAAAATAGTGGTAACATTTTGTGTAGAGTTGCAATACGTGGAATCGCATAAGGTTAAACATAAAATCAAAGAGCTTAAAACATAAAATCAAGATTTGAAAACGTCTAATTATTAATCATTACTTAATTATGTGCATAGGAAAACATTGGGCCATCGTGGCGCAACGGCAACCCATTAAACAGTAAACGTGATTGTAGTCAGTTCAATATACACTCACCTCAACGAATTATTATTATTTCCACAATCTTAGAAGACAAACAACAGCGTTGAGTTACGTAACATTCTATCTAAAGCGGACAGTGCTACCATGGCAACATTACAATTATAATAATGATTTATTATTATAAATTACAAATTTAAACATTTTGTCCACAGGTAGTAGAAGACTGGAAGTTCATGTCCATGGTGCTGGACAGGTTCTTCCTATGGCTGTTCACCATCGCCTGTTTCGTGGGTACCTTCGGCATCATATTTCAATCACCATCTCTCTATGACACCAGAATGCCCGTCGACCAGCAGATCTCGTCAATTCCGATGCGAAAGAACAATTTCTTCTATCCAAAAGATATTGAAACTATTGGTATCGTTAGTTAAATTAATTAAATATTCAATCGTAATTTAATTTATTATTTATTTAGTGGAGAAAGAAGTGTCTCAATACTGCTTACCTTGTAAAATTCTTGGATGTGTAGGTTTTATAATTTGTTTTTGTTCTATCATTAGGATTATTGTTTTATATAACTTTTTACAGTATACAATTATTAAGTACTTTTAAGTTTAAATATTTTAAATAAATAAATCAATTAAATAGTTGTAAGTTGGAATTCTATACGTTTTACACGTATTAATCTATAGTATATAATTATCTATATTATAAACCTGAAAAATTTGTTTAATCAAACTCTTGTGTTTGCATTGAAGAATCACCTTGAGCTCTTAGAATCTGTCATATACAGTCGTTTCCATTTGAAAATGCAGGCAAAGCTGGAGGTGAAAGCTAGTAAGTTTGTCAGTCATACTCTGCAGTAATAGCATTCTGTGGCGATACGGGGATGTTGTAATGTAAAACGTAATGTCTTAACTAACCCTAGGTTCCCAGGTTACCACTGCATACCCTGCTACACGTGGGTTCCCAATAGAGAAAACATTTTTCCTCCATTCCACCATCAGTCAATGATAATGACTAGAAGTTGGAAACGGAGTATCTTAACACTAGGTTATCTCACCACATTCTGCTTTACGGGTAAAGCTGAAAAAAAAAGAGTATACTAGTTCCGTAAACAAGTGCTGTTTCGAGTTTTTGTAGTAACTTAAAAATATAATTTTTATTTGAGTGCACAAAATTTTATTTTTAACATCTCGATAATATCTATTGATAATTAGAAGTAGAGCTTTTATAAGCATTTTGATAGAGTAACTATTAAACAAATCATATATAGAGACATTATTTATTTATTATATAAGTATATATTAAAATTAGTATATTCATAGTTATTGATAAGTATATAAATATATAAATAATATCAAAAATTATGTATAATATATTACTTATATTTTATGCCGCCCAACGGCACAGTGTATGATTGTAAATGTGATGTTATGGGTTCAGTTTCCACTCGATTAAATGAACTATTTGCATTTCTTTGATCTGGTAAAAAAAGAAAATGCGGCGTTGAGTTCCTTCATTCAACACACAAGATTGATTTTTTTTTCGATTTTTTTTAGATTATATTAATTTATTTATTTGTAGCTTATTATATAATGGCTGTGAGTTTGAAATTTAAACTATAAAATGTAAAAATATCGATCTATATATTAATGTATCTAATACAGGTACTGTATTCTAGAAATTTTAAAAATGTCTTATAATAATAAACTCTCAAATAATATTCATTTGTTTTTTTTGTACTCCCGTTTTTTATTATATACGTTAAGTCCTAAACAACATATAAAAAAAAAGATTATAAACAAATATTAAAATAAAGATATTGAAGAAAGAAATAATATCTTTTGATTGAGTAACATACGATTTTAATCTTTAAAAAAAACCATTGAATTTATATTCATAGTTGCTCATATGACTTGTTTGGACAGAAAGTGCAGTGTACTTTCTAGGAAATGGATGTGAATAAAACAAAAATTATCATTTATCGAAACTATTTTTATTAACCTATCTATTCTATGTAAATGAGGCTAGTCGTGGCGTAGGAGAACAAGGTGTGATGTAAGCTGGTGTCGAGACAAAGCGCGGCGTTGAGTTCCAGCACTCAACAGGCAATGCGTCCAGAATGTAATTAGAGTAAGGCTCAATGATAATTAATATTAGTAATTTACTGATATTAATCATTTATAATAGCTAAAAGAATATATCTTATAAAAGTAAATAGTATTGCACAAAAGTTGGATATTATTTTTTTTATCCAAACATATTGGACTTGTCTTAAAATAAATAAAATTCAGATCTTATAATTTATTAGGATTTGAAAGAATATAGAGAAGAATAATTCTTAGATATGAAAAAATAAATCGAGCAGTAATATAGTGTTTCATTCAAAAAGGTACCCGTGTAACTGTAAACGTGACGGTTATTAGTTCGATTTGTACTCAAGAAAATGAATTATTTTTATTTTCTCGCCCTAGTATCAAAAAGTTTCAGTTGAAACATCCTTCATCAAGCCAATGTCTCAAAAATTGGGTAATGAAATGTCTTAACATTAAGTTAACATTAAGTATGCGGGATATGGCGTGTATGTTGATGTAATCTAACATAAAACAAGATGTTAAAAAACAAACTTAGATGTTATAGAATTCGACCACAATTTAATTAAAAATCTGTTCTTCAAGTGTTATAATTACTGAGGATGTTTCATTTATCAAAATAATTGAGGCCAGTCGTGGCGCAGGTGCAGTCTAGTGGGTGACTGTGAGCACCACTGGTTGTGGGTTCGATCCCCTCTCTAGGTGAATGAAATATTTAAATGTATATTTTACTTCCCTTTGGTGAGGTGAAAATTGGGAACGGAGTGCCTTGACACTAGGTTCCCTCTGGCTATTCCATTACATGCAGGATATGGCTATTCCATTACGTGATGCTGATAAGAAAGTTTCATGATATTGATAATGCTGTATTCAACTTAATATAGTTAAAATAATAACAAACAGACGCTTGGCAAATTTTATTGGCATTACTACCAACACAGAAAAAAATCAAAGGAGTTAAAATCTAAGTAGGAGTTTTAAATTATTTTGGTATAATTATAGAAATGAAATATTTATATTTTCATTTTTTCGCTCTAATGTCTAGGCAAAACGCCGCCTTGAATTCCGCCACTCAACATGCAATGCCTCCTGAATTTAGCGGAAAATGGGATACGGAGTGTTTTAACCTTAGGATCGCTCTATTTACTCTGGTGTGTGCGGGATACATAGCAAAGAGCCATTGCGATGAACACGATTTTAGATTAAAAAAAACTGCACTCATGAACCCATTTGGGTTCATTAATTCGCTGTAGTGCAACAGACACGCACGTAGACACATTTTGCATCAGAGGATAATAAGGAATGCTATTAAATTATTTTGTTATAACATTATTATAAAATATTAACGTAGTAAGAAAGCAGGATGCTAGAAATACCTCAAAAACCTGTTATGCTGCAACACAAATATTAAGGTGAATTCTCTCTAACCTGCCTCTACTGTGTCGTGTCTGGAAATACTTTCGTAGACGAATTTTGTTTAAAGTTAAGATAATGTAGAAAGTTTGCAGTTTATACTGTGGGCTAGTAATTTAGTACTTTATATAATAATGCTAGCGCTATTTTAAAAGCTGTGTTGTTTAATATTATTTTATATATAGTGTTTTATGTTTTGGGATTAAGTCTGGTATGGAAAAATGGTTTTAGTTTGTATATATGTTACTTATTTATAAAACTTATAAATATTTGGTTTTCAACCCGCGCCTTTTTGGAAATCGTCCAAGCGCTCTGACCAATTAAGCACTACGTTCACATCTAGTTGCGTCGAAATTCTTACACGCCTGTTACGACTTATATGTTATCGAAAATGTATGAAATCTAGGAATTGTATACATCAACTAGGAAATGTATAGAAAAATGTTTTAAAAATTATTTAATACATACATATCCAGTTAATAATAATTATTAAACTACATTTTAATTCGGGATTTACCTATACTCGCCTAACTGTACGCTACGTTAGGTGGGTTATGTTAGATTAATCAGTGAAATCAATATAACTTATTAATAAAAATATATAAAAAAGTGTGCTTGTGTAATCTTTGTTTAATTCCATGTTCCATGATTATCCGTAACACGTATATTTATGATATAATTCCAATAACGTATTAGGAAATGTATAAAAGAATGCTTTTTGTAATAAAGACACTATGATTTTTTTATCTGATTGTCTCAACTATACTACATAGTTGAGACAATCAGATAAAAAAATCATATTATCTTATATAGTAATTAAAATTTAACCACATTAGCAACATTAGCCTGTGTTGTTTTACCTTAACATTGGCGCAATCGCCGACGATCATATAAGATTGCAGACGATGCAGTACCCTATCCTCGCCCCGCTATCCCCGCGCACCCATTGACATTTTAAATATTCTTAATTCTCTAGAAATTGTACACAATCTTACAGGATTACATACAGTTCCGTTAACATTATAGACCCTAGAATGAAAATTGAACATACTTCGTAGGAATACTTACTTAGAAAACGTATGAAATTCTTACCATCTGTACCAGTGCTATTAATTGGCTATATATAATAGTTTAACTTTTTTCTCGATTAGTAGTGTAAGCAGAGAATATTAAGACACTCCGTCTCCCACTTTCTGCCCAATTTTCAAAACATTGCCTATTGACTTTCGAAACTAAAAGCTGTATTTTGGCTTGTCATCAAAGCGGGAAAATGAATAGTACTTTGCCCCGCGTAGGAATCAAACCTAATAAGTCACATTTACATTTAGACGCTTTACCTCTGCGCCTCGAAAATTACCTATATAAAATTAAATAATAAACAATACAGATTATTACTAAAATAATCAATTTAAAATTAATTGGCGTGACCGAATCATCGGCGAGCATAAAATATGCAAAATTAAAGGCACAATTTCCATGAACTGTAAAAAGTTATACAAATTAATTTAATGCTACCTTAATAACTGAATTCACTTTAATTTATAACGTTTTATTTATAAAGCTTATAATTGAGTTTGTTCGTTATAAGTATGTGTATGTAATAGCTCAAAAACTTTTAAATTTGATAATGTAGTGTTAATATGAATAATACAGTAGTTGTTTTCAGGGTTCCGTACCACAAAAAAAAGATGATATCCTTATGGGATCGTATTGTTGTTCGCCTGTCAGTCTGTCAAGACAATTTATGTCGTCATTGCGTGGAGCTATTAAGCTGGAATTAATATAAAATATCTAGTCCCTTAGACTTTTGTCTAAAAAAGACAAGCTTTTGTATCAAGGAAATCAAAAGATACGAGAATTTATCCATCGATTTTGCTGCATTGTGTATGACATTCGTCGCGTATTTAAAATCCACAGGGTACTTCCTCTCTATCTACATTTATAAAATTTAGCACGAAGTGAGTTACATATAAGTTTTGATATGTTAGTTAACATCTCTAAACTTATAATAAAATCGTAACAGATTGGTGTCTGTACATGGAAGATATATAAGAAAACATGTAATTGGGGGCCTGTATTGATGTAATGGAACCCTGAAACAACATTTTTTTTTAAATTTTGATCTGTTTTACTTTACACTATTCTCAGAATGAACTCTGAGAATAGCTAATTAAAAAGGCGGTTTTCACTATTGGATTTTGGCAAGCTTCTGTTACCATTTTAACATACATTACAATCGGTTCGTAAATAAAAAAGTGATATCAATTAAAAGTATTTAGACAAAATTATTAATCTCTATAACAGTTATTTTATACAACTGTTTTATTGAATTGGCTGAATCTTTATCTTTCAAATTGTATGATGCTAGAAAGAACTCGAGATTGTATGATGATAAAGAGATTTAAAAATTTAGAAAAACTGCGCCTCCAAAATTAATAAAAATTGTACTTAGCGTCTATCGTTTAGTTAAATATATATATTTTAATAAATCCGAGTAAGATCCAGTCCGTCCGAAGGCTGCAAGCCAAAGTTCGAGTCCCGCAGTCTGACGTCATTATTGTATCTAATGACCGACGGAGAAAGAATTTAGTGCTAAGACACTATTCTTTACTCCGTTCCGTTCACTTTGAAGTATGAAGCCTATTTCATGTTATTAACTAAAAATTCAATTATTTTTAGGCAATCGATGTAAAATGTATATTGCGGTAACGTATTTGGACATATGACCCAATTGGTAGAGCTCCAAGCATAATATTTTAAAAAAGAAAACCGAAAAATTTCTACGTTCAAAAGTTATGATATGAGAAATTTATTTACTTAGTTAAACCTTAGTTATTTTACTAACAGCACTGTATATCAAATATATGTAAAATGATTTTTTGTGTTATAATCGGATACACATTAAAAAAAATATATTTTACACTCACTACAAATAGATTAACTCTGCATATTATAAATATTCCTTAATTTTTGTATACACGACTATGTTGCTTAAATAGTGTGGAATTAAATTAAATAGCGGGATTTGAACCCATGCCTCTTTGGAGGCCTTATATGATTTTAATTATTTTGATATAAAAATGAAATCAACTAGAGTTGTATGTATTAAATTACAAAATATATTTTAAACCATCATTTTTCAGGTACAGCCTACCTTTGGCAGAGAGAACCTCTTGTCCTGAGACTCAATTCAATGTTCAAAGGTTTTTACTGTTAAAACACCGGTTAATTACTCGAGTTACCGGTTACCGGTTTACCGGTTGATTACCGAGTAGGACTCGCCCACCGAGGCTTCCGTATCAATTTCAGGATTGTAGATCTCCGAAAAGTACTACTTGTTAACAATAAAGGCCGGCCGTGGCGCAGTGGCACGAAGTGTGACTGTAAAACCGACTGGTTGTGGGTCCCATCCCCACTCGAGGAGATGAAATATTTACTTAAATTTATATTTCCATTTCTTCGCTCTATTCTAGATATAAATGCTTAATACCAATTTCAGTTCGATAATTCCACTCTATCTCAAGGTAAACGGTCTTGACAGACGGACAAGCGAACAAAAGAGTGATCTTGTGAGGGTTCCGCTCTTTTATCTTTTGAGGGTTACCTCAAAAGATAAAAAAATCTTTTAGGGTTCCTTAGAACCCTAAAAACTTGAAAAAAATATTTTGACTTCTAAAATAACATAATTTATAAAATAAGTCTTAATTCCAAAGTTTCATATTATAAACGTGGTGTGCAATTTAAGCTCGTAAGTTCATTAAGTTACTTACGTAAGCTTCTTATAGTCTGTTGTTCCATAATTATTTATTGGAAACATATTTAATGTATGAGGTCGACGTGGAGTAAGTATAATGTGATGTAAACACAATGTATGACTGTTAACGTGAAGGTTATAGGTTCGATTCTTATTCGGTAGAGTGAATTATTTTAATTTTTCCGCTCTGGCAACAAGACTAAGCGCTGCGCTGAGTTCCGCAAATAAACGCGCTACTAGTCTACAAGATTGGGCTAAATGGGCTAAATGTGTTTGTTTACAAAAACAAATTTAGTAATAGAAAACAGTCGTAGCGCAGTAGTACAGCGTAAAACTGTTAACGGCTTCGTATATCACTTGGGAGAAAGAATTATTTTCATTTATTCGCTTCGGTCTGTTAACAAAAGAAAACGGTGGCGTTACGTTGATCTACAAGCAATATCTCCAAAATGGGGCTTAAAATGGAAACGGAGTGTCTAGGTTCACTATACTATATGCGGGAAGTAGCGGGAACTTGGTTTATTCAAACAGATATCAACTAAACAATATTATTGTAAGAACAAAAAATATATATAAGATATTATAGTATAGATGTGAAATATGAGCGCCTCAGAAGAGAATGAGAATATTTAAAATTAAAATGAAGTTTTCGCCCGACGGCTTTGGGTTTAAGGAATTTTTGCCTCCTTATATTATAATAGAGTTTGTATTCATACAACGAATTTTTATTTGAACATTGTACAGGAAAAGTTTCTTGTTTGTAAAGGTTTTTGTTAATTTAAATAAATAAATTGTTTGTATTGTTTTTTTGTATTATTTCTATTAGTTTAAGTCTTGGCTGAGCGCATAAACTTGTGACTGTAAACGAGACGGGTTGTGGATTCGATTCTCGATTCGATTCTTCGAGTGTCTAACTGTAAACGCGAGTACAGTTATATATATTTCATATTGTTCATATTGTTGTAATGCACCGGGTATTTTAATCAATTTGCACTAATTAAATATTCATGAAATTCTATGTGGTTTAGGGTTCGATTTCCATCCAGAAAGATGAATAGCCTCATTCTCCTTGCAAGTCAATCAACGGCGTTGAGTTCTGCCACTCAACTTACAATGCATTTCAACACTATGTTCTCTCTGCCTATCCCGCTATATAATAAGGGTAAACGTGAAGGTACCGTGAAGATGTTATTCAAATAATAAAAAAGTTTAATTAACGTCACTTAGTGTTTGTATGCTAAAGTATGCTTCGAAAGAAGTAATATTTCAATTTCAATAAAGACACCTTGTACCGCTATGACCTGATATTCGTCTCGTGCTCGTTGTAGGTGACGACTTAACTAACAACTTCTGTAAATGTATGCTAATTACTTGGAAAGTATTGAACTTGAACATTTTTTGTATAAATATCTATATGTGGAATTGAAAATGTGATTTTTTGATAGTTTTTGGTGTTGAATATATATTTTTTATTTGAAAATTTGATAGTAAATTATTACTTATTGTAGATTCTTGAGCACTAAAACAACCTGTTGTCAGTTCTAAAGTAATATTTTAAATTATAGTCCATTTTTTGGTTGACTGACTGGGGCCAAGAGTTAAAATTAAAACGCTATAATGTGGTATGTAATTTCTTTGAAGAATAAGAGGAAGGAGAAATATGAAACAAATAAATAAAATAATAATAGAAATATATAATATTGAAAAATATTAATCTATACTAATATAATAAAGCGGAAAAGTTTGTTTGATTGCTTAAACGCTAAGTTCTCTGGATCTACTGGTCCGATTTACTTTGTTTTTGTTTCATATGAAAGCTGAATTCTTGAGAAATGCTATAGGCTATATAACATAATATTACACATAAATACTAATATATTAAAATACTTTCAAATTTGACATGCAATTTATTCTCTATGTTAAAAACAACTGACCGTTGCTAAGCAACAGCTTACAAAGTTTGTTTATTGTTTAAAGAAAACGTCACCCAAAATGAACTTGCTTAGCGCATACATGGCGTGGGCCGACCGACAAGCTTAGGCTCGAGTCCCCGCGAGGAGCGCCCTTGGCGCCGATTTTGTCCTAACAAGCAGCGACGTAGTACTTGCACCTTCTCAAAATTATGAAAAAATAATAAATCTAAAGGTTATATAATCAATCTTATGGCCAATGCAGAGTTATAAAGTACTTATAGGTAGAGAGCGCGCGAAGCCGCATATGGACCGCTAGTATACAATAAAAATGTAATACATTCTGTGAGAGTATTCCCTAATCGGATGACGGTGGATTCGATTACTCTTATGTATAAAGGGTACAGTATACACAAAATAAAAAAAAACTAAATATTGTTACAATTCGGAAGCGGCCATCATTTTAAAAAAAACACATATCGTCTGTATGTTTCTAAACTATTTGGAAAGAGATAGGCCGTTGCCTACAAGCCAACAATTGCCACAATTTCACTGCTTTTATAGTTATTTTCACCTAAGTCTACCCTCTTTTACACGACTTCGCTATACAATATATAATATTATATCGTTTCCGTCCAAACTATTAGTTATTACTTTTTAACCACGGGGCCAAGTTGTGAGTTCGATTCCCAATCAATTAAATTAAATATTTAATATTTTCATTTCCTCGCTCTGGTATCATGGAAAAACGGGACGGTGAGTTTCGCCACTTAATACGAAATGACTGCTGATTTCGTCGCAAAGTACGGAGCGGAGTGTTTTAACTCTAGGTTCCCTCTGCCTACCGTGCTGTGTGCGGGATACAGCGTGAAGTTGATAAAAAAAAATCCATGGATACCAAACCGTAGGTAAAAGCTAGTTATTGTTTAAACAGTACCACATAAATATTTATTTTATTGCTTTATTTCAACTAATCGTGTAATAATATCGAAAAGGCTGTACGGACAGAGTTCCATATATTGGTCACAATTGCCATTTTGACCATTTATTTCAGCTTCGTAGTAAGCGTCGTCTAAATTTTCGTCTTTTGATGATGACGGCCTGTAAAAAAGCAGTAATAAATTATAAAAAAAATGATATAAGCTGCATTGTGGATAAAACTATCACAATCATACTCGTTACAGTCTATTTCATTTTTACCTTTACACTGTCTTCTACTTATAAGAAGGCATAAAGAACTCAGTGCTGAGACACTCCGTTCTCCACTTCTCAATTTTCTAAATAATTCGACGATATGAAAATAATTAAATACTCGTAGGAATCGAACTAATAACTAAAAAATGGTAAAACTTACGTAAAAACAATATGCATAATGTGTCCCAAAAGTCCGTTATGATGTAGCGGCGTCTCGGCGGCCTCGCAAATATTTCTAAGCATACATTCCTTTCCGTTCATACCGTGTCTGGAATAACAAATTTTTGTAAAAATTTTTTGCCTTCACTGAGGAAATTTCGAAAAAGTTTTACTTTTTTAAAACAATTATAGTATGTTAGCGTTTTTTTTGTTTCTTTTTATTTTTAGGTTATGTTTACGTGGTATCTTCACGTTTTTTAAATTGACGTAGAAAATATATTTTTCACTACATGAAGTCTTTAGTGAGAATCGAACTCACTACCGAACCGAACTGAGAATAATTAAATCATGTTAATAACTATTAGAAAATATATTTATAGAATATTATACATGTATGTATAATTTCCGATATTCTTTAAATTAAGTTTTGATGTTATTAAGGAGAGAGAAAGTAGAATCGAGGCTCTATATTTTCTACTTTTCGCACAGTTTCAAGGCATTGTTGAGTGGTGGAACTCGTAATTTGTATTGCTCGGCAAAGAAATTCGAGCGGTGAGTGGGTAGTTTTTATATACAAAAGCAGAGGGAACCTAAGGAGTTAGTGTTAAGACACTTTGCTCTCATTAAGCACAAGCCCAATTTCCACCTAATTATGGAGATATATTAAAGTTATATATAGTATTAAAGTGTGTTGAGTGGTACAACTCAATGCCGCGCTTTGCTTCGTTACCAGAGCGAATAATATTTAATTTCCTCTAGTGGGAACCGAACTCATAACCCATAGCGCTTACAGTCGCACGCATCACGATTGGCCTCTTAATATTATATTCCTACTACATTTATAAGATTTCAAACATTCTTTCAAATCTAAGATTTCAAATATTTGTTTAAAAGAACGTGCTTCGGTTTAAAGTTCAATGTTTTCAATCAAGAGACTAACTTACTCTTTGAATTTCGTTTCGAGAGCTGTATACGCCAATTCTCTTGTGATACTCCGACTGTGTCTAGCTGATATCACCTGTAATAATATATGAAAAAAAAATTATAAAGTTATAAATATGACGATTGCGGGTTCGATTTAGTAATGGGGGAAAGTTTATATTTAATTTATTTTGCTTTTTTTGCTCTGGTAGACGAAGCTCTGTGTTGGCCTCTGTCTGAGTGTCTGAGTGTACTCAAAAGTGTATAGAGCACACAGTGTTTGTTGACGCAATGTATGAAATGAAAAAGAAGGTTTCCTCTTCGTACCATGATTGCTGAAAAAAAAATTAAGCTATTTTTCTTTAAGTAATATTTTTGATTAAATAATTTGTTAATAATTTGTTAAGAAGTAGGTCAAGATCTTATTAGCATATTATAACTTACTAGGCAACGGTTGCCAAGAAGCGCAGGTTCGAATCCCGCTACGTTCACTTTTTATAGGTTTCTTAATAAGTTTCTTACATTAATGTGTGAATTGCTCTCTTAAAATTATAGGTATTTTGAAACCAGACTACGGAAACGGTTATTTTCCGTTGGAAAATACGTAACGAAATAAGCCCACGGTTATCTGTAATGGAATGACTGGTGGAATGGAGTGACTTAGCAATAGGTTCCTAGGTTCCCGCTCCCTACCCCGCCATAAGCGGGATAAAGCGTGATACTTACAGGCAAATTTGGAAATATGACTTCGTCAATTTGGGTGATATTGGTGACAACTGCGTAGTTCGCCTCGAAATTATACGAGACGAACACATTTTTGTCTGGTATGTCGAGTGGCACAGCAATTGCTACGAAAGTCTGGAATTTAAGAATGTATTGATATAGAATCGGCAAGATTGATCGGCTGTAAACACAACAGGTTGTGGGTTCATTTTAGGAAATGACGTAACGAAAAAACGAGTAGGCTCGAGGAAATGAAATTATCTGTGTTTTCATTTTCATTGGCTTTTGTAACGAGGCATTGAGTTCCGCCACTCTACCCGTAGTGCCTATGGATTTTAGCGGAAAATTTGAAACGAAAAGTCCAAATAGGAACGGACTGTCTGAGCACTCGGTTCCCAGGTTCCCCTTACCTATCCCCTCCTATGAGCGCGATATAGGATGAAGCTAACAAATACTTACTCCGTATAAACTTGTGGGTGGAAATATCAAGCCACGTTTAGCAATATCATGACTTCTGCACGTGGAGATCAATAAGGTAGCGCTGAAAATTAAAAAATATGTTTTTTTTATTAATTAGAGTAAAAAAATTAAAATTGATTAATATGAAAAATAAAAAATATATATTAAAATTTTCTATAAGGTTTGTGATTTGGCCCAAGTTCGACTACTTCCTGATGTAATATAAGTTCATTAAAAAACGGATAACTTTTTTTTTGTTTTTTTTTTAATTAAAAAAATGCTCTATGTATGCTATTTAATTATTAACTAAATATATTATATTATATTTTTTAATATAGGCATTTAAATTTGAGTGGCGGTACTCAACGCCGCGCCTTGCTCCAGAGCGATGAAGAGAAAATATATATATTTGTTCCTCAAATATCAATCGAACCCACAACTACGATAACAATCGCATGTATGGTCCCTTACAATACGACTGGTTTCAAATATTCATACAAAAACAAGGCAAATTCCTATATAATTTAAACATAAGCACCGTATGTTTGTAATATACAAAATACACTATTTTCATACATCCCGAGTGGATAAGATACACCTGTTCTGTCAACATAAACATTTACTTAGAACCGGAAATGAGATCCGTGACATCCGGTCGAGTACTACTCTATATGAATTAACTCTATGGTTGTATTATTTTGTATATTATTTATACTATATATTATTTATGCATAGTTTTATCCATTATCTGTATTATGAAAAGGAAGTCTAAGAAAAATTAAATCATCCTTTGGACTAAATTTTGAAAAACATTGTATTCACCTAATCACAAAAATGCGTTCGATGACTTCGACGCGAAATATTGCATGTTGGATAGCGGAGTTTAACGTTGCCCTTTGTTTT
Source organism: Heliconius sara (assembly GCA_917862395.2). Classification (NCBI taxonomy): domain Eukaryota; kingdom Metazoa; phylum Arthropoda; class Insecta; order Lepidoptera; family Nymphalidae; genus Heliconius; species Heliconius sara. The sequence continues at coordinate 2,273,225 of OU860783.2, read as the reverse complement.
GTCTTAGAGGAAAATTGACTTGACTTTAGCGACTAAACAACGGAAGATCTATATGGGTACCGAGGGATAAAGTTCAAGTTCTAAATAGCACGTGACAATTTTTAACGTACAGGTTTTGTTATATTTGCAAGTTCGTGTTATCTTTAAGCTGGTACTGGACTATTAGGTTGAAATTTGATTTTGGTAAAAAACAGCCAAGTCAAATTTAGAGGTTGAATTTTATTATATTTGTTTATTATATTATATTTATTATATTCCATACATCCATACATCCATACATCCATACATCCATACATCCATACATCCATACATCCATACATCAATACATCCATACATCCATACATCCATACATCCATACATCCATACATCCATACATCCATACATACATACATCCATACCCACCTACCCACCTACCTACCTACCTACCTACCTACCCTACCTACCCACCTACCTACCTACTTACCTACCCACCTACCTACCTACCCACCTACCTACCTACCTACCTACCCACCTACCTACCTACCTACCTACCTACCTACCCACCTACCTACCTACCTACCTACCCACCTACCTACCCACTTACCTAACTACCCACCTACCTACCTACCTACCTACCTACCAACCTACCCACCTACCCACCTACCTACCTACCTACCTACCCACCTATCCACCTACCTACCCACCTACCTACCTACCTACCCACCTACCTACCCACCCTAACTACCTCCCTACTTAAAATATAAAATAGATAGCGTTTCTATTATCGAGTTCTACTATCTCAAATATAAGCTTCTTGGAAACTTAAATACTTATATCTTTTGATAGAGTGAAGCTATTACAATGAAATAAACACTAAATGTTACCTTGATTTACTGGTAATTTTTACGTATAAAAGTTGCTTAAATATATTGTGTACTTTTGACGTGATGCGTGTTCACATAAACAGGAAAACAGACAAACAGACAAACAGACAAACAGACAAACAGACAAACAGACAAAAATTCCAAAAATGTTGGAAATGGATTCTGTTAGTTATACTTTAACACCTTGGCTAATTTTTTTTTAAATATTTTCAATGTACAGAAACGACTTTTCTACAGATTTATTATAAGTATAGATTACATATATTAGAGGCCAGTCATGGTGCAGAGGCACAAAGTGTGACTGTAAGCGCGACTGGTTTTCGGCTCGAACCCCACTCGAGGAAATGAAATATTTATTTTAAATTTATATTTCCATTTCTAAAGTGTCGAGGCAAAGCGTTGTGTTGAGTTCCACCACTCAACATGTAATGCCTCCAGAATTTGGTGGAAAGTGGGGAACGGAGTGTCTTAACACAAGGTTCTCTGCCGTGTGCGGGAAACAGTATGAAGCTAAGTATATTATATTATTGTGAGTGAAGTCAGCATCTATATTGTACTGCCATTCTTTTGTTGGTAAAGAACAGTTCGATGCACTACTTAGTATTTAACTTGGCTTTCATTTCACATTTATGTTTTGATAGGACATCAATACTTTTTGTAAGATAGTAATCATTATACTATTCATCGTTAAAACTATGTTATTATGAAAACTTCTTTATTTTTCTATGTTCTTTGAATTAACTTTTTTTAAACTTTTGTGACAATATTTATCAATAATAATCATAGTCTACTTTGACTTTTTTGTAAGTTAGGTTTTTGTAGAATGAATGAGTCAATCACAGAAATACCGAGTTGTAAACTTAATTTAATATATAAATACCCTAATTTAATATATCAATAACCGTTATAGTTGAATTTTAAAGATTTTATATACATCATAAGTTAAAAAAATATGCTTTAAATATGTTGCTAAACATATTTTCACAAATATGAAATTTTTTATGCATGTAAACTTTTTGTTTTGCAATATATTATGAAGTCAAGATCAAAAACGCCAATTTCTATTTTGTAAATAAATACAGTCAAATTAGCAGATTTTACCGATATATCAAACTTTAAATAATGATAAAAAATAAATATAACAAAAAAACCAAGCGAAAACATAAAAATAAACAAAATGGTTACTCCATCGGTAAATATATGTTATACACCTTTTTCTGCACCTTTTATCCCGTTTCCTATAACCGATAAATCAGAAGCCTTCGGATAATATAAAATTATTTAAATTGAATTATTTAAATCCATATTTTCATTTCTTATTTCTTGTCTGGTGTCGTGGCAAAGTGCGGCGTTGAGTTTCGCCATTCAACACGCAACGCCTCCAGAATCCGACGAAAAATGGGGAACGGAGTGTCTTAACATTAGATTTCCTCTGCCTACCCTACTGTGAGCGGGATACAGCGTGAAGCTGATTTCTATTTCCTTGTATAAAAACTTTTCTTATTTAAATTTTTAAGCTATGACTTACATAAAAATAAATAAAAGCAAGTCTAGTATTTATATGAGCGAAAATAAAACGTAAAACGCGTCTGTGGGGCGGAAGGAACGATTTAAAATTAAAATGGAGTTTGCGCTGTACTCAAGTTTGGCTAAAGAAATTTTTACTTTGCAAAGAAATGTCCGTAAACTGAGTTATTCTATTTGTAAAGTAAAGTATACGGAATATTTATATTTTTTGGTGGCTGTAAGTAAAGTTCCAAGGTGCCTTAGTAAATAATTTAGAGGCCGTCGTGGAGGAGGAATCGTGGCTTGTACACCTGGTACAAGCGCGTGACTGCTTGGGTTCGATTCTAACTCGGGAAAATGTAATATTTAAAAGGTTTCAGTATTCAACAGACAATATACCTCTAAACTGCGGCGAAAAATGGGGAAACCCGTTATCTTAACATTAGGTTCCCTCTATCTAGAGATACAGTGTAAAGCTAAAAGAAAACCTTAATAGTAATATAATTAATTTAACATTATAATTTTTTTAAGTTAGGAAACGAAAAATTGAAAAAAAATAACAAATAACTGGTTATTTGAGTTTTTGGAGGCTAAATAGAAAAAAACAAAAAATATACTTACATAAAAAACACAGCCTTAAAACACATCATATTTATTTTCGTTAGATGCACTAAACGTCACCAAATGTAATATATCTCTATAACTAAACAGTTTTCAAATGTCTTCCAACTCACATCGAGTTGAACCGTGACGAGAAAAAATTTACACTCGTACGCTAAAAATGTTAAATTAGACCAAGAATGTCAAATTGGAAAGTGGAATATTTTGGACTTATTATAATTAATAGGTTAAATACAGTTGAAAAAGTTAACAATGTTAAAATCTATCGAATCAGAAAAATAATATTAATAAAATTCTTTAAAGCTTTAGAAAGGGAAGTTCGGATTTAAAAATCGATACTATTTATTTCACATTTCACTTCGCCTTCGTCAAATTACGAGATTCGCTCGCTGTTACTATAAAAAAACTATTTGAATGATATATATATATACTTGTTTTGAATTACACTTATGACAGTATTTCCTCACAAATATCAAATATTTTCAATTTTACACAGTTTTATAAAAAAATACTTACAGAAGGCTTTTTATATTTATATCATAAATTATAATTCTCAAAAAATTATGACTATATTATTAATTATTAAATAATATTAAGCTATATTTCTTTAATTAATAATATTTTAAAATATTTAAAATTTCAAATAGTTTTAATTTAATCACAGCAGCGGACCAAAGTGTCTGTACTACACCGCTTTGGAAGGCGAAATTGTTCGCTAATTGTTTTAAAACGGTACTTTGTATGTGTATCACGAAAGGGGAGCATGGTATAGAATTCTATATGGAAAATTGGAAATATGTCGTTAATTTCGCTTATTTTGAATATTTTAGGAAAAAAATAAATTGTGTTAATTAAGTTTAATATATAACTAGTTGTAGCCCACAACTTAGTTTTCGTGGCAATAACCGTAAGATTGATTTCCTTTAAAAGGTAGATTTATATCTTGTTAGGGTTCCGTACCCCGAAGGAAAAAAAGGGGCCAATATAGAATCATTGTTGTCCGACAGTCCATCCGTATGTCAAGACTATTTATCTCGAGATCGCGTGGTGGTTTGAAGATGAAATTAATATTAAATATTTTTATCTATGGTTTCTTCAAGCAAAGAAAAAATCACGCTTTTAAGTCAACTCTCAGTTTTACCTACCACTGATGGTACTGAGTAACGGAACTAAACACCGCTTTAAGTTGATCCACTATAATTAATAAGGGATAGAGCGATAGCTGTTGTGCAAAGTACCTTTGGAACCTCTCCGCAATGTGAGTTCGTCAACCACCCGAGCAGATTATTTCTTGCACTGGCTTTCAAGCAGTGATCTGTTGGTTGGAATATCTCTAAAGATGTGATGAAGCATTGGTTGTTAGCTATGCTGTGACCTCTTGCTTGAAATCTACGAATGTTAACGAAATCTTAGGCAACTGATAAATCAAAAATGACAGAGCCAGTTCTCCTGCTATCAAACTCATGCTCAATAGCCTATACAAGATTCAAAGTTTACCTAGTACAATATCTGCCAGGACGGAAACCACTTTGTTCTGGGATTAGATGCTTTTCAAGTAACCGCCTTAGAAGAAAAAAGTTTAAACCGCCTCACACCTAGTGAGGCGGTTTAAAAGCATCCTCTCAAATATCTTGAATTTATGATTCCTCAACAATATGGACCGCCATCTTTATGGATCGTCTGGGCTTTAAATACTATTAAAATATATATTGTTTTAGCTTTATATATCTTCTATACACTATATATAATAGAATGGTAGTTAAGGACCGGCCTCGTATTAAGACAACCCGTTTTTCATTCTCAGTCGAATTTCTTTCCATCCTGAAACCTTTCGTTCACAAGAGCAGGAGAAAGACACATTCTACGCTCCGAATATTTTTATAATATTAAATTTTGAATGACGGAACTTAATTCAGCTCTTTATGTTGCAATGGAAATACCGGATATGGAAATGGAACTCGCAACCGTCATGTCACGTCAAACATCGTTCCACTGCACCAATATGTGATAGGCAATAAAATCCAGATTTTAAAGCACAATTTCCAGCTTGATTCAGCTTTTTGCAAGTATTTACAAGTGCAAGAGTAAAGTGTATGTCAACAATAATTTGGAACGTTCGACGTTGCAATAAAATCGCTTCCCAAACACCAAGAACTGCAAACAGTTTAATTGGCGCCGTTCAATAACGATGCACTTTCTGTGCAGATGCATTTTGTGTTAGTATTCTATATTAGATGCATCTTGTGTTTTATGCTTGGATTGGAGTATACTGTATATGAAATAAGATATAGGAGAATAATTGATTAAGGATTGTAAATTTATTTAAAAATAACGTATATTATTTCGTAAATTCAGCGGATAGTATGTAGTGGAGTGGTTTAACACTACTACATCCAGCTATGTATGAAATAGCGTGAATTTGTTTTTTTTTCTCAAATTTTCTTTTTTTTTAATGTGTTATCTATGTAAGATATTTTTTACCTTTTCTTTATGTTGTATGTATGTAAGAAAAATATACTTTTTTCCTATGTAAGCAGCGCCACTCTCGATTTTAACGAAACCGGCAAATAAATTAATATAAATTAATTATTTTCATTTGTCCGTATTATATTTATTTGGTAGGCAAAGTACGATGTTTTGTTTATTGCACCATACAATATATTTCAGGAGGCAGGTTACTTTTTTGGGCAAACGAAGGTTCTGTATCTGATAAAGTGGTACACTACGTAAAAATGGCTATTTATTTCAGATATGATAAGGCTAATGATACTAGGAAATCAAACTGTACGTTAATCAACGTCAACGACTACTATCCACCAAACCCAACATTGACACTGAAGGGAGCAGTAAACTCAGACACTAAGGGAGGATAAGTATATAAGAATTTTGACGTAGTCCGATGAAAACGTATGGCTTAGTTGGTCGGAGCGCTTGGACAGTTTTCATGAGAACTGAATTGAAATCCCGCTATGTTAAATTTTTATATGTTTCCTTAAAAGTAAAGTATAGACGATCAAAATTTTCAGCTTACAGCAACTCATAAAGAAATAAAAATCAATATCTCCAATACTAACAATATAATAACACATTCTGACAACCTTCCAACAGCACAAATCAGTAACGACCATCAAAAGTAAAAAAGATAAAAGGGAAAACCAAAAAGTTAAATATTATATTTCCTTCAAAGCGTTATAAAGAAACCCTTTAATATACTGTCGTTGAGCGATAGTGCATGCAATTTTCCTATAGGCAAACATTTACCACCTCAGCTATACCTTTGACACTGTTGCTTATACGAATTGAACCTTATTTCATTGTGATAGAGGCGTTAGAAACCGATTGACGATGGAAGCTCAATAACGATGTTTTGATTGAGCAGCAGATTGTTCAGTTTTTTTCTTCACCCAATAGTTTTAACATGGATTGAAGTGGTTGCCTTTTATTTCGTGTAAAGGCTTTCTGGTGATTTCTATCAATAAATATTGTTGGGATGAATACTAGTAGTGTGTATTGTAACTTTTTAAGGTGTTACAAGTTTAGTTGTTTTTTACTTATTCTGTGTCCAGTATATTGTATAGTATAGGAAATACAATTTATCAAGGCTTTCCGTACTCAACTTTCCACCTCATTTTCGAGACTTTGCTTGTTGAATAGCGGAACCCAATGCTTCGGTTTGTCTTGGTATCAAAATAATATGAAAATAATGAATTTCTCTGTATGGGAATTGTAATTAAAGCCGTCGTGTTGACTGTCAGATGCGGTAGGGGTAAGTCACAAATCGTGGAAATTTAATAATTTATAAATTTCATCTTACACGAAATGATATCATAATAAATTTAGTAAAAATAAAAAAATAAAAACTTATAATAAATAAAAACATTTTTTCATTCAACATGAACTGATATATTGTCTAAAGGATTTTCAGGACATGTATCTATATAATAATCGCAATTGCTCTCAAGGCCCCAGTATTCTGCTTCGTAGTAACAATCTTCTATATCTTCTTCTTGAGACGACGATGGGCTGTAATATAATAATATTTTTTAGTCTAATATTTAAAGTATATATTTTACTTCACATATTGGCGTATTCCGTAGGTACTATCTCCAAAATTTTGGCAAAATTAAAAACCGTGAAATTAAAACAATTTATATATGAACAATTTTTTTAAACAATTTATCTATTCTCACAAGTGGAAGATTTACCCCAATCATTGCTTTTACAGTCAGACACTACGCTACGATTTCGCCTAATAAGATTTTTTTAGCATCACGCTGTATCCCGCATAAAGCAAAATAGAAAGAGGATCTGGGCGAGGATCTGGGAGAGGACCTGGGGGAGGACCTGGGAATCTAGTGTTAAGACACTCCGTCCCAATTAAGACATTTCCGTTTCCTACTTTTCTTTTTTTATTATTATTATTAACCCGCATTTACAGTTACGCCGCTACGCCACGACTGGCCTAGGAACAATTAAATTTATTAAATTCAAATTATTTACTTTTAGTTTTTTAAACATCATCCTAAGAGATGGTAACAGCAAAAGTTGTGACGATCATATTAAATAAGTTTCGTGGCGAGACATAAACGTATAGCCTAATTGGCTGAAAAGCTTAGACGGCATCTGAAAGACATCGATTTTAAAATCTCTTGAAGATTTTATACTTTGCTGAAAATCTTCAAAAATAACATACGGGTATAAAAATCTAATTCTTAAAATTATATATTTTTTTATTTTTGATATTTATAGAGCAAATATAAAATGATTAAGGAGACCTCACTATAGATGTTAAAGCTAAACTCCCAAGGAAAATATATTTATTTAAATATTTTAAAATTACTCATTTTAAATATAATGAATATTACTATGACCATCGTGGTGTAGATCACCGTGTAGTGTTTTACTGTCAAAGTCCAGAATTCAGTTAAGTAAGCACTAAATTATACAGCGTGAAGCTAAATGATAAATATTATTAACAAAAAATAGAGAGAAATAACCATTTAAAAATCTATTTCAGAACTTAAACATACGAATACGAAACGTGTAAAACGTGGTGAAACATAGCGAATCATTTAGATCTGGGACTCGGCAAATAGCGGCTACATTTGTTTGATTTCATCTGCGCTACAATGTTTCATAGTCACCACATGCTCTGACATAACTTAGAAATATTAGGTTTTGTATTTCGCTCGGTCCATTCAATTTAATGGTCCATTAACTCGATTAGAGCTATAAATTTTTATATCTTATAGTATTTCGCTCGTTTGATTTTGAAACGCGACGGTTGCGAGTTTGATTTTCATTAGATAAGATGATTTATTTACTTGCTTTGGTAACGTCAAAGTGTGGCGTTGAGTTTCCAAATATTGGATGAAAAGAGACGCGGGGTCACATTTAAGCCAGGCGTAGCGCAGGGGCACAAGCGTGTGACCGTAAACGCGACTTGTTGTAGGTTCGATATCCACTTGAGGAAATTATATATTTTTATTTATATTTTAATTTTTTCGCTCTATTATTCCACACTAAAGATAAAAATATTAATCAGCTTCACGCAGTATCACGCATATAGCAAAATTTTGCGCGCGCAGAAAATGGGAACTGAGTGTCTTAACACTAGGTTCCCTTTGCATACCTTGCTATATGCGTGATACTGATTAATACTTTCTATCTTTAGTGTGGAATAATAATTCCAATAGTCCAGTCGTTATTTTGCACCATTTTTACATAAGCAGTTGTGTGATGTAAAGAATAATATAGGCTAAATTTGTATTCAAAATCAACTTACGTCAGAATAAAATGAAGCAAGTCACCTAGGAGACCGTTGTGTAGAAACTGCGACGCGTTCTCACAAATTGCCCTGAGTAAGCAAGGCCGACCTGGGTAACTATGCCTAAAAATGAAAAAAAAAAAAAAATCTTACATAAGTTCTACATAACAATTTTTTTTAATTAAAAATATTCCATTAAATACGTTAAAATACTCAATGATTTAAACCAATGTGATTTTTTCCATGCCTCCATGAATTGTGGAGTAAGAAAAATAATATAACTATTTATTAAATGTTTGTTTAAAGAATAATAATATTCTTTCCACGCTTAACATCTCTCCTGTCGTCACAGAACAGTTTCTTTTCGAGTGGGACCTTTGCTCTTACTGATTTGATACCTGGTGTACCTCAACGCGGCGTTCCTGTCCTCTGCTCTTTTCCATTTTTATAAATGAACCTGTACTCTTGTAAACGCCTTCAAAAATTGATTTACCCATTCACACTAAAACCACTCTTGCTCAACTCTCTTCTACTACTACATCTGCTACTCTACTTCTGTCACTGTTAAATTCTGGACAAACTTAACTGATTTCAGAATCGTTTTATCTTCGGATAGCGCAAATTCGACCAAGTGTCTGATTTCAGGCGGCAATCGAATTGGCTTCTGGCTTTCTGTGGCGTTTACGCCGTAACCTGCACATTCTTTTTAATATTTTAAAAGTACCCTTTCGTTACTAGCGCTTCTGATAGAGACAAGTTGTCTGTTATTCATATTCTTTAAGTTATTACATATTTTCTGTACTGTCTTTCTTGTGTGGTATATACATAAATTTAAAAAAAAAGAAAAAAGAAATAGGCCAGTCATGGCGCAGCGGCACAAAGTGTGACTGTAAAACTAACTGGTTGCGGGTTCGATCCCCACTTGAAGGGATAAAATATTTACTTGCATTTATATTTCCATTTCTTCGCTCTAGAGTCGAGGCAAAGCCCAGCGTTGAGTTCTGCCACTCAACACACAATGCCTCCAGAACTCGGCAGAAAGTGAAGTCTTAACACTAGGTTCCCTGCCTACCTTGCTGTGTGCGGGATACAGCGTGAAACTGATTTATTTTTATTTATATATCAACATAAATTATATATAGGTAATATAATTTATAGGTTAAAGCTAAATCATTACGTATGTACTACGTGGCGGTGGCGAGTAATTTTCTTGAGTTGCTCACCGAGTCGTGTTCGGCAGAGGAATTACTGGATTAGAGATCTGGCATGCACTGACGCTTTATTAGTATACTACTGACACTACTGACACCTACGTATATTAGTTAAGTTTCTAAGATTGGCAGTAAAAAAATATTAGTTTTTTTTGTTATTAATTGGTGAGAACTGAAACCCATTCGTATGGATTTTTGTTAATAATTTGTGAAGTGGAACCTAACTATTGGTAAAAAGAAAGAGTTTCCCTTGTGATATTTAATATATAATACAACCCCTTTAGTATTCTATAGATATCTAAGTCAATTCATAGAAAAGTATGTATATTATATTTAGTATTTGTTATATACAACATATTAGGAAACCCTCGTGGCGCAGGGAGACAAGAGTGCGACTGTAAATACGACGATTGTGTGTTCGCTTCCAATTCGTGGTAATCAAAAATTTTACTTTTTAATTTCCTAACTCCTAGGCAAAGCGTCACGCTGAATTTCGCCACTGTATGCCTCAAAATCCGGAATCGGAGGCGGAAAGTGGGAAACGAGAAAATCTTAATGAGAAAGGAGTGTAACACTATATTCCCAGGTTCCCTCAACCTACCGTGCTATGCGCGACATAGTGTGAAGCAATGCTGATAATGATTTTTAACTTACTTTTCAAGCATCGTCTCTATAAAGAAGTAGACACCACGTCGAGTTAAAATATGATTGGCACCTGTGACACTTCGTTGATGTCGAACTGTTCCTATCTGAGAAGTGAAGTTGAGAAATTAAAATAGTTTAAAATAAAAAGGAAACATAAAAGTACAAAAAAATATAAAATGTAAAAAAAAATGATTTACTGATTCACCTCAAAATGTCTACGATAGTCTTTCTCTTTCAAGTTAATTACATAATATCATAATATTTTTAAGCTTACGCCGAATCTCATACATATCAGTATAGAGAGTTATAACAGTCAGTTTCTTGAAACTTCGGTTCTTCACTTCCCTCTGAAATATCGAAGCATTACGTGTTGACTGGCGAAACTTAACGCCGACCTTTGCCTCGTTACTAAAGCGAGGAAATGAAAATATAATAAAATATCATTCCCCCGAATGGTAATTGACCTCCAAGCCGCTACCTGTACCTCTGCGCTAGACTAGCCTAGACTAGCAAGTAAAAATTTATATAACGAACAGAAACGTCTCAATAGAAATGGAGTGTTTTAACATTAAGTTCTCTCCGCCTACCTTGCTAAAGTTAAAACAAGCAAACAACTTTAATTAGATATTTAGTTACCTATTTATTATATTAACAACTAATTCAAAAAAATGTCAATATAAAAAAAAAATAAGTAAATAAAACAAAACCGTCAATCAATCAGAATAGAACCTGCCACCTCACATTATCAATCATATTTTCAACACCAATAAAATAGTGTGTAAAACGAAAATACTGTACTGCAAAATAAATATACATTCGGTTACCGATTTCAACCGCATTTTCGCTAACGAGCCTAATTACAGAAACACTGAGTAGCTTTATTATTACTAGTAATAATTACATTTAACGTATTTACTGTATTATTAGGTTAGTGGGACGAAAGTGGATGGCGTTTTTTTGGCAAATTGTCAAAAATTATAATATATATGGATACTTAATAATATAATATATCAAAAATATATTTGAATACTTCATTATATTATATATTAAGTAAATATTTATTGTTTTAAAATCAGGTTCACGCTGTATTCCGCGTAAATCAAGGTAGGCAGCGGGAACTTAGTGGTATGACACTCCGTTCCCCATTTTTAAAAATTATGCTAAAAACATTTAAAGATATTAAAATTACCATATTTAACGTCACGCTTTATCTCGCATAAAACAGTAAACAGAAGGAACCAGTGTTAAGAAACTCCTTTCCATTAAGACATTAACATTACATATTTTCAGCCTAATTCTGAGGACATTACATGTTATATTAAATATTTCATTTGGGAAGCGTGGGAATCGAACCCACAAGCTGTTGTATTTACAGTCGGATCTCTTATTATAACTTGCAACTTACTTATATTATAAGCAGCTCTCTTAGGCCAGTCGTGGCCGTGGCGTAGAGGCACAAATTGTGCCCGGTAAATCGACTGTTTGTGGGTTCGATCCCCACTCGAGGGATGAAATATTTATTTACATTTATATTTTCATTTCTTTGCTCCGATGTCGAGAGGAGAGCGCGGCGTTGAATTTCACCACTCAATACGCAATGCCTCCAGAAATTGGCGGAAAGTGGGGAACGGAGTGTCTTAACACTAGGTTCCCTCTGATACAGCGTGAAGCTGAAAAAAAATCTCTTTCAGTACTTACATCTACATCACCAAGTAGGGGCTGTAAGTAAGTCGCGTTCGCCACATTATAGTAATTAGCCTCGAAGAACCACGCCACGCTCACTAATGTATCCGGGTGTGGTAGTGGTACAGACACTGTTACGAACACCTGTTACATTGATATATTGTTATTGTGCATAATGAATAGAATAGAATTAACTGTTGTTTTTGTAGTAGTTAGTGGTAGTGCAGTGGTTGTGTGGGTAGATTTTTTGTTGTATGGAGTTGTTGTATTAAAAGGGTTTTTTTTAGTAATTGGTTTGGTTTTAAGAGAGAATTTAGGGATAGAGTGACTCTGTCTTTCACTTTTTTATTTTTAGCGTCACGCTGTTGGTAGAGGAAACTTAGTATTAAGATACTCCGTTCCCTTTCCCTTATTTGAGATATTATGTGTTGAGTAGTAGAAATCGAGTATAACTCGATGCTACGAGTGAGAATCGATCTCACAACCGTCGAGTTTTCTGAAGCTGTGCCGCTGCAACACGAGCCTCGTTGATTTGTATTTCAAATCATATATCCATTAACTTAAATAGACCTATATTTTCCAAGAACGTGCTCTCATAATATATATAGCTTTTAAGAAATTTTTCTAATACTTCACAAATAATTTTGGGTTTCGAATTTTATCAACTGCCAGCAACGCTATCTTGAGAGTTAGATAGATACATTTGGTAAAATGCCAAATTAAATTTTGCTTTACTTTGCAGTATATTTTGTACAACATTACCTATTATGTATTTTATGTATCAAATTCTAGTTTTTTTTTTAATATGAAATATCATTTAAATTCAAAGAACTTAATGAAGAAATGAAGCCTTAATGAAGAAATAAATAAATCAAAAAATCAGCTTCACGCTGTATTCCGAACATACAGCAGCACAGAGGAAAACTTGTGTTAAGACACTCCGTTCAATTCTTTGCGTCGAATCATCAGAGCGAAGAAATGGAAATATAAATTAAAATAAATATTTAATTTCCTCGAATGGGGATCGAATTCACAACCAGTCGCGTTTACATACATATATACTGCGCTGCGCCACTACTGATCTGGACTTAATGAAGAAGAATTAATAAATTACGATGTTTAAAGCTACCCATCTTCAAAATCTGATAGTTTGTTCTTAAAAGAATGTCTTTGAAATGATATTTTAACTCACAACTCTTTTTGAGAACGTTGCTTTACCTGTTTTTACCCGATTGCGCGACACAAAAGAAAGTAATCTGTTTATGTGCCTTTGTATATATGTTCGTATGGATGTATATATGTATGTTTGTTACACTTATTTGAGATGCAAATCTTTTGTAAATTATTATTTATTTTTGTAAATTATTTGCCTCTAAAATAAGTTGCTTATAAATATTAAAATAAAAAAGAACTATTTTCTTTATATTGATACTAGCGACCCATTCGTGGCTTCGCTTAGCGTAATCATAAATACATTCAATCATGATCACAACGAGGCTATATGATAGGACGTCAGCGGTGGCAGGGGCGCCCCGCACGGGACTCGAACCTATGCTTGGGGCCGTAAGCAGAGCGTTGAATTATTTTAATTCTACATTTTCTTGAAAAGTACACGTCCAAATTACATGCTATAAAAGCTGAAGATTATGTTCATTAAATTTGCATACATTAAAATTACAAAAATCAAAGGATGATGAAATAACTTACGCTCGTACGTTTAAATATATACATGTGAAATAAAAAACGATAAAATATCACCTTACAATTTTCAATTATTTTCTTTCACAAAATGCCTTATTGTCACTTATTTATAAGAGATAGGTATATGTTGTCGCGGATTTTTTTTAGAACTAATAAAATTGAATATTTTGTCATACAACGTACTGACATATAATAGGACACCGGGATTTATTAGACACTCTATGAGAACAAACAAAGATAAATGGACAAAAACCGTAACACAATGGTATCCCAGAAACGGAAAAAGGCAAAAAGGACGTCAAATAAAAAGATGAGAGGACGATCTACCAAAAGGGTAGAGAAGGTTAACTTGGAACAGAGAACAGTGGAAGATAATGGGGGAGGCCTATGTCGAGGGACAACCTGACCAAAAAACTGCCAACTAATATTTATTATATGCTTTTAAATACTTTTAATTATAAATCTTCAAACTTTTAATGTCTACTAACTTTTTACTTTATTTAAAAAAAAAAGATTGTGATTTAAAAACAGTAATTTTGAAATGGTCAGCGAATAAAGGCTTTATTTATTAAGACTTACACCGCAATGTTATATAGCCTATAGCACTTCTGAAGAATGCTGCTTTCATACAAAACAAAAAGAAAGTAAATCGGACCAGAAGATCCCGGGATCTTAGCGTTTAAACAAACAAACTCTTCTGTTTTATTATATTAGTATAGATAGATATACGAAAAATAATTAAATAAAGAGACCAGCTACCGGCTTAGCATCTGACTGCTTATAGTCGGGAAGGTTGCGAATTCGTTTCCCATGCGGGGAGTGAGTCATTTTTATTTACCAGTTGCCTTCTGGCTACCCTGCGATAAATATAACTTCTAGACCAGTACTATTCTGTAAGCGAGGACGTTGCAAAAAATGAACGCGGAGAGTTATTCCACTCCTATTTTATACACTAAAATCGCTTAACGTTTATAAATATTTATTTTCTAATATACTTTTATGGAATAAGTAAACGGCTACTCACCCCCCACTGAGTGCTCGGTGTGAATATGAGGTATCTCCTTTGCCTTTTTTCAGTGTTTGCTTCGTTGATTAATATTGCGTGAAAAACTATTATTCTGAAAAAGAAAACTTTGGATTAGTATAGAAAATATAGCAAAAATTGAGCTTGTAGTATCGCATAAGATACATTTTTAAATTATATATAAATGAATAATTGACGCCAGTCGTGGCGCAGGGACACAAAGGTGTAGGTGTAAACGGGACAGGTTGTGGATTCTATTCCCACACGAGTAAAATGGTATATTTAACATTTTTATTTCTTCGCTCTGGTATCGAGGCAAAGCCCGGCGTCGAGTTACGCCACTTAACACGCAATGACAAAATTCGGCACAAAATAAGGAACACAGTGTCTTAACACTAAGTTCCCTTGGTTCTACTGAGTGCTGGCTATAGCAACAGAAAAAAGTACGATACATACACAAAAAAGCAATTAATCCACATATCTTCTATAGATCAACGTAAAGGTAGCGACTATCCTACTTGAAATTAACAACGAACTGAAGAAAATAACTGTTTACTAACAAACTTACATAACTATATATGTATAATTGGTATATAGTATCGATCAATAACAAACTTTAATACTTTGAATTTTAAGATTATTTCAGAATAACACAAAAATTGAATCCAATGAGTTAGTTGTACGTAAAACTCTTCAACTTCGTCATAGCTCTGTTTGGATAACGAATTTGTAAGCCGTTCCTTTTCAGATTATACTTCTATATACTGGTGTTCTAAATTATACTGTGGATATGTTTTGAAAATATTCTACGTAATATTTTTTGGCGAGACCATTTGTGGCGCAGGGGCACAAGCGTCCAACTCTAAACGGGACAGATTGTGGGTTCGATTCCCACAGGAAGTGATTAACATTAGGTGCTCAGGTTTCCAGGTTTCATCTGCTTACCCTGTTATGTGTAGGTTATAGGGTGAAACTAAATTATGCTATTTGCTGCTTTGCATTTTATACAGTGTAGCAGGTAAAAAGTGTTAAAATAAATCGCAATAAAAAGTGTTTTTTTTAAGTACATTTAAAATAAATATATTTTTTTTCTCCTGGAACGTTTTGTGGAGTAGGCCAGAAACATTGTGCTTTTCAATTGATGGCTACTAGTTAAGTCTCCCGCTCATCAGAATTTAAAAAAAATATATTGATACTTATAGACTAGAATGAATAATTGTATAATATCTCCTAAAGAGTATAACATAACTTGGTCGCAATATAGTCAAATATGATTTGGAATCATTCACCGAAGGTTCCGTACCAATTTCAAGATTGTAGTTCAACAGGTAGTTCAACTTATAAAATTATTTTACATGAAGTGAACTACAATTATATAAGTTTGCTTTGATTGCTAGTTAGTTAGTAGTTAGTTTCATTATTTAATTTTTTTCATTTATTTGTATTATAAGTTGATATACTTCTTGCGAAATTTCCATAACTGGCCTATAGGTTTTGATAATGCGGTGAATTATATAAAGTAGAATGCGTTGACTTAGAAGCTTGATGTTTTTTGCTCCAAGGAATCGTAAATCTAGATATTTGGTATTAATTTCAGCGTGATGTCTCCACGAAATTGTTGAGTTGTCAGATGGAGAGGCGGACAACAAAGGGATCGTATAATGATTCCGCTTATTTTCTTTTAAGGCACGGAACCATAAAATCATAAAGTCACGAGTCAAAGTCAACATTTTATTCAATTTTAATTTTCCCGTTGAGATCAACCACGGAATCATCCGAAATTGGACGAAATATTTTGTCTCTTCTGAAACGAAATACAGCGTGAATCAATAAAAAATACAGAATAAAGCGTATAGCTACAAAATTAAGGCTATAACTAAGAAATGCGAGAAACAAAACAAAATAGAAGCCCCATCTCTTTCTTTGTATAATGAAACTTTTAACAAACATTAGGTGCAGCAAATGCTAAAAGATCCGGCTTTAATACGTTATGCAAGTGGTCTACCCAAACTTCACTCAACAGCTTATAGGATTCACTCATATAAGTTTCAACGGCAATTTAGATGTAACGTGCTTGCTCTTTATTCCAAAGAATATAAACTAATAAAATTTTATCTGTGAAATTACTTTATTTTCACTACCTTTTTTTTGTAATCAGCTTCACGCTGTATCCCGCACACAGCAGGGTAGGCAGAGGGAACCTAGTGCTAAGACACTCCGTTTCCCACTTTTTTGTAATCATACGACGTATACCATAATAATGTGATTATTATGGAAAATAGATAAATTGCAAAGTATTTTCATTTGATACCCAAAGTGGGTTGTGTAAAAATTTGTGATCCGCCATTTTGTTATAGCGGCCATTTTGGATTAGCAACGATATTAGTTATAACATGTAATATTAATGTCATTAGAACTGAAATCACAATTCAAAGTTCAATCCAGTCGGACACTGGGAAGTGGACTAAATTGACCTAGCAAGATTTCGCATACATTAACACGGCAACTCGAATAAAAGACTGTGATAAAGAAGCAGTTTCGTAGGCAGCGAAAGGTAATAAAAAATAATTCTTCCCTTCGATTGGGAATCGAACTAACAATCGTCGCTTTTACAGTAAAACGTTGTGCGGATTGCGGTTGTGCGGGATGCAGCGTGACACTGATTTATTTTTAACCCAGGTTAGAACGTGTCATACACAGCTTCGGCTGACAGCTCTACATATGTTCGCCACTAAAAATCATTAAAAGTACGAAAAAATCCTAAAACCATATCTGCTCAGCCTACAGCTAACTTCAAGTCTGCCACGACTCGTCGATCATACTGTACTTACTAAACTGTCTGTTCAAGCAGTCACGTTAATTGGCCAAACCAAAACGCAAAACTTATAATAGCGTTGGGTGGATTGCACCCTTATACGGATATAAGTTAGGGATTGGGCCCAATTTAGTTTTAATGTGCGGAACTGAATTAAACCCAATATTATTACTCTAATCTATATTAGCCTGTGTTGTATGGTCGCTTTGTAACTGGCCTAAATTGTTACAATTACATTATGAATGGTGTTAGAGTCGTATTTTATAGCCGTACGTACAGGTAAATTTGAGGCTATAGCGGTGTAGTAGAACAGCATTTGACAGTAGACGCGATGGTTCTGGGTGTAATCAATGGCATACAAATAGCAGCGTTGAGCCCCGCTACTCAACCAGCCAATGCCGCATGTTGCACTTGTTACCAGTGTGAGGAAATGAAATTAAATACTCCCTCGAGTGGGAGAATAACCTAAAACCGCCGTCTCTACAGTCTGCTACTGTGCCGCTGCACCACGATGGTCTAAACACTGAAATATGTATATTTAAACTAAAACCACGCTACGACTGAATTTATGAAAATTTGATCCATGAATCGCTTTAATTGTGAAATTCGATTTAAGTCGTTCAGCCAGTCAGCTTTGACGTGGTAATGAATGATCCATGTATGGCATATGGTGTTTACGTAAAAAATTCTACTGAGGGAAGCGTTGTTTTTTGTGTCTATTTGGTTACCATCCTGTATTTCCTGTTCATGACGTTGATCGCGTGTGTCATTTACTTTATTTATGTGATAAAAGAAATTTCGCCTTCTTTCTAGTTGTGTTTACGTTTGAGTAAATCAGTCACATTGTGCGTTTTCGAGACTGGTTTTGATGTGAGGTTTCTCTTCTTTTGTTTTTTAATTTTCAGTATCAAATTGTATTTCGCGTAGCTGGGTTTTACACTTTCCGGAACTTAACGTCGGGATTACTCGATTAGGCATCGAGCCCATCGCGTTTACGCTCCGACGTTTTAGACGGATTTTCATGCTTCACATTGACACCATAAAGTGCAACGAATATTTCGGAATAATCAGAATAAAGTGGGGAATGGAATATTTTGACACTACATTCCCTCTATCTTTTTTGCTGTACAGGATAAAATGTCAAGCTAAAAAAACTTAATAAAATATTACGGTACCTTCAAATTAATTACTGCTAGCATTATGCTAATACAATCCATTTCGTTTCTCATTATATAATGTTAGTATTTTGAGTGCATTTGAAAGTAGTTCGTATATTTAAAACTTATGACATGTTGAAAGCTTTAATTATTCGCTTTAGAACTCATGTTGAATGTTCCAAATCCTATGAAGTATAGAGTTTATTTTGGTTTTATAAAATGTGGTGGTTTCTGTTATTTGAACTAGACGGTTCAACTAGGGTTCTAAATAATTATTGAGCGTAATTATAAATTTGTAAGCCAAAATTCATTTTTAAATTTACATTTACACTTTCTATCTGTAGGACTCGACAAAATTTTTAATATTTTCACTTCTTCATTTGAATTCTGCCACTTGACATCCAAAATTTGGTAAAAAGTAGAGACCAAAAGTGTCCTAATTGAAACGCAGTGTCTTAATACTGAGATCAAGCTCCTCATCCTGCTATTAGCAGGATACAGCGGAAAGCCAAATTATGAAAAAAAAATCAAGCAATGCGAGTTATACATACAACCAGATATTCTATTTTGTCGTATCGCTGAGACATGATTAGTACCAGCAACTAATCTATACGATTAATAAACGAAAACTGAGACTAAATTCATCAAAACGAGCATCAAATAAGTTTTGTAGATAAAAAGCTGAAATTGCCAGACATACATACATACATTACTTCCACGTTATAATTTATACTGTAAAAAAAATCTTCACACAAAATAAAGCTGAACTAGTTCATAGATCACGAAATATCGCAACCCAAATCGTTGATACAACATAACGGTTCATTAGACGCACCGAACGAAGGCTCTAAGCAAACATTCTACATTTTATCTTTCACAGTATTCACACATGGACGGACACGCTACGTTACGAAGCGCCATGTTCCTGACGCTAATTTTACTCAATTTACTTATAGTATCGACAAAATGCGAGAGGCACAAGAGGTACCTCGTGTACCCAGACGGTGGACCCGCCAGGACCCAGGTATGTACATTTTCCATCTCTCATCGCATCAAATCAATGTATTTACACTGTTGATTTAAGTTAAGTAATGTTTCCTTCCACTGCCGCTGGAGCCGGCTAACGAAGCAAGGCTTTTTTGTTCGTAAATTCAAATGCAATTAGGCCGCGCGTCTCGTCGCTTTTGGAGCTAATTTTTATTTATCTTTCGATTCCGATGACTTTTAGTGAACCAGTTAAATAGGTTATAGGTTTTGCCAATTTGTTAGTTACCGTTAATGATTTGATCGGAAATTATACTGTTAATGGATTTTCGCGCAGTTATTTTAAAAATATAGGGGCCAGTCGTGGCGCAGCGGTACAGGCGTTTGACTGTAAGCGGGACAGGTTGTGGGTTCGATTCCTACTCGACGAAATGAAATATTTAATATTTTCATTTCTTCGCTCTGATGTCGAGGCCAAGAAGCGGTGTTGAGTTCCGCTACTCAATGGACCAAAAAGTTGAGAGTGCAGTGTATTAACACTATGCTCCCTCTGCCTATATACGGGATGCAGCGTGAAGCTGACAAAAAAAATGTCATATTTAATAATGAAGTTAAACATAGGCTGGCTCTAATCACAAACTTTCTAAGCTGTATCCCTGATAAATAAGTTTTCAATTTGAACAAAACTTCTTAATTATTCTGATACACAGCTCAAAGTATTTGGAAATTAATGGACTGGTGAAGACATAAACATAATTAAAATTAAGCTTACCAGCACATTTATATTACTTTGTCGACTTTAACTGTTGTTATCAAAGAATCCTTCAGTTCGAAACAATGGAGCAATTTATATGAGAATAAGCATTTCAGTGTACAGCAGTTGTGAGATATTACTTTCATCTCATTATTGTAGGATATCGTAATCAATTTTTTTTATTAAATTTACGTATTTCGTCATATCAAAGAAAATAATATTTAGTTGATTTTGTTTGGTATTAGCGTTTGCTTACAAACGTTGAGGATATAAACATATATTTCAATTTTTTTTCTATTATTAACAAATTAACAAAACCTTCCAAGTCTTGCAAAGTAGGTCGAATGCTTATAACTATTAAGTTCTTATTACGCTTTATAAGTGACGGTAAAGGGGACGACCTGATATCTGGATAGCCTACCTTACAATAAGGTTTAATATATACTAAAACTAAACGACGCGCAGAAAGGACCAATCGTATTAAATAATAAAACCAGGGAAGAGAAACGGAGTAATTTCATTTGATCGTTTCTCGATCCAGGTTTAGTGGAATGGACTGATATAGTAGATGTTATTTGATCGTTAATTAGTTGCTGGTATAGTTTATATAGGAACACAATTAGATTAATTCTTTTGTAATCTTAGGATAAATTACTGTTTGTTGTTAGTTAGTACTATATATTTTGTAACGCTATCGTTTCATAAACACTATATGAAACAGTGGCTTAGAAATATCTAAATATGAAGATTCTTATGAATTAGATATCCATTCAAGGAAATATATATATAAAAAAAATATAATATTTAAAGCGCTGGCGTGGATATGATAATTGGAAATAAAGTGAAAAATAAAAGGACTTAGAACCTATATTTATGTACTATGTGTTGTGGTGTGAAAGATAGGTTCAATGCGTAATATTATTACATATGTTCATTTTTTTTCAGTTTATCATCGGTTTGGGTGTTCCAGTAGATCTCAAGGAAGCTTCAGTAACCGTGGGCACTGTTATTAAATTTCAATATGACTTACCGACCAATAGTACTGAATATACAAGCAGAATATATGGCTTTGCCAATACTGTATCAAGGGACATGCACGATGGTATAGAAGAAAATGAAAAAAAGGAAAATGAATTAGAACTAGAAACTTCTAGATATGTAGACGTTGATAGCGAAGATCTTGATACAGGAGCCAATGATACTTTAGTAGATATTAGTTTTGATGAAAAGAGACGTAAGCGATCACTTTACTATGCAGAAGGCGAGCTACTCAATAATATTGATACGTCTGGTATCAATACGGAATTACCTTTAGAACAAGCCATTAGACGTCAGGAACTGCTGGATCAAAAGAATATGCAAGCAGAAGAGGTAGAACCTCAAAGAATGAACAGATGGGATTATTATAAAATCATTGAACATATGATGGAGAGGTGTGTATGATTTAATTTAATAAAAAAATTATATATCAATACAAAATTTTAACCGATTTAAAATGTTAGCAGTGGATATAATTAAGAATTAGTATTCATATAAAATTCTTAGTATGTTTTTGTAATAAACTATTATTATGCATGGGGCGAGCAAGTCCTTTGTGACAAGAATTAAAAGTTTTTCAATACCGTGTTTGACGTTGGACAACTTGAGTAAACTCCCAGTCAGAGTTCGTTTCGTTCGTCGCATTCTCGAATTAAGTCTGTTGATTTCAGCGAAGTCGGCCCCGAGTTATTGTTTATGTTTTGTATACATTGTTTAAGAGTTATGGAACTGAATCAGTTGACAAATAGTCTTAAATAGATACTTGAGTTAGCTTAAGCTAAAAGTGAGTTTTGTTATTTTATCAAGTTTCAGATAAACATTGTTACTTTTGCTTACGTTTCTACAACGTTTTTGACTATTCTCTGCTATAGTAATATTATGTTAATCGCACAACTTTTTGCTATGTTTTTAGTGTGTAGTTTTTAGTGTCGTGTAGTATCCAGCATACATCTGAATCAGGGGGAATCCAATTCTAGGACACTTTGTTCCCCATTTTCCGCCAAATTTTGGTGGCATTGTGTTAAACTCAATACCACGCTTCACCTCGACACCAAAAATATTAATGTTTCGAGTCATCGCCATTCATATCACACTTTGTGCCCATGCGCAACGATAGGCTTCTACAAATTTTCTCATATACAATTTTCAAATACATTATAAAAATTTTCTTATTATAGTATTTGAAAATTTTTCTCAGATACGGCTATTCAGGCAGGCCTTGCTTGTTGCGGACCATCTGCGAGGCAGCGGAGGTGCCTTTCACATACGAGAACGGGTTGCTCGGAGAAATTGGCCATACATTATTCACGTAAGTGGCTGGCTACTGGTAGCCTATAAAAGCTTAATAAAGATGCCGCCTTGTAATAGATAGCTAACGCAGATTTCCTGCTGTAAGACTTAGAATTCTTTAAAACATTATTAAAGTAATACATCAGAATGGAAATTAGGTGATAATGTTGTTAAACGTTTTAGAACTGTGGTTCTAAAGAATTTACTGTAATTTTAATTTAATTAAAAAAATATTTTTTTAATATGTATATATGTATATATGTATATATATATATATATATATATATATATATATATATATATATATATATATATATATATATATATTCTAGGCATTTTATTCTCTTGTATGTTGAGTGGCGCACTCACCGCCGCACTTTATCTCATTACTAGAGCACATGAAAATTTTAATTCCCTTGTGTGGAAATCAAACTCAAACCCAAGTTTATCACACTTTAAGTACACTTGCACCACGACAGCCTATGCAAACAATAATTTTGTTTATATTTAAAATACTTTAATAATTAACATTAAACACTTTCAATCGCAGTTAGGCACCAGCAGCTCCAACATAAAGTAACAAATTTTAATTGTATAATTGATTTTTATTTGTATTAGGCAACCAAACAGAATATAAAATTCTCATACATTCCATATTATAAAATAATATAAAATATAATTTCAATTTCAGTCCATCGACAACAAAAGACGAGCTCTCTCACCACACAGACAACGAGTACCACGCAGCGGAGAGACTTGGCAGGTCAGCTGACAGGACCTGTGAAGCGTTGTTTCCTGAATGTGAATCCTCTATACTAGACACCTTCACTGGCATCGGCATTGATACCTTACATAAATTTGGATTGTATTGATAAATAAGTAAATTGATATAAAATATACGTATGTTTTTTATTACCTTTTGTCCTCATAAATTATAATATTAAGAAAATAATTAATCAAAATCAGCTTCGCTCACGCTGTATCCCGCACACAGCATGGTGGGCAGATGAAACTTCTGGAGGCATTGCGTGTTGAGTGGCGGAACTTAACGCCGCACTTTGCCTCCACACCAGAGCGAAGAAATGAAAATAGAAATGTAAATAAATATTTCATTTCCTCAAGTTAGGATCTCACCCACAACCAGTCGTTTTACACTCACACTTTGCGCTCCTGCGCCGCGCCTGGCCTCGATTAAGAAAATAAGTTTGTTATTTTTCTTAACCTCAGCAGGGTCGGTAGTAGTAACGGTTAAGGCAACGGAGGATCTCTGCTGAAATATAAGAAATATATAAGTACTTCAAGTACGGTGATTATGGATTCAGATCTAACTTGAGGTAATTACATTAAACACGGCGTGACTCCCGCCTCCCTGTACATGTAATGTCTCCAGATAGACGTTAAAATGGATACAATTAATATGTTACCATATATAGACAGTTTTACAGATTTGCTTCTTCTATAAAATCATGGTTCTGTAGAGGCCGTCGTAGTAATGTAGGACAGACTGACTGGAAACGCGAAGGTTGTGGGCTCAATCCCCACTCGCTAGAAGAGATTATACGTAGTTTATTTTTATTTCCTCTTTCTGGAGAACATTGTCTGGAAAATTTGGTGGAAAATGAGAAACGGAGTGTCTTAACACTGGTCTTGTGTCTTTATGTCTTTACACTGTCCTCCGATAACCCTAAATTTTGCTGTTAAAAAACTTAAGCAAGAGCTGCAAAAAATAAATAGGTATTTAGTTTATTAATTGAAAATAAAAGTTCAATGTATAAAATATATTTATTTTAATGTACATTAATATACTGTTGAAAACATGTCAATCAATGAAAAAGTACAAGATTCATATAACATGTAGCAATCTTTCTGATCATTTCCAGACTGGAACGCTTCTACGTAGTGATTTGATTCATCGCTCTCCTTATTTAGTATGTCATTTGAGGGACTAGAAATATAGATATGTATTAGCTATTTCTGTTCCATGCGGTGTTTAGTTACGCCACTCAACACTCATTGCCTCCAGAATTCGGTGGAACAGAGGGAATGGAAGTCTTTTAATGGGAACAGAGTATCTTAACATTAAGTTTCCAGGTTCTCTCTACCTACTCTGCTATGTGCGGGATAAAAAGTGAAGCATAAATAAATCACTATAATTTCGTTGTTTTCTTTATCAATTAATAACCAAGACGTAGCGCGAAAAAATTTCTTCCCATAACTTCAAGAAATATTATGATTTTATTTTTTAAATATTGACTCCATATCATTATCATAACGTGCTTAAGATAGAATAAATTATTAAATATTTTTTTTGCTTCACGCTGTATTCCGCACATATCACAGAGTATGACGAGGGAATCGGAACTTCTGGCGTGTTGAGTGGCGGAACTCAACGACGGTATATTATTTTATGCACAATATTCCATACATACATAACTTTCACAGAGATATAATTATATTATTCAATCAAATTTAAATAATTAATATTATTAACACAAAATATCTTATTATATAAGGCGATTAAAACAAAGTAGTAGCTGAACAAAATATGAATAAGAACATAGCAATATTTAAAACATAATCCACTCCCAAAATAGTAGTAATTTTCAAATCATAAACCAAGATCAAATTTACTATTTTTAAAATCGGTTAAACATACTTCTATATACTCACTTGAGTACAAAAGTAGCTATTTCGTGCAGGAGGTCCTCGTTATTTACAGGGTGGAGCGGCTCGCTGCCGAGCTGACATAATGTACGGAGCACACACGACGTGCCGTTGTGGCCGAGGCTGAAATATTTTATGGATAATATAGAAATAGAGAAAAATATTTAAGTAATTACGTTTTTTTTTTCTAAATTTTGTATGTATTTTTTTCAGAGCATGTAGCATGGTAGGCGGAGGGAACCTAGTGTTAAGGTACTTCGTTTTCGATTTTTCACCTAATATTTGTGGTATTGTGTGTGGAGTGGCGGTGCTTAACGCCAGAACGAAGAAATGACAATATAACTTATCTTACTTAACTTAACTTTATCTTTATCCCTAGCGGGGCAGTCAGAGCGAACGGAGCGCCAAACGCTACGGTAGAAATAAAAATATTGAAAAATAATTCATTCTCCGAGTGGGAATCAAACTCACAACCATCGCCACATCTACATGCCTTGGCTCTATCGCCGTGAAGGCTCTTAATTATGATTTTAAAAAAAATATATTTTTAGGTTTATTGCATTGACTGGGGCAGACAGAACGCAATATTTAAATCAAAGGCTAGCTTAAGTCTCCATTCTCTATTCTTTACATTTTTTTTATGATATTAGGTGACGAGTTTTCTTCGACAAATCAGAAAATGTAAATAATTAAAATTTTATTAAATCCTTGAGAAGCTATCGATTCCAAATCATCTTATGTGCAATTAAACAAGGCATTGTCATGTCATGCCATGGTGGTGTGTTACTTTGTCATAGTTAATATCAATTAACCTTGTAAACGCAATTCAAAAAAAAAAAATAATACCAGTCGTGGCGCAGGAGCACAAAGTGTGACTGTAAATGCGACTGATTGTGGGTATGATCTCCATGTGAGGAAATGAAATATTTATTTAAATTTATATTTCCTTCTTTGCTCTGGTATCAAGGGAAAGCGCGGCGTTAAGTTCAAGCACTCAAGACGCAACGCCTCCAGAACTCGGCGAAAAGTGGGGAACGGAGTGTCTTAACCTAGGTTCCCCCTGCCTTCTCTGCTGATGAGCGTGAAGCTGATTTATTTATTTTTAGATACTTTAATCTACTGATAGTTTAATCTACAATTATTCAAACTCATAGCAATTATTAAAAATTTAGTAAATTCATAAGAAAAAAAATTAAAACAATTTTATTTTATGTAAAAGGTAAGTTACTTTGAATACAAATATACTCCTATGGAACAACGAGCATGCAATACAGGTTGACAAAAAGCAATGCGGCGACGACTGAGAAGAATTCTCTTGATATTAACAAGCTTAAACACAAATTTATATAGCAAATCCTATTCTATAGGATTGCGGGTTCAATTTAAAAGTTTTTTTCTTTTTTTTTTAGAATAACCAGTCGTAACTATTTAGTGCGAAAGTATATTGAACGTTTTTGCGTTTTTTTAGTTTTTTGTATACCCATTACAGCAGATTAAGCAAAGGTAACTTAGTCTTAAATCACTACAACCCTAGTTTTTCATCCGACACGACAATTTGAGACATTCGGTTAAAAGCGGAGCTCAACGCCGCGCTTAGTCTCATCGAAAGTAATTGAAATTTGTGAGAAGGAAACCTGCACTATCAAATCAAAAGCGACGCAGGGGAACAAATGTGTAAACGCGAATAGTGTTGGATTCAATCCGCACTTGAGGAAATGAAATATTTATTTGAATAACGCTCTGGTGTTGTAACGCTCTGGTGTTGAGTCAAAGCGCGGCGTTGAGTTTCGCCACTCAAAACGCAACGCATCCAGGATTTGGCGGAAAATGACGTATGAAATGTTTTAGCATAAGGTTTGCTCTATCTACCCTGTTGTGTGCGGAATACAGCGTGAAGCTGCTTCATTTTATGTCAACCATACACCATTAAGCTTTACGATATTAGTATAGAAAAAAGATAAACACAATAACAAAAGACATTCTATTTATTAATTACAACGCGTCAGCGATTCCTTGGGAAAAGAAAACCCCATACACAGCAAAGGGATGACTATAAAAGTGACAGGCTTAATAAGAAAAATGGTATGTAATACTATATTGTTATAGTGACATAATTAATGGAGCGTAGCATATTATAGTGGATCGAGGTGTTGGGATTGGATGGACTAATCTAAGTAAGGGTCTCTGATTAATGTAAGTTTGTATAATTTATATTTATTACTTAATGTGGTGAGGTCAGTCGTGGCGCAAGAGACAAATTGTGGTTGTAAATGGGGTATTTATGGGTTCGATTCTCATACGAGGATACTTGCATACATACTTATATACAGCAGAATAGTAAGAGGGAATTTAGAGGAAAGAAGACAAGAAAAAAAATATAAATAGAAACCATAGAAAATTTTATCTGGTAACAAAGGTATGCGTGACGCAATGCCTTCAGATTTCGGCAGAAAGTGGAAAATGGAAATGGGATCATAACAGAAGCGATGTGTCCTATCACTAGGTTCCTAGGTTCCCCTTGCCTGTCATGTTATCCTATAACCAGTCATGTTTACAGCCATATTAGTTGTAGTCGTTGATTTCTATTAACATATTTTTTTAATAAACTTATATAGATTATTTTAAATGTCGTTCATAAAAACGAATTAATGTTTTGTATTGTAGGATCATCAAAATATATATATATATATATATATATATATATATATATATATATATATATATATATATATATATATATATACAATATATATATATATTGATGATCCTAGTACCTGTATTCTACATAAACCACATTCTACATAAAATATAACTATTCTAGTAAGAGAAGGCTTGAGATATAACAGCAAATCAATAAAAATCATATTTCACCCACAGACACTGTATCGGAGTTTTATCGGAATGGATAAACAACCATAAATTACACTAAATGACATTCGGAAAATGGAAATTGACAAAGGCAATTTATGTGAAAATTGGTTCCTGTAGCTTCTACTGTCAGAATGTAATAAATTACTGATATCTTTACCCTATTATGTTCTGTCGTAGTTTTCAAAGTGATATCCTAGAAAATATTGATCTAGATTATACAGCTGTAAGCTGTTCATTTAATTGAGATCTAGTTAATATAACACCCTCTATTAGTTATTATGTCTTCTCCGATATTATCAATGCTCTAAATATGTGTAATAAAAAAACATTTTAGTTTGAATCAGTTATGATAATGAAATTATTAATTTTTCGTTTTAGGTTTTGTGTTTTGGTTTAATGGATGAAACTAAAAAAAGAGGCTGGAGGCCGCAGCGGCACAGTGTCTGAGCGTAAACACATCGGTTGTGGGTTCTGTTCTTAATTGGTGAATTATTTATTTTGATAAGCTCGTTCTGGCAAGACAAAGCGTGGCGTTGAGTTCAGCCAGGATACAATGGGAACTTAAAAAAAATCTATTATATCATGAAATATTTATAATATGAATATTTACTTATCTAATTAATGTAACGGGCGCAGCTTTTTATTATCGCTGCAAATATGGTAATTTCAAATTATTGTTTAGATTATGATTTCTTTAGAATTACTTTTATAGTTTTCATGTTATTTAAAAATCAATATGCAGTTATATTTTAAATTATTATTTAATTACATAATATAGATTGCTTATTTCCTCAACTAAAATGAACAAAAAATAAGACTATGAGGAAGAAAAAGACTCGAAGAAATTCAATTTCTACAGATTTATACTACACTATAGAAAACCCATACAGTATACAACTTACATAAATACTCAATGCAAAAACTGGATCACTTTAAAGTTTTTTTTCGTGTTAAGTAGTGGAGGTTAACACCGCGCTCTATCTTAATAGAGAGGGGAAATTAAAATAATGAATTCTACAATTTACCAAAATTGAAATAGAGCCCACAACTGCCATACTGCGCATATTTGTAAAAAATGTCTTAATCCTAAATAGTGTAATATTTTTTTGCTGAGTGTAATAGTTCATAGCCTTTGAAATCTTCAATTTTGTCGTGCTGATAAATTAAAATGTTCATAAATAATATATTCCTCCTCTCGATTGGGGCTCGAACCCACGTCACGTCGAACCGTCGCGTTTAACCGCCACACCTTTGTGCCCCTGCGTCACTAAAGCCTCTACAGTATGGTGTATTTGAATAAATGTTTATAGCCTTTGAAATCTTCGATTTTGTCGTGCTGATAAATTTTATTCATTTCAAAGTGCAATCAATAGCAAGCTTGGCAAGTGGCCAGCCCTCGTTAGGGTAAGGCTCACTACTACTTTCCGCATTATCTAGTATAGATTTGATATATGTATTGACGCTATAGTGGCGCATTTGAGAATCCTCTAAGGGTAGATTCGATGGCCGTGGATTCAATTTCCGATAAAGGATTATTAATATATTAAACATATTTTCGTTTACACTGTTTGGTTAGAGAAATGCCGCATTTAGTTACGATTTTCGCTATGCGAGGCCTATCTATCGTGAATAGCGTCTATAATATAAATCAAATAAATCAGCTTCACGCTGAATCAACTACACAGCAGGGTAGTCAGAGGGAACCTAGTGTTAAGACATTCCGTTCCCTACTTCCTACCAAATTGATAAAAGAAAATTGGAAAAATAGTTATATGATAAGATATGACAATTAATATATTATGTCATACAAAAGGTGTACTGTACAAAAGGTTACTGTCAAAATATTATAATAATTAATAATAAAACAAAAAATATATTAATAATAGATACAGGCGTGAAGTTAAAAGAAAATACAAATAACTTACCTATTTAATACTTCTTCCACATGTTTATAAATATCTGTCAGTTTTATATCGTCTTCACTATAATCTATTTCGCGTTTCTTTTTGGCAAAACCTACGTAGCCAGAGTTAGCACCAAATATATCAACAGGTATCTGAGTTCGATTCCAGGGCAGTTGAAAGTTTAGTTGAATGGCCCAGTTGACAAGGATAGTCTTGATAGGCGTGGGTGTACCGACTCCTATATTTAACTGAAAAATTTAAAAAGTGTTTTTTAAATTTTTACTTATATTTTGATAAGTATATAAGTAGACGTGGCGCAGTAGCACAAAGTATTACTAAAATCGACTGGTTGTGGCTTCGATCCACTCAAGGAAGTGAAATATTTATTTACATTTATATTGTTATTTATTCCTTCTGGTGTCGAGTCAAAGGGTTCCGCCACTCAACACACAATGCCTCCAGAACTCGGCGGAAAGTAGGAAACGATGTGCCTTAATACTAGGTTCCCTTTGCTTACCTTGCTGTGTGCGGGATACACCGTAAAGCTGATTTGATCAAAAGAATTGTTTTAATTTTCTTCTCATGGGTTCTGCAATTTTCAAGAAATTACGTGCCGAGTGGTAGGACTTGTAATCCACTGAACATTTCTTACTAAAGTGGAGAAGGACGGACAGACAGGGAGTAGAGTAATAGGATCTCGTTTCAAAAACGAATCATTCCTCTAACTCAATCATCAATCAATCAAACCCATAACTATCGAAATTACATAATACACTGCGCCACTGCGTCTCGAAGGCCTTATTGTAAATAAAATAAACATGTGTAAATTGGCCAAATATTTAAATTCAATAAATATCGAGCAACACCAAGTTTTTTGTCATCGTTGACATAATTATAAAAATTGGATACTTAAACATAATGTTTTAATAGACATATATTGTGACGTCATGTCTCATATACTGTGTATGTATTCGTAATTACAATTCAAAATATCAATATGCACTATATTTAACATAACTGTAACATTATATAGTTGTGGGTCCGATTCCCAATCCAGGGAGTGAAATATTTAACCAATATTTTTACTTTCTTCGCTCTGGTAATGAGGCAAGGCGCCGCGTTGAATTACGCCACTCGAATCGCTCTTGAATTCGCCGAAAAATAGAAGATAAAAAATAGCAGGTGCTTAGTTTGTTTTGTATATTTTTTTATTGCTTTATTTTCAGCTTTTTATTCTAATTATAGGGTCCGTCTCGCGACTTCGCCTTTCGTCTCAATTCATGACACTGCATTGCACCTGCGTTTATCGTGCGTCTGCGTTAAGTTCCTTAAAACACTAAGCTCCCTCTGCCTACCCTGCTCTGTGCGGGATACAGCGTGAAGGCTTATTATACTGCCGCCGCAGTCTTTTCTATTACCAGAGCCGAGTAATGAAGCTTTTTTAAGCTTTGGACGTAGATATGGACTTTTAGGAAATTGATACTTTCGAAATCGTGACCATTTTGTAGGTCGATTAATATTATTAAAAAATACCTACAAATAGAAGTGAGCGTAATTTATAGTCATGTTAAGTACTTTAGTCTCAGTGCTTGTTAGATTGAATTTTCTCACAACTGTGGTAAAGTGTGTGCGAGTAATTTAATAACGTAATTAAGAAATAAAAAATATTTCAAATACACTTAAATAATATTAAATACATATTCCTATAGTTCAAGCGAGTTTATTTACATAGTTTCAATATTTATTTGCACGACTCTGCAGGTGGGAGTGCGTCTATTTGTCCTAACGACTGTATATTCATGTACCAAATAATAAGTACAGACGAATGGCGTAAGCTAAACGCTGATAATAATTTATACATACCGAGACCGGTCGTGGCGTAGGGGCACAAAGTGTGACTGTAAAATGAACTGGTTGGGGGTTCGATCCCCACTCGAGTAAGTGAAATATTTATTTACATTTATATTTTAATTTTTTCGCTCTGGTGTCGAGGCGAAGCGCGGCGTCGAGTTCTGCCACTCAGTATGCAATGCCTCCAGAATTCGGCGGAAAGTGGGGAACGGAGTTTCTTAACACTAGGTTCCCTCTGCCTACCATGCTGTGTGCAACGGGATACAGCGTGAAGCTGATTTATTTTTTACATATTATTCAAGTAAGCATATTAAGTGTTTTCCGGTAAAGTTAGATTAGTGTAATATGTACTTAAAAAATATATAAACTGGTTTAATTATTTAATTTACATGATTTTCATACGTTAACGTTCACATAAGCCTAGTTCAATAACCTATACAAATATTATGGTCATTATGTTTCTTTTGTGCAAAATTCAGTTACCGAGTTATTAGCAAAAGGGATTAATTCATTATATTAATATATTTATTTAGTGTAAAAAAAGTTGTAGTTTTCATTGAGCAGTCGTCTAAGCCTTTAAAACACTAAACCATATATTCTTATCATGCTATGTAAATTTCTTATAAGTTTGTTACAACAAATTTAAGTTATTACTTTAAAAATCTTACTTGCAACAATGTAGAGTTAGGAAACAGCAATTGCCTTCTGCTTCTATGGAGAATATCCTCTTCTAATCCGCTGTCTACAATCCCACTAATGTAGAGAAGAATTGTGGCAACAGCGAAGTTTTTGAAGAACATTTTTGCTGTAAGTGCACCTGCGAAGTGGCGGTCGGATGTAGCGTCCCTATGACGTGTCGAAATTGACATTAGTTGATATGGTTAGATTTTATAGATTTTATCTAGATTAAGGAAAAAAGTATTCTTAGATTCTTTTCAATTTATTATTTATGCTTTTATAAAGAAACAATAAGAATAAAAATCAATTCAACAACGAATAACTTTGTTTTCTCAGATGGGGTTTAAATCCAATGCTTTATGTGTTCAAATATGTTTTTTAGGCGTGGCGCAGCGGCACGAAGTGTGACTGTAAAACCGACTATTTGTGGGTTCGATCCCCACTCGAGGAGATGAAATATTTACTTAAATTTATATTTCCATGTTTTCGCTCTGGTGTCGAGGCTAAGCGCGGCGTTGAGTTCTACCACTCAACACCCAATGCCTCCAGAACTCGGCAGAAAGTGGGGAACGGAGTGTCTTAACACTAAGTTCCCTCTGCCTACCCTGCTTTGTGCGGGATACAGCGTGAAGCTGATTTATTTATTTTATTTATATGTTTTTGAATAATAATGTAAATAACGATTTAATATAATTTAGTAAATTTGCATAAACTATTTACATAATCATTTTATTTTTATATATTTAAACTAAATTAAATAAAACAACAAAAATATCATATAAATAACATTACCTAATCACGAAACGACACACTACGTATCCAAGCAACTGGTCAAAGAACCACTGACGGTGCTGTACCTACATACATATTTAATAACAACGAACAAGTTCCCATATCCATATGTATTCGATCCGGTTAGTTTTCGTGACGGCGACGGTGTTAGGTAAACAAATTAGTGCAGTGTAGTCATGTGACTCCCGAGATTTGTTTCTTAGGCTACGTTCATAATGTGAAATTTTTTGAAATGGTTTATTTCAATTTTATAAGTAAAATGTACATGTGTAGCACATGTACATTTTACTTATAAAATTACGTCGTCGGATGTGGTTCAACGTCTGACTGTAAGCGTGACGGTTGTGGGATTGATATTTTTACTTTTGTTCGTTCTTTTTAACAAGACAAAGAGCGGCTTGTGTTAAAAATGCAAAAAGGTATTGTCTTAACACTTGCTTATTTCTATCTACTATGCTCTATGTGAAATACAGCGTGAAAGTAAGAAAATAAGTAAAGAAAAGAAATAGAGGAGAAAAAAGTAAAGAAGTCATACTTGATAGCTTATTGTATATTTTGTATTAGATCAGTCGTAGCGCAGGGACTCAAGTGTGTGACTGTAAACGCGACTGCGTTTCGGGTTCATTCCTCACTCGAAGAATTAATATATTTATTATATGAAATAATAATTTATATTTTTATTATTTCGTTCTGGTGTCGAGGCAAAGGACAGCGTTGAGTCGTTACTTAACAGGCAATGCCTCCGGAATTCGGCGGAAAGTGAGGAACGGAGAGTTTTTACACTAGGTTCCTTCCGCTTACCTCGCTGTGTGCGGAGTACAGCGTGAAGCTGATCTTTTGTAGTATAGCCGTGTATTTTTTTATAAAAACGATATAGTTTTTGTGAGTTTGAATTATTTTAAATCAATCAATCAATCACGTTTCCTTTATCTATTAACGTCTTTTTGTTCAATTTCCATTTTTTTATTAACTTTTAAAAACTAACCCCATAAGTATGTGGACCATTCAACTTATGAAATGTTTTGTAATAAATAAGTACTAATTTGTTTATCTTAAGAACATTTTTATTTTATGTCGTAAGCTACGGTTAGTTTAGTATATTTCAAAGGCACACTTTTAATTAAGTATTCATTTGCTTAGTCAGAAATTCATACTAATTAAAATACCAAGACACTACAGTGGATTATTGTTAAGAAAGGAAATTTAAT
Organism: Heliconius sara; assembly: GCA_917862395.2. Classification (NCBI taxonomy): domain Eukaryota; kingdom Metazoa; phylum Arthropoda; class Insecta; order Lepidoptera; family Nymphalidae; genus Heliconius; species Heliconius sara. The sequence goes on along the minus strand of OU860783.2, from coordinate 2,238,198 downwards.
GAAAGTATTATGTAAAGCTCTCTTCGTTTTTGTTGTCAAGTTGAGCTTAATATTTAAAACTTTTCCATAAAAAAAAAGGTTTGGTGTGTTCATTTTCTTTATATTATCATAGGCATGGAGGACGAACGAATTAATAAATCATTTTTTTCAGATCTTTGAGCCTATGATACGAATATTTAAAAAATATATATTTATAGATATACTTATGACTTACTTAAAAGAAAAATATTTTTATATATTTTTTTCCCATTCGACGTGAAAAAATGTTGAAACCTCTAATATATCACCCAAATTTTTACCATAAATCCGACGGTTTGCTATTTATATATATGGAGTAAAATACCAGTAACGATTTATATTTGAAAGTTATAAACAAAACATGGTAAATATTAATGATTTACAGGGTTTCAATTAACAATATTCATCCAATTTGAATTGGTTTAAAATTTATTATTATAATGTGAATATCTATCGGACATCAATGAAATTTGTTTGTGGTTACGATATTTACATTGTGAGATATATCGTTAGCTGAATTTAATAATATACCAAAATTACTGATTATTTGCATAGTTTCAAAATTGTAATTCTGTATAGGATAAAGTTAATGTTTGTTGCGGTTTAAGACTAGATACAATATATGCACGAGAATATGCACGAAAAAGAAAAATAGACACAGCCAGTCGTGGCGCAGAGGCACAAACTATGACAGCAAATTCGACTAGTTGGGGTTTGAACCCCACTCAAGGGCATTAAATATTTATTTATATTTATATTTTCATTTTTTCGCTCTGGTGTCGAGGCAAAGCGCGACGTTGAGTTACGGAACTCAACACGCCAGATTTCGTCGAAAATTGGAGAATGGAGCGTCTTCAAACTAGGTTCCCTCAGCCTATCCTTCCGTGTGCGGGAGACAGCGTGACGCGGATTATTTTATTTTATTTTTAAATATAATATGTTTATTGTAGTAATATACAACAAACGGCTCACACGAGTCTTAATTTTTTACGTATATAATGTGGTTCTTTAACTTCAAGAGATATCCCTTACACCAAAACCATTCAATTATATTGAGTACGCTTGTAAATCAGATCAGGATTGGTCGATTCCATTGATATTCAAGTGACGAAAACTTGGTGCGGATATTGAGAATGAATTAGAAACGGAATGATGGGCGTCATGAGTCGTCATTATTGAAATTGTACATTAAAATTCAATCACGGTTGCCAAATCAAATTTGTTTTGTTACGTATATTTTGCATCCGCAAGAATTGTAATATTGTTTTTATGTAAATATAAATGTTTTTTTTTTTATATATTTTCATGTTATAAAGTGGTTGTAAGTTTAAAAATAAGAATTGAAAAAAAATATAAGAAAGAAAAAAAAGAACTTTGAGAGTATTTTTCAAATATAAATAAAATACATATATATAATTTTTAATTAAATAAAAATAAACGTATTGATATAAAATAGATAGATTTGTATTTTTTATAACAAATATTTTTCTATTACATTTAAAAAGACAGAAATACAAAACCTTATTAAAAAAAATAAAAAACAAAATTTTCATATTACTGTGGACGTGGCTTTGGAAACGTCGGTGTCATTCAGTGTGAGCCGAAATTTCGTCACTAAGCTCGATGATTACACGCGCAAAGGGTTCTCTTGGTATATGTGATGAGTTTTTTTGATAACCATATTAAGTTCTTTTTATGTTAATTTATTTTAAACGCCATTAACATCATGTTAAATTTAAGGTATGTTGAAGTTATTTTTTTGTCTCTTTTCCGCCTCATAGTGCCTAATATGGAAAAATATGTTAATTTTCGTTTTTTTTGTTTTTTTCTTACTTTCTGCGTAACACGAGGATTTGTTCTGACAGGGAATCGAACCTATAATCATTTTGTGTTATGTGAGATATTCCCAATTATGAAATGGTGGCGACGATATGAAGTTTATAAGTTTTTTTTATTATGTACCTACAATTATTTACGAAGTCTGCGCAACAAACATAATATTTTTATTACCGTTTGCCGCTTTCCGATAGTTAGGCTTGATTTAACTAAATCTTAAACATAGCGAGCAAAAGGTGCCTGTTTACCTACATTATAGAGATATACTTATATTTTATGGAATTAACTTAGTGATATATAAAAAAATCATATTTACCTTTGGTAATAACAACGCAATATAGAAAATACTCTTCAATAAATAAATTTGTAAAAACTTTATTTATCACAGTTTCAAAAATACAGGCCTTGAAGCCAGTTGTGGCGCAGCGGCACGAAGTGTGACTTTAAAACCGACTGGTTGTGGGTTCGATCCCCACTCCAGGAGATGAAATATTTACTTAAATTTATATTTCCATTTCTTCGCTCTGGTGTCGAGGCTAAGCGCGGCGTTAAGTTCTGTCACTCAACATGCAATGCCTCCAGAATTCGGCAGAAAGTGGGGAACGGAGTGTCTGTATAACCTATCTTATTGTTAGCTTTACGCTTTATCCCTAGCGAGATAGTAAGAGAGGTATAAGGTATTATTACTAAAACACATAGCACGAATTGTCCCATAATTTGGTAGATAAAGAAACTTGTATTCTCTTAACGTATAGGTAAACATATTGCAGTATGTTCATAAATTTAAAAATTAAAATAAAATTTACTAAGTATTGAATTTTCCCGTTTTACGTGTGAATTGGGTGCTAATATATAAAAAAATAAATTACATTCGGTAGAATACAAATATTAGAGAGTAGGTATTCAAAAACTTGAGACAAAAGATAAAAAATTAACACGTTCACTCCGTTGTGCGATCTAAAGCGCCTTATAACTGACTTATGACGGCAGTATAAACTGCATTTATTTCCTTAGAGCGAGGGGTGATTAGATTAATATTCATAGACCTGTGACTACGGCGAATATGATTTAAATATATTGATTTCAAGATAATGTCTAGTTCAATTTTGTTATTTATAAGTAATTAATTAAAACGCGACTGAGGTTGTAGGTTCGATCCCCACTTGAGGAAAGGAAATAATTATATAAATTTATATTTCCATTTCTATGCTCTGGTGTTGAGGAAAACAGCGTAGTAACGTTCCACCACTTCACACGCAATGTCTTCAGAATTCAACGGTGACAAGTGGAGAGCGGAGTGTCTTTACACTAGGTTCCTTCTGAGTACACTGCTGTGTACGGGACTGCGTGCCGCTGATTTAATTTTTGATTTTAATTAATCTAAATTACGAGCGGACCAGATGGAATCTCTCGAAAAGCCATCTGTGCATATACTCCAAAGCTAATACTGGTATTAACGCGTTTGTTTTTTCAGTCTTACTCAGTCGGTGTAGTCCAAAACTACGTAGTAGAAGAACGAACTTACCGACCTCATGACCCAATCTGACCCTACTAATTTTAGCTATCGTTGCACTTCTCTGTTTTCTAAGCCGATGATCTTCTAGTTTACTTATTGCAACTCACCACTGGAATGGGGCTATTAAACTGGTCATGGCGAAGATCTCGAACTAGCTTACTGGCTTCGTCAAAATTTATGCGAATGAATCAACAGCTTTCTTACTGAGCGTAGCGTTCGATCACTGTCGACGGTTTCTGACGTATGCCTTGCTAGCTCCTACAATATTCTTGACATCAATGACCTGTTCTACCACGTCATTGTTGTCATCCTATACAGACGATCACTCAGTGATAGCTGAGTGGTAGCCGTACATTCTTCTCCACGTTAAATGCCGGCAATGAACCTATAGCTCCTCCTGCCTCTCTCTGGCGGCTGTGATCACTTACCATTTGGTGACCCGTACCGTCACCTTTTCTATAAAAAATAGAAAGCAATGTATAGTGTCGAGTTAAACTTAATATGAGTCATAAAATAAAAGCAATAATACGCAAATCCTTTTCCACAATAGAGCCTGTTAACTGTTTAACATGGTTTTTATCTAATTTCTTCCACTGCTACAGCAGCAGAGAACACACAACCGTAGCAGTCATTCGGGTACACGCGATCTAACTACTCCACCAAGAGATATTTTTTATGTATAACAACATTCATTTTTAATTAAGCTCAGTTCAAAACATCTGCTACTATACTAAAACTATGAAATATTCATAACTATATTAAAAAGCGCGATGTAAAGTTTTATGTTATTTTGTTAGCGTGTTTTTGTATAACAAATGTAAAAATATTATTATAGATATATTAATAATAGGTAAATATAATTTGCCTATTATTAATATTTTTAGAAGCAAAGGTGTAATGTATGACTGTGACGCAGTGGTTGTGGCTCTGTGTGTTGTGGTTCTCACGTGTGAGGATAATTATGTATTAAAATAATATGTTCCTCCCTGACTACTCCGCTAGGGATAAAGCGTGAAGCTAAGTTAAGTTATAATATTTTAATCTAGGATATTTAAAACGAGACCATCATGGTGCAGGGGCACAACCGAACGACTGTAAATGTGACGGTAGTGAGTTCAATTTCAATTTCGTTTCAATTAATAGTTTTATTTCCTTGGTCTGGTAACGAGTCAAATTAAAGCACAATTTTAAGTTCCGTCACTCAGCACACAATGTCTCAAGAATTCGGCTGAATGTAAGGAATGGAAATAACAACAGGTTCCAGATTCACTACTAAGAGCGTGGTGCGGCGTGAAGCTTAAACATTTAAGTATAATTTTTTCAGCTCCAAGTTTCCCCAATACTAATCAGAGTAGGTAAAGAAAATCGAGTGCTAAGACACTCCCGAGATTGCCTTAGATCAACCTGGAAATGTAAATAATTATATAGATATACGTATTTATTTGTATGTTTGTTTATTTAGTAACTGTATTGTAGTAGTTATTGTATATATAGTATAGTATGTATTGTGTATATTGTATTAGATAATCCTTTTTTATATAATTTTTTTATGATTGCATTGTGATCTCATTCCGCTGTTTGCACTCATCCACTTCCATGGGTTGGCTGGAAGGGATTTCTTTTAGAAATAAGCCGTAGTAGCCAGCCAGTGTATTTTACTATTTTTTTATCTGTGTAATATATATATATATATATATATATATATATATATATATATATATATATATATATATATATATATATATATATATATATATATATTTATATTTATTTAAATATAAACATTCTTAATGGTATTTTAATTTCTATTCAGTTTGGATAAGCCTTGCAATCATCCGAAATTTATAGAAATTTTGTGAAATTGGCGGAAATTGAAGTACGGAATTTCTTAGCACTATTTATACAAAAAATAACTTCACAAAATTTTCCTTACAGAAATTTCTACTTCGTAATTTTATTTTTGGGGATCAGTTTCGGAAGAGTGGACAATGATACTAACGTCAGGGATAAAAGACAAGTCAATGGTTTACCGTTGGTTTATCCATATGGAGCTACTTACAAGGTAAAATACTCGTATGTATAATAAGTAGTACGAAATTATAATAGTATAGCAAATTTATTATAATAGTATAGAAAGTACGAAATTATAATAGAATAGAAAATTTATTTTTGGAATCTTCGTGGTGTAGTGAAACGGCATATAGCTTTAAATACGATGGTTGTGGGTTCGAGGCCTACTTGAACAATGATTAAATTTTAAATTATTTCTCTTTCCCCTCTCAGGTGAACGAAGCAAAAGAATTAATTATTTATTTAATACATAACAATTTAATGAAGACTTAATTTCTTCATTAATGTCTTCATTGACATTTTATCATCATTTTAATTGTCATCATTTTTATTTTGTTATTATGTGAAACCATTATCTTCACTTCGATCGTGAAACTGTCTATACATTCATTATATGTACATATTCTTTTGAAATTAATGAATTTATTTATTTACAGCTTATAGTTGGTTTCGCTTCACCAGTACCGACTGAAGATCACATAAATTTACTTTTCGCTGTTAACTTTCAATATCAATATATCCAATTTCAAAATATATCTCAGTTATCTCAGTATTATTTTATTAATACTGTTTCAAGAGAGCAAAGAGATGCCGATATAGCGGCAAGACGAGATGAAAGACTCGTTTTTTATAGAGCAGTGGAAAATATGTTAAATGTGTAAGTAAATTAAATTGTTAACAGTATATAATGTTAAGATTTTCAAGACATAAACTGTCTTGAGAAAAGAAAATGCTACTTCAAATATTTTTTAATGTGGCAGACATGGAAAATAAGCAACAACAATCAGCCTAGTTAGCTATTAGTTTAACGGTTATCGTTGTCAACCAAGCAAGTATGTAATGCGGTGTTGAGTTCCGCCACTCAACACTAAAACAATGTCTTTAATATAATTCAACAATATCTTAAAATAATAACAATGTCTTTAAATAATTCAGCGGGAAGTGAAATCGTGTCTTAATACCAAGTTCCAAGGTTCCCTCTGCCTACACTGCGGCCTGCTTAAATATTATTTAAAATGAATAGCATTGAGACCAGTAAACTATTAGCTTACCGGTTATATGTACCTAATATTGATATGTTGGATAAAAGTGGTTAAGATGCTGCCTTTTTATATTCCACTTGATGCAGAAGATAAATCAAACTTGCTCACGAGAGTTCTGTACCAATTTCATGATCGTAAGTCAACAAGAAGTTCAAGTTAACAGGAACCTTAAGAGTTGATTAACTTAAATTTGTGGGTTAAAATTTGTAATTAGAAGTGTATTGTTGATTTAAATTTTCGTAAAACACTTAATGAATTTTAATAAAATATTTGTATATTATAAAATGTATTTATGTTTAAATAATGTATGGATATATAATAATAATTTATCTACATAGCTAAAGGTTCACGCATCACTTTATTTATTTTATTTTTTCTTCTCCAGCTTCTCGTTGTATCCCGCATATATAAGGGTAAGCAGAGGGGCCCTAGTTTTAAGACACTCCGTTCCTCACTGTCCGCCGGATTTTCGAGGTATTGTTGAGTGGCGGAACTCAACGCCACTATTGTTCATTGATAGCCAAGTAATGAAAATGATAGTAATGAAAATATTTATAAATAATAATTAACTCCCCCGAGTGTTACCGAACCCACAACCATCGCATTACACCCACATGCTAGGCTTCTTTATAACATATAAATTATAAATATACTAGTATATGTGATAGTAATAAATCACAATAGGTACTGTAGGAAGCCTTCTGCTTCACTAGCCGCGGTCTTTTAATGTGCCTCCCGGGGATTTGAAGTGGCTTCAGCTGAAAATCGAAAATTACGCTCTGAAATTGCTTTACGTAGCTTATATGTAAATGTATAAATGAAATGTTCACTATTTCGTATTTAATATAGGTTAGAGCTATTATTAGTGCCAATATATTTCTATGTGTATGTTATATTGGCAAGAACTATTATATTTTTTTTTCTCGTTTTCCAACATAAGCTATTCAACAACACTATGGATATTATGTGCGGCTTCGCCCGCGTTACCAAGTGGAAATAACCTAGAGTTGTGTATGACACATGATACGAGTACATTCAAAGTGCCCGAAGCAACTCTGACCGCAAATCCAGTGAATTACATCGATGATCAACGATTAAAGTGATGTAATAGCCGATATCGTTCTCTATAAATGGAGGATTCAATTTTCAATTGAAAAAAATCTTGCTTTATAAATTCTAATTAGAATCAATAGTTTCTGAGATGAACGCGATGAGTCAAACCATTTTTGTTCAGCTTTACAATGTTAGTATTGATTCATATAAAAAACTGAAAAGATAAGATTTCTAAGAAATAATTTTCTTACAAGATCGCAGATTTTCAACTGCATTGTTAAATGAATTTTTTAAGTAATTATTTTTATACTGCATATAACAGGGTAGGGAGAGGGAATCTAGTGATAATACTATCCGTTGCCCACTTCCCGTCAAATTTTAATATTTTTTCACTATCGTTCGTATTGAGTATACGAATAAAAAATCTAATGTTGGATATAAAATTCGAGAATTTTGAGAGAGAATGGAGAACAGGTTTTTTTTACAATTTATTGCTTCTGTTGCTTTTTATATGCTAAATACAGCATAAGAAATAAAAATAAAAACTATATTTTACAATTTCAATAGCCAATTCTAGTTTAATAAAATTGGCCGTGTTTCAGAAAGGGCGTGGACGGCCAGGATTGCGTCTTGCGGGCAATCTGCGAGGCGGCACAATACTCTGTACACGAGGAGGCACTTGTGGGGGAGATCATGCATATATTGCTGACGTGAGCTAATGTTTATTTTAAATTTAGTTATTATAAATAAATGTAAATTATATGACGTTAGTGTCGGTTCAAATTTATTTTTTATTGTCTATTCCTTTTGGTTCACACTTTTTAGAGAGAACGAAGTCACTACATAGCTCTTTCGTCTTGTTCCACTGTCAACATCTTCATAAATCCCATAATTTTTTTATTTATATTTAAAAACGATATTGCTTTCACGCATAAAATACTGTCAGAATAATGGGTAGAGCCGAAAAAAAAAGAAAAGTTATTTATATGAAATGATTAATTGTTATTTTGTTTAGCATAACATATACAGTAATCGGTATCACGCTGTATCCCGTTAAATATCGTTTCTTCGACAGGGAATCATATCCACAACCGGTCGCACGATATACCATGTGCCACGACTGGTAATAATTTTAGTATAGATATAGATTAGTACGGACATATTACATCGTTTCCAACAAGCTACTATCCTGGTTTTATTTTAATAAAACCAGATATACATGGTATGTATGTATGTTCAATACAAACATTCGAATTGTATTTCAAGTTTCAATATCGGTTAGACACGTTTCTCATCGCGCCACTGTGCGACAGTAAATTCAGTACTTCCCTTGTACAGCAAATGTAATAGGAAAAAAATATACACGTGTAAAAATCGCTTTTTATATAGACTATATCGATAGACTTCAATTAAATTATCTATCCTAAAGGCAAATTATAAATTGTATATTATAGACCGTCGTTGCATAGTGTTTATAGCGTCTTAAATGCTGCGGTTCTGGGTTGCATGCTCATTCGGGGGATTATATTATTTTTATTTTCTCGTTCTAATAACAATCAAAAAGCGGCGTTGAGTTCCGTCTTTTCCTCATGGAGTATCTTAATATTAAATTCCCTGTTGTGTGCGGGATACGGTGTGAAACTAATTTAATAACAAATTGTCATGTGTGGTCTTTTCTATTTTATTTTCTTTACAAGGGAAGCTCTGAATTTACGCGAACCTACAATAGTTGCATTAAATGCAACTGAGAGAACAATGCGGCAGATGAATCATATCGTATTAAACGTAACGCCCCCCACTTTCCCCCGAATTCAGAGAGAAGAAATGAAAACATTAAATATTTCATTTCACGGAGTGGGAATCGAATCCACAACCTGACGGGTTTAAAGTAAAACGCTTGTAAATGCTGAATGGACTGGCCTTAATCATATCATTTATTAAATAAAAAAAATATCCCGCACACAGCAGGGTAGGCAGAGGGAACCTAGTGTTAAGACACTCCGTTCGCCACTTTCTGCCGAATTTTGGAGGCATTGCGTGCTGAGTGGCAGAACTCAACGCCGCGCTTTGCCACGACACCAGAACGAAGAAATGGAAATATAAATTTAATTAAATATTTCATCTCCTCGAGTGGGGATCGAACCCACAACCAATCGGTTTACAGTCACACTTTGTGCCACTGCGCCACGACTGGCCTCATATCATTAACTTATTAATAAATTAAATTATGTAAATAACTTAATTTTCACAAACAGAATTAACACTAGTGACTTGCGAATCAAGAGTAACTTATTAAATTAATGAATAAGAGATTAGCTTCTTGGAGCGTCGACAACTTGGAATTATATAAAAATTCACAAAATAATTTAAGCTATGAGCAGTGCCGTAGTAAATAAAACCGGCCAAGTGTGAGTCGGAATAGCGCACGATGGGTTTCGTACAATTATTGATAAAAATGAACAATAAATTAAGTTTGGTATATCGGAGCACCCCTTAAATATGTATTTTAGTCTGTTATTTTTGTATTTTTAATGTTATAGTGGCACTAGAAATATAATAAAATCTTTTTAAAACAAAAACAAATTTTTATTTTAAGACTTATAAAAGCGCAATACATTAAAAAATAATTCAACCAGATATCAAACCTGCTACCATTCCGAATAGAAGTACTAAAATATACTAAATCACAAGCAAAATAGTATTGCAATAGTCTAGAGCTTCACACAATTCCCTCAGCATGTGTATATTTTATCGTCTTCACTTTGTGGTGTAGTGGTGTTAGGAACACAATGCTCGTCTTTTAGTCTTATAAAGGATTGTGTTGTGTGTGATGCGGTATTTGTGTGTGATTTTGTTTAATAAAATATAATTTAACAGAAGACATACAAAGGAAAACTGGGAACCTAGTGTTTAGTTAACACTTAATTCCTGCTAGGATTTGCGTTTCCCCATTTTCGTCGAACTCTGGAGACATTTCGTGTAAAATGGCGGAGCTCAACGCCGCGCTTTGTCTCGTCGACGACGAGATCGAGAAAATGAAAATATTAAATATTTCACTGCCTCGACTGGGAATCGAACTCGCACCCTGTTACGTTAAAGTCACACGCATGTGGTTCTGCGTCACGACCGGCCTATTAATCATAATATGAAGACTTGAATTAGCTGTTAAGTTCTCTAAGCTATCACAATCTTTAATATAGAAAACATTATATTTTATTCACAATTTCGAGATAATGTGGAGAAATTCACGTTGAAACATTTATAATTCATACTTTTATTCTTGGCTCAGCGGTATGCAGGATGACAGCGTTACGTGATTCTCATGTTTTCGGTAGCTTCCTTATAGAGTTATTGCTTATAGAATAGTAATTTGTTGTGATTTTTTTGGATATATGTATATGTTTGTTTTGGTTAAATATTTTTTTATATATTTTAAAGTACCACTTTAAACGTGTCATAAATATCATAAATAAAAGAACCGGACCAGTTCGACTTGGTCTCGCCCACCTAGGGCTCTGTATCAATTTAAAGATTGTAAGTTAAAGACAAATACAACTTACAAAAGTAAAAAGTTCACAAGTGGACAACCAAAGTTATGCACTCATATGAAACTAGAATTATAAGTTGGTATATTTTTTTTATATTCCTATTTCTATAGCGAGTAAATTAAAATATATCATATTTTATTTCAATGAGTTGGAATAGAACCTACAACTTGTCGCGCCTTAGAGTCACACGCTGTTTTTGCGCCCCCACTGGCCTCAATTACTGTTTGCCTGTAATATAAATATATATTTCCATTCTTTTTATTTTTTCTTTTATTTGTACTGTAAGTTCTCACTTCTTGCCAAATTTCAAATTATAGGTCGACTGGAAATACTGAATAAATTATAACGCGATGAATAAAATTGACAAATTTAATTTCCTGAGTGTATGCACACATTTTGTATAAAATGAACTACAAATTTAAGTTTGTAATGATTTTTTTATTCTATGAAATACGTATAAATTTTCACTTTTAGGATTTTCCCCTTTTTTGTATTGTTCTTACTTTATGCCAAATTTCATAACTATAGGTCTGTAGGTAGGAATAAGTATCCTGTAGGTTTTGATTGTGTTGATTAAGAAGTTTGATATTTTTCTGTGCTTCGAAGGCACGTAGACTTTAATATTTGATATTAATTATCAACTTGATACCTTCACGCTATCTCTTGAAAAATGGTGTCGACAAACGGACAGATGGACAAGAAAGTGATCTTATAAGGGTTCCGTTTTTCCCTTTTGAGGTACGGAACCCTAAAAATAAGAAAAGAAAAATTTAATAAACTTGAACTTGAGTTGATGATTAATAATGAGATTGCATCCCAAATAAGTTGATTTTACGATTTTACGTTTTATTTGTCTACTAGAGCGGGGAAATAAAAATAGTTTTAGATATAAATAAATATTTATATCTAAAACTATTTTTATTTATAAAATTATGGTTATACGATCATGGAGAAAATGAAAATTCACTTCCTCTATGATCGTATAACCATAATTTTATGAATATTTAAGTAACAAAAATAACACTCAAAAATATAGCATTTTATAATAAAAACTAGAAAAGCACCGTTTATATTTGCAGCGTATTCCACAGCCCTCGATTCACGTTCTATATGTACATTTTCCTTATCGAAGACTACAATTTTTTCTATCAAAATATATCGTGTAGTTCTACGAATTGCTTTATATAAACTGGTGCCTTGTATACAGATATTGATATACAGTTTGCTATGCTTTTACATTTTATACTTTTGTATGTGAGTTTTGTATATAAATCCCAATAGTGAAAAAGACAAATAGAAAATGTTCATATTTCTTACTTATATAGTCAGTTTGTTTTATAAATAAATTATTAATACATTGTACTTTGAAACTAACATTAACTTGGAGGCTTCGTCCAATTAGTTGAATGGAAAAAACATATTATATAACCTCAATAATTATTTTTCAATTTAATCCTACATTAGTTCCTGAGATTGACGCGATCAATCAAAACAAACTCTTCACCTTTATAATATTAGTATAGATTATTATTACGAATTATTATAGTATTTAATATAGGAATAACTCAAACGTTTTACTGTGAGTAACACAATATAACTTATTTTGAGTATGTTAATACATATTTACATCATGTTTTCTTTGAGTTTTCTGATTGTCTAAAGTTTCTAAAGTGACTCTGCTTTTTAAAGCATGAAATGCTGATTTATTAAAGAAGAAATATCAAAAATCAAATCAATCAGCTTCACGCACACAGCAGGGTAGGCAGAGGGAACCTAGTGTTAAGATACTCCGTTCCTCACTTTCTGCCGAATTCTGGAGGCATTGCGTGTTGAGTGGCAGAACTCAACGCCGCGCTTAACCTCGTCACCAGAGCGAAGAAATGGAAATATAAATTTAAGTAAATATTTCATCTCTCCGAGTGGGAATCGAACCCACAACCAGTCGGTGTTACAGTCACACCTGGTGCCGCCGCGCCACGACTGGCCTCAAAGAAGAAATATATGTATCTAATATTTTTTTTGGAGTAAAAAGATCATAAATTATTCCTGGAAGAAATGTATCCTTTTTATTCTTTGTTACACAAAATATATATTTTTTTATTTACACCCTTAATTCAAAGAACAAATAAGTACGGATTGTTTTAGCAATAGTTATTTTAGTGTAGCTACATTTCTTTAAAATTTTTTTTTCGTTCCCTATTAGGACACTCGTTGCCGTCGTCGTTCCGCCGAATTTTGAAGGCATTGCGTGTTGAGTGGAAAATATGAAGCGGCCATTGTCGCATTTATTCTGTGTAAAAGGGGATGATTAAGGGTTCGATTCCCACTCCGGGAATGAAATATATTTTTTTTGAATAAGAGAAAGGTAAAAAGAATAAGAAAGAAATTTTTCTTACTAACTAAAATTCCACAAGTTAACATGCAATCTCCCAAAAAAAATTATAAAGAAAGGAACGGCGTACCCTCTGCTTACCCTCCTCTTAGCGGGATACAACGTAAACAAAAACAATATTATTAAGATTTTTTTCAATATTTATAATGTAAGCGTGTTTCATATATAATTTCAGACCAGATTACGGCCACTCGCCATTCGAAGAGGACGATCCAGATTGGACGGAAGCTATGTCGATATACAAGGACGCAGCCACCGCCGGACGCCAGATGTTTGACTGCGGTTATATATACAGTGGCTGTCCGCAAGGACAAGGCGTACTGGACTTGGTTACGACGCTTCGTGATGAATAAACTGCTTGATTGTGTAGCGGATTCATTTTCTGTTTCATTTTATTTTCTTTTCTTTCAAATTATCGGTATTTATCTCCGTTTCTTTGCTCTGACGGTGAGGCAAAACGCCGCGTTGAGTTCCACCGCTCAGCATGACGAAAAGACACTCCGTTTTTCGCTTTTGTCTGATGGCAGTTAAGAAAGTTTGGATACTATAATTTTAATATAAAATCAACGTTAACTTTATGCAGTTAATAAATATTTAATTGATCAAGATAACGTTTGAAATAAATTAAAATAAAATGAGTAATGCTTATAATACAGATTTTTCTGAAGAAACGGAAATACTTAAATAACAAGAGCTCAAAAAAATTTAAAAAATTTTCAAAAAATTTTACCAATTTCAAATAAAAAATTAATGGTAACCAATTTAACATTCGATGCCATCTAGATATAATTACGTCTAGACGGAATGTGAAACGGAGAATCTTAATACTAGATTTCTCCTGCCTATCCAGATACATGTAATAAAATATAAAACTGTTTTTATTTAAGCTTAACTTACAGCAGCAGCATCGAGGCCGTTGTAGCGCAGGAGCACAAGCCTGTGATTGTAAGCATGATGATTGTAGATTCTGTTCGCATTTAGGGCAATAAATTATTCAATATTTCCATTTATTTGCTCCGATAAGAAGACAAATCGCGGTGTTGAACTCCGCCACTCTATACGCAATGCCTCAAAAATTCAGCTATTAGTGAAGAACGGAAATGTTTTAATGAGAATGGAGTGTCGTATCTGTATTGAAGCGAATATCTAAGAATTAGTTACAACATATGGCCTATACTAAGTGTTCGAGGTAACTTAAACCTCAATACAGCGGGTTACATCGAAACGATTAACATGATGAATATAGTCTTCAATCGTCCTCGATAAATGAACTATCCAACATAAACATGTCAATTCGAACTAGTAGTTTCTAGGATAAGAGCGTTCAACCAAACAAACAGCAGACAAATTTTCAATGTACTTGCATACAGCATGGCAGGCAGAGGAAGCCTAGTGTTAAGACACTCCACTCCCCTCTTTCTGCTGAATTCTGGAGGCGTGGTGAGTGGCGACATTCAACGCCACGTTTTGCCTCGATACCCGAGGGATGAAATGAAAAGGTTAAATATTTCATTTCCTCGAGTAAGAATCGAGCCCACAACCAGTCGATTTTACAGTCACATTTTGTGCCCCTGCGCCACGACTGGCCTCTAGCTAGTCAATACTAGTTAATATATCGACCACCCCTCAATATGCACAAGGCGTATCGTCCATAAGCTCGTAAAACACTTTGTTGTATGGAACATCACTTCAGTAAATTAAGTGCGTCTCACACCCGAGTCACGCGCCAGCACTCTCAAAGGTCACCGCAGACTAAAGTTAAAGATAAAGTTTCTTATAGTTACTGGTGGAGTTTAACAGCGTTCACTAAATGTGTGTAATTGCTTGTGTTTGTATGGAAATGTTGAGTTAAATAATGTTTTGTATGATTAGAGATTGTATGTTACATACATTAATTAATATGTTGGGCTGTAGGTTACGTAGTTAAAAAGTATTAAATAAAAAGAAACTTGTGTTAGCTCGCTCAGTAGATTATATATATACAATATTTTTCTAGCTTTATACAGTGTTCTACACTTAGCAGGTTAGGCACAGAGGTAACCTGGGAACCTAGTGGTGGTACTCTGTTCCCATTAAGCCGAATTCTGAAAGCAATGTGTGTTAAGTTGCGGGACGCCCAGAGCGAGGAAATTAAAATATCTAATATTTCATTTCCTCCAGTGGGGACGGGACCCACAACCTGTCACGCACTAGTGGCCATGTGTGCCAGAACTGGTCTCAATTTGTGGTACTTTTCAGCAATTTTCTCATAGTTAGAATGTAGGCAGTTAATTTAGTATTACACTCTAACCTTTCCTTTTTATAAATAAAAAAGGAGTAAAGACCGGTGTATGTACATATGTATATACTTAAAGGTTCAAATCAGAACAAACAGAACCAAAAATGTTATATATACATATAATGGTTTTAACATTAGACTTGTAGATATTGTTTTATATTTAATTTTAATAGAAAAAAATAAATAAACGCATAGACTAATAGAAAATAAATCCAACGCGAATTGGAACCTGCTAACGTCGTTTTCAAACATTCTAAATATACAACGATAATGTAGGATGCTTTCAAAATACAAAACATATTTAAAACTCGTGTCTGCAAAGATCCTGCGATAGACGTACCGTTTTGCCATTTTATGGTACTGCATAGTGCAGAAAATTTTATAGCTTCTAGACACATGTATGTAAGTATGTACGTACATATATGCAGAATATCGATACCGTTTAGTTAAAGTATATTGACATTTGTGAAAATAACATATTAAAATAATAGTTGCCTCAAGTAACTTGTTGTTTTTAAGGCGCACAGTGACGTGCGACGGTTGTCGATTCGATTGTCATTATAAGAAGTGAATTATTTTAATTTCCTAGTTTTGTTAACAAGACGGCGGGAATTATTTTTTGGTCATTGAATTTTGGAACTAAAAATGACTGAAAATTTAAACTAATGAGCGAATTTATTGGAAAAGTTGTGTTTTATTTTTTTGGAAAAAAATATTAAAATTTGAACACATCGGGATTTGAATCCCCGCCTCTTCAAAACCGTTTAGTCGCTCTGATCACAAAACCTACATACACACGTTTCAAATTTCTGTTACCCAAAGATAATAGTTAATGTTGTTAATGTTATTGTCAGTAGATAAGTATCAGTTGGTAAGAGAAAATTCTATTTATTAAAGAAGAAAATTCTATTTGTTAGAAAGAATATGTTCCTCTCGTCATAACGTTACGTTCAATCAATATTTTCGTTTCGTTTATATAAAAAAAAAAAATCAAAGCTTCACGCCGTATTCCGCATACAGCAGAGTAGGGAACCTAGTTCTAACACTCCGTTCCCCACTTTTTGCCGAATTCTGGAGGCATTGCGTGTTGAGTGACAGAACTCAACGCCGTACTTTGCTTCGACACCAGAGCGAAGAAATAGAAATATAAATTTAAGTAAATATTTCATCTCTTCGTGTGGGGATCGAACCCACAACCAGTCGATTTTGCAGTCACACTTCGTGTGGGGATCTAACCCACAACCAGTCGATTTTGCAGTCACACTTCGTGCGGCTGCGCCACGACTGGCCTGGTTTTTATGTGTTTTCTAAAAATATTTATCTTTCATAAATAATAAATAACACATCACAAATATTGAAAAAAAATCTATAATTCCTATCTAGGATTTGAGAATGTATAAACCACAACAAGCCCACTAACCTAAAACCATCAAAAATGAAATTATTTATCGACCAATATATTAATGTCATTACTGCAATATCACGACCGATCATCCCAGGAGTAAACGTGAACAGTCAGCTTGGGATTATAATGATTTTAATCATTTATTAGAGAACGTTCATTTTATAGTACTGTCGTTGACTGTCGACCCAATACTGCTAGAATTATCTAATTTAGTAGAAATTAATATTGGTTTACGTTTTTTATGCACGTAGCTTCACTTTTTATTCCGGGTAAGGTAGACAAGGTCCCAATTTTCAAATAATTTTTATGTTTATTCTTATGTTTTCATTATTGCACAGTCCGATCTGCATTATTCGATAATTTGAGATAGTTAATAATATAAATAATCAATGTTTTTTTAAGACCTGTCGTGGCGCAGGGGTACAAGCGTGTGACGGTAAACGCTATAGGTTGTGAGTTCGATTTCCTCTCGAGGAAGTTAAGTATTTAATATTTTCACTTCGTGTTATGGTATTGATGCAAAGTGTGGCGTTGAGTGCCACCACTCAACAGTAATGCCTCCAGAATGCACCGGAAAGTGGAGACTCGAAGTGTCTTAAAGGGAACTGAGTTTCTTATTACTATTTTTTTAACATTTTTGTGTTATTGTTATTTCAGTATAAAAAAATAGCTAAAGTAAAAAGTAAGAATTGATTGAAGGTATTGCTTAGTGTTCAGAGCGCCTGGTTGGTTTTCAGGAGGCGGGTGTTCGAGTCCCGCTACTTCCAAATTTCTATACATTGTCTAAAAAAATATTTTTCTTTCTTATGTGCGGAATAACACTTTAAAAATGTTAAAAATATTAAATAAATAGAATTCTAGCGTTTAAAAATTCGACGTAGCCTGATCAGAACGTATGAAAAAAGAAGTATCGAAGAAGTCGGGGAAGTGAACCATTTTCATTTCTCCGCTCTGGCAAGACGTAGCGTTGAATTTCGAAAAGTGGAGAATGGAGTGTCTTAACACTATGCTTCTTTTATCCTTTCTGCTATATAGGAAAAAAAAATTATTTTCTATAATATTTAAGGGACATTTTAATTAAAAAGAACTGCTATAATTTATTAAAAATATTTTATTATTACAGTCTAGAGATCAGTATATGGCAAAATTTCTAATATCGAAAAGGGACACGACCTGATTGATAGCTCACATCCATCGTCCCTGATGCTGTGCCATTTGTCCGTTGCTGATGATTGTTGCCTAGAAATACATAAAACAAGATAAATTCAATTTCATCCGAATTGCCGTTTTGGTGACGTGGGATTTTTTTCATGTCAGAATCTGTTTTTATAGGCTTTTGTTACTTTTTTGATAGATATGTTGTGTATTCTGGTCTGTTAAAGTGTTTAAGTGATTATATTTTTTCTTTTCAACAATAGCTGTTGTGTTAATAATAGTTAACTTTTTTTAAATGATCTCCACGCTGTATCCCACACACGGCGGGGTAGGCAGAATGAACTTATTGTTAAGACAATCCGCATCTCCCTTTCCCGAATTCTAGAGCATTGCGTGTTGAGTGGCAGAACTCAACGCCGCGCTTTGCCTCGACACCAGAGCGAAGAAATGGAATATTTAATTAAATAAATATTTCATCTCCTCGAGTGGGGATCGCACCCAAAACCAGTCGGTTTTACAGTCACACTTTCTGCCGATGCGCTACGACTGGCCTCTTTTTTTAATTAATCATAAATACATATGAATATTTATATCTACAATCACCCAGCCTAGTTTCGGCGTTAGATTCCGTTGCCTATTATGCAATATCTTAGAAAGAAAAGAACGGAGACACATTTCACATTCTCTTTTCGATTCAGGAAAAAAGGCAAAATACACATAAAAATATTTGAAAAAGCATTTAAAATAATAAAATATGAATGTAATTATTACCTAAAAATAATTTTGAGCATTTTGTTATATATTCCCTTTGGATCATCCATTTGGTTAACCTCACATATTGTCCGACGGACACAATGGAAGCCATTTAAACCATTTCTGAAATACCATTGATTTATATTTAAAATTGAAGATTTATTAGCCAAAAATAGATTATATTTTAAAAAGTCTTTTGCTAGAGAATATTGTATTTACGATATACTGTCAAGATTTTTTTTTATTTCTATATAATATACCTATATAGATATGCTACTTATAAATAACACATTTTATCACATATGAATTAAATATATATATATTATAGTACATTTCTTACCAAAATTTGAATTATATGGAAAATCTTAATTTAATAATAATAATTGATACTATAAAGAAACTTACTTATTCAATAAAACTTCCATAGCTTGATACGTACTTCGCCTATTGAAGTGGTGGTACGGATGGAAAGAATCTGGTGGTTCATCCCAATTCATACGAAAACCCAATGCCTGCGCGAATATTTGGTTCCAGGGAACCATGTTGGCTTTAAAATTAAATCGCACCTTAAATTTGAAAAACATTTCACATTTCACATTTCATGAAATTAATAATTTTTTTTTTCTTAATGTTGTGTCCCGTATAGCAGAAAAAGCAGAAAGATCCTAGTATAAAGACACTCCGTTCCCTACTTTCTGCTAAATGTGCGAGACATTAGGAACACACTCAAAATCAGGAATTTTTAAATTTTCTTACTTGGACTAGAAAAAAAGACTTATATTTCATTTCCCCTGGTAAACAAAATGCAGTGTTAAGTTCCGCCACTCAACACACAATATTTTGAAAATTGGGCGGTGCATGTCGAACAGTGTCTTAACATTAGGTTCTCTCTCCTCGCCTTGCTATATGCGAAAATTTAAAAAAAAAAATCTATCTAGGTTAACATAGAAATATAGATACACCAACAAAATAAACTTTTAATTAACTAATATTTTATGTACAAAAGTAACAGCTACTTACGAAGAAACGTGATATATTTCTGAAGCTTAAATACCGCCTCGGCCTGTGCAATTTACCACCACCATCACTAATGTCTGTTATTACAAAAACTATAAAATACAGGTAAAACACTAAAATAACATGGTAAAATTTGTCCATTATATTGTTTTTATCGACTTATTTTATCATATATCAGCTCTCATTTGGATCTCTTCTTCCTTCAATTTTCCATTTCAAATGAATATCTGTTTAAAATGTTGATACTGTAAGAGTGAAATATTATTCATTAGAAATGTACTTGTCACATGTTTTTAAGTCAGAGCATTTGCTCTATTTGGTTGTATGTACGAATAACCAGTTTGTCAGTTTGTATTCAATTTTTTTTTTGTTTTATATATAAAAAAATATTTATACCATGTCCGAAATTAAAGTGAGTGTAACGTGACGGTTGTGGGTTTGATCCCCAATCGAGGGTATGAATTTATTTATAATTTTATTTCTTCGTGGTGAACGTAGTGTCTTAGTACTGGGTTCCCTCTGCCTACCCTGCTGTGTGCGGGACACCGTGCATTTATACATTGTGTCGTTATTTCATAAAAAGAGATATTATAATTACTTAAAACTTCTCATTAGTTAACAAAAGCAGCTAAAAAAAGTGATAGCAGTAGTTAAAAAAGTACTTTCTCATTAGTGAAATAAAATATTTTATTTGAGTTAACGTTCAAAAACTATTATTATTAAATATTATTTTATAAGGAATAAAAAATATTATTTAAAAATAATAATTCTACCTACTATTACAAATTCACTTTGAACTAAGCGAGTAATCATACAAAATCTTTACAAGTAAAACCATGTTGTTATATAGTATGTAGAATAATAAATATTACGGTATTGATGACGTGTTATGTTTGACTTCTGATTATTGCTGAAGTGAGGGCTTCTAACGGGATCGAATCTAGTTTTGTCAAGTTTTGGAGACCTGTTTAGAGTTAACCAATATGTTGGCTCAAAAATTTTTCTGTAAAATTTTGGAATTGATTATACAACGATATATAAGACTATTGTGGTTGTTAGTTCATTTCTCCGCTCTGATAACTTCTCTGTAAACTTAGCAGAGCATTGTCCAGCAGATTAAAAATTAAAAAAGCCAATTTCTATATTCAATGATAGATTTTAACAATAGTTCTGGCGTTTTTATTGAAAAAAAGTTATTTAAAAATGATCTAACTAACTAACTTCCCTTGGCAGATCATTTTTTTGAAAATAAAGATTGGGGCGAGTTCTGCACACATCGGGATGAGTAAAATAGTGCCTGATCATTCTTAACAACAGTTTTGTTGTTTTCACGTAGAAAAAAAATTAACAGTAAAGTAGGTAGTCATTTCAAACATAAATAAAAACACACTCAGAAGCGGGAACTCTTCTTTTTTTTTTATAAAATATAAGTTCTATTATATAAAGCCTATTTAAGAAGTAAGATTCGTGTAAAAATGTCAGGAGTACATAGTTGAAAATTCGATTTGTTGAAAAATATTAATTGAAATTTTTGAAACAAAAACAGTAGTTTCAAAAATTGATAGTATTGTGCTCATAAGCTGTAATTCTTCATTTTTCAGCAGGATATATGTAGGTCTATGATCTTTAGCCTGAAAGACCAGAACTCAGAAAAAGCTGCCGGCAGAACATAGTCGAATATATAAAATGTTTATGATCTAAATCACTATTTACGTTATTCTCTATGTGAAATGTTGTATGGGCCATGGTCACCATATTAGTATTTATTATTATGTTTAAGATTTACATAATTGTGTAATTACTAAAAATAAATTAGCTTCACGCTGTATCCCGCACACAGCAGGGTAGGCAGAGGAAACCTAGTGTTACGACACTCCCTTTCCCATTTTTTGCCGAATTTTGGAGGCATTGCGTGTGGAGTGGCAGAACTCAACGCCGGCCGTCTGATGGCGAAGCAAAACGTTGCCTCGACACCAGAGCGAAGACAATGGAAATATAAATTTAAGTAAATATTTCATCTCCCCGAGTGAGGATCGAACCCAAAACCAGTCAGTTTTACAGGCACACTTTGTGCCACTGCGCCACGACTGGCCCCCAATTACTACATGTAGTAATACTCTGGTGATTACTACATGTACTAAATATCTACTAAATAATGTATTTTGATTTTGAGTAGCAGAAGCTTCTGAGAGGGCAAAGAAAATAAGATTATTTTTTAATTGCAAATAGATATAAATCAGAAAAGAGAATTAAAAAACAATTAAAGCGTATACAATTTTTTTAATGAACTGAACTGAACTGAACAAAAAAAACTGATTACTGAATTATGCAAACATACCTAAAGTATCTTCTCGTTTTATTTCTTATCACCAACAAAGAATACCTTAAACTTTAAATAGTGTTTCTAAAATAGTAATTAAATGAATTTCTTGCATCACCGAATGAATACTACTTTATTATTTTGAACTTCCTATTTTTAAGCCGGTTAATAAGCTAATTTACGTGAACTATTCTTTCAATCGTAAAATTTAATGTTACAAAAACGGAAAGCTACACATAAGTTGTAGCTATAAGTAGACTTATTTAATTTAGAATTAACGACTTTTTCCATACTTGCTTAACCCTCATTTAAAGCATATTAGGTTGAATATACAGGATGGTGTTAATACTTGTTTTTGACTACTCAACACCACGTTTTTCCTCGACGTCAGAACGAAGAAGTCAAAATATTTATGTGTTTTCGTGAGTGGGGAACTGATCTCGTAAAAGATATATATATATATATATATATATATATATATATATATATATATATATATATATATATATATATATATAAAATAAATGCTTAAAATATGATTGGGGCCAGTCTTGGCGCAGGGATACAAAGTGTGACTGTTAATAGACTGGTTGTGGGTTCGATCCCCACTCGAGGAGATGAAATATTTACTTAAATTTATATTCCATTTCGCTCTGGCGTCGAGGCGACGCGCGGCGTTGAGTTCTGCCACTCAACACAATGCCTCCAGAATTCGGCAGAAAGTGAGGAACGGAGTGACTTATCTCTAGATTTCCTCTGTCTACCTTGCTGTGTGAAGGATACAGCGTAAAGCTGGTTTAATTTATTTAAAATATGAATTTTAACAGAACACCCTATGTAAAATTTATAACGGTGTAGTATGTTTGTGGATCGTGATTAACATTTAAAATATTATCCGCAGCTGAGGATAGGCTAACACATTTAGTTTAGTCCCAAAACTTTACCCAGAAAGTATTTGCTAAATATGCTTTAGTAAAATCTTTTGTTAAACAATTTTTCATGAAAATGGGTGCTTATAAACATTTTTCAAGTTTTCTCTTGTTAGTTATTATAGTTTTTTGTCAATCCCAAGCGAACGAAGATATTAATGGTTCTAATATAAACAATGATACAAGAGTATTATCTCGAAGAAAAAGATTTATTATCTTTCCCGAAGGCAGCTCTCTCCAGTTGGGTAAGAAATATACGAATTGTTTTTGTAAATAAGTGTATAATTTATATTGTTATAGAGAACGTTATTTGATATTTTAATGCAATTAATTAATTGGTTTGGTGCTTCTATTTGAAAGTCGTTTTAAATATTTTTGACATTGATTCACTAGTGTACAATAAAGTCTTAAAAAAATGTTTTCACAGCAATATCTCACAAGTAGGCAAAACATAGAAAACAGTGTCTCAACACAAAAAAAAGCTTTAACTAACAATACGAGTATGTATGTTAGCTTCTATTCATTATTTTAAAATTCCAGTCTTTTGTACAACATATCCTGCGTTATCAGCCATCGGCGATATACTTTTATGGGGGAACACGGCTGCCTTAGCGTACGAGCTCCCACAAGATCCATATTCACCGTTTAATCATAGAGCAGACCCCCTTCACAGGAGGGTGGATACGAAAACCTTATACTTTACAGACTATGATGGCAAAATCGTACATAAGCAACCTTATAAGAGGTAATAATATTATTTAAGCAGTGGCGGGATTATATTCGGCTCAAAGGACTAAATTTTATTTTTAAGTATTTTCAATATTGTCAGCTTCACGCTGTATCCCGCACATAGCAGGATAGGCCGAGGGAACTTTGTGTTACGACAATCCGTTCCGTCGAATTTCGGAACTCTACGCCTTACTTACCGTCGAATTTCGGAACTCTACGCCTCGTTTTGCCTCGACATCAGAGCGAAGAAATTGAAATATAAATTTAAATAAATATTTCAATTCCACGTATGGGGATCGAATCTACAACCACTCCAGTCAAACTGTGTGCTCCTGCGTCATAACTGTGGCGTATAATATGTTATTTTAGCTTTTCGATAGCCCTGTGGCCATCTAAAAGCTAAAATAACGTATTACATACAAGCCTGTAGCATTAGTAATATTAGTATTTAATGGGAATGAGGGCTTTGAGCTCAGGTCTCACTAATTCCTGGTAAAACAAACCACGATCGATACAAAACGGAAGGAAAATTGATTATAAGCACATAAATGTTCTCTTTGCCAATGCCTCAAAATGAAGTATGATGTATGAAGATGTATGATATTAGCATTTCTTAACTAAGTTTATTTTCACTTAACTATGTATAGAAATAACACGTACGATAAAACTCAGTTATATTTTAACAAGTATGTAGTTACAAAGAGGTTTGCAATTTTACTTTTGTTTACATTGTCCGATAAATCTCTAATAACAAAATCGTTGTCAGGGTGTTTACAAACAAGAAAAAGTGTGCTTTCAATACCGAATAGTGATCCGTATAATATCAATTTTCAACTTTATCACAATGCAATAAAGTTGAAGTTCCATTGGGAATATATTTAAATATTCTCCACGTATTTCAGAAAATTCATAGTAAATCCAGCGTTTGCGAAGCGTAGCGCGGACGAAATGGTATCACCAGAATTTAAAATAGATAGAAAACAGATGCACGAGTCTCAATACACACGAGACTTTTTGGAAGGCGGACAATCGCGACGCTTTCACAGAAGTAGTCGCGCGAGCCTTTACCAGCGCGTAGAGATGCTTTTACAAGGGTAACTTTTTTTATATATCTTTATGTAACTTTTCTAATATTATTTAAATAATTATATGAATGTATGAAATATTTTCTTTTCAGCTTCACGCTGTATCTTGTATGTAGCAGGGTAGGCAGAGGGAGGCTAGTGTTATTATACTTCACTTTCCACTTTCCCAAATCTGGAGGCATAGTTTGTTAAGTAGCGGAGCTCAACGCCGCTCTACGTCTCGACACCAGAGCGAAGAAATAAATGTATTAAATATTTCGTTTCATAGAGTGGGGATCGAACCTGCAACTTGTCGCCGTTACAGACATTCGATTGTCCTTTTGCGCCACGACTGGCCTCATGAAATATGATAAAGTATTTGTTTTAAAAGATTTATTGATGAAAAAGATTTATTATTATAAAAAAAAAAACATAGCGTGATTTGAATTCGCTCTACGAAGGTTAATCCATCCAAGCGCGTTAAGTTTCAGAACTCAATAATTCGTACAATAAGTTTTAAGGTTAAAGGTATAAACAAGGGACCGGTCCAGTCACAGTGCAGGGGCACAAACGACAATTTCTACATCTCCCTATCTACCCTGCCATGTTAGAGAAACAGTGTGAAGTTAAAAAAACTAAGCTCTTGGCTACCTCTATAGTCTAGTTTATCATTTATATTTTATTCATAATAATCAGCTTCACGCTATATCCCGCGTCACAGCAGGGTAGGCAGAGGGAACCTAGTGTTAAGACACTCCGTTCTCCACTCTCCGCCGAGTTCTGGAGCCATTGCGTGCCGAGTGGCGGAACTCAACGCCGCGCTTTGCCTCGACAATAGAGTCAAGAAATGAATATATAAATGTAAATAAATGTTAAGACTTTTTTTTTAAATAAATGTTTCAATTCCTCGAGTAGGGATCGAACCGACAACCAGCCGATTTTACAGTCACACTTTGTGCCCTTGCGCTACGACTGGCCTCGTATTTTATTCTATTCATATTTTCTATGTTTTTGGCCTTTTTTATTCATATTTTGTAAATAAATATCTATAATATTCTACTTGAATACTTATACAGGTTATCAGTTCCATAACCTTTGTCATTGCTCAAATTATGGCTTGATTCATATGTATTGTGATGATATTAAATTAATTATAGATTATTATTACATTATATTGAACGTTTCGATATGTAAGAATAATAGATAAAGATCTATAGATATAGATATGAAATTCATTTTGTAGAGATAGAATATTTGGGATGAGACAAAGCGCGGCGTTTAGTTCCGCCACTCGACAGGCAATGCCTCCAGGATTTGGCGAAAAATGGAGAACGGAGTGAACTTAATACTATGTAACCACTGCTTTGTAACACCTTGCCGCGCGCGGGATATAGCGTTTTTAATATTTTTTCAGGAAAAGTTAGTTAGTATTCTTGGGACAAATTTTACTGGAACCTTGGAAGCACTCAAAGCGTCAGTTACGGCACCTTAGTCCAGTTCAATCGTGGGTTCGATTCATACTCTGGGAAATTAAATATTTACATTTCCTCGTTTTGGTAACTAGGCAAAGTCTAGCGAAGAGATACGCCACTCAACACGTATAATAATTCCTCATTAATTATGAGTGGAGTGTATTAATAGGAACACTAGGTTCAACTTTACCAGGTTTAGGTACTTCAGGTTCCATTTCTCTAGTAAATATGAGATGTTTCAATTTATTTTCAATAATAAATAAAGAGGAATATAAAAAAATACAAATATAAAATATATTTAGTGTGGGAGCCGACGGACGAAGCTGCTTACTGAAAACTCTTTGTATAATCGGCCAGTCCAAGAATCATCCGCAAGGAGCCTTCCTTCAGGAGATATTACGAGCGGTTTTCACGTAAGTCGTTTTATAATTTTCTAATATTTTGTTATATCATATAAAATAAAATGAAAACAGTCGTAGGGATAGTATCTGGATGGAAACAATACGGCTGTAGATTCAATCTCCGTTTTGGGGAAATCAGTTTTTTCACGAGGCCGTCGTGGGGTAGGGACATAAGCGTTCGACTGTAAACGCAACAGGTTTTGAGTTCGATTCCCACTCGAGGAAACGAAATACTTAATATTTTCATTTCTTCGCTCTGGCAACAAGGCTAACTGCAACGTATCCAAAATATGTCAGAAATTGGAGAATCTTCTTCATAATAGTTTCCCTCTGGCTACCCATATAGCAATATGCGTGATACAGCGTGATGCTAAAATCAAATTAATATTATACATAATATAAGTTCTTTGATTTTCACAATTATTACACATTTTAAATAAAACTAATTTAACCGGATTAATTGCGTTTATTTAAGATTTTACATTATGGAAACCCGACGTTTCAAACACTTTGCAGTAGTCCGTGGTCACGGGTAGACTGAGGTGGCCAAATTATAGAGGTGGTCAAATTATATTATTATTATTAATCGCTGGCGGTGGACTTTAATATAAAAATTATGTCAACTGACAGACGAATGCCACCTCAGTCTACCTGTGACCACGGCAAAGTGTTTGAAACGTCGGGTTTCCAAAAATGTAAATTCTTAAATATACGCGATTAATGCGGTTAAATCAGTTTCATTTAATATTATACAAAACCAAAACAAAGCACTCGCAACATACCACCCCCATACAATATTCAAATTACTCAGCTGTCGATCTCGATTACGTTTGCTAACTAGCTCTCGAAGTTAATTGATAATGATTTAATATTAGCGTCTTGTTTCTCTCTCTTCTCTTGTCTGTTGAAATATTCTCACATTTTAACATATAGTTGATGTTAGGATGGATACATTATTGGATACATTGTTTTGCTGGAATGATTGTGAATTCGATTTTTTTGATAAGGTTTAGTAGGTTATAGTAAAGATGAAGAAGAGAAGAGAATGAACTATGAACGGAGTGTGTTAACTCTGTGAAGTTCCTTTTACTTATCCTGCTTTTTGCGGGATACAGTATGAAGCTAAAGTTTTGAAAGTTTTAACATTTTAAATGATGTTACTGAAATCGTAATGTTCATTATCGAGATGCCGTATTGGAACAGTGGAACACGGTGTGAATGTAAACACGATAATAGTAGGTTCGAACACCACTTGAGGGAATGATGTTATTGTTTACAATTCAAGTATTTTTGTTTCTCCATTCTGAAATTTAATAAAGGTTGAGTTGAATATGAAATTAAAATTGTGATACTTAACTATTTGTATACCAATTTCAGGTTACCAAAAACTGATAAATTTGACGATATTGATGAAGAATATGATGCAGCGTTTTCAGCGACGAAACCGTGCAACGCATTATTTCCTGAGTGTACGGAAACGGAGAATAGTGATGTACCTTATGTAGCTTATTAAACGATAAATTAAATTTTTAAGTTTTAAAATTGTGAAAGAAAGTAGATATTTTTATTTGCCTTTATTAGATTTATCGGTAAAGATTTTCTAAAGTCGGAAGATTTTTTAAATTTATTCATTTAATTATAAACAGATAAAAAAATACGCATGATTTCAAATCTATTTAAAATACAATATTTCCAATCTTGCCAATAATACTAGAATATAGAAAAAATATTAAAAGCATTTTTTGTAGCTTATGTTTTATTTGTCTAATAATCATTTAAACTATATTATTATATAAATATATAATATTTTTAACCATCTAGCTCAATTCACAGAAATTCAGCTTAACTTCAGCTTGGTGTTGAAACACTCCGGTCTCCACTTTCCGCCGAATTAATATAAGTTGTATACATATAAATTTTCCAAGCACGAACTAAATAATTGAAATGGATACTATTTTATAAAATAGCTATCCAAAGATCACACGAATGCCAGCAACTGGTATTGCGTACTAATTGTATTGAAAATTGGTTCGTTTGACATACCGCTTATTGGTTTCGAGCTCCATACATTCGTATAAAAGCCACAAAATTCCTATTAAATGCGAACAACAATTCGTTGTATTTCGTATAACGTAATCATTTGATTTATTTTTTTTGTTAAAGTTTGATAGTAATATTTAATTATTTTTCTTTTTCTCACAAGAGTTATTGTTGTTGTGTATTATAAAATTATTTATTAGAATATTTTTAGAAGACGTATGGAAACATTAAAGTGACGGGAACTGAGCTCGTGTCTCCAACCGTCAAAGACGATTGGGTCTTCCGTGGTCAGAAACCGTCAGAAGCGTGGGTTCAAGTCCCGTTTTGTATAGTTTTTGTTGTACGTTTCCTAAAAATATTTTTCTATATTTGATGTAATTAACAATATTAAAAATTAAAAGTAAATTTAAGAAAAATTACGATAATGTTAATGAATAAGATTATTTTACAACTAGATTTAATAGTTATTCACAAAAGTGTATAAATTTTATATAGAATAGAAATACGTCTATAAAATTTTATTGATGACTTTTAAGACCTACGATTTTAATTAGTTAATGAAAATGTTAATATTTAACGATAAACGATTCTTGTTGTTATTTAGTTATTTTGTTTAAAGAAAGCATACTCGTACAACAACAAAGATATTTATCGAGTAAATTCACAGTAACTTATTAGGCTTGTTAAGTATATTTTTTTTGATATTAAGAAATGTAAAAGTATGTAAATATGATGAGAAGAGTAAATTAATAAAGTTAATTTTTTTCCTTCTTGTGAGCACATTTATTAAACATAAATATCTATTAACAGGAACTTCTAAAACAATCACACATTTTGGACAAACAAATATAAGATATAAATTAATTTCTTAGAATAAATCTATACTTATAAAAATCATAACTTTGATTTTAATTTTTAAATTATTTCAAATTGTCAAAAGCAACAGTTCGTTTAACTCGTTCTGTTATTATATAATTCTTTGTTTTCGTCATTGTCTTTCAAAACGTCACGTTTTCGTGACATATTGTGATTGCCTTTTTTGTGTTTTTTAAAACCCATTTCTAATAAGAATATAACTGTACAGCCATTGACACAATACATGTTAATTGTTCTTTCATACTCGTCTGTACCACCGTGTGTTAAACATTGTGGTGCATTTCAGTTTCCTATCAGCTACTTGTTTAAAAGAATTAATGATTAAATTTCTTAAATATGTTCCTAAAATATACTTTAGTTTTATATGTTATATTTGGTATTAATTGTAATGAAAATGTCTATGAGAACAGTTCTACAGTTCATAGTTTCGATGATAATAATTTGAGTTCACGTGTCCTGTCCAGGACAAAGAGATTTTTGATATTCCCGGATGGCAGTTCTCTTCAATTAGGTATGTATGAATGTTATCTTCCCTTTTTCGTGTATTATATTAGATATTTTTTGTTGTTAAGTTACTATATTACATTTCGAAACAAGTTTTTCATTTAACTGAACCTATTAGGGGAGATGATATATTTACTTAAATTTATATTTCTGAATATAAATTTAAATCTGTGTTTAAATCTGTGAATTCTGCCACTCACCAGGCAATGCCTCCAAAATTCGGCAGAAAGTGGGGAACGAACTGTTGTGTGCGGGATACAGCGTGAAGCTAAAAAAATATTACGATTTTTGACAAATATGTTTTAGTTTTTTGTTGCCAGACCCCAGCTTTGATACCTATTGGAGATATTTTCTTATATGGCAGCACCGCAGCAATATCATGGAACTTACCAACAGATTCCAAACTTTTGTTAATGTTCAAAAATTATGAAAAAACACATAATCGCCGTGGAGATGAGAAAAGTATTTATTATGTTGACAAAGATGGAAAATTACTAGGAAAAACTCCTTATACAAAGTAAGTCTATATAAATTTAATTTTATACTAAAATCTGTCTTATAGTTAAAAATGTCTGAAAGTAAACATAGTTGTGGGTTCGATTCCCATTCGGGGGTAGATTGATTATTTTGAAATTATTCTGCATTATGTAACTCCTCACGCAATATCTGGAAAATATTTTGGAAAATGAGAAATATTCTTTAACATAAAATTTCCTCTGCATAACCAGTAGCTATCAAACAAGACATTAGATATAATCTTAAGAACTTGCATTACTTTTGATATTACAAATGTAGAGCTTAACGCCGCAAACTTGTTTAATCTCAGTGAGGGTGTATTTATGGAAACTTTGAATATATAAACATTCCTCCGTCCATATCATTTAAAAATATTTCGAGATTTAGAAGTCATAGATTTAGAAGTCATTAATTATATTTAAGCCCGTAACTTTATTATTTACAGACGACCTATTGTCAATCCAGCCTTCGCCAAACGTAGTATTGATGAGATAACGACTTTTAGAAGTAATACAGTAGATCGAGTCAAAATGCACGAAAAACATTCAAATCGAAATCTCTTGAACAAGGAGTACTTAGACAAGGATAGCATTCAGTTTCATATTAAAAATCGACTGGATATTTATAAGAAAATAGCGTCAGTTATAACTGCGTAAGTTTAGAGCAAAATTTTGTTTTTCTTTTATTCTCATATATTGTATTGAGCGTTGTGCCACAGCTGCACTGCATCTGATTGTAAGATTAACGGTTGTGGGTTCGATATAAATTCGGTCAAATTAATTATTAGCTATATAGTTATCCTCACTATGGTAAAGAGACAAAGCGCAGCATGAGTTCCGCTACTTAACAAGCAATGTCTCGAAAATTAGAGGAGTGATTAAAATAGAAATATAAAAAAGAATTATACTTGATTATTTCTCGCTTTTCAATTTAAGTGATATTGTCTAACAAAGATGTATCTCACTGTACTTAATCAGGACTAAAGTTATTTCAATTATTTTTTAGAATTCCGTAACTGTTCCGTAACCTTTAAAAGAAAAAAGAAAACCTTATAAGGTCACTTTGTTGTCCGACCGTCTGTCTGTCTGTCTATCTGTCTGTATGTATTTCGACACTATAAAAGAAATCAAAATTAGTAATGTACTTCCAGTTGACTTATAATTATTAAATTAAATTTGGCAGCTAACATCTAAAGGTACTAGTTTAGAAAAAAAAGTGAAACATTTGTGGTTAAATCTTAAAAATTAATCTTAAATAATAGGCTTAATAAGCGTGCAATAAACATAATTTGGTATTAAAGCTGACGAAAGGGCTCTAGCTAAGCTACGCTTGAGCTTTTGTACGGAATCCCCGGTGGGTGAATCCGACTCGCGCTTGTCCAAATTTTATGCCTCTATAGGACTCGAATGCACCAACTGAGCTTTAATGTATTTCTTAAAGTAAATAACATCTTGTTTTATATCTAAATAAGATCTTTCTTGACATTTTAATTAAGAAAAGCTAGTGTTGTCAGTTCGTAAAGAAGATGTCACCGCTTCAGAATGCATTTCTGAGAAAAACCAGGCGTTAAATTCAACAGTTGCTCTTGTAAAAGCTCTGAGTTTATTTATTCCTATAGTATTATAATAAGAACTATGAAGGAGGCTTTATTCAAGGTCAATCATGGCATAGGAGACTCGTGTGACTGTAAACGCGAGAGGTTGGGTTCAATTCCCACTCAAAGAAATTAGATATATAATATTTTTATTTTCTCGCTCGGGTAATTAGGTAAAGCGTGGCTTTGGGTTTCGCCACTCATCGCGCAATACCTCCAGCATTCGGCAGAAAGAGGGGAATAGAAATCTGAATGGGAGCAGGAAGTGTTAACACTAGGTTCCTTCTAACCTATCCTATTAGCGGGATACAGCGTAAAACTAAAAAAAACGTAAATAAATATAGGTTAATAGTTTAAGATGTAATATACATTGGAGCTCTTTTCCTGTGTATTCAATTTCATAAAATTATATAGTGGAGTATTTATTACGTTTTGATTTCCTCGTTTTGGTAAGAAAATGTTGTTTGGCAAAATAGGATGAATAGTGGAAAACAGATCGTCTTAACACTGTTAGTTGCCTTTGCCTACTCTAAACTCAAGCAGTTTGTATAGCCAATTCTTAAGAAATTTAATCTTCTTACAAAACTTATTCATCTAGAAAACTTTTTAAACCACATTATACCTACAAAAGCGTATTTTAAAACATACCAATAAAATGCGATCGAAGTATTAAAAATTCCTTATATCCACCGACACCTGTTCCCATCCAGCCTCGGCGGGGACGGCCGACAGTGCGTTCTTCACAAACTATGCGAGACGGCAAGGATTTCTAGACAAGGTGCATTCCTCGAGGAGCTTCTGCGCGTTGTCTTTACGTAAGTAGCGTTGAATTTCTCGAATGTTCACCATTGTTCGACATAGGTTGCCTTTGTGACTATTTAATATGTTTTAGCCTCAACTCAACTTTTGAGGCCAGTCGTGGTGTGGTGGTAAAACTGACTGGTTGTGGGTTCGATGCTCACTCGAGGAGATGAAATATTTACTTAAATTTCTTCGCTCTGGTGTCGAGGCTAAGCGCGTCGTTGAGTTCTGCCATAGAACGCGCAATGCTTCCAGAATTCAGCAGTGAGGCACGGAGTGTTCCCTTTCCCTGCTATGTGCAGGGATACAGCGTGAAGCTGATTTTTTTTTGATATGTTTTAGTCTAATTAAATATGCGTTTGTGACACAGTGGTACAGTGTTATTGATTGTGTAGACCTATGCATATAAAAAAGTTACGTAATATTATAAAAATATTTTTTTTGTTGATGTGATAACGTCTTATAAATCGATGAACGCCGGCTGCACGCATGAAAAATCATGACTCGTTGTCACGTTCCGAGTGCCGCGTGTGCAAGCGATAGCGCGGAAAAAGCGATAGAGAGGCACGATAGGCCAAAGAGTTCAGCTTGTATTAGTTGTAACTAAATAGTTAATAATTTGTTTCTTGTAATCTGCATAATTTTAGTAAGAAATATTCGAATTAACGAATGCGAATAAATGTTAATTTACTGAAAAAGAAATATTTTCAATTAACTTCTTGGTTATATTATACAAAATAATCATAATTCAGTAATATTAATTCAATTCAATTCGTACAAGTATACAATTTTAATCAACAGAATGTTTATTTTCAAACATTTTCATTTTCTCGCTGTACTTAAGGCAAAATGGAATGAATCAAATTCAGACAGAAAGTGGTGAACGGAGTGTCCTAACCTTTAATCCTACTTTACGTTTCCCGTCTACCCTGCTGTACTCAGGATACAACGTGTACATAGTAATTAACATTCTGCTGTTTATTTACAGATTACCCAAAGGCAAGGAATTCGATGAAGAAAATCATAAAGATTTTGACAAAGCTCACAGTGCAAAAGACAATTGCGACGCTTTATATCCAGAATGTTCTATAAAATTATAATAAAAATAGTCAATATTTTTTTCCTTCGAGTTGTTATTTTTTATTTATTTGACATTGACAGAGAGAACCTATTGCATCCTTTCTCCGTTCAACACTTTCTTTACATTTTTGATAATTTGCGTATTAAATAGCGTAATCCAACACCGCGCTCCGTACCATTACAATAAATAATTTCAAAAGTATCAAGCCGCCTTTATTTTAAGGTACCACTCAATAATAGTATTAAGCTCGAAATCCTCTATAAAATAGCGGATAGACGAACACGCTCTTTCATTTATCCCTTATGGCACAGCTTTGTATGAATTCAATGTTGTTTTTATTGATGAACTAAATTGTGTGTTGTTTTTTCAATCTTTAAAAGGTTTTTGTATAGCAAATTGGATATCTAGATTAATTGTATGTATGTAACTCGTTTTCGTACAGTAAGATACACTTTGCGAGTCTTAAGCTGAATTTTGCATTTGTGTCAGTGCCTCAGGAAGTAGAGCCAGAAATAAAACTTTTAAAAATAAAGTTTATAACTAGAGATCAATAGAAAAATTTAAACTTAAGAACATATATCTATTGTTCTTCACTGTATATTATATTCTTAGATATTTTGCTGTCGTCTGATATGTCGTTAATAATGAACCGTTCGATTATATTATCATTAAAGACAACGTTCTGTTCACGACTTTTTTTGTCGTTTTGCTGCTCGTTCCATTCATTCTTGTACTAGTTAGTAGTTCCAGTTTTATCATTCATTTAAAATTAAATAAATTTAAAAAATGCAAAGCTCCGCTTAGTCCTCGCAGTTGTACCTTTTAACGTTAGAGGAAGCTACTTAGCAATACATGGGTCCACTTTACCAATCGTTGCAACCTAAGTGTCGTTTTGGGGGAAAAGGGGTCCCCCCTTTTAAATGCACATAAACGCTTGCCTCCACTGTCCGAGCTCTTCTCGATTCCAATCAAATTTTAAAAAGCCATTTATATATATATATATATATATATAGATATATAGATATATATATATATATATATATATATATATTTATATATATATATATATATATATATATATATATATATATATATATATATATATATATATATATATATATATATATAATTTGGCTTATATTTGTAATAAGCATCATAATACCATATTATATCTCCAATTTATACGTTTATTTCAAAACCTTTTATAAGAAGTTTTATTTTTAGACAAAATATTTCTATAATATATTCTAATATGATATTCAGTTTGATTTTATATAAAGAATTTAATCTATCCGCCTTGATATGATTTTTCATAAAAGTTTCATATCCGAGAGGACTTATTGCATTGCGTGGTCATCTAATATTGTAATAACGTCTAACCTCGTAAGTAATAAAAATACATATTTCCATAGTACGTGTACAAAATTAGATTTTATATTTAAATATTATGCATATTATATGTAGGTAAGAGAAATTTTAGCACAAATCGGAGAAAGGAGAAACTTAACAAGATTCTCCTTTCTCCGATTTGTGCTTTAATGCAAGGTTTTGCCAGAGTGGACAATAAATGATTCCCCAAAGTGGGGATTTAATTACAAAACATTGAGTTTTCTTCGAGTCAAACGCCGTACTACTGTGCCATGATGGCCTCGTATCCATATTAAAATGTTAGTAATTTTATAACTGTGTAAGAATCTTCCTACAGAGATTCTTACAACATAAATAAGTTCTAATAAGCATATAAAGATTTCAAATTTTTTATGTTTTCTAACAAAGTATTTTTCTCTCTTAAATATGGAAATTGTTAAATAAAAAATGTAAAAAAATGTCAAATAAAATATTTGGAAATTTACAATACACAAAATATATCTATCTTAAGTAAGTGGAGATAGCACCCAACAACGTCTTTTGTTTTTTGCAGTCACACTCTTCTCACCCTGTGACAGACGACTGGCTTTTAATAACGTCACGTTTCATCATGTTAATATAAATAAAAAATCTCTTTACTTCCGCACACAGCGGTGAAAAGAGAATTGTATTAGAAAGTTTTCATGACGGAGGTATTGCTGTTATGCAATTCAACCCGCTTGTCTCGGCACCAGCGCGAATATGGAATATAAATTCAGAAATATTTCATCACGTCAAGTGGGTCAACCCAACCAGTGTTTTGAGTACATTTCTGAACTTACAACTAGTTTTTGCATACCAAAAGATTCTCTCAATGATTTACACC
This sequence comes from Heliconius sara, assembly GCA_917862395.2. NCBI lineage: Eukaryota > Metazoa > Arthropoda > Insecta > Lepidoptera > Nymphalidae > Heliconius > Heliconius sara. The sequence continues at coordinate 2,201,554 of OU860783.2, read as the reverse complement.
AACGTTTCGTAAACAATTGTAATGAAGTCAAGTGACGAGAAACTAGCTGTTATTTAATACTCACAGAATATTCCCTCTTATATGAAGCGTAGTGAAATTATGAAAGAGTTTATCCTTTTTGTAACTAACATATAATTTAACTACAATAGGCCTTTGTGGTGCAGGTTCGATACCCATCCGGGCAAATAAATAGTTATCTATATTTTTTTTTATTTTCTTCGTTCTTGTATCAAAAGCCCGGCGTAGAGTTGAGGCCACTTAACATGCTATGCCTTGAAAAAATCGGTGAAAAGTATACATACAGAGTGTTTTAGTACTAGGGTCCCTCAACCTACCCTGTTGTATGTTAAGGTATTTTTTTTAAAAGTACTTATCATATTTAAAGAAAAATATTATATACACTAAAGTAGAATTTCTGTACAATATTTGCTCAAGCAGGAAATTGGGATTAAGCAATTCAATTCGCGTAATTAGGTCTGGAAACTTGTCCCGTTGACATTGGTTGCTGCATTTCGTCTGGTGCATAAATGTTATTAAATTTTAATATATATTATTTAGTTAATATTTCAATATTTTCAATATAAAAAAGCCACACGCAGAACTCTCCTTGTATCAGGGAAACAAAATTTCCACCTAAGTTCTAATGGCGAAAACGGCGTCCAAAGTACCCGATCTCGCCTGAAATCCATATTGAAATTCAGAAATAGTACACTGTTGATGAAGCTTGATATCGACCATGCGCTCGATAAGTTTCTTGTTATAACTCATAAGCTTAATGCTCTTATAACTACCACAATCTTAAACGCTTTACCTTCCCTTGTAAATAAGGAAATAATGAAACTAAGCTGCTTTCCAGTGTCCAGGATATGGTTAAAAAGATCAGTAAGTATGAGCACACCGAGTTTTTGTCAAGGGTTTTTGGGGCAACAAGTTTGAAGGTTAGATGGTGGTTTGTTATGAAGACTGCATGGATGCTGAGTATTCAGCACCTCCTTAAAGTAGCTTTCTCCATCTCTCCTTCACAGAGGCATGACTATAGAGCAGCGTGTCTTAGCCCAGCTTGCCATATCTGACGCAAAGACATTTTGCATATGTTGACTTCTTGCATCGCTTTATCCCGGGTACATGCCAGTTCGTGTATGAACGTCTGCCCCTCCACAGGTTCAAGTGTCGGTGTTAGTTAAAAGGTTCATCGGTTCACCAACATTTGTCTGAGATTTGAGGCCTGTGTTTCTCGGATACTTTCTTCTTCGGAGTGCGGTTAAAGATTTAATAAATAAATATCCCTCAATTATTTTGGAAGAACGAGTTCACGACGGCCAGATCTGACACAATACAGGTTCTTAGAATACTATTTCCCTCTGTATGACGAAGACCGTGTCCAAAACCACGGGGTTTTTGAACACGTTCATACGGCTCAGCAGCCTTACAGACGGGACCGTTTTAGCCACTTTACAAGCTTTTATTTAACTGGCATTAATCCCGGAATGTGTCAGGATCTGTCTTCCTTCGTAACGTTTGCACGGTCTGTAACGTCGTGCCGTGTTAGTTAGTGTGTACGTAGTGATTGGGAAATGAAATTACAATATTACACAATCAATATTGTTGTTAATCCAAAATGGCTGCCACAACAAAATAGCGAATTTATATTCTTTGCACAATTCACCTAATTTGAATATCAAATGCTTGTTTTGTATAGGACGACTACTATAACACTATGAAATAAAAAAAACCTTGTTTTTAAAAATTGTTTTTGTTCTGATTAATATTTTATTAGCCTGTCTTAACATAAATAAAAAGACATTTAAGAAAACGAAAATATGTTTTTAATTGGGAAGAAATTTCTTAGTAAGCTCGCCAATATAAATATCTTGGGGCGATCTTTAAACAACAGAGTGCGTTGTTATGTCTACGTCCGATATTTAAAGTAGTAAGTTAATGTTATTAGTGATAAAATAAAAAAATATTCTATCAAGCCCAAAAACTAATAAATTTGATCGATAGCATGAAAATAAAACTACTTCTCGTACTACTAATACTTTTTCGTTTTTTTGGTTCCATTTCTTATCTGGACTAGCAGAGTAAGCACAGGGAAACTGAAAACCTAGTGTTAAGGCATTTCGTTCCCATTAAAATACTTCCATTTCCGCTGCTTTATTGTATTAATTTAGACTTTTTAAAAATCTAGTCAGTAAACTCTTAACACAAAAACTACCGTTAAACTAACGTATGAGGTGATAATTGCTTTCATTATACAAATTTTCAAAGCGTTCCGCCATTCAACTATCAGTACAACTCATTTTAGTACCATAATATTTTCATCTTTATTTAAACGCTATGAAAAAAACTTATTATTTATTATTTTTTATTATAATATGCTTATATTTAATCTGGAAAGTGGATTTTATTGAAAAAAGCGAAATGCGAGTGTTGTCTAGAGGTAAAAGGTCTCTAGTATTTCCAGAAGGCAGTTCATTTCAATTAGGTAAGTCTGTGTTACTTGGCTGTATTTGTTCAGATATTTTTTGTTGCTTGGTACATTATGTATGATAACTTAGTTAACATATAGCAATTGAGGTCAGCCGCTGGGGTACAAGACTGTAAACGCGACAGGTTGTGGGTTGGATTCCCACACGAGGAAATTTTATATTTATTATGTTCATTTCTTAGCTCTTGTAACGAGGCAAAGAACGACGTTAAGTTTCGTCACTCAAAAGCAAAGCACAACTCGACAACAACTCAAAGGCATAACCTCCAGATTTCGTCAGAGAGTACGGAAGTGTGAACAGGGAAGTATCTTACCACTAGGTTCCCAGGTTCTCTCTGCCTGCCTTGCTCTAGGAATACTTTTGGTTATATTGCATTTGGTGCCATAATGATTGAGTGAATATGCAATATACGCAATTTTTTAAAATTTTTAATTGCAAAATTGATAAACTGAAATGTTATCCCAACAATGTTATTGTTTCACCATTATTGCGTCTCGTGGGTCCGTCCAAGCTCTAAACCTAATTTTAAGTTTCCAATAATATTTTTTTTATCTTTGATTTAGAAAAATACAACTAAAACGATTTGCTCTTCATCTATACTAATATTATAAAGAGGTAAGATTTGTATTTTTGTATGTATGTATGTATGTTTGTATGTTTGTAGAGTTTTCACACAAAAACTACCGGGCCGATTTCGATAGTTTTTTCACTATTAGAAAGCTGCATCTTCACTGACCAGCATAGGCTATATTACATTTAAAAAAAAATAGAGATCCCTAATAAAAATGCAATAATGTAAACCAATGTGTGAAGAAATTGATCTTAGCAATTCTATCATCGCGTGCGCTGCGAAAACTATTGATGATAGAACAAAACAATGTACTACACTATTATAAAGCGCATCAATATCTATAAAAAAGTCCGCGATAGCATATGTGCAACTACTGTAGTTATGACAATATAACCATTTTTTTATATTTTATAAGTTAACGAAAGTGCCGACAATACTCAAACCATATTATTCATACCTCTGCATCAATCCTTATCCCATTTAATGATATTTTAAGAAAGACAATTTCAATACCTGTAAAATACTTTTTAAAATAATAAAATTGCACATTCCATTCAAAAGATATAACGAATTTAAAAATATAAATCTAAAGAAAATCATGTAATAATAAAAAATGCGGAGCGTGTGCCGTGTGGCCTCGCGCACCGTGGCGAGTAACTCTGCGGGGGTGAGGGGGAGGTGCATCGATATCACTTAAATTATTAAGATAATCCATTAGATTTTTTTTTATGGAAAGGACAAGGCAAACGAGCGTTCGGGTCACCTGATGGTAAGTGACTACCGCCGCCCGCGGCCCCGTGCAACTCCAGAGGATTTACAGGTACAGGCATAAGGCCACTACTTCACGCCGGTTTTAAATGCCGGGGGTGGTAATGATCCGGTCGAGTCTGCCCATGCGTGTTGCCATTGCTGGCGACGTGACTCTACCACACGTACTTTAGTCGCTTCTTACGACACCACCAGTACCAGGATGATCCTATTCTAGGCCGGAATCACACGGCAAAATTGTTTGAATTGAATAGACCCGACATGGAAAATTCTTTTACAATTACACGATTAACGGGTAAAAAACTTTAAACTGTTTTGCTTTAAACTTTGCATACAAAGGTATCCCGTAGGTAGAATATAATTTTTTTCAATGATTATTACCAGCATAAAGAATTGATACTAATGTGGTATCTATATTTTTATATATATTTATATTTTTTCCCCTTTAGTGTTTTTCAGGTGGAAAATATAAACAATATTTTTATTTCATAAAATATTTTATTCACCATAAAAATGTTGGTAGTTTTTATAATTCTAATATAATTAAACAACTTTCTAAAATGATCTTTCCTTGCATGTGTTGTAATAAGTATTAAGAGCTATTAAACAAAACAATACATTCTCATTTTAATAAATATATTATGTGTTATTACAGTATAATATATAAGATATTATATATTATTTTAATATTTATCTAAAAACTAGCGGTCGCGCGCAACTTCGCCTGCTTATTAGCACCCTTAGGGTTTAATTCTAAAAAAACACGAAACGCGTATTCAATATAATATTTTTAACAGTCTCAATTTATTTTTTTATAAAAATCGGTGGCGGTTTAAAGATTTTTCCATATAAACTTTGAACCCCGTATTTGAACCCTTAGGGGATGAATCTAAACACCATGAAACACGTGTTCAATGAAATAATTTAAAAACTCTGACTTTCAAATTTTATAAAAATCGGTGCTGTTTTAAAAAAAATCCACACAAACTTTCAAGTACTTCCCTCTATCGAAACAAATAAATAATTCCCAAATTTATGAGGGTGAAGCCGCGAGTTGTTATAAAATAGTTTATAAAAGTTTATATTGTGTTTAGATGGATCATGTCGTGATGTCTATATATTTTAATCATTGGCACGTAGGTACGTTACATTCATTTACAGTAGATATATTTATCAAGAGAACTTAATCAAAACTTTGTATATAAAAAAAATACATGAAATAATCATGTTAAGGAAGTACCAAATATATTTTATGAATCAATCTTAATGTTATATTCAAAACAAAAGAATTGTGTGTAAATTTATTAATACGTTTCAAATATGAAAAGAAGAAAATATAATTGTGTTTATATTTCTATTATTTATATCGATATATCAGGGACGTTAATGCGGGAACAGAGCTGCCATCTTAGTACAGAGTAACCTCTAAAAAATATATTTACGTATTATAGTTAAAGAATAAAAAGTGTGAAGAGGAATATGTGATTGCTCTATAGACTATAGAAAAATCATAAAAAAAACATAATATCATAAAAAAACAGTTTTAAATAGTACATATAAAGGTATCCTCCTACAGTATAATTATTTTCAATCAACATTTTTGAACTTTTAATTTAGAATATTATTGTAATAACTATTGGTTGTATTCACTAAAAATCACTATAGATATTAAATATACTCAATTATATAGTGTTTTTGTCAGTACCACTTTAAACTAAACCATAGTTTTAACTACTCTATAAAAGCCTAATACAATTTAAAAAATCCCAAAAATGAAAAAGTTATTTTTTCATACAAAATAAATTATGTATTATCGTTGATATTAAAATAAAACGCTATTTGTCATTAAAGACGCAAACAGACATATCAAAGGGAAACGAGTCGTAGGTATTGGCGGCAAAGTTCAAAGTTGCTTTACCTTTAGTAATATTTTGTAGTAGTATGCGTTTACGTTATTCGCATCTTTGCGTAACTGCGTCACACGCAATACAGGTATGGATAAACATCGTAAAATGAAAAAAAATCCTACGTCTAAACTGTTGAGGTGTCTTGATTAATTTCTTTAGGTATGGGTTTAATAAATTATTGTATTATTAATTATTATTATATATTAATATTTTATCCTATATACTGTCCCCGTAAAGGGAGCGCTGACGCTTCCATTCTGTATGAATATTAAAGGCTGTCGCGGCGTAGGGGCACAAAATGGTGCATGTAACGTGACGTTATGGGTTCGATTCCCACTTGGAGGATTAAATTGTAATTTAATCATATTTTCATTTCGCACGTCACTCATATATCCTACGCAGTATCTTAACACTTAAGTTCCCTCTACCGCTGGATACAGCGTGATCTGGTTTTAATTTTGTGTGAACCGATTAAAATAAAACTAATACTAAATATTTAAAGGAAGTTAGCCAAATTACAAAACTGCACTTAACTCGGTTAAGCCCTTTCTGACATTATCGTGAACGCACAGATAAACAGACAAACTGACCAAGTTCTATTACATTTTTAAATGTCCGTAATAACAATTTTTCTAATATATCTTCCACGTACAGACGAGTTAGGCTTTTATTATAAGTATCGACATAACTATAACTTTATAGCTATAACTATAACTTAGGTCCTAAAGACTCCTTAAGGCAAAAGTTTAAAGAAATTAATATATCGACAGCTGCATCTCTCTTATGGGAGGTACGAAAAGGCGACCTAAGGTTTTAATAATTTTCACCTTAGAAATCTTAAGTGCGTTGCAAATATACATTATAGGTATATTAAAACATGAATATAATTTTAGTGTCTTAAGTAAATCATTCTGTGGCTAAAGCGGGCGAAGCCGCGAGCGGGCCGCTAGTAATAAATAAAAAAGAAACAGCTCGTTATTTTTTACAGTCAAGACTCTCCCTTCACCGTTTTCAACCTGGACGCGTTCAGTATTGGAGCTTAACTCCGCACGTTGTCTTGTCATAGTGGGAAAATGAGAATTTCGTGTCTACAATTAATAATAAATTTAATAAAACACAATATTTTTAATTTTGTCCAATAAGGAAACAGCTTAACATTAGTTAATTGAAATTTGACCTCATATCCAAATTCAATGAACCTTAAAAAGTCAAAGTTTCATCCACGCTTCTCATCGCTCGAAACGTTTAAACTAAATAAAGTCTCTCAAATAATACTTCATAATAAAAAAAGCGAATATTTTTCTGTATTTGAAGTACACACAAATGCCACTTGCTCTAAGATCGAGATGAGGACTTTTCAAGATATTATCATGTTTTTGAATTTACGCAACAATAAATATCCAAGTGATTCAAGTTCGTTTTGCTCTTTTTTAAGTTATTATGAATAAATGTTGTGGAAAAATACCTTATAGTTTTATATTTATAAGATGTTTAAGGTTCGTTGGTTGTTTTGAAGAAAGCGGAAGTAGTTGATACGAAAGCTGTCATATATACACCATTTTCCAAGTATAGTGTACGTGTAATATATATATATATATATATATATATATATATATATATATATCTTGTTTTATGTTAAATATAATTTATTATTAAAATACTTATTTAGAAAACGTATAAAATTTGAACGTAGCGGGACTCGAACCCGCGCCTCCTGGAAACCGACCGTTTTACGTTAAAATTTTTATACGTTTTCTAAATAAGATTTTTTCTTTCCTAAGTGTAAAATAGCACTAAACAAATGTTTAAATAATTTATTATTGTGTTCTCTTTCCAGTGTTTCTTACTTTTTAATAATAATTCTAACAAATAAAATAAAACAACAACTTGTCAAACTGTCAATCTCTCTATGTTTGAATTTAATTGAGAAATTTGTATTTATCTACATATCCTGCAAACCTACAGAAAATATTTTATTATTAACTTAGCTTCACGCTTTATCCCTAACGGGGTAGTCACAGAGAACGGAGCGCCAAACGCTACGGTCTCTACATACCTCTTTCGCCTATTTTATATTTATATATTTTATTATTAAAAACTAATTTTAAATTTATTCGCGATATTTTATTATTAAAAACTGATTTTAAATTTATTCGCGATATTTTATTATTAAAAACTGATTTTAAATTTATTCGCGATATTTTATTATTAACAATTGATTTTAATTTTTTTCATTACAGTGTTTTGCGTACAAACGTCAGCAATAATACCTATAGGAGATATATTTCTATATGGAAATACAGCAGCCCTGGCATGGAACTTACCAACTGATCCAAAGCATCTATTAATGCTTAAAAAAAAGAATGCTAGAGAACAAGAAGAACAGCAAGATGATGAATCACACAATAGATATAAAAGGTACAAAAATAAATTTATCATCTTTCTATTAGAGGCCAGTCTCTTTCTATTAGTGGCGTAGGGGTGCAAAGCGTGACAGGGATGTAAGCGCTACAGGTAGTGGGTTCGATTCCTGCTTCATGAAATGGAATATTTAATATTTTATTTCTTTGTTTTGGTGTCGAGGCAAAACGCGGCGTTAGGTTCCGTCATTCAACGCGCAATGCCTCTAGACTTCAGAAGAAAAAGGGGAACGGTGGGTCTTAGCACTAGCTTTTTTCTGCCTACCCTGCTGTGTGCAGGACAGCTTGAAACTGAAAAAAAAATCTATTAGGTCAAAAAAGGGTTTAGTGACTTTCATCATTCATAAATAGCAGTCAGTATAAAGTAGTAAATATAAATTTTGTAAAAACTTTGTAAAATATTGCTTTCTTTGGCTTATGTACAAATTAAAAAAAATATTAAAATGAGATATATGCACCTTTAAAATATTTTGTCTTCGAATTTTGACGGCAAAATCTCTCTGCTTAGGAGAAAAGTATAGAACGGAATATCTTTCCGTTCCATGAGTAGCTATGTACAAGATCCACTTCATAAAGATTTTATTAATAATAAAGTTATGATTTTTAGAGTTGCGGCTTTGAGATCGGCCGCAATGCGTCCAGAATTTGGTGGGAAATGGGAAACGGAGAGTCTTAACACTACATTCCGTCTGCTTACGTTGCCATGTGCCATGTACAGCGTGAAGCTAAGAGAAAATTGAGTATTCTCTCTGGTTTTAATAACATTTATGCCTAAAAAGTAACTTCTAATTTCTTTCAGATCGAGTATCGTCAGCCCGGCGTTCACAAAACGCAGTGCCGATAGAAATATGAGTTTCAAAGAGAAACTGAAAATTAAAATAGATCGCGCAAAAATGCACAACGAAAAGACAAAGCGAGATTTCCTCAAAAAACAACATTTAGATCATGAAAGTCTCGAATTTCATAGGATTAGTCGAGTTGGGTTGTATGAGAAATTAGAGCCGCTTATTACAACGTAAGTTTGGTTGTTTTTTGTATTTTTTTTGACGCTTTGTCCCGTAAACAGGGAACTCGTCCCAATTCAAGATATTGTGTCTTGAATGACCGAACATAATGTCTACCAGCGTGGAGAAATAATAGGAATCGAACCTACAATCATTGTGTTTTACATTTAGACGCCGGCTTACTCCGTTGCGATGGTCTCTAACTTTTTACAATAATTATATGTATGTCATTTTAATATTTTTAGGCACAGGTTCAGGATCTTGCTACAATCAAAATGTATATATACGTTTCATAATATTTATCTTAATTCACATTAAAACTATGATTGAACTCAACATTTATTTTCAGTTTAGGCGGCGACGGTCGACAATGTGTACTTTACAAACTATGTGAATCTGCAAAGTCTTCAGAGCAAGGCACATTCTTACAAGAGTTTCTAAGAGTTATTTTTACGTAAGTAGCCTTTAGTTTTCTCAACATTATTTCCTATTTTAAGTTTGAATTTGATAATCTGTTTTATGATCCATTAATAGTAAGTGATTTTTAAAGTAAATTTTTACCTTTTTTTAAACCTTTTTAAAGTGTTAATCCACACTTAGGAAAGATAAATAAGTATTTAAAAAAATATTTAAAAAATAGTATTCTCTCTTGCCAAACGATAATTCTTAGTAATTATCTTTGGGTAGCGGAAATTTGTAAAAATCTCCCTACAGAGATGCTAACAACATAAGTTGCTGATTGAGATGCTAACAAGCGTATAAGAATTTCGACGTGGCTTGGCGAGAACGTATAGCTCAGTGGTCAGAGCGCCAGGTCGGTTTCCAGGAGGCGCGGGGTCGAGTCCCGCTACGTTCAAATTTTTATACGTTTTCTAAATAAGTAAATTTTTACCTTATTTGGTAGAAATTACTATTCTGGACTATTAACCTACAAAAGAGCATATCTACATTAGCAATAATGACTGACTGACTGATCTAATAAGAACGACAAAAAATCTAGTTTATGTTATTCTGTTATTAGTAATTATAGCGAATAGAATTTATCTCAGGTATTCTTAATTTCTTAAGTTCTCTCTACCTACCCTGTTACATGCGGGATGCACCGTGAAGCTTAAAAAGAACATAGAATTGAATTGAAAACATATTTTCCCGTTTCATAATAAATGCAATTAAGAGAGATGATGATTTTAATTAAACAGAAAAATAATAAATGGCAAATAAATTACTTAAGCATATAAAGAAATAAAAATATTAAAAAAATATTATTCTGACAATGGAACAAGATCCAGACCATCGGTAGCTAGGGCTCCAGAGTGAGGAACCTTCCTACGATACGCAATCTCGAGTAAAACTGCCTTCTGCATCCGGTTCTTGATCCAACAGTTAAATGATATACGAAACGATATACGATACGATAACCTCTTAAGATACTGGTCGAGAGTTTTTACTGTTAACGTTAACTGAAACTTCCAGCACACTGGCAGCAACCTCACGGGCACACTGGCAGCAACCTCATGGGCTTTGTCCAAATATATTACAACTATTTTATTATTAGGAAAAAAAAACCAGTATTAAAACATTTCGTTCTCCACTGTTTGGGAATATTTGTATGAGTTTTTTTATTTATATCTTATTATTTAACACTAATGTTAAGGACAAATCAATAAATAAAAAAAATACGGATTAAAATAGGTAGGCAGAGGGAACTTCGTATTAAAATATTCCGTTCTTTTCTTTCCGTTGCCATCCGTCTGTAGGCATTGCGTGTTCAGTGGCAGAACTCAACGCTGCGCTTTCCCTCGATACACGAGAACAGAGCGAAGAAATAGATACAAAAATGTATTTTTCTTTCTTAATTTCTCGAGCGGGGATCGAAGCCACAACTACGGCCCCCGGCGTATGTGCCGCTGTGCCATGACTGACCAAATGAAAATACAGATAATATACAAATAATGATAACAAATATTTATTTCAGATTACCAAAAGGTAGGCAGTTTCAGAAAAAACACGTAATTTACGATAAAACGCATACGCCGAGCGATGATTGTGCTACTTTATATCCGGATTGTGATTTAAACTTACCGTTACAAACGATTAATAAATAAAAAAGAATTAAAATTTTTAATTTGTTTTATTATGGGTTAAAGTAATTTTCTTACAGCTTTTACATTTAATCACGCCGTATATGCTATCCCGCACATAGCAGGGTAGGCAGAGGAAATCTGGGAACCTAGTGTTAAGATACTCCGATCCCTTGAAAGCCTAAATATATGCTGATAAATAGAAATATCCGACATTTTATTCCTGTATACGAAATAAAAAAGGGCATAAAAATATTATATGTAATCTGAGATTATCCACTACTAGCGGTCCCGCGCGGGTTCAGTCGCTTGGAATAATATTACTATATACTATAGAATATAACACGAATGGTTATGATACAAATATAAAAATTATTTTTAGTTAAGATTAGTAAGAAAATATAAACCTATATATATAGTTTTTGGCGCTTAACCTTCAATGATAAACATATACCATCAAGGATTTTTTAAAAGTTTTTAAAGAAGAAGAGAAGTTGCGTCAGCGCACGCTATGTAAGCGTTTAGGAAGCATTTTAGACGACCTTTTCTTAAAACATCGAATTGCTTGTTTCTTGGCGATAGATATAATTAACATGTCATAAATTGTATATAAAATAGAAAAGTATTTTAATAAATAATTATTTATCGATCATTTTAGAAATATGACAAAAAAAATAGTAGACTATGTCCATCCCAAGACCCTCAAGTATCTCTGTATGAAATTTTGTCAAAATTGGATCAGCCGTTTGGATGTGATTGCGTCACGTCTGTGACGCAATCACATCCAAACGGCTGATCTGTCTAGACAGTTACATTCGAATTTATAATATAAGTATGGATACTATAATTACTAAAATGTTTTTTTTTATTATTTAAAATATCCTTATATTATAAAAACGGGGCTTGTGCATCCGTTTTTTACCTTCACGCTGTATCCCGCATAAAGCAGGATAGGCGGAGTGAACCTTGAGTTAAGACACTCCGTTCCCATTAAAATTCTTCCCTTCCACACTTTCCATCGAATGTATTATAATTTTATTAGCAGATAATCTCTCTATTTAGTAACGGTAACATATAGTTAGGTACATTCGTATATGTCTATATGTCAAAGAAGGTGTTAACATTATAGGCAAGTAAGATATTGTATGTTTGTATAGCATAGATATTACGCGTACCTATCATACCAGTCATACAAAATTTTCGTATTTTTTTTAAAAATAATAGTTTTTAATGATTGATTGACTAAAAAAATGTTACTTAATTATATGAATATTTTTTTATATTTCATCCGTTTTTCTGCATAACAATCTAAATAATTTTAGAAAACTTATAAGTGTATCACGCACGGTATCCCGCATACAGCTTGGTAGGTAGGAGAATCTAGTGTTAAGATACTGCGTTTTTCACTTTCAAGATACAATGTTGAATGGCGTAATTCACCGCCGTGCTTTGTTTCGTTATCAGGATGAGAAAATGAAAAAAAATCCTTAACTATTAATCTAACTCCTAGCAGCCTTTATTAGTCGTTGCGTTGCTATGATGCGATGACCTCCTTTTTACATTATTAATAATTAGGTTCTCCCAAAAAGATCTATGGTGTATGTACATTTTTTTTATTTTTTTATGGAAAAGACACGGCAAACGAGCGTGCGGGTCACCTGATGGTAAGTGATTACCGCCGCCCACGGCCCCGTGCAAACCCAGAGGAGCTACAGATGCGTTGCCGGCCTTTAAGACGGGTTGGGCGCCGGGGCCCGGCATTACCTGATGCGAAACGCAGTGGCATAAAGCCACTACTTCACGCCGGTTTTAAATGCCGGGGGTGGTAAAGATGCGGTCGAGTCTGCCCATGCGTGTTGCCATTGCTGGCGACGTGACTCTACCACACGTACTTTAGTCTCCTCTTACGACACCACCAGTACCAGGATGATCCTATTCTAGGCCGGGATCACACGACACAAAATTATTACATTTTCGATAGATATAATTCAACATTATATTCTCCATTCTTAATTTTTACTTTAGAGCTACATTTTTTTAAATGTCCGTTTTGTTAGGTTTGGCTTACCAATCAAAAACTTAATTAGATACTTTTAGTGCCTCCTGAAATAGAATTGAACTCCCGACTATCATGTTATTTTTATTCCATCTTCACGCTGTATCCCGTATATAGCAGTGTAAACAGAGGAATGCTAGTGTTAAGATACTCCGTTACTACTTCCGCCGAACTTTCGTACATTGCGCGAATAGCGGAACTCAACGCTGCGCTTTGCTTCATTACCAGAGCCAAAAATTGAAAATTGATAATAAAAATATATTACAATATCATGTTAATGTAAGATAGGAGAGAAGACATGAAAATGTAATAGTCATCGCGAATTAGTTACAATTCTTAACATTCCATTGTAACTTTTCCTCGCGGGCCTTAATTGAATGTCAACAAATATGTTCTCATTTGCACTGTTTGCTCTACAATACATACTTGCCAATTGGCCAGTCGTTGTTTGAGCTTACACGCTTTATAGAGCAGTCACTATAAGTCGTATGCTTTGTTTAGTTTTTTTTTGTTAAATAATTTTGTAAGAAAATTTAAGTGTAATTACTGTAAATTGAAAATTGAATTTAGATTATTATAATTTGATCATTTGATGGTAAGTTTTTGTTGATCACATTAATTTCTCTTGTTCGTTTGATCCATGATGATAGTAGGTTCGGTTTCCATTTGAAGATAATTATTTTATCATATCATGATCTTGATCTTGAGCTCACAATGTTTTAATTCTATTTTTCTATAAATACTAGTAAAGTAGAGAACAGAGTGATGAACTTGGCTCTCTTTGCCTGCTCATCAATAAATTATATAGAAAATATACAAAACAAAAGAAATGTAAAAAGGCCTATTTCCGTTATTGATATAAATAAATATTATTCAGATACATTACAATTACATAAAAATCACATTTAATTAATCAAACTCGACTTGTTAACGAAAAAAAAAACATGGTAGAGAAAAATTCACCCAAAAAATATTTTCAGCATTCTAAATGACTAAGGAACCATTTATGTCAACAGCTGTTAAATTATACGAACGTATACTTGAAATATTAGGAGTGGTTTTGTGTATAAGCTTTTTGAGCTTTGTAAATTCCGTTATAAACAGTATATACATATAAATATATTTAAGTATATAACGAGAAACTTAAATATTTAATATTTTATTTTTTTCCCTATGGTAACGAGGCAAAGCATGGTGTTGAGCTCCGCCACTCAATGGAACGGAGTATCCTACCTAACTCTATGTTCACAGGCTTCCAGTCTACCTTGCCATGTGTGAGAGAATATAGAGTGAAATAAATTTGTTGATATATGAACAATGGAAAAAATATTGTTATCCCAACTGACTTCGATAAATTCTTAAATACTCCTTAACCTATACATGTACTTATAGTTAATACGGGAGCATCGGGTGGAACTGCAAAGGTGATTACGCAGCCTGTGCGTACTACTAAAGGCGGTCGTAAAGGTCCAACGATACATGTCCCACGTTCCGAAGCCGTGACGCTCACGCTACAGCCCGGAGCTGCGGAGCGGGGCGTAACGTACCAGTCGGTCATTGCTGAGGCCAAGGCCAAGATCAAATTATCAGATCTTGGCCTCCAGTCCGTCACCCTCAGGCAGGCTGCCACGGGTGCGCGTTTGTTTGAGGTAGCTGGTGCTGCGAGCGGCAGTGCCGAAAAGGCGGACGCTCTGGCCGTTAAGATGAGGGAGGTCCTCAACCTTGAGGACGTCCGGGTCTGCAGGCCAATAAAAACCGCAGAGGTGCGGATTGCTGGTCTGGACGACTCTGTGACCTCTGAGGAGGTGGTAGCTGCTGTTGCTCAAAGCGGAGAGTGTCTGCCGGACAAGGTGCGGACCGGCGATATACGCACCGACGCCACTGGACTCGGCGTAGTCTGGGTTCGGTGCCCTGTAGCGTCGGCAAAGAAGATAGCCGATAGCGGCAGATTACTGGTTGGCTGGGTTGCAGCGAGAGTGAAACTCTTACAACCCCGGGCTTTGCGGTGCTTCCGGTGCCTGGAGAAGGGGCACGTCCGGGCAAAGTGTACCGCCGAGATTGACCGTAGTGATCTTTGTTATCGCTGCGGTCAGTCTGGCCACAAAGCGGCTCAGTGTTCTGCGTCACTCAACTGCAGCTTATGTTCGGCTGCGGGGAAGCCTGCCGGACACAAATTAGGAGAAGGGGCTTGTGGCGCGCCTGTCAGCAAGGCCATGAAGAAAAAGAAGAGGAGATCTAAATCTGCTGGGGAAACCTCGCCACCCCAGCAGGCTAGTAGCTCCGCGGCCGCCTCCCGGCCCAGGACTGTTGCCGAGGGAATGGAATGCCAATAATGGCACAATTACATTTTCTCCAGGGCAACATCAACCACTGTGCCAGAGCTCAGGATCTTTTACTCCAGAGCATGGCCGAGTGGTCGATTCACGTGGCTGTGGTCGCCGAACCGTACTTCGTTCCCGCTCGTGACAACTGGCTGGGATGCACTGACGGTTTGGTTGCCATTATTGGCGAGGCTCTGATTGACCCGTCTCGGGGTCGTGGCTGGGTGGCTGCGGTCTCAGGCGGCATTGTCATTGTGGGGGTATATTTCTCTCCCAACAAGAGTCTCGCCGACTTTGAGGGTTTCCTTGTCGAGTTGGCCACCGTCGTAGGCCGCTATCACCCTCGTCCTGTTCTGGTGCTTGGGGATTTCAACGCCAAGTCATTCGCGTGGGGATCTCCGGTCACCGACCCTCGAGGCGAGGTGCTAGAAGAGTGGGCGGTGACGACTGATCTAGTCGTATTAAATCGGGGCTCGGAATACACGTGCGTGCGGCAGCGGGGCGGGTCGATAGTGGATGTCTCGTTCGCTAGTCCCTCTGTTGCCAGCCGAGTCCGCGACTGGCGTGTCGCCGTGGAGGTGGAGACGCTATCGGACCATCGGTATATCCGGTTTGACGTCTCTGCCCAGACCGCGAGCGGCCACCGTGCAATAACCCCCATTAACGACGGGCCACGTTGGGCGATTAAGCGCATCGACAGGGAACTACTCGAGGAAGCTGCCTTAGTCCAGTCCTGGATCTGGGAGTCGATGGACGGCCCCGTCGACGTCGAGGCGGTGGCGCTGTGGTTTCGCGGGGCGATGATGCAGATCTGTGATGCGTCCATGCCCCGTGTCCGCCAACAGTTCGCAAGGCGCCAGGTGTACTGGTGGACCGCTGAGATCGCGCAATTGCGCGTAGCGTGCGTTGCGGCTCGTCGTCGGTACACCCGATACAGGAGACGGCGTCGACGGGATCCCGCCGAGGAGGACGCCTTGTATGAGGTGTACCGCGGGTCTAAGGAGACCCTGTGGCTGGCCATTGGTGACTCAAAGTCGCGCGCCAGGGAGGAGCTGCTGGGGTCCCTAGATCGGGATCCGTGGGGGCGCCCCTACCGTTGGGTACGGGGTAAGTTGCGTCCCTGGGTGCCTCCTATAACGCAAAGCATGCAACCTCAGTTGCTAGAGGCGGTGGTGTCAGCTCTCTTCCCAGAGCGAGCGGGACATGTTGCCCCGGCGATGGCTTCACCCTCCACCACAGACTCTCCAGAAGAGGAGAGCACCGATGTCCCCGAGGTATCGCAAGCAGAGATGAGAGCGGCCGTTTCGCGACTCCGGGCTAAGAATACAGCACCCGGACCCGACGGAGTTCCTGGTCGAGTTCTCGTCCTTGCTCTGGAGCAGTTAGAGCCCCAGCTGAGGGGGCTCTTTACGGCATGTCTCGAGCAGGGTCAGTTTCCCAGTGTGTGGAAGGAGGGGAGGCTGGTCCTGCTCAGAAAGGACGGGCGCCCCGCGGACTCGCCATCCGCTTATCGGCCTATAGTGCTGCTTGACGAGGCGGGCAAACTTTTTGAGCGCATTATCGCAGATCGCCTCGTAAACCACTTATGCATGGAGGGGCCAAACCTGAACGATAACCAATTTGGTTTTCGTCGGGGGCGCTCCACCATAGACGCTATCATGCGCGTGAGGGCCCTGGCGGAGGAGACGGTGTCCCGGGGTGGGGTGGTGCTGGCGGTGTCTTTAGACATCTCCAACGCATTCAACACCCTGCCCTGGAGTTGTATTCGGGAGGCTCTGAAATACCATCGCGTGCCTCCCTACCTCCGCCGTACTGTAGAGACTTACCTAGAGGGTAGATACATTATCTATCGGGGATATAACGGTACCGGTTCGCACCTCATGTCGTGCGGTGTTCCACAGGGTTCGGTCTTGGGACCGCTTCTGTGGAACATTGGTTACGACTGGGTACTGAGAGGTGAACTCCCGTCGGGCGCCGACTTGACATGTTATGCGGACGACACGCTCATAACTGCCCGGGGGAGCTCGCATACGGAAGCGACGGTGATAGCCACGGCTGCGGTATCACAGGTGGTGAGCCGCATCCGTTGCCTCGGACTGGAGGTGGCCCTAAACAAGTCGGAGGCCATGGTGTTTCATGGCCCCCGACGTGCGCCGGCGCCGGGATCACACATCGTAGTCAGCGGGGCCCGGATAACTGTCGAATCCACCATGAAATATCTGGGATTGGTGCTCGATAGTCGATGGGAATTTGGACCGCACTTCCGGCGGCTAGCGCCCAAGTTGATGGGCGCAACGGGCGCGCTTTCAAAGTTGCTTCCCAACTTAGGGGGCCCGAGCGCCGACTGTAGGCGGTTGTACGTAGGAATCGTGCGTTCCATGGCCCTGTATGGAGCTCCTGTGTGGGCGATGGACATGACGGCCGGCATTCTCGCCATTCTGCGCAAACCGCAAAGGGCGATGGCCGTCAGAGTCATCCGCGGGTATCGCACGATCTCCTACGAGGCAGCTTGCGTCTTGGCCGGAACTCCGCCATGGGACTTAGAGGCGAAAGTACTCGCGTCATTATATCGATGGCGCGAGGAAGAGCGGATTCGGGGCTCGAGCCCGGTGCAGCGGCAGATCGCGCTGCGCCGAGACAAGCTCCATCAGGTTCTGGTGGCGGAATGGCGGCAAAGGCTTTTACGCCCTACCGCCGGCCTCAATACTGTCGAGGCGATCCGGCCAGTACTCGAGGACTGGCTCGGGAGAAGGCACGGCTCCCTGTCGTTTAGGGTAACGCAGGTGCTGTCTGGGCACGGCTGCTTCGGCAAGTACCTGTGCCGCATAGACAGAGAGCCGGACGCTCGGTGCCGCCACTGCGTCCATTGCGGGGAGGACACGGCGCAACACACGCTCGCCGAGTGTGTAGCTTGGGAAGAGCAGCGCCGTGTCCTCACAAATAAAGTAGGGGGCGATCTGTCGCTGCCTGCCGTAGTGCGTAGGATGATTGGTAGCGCAGAGTCTTGGGACGCAGTGGCGTCCTTCTGTGAGGACGTGATGTCGCAGAAGGAAACTGCGGAAAGGGAGAGGGAGATCTTTGCTCCCTTCTCCGGCCGCAGAAGGCGCACAGGACGCAGGAGAAGGGCGGACAACGCCATTTTCCAGCCCCCATGAATGGGTCCAGGGGCGAAGGACTTGGGGAAGTCCTCGCCCCCCTATTCGATAGACCCGTGTTGCAGGCGCGCGCCTTTGGGACGACGCACGGGTTAACACACCTCACTAACCCGCGCAGGAGACGAGGCCCGGATAGACCCGGCCAGCACTAGTGAGGGGCTGCGGATGAATTTGGACTCCCGCGGCCCCGCGCTCACGTGCGAGGAGACACTGGGGTGGTTTTAGTCGGTAGGAGTCCGGCACGCCCCTCCGTCTTTCACTAGACGGAGGTAGTCCATGAGGATTTCCCCCCATAAAAAAAAAAAAAAAAAAAAAATACATGTACTTATGAACAAGCCAAATTAAAAACTTTCTAGGCCTGATACTTTACTCTTTACGTTGTCTGTCAGCCATTCAGTAACAAAAAATATCGGAAAACTGAAGGAAAAGTCACAAACTCAAGATCACAATTCTTTAATTCGTTTCCTTTGAAAATTTACTAGCGAGTGATTCCTAAAAATGAGGCCACACAAGCTATCAAGAAACCAAATCTACTTAGGTCTTACCATACAAATGATTGCACTATTTGCTGGAGGATTTAGGTCTTAGCCTCCGGGCTAAGCCACTTATCTTTTTAAGCTTTTCCTAGTTTCATTTTGAATCAATTTAACAAAATTCTAAATTTATTTTCTTTATGAAAAAATAGAATGAACCATTTTTAAGATTTTTAAATATTATTCCACACTTAGGAAAGGAAAAATACTTATTTCAGAAATAAGTATTTTACCTGGTAACCGACTAGGTCCAGGAGGCGCGGGTTCGAGTCCCGATACGTTCCAATTTTTATACGTTTTTTAATTAAGTATTTTTCTTTCCTGAGTGTGGGACTACTTTAAAAAAGGTTAAAAAGTTTAAATAAATAGCATTCTCTCTTGCCAGACGATATTTCTTAGTAATTATCTTAGGGTAGTGAAAATTTAGCGTAGCTTGATGAGAACGTATGGCTTAGTGGTCAGAGCCCTGGTTTCCAGGAGGCGCTGGTTCGAGTTCCGCTACTAATTATATAATTTTTATACGTTTTCTAAATAAGTATAGAATGAACCATTTATGTCTTTGAGTTCTGATTGTAAGCGCGATGTTTGTAAGTTCAATTCCTACTCGCGAAATTAATCTTTGAATGGTCTCGAATTTAAGTGGAAAGTGGAGAACAGTATATCATAGGGAATAAGCAAAGATAACTAGTAGGTCAATCAACTTGTTCTACCGTTTCACTCATCAAGAAACGTCATAAGCGACGGTTGTAAATCGATTCGGTTAGGATCGAGAAATATTTGTTAATAGGAACGGAGTATCTTATCATCAGGTTCCTACTTTCTCTGTTTACCCGGCTATGTGCGGGATAGAGTGCGTAAAGTTGAAAATAAAAACAATAAGTTAGCAAAATCCAACAGAATATATAAAATCTAAACATTTTTCTTAGAATTATTTCGTACATTTTGTTATAGTTTGTCATTTAGAAGGAAAATTTGTTAATTGTTGATAATTTTAATTAAATCTATTCTATAATTTTCCTTATAGTTTCCTATCAAAATGATGGTGAATCTGAACATTGTGCTGTTATTACTGGAGGTAGTTTTAACGGCTTCCGGCCAAAATAGGAAGGTCCCTACAAAAGATCCTGAAAGTTCTCTAAGAATACTCTCAAGGAGGAAGCGGCATTTGATATTTCCTGATGGTAGTTCCTTTCAATTGGGTACGTAGAACTATGAATATTGTTATTGAATGCAATAGATTTTCTTATAATATATTTTATACAAGTAGATTCGCTAACAATGAATGTTTTTAGCTTTTGAGTAGCTAATGAATGTAAGGTAAAATCTTAATCATAAAATAATTTGATAAAATGAGATCAGTCGTGGCGCAGGTACACAAGCGTATGAATGTAAGCGTGATAGGTTGTGGGTTCGATTCCGACTCGAGGAAATGAAATATTAAATTTTTCAGAAGAGGAAATTAACCCGCAACCCGACAAAAAATGATGAGCGGAGGTGTCTTAATGGAAATGGCGTGTCTTAGCACTCAGTTCTCAGGTTTCTTCTGCCTACCCTGCTGTGCAGGATGCAGCGTGAAACTAAAAAAAAGTTTTTTTTCTTTATAGTATTCTGTACTCAAAATCACGGCTACTTGCAAGTTGGTGATGTAGTATGGTTTGGCAATACCGCGGCTCTAGCCTGGGAGCTACCTTCTGACCCAAAATATTTCAACTTCTTCAAGAAATACGATAAACTACATGCAGCTGAAAACAGAGACGGTGTATCCAAACTTATATACTTCTTAGATGAAAATGGCAAAATTCTTTCTAAGAAGCCGTACCACAAGTAAGTAAACGTTTCTAAAATTATGAACGATAATTGCAAAGTTTTTGCTGAAAAGTTTCAGGTTTCTGAATGTAAAATACATTCTTTGAGGATAGTTCTTTTCATGAAATTCTTTTATCATTTTTTATCTTTAAATATCACGAACATCTCAGGATCAGTATGGCTTGGCTAGTTTTGCCTTTACTTTGATACTAGCTTAAAAGGTATTAAATTTTTAAAATTGAGGCTAGTCGTGGCGCATAGGCACAAACTGTGACTGGTAAACGCGACTGGTTGTGGGTTCGATCCCTACTCGAGGAAATAAAATATTTATTAATTTTATTAAATTTAAAGCAAATATTTATTTAAATTATTTAAATTTAACGCAAAGCGCGGCGTAGAGTTCCGTAACTCAACACGCATTGCCTCCAAACGGAGTGTCTTAACACTAGGCTCCCTCTGCTAACCCTGTTGTGTGACCACAACAGGATACAGAGTGAATATGATGTTTTGATTTAATTTAATTTTACATTTGTAAAATCTAATACAGAAATTTTCACATTTAATGTATATTCTTTGGTACATTCTAACTGACAGTGTTGGAATATATCTGGCTGTAGTGGATAGTTGTGGTGTAAAATTCCATTAGGAACACCTTTAATTACAATATGAATAAGCAAAACGAAGAAACTTTGTGTTTTTTTTAATTTACCATTCCGTATAATACTTATAACATGTAACTTTTTTTATAGAGGCCGTTGTCGTTGTAGGACAGCGTATAACTGTAAATGCAACGATGATAGGTTCAATTCCCATTTCCGGGGACGGAATATGTTAACCCCCAAGTTCCTTTTATCTAGTTTGTTATGAGAAGAAGAGAAAAAGTATAAAGCCATTTAATACATATTAATATTCTGATGCTTTATTGCAGGAGAATTATAGTGAACCCAGCATTTGCCAAACGGAGTGTAGACGACCATTTGTGTGATGAAGGCGTGAATAAATCTTCCATTCAAGAGTTGCGCGAGAGGAAAAATTATGTAAACCTCTTGAACAATCTCGAGAGTGATGCCATCGATTTTCATAGAGACGGAAGAAAGAGCTTTTATATGCAATTAGAAAAGTTTATACAAGCGTAAGTACATAATATAGATTTTGTTGAGTTATAATCAAGTTATACAAAAAAATATAACTTTTTTTGTCTACAATCGTTAGTTTCAAATGTGGGCGTGTTTAAGTCTGTCAGGGTGCAGTGGCATAGCTGATTTTAAACGCGACGGTTGTGACTTCGTTTCCCATACCGAATGAATTATCATAACTTCCTCGCTTTGATAATACTACATAGCTTAGCCACAGTTAAAACAATATTGAGAATATGTATGTATAAGAATAAAAAGAAAAATTAAATAAAATTTATACAAAATATGTGGTAGCTGGTATAATATTTTAACGTTTCCTTATGTAATATTTTTATTTTTCCGTATAATTGTCTCACAGAAATATAACAATATTTTTATAGAAAACGTATATAAATTTGAACGTATTCGAACTTCCGCATCTTGGAAATCATCCAAGCGCCCTTAATACTCAGTCATTTCTCTGTCAGTTCTCATGAAAGTTTGACAAAAATCTTATACTTTAGAATTACCATTTGACAAGAGAGTATATTTTGACGTTATAGAAAGCATAATAAATAGCTCCTGGTCTATCTGGATTATCAACTATTCACTGATTGATCAACGACCATCAGTATGGCCTCCGCCATGGTCGTTCGTGTTAAACTAGACGATTGTCTAGTTTACCCAACCCACCGCTTGGCTGCGGTTATTGGAAGCAAGGGCGACAGTCTGGAAGTTAGTCTGGACATGACATTATGTACCTATGATATTCAATCGAGTGTGGCTCTGGATAATTCTTATAAAACTTACATTTTACGGGCTTCCTGTTAATTTATACAAGTGGTTCGCCAGCTCCCTCACTTCGTGCAGAACAAGGTCGCTGTCAACAGATTCGTTGCATATGATAGACTAATGCTGCACATTTCGGCCGCGAAGGTCTTTCTCAAAAAAACGTTGACCAGTGTTGAATTAAATTCATTTTTTTCGGTTGAGGCGTCCCTCAGGAATGTTTCTTTCCACCCCTGACAGAATCTGTTCCAATTCATTGTTTAGAAGACACAAGTTTATGCGTGAACCATTAGGAAAACTCCATTTCTGATAACCAGTTTTCCAGAACATTTATTTTTAAGAGGTGGAGGTGCCAGTGTCAGCATATTGGGTCTTAAAGTTTCGAGCAAGACTGCCAGTATCGCACAGAAGGGCAAGAAGGGCATTTTTCTCGTCTGTTTAATCACATGCAACGTAGAGGCATTTGAATCGATTAAGTAAAAAACGATACGTTCAAATTTTATACGTTTTCTTAAAAAGTATGTTGGTCTCCTAAGTGTCCATGTAATAATACATACTTAAAAATTTTAAAAATAAAAAAATGAATAATAAAAATCACAGCATCACGTTGCCAATAAAACTATAACAAATTTAAAGAGATAAATCTTAAGAATATACTTATGTTATCTTACGAAGCTCAATTCGTCAACTTTAAAAGTACAAGATTATATAGCGAAACTTTCCTTAAGTCAAACTTTCTGTACCAGAAAGATTTTACACAATAGATAAAAGAATTAGTCGTCTGAGTGTTCGTAGATGTGGGACTTTTAAACAACTTTATTAACTAAAGTATTATTGTTACAATGAAATTTCTACCACTGCAACAAAGACAACAACGTATATTTTATTGATATTGATTTTAAGGATATCAATCAACGTCAACATCCTACCTTAATCTTTAAGTAGTAAAAACATAATATTAAAGAACAATGTATGTTAATATATACAAGTATAAATGTTAATGAATCCGAAAGGAAAATTATGTAAAAAGCATGAGGATCCCCGATAGGGGATATAGATTTATAGAGGTAGATGATGACAGTGGACGAGACGAAAAAAGTATGTTAATACCGTAGCCTCGGAACCTAGTGTTCAGACACTCCGTTACTTTTTAAGAAGGAGTTCATCCATTTTCCGCCCAACGGTGATAAAAATCGAGTCCACAACGGCCGCGTTTATAGACGCACGCTTGTATAGCTGGAAATCTCAACTGGAATTTGAACTTACTACTAAAAAACGCAATTAGATATATTCTAACTATTAATAATATTAATATGTTTTAAATTAATAATAGCATAAAAATATTATATTTCAGCTTAGGATGGAGCGGTAGGGACTGTGTGCTACGCTTGCTGTGCGACTACGGCAACGAGGCCACAGAGCAAGGCACGTTTTTAAAGGAAATCATAAGAGCTACATTTACGTGAGTATTTTTATTATTATTTGCCATCTGCACACTTTTGTTTGGTATATTTTATGGCTTTATGGTAGTTTATATCCTATAGATAAATTTCGGATAAAAATTCGTGTGCAGAATTTCATCAGTATATTGTTATTTTCACGATATTGAGAATAATATTCTGTCATATTTGTTTATAGGCCAGTTGTGGCACAGGGCCACAAAGTGAGACTGTAAAAGCGACTAATTGTGGGTTCAATCCCCACTCGAAGAAATCAAATATTTATTTAAATTTATATTTTCGTTTCATCGCTTTGGTGTCAAGGCAAAGCGCGGCGTTGGGTTTCGCCAATCAATACGCAATACCTCCTGAATTTGGCGGAAAGTGGGGACAGATTGTATTAACACCAATTTCCCTTCCTACTACCCTGCTGTGTGCGGGATACAGCGTGAACCTGATTTTTTTAAAATATTTTTAGTTTTAGCTTGTCTATTTCTAAATTGATTTTGCTGTAATATGATTTAAAAGGCCATAGCGCATCCATATATGAACTTCAAATCCACAACTTTGCTTTTACAATAAACTTTTTAAGAAAGTACTCGTAAAATTGTTAGTGTTTTTTTCACATAGCATGGTAGACAGAAAAAGCTACATTCTAGAGATTCCGCTTTATCTGCATTCTAGAAAATATAATCACAAACGTGTGACATTCAGCTACTATTTTTATTGTTTCTATTATATACTACTATTTTTAAGTAGCGGAATATTGCCCTTTGTGTTTGCCACCAAAGTGGCCAATTAAAAATAATTGGAGTATAAACAATTTCCCCGAGCGGGAATCGAAGCCACAACCGTTGCGCTTACAATCAAACGGTGTAACATACATTTACAATAATTTCTGAAATCCTTACTTATTTTAGACTGCCAAAAGGACGAGAGTTCGACGGTGACTTCTACAAAGAATACGACGCAGCGCATTCAACTAAAGGAGACTGTGCCAAGATATACACACAGTGTAAAGAATCGTCTCAATAAAGATTTTGCTACTTTAAGAACTAATACTTTTAATATTTATATCCTGCTGGATATCCTGCTGCATACAGCAGGATAGACAGAGGGAACCTAGTGTTAAGTCACTCCGCTACCCACTTTCCGCTGAATTCTGGAGGTGCTGCGTGTTGTGTGTTGAGTGGCGAAACTCAATGCCATGAAGAGCGAAAAAAATAAATTTTAATGTAAATACATATTTCATTGTCTCGAGTGGAGATCGAACCCACAACCAGTCGTTTTTACGTCAGTCACACTTTGTGGCCTTTTCCTTTACCAGTGATGTCATTATTTTTTTATTTAATAATAGCTGTCCGCTTTGCTTGTTGAGATTGGACGTAAATTATTCGTAAATCCCGTCCTTTAACCGATCCCACTAGGGTTTTGAGAAATTCTCCCCAATTTCTCCAAATCCCCAAGGAACCTGTGGTACGACTAAAATAAAAAAGGGGTTTTTTTTGTATGTTTTCCATTGTGTGAAATTATTTGCAAACCGCTGTTTGTATTTTTTTAAATAAGCTTATTTTATATTTTTCACATAGGGTTTTTTAACTCTTACAATTTTTTCTTTCTCTCACACAAATAAAGCTACCACATATTCATTTTAATGACATCGTATAAATAATAAAAAAATTAAGCTGATTGTAAACGTGATAATTTGAGTCCGAACCCCGTTAATGCAGTGAGGATATTGTGGCATAGGGGCCCAAGGATGCTACTGTGTACCGTACGCGACGGTTGTGGGTTCGATTCCTATTTGGAGGAATGAGATATTGACAGCCAGTTTCACCGATTATGAATAAAGTTTCAGATAATCTAATAATTAATGCTATCTTACAGACAGAGGATGAACATACAAAATACCTATTCCTTATATTTTGAAAAATAATTTTATATTAGTAGGCAATAATTCATACGATGAATTACATTTTTAAATTACAAATAAGTATGTATAGAGGCCAGTCGTGGCGCAGGGGCATAAAGTGAAGTGACTGTAGAACCGACTGGTTGTGGGTTCGATGCCCGAGGAGATGAAATATTTACTTAAATTTATATTTTCATTTCTTCGCTCTGATGTCGAGGCAAAACGCGGCGTTGAGTTCTGCCACTCAACACGCAATGCCTCCAGAATTCAGCAGAAAGTGGGGAACGGAGTGTTTTAACACTAGGTTCCATCTGCCTACTCTGCTGTGTGCGGGATACAGCGTGAAGCTGCTTCATTTATTTATATTATTTATAAATAAAAATGACATGCAAGTGTCAAATGTACTACTAGATAATGCTATGCGAGACCTGTGAATGTAATAAGTCTGTCGGGAACTTCACCAGCCAGTGGTGAAACTGAAACTTAATATAATTTTCATTTGCTTGCTTTAGTAACTAGAATTGTGCTACTCTACACGCAAAGCCTCGAGAATTCAGCGGAAATGAGGAACGGAAGTGTTTTGATCAGAACACAGTGTCTAAACACTAGGTACCTCCGTGTACTCTCTGCCTACCTTGCTAGAATGTAGAGTGAAGCTAAAAAACACTTTTATCTCGAATTCAGGCAAAGAGTAGAGTATGGAGTGTCTTGACATTACATTTTTACACTACTCTCGATTTTGTATTTATAAAATACCTATTCATTATATTTACTACAGCGCTTATACATACATATGTATGAATGTAATTTAATTTTTCGAGAATCGACCGAATAGTAAAAAAAAGGTAAAATGTAACATTACAGGTCAAAGGAATTTACATTTCAATATTTAAATAGGCTGTCGAAGATTACTAAGGAGGTTTCGTTTTGAATGTAATATGCAAAAATATGTACTATCTGTATAAGTGTAAGGTGCAAATTTGATTGTACGATTTTCGGAGGTGTTAAACTGAGGTAATGAGAGAGACGACAGCCGGTCTAATTTGCCGATCAAACATCCCGGATCGACGTGCTCCGGCCCTGCTTGGTCATAATAACGTGGATAATATTTAAGTTTTTATTAGAAATTGTATATATTTTGTTTTATTTTCTTTCAAAACTTAATTGTACAGTTCATTATCATAAAATAAAAACCAATATTTTTTTGGTTAAAAATTCGACACTGTGTCCCATCACTTAATACACAATTTCTCCTAAATAGAGCGAAAGGTTGGGAACGAAGTGTATTAATATTAGATTTCCTCTGCCTTCTGCTTTGCTGTGTACAGCGTGAAGATGATATAATTTTCAAAATTTAATCATACAGTATACTGTATCTTAAAAAAAGTCAAGACAGTACATACATACATAAATTGAAATTAAAGTGTTTTTATAAAAATAAATAATAATTACAATGTATTTATTTCTTGATCACTTCTAAAGAACAATACCGAAAGGGTATGTAAGGCTCGCTCACCGAGGGTTCCGTAGTAAATTGGAGGTCTTGAGCTTTTTCTAAAATTCAGACCTAGCTTTGCTAGAGCCCTTTAATTTGATACCTCACTTGAACTAGCGGCTTAAATACCATATTTTGCTCCCTTTTAAGACTCTTATTTTATAGGATTTAACCACAACTAGTACGTAAATGCCTGTAAATGCTATCTGCCAAATTTCATTATTCTAGGTTATCTGGAAGTACCTTATTAATTTTGATTCCTTTTATAATGTGGAAATACGCGTCTTTTGCTATTTAAGGCTACTATTTTTTTAAAATTTAACCACAAATGAAAAGTTTTAAGATTGTTTCCTAAATACGTACTCCCTGTAGATGTTAGCTGCCAAATTTCATAATTCTAGCTCAACCGGAAGTACTATATGAATATTGATTCCTTTGATGGTGTTAAAATACGCGTTTCTTACTATATAAACGAACATATCTTTTTTTAAACTAAATACAGAAATATGTTTCTTTCAGAAAATCATGGAGTATATTGTTTGAATTTCAACTCGATATCGATTTTTTCCTTAAAAGGGTACGGAACCGTAAAAAAATATCTAAAACAAGCAACGCCAATTGGTACCTAAACCGAGTGACGATAGTAAATATTAAATGGTAAAATTGAAAATCTAAAATACGTTAGTTTTCCATTTTGTTTTTAATCTCATATCTCTATTTCACATATGCCCAAATAGTAAACGCAGAAGGGAAAAAATACACCAACTATAGATATATATCAATATGCATCTCGAATGAAATTGACAAAATATTTACAGGTCCAAAGCGTTCTATAGTATAGACACGTTCAATTTATTTTGTTCGACCCCGGTACTGTATGAATGGCTTATTGTTTTTTAGTTTTTGTTTTACTGAATATGTTTTTTTTATTTATTATGTATGATACGATGGAATAGGTTGAACGTATGGTTCATTATTTTGTTATCTGTGTTTTTTTTTAATTTTTTTTTTGTAAGTCTATTAACAGAGGAACAGAAAAAAATTGGAACACTTAATATTTGATAACGATTTCATCTTCTTAACATCTAATAATCTCTTTCCTTTATCCAACTTCATAAAGATTTTTTTTAACTTCACAAAGTATCTTGCACGTTGCATAGTGGACGGAGAGAACCTTCCCATTAAGACACGAGACGTTTCCCATTAAGACACTTCCGGTCCTCACGTTCCACTGAATAAAAAAAATATATAATAATAATATTTTTTTTTTATTTTACTCTATAGTTTGTTAAAATCTTTTATTAATTTTAACGCTAGATAGTTTCATTTCTCTCTCTATTTCATTTCTCTTGTATTTTAATTGTTTATATTTGCTATGTATTGGGTTATTTATATCCACAATACGTGGCAAATAATTCAAACAAAAAAATCATCTTGTAATGTCATGATATATTGCAAACTATTGCAAAATATATAATTTTACTAAAGGATCAATTATTTTGATAAAAAAATCAAATTTCAGCTTTGCTAAAATAAAGTAGGTCTGGCGGCCCGGGGATCCCAGTCTATATCGTTATAATATTGATAACAAGCTTTTACTTCCGGTTTCAGCGCTGTGGTCGTTTGTAACTAATTGATAGTTGTGTATAACACACGACACATTCTAAGTACCCGAGGTAGCTCTGACCACAAGTTAGATGGTTCTTGAGATTCACTCATTCAACCAAATAAACTCTTGAGGTTATATTTTTTTTCTAATAAATTCGCTAAAATCAACGATACCAACAACGACGTCAAGATGCTTTAAGCCATCGTGTTTTAGAAACATATAAAAGTGTAGCGGACTACACTTTTATATGTTTCTAAAACTTTGTAAATACATTAAAAAATCCCTCACATAATTTTTTAGGGAAAATATATGTATGTACTTAATTTGTGTAATAAATACACTTAATTTGTATATCTATATATTCTTATTATCTTCATTTATTATGAAAATAAAAGTAAATTCCATGTTATGCAACACAAAATTGAATATATCATACATTCAATTTTGTGACTTGTGAAGCACGTGAGTTAGTTAACATTTGTTAGACAATACTATTCGTAACAGCACGCGGGTAAACTAGTATCGGAATTCCTTTAAAGTCGATTTTTGTATTAATTTAGCCATATTATTATTTTTGTTAAGAGAGAACCTAGTGTTAAGAGATTGACAAGTCGTCAAGACCGCTCAAATTCAAGGCGTTGAATCGCGGAACTTAACGCCGCGCTGTATATTACAAAAGAGATTATATAAAAATGCATTTTTTAAGCATATTTTTATTATTTTTAATATCAATATATGCGTGTGGTGAATGCTCTAACGCTACTGACCAGTGCCCCAATGTGAAGACGTCGCTGGGAGCTATACGGAAACGGAGACACTTGACTTTTCCAGCTGGAAGTAACTTTATTGTAAGTACCATAGTTTTACTATTTTATGTATTTTATTTCTAATGATGATTAGGGGTTCGATTCCTACTTGGGCTTTATGCTCTGATAACGATTCGAAAAACATTACTTCCAGAATTCAGCAAAAGTTGGTCGCTCTACTCTATTTTAAATGTTTAAATGGACTATTTAACTAATTGTAAAAATGCATAATTCTAATATAAAATATTAATATGAAAAAATTATATCATTATATCCACATATAAAAACGGTAAGAATCTAACATCCATATGTATAATATTGTGTTTTAAGTTGTACAAACACGAACTGAGTCACGAATATTCCAATTTTCATAACAAATTTCACAATATAGCTTTTAAAAAATCTAATAAAACCGTATATTTTTATAACCTAGTTACGCTGATATTTGATGACAGGTCGCGATTCTGATCAAATATTGGAAATGAAATTGTTTCTCATATAAATGTTTGGAATAGTTTCAATTTTACATAGTAATAAATTAGCTTTGCATATCGAACGGCATTTTGTGATAAAATATATTTATTAATGTACTCTAGTACAAATTATTACTAGATTTTGCTATGAAATTAGTATTGAAAGCTCTTAGTAATTAATTAAAAATGTACGAGTAATAGTTTTTATTTACATTCTAGTTAAATTTTTCAATATTTTTGTTTTACTAAATTAGGGCGATCAGTTATCTATTTATCGCTCGCAAAAACTGAAAAATTACATATATAAAACGTTAAAAAAACTACTTGTCGATCCCCACTCGAGAAGATGAAATATTTACTTAACTTTATATTTCCATTTCTTCGCTCTGGTGACGAGGTAAAGCGCGGCGTTGAGTTCTGCCACTTAACACGCAATGCCTCCGGAATTCAGCAGAAAGTGGGGAACGGAGTGTCTTTCACTACGTTCCATCTGCCTACCCTGCAGTGTGCGGGATACAGCGTGAAGCTAATTTATTTATTTATTTAAAAAAAAAACTACTTTATACTGTTGTTTGCTATTTGTTAATTATAAAAAACTACTGTCATTAGTTTTTATCATAATAAAGAAAATAATATAGAAATCTCATATTTCCCATTCAGCCTCATATCGTTAATTGATTATTCTATCTTTTAGTAACATCTGTCTGACCGAAAAGAAAGAGAACTGGATCTCTTTTTTACATACATTCTATAACTGTGTACAGTAATCTCTTTTTTACTCTACTCAGCTGACACGCTTGACGCGCTACACTACAAAT
Organism: Heliconius sara; assembly: GCA_917862395.2. Classification (NCBI taxonomy): domain Eukaryota; kingdom Metazoa; phylum Arthropoda; class Insecta; order Lepidoptera; family Nymphalidae; genus Heliconius; species Heliconius sara. The sequence continues at coordinate 2,169,987 of OU860783.2, read as the reverse complement.
GAAGAATTGAATTGAATAATCAAATAACAGAACAGAAATATAAATACATCGAATACAATATTTTTAATTTTAGAGTAAACAGAGAAAACTTTCACTTCCGTTTAATCCCGCCGGTATTTACAAGCAATTATATTTTTCCAGATGACCCTTTCTCTTCTAAAAGCATTCATGACCCATGCACCATCTGGCTGGAATCTTTCTCTGGAAGTCGACGTTTTGTTCCCTTTGCCTGAAGCCAATTTTACTAATGTCCATTTCAGAAGAAAACTCCACCATCGACAGAAGAGGGAATATTGGGAGAGAATACAAAATGCGATTGATTTGTAAGTATCGAATAAAATTATACTTTTCATAATAAATACTAGTTGGAGGTCAGTCGCGGCGCAGTGGCACAAGTGTGTGACTGTAAACGAGACTGGTTGTGGGTTCAATCCCCACTCGAGAAAATGTAACACTTATTTAAATTGACATTTTCACTTTTTCGCTTTGATTGCATTGATTTATGCCAATTAACTAGCGAGTACCTCCAGCATTCAGTAGAAAAGGAGGGAACAGAGTGTCTTAATACTGTAGGTTCACTCTGACTACCCTTTTCTGTGCTGGATACAGCGTAAAGCTAACAAGAAATAATAAAAAATGATCAATATATGTATATCTTTATCTTTTTCAGCCACAACCTGAACGGCCGTGATTGTGTACTCAGAAGTATCTGTGAAGCTCGTAGCAGTTTGGCACCCCCTGGAAAATCTTTAGTGCACGATATACTTAGAGTTATTTTTACGTAAGAATTTTATTTATTTCTTCATAATTTTTCTACTGTTAAATTGACATTTTGGCACTATATAGGAATGGCTACGAGGCTGGTGCCAGTGGACCAGGCAATCAGAAATATGTAAAATGTACACATCGACTTATATATAATATTTTTTTTAGGTTCACGCTGTATCTTACATATAGCAGCCTAGGCAGAAGGAGCGGAGCGGAGCGGGAATATGAAAATGTTAAATATTTAATATTTTCCCCTAGGGGTAATCGAATCCAAAACTACTACCACTAGGCCATTATAGCCTTATACCTGCTTAATAATTATAAAAAACATACCAAACCGCATTAACTAATCACATAGAAAACTGAATAAACACACGTTATTATCACAAATATTTGATATAACAACATGTACTGTTAAAACAAAAACAGTTTAGGTTTGATTATTGTTTGTGTATTTGCGAGGCGATAGGGTGTTTTTGAGGTGAGCTCAGATATCATAGCAGGAAGTTTTTAATATCACACGTCTATTAAGTACGGTATAATCGTGTACACCGACGTTAAACGCTCAGTGTTGATGGTACGATTGGAAATATACGGGAAAAAAATCGCACATAACCGTTAAGGCGTTGATAAGGATTTGATGGTGGTTAGACAACGGGATGGTTCTCAATTCAATTCGATTTGGATGAATGATTATATTCATATCATTTTTTTTTGTTATAATAAGATAAAACGCGATGTTGAGTTACGTTACGTAACAAGTAATCATATCTCAATTTCTTTTGGAAAATAAAATAATGGAAAGTTGTAAAATTGCATCTATCTGCCCATCATACTCAAGGGCACATGCGTGCGACTGTAAATGTGGTGGTTGTGGGTTTGATCCCACTCAATATTCAAGAATTCGACAGAAAGTAGGGAACGAAGTGTCTCAACACTAGGTTTTTAGGTTCCGTTTACCTACCTTGCTATGTGCAGAATACAATGTTAACTTAATTTAAAAAAATAACCATAGTCTAAAATATTATTTGCAGCTACCCTGAGTCATTCAGCCTCGCTGATAGTCCATAGTTTTCGATATATATTTCTTCTCATGTTGACAAACGATATATTGAAGGTACCTAAGTGATACACAGACATTAATAAATAATTCTTTTAATATATATTTTTTAATGAAACGTTACCGCAAAAGATTCCAAGCCTTGTATTTTCTCATAGAATGTTCTCCATATCAACTTAATTGCCTTATAATCCGCGTGCGTGACGCTTATCTATACGTGCTCGGATTAATTTATAATATTCGTTTCAATGGTGGTTTCAAATATACTGGCAGGTTCGTAGATATAACTCGTAGCTATAGATTTTTTTTAATTTATTTAACTTAATATAGCCTAACTTCAGGGCAGTTGATGTGGGGCACAAGGGTGTGAATGCAACGCGGCGGTTGTGGATTAGTTGCCGACTCGAGGGAATGAATTGTTATTCCTTAATATTTTTAATTCTTTGTTTAAAATTCGTTCAAAACTCAAAATGCAATGCATGAAGCATTAACTATAACAATAGGTCAATAGGTCTTAACAATAGGTTCCCGTTGCCTACCCTGCTGCATGTGGTATACGGTTTGACTATCGACGATATGATTTTTTAAATTTATTTTAACCTAACTTAGCTTCACGCTATATACGCCTAGCGAAGTTGTCGGAGGAAACGAAAAATATTTACTTTCGATATATAATTAGATAAGATTTTAAAATTATATTAAGGTAGTCATAGGCAACCCGAGCGGCTAAACATTCCGTTTCACACTTTCCCCCTTGGTGGAAATTAACGCCACGCTTTGCCTCGTTACCAGAATGAAGAAATTAAAATATTATATATTTAATTTCTTAGAGTGCGAATCGCACTCAAAACCTGTCCTCACCCTCCCTGCGCCATTAGCCGCCTCCAACGGAATTTTACTATTAAAACAATTAAGAATCAATTTAGTTCTGTATTCGAACCCACGGTCACAGTTACCAAACTACGCCTAATGTTTCAAGCGTAGCTATAAGATCGTCAGCTTAAGCGTAAAATACGTGACGATAGAACAATCGGGCATTAGAGCCCATATTAATGGTGGCATCAAATTTGTCATACGCGGCCCCGGTCTTGATTGATAGCGAAAGTGACAAGTGCAGCCAGCGAGGCGGTGCTTTTACCCTTTTATATTTTTGTATGAAAAAGATTTTAAATTATATATGTTTTTTTTCTAAATATAAGAATTATTGATGGGGACCAGTCGTAGCACGGGGGAACAAAGTGTGACTGTAAACGCAACTGATTGTGTTCGGGTTCGAGCCCGACTCGGTGAAATAAAATGTTTATTTTATTTTAAATTTCCTTAATAAAAAACCACTCAACACGTAATGTCTCCAGAATTCTGCGGAGAGTAGGGAACACTAGGTTCCCTCAGTCTGCCCTGCTATATGTGGGACACAGCGTGAAGCTGATTAGTATGATTATGTATAGATATAACATATTATTATTAGTTTAGAAGCCACTGTAAACTATGAGAACTACGGTGGTAAGTAGTAAATGTAAGATTTGAACTTAAAAACGTAGACTGATGGCTGACTGACTGAATGGGAAATTTTCATGTTGTTTTCTCGTTCTGGTAACAGGACAAACAAAACATGGCGTTGTGCCCGGTACTCAAAAGTGTTTCTAAAATTAGGCAGTTTTGGTTGGTCTTGAAGGGATACGGAATACAGAGTGAATTTCTTAACCGTAGCTCCTGAACGAGTAAATTGATTTGAGAGCGGTTTTTTTAATCGAAAGCTTTGATTATGGCGGTGGTTTCGAGCATGTTTTATAATAGTTTAGCAGCTAAGGGCTACGAGCATTTTACTAAGACTAAGTAGTGATAAATTTGGATCGGGATTTCTTAATTTTTTTTATATTTTGTTTTCTTTTATTATTTAAAACACCTTCACTCATTTTTTATTAAATTTTTAAAGTGTTGTTTCACTTTTATTTTCTTTCCCTAAATATGGAAATTGCACTTTAAAAATTTAATAAAATTTATTTAATAATTAATGTTCTCCCTTGGCAAATGATATTCAGAATTAATTATCTTTGTGTAGCGGAAAATTGTAAAAATTTCCCTACAGAGATGGTATCAACATAAATAAGTTGTAGTAAGGGTATAAGAATTTCAACGCAGTTCGATGAGAATGTATGGCTCAGTGATCAGAGCGATTTTACCATTGCCAACAGGCGCAGGTTCAAATTCCGCTACGTTAAAAATTTTAGACGTTTCTAAAAACGTACCTTCACATTTTTTAATATAACATTATGTTTTATTTATTTTATAATGTTATTTTATTTCTAAAAAGTTATTTTTGCTACGAAAAATGCTTTCAAGACATATAACTACTACTAACAAGTTCAATTCAATTCATCCTTTTCATTCACTAAGTATTAAATCCAATATTAGGTGAACGTTCTGAATCATAATTTTGTGTATCTCGTTGCATTTCGCCGTTCCCAACTTACAGTATTGAAAGTTTATAGACCACGTAGCTACGTATTTGATGAAAATATTAGCAAACGAATATTTAAGAAAGCCTGAAATTATTTATTATTAATATTTTTCTTTCGTCGCTCTGGCACTAAGGTAAAGGAAAGCTGAACACAATGCTTCAAAAAATTCGGCGGAAAATGGGGAACAGAGTGTCTTAGCACTAGGTTCCCACTGCCTACCACATACATCAGGTATTCGAGATATAACGTGAAGCTGATTTTGTATATTTAACTACTTCATTATTGTAAGAAATAGTTGGAAGCAAGTTCGTTGATAAAATTTAATGTATGTTTTTTCATCGTTCCATCCCTGCCAGCGATAATTATTATCATGTTTTGTCTTCCTCGCTCATGACAAAGTAGCTCTGTAGACAAAGCACGGTGTTGAGTTTCACATCAAAATCTGGAAGAGCGTGAAGCAATATCAGCTTTCAATCTGTCAATTCGACAAGATTGCATGATTTGGGCCTATTTTCTTCTTATATTATTCATTTTAATTAATTTTACTACGGTCATTGTACTCTGTATTTGTTCATCATTATTGCAAAGAGCGGCGTTGGTCTTTCTTAAAAACTTGGTGGGCAGTAGGGAGTAGCCTTTAAACAACTAGGTCCCACGGAGTACCTTGCTATATATAGAACAAAGCGAAAAAAGGAAACAATAAAAAAGTCGATACCGACATCGCTCGAAACTAGATTTATATATTATATTAAACGATCGACGGTTTCAGTAAAAATAATAAATTAAAATTATATTTTCTTTACAGTGCCCCGATCCACGAGGAAGACTTCACCAATGAAGTAGCGGATAGCTATTATGAAGTGTTGGAACCGAATTTTTGTGACAAAATCAACGATTGCCCTTTCTCTCTAATGCATTTTATGCTTGCTTTCAATAATGCAAAACGATCTATTTAAACAGCTGTTGGAATTGAAACGAAAACTAGTTTAAACATTGTTTTAACAAATTCAAATTTAAAATATTCTTTATCCAAATAGACTATTACAAGCACTTTTGAATCGTCGAATGAACATGTAAAAAAAAGTTACCACCAGTTGAAAAGCAATGAAAGTCTTTTAAGGGGACTTATCTATAATTCTCTTGTTAATGTTATAAAGATGGAGAATTTCTTTTGCCGTAATCTGAAGAGCTATTACTTTAAAATTAATAATTATTTTTGAGGTAGATCACACTCATAGTTTCATTGGTACCCGCTTTAAAAAGACTTTGAATGCGTCATGTGTAATTTTTTATTTAAGTCAGTTAGCTTTTTAATACGACAACGCGGGCTCTAAATCTAGAGTTAAATCATTTAAGAAACTTGGCGTTTCTAATACATTGCAGTAGTCACAGGTAGATTAAATAGTATGATTTAATATGCTTAATAAGTTAAAAAATCAAAGGTCTTATTACGTAAACTTTATTATTTTGTAAATATAAATAAAAGGAATTATATTTGAAGTTTTAATGGGAATGGAGTGTCTTAACACTGGGTTCCCAGGCTCCCTCTACCTACTGTGCTATGCGGGATACAGTGTGAAGTTACGATGTATATATTAGGTGATTTCTTAAAACCTTCGTCACTGAGTGATTGACAAATAGACAAAAAGATAAAAAATTTCATGTACATATGAGTAGAAAGTGTATAGGAACACTGAGAGGAGACTTTTGAAATTGTTTTAAGAATAAGACGATTTTTTTTATTTTAAAGTGGCGGAACTCAACACCGCGCTTGGCCCGACGCCACAGCGAAGAAATGAAAATATAAATACAAATAAATATTTTATTTCCTCCAGTCGTGATTGAACCTACAACCAGTGGACTTTATGTACACTTTGTGCCCCTGCGCCACGACTGGTCTCAAACTCAATTATTATTCTTTACGTATTGAATATAAGGGGAGTAATATTAATATAAAAGATTTTTTATTTTTACATTGTAACAATTATTAAGATGAGTTCCAGAATCTTGTAACAAAAGACGTTTGACATGTTCCTTTCAGTTTTTAAAGAAAAAATATCAATTTTACGCTTACGGAAAAATTAAAATTGAGCCAATAATTATAATTTATTGCCTCTAAGATATTTTGCTTTAAATTTAGAAATGATTTTATGTTTCATCTATTGTTAATGCAATGGTCACGAGTTCAAATTGGATAAAATAATTATTTTTCAGCTTCACGTTGTATATAGTACATAACAGGGAAGACCGTTCCCACTCTTCACTTCCGTTCCCAATTTTTAGTCGAATTTTGGAGGCATTGCGAGTTGAGTGGCAGAACTCAACGCCGCGCCATGCCTTGTTATCAAAAATTAATATATTAAATATTTCATTTCCACGAGTGAGAATTAAACCCACAACCTGTCGCGCTTAAAATCGCACGCTTGTGCCCCTGCACCACAATGGCCTCAATAATATAATAAGCATGGATTTTAGGATTATAAAAATAGCTTAAAAAAAATCTCACATATTTAAATGCTGAACCGAATTTGAACTATAATCGTGGTTTAATCAAAAATGTCCTCTCGATAATATCACTCTTATTTTATAGAAATTCGTGTACAAACATATAAATATGCAACTACTTATCAAATTTAGTACATATGCAAAACTACTACCACTAGGCCATTATAGCCTTATACCTGCTTAATAATTATAAAAAAACATATCAAAACGCATTAACTAATCACATAGAAAACTGAATGAGCACACGTTATTATTACAAATATTTGATATAACAACATGTACTGTTAAAACAAAAACAGTTTAGGTTTGATTATCGTTTGTGTATTCGCGAGGCGATAGGGTATTTTTGAGGTGAGCTCAGATATCATAGCTGGAAGTTTTTAATATCACACGTCTATTAAGTACGGGATAATCGTGTACACCGACGTTAAACGCTCAGTGTTGATGGTACGATTGGAAATATACGGGAAAAAAATCGCATATAACCGTTAAGGCGTTGAGATATATATATATATATATGTGTGTGTATATATATCATTAAGACCATCGCGGTTTGATGGTGGTTGGACAACGGGATGGTTCTCAATTCAATTCGATTTGGATGAATGATTATATTCATATCACTTTTTTTTTCGTTATGCTAAGATAAAACGCGATGTTGAGTTTCGTTACGTAACAAGTAATCATATCTCAATTTCTTTTGGAAAAAAAATAATGGAAAGTTTTAAAATTACACCTATCTGCCCATCATGCTCAAGGGCACATGCGACTGTAAATGTGGCGGTTGTGGGTTTGATCCCACTCAACATATAACGCTTCAAGAATTCGACAGAAAGTAGGGAACGGAATGTCTCAACACTAGGTTTTTCAGGTTCCCACTGTATTCTGCACATAGCAGGGTAAATAACCCTGCTATGTGCACATAGCAGGGTAAATAACCCTGCTATGTGCAGAAGGGTTATTTACCCTACTATGTGCGGAATACAGTGGTAACTTAATTTAAAAAAATAACAATATTATAAAATATTATTTGAAGCTACCCTGAGTCATTCAGCCTCGCTGATAGTCCATAGTTTTGGATATATATATCCTCTCATATTGACAAAAGATATATTGAAGGTACCTAAGTGAAACACAGACATTAATAAATAATTCTTTTAATATATATTTTTTAATGAAACGCTAACGCAAAAGATTCCAAGCCTTATATTTTCTCATAGAATGTTCTCCATATCAACTTAATTGCCTTATAATCCGCGTGCGTGACGCTTATCTATACGTGCTCGGATTAATTTATAATATTCGTTTCAATGGTGGTTTCAAATATACTGGCAGGTTCGTAGATATAACTCGTAGCTATAGATTTTTTTTAATTTATTTAACTTAATATAGCCTAACTTCAGGGCAGTTGATGTGGGGCACAAGGGTGTGAATGCAACGCGGCGGTTGTGGATTAGTTGCCGACTCGAGGGAATGAATTGTTATTCCTTAATATTTTTAATTCTTTGTTTAAAATTCGTTCAAAACTCAAAATGCAATGCATGAAGCATTAACTATAACAATAGGTCAATAGGTCTTAACAATAGGTTCCCGTTGCCTACCCTGCTGCATGTGGTATACGGTTTGACTATCGACGATATGATTTTTTAAATTTATTTTAACCTAACTTAGCTTCACGCTATATACGCCTAGCGAAGTTGTCGGAGGAAACGAAAAATATTTACTTTCGATATATAATTAGATAAGATTTTAAAATTATATTAAGGTAGTCATAGGCAACCCGAGCGGCTAAACATTCCGTTTCACACTTTCCCCCTTGGTGGAAATTAACGCCACGCTTTGCCTCGTTACCAGAATGAAGAAATTAAAATATTATATATTTAATTTCTTAGAGTGCGAATCGCACTCAAAACCTGTCCTCACCCTCCCTGCGCCATTAGCCGCCTCCAACGGAATTTTACTATTAAAACAATTAAGAATCAATTTAGTTCTGTATTCGAACCCACGGTCACAGTTACCAAACTACGCCTAATGTTTCAAGCGTAGCTATAAGATCGTCAGCTTAAGCGTAAAATACGTGACGATAGAACAATCGGGCATTAGAGCCCATATTAATGGTGGCATCAAATTTGTCATACGCGGCCCCGGTCTTGATTGATAGCGAAAGTGACAAGTGCAGCCAGCGAGGCGGTGCTTTTACCCTTTTATATTTTTGTATGAAAAAGATTTTAAATTATATATGTTTTTTTTCTAAATATAAGAATTATTGATGGGGACCAGTCGTAGCACGGGGGAACAAAGTGTGACTGTAAACGCAACTGATTGTGTTCGGGTTCGAGCCCGACTCGGTGAAATAAAATGTTTATTTTATTTTAAATTTCCTTAATAAAAAACCACTCAACACGTAATGTCTCCAGAATTCTGCGGAGAGTAGGGAACACTAGGTTCCCTCAGTCTGCCCTGCTATATGTGGGACACAGCGTGAAGCTGATTAGTATGATTATGTATAGATATAACATATTATTATTAGTTTAGAAGCCACTGTAAACTATGAGAACTACGGTGGTAAGTAGTAAATGTAAGATTTGAACTTAAAAACGTAGACTGATGGCTGACTGACTGAATGGGAAATTTTCATGTTGTTTTCTCGTTCTGGTAACAGGACAAACAAAACATGGCGTTGTGCCCGGTACTCAAAAGTGTTTCTAAAATTAGGCAGTTTTGGTTGGTCTTGAAGGGATACGGAATACAGAGTGAATTTTTTAACCACCGACGCAAAAAGATGTGTTGTTAAGTTATTGAAGAGTGTGTCTGTGGAACCGTAGCTCCTGAACGAGTAAATTGATTTGAGAGCGGTTATTTTAATCGAAAGCTTTGATTATCGCGGTGGTTTCGAGCATGTTTTATAATAGTTTAGCAGCTAAGGGCTACGAGCATTTTACTAAGACGAAGTGGTGATTTATTTGGATCGGGATTTCTTAATTTTTTTATATTTTATTTTCTTTTATTATTTAAAACACCTTCACTCACTTTTTATTACATTTTTAAAGTGTTGTTTCACTTTTATTTTTCTTTCCTAAATATGGGAATTGCACTTTAAAAATTTCATAAAATTTATTTAATAATTACTGTTCTCCCTTGCCAAATGATATTCTGAATTGTCTTTGGGTAGCGGAAAATTGTAAAAATTTTCCTACAGAGATGGTAACAACATAAATAAGTTGTAGTAAGGGTATACGAATTTCAACGTAGTTCGATGAGAATGTATGGCTCAGTGATCAGAGCGATTTTACCATTTCCAAAAGGCGTGGGTTCAAATTCCGCTACGTTAAAAATTTTAGACGTTTCTAAAACCGTACCTTCACATTTTTTAATATAACATTATGTTTTATTTATTTTATAATGTTATTTTATTTCTAAAAAGTTATTTTTGCTACGAAAAATGCTTTCAAGACATATAACTACTACTAACAAGTTCAATTCAATTCATCCTTTTCATTCACTAAGTATTAAATCCAATATTAGGTGAACGTTCTGAATCATAATTTTGTGTATCTCGTTGCATTTCGCCGTTCCCAACTTACAGTATTGAAAGTTTATAGACCACGTAGCTACGTATTTGATGAAAATATTAGCAAACGAATATTTAAGAAAGCCTGAAATTATTTATTATTAATATTTTTCTTTCGTCGCTCTGGCACTAAGGTAAAGGAAAGCTGAACACAATGCTTCAAAAAATTCGGCGGAAAATGGGGAACAGAGTGTCTTAGCACTAGGTTCCCACTGCCTACCACATACATCAGGTATTCGAGATATAACGTGAAGCTGATTTTGTATATTTAACTACTTCATTATTGTAAGAAATAGTTGGAAGCAAGTTCGTTGATAAAATTTAATGTATGTTTTTTCATCGTTCCATCCCTGCCAGCGATAATTATTATCATGTTTTGTCTTCCTCGCTCATGACAAAGTAGCTCTGTAGACAAAGCACGGTGTTGAGTTTCACATCAAAATCTGGAAGAGCGTGAAGCAATATCAGCTTTCAATCTGTCAATTCGACAAGATTGCATGATTTGGGCCTATTTTCTTCTTATATTATTCATTTTAATTAATTTTACTACGGTCATTGTACTCTGTATTTGTTCATCACTGTTGCAAAGAGCGGCGTTGGTTTTTCTTAAAAACTTGGTGGGCAGTAGGGAGTAGAGCCTTTAAGCAACTAGGTCCCACGGAGTACCTTGCTATATATAGAACAAAGCGAAAAGTACAAAAAAAAGGAAACAATAAAAAAGTCGATACCGACATCACTCGAAACTAGATTTATATATTATATTAAACGATCGACGGTTTCAGTAAAAATAATAAATTAAAATTATATTTTCTTTACAGTGCCCCGATCCACGAGGAAGACTTCACCAATGAAGTAGCGGATAGCTATTATGAAGTGTTGGAACCGAATTTTTGTGACAAAATCAACGATTGCCCTTTCTCTCTAATGCATTTTATGCTTGCTTTCAATAATGCAAAACGATCTATTTAAACAGCTGTTGGAATTGAAACGAAAACTAGTTTAAACATTGTTTTAACAAATTCAAATTTAAAATATTCTTTATCCAAATAGACTATTACAAGCACTTTTGAATCGTCGAATGAACATGTAAAAAAAGTTACCACCAGTTGAAAAGCAATGAAAGTCTTTTAAGGGGACTTATCTATAATTCTCTTGTTAATGTTATAAAGATGGAGAATTTCTTTTGCCGTAATCTGAAGAGCTATTACTTTAAAATTAATAATTATTTTTGAGGTAGATCACACTCATAGTTTCATTGGTACCCGCTTTAAAAAGACTTTGAATGCGTCATGTGTATTTTTTTATTTAAGTCAGTTAGCTTTTTAATACGACGACGCGGGCTCTAAATCTAGAGCTTTCATTAAAGAAACTTGACGTTTCTAATACATTGCAGTAGTCACAGGTAGATGAAAGAAGATGATTGAGTGATGATGATTGAGAAGATGAAAGAGTATGATTTAATATGCTTAATAATTTCAAAAATCAAAGGTCTTATTGCGTAAACTTTATTATTTTGTAAATATAAAGAAAAGGAATATTTGAAGTTTTAATGGGAATGGAGTGTCTTAACACTGGGTTTCCTCTGCCTACTGTGCTATGTGCGTGATACAGTGTGAAGTTACGATGTATATATTAGCTGATTTCTTAAACCCTTCGTAACTGAGTGATTGACAAAAAGATAAAAATTTTCATGAACATATGAGTAGAAAGAGTATAGGAACACTAAGAGGAGACTTTTTAAATTGTAATAAGAATAAGACGATTTTTTTTATTCTAAAGTGGCGGAACTCAACGCCACGCTTGGCCTGACGCCAGAGCGAAGAAATGTAAATATAAATATAAATAAATATTTAATTTTTTCCAGTCGGGATCGAACCCACAACTAGTCGACTTTATAGTCACACTTTGTGCCCCTGCACCACGACCGGCGCATTATAAAAAATGAAATAATGAATATAAGGGGAGAAATATTAATATAAAAGATATATTTTTACATTATAACAATTATTAAGATGAGTTCCAGAATCTTGTAACAAAAGACGTTTGACACATTTTCCTTTCAGTTTAGATGAAAATTGAGTAAATAATTATAATTTTTTGCCTCTAAGATATTTTACTATAAATTTAAAAATGATTTTATGTTTCATCCATTGTTAATGCAATGGTCACGAGTTCAAATTGGATAAAATAATTCTTTTTCAGCTTCACGTTGTATATCATACATACATAGCAGGGAAGACCGTTTCCACTCTTCACTTCCGTTCCCCATTTTAAGTCGAATTCTGGAGGCAATGCGAGTTAAGTAGCAGAACTCACCGCCGCGCCTTGCCTTATTACCAAAAAAATAATATATTAAATATTTTATTTTCTCGAGAGAGAATTAAACCCACAACCTGTCGCGTTTAAAATCGCACGCTTGTGCCCCTGCACCACGATGATGAATATATTAAACACGCATTTTAGGATGATAAAAATAGCTTAAGAAAAATCTCACATATTTAAATGCTGAACCGAATTTGAACTATAATCGTAGTTAATTCAAAAAGGTCCTCTCGATAATATCACTTTTAGTTTTGTAGAAATTGATGTACAAACATACAAGCATGCAACCACTTATCAAATTTAGTATCTATATTATGCCATTCAAACCACATCACTTACATATTATTTCGAATTCAGGCGGAAACTGGAGAACGAAGTTCCTTAACACCAGGTTCTCTGATTATTGTGATACGAAACATAATTCTTTAAGGTTTTAAAGTGACACTTAAGTCCAACCCTCGCCAGCGTCGGTCTTCTAAGTAACGATGGACTCCCCTATCCTTTTTTGACGACGCTATCGGCTGGTTTATTCGCCGGGCAAATGAAGGTTCCGTGACTGATATATTGGACCACAACATCAAAATGGTTATTTCCTATATAGATGAGGAGGCAATAAAAATATTACGTAACCAATTAACTGCACCGCAATCAACATGTTCAACGACCACAAAATTCGAATATTGACAAAAAGGAACGCAAGCCATTCAAAATATAAATGTTCATAACCAATCAAGAACCAAAAAAAAGGCACGGACGATAAATGTCTGTGGCGCTTAACTCATAATAATAAAAATATATATAATATTTTAGTAAATTATATTAAGGAGTTAGCTTTTACAAGATTTTATCTAACAACTATGGCATTGAGTGAGCGGAGAGCGGAGAGTCCTAGCACTAGGCTCCATCTGCTTCTCCTGCTCTCCAATATGCAGGATGAAAAAAAAATACTCCCCAATAAAAAAATTAAGCTTGCCAACATAATAATAATATATAGACAAACGATCGAAATTAATATTATGAATTAAGCGGAACACGTACAGATAAGCGTCACGTACGCGGATTATAAGGCAATTAAGTTGATATGGAGAACATTCCACGTGGAAACGACTTGTGTAGTTCTGAAAGGAATGACATTTTAATGTTATGAAATGGATACATTTTAAAAATATTTTAATTTCCTTGTAGATTTGCAGAATGGAGAGAGATGGAGTTTTTCTTTTTTAAATTTTCTTTTGAGTATATACATAAAAAAAATCAGCTTCACGTTTTCTGCTCTATAGGAGGATAGGCAGAGGGAATCTAGATTTCAAGAGATTATGTAAAGAGCGGTGGATCTCAACGCCACGCTTTATCTTACTACCAGAGCGATGAAATGAAAATAATACCGACATTCCGAGTATAGTAGTGGAACCGAAAATCACAATCACAATAATTTGAGGTTATACATAAATATGTACTTAATATTATATTTTATAATCCTGTATAATGTTCTAATTGATCCTCTACGTTCAAATTTTTGAGAACGTATGGCTCAGTGGTCAGAGCGCCTGGTCGGTTTCCAGGAGGCGCGGGTTTGAGTCCCGCTACGTTCAAATTTTTATACGTTTTCTAAACAAGTTTTTGTTCTAATTGTCGCCAAAAGAATGTTCTTACAAAATATTCTAACATAATAAAAAAATAAAAAATCGTACTATTGTAATAACTTCCATACGATAACGAAAGTTCGATGGTAACGAGAAAATGCTACAAAAGAAAAATGACCTAATTTTGATATATCACCGCCACATGGTGCCCTGTTTATTATTATAGCGCTGTAACGCGTTGTAAATAGTGTGATAGTGTATTGGCTCTACATTTACTTTGTATGTATGGTCTTTAATTTGAAACTCTGTTTTTTCTCGGGAATTTATGTGTATATTTTTTGGATTTTTAAAGAGTCACACACTAAAGAAATAAATGTAGAATTTCAGGAATGTGTAAAAATATTTAAAAATTGGATCTGTTTTCTCCGGGTGCCACTATAACGAATATGTTTCTAAATATATTATGAAAAAATATATACCATTGATCATTTTCTTGAGCGGAATTAAAATAACTAATTTTGTTCCTTTTAAAACCTAAAAAATAATTCGGGATTCAAAGCCAATTTTTTGCAAAATAACTTCAAATATATTCTAAGAACTCACTGAATTCAATGTTTTTAAGTGGACAATGCGCACGTCTTGTATTGGCAGTTTCCCTTCTCTAGTTAGTTACATGATTCCATTTTACATATTATTAAAATTCCTTCATTCCGTATTGTCAACAAGCCGTCTGCTGCGAGCAATTTTTTTTATATTTTGTTATCTCTACGTTCTAATTCCGGATGTAGAAAAAGAATATATATATATATATATATATATATATATATATATATATATATATATATAGATATATAGATATATATATAATATATATATATATATATATATATATATATATATAGATATATATATATCTATATATAGATCTATATATATATCTATATATATATATATATATATATATATATATATATATATATATATTCTTTTTCTACATCCGGAATTAGAACGTATATATATATATATATATGTAAATAAACTAATTTCCCAGCAGCTTCAGTGAGATCCGCCTTAACTTAACTTAACTTTATTGAGAGACTTAACATTATTGAGTGGTTTATGTAAGTGAGTTAAGTAAGTGATTCTTAAAAAATCCAGATTTCGAAAACTCGCTACGTTTAAATTTTGAGCGTATGGCTTAGTTGGTCAGAGCGCTTGGACCGTTTTTCAAAGAGGCCCATGTTCAAATCTCGCTTCGTTTAAATTTTTTATACGTTTTTTGAAACAAACATTTTTCTTAACACTTTGTTTCCCTCTACGTACCCTGCCTATATGCAGGACACATCAAGGGGAAAAAGGAGAAAAAACCAGATCTTTCTTTTACTATTACTTTATTAAGCTTTGTTGGAAATTTAGTCTTGCCAGATCTAAATAAATAGATTGTGGGCACTATTTACTTTTTAAAAGAATAAGCCGCCCTTTAATAATAAACCCTGTAGCTAATACAGAAGCCTAAAAATAAATATAAATTAAATAAAAAATAAGAAGAAATTTTCTGCGATTGTCAACCAGTATATTAAATCGTAACTACTATTAACGAGATAGGACATAAAAAGATATCGTAAGAGTTAAAATTATTTACAAACAAAACATGTTTATATAACTGTAATCGACGTTACATTGGAACGTGCTTGATTTTTTATTATACTATATATAAATATTTACTATAAATAACATTTATTAACAGAAGGAAGCTACCTTGTCGTAATTTTAAATTTAAAAAAAAATTGCAGCTTAACGATTGTCACTGTGGATAAGTTCTACGGTGTCTTCTAGAATTAGAGATAAAAATATACAAGAGGAAGAGTATTGAGAGCTGGAATCAAAGCCGTTGTGATCAAATGACTTGACTTACAGAAGCTATTAATAAACAAAAGAAACCCATGTGAAATAAGTTTAAGTAATCACGATATGTTGAAGTATTTGTTACAAACTGTTATAGGGCAAATCTGATTCCATTACTTAATCAAGATATAATAAAATATCTAAATTTATGTAAAGTAAAAAATAAAAAAATATATATATTACATATATTTTTTAATATTAATAACTATTTTTATTATTTTATTTCGTCTAAATCTTTATCTTATTAGCTTTTTCCTTAAATTCGAGATATAGATTCGCCCGATTCATTACATTACAATGATGTTAATTGAACTTAGAAGCCACAGCTCTATAACGTCTGATTGTAAGCACGGTGGTTGTAGATTCATTTTCTACTTGGGGAATGAATTATTTTCTTATCTACGTATTGCGTATTTTTGTCCAAAAATTGAGCGTAACGTGGAGAACAAGCTCTGCCCATCCCACTATATTATATATTCGATATACATATGAAGCTAATAATTTAATTATTTAAAAAATACACTGGTTACTGGTACTGGTTGTGGGTTCGATCCCCACTCGAGAAAGTGAAATATTTATTTATATTTTTATTTTCATTTTTTCGCGCTGGTGTCAAGGTAAAGCGCGGCGCTGACTCCCCCCATTCAACATGCCTCCAGAACTCGGCGGAAAATGAGGAACTGAGTGTCTTAACACTAGGTTCCCTCTGCGTACCTTGCTGTGTGCAGGATACAGCGTGAAGCTGATATATAAATAAAATATAATTAAATTGCCCCAAATTCTTAATTTTTAGTAACATATAAATCTTTAAATATTCTGTTACTATTTATTAGGAGCATTTCTCTTTCATTATCGACAGTGTGAAAATTTTACAACCGTTACTCTTGACATACATTATGCGTTTACTTGTTTAGTATATTATAATATTCAGCGTTCACAACTTGTGCCTTTAAACTAAGAGTATATAACTAAAAAATGAAGATCCTTTATTTGCTTTTAATAGTTTTCTATGTAATTTTTACGATATTAGCGGAAAGAAATGGTGAAAATAGAAAGGTCTTGTCTAGAAGAAAACGATATGTGGCTTTTCCTGAAGGGTCGAGTTTCTCGGTAAGTTAGTGGATTGTTACATTGATCAGGCCAGTCGTGGAACAGTCGTACAAAGTGTGACTGTAAAAGCGACTGGTTGTGGATTCGATCTCCACTCAAAGAAAATAAATATTTAAGGCAAATCGCGGCGTTGTGTTTCGCCACTTAATATGCAATGCCTCCAGTATTCGGCTGAAAGTGGGGAACGGAGTGTCTTAACACTAGGTTCCCTCTCGGGATACAGCGGGAATCTGACTTTTTTTATTTATATATTGATATTAGCAAAAGGTCACCATCTGATTGCAAACGCGATAGTTATCGGTTCAAACTCTACTCTTGGCGCAGGGGCACAAAGTGTCACTGTAAACCAACAAAATCGACTGGTTGTTGGTAGGTTCGATTCCCACTCGAGGAAATGAAATATTTATTTACATGTATATTTTCATTTCTTCGCTCTGGTGTAAAGGCAAAGCGGGGCGTTGAGTTACGCCACTCAACATACAATACCAATAACTTGGCGGAAAATGGGAAACGGAGTGTCTCAGCAATAGTTTCCCTCTACCTACCCTGCTGTGTGCGGGATACAGTGCGAAGCTGAATTAATTTGATTGATTTGATTTTATTATTTTCGCCAAAATTAGTTAAAATTCCATTTATTTCCATATATTTTTCCATTGAACTTTCAAATTTAATCATTTCCAGTGCGCCGGTTGTATGACAGTGGGTGTCATCGGTCAGCCAGCACCAGCAACAGCTCCTGGCACATTCACATTTGGCCTTAATTGGGGTATAGCTTACGAACTGCCAAATAACACGGAGACCGCAGTCTTCTACCGTCGCAAGAAGAAGCCGATAGCTCAACGACGTAATCGGAGAGAACTATATGAAAAATTGGAGTTAATCATGGATAAGTATGTAGATATTGTGCTAGTATAATTGTAATAATTGTATGAATTGTATCCCGAGGCCAGCAATGGCGCAGGGGCACAAAGTGTGACTGTAAAATCAACTGGTTGTGGATTCGATCTCGACTCGAGGAGATAAAATGTTTATTAAAATATATATTTCCATTTCTTCGCTCTGGTGTGATGCAAGATGCCTCTAGAATTTGACGGAAAGTGGAGAACGAAAGTTCTTAACGCTAGATTCCCTCTGCCTACCATGCCGTGTGCGGAATACAGCGTGAAGCTGATGTATAATTGGAATGGAAAACGATTTCTCATTATCTCAGAAATGGGTGATCAGATCACAAAAATATCATAATAAGGTAACTTAAATAGGGTCAATTACAATATTCAATTTTTATATCTTTAATAATTCCTAGAATATTATTTCTGTTAATAGAAATATTATATATAGTATACAACATCTTAACAATTACGTACCGTGCTTATTGCGTGTTACGCAATGTCTCCGAATTTATCGGAAAATGGGGAACGGAGTGTCTCAACACTACGTTCCCTTTGCCTACTCTAATGTATGGGGGTACGGGGTGAAGCTGAATAATAGCCGAATATCCATTTTAAATATAAATATGTATATAAATAGTCATATTTTTTTTTCAGTATGGGCTACAATGGTAGACAATGTATATTAAAAACGCTTTGTGAAACAACTCAACGAATCGTACCTCATGGCGGTAATATTGTAGAAGAAATATTCAG
This sequence comes from Heliconius sara, assembly GCA_917862395.2. NCBI lineage: Eukaryota > Metazoa > Arthropoda > Insecta > Lepidoptera > Nymphalidae > Heliconius > Heliconius sara. The sequence continues at coordinate 2,151,058 of OU860783.2, read as the reverse complement.
GACTATGTTTACGTAAGTTTAAATCTAGTCATAATACACTACTTCGGCATATTGAGTGGCGGAACTCAACGCCATACTTTGTCTTGTTACTAAAGTGAGACTTTGTAAATAATTAATTCCTTCGAATGGGAACCTATAACCGTAGCGCCGATGCGCCGCGGTTACTTGATAGATAAGATAAGTTTAAATTACCTTTTTTAGCGTCACGTGGGGTCTGCGTATAGGATAAGCAAAGGTAGTCTAAACCGAAAACAACGCCGCGCTTTGACTCGTTGCCAGAGCCAAAAAATGAATATATTAAATATTTCATTTTCCAGAGCGGGAATCGAACCCACAACCGTTGTGCTTCTGCGCCACAAAGGCTTTATAATACGATTTTATAATTGAAATTGCCCATTTAACTTGAAATTTATCACTAAACCATCGCCAAAACATGTTTTTTATATTAACACTTTTATTATAATTTTTTTACTACTATTTTTATATTTTTAACATTTGTCATTTATTAATTTCAGCTTGCCCATGTCCAAGGTACTACCATCTGAGCCACTTGAACATACAATATACGATTCAGCACATCGCCTAGGAGTACTCCTGGAGACATGTGATCAGTTCAAATGTCCTTTATCTCTGGTTGACTTGGCCAAAGGTTACTATAATGCTCCAGCACCAGCCCTCGATACTGGTAAAAATCCTTGGGCTTTGTTCAGCAGTAGTTTTGGTTAGGATAAAAGAAATGTATTACGAGTGATATTAAAAAAAGTATAATAAAAGTTAATTTTGGACTGAATTTTGTTTTATATGAAATAATTTATATGATTTCAAAAAAACTATATTTAAATCTAATATATGATTCAAAATATAATTAGGTGGTTTTAAGTATTTCTTTAATTCATCTCTCCATTGATAAAGTAATGAAGTATCAAGCTCAAAAGAGAGTGTTGGTTTCCGAGAAAATGAAAAAGTATAATTTTTATATTTATTTAACAAGCACAATTGACTTTTAACTTTGAATTAAATATTGATTTAGGATGTCTTGAGAATTGAGATTTTTTTTTTACTCGAAAATATCAAAGAACAATAACTTAATAGATAACGAAATTAATGAAATAAAACACAACTATTATTATTAACGCATAACATTTAATATTTATAGTTCATATTATAATACATTTCAATATTAGCGTAAGAATGTGTATTCATATAGTACGTGTAGTGCTGAAATAAATTAATTTAACGTTATAAAATGGAACTTATTCATACTTAAAATCTAAAAGTATATATATATATATATATATATATATATATATATATATATATATATATATATATATATATATATATATATATATTTATATATGTATATATTATATTGATTCCTTATTATAATTTTCTTAAATCTACTTTTATTGAGCTATCATCCTAAATGTAGGTCTGAGTGCATAAATCTTACCTTATAATATCGTGGCAATATTCGTTTGTGTGAACAAATCGAATAAATATATGCCTAGATACGCTATAGCTATATTAGTGAATACTGAATTATCGAAGTCTATTATTTTGTAATATAACATTACCTTATAATTATTAAAATAAATTTAGGATTTCGTGTATCTCTATCTATCAACAATTATGTTTATCTTAATGTGGTGTTCGTTTTGTATGCGCCATTTTCATCGGTCGCACGTTCGTTTGAAAATTGTTAGGTTTTAGTGTTATTTTTTATTTAATTAAAAAAAATATATTAAAAATGTTAAAATTTCCAGCCATTTTTTTTAAATAAATACGAGAAATATAAATATATAAATAGGAAAAAATGAATGACAATAGAGAAAAAAAATATAAATGTTACTAAAACGAAATTTATACACACCTAACAATTTTCACACAAAAATGCCGTTACTCGTGACTAGAAATGTAAAAGAAAAATCTTAAAACCAAATTAAAATCATTATATCTAGTAGTATAGGACATTAATTATTTTAATATTAACAATTTAAGACGAAATTTCGAAACGTACATTGAACCTTACACTAAACACTTCGCCAATGCGACATTTGAAACAAACTCTAACAGGAATACTAACGACAATCATACATATACATACATATAATATGGCATACAATTGCTTTGGTGTAAATATGTAAAAATGAAGAAAGAGAGAGAGAGAGAGAGATTGGCTCAATAATATATAATACGCAGAAACAAGTAAATAAAGAATATGAAACGTAATCGTTAGCTCCTTATACTACACGAACCAAACTCAACATTTTACTTCAAAGAACATTGCGCCTTTTTTAATAAAATTATTAAATTATATGATTGTTGGTTGAAATCCACTGTAGTTATTTATCCATTTAAATTTGAACGTTCTTCTGTTCCGATTCGACAGAATGACATTGAGCATCGTTATTTGGCACATATATAGTTAATTGAGATTTCATAAAGAAATAGCGGAACGTCACTGCTTTATTCAGAATTGTGTCTACTGAATCGTATACTTAGACTATTATTCGACTATGTAAATTTGTTTGAAGATTTGGTTCTTGTAGCAACTTTACAAAACAAACTTGAACAATAAAAGTGAAATATTAAATATTTATCAAACAAACATTATTCAACAAAGCCAATATACGATTTACATACCAATGATACCAAGAAATTATACAGTAGGTTCTTTAAATTTATTTCTGTATTTACATCTAATCGTGTTGGAAGCTCAACGCAAATTTCATGTGGTTTTCCTACGTTATCAATACAACTTACGTCTATTACCTTATCTAGTATACATATATATATATAACTATAAGAGAAAATTTAACTTTTAATTCAGAGGGAAGCTTCACATAATGGGACAAAGTAAATAAGTATGCCATGCTACTATCAAGTGAATGGAAAAAATATTATGAAACTACAACTATTATGGGATTTATCTATTTCAGGAGATGTTACATATATTAATTATATGACTTATTTTTTAAACAATAATCAGCGATTGTCCCGGATTGTCCCGGATTGATTGTATAAATGTATTAAAATGTGGTAAACCCAAATGGAATCTTACGTCACTTTTGGAAGACGTCTGATTAAACACGCAAATACGCCTAATTTACTTACATATTCATAAGTATAGAGTATTATAATGTTATAAAGATAAATGATAAGACAGTAAATGATATTCGTGCAATAAAATATGATTCCAAAAGTGTAGAAGAAATCGCTATATAAAATTCTAGATTTCGATGAACCTAATTATAAAGCGTTACGGATTATCTGTCAACCATTCAAAAACTAAAGCTTAAAATTACGAGACTAGTGAATGGCATCAAAGTAAATAACAAAAATTACCCAAATCAAGTGATTCAGAATTATTGCTGAACGATATAATTATTATGTATATATTACTTATGGGTAAATAAAAATTAACATTAATTAATACAACTACGACATATATTCGCTACTCGTCTAATTAGCACTAAAGGTACTGTGAAAGGAACGTAGAAAAATAACTTGTCAATTTTAATATTATTTAAATGTCTATGTTGATCGGCTATATTTACATGTCAACATTTCGGTTAAGTTGATTCTTAAAATTACTGACAGCCATGTGATAGCTGACTATGAGTTCTTAGTCCCATCACCCGACGTAGACAAATTCGAAGTAGTTAGTTTGAAATAATTTTAAGGTTTAATTAAAAGGAAACGATGGCGTCCTATTTAAGCGAACTGGTCTCGTTATTCTGTAAGGAATAATAAATTTATTAGATAAAGTTAATCTGGTTTATTATTAAACTATACTTCGATAACTCTGACCAATTGGGACGTCTCGAATGAAAATTAAAATATATAATTTAATATTCACTTTAATATGAAAACTAAAATATAAAATTTAATTATAATTGACACTAGATTATTTATTAAGGAAATTTTAACAACAAATTTGTCTGACATCGCGCTTTCGGACCGACTCATTCGTCGACTAACTCTAATAAACATTGAGAAGCTAAAACACCACTTACAATATTAATTAATTTATGAGTATCATAAATCTTACATACAATGACTAGCGGTATTATTGTTAAATTTATTATTTACCTATCTACCATCAGATACAAGACGACTATTTTCACTTACCCGTTTATCACCCGAAACATGCATATACAGACGTAATCTATGTATTATAACGATCTTCCAACAACGAAAGCACAAACAAAACATAACAGGGAATAAAGAAAGATAGACTTACAAAAATGTCTTTTAGACGAGAATAACAAGGATACAACCAAAGTCAATCACAGAAAATGTCTAATACCCTTGAGCTAAGATTACTTATCAAATAATACAATTAAAAGGTGGTTTGAAATTTGAGATCCATCCTAAAACTTCATCGTGACCGCAACATCTTTCGTACTAAAGAATTAGGGATAATAATTAATCGTTGTATTGGCTTAGCTCATCCAGTTTCAACAAACCTAAGGGCCTATGCTAGATTTTTACACTCATATTATTTAATTTAATCTTTTGACTTTATGACTTTTGATTTTTTTCCAAATTGCGAAATGATCTGACGTGGTACCAAATTTAAGGTCAACAAAGAGTTATTTACATTGTCATTCGCGTTTATCTATAACATTTCCATCATCTATCATTCAGAGTACTTATTCACGACAACACTCGTCTCTAAATATATTAGCCTATGGTGTTTCTTTAGAAAATCTATCTATTATAATATTTTTTTGCAGTCATATAAAAATAACAACAGACCGTTTATTTTCTAGCAAATATCTACAATAAAAATCAGATTATTACTGAATAGTGTGGGAAGCCAGTGGTCTTAACTAATCATTTTATTGATATTATTATTACTAATTTGGTGTGTGTTTCGGTGCGTGCAATAGCACATTCCTACTGAATTTATTCGTGATATTTATCTTATTAGACATTATTTTTTACTATAAGTATATTGAACAATTCCTTCCAAAAATTCCTTTGAAGTTAAAATTCGGCACCTTTTGGCCAAAATCACGGTTATACTTGCAGTCAATACCGTTTTAGATAAGAAAACTCCATCTCTTCGTGCCGTATCTTCGAAACATAGCGTACTTTTGCACTTCCTAAAATTTCCACATCCAGAGTTGCTTATTAAAAATGAGAGTGACTTATGACTGAGCTAATTTTATTTACTTCTTTCAACCTTTAGCGAGCGTTCTGTATATATGCTTACAAGTAAGCACCGTCGGTACCTCCCGTATATCTAACTCATGTTTACGTATTCTCTAATCTACTCTAGCCGAATGCATTATTGGCACAAACAGCTATACACATTCAATAACACTTATAAATATTAAGACAAATCACACCAAACAGTTTGAATAATTTTACTATGACCATCCCTGTTTTCCTAACTGCTCGCTGTTGAATTTATTAAAATATAAATAATATCAGAGTTAACTAGGTAATCATTATCTAATTACTTTGACATATCAATTACGCGGCTCGAAATATTTTTTTTATATTACGACGAAAGGCTACATTACCCTACGTAATGGGTTGATGTTAAATATATGTATGTACGTAATGTCACATACTTTAAGGTAAGTGTGTCAAATGAGTTTTAAAATACAACCTACCTAGTAATATGAACATGAATAAACGAAAAAATATCTAATATAGTTTCTAATCTAAGACCAAACAAACGTTAGGCTATCTAAACGTTTCTAGCTCCACCAACCTCAACAGTGAATTTAATTTCTAAGACGAGTGGTTAAGTGCCGAAAAGTGAGAAAAAGATTGTATAAACAGTGAAGTAGTGAGAATAAAACAAGGATAAGAAATTTGTGTACTAATTTTACCCTGTACGCTAGGATTAATGAAACACGGCACAATATTTTGTGAATAACTCAATAGTACTAAGTTTTCACAGGTGTATCGAAATAACTCTCAGTCGTTGCTTTGTAGGGCAAGCATTAAATGTTAAATAATGAACAAGCTTACTTAAAATAATTTGATCGACAGCAATCACAAATTTTAATAGCAAAATTTGACCTTCAGATCGAAACTATGATGCAGCTGGCTGTATTTGGCACTTTTTAAAAAATCGTAACTAAACAACTTATCAAACTATCTAAGAATATCGAATTTTATAAAAAATTTAATTACAATTGGCAGTCAATTGTTTTTTTTTTAATATAAATATATCTAACCAAATAATATTATATCACTGTCGCATCGTGACATTATAACTATTTGGCGTAATATAAACGAGTAATCATCATCTCAGACGTTCCACTTATACAATTATATCTACATTCTTAACTGATTAACTACGGTGAATTACGAATTCATTAGTATTAAGTACCGATATTGTCCTTATGATTTTTACGCGAGTACGTAGTTTATAAAATACTAAATGTATATTTTATACTTAAACTCATCAGTTTATACTAGTACGTCGTCTACAATGTCCAACGTTCATTGAGGACTTTACAAGAACTGTACCGTTACCAGTACCTCTGAGTATTCATATACGTTAAAGTGAAAATTATTACTTTACAATCTAATTATATCAATAAATTGAGCTCGATTTATTCGAATTAAATCTTATATAATGGTACCATTTTAACTATTATTTTGCGATATCACCGGAAAGCAACATAACCCAACGCGACACTTTAATCTTACTAACGTGAACTATATGTTTGTGCGCTCGTATCAAATAACAATTACAAAAGAAAAATATCTAAACAAGAAATAAATTACTCATAATACAAAAAAATCATTAAAAAGTATATATGTTCAATTGTCGGCGATTCAAATATAAAATTCCTAACGACACACGTCAACACAAAACGACCATACATTGAGGTTATTCCGTTCTCGTTCCGAATATCGACGAACACAGTCGAATACAGTCAATTAGTTTGTAAATATAAAAAGACGGCTTTTAGACACGCAGGCGGCGTGACAACGTCCCGCTGCGCATCTAGCGCTTGGCACCACACTGAGCACAAAACACGTTCTCGCCTCACTGTTCCCATCTGGGAGCTTTACATGGATCATCCGTGCCACCACATCACGATCAGCTCCCAGAACGTCTTCGGCGGCGAGTGGCCGAAGACGTAAGACGAATTTCAGAGACCCGGGTCGCCTTCTGAGCCCATTTTGAGCAACTCCAACTTCTTTTTGGCAATTTTCGAGTACAGGATATCAATCGGCTTCGCGTTGTCGTAAAATGTCGGCGCCCTAAATATAATCATAGCGGTGCCGAGTATGCAAGCTATCGTGAAAGCGAACAAGAAAATTCTGTCTAGCACCATAGCTACGTACTTCCAGTCGTCTTCAACCTGAAAAATAATGAATTGTGCTTATCATAAATTAAAATTGTAAATTTTAAATATTGCGAGTTTATAACTTACGCTTTCAAATTTATCCTTATTTTTAACGTGCTGCGCGATGAACCTTGATCCTTCTATGGTTTTTTCCATCTCTCTTACATACGGCTTTTCGAGAGATGGACTGCCATCGTCAAGGTCCAAACGACATGGGGACCCTGGTGGAGGAGAGAATAGTTCATCATCACCACCTGGAGGAGGCGGGGGTGATGGAGGCATACCAGGCAACTCATATTCCTCGCAACCCCATTCTTTGAACTTGCCGTCCATTTCGTCACCGCCAAAAACATCCGTAAGCACCTAAAAAATATAAAAATTAATTTTTTTAAACATAAAATAACATTAATAAACAATCATTATATAGTCATAAATAATATTTTTTTAATGATTGTTTATGTCAAAGAAAAACACGGAGTGTTCCCAAAATACTTCGTGATTAAAACGTCAGTCTGCATTGTGTGGGATCGGTGTATCGACGTAGCTTAAGCCGGCGTACAATTAGGTTGGAGTGGAGGTCTCGGTTTCGGGCCACGTCTGCCAGCTCGTATATCGCGATCCGTCCGCAGCCACCAGAGAAACATAAATAACGGGGGCCGCGCGCGCTCGTTAAGCCCTCCGGCATTGAGTAATAAAGGAACATCGAAATGGAATGAAATTGGGCTGGAAGCGATATTTTCGCGATACACACAAAACACAATGGATTTAGAATATTGTTGGAAGGAGTGTTTCCCAGAAGAGGCCTACGACTAAGGACAATTAAAATGATTATTGTTGAGGGCTTTCGCTTAGCTGAAAGAGGGTTGTTTGTGTTGAATATATTTCGAAAAAAAGATATTTTGATAGCAGGCAACTCAGTTATAAAAGGTATATTTGAATAACTTTATATTTTATGATTTTTAAATTATTTAATAATAGCTGTTGTTGATGTTATGCAAGTGTACCGTTAGTAGCGTACGCTTGTTTTTTTGAGTTTAGCATAATTGATTTCTCTTACCTCGGTCGGCTTATCATTTTCATCATCGTCGGGCGGTTTTTCCGGCCTTTGTATACATAATATTCGAGGTAAAAATTCTATAAAGAATTTTCGTACCCAAGGAGCCATATGATGTGTAACTGGAGACCTAAAATTTACATTTAGCACCACAATTGTGACTACTACTGATAATGTGACTAGCATCATAGTAAACAATAAATATTTTCCTAGCAAGGGAACGGTAAGGGACGTCGGAGGAATAATTTCTGCTAACAATAAGAAGAACACGGTCAAAGAGAGTAGAATAGATATACAGAGTGAAATCTTTTCACCCGAATCTGATGGTAGATAAAAGACAAGCACTGAAAGAAATGATATTCCAACACAAGGAATGATAAGATTGACCGTGTAGAAGAGAGTCTTCCTTCTAAGAGTGAGGTTGAAAATAATATCTGGATAAGGTTCTTCACAGCACGAGTAGAATTTTTCATTTCTAGTGGCTGGCACCCGCATGATGTCCCATTCAACCGAAATATAGTATTCGGAAAGGTCGATGCCCATCGCTATATTGTCAGAGTCTGGCGTTTGCTTCAAATGCCTTAAATCCACCTACAAAAATAATACATTTAAAATTAAACAATAAATTTCAGAAGATATCAACAAAAAATTATTATAAAACTATTATGTATAAAATTTAAATTGATATACAAAAATTAATAGATTACGTTATTTATAATTTATTTCTTTACTGATTTAAAAAAAACGTTACTAAAGTAAATATTCTTATATAGGTAAAAAACTAGCAGTGACGAATATGGTTCCTCTATTTACGAGAAACTCGGAACAGAGCAGATTTATTGGCTTCCTCAGTTTGATATAGATAGATGCGCTCCTTTCAGAAGCCTATCTCTAAAGTCCATTCCGAACTTTTTATAATATCCTGCCTTTCATTGCCCAACATATCTCATCGCTCGTATCGTGTGGTATTATTTATGAAGCAGAAATAGATTATCCTTTCAGCTCAAGCGTATTAGGGTAAAAGTTTCTAATATAAGTTTTTCTGATATCTTTGGCTAAAATATAATTAAAAAGAATTCTCATAAGAATCAGATACAAATTCACGCTGATTCTCACATATAGCACGATAGGCAGAGGGAACCTAGTGTTAGAACACTCCGTTTCCCACTTTCCGCCGCATTTTTCTAAGCAATGCGTATTAAGTGGCGGAGATTTACGCCGCGTTTTTGCCTTGCTACCAGAACAAATGAAATGATAATGTTTATAAATAGTAATTCATTACTCTTAGTGAAATTGAATCCACAACCGTTTACATTGTAAATGTGCCACGCTCATGCGACTGCACCAAGAGGGCCTCCTGTGATAATCAAGATTTCTCATGATGAAAATGAATATAAAAGTGATTATTTTGGATATTTTAATTTTTAACACTTACCGTATAACCATCATAGCTCCAAGAACCAAATTTCATGAAGCATGTCTGTTCATCGAAAGGGAAGTACTCGACGTCGATCTCACAAAAGGACTTGTAAATGGCAGGCGGTTTCCACACAACTTTGCCGTCGTGGTGCAAGATGGCCTTAGTCATAATGGTCACCTCGTAGTTACCATCCGCACTGTAACATAATAAACAGTTATCTTACAAGCCAAATTACTTGGCTCCACATCAACGATGTATTGTATCGGATAATGTACGAGTATACTATATATACATTGTTCCTATGCAGGAAGAGTAAATTTAAAAGATGAGCTACATAACCTCGAATATTTAAGTAGAAAATACTATTATCGTTTAAATTTGCATCGTTTGAAATAAAATATGTAAATTCCTTTGTTTTTAAATTGTATAACTCTTTACAATTACAACTTCCTATCATTATGTTGAAATAATAAACATTTATTCCCTTGTTGTGTATATTAAATTGTTTAATAGTATTACATTTTTTTAGCTTTACGAATCCCATATTAGGATAGGGTGACCTGGAAACCTTGTATTATACCCCAAAGGGGACAAAGAGGATATGAAAACATTGTATTAAACCCCTTTTCCGCTAAGATTTAGATAGATTGTGATTGAGTGGCGGATTACAAGATCTAGGTTTTGACTCGTCTACCAGTGGGAGGAAATGATTTTTTCTCTTTTTCTCGAGTAGGAAACGAAACCACAACCTATCGCATTTACAATAACAAGCTGCACCCCTGCGCTACGATGGCCGACTGCCCTCATTGCATAAACAGCATTACATAAATACATCAATTTAATTCACCAGATCAGAACCATAGAACAACACTAATTTACATCTTGTTTGTTGATCTTATCTAGCAGCCCTTTTGTACAAACAACGATTGTGCGATCTACTGAGTAATTATCAATTAAAACGATATCCAAAGCTGGTTATTTGCGGGATGAATGTTATCTTAAATACAAACGTCCACCAATAGTAATCGATGAAGAGACATGCTGTAGGTGGATCGTTCTCCGTCCACAACCGCAAATAGCTTGCCGATCTCGTGAGTACATGGTTCAAAGTGATACATTGGCATTATATATTATGTTTCCACTAAGCTCCGAGTCGACATTCTCGTAAGAAGACAAATCAGATGCTATAAAACTTGCAATTGCAGCTAAGTAATACTTTACGTTTGAGAATAATGGTGATTGTGTTGTTGTTTTTGTGGTTGTTTTTTTTTTATTGAAAAATACAAAAAAATATATATTTTTCAATTGATTACCAATTACCAGGAAACGAATAAGATTAATTTGTAACAACAAAACTTAATTATCATTGTCAAAGTGAAATCTTAAAAGACAACACAAGCACGCAACCACCATCATAAAATCAGTTTAAGTTAAAATGAAGCCGTCAACTTAGTTACAAGAAAACACTTCATTCAAAGACATTGACTGACTTAAGCAAATTTTGTTGTCGGCGCCCTTAAAAGCGTTGTCGTAGCCAAGTTTCACATCCGTTCAAATTACGTCATAAAATATAGCCCGCGTTGTCTTCCATTATGCTAACGTGGCGCCATTAAAAATAAAGTTTACAGAGAGTATTCGCGAGAGCTTTTAGGGTAGTCACAGGTGCATTAAACAGTAACCTCTATTCGCTTAAATTTAAAAATATGACCTTCAAGTCTCATAATATTGTGTGTTTGCCTGAAGTACTATATAATACACTAAGAATAACTAAATTTTAAATGTAATGAACAGAAATTATCATTTCAAGGATTATTGCTCGCCTTTTAATAATATTATGTTACAGAATTTTTTTTCATATAATACTAGTTTGTCATGGAAGAGTGAGCGGTAAGAGAAGTAGGGGGAGACGTCGACGATCTTTGACACACAAGCACAATATCAAAGATGCTGGAGGAAGGTCACGTAAAAAGCTTGAGGACTCCACGGAGGACATGTATGAAGAGTTTGATGACAGAGAGACCATAGCGTTTGGAGCTCCGTTCTCTCTTACTACCCCGCTAGGGATAAAGCGTGAAGCTAGTTTAGTTTACTAGCTTGTATCATGTTATTGTTGGGGAAAATCCTCTATCTAGTTCTAAAAATATCAAATTGTCCTTATTATTTTAATGTTTTTAAAACAATATCATATTAAAAAATATTTTTCTTCAGCTTCACCCTTAGCAAGATAGACAGAGAAGATATAGTGTATATGTGAAGATATACTTCGTTCTCTACTTTTCACGATATATTCGAAAAAAAATTACCACTAACATCTAAAATATATATAAATACTATAAAACATACATTGAATGACATACACTTAATATATTATCGTAAAACCGATCATATTCGAAGCCTTTTTCCACATTAAGATGGTGACGTATTAAGAACACTGACGTCTCGGAGACAGTAATAAAGTTTCTTCGAAGTAATATGGAGAAATTTATTTTATTCACGTTCACAGAGCAAATGTATTGCTTATTGATATTTCGGTATATTCACCATTTGGCATGACGAATGAGATAAGGGTGGTGAGAAAAGAATATCTTTGGAATTGCACGATAATTACTGTGTGGGAGAAAGACAAGTATGGAGTGTAAGCGTCTGAATTGATTTTTTTTCGTCTTTGTTGTATTTTATTGTGCATATGTGTAAAAAAATATTAGTATATTATGTAAAATATATGAGATTAAAAATATAAAAATATATATTTGAAGCCAGTCGTGACGAAGAGGCACAAAGTGAGGATTCGATCCCCATTCGAGTATATGTAATAATTATTTAAATTTACATTTTCATCTCTGGGTTGAGGCAAAGCGCGGCATTGAGTTCCACCACTGAACATGCAATGCCTCCAGATTTGGGCGGAAAGCAGGAACTGTAGTGTCTTAACACTAGGCTCCTTCCTACACTGCTATATGCTAGGGATACAGCGTGACGCAGTAACTTTTGTTTGTTATAACTAATATTCTATACTACATGTCTATACCTCTTAATAGGAATCGAAACCACTACCATCGCATCGCTAGTCAGACATCAACAACTGATACATACTATATTATTTATTCAACATTTCACTACAAAATCAATCAATATTATCTTTCTTTTGATCATTCTTACGCACAGCCGGTCGTGAACCTGAGCGCACTTGAACAAACAAGCTTGTTCCGTTACGGGCTCCTGCATACATTTCAAATGCTATTATGGATTGCTTGAATGTTCATTCAGTTCGTTTGTACGTTCATATCTGTTATTGTTGATAATCAGTAATAAATAAAGTTGATCAGTTTTGCTACCGTATGGTAAATACAACAATAATAATATAAAAAAATACTGAAAATAAACTATTATATTATTAACTACTATTTTATATTATTGTATTATTGTATAATATATTATTATAATTTGTATATATGTTTCATATAATTATAGCTTTCTTTCTCAAGAATAGGCAGAGGAGTCTAATGATAAGACTTACATTTCCGCCGATTTCTGCATGTTTTTTAACGCTACGTTTTGGAATAGCCAGAGGGAAAAATTTAATGTTAAATATTTAATTTCTTCTAGTGGAAATTGAACCCACAACCTGCCGTGTTGTTGTGTGCCTATATAGCACACGCACGTTTGCCCCTGCGCCACGACTTGCCTCGATTATTTATGTTTACTATAATATATTTACCAATAGAAGTTGTAATTACTGCTATAGAATTATTCGTAATAGGCGGTTTGACAACTAAGTTCATTTTGGGAATTGAAAGCTATGTGTTAATTATTTACCATATAACATACAATAGTTTATCCAGAAAGACAATAATACTATATTTTTTTTTAAAATATAAATGCCGCAATTCCGATTACCAAGCAGGAATTGAATCCACTACGAACATGAACCACGAGACAAATGCTTACTATCTATTAAAATTTAAAGATTTTAAAGATACACTAAAACTAAATTATAGACTTGTGAAACTCTATTGTGACAGATCCCTTTGTTTGTTCAAAAGCTGAGTAGACCACTAGCTCTCCAATTTTCTTCGCAATTACATTTAAAAGAACAGTCTATTCTCTGTTGTCTAATGCGATTTAGTCAGTGTTTACCCCACCGTGCCTAATGCTACCTTGGATGCTATTTAGATTAAGGCTTGCACTTATCGTGCCTTCCGCCTGGCCAACTTTAGGCAATTCCCCACTTTGGTGTTGCCATGTTCAAAATTCAACCTTATTCAAGGGATTTAAACGTTTTGATGCTTAATAAAGAATTTAGTACTTAGCGCTAATGCATGATACAAATGTGATGAGTAGTTTTTATATAATATCATCGGAGATTTATTTTAAAATTTTCGATATAATCAATCGGTTTGGTGTTAAGGCAAAGTAGGGCGTTGAAATGCGCACACAACACACAAAGCCCATATTTAAAAAAAAAACAGAATTCTGGAAATTCTGCAAAAAATTGGGAGCGCAGCATCTTTACACTACGTTCCAGGTGAAGCTGATTTCTTTATTTCAATATAATAAAAAGAAACTGTTACAAAATAATTAATGATTATTGGAATGCAAAAAGAAAAAAATTATAAAAATGTTAACAAGAAAATTTCTTGACAAGTGAAAAGAGGATAACTCTAAGTTTCGTTGGCTGAATGGGAGGGAAGCTTTTAGTTGTTGTCGTGGTTTAGAGCCCCCGATAAAGTTGTCGACTCATCCTGATAATGCAAAATAATGGCAGCCGTCCGAGAAAATAAGGAGATAAGGGAACCACTAAATAAAAACACATTTTATTGACAAAGTTTGTTTGTTCATTGAAAGAAATTGGACAAGTCAAGTAAAGTTGAAGTAGGGCTTCTAGAAGTTTCTTTACTATCAATATTTTCTAGTTTATACTAAAAAAGCCAATCCTTGGTTTAATTTTTAAGTATTATATAGAAATGTTATATTATATAATAATAGTCTGTCCATCCCCATTATTTTATTTGAAATACTTTCTGAAAAAACGATGTAGAATTCCGTCACTTAACATGCGATATCTTCAGTATTTGGCGGGAAGTAGGAAACGGAACGAGTGGAACGAAAGTATCTTAATGGGTACGGAGTCTCCTGACATTAGATTCCCAGGTTCTCTCTGCTTACTTTGCTATGTGGTAGATAATACAGCGTGAAGCTAAAAAAAGTAGCTGATTTATATCAAAGTATTGAAGTAATAGTTACTTGTTGTACAGCACGATATCCGGTAGCCATATATGTTCGGAAGGTACGTGCAGGGTTTCCACGCCACCATAGTCGTCGGGGTTCCATTTCAGCTTGTAGTCATTCCATTCCTGTATACAAAGAGTACATTTAAAACTGTATATGCTATTTTAAAAAGAAGTTTACTTTAAATGAAATTTCTAATATGTATATATTAGAAAATATACAAAATACAAAATTTATGATTCTTCATATAATACTTATATACATAATACAAACATATATAAATCGAATTAAAGTGTCGGTATATGATTTCTAAATAATGTTGTGCTCCAAGAACATATGATAGTTATTTACACGATACCAAAACATAAGTAAGCAACTTTTAAGTTTTTGTTTTTATTTCTGTTGATCCGAGCTCTTCATCATGCATTTATAGGATTGACATTGAAAAATTTCGAAAACTGAAAAAATCTCCACGGGATCGGCAAACTGCCTACCTAGATAGATGGTAAATAACTCAATATTTCTTATTTAATGTGACAACAATGAGCATAATCGAAAAAAAGCCCAAAATATATTAAAAGTATCAGCTAACCTAAAAACTTCCATTCCATTTACATATACAGGAAGTTTATCAACCACAACCGAAGCATTTAAACTCGAATGTCCTAAAGCCACATTCGTATATTTAAAAAGCGTTCTTAAAAGAGTTTTCGCTGGGGCCCAAATAAATCCGGTCTGTTGGCTTAGAGCCGTTAGCGTCGGAAATTGCGGTGCCTTATTAGATTCCGGCTCCGGGCGTCAATTGGGCTGGATGTAGGTGAAAATGGACTTGACTATTTTTTCTCTTGTAACCGTTTGGCATCTCTTGGACTGTTTATATCTGTTTGATCTCTACTTTTTTTTTAATTTAATTTTTACAAAAGTTAATTTGAGACGAGTCGTGGCGCAGGGATACAGCTTGCGAGTGTAAACGCGAGGCTATGGGTTAGTTTCCCACTCGAAAATGAAAAATTTAATATTTTCTTTGAATTTCGCCACTCATCACGCAAATTGCTTTTAGAATTTGGCGGAAAGTGCAGAACGGAAGTGTCTTAAAGGAAACGGAGTTCTTAAAAACAGGTTCTCAGGTTTCCTCTGTCTGCTTTGCTATGTATGGGGATACAGCGTGAAGCTAAAAATTTCATATTAAAAACAAAATACTAATAATTTTCCGATAAACTGTGTCGAATTGTCCTCAAATGAACGGTGCCTATTCAATACAGAACATTTTTCACCATTCTAAAACTGATCAAAAACAAACAACGTGATTAGCCCAACAAGTAAAACGAATTTAGAACGTAGCTCCTTAAAACACAACTGAATAGCTGCTTCATCATGAAACTCAATTATTATTTTGGCTAGCTTTGTACGTTAAATGAAATTACTGTTGGCAAAACTCAATTTAAATTTGACGACATAGCCTTAATTCGGGGGCGTCTTTGTAAATAACCACGTAGGTATGGCATAATGATTAGATATATAATTGAATTACGCACTCGATGTGGGTTTTGGTATTGTAATCCTGGTTTTACATATCGTTTGGGCTGTAGAACGTGGTGAGAAATCGGTTATGGACCATGTGTCGTTTGCATGCTGTGGGATTTGGTTTTCATTTCTCATTAAGTATACTTATAATGTTATACAAATTACTACAGACAGATAAACAGGCACCACAGAAAGAAAATTAGGTAAAAATTTTGTTTATGATAGTTCTATTTTTTGTATTTTGTAAAAGAGGGGGTAACGAAAGGGAAAAGAGCTAACGTCTGATGGTAACAGTTTCATAAATATCTAAAGTAAGGTTTTCGGTTGTATTAAGGTTGACCTGAAAAACTATTGAATTGCACTGAATTTAATGAAAAGTAAAAATCTAAGTAGCTACTCATCACTTCACGAACTTTTACTGATACAACTCCATGAACTACATGCTTTGCTTTCAATTATCGTTAATTATTATACTAATAAGATAATTATTAATTAATAAGAAGTAGAGACTAAAATAGAAAATACTAGTTTAAAAGTTTAAAATTTTGTATATAATAATAATAATAATATCTTTATTTAAACACTTATGTAGTTTACAATAATTGGTTGAGGTACTGTCCTCTTAGATGGGTTACAATATAGCCCGTGATAAAGAGAAACAGTGCCGTATCCCGCGTGGGATGATAAGAAAAGAGTTATTCCAATACGCAAGTTACAAGTCTTAATGTACATCTATTTAACCTAACTATCTTTACAATTCTAAATATTTGGTGAGTGTATAGGATGTGTGTATTTGTGTTATGTGTAGAGTAATGTATGTGTATGTATGTGTTGTGCATGTAGAGTGTGAATTCTATAATATTGTTCATAATAATGTTTGCAAAAATAATTCTGTTTCTTCATATGTTTTAATATATAATGTAAGGCAGAATATCTTTTAACTAAACAGTATTCAAATAAAATAAAACAAAACAAGATCTAAACCTAAATACATTTTAATAAGCAAAAGAACAAGAAGAAAAATAAATATTCACTCATGAAGGACGAAGCGAAAAATCTTTTTATAAAACCGGAACATTAGCTGGAGTAACGCACAAAGTTGTTCAAAGTGTTGTTACGCTGTTCTCAAAAACAATTTCGACTATGAGACAAAGCAACGAAATAACATCGAATACGAATAAAACGCGAAATATAATCAAAACTAGCTAAGTAAAGGCCGTCGTGTCGTGGCCTGGTTGTAAACGCGCCGTATGTGGGTTCGATTCCCACTTAAGAGAATGATTTTTTTAATATTTTCATTATCTTCGCTCTGGTAAGTGCGCAAAGCGCAGCGTTGAGTTCCAACACTTAACAAACTATGTCTCAAGAACTCAGCAGAAAATGGTGAACGGTAGTGTTTGAATAAATAGGGAACGGAGCGTGTTAACATAAGTTTTCCAGGTTCCATTTGCCTACCCTGTTACATGCAAGATACAGATTGAACAACTTAAAAAAAAAATCAAAGCCAAAACAAACAGGCAGCAAATGTTGGAGAAAACAATGTTCCTAACTGAGCCGCCGGCGACTCGCAAGAAATTTTAGAAGAATGCGTTTGAAACGAACTGAACTCGTACTTCGCAAATGATCAAAATATTTCATTTGCTTGCTTCGTTAGATATGCTTTTTAATTTTAGTAAAGTTCAGCGAGAAACATTCTAAGATGGTTTTTTGTTAGCGATTATTATCTCGATTGCGAACTTAGATGAACAAAGTCTTTGAAATATGATGATACCTTTTTCCACCTTTATAGCTTCTTGGTTTATTGAGTGAAAGAAATGTGACTTAATGTGACTTAGGGTTCATTAAAATTTGAAAGACATGAAGAGATGGGTGATATATCTATCAGACAGTAAACACAGCACAGTGTACATAACGATGTAATTGGTTTAAGTTCATAATTTAGAAATAAAACTGTCATTCAAGCGCGGCGTTGAGTTCTGCTACTCAACACGCAATACCTACAGAATCCGGCAGAAAGTGGAGAACGGAGTGTCTTAATACTAGTTTCCCTCTGTCTACCCTGCAGTGTGCGGGATAAAGCGTTAAGCTGATTTTGTTTTTTTTTATATTCTGATGAAAACTGTCACTGTCAGATTGTTTTGGCTTGAACTTCGCTTTGTCTCCTTAAATTTTAAACTAATTTAGAAAGGACGACAACAAACAGAATAAAATGTAAACATACATCAATATTAGGCTAGCAAAAATTATATCCCACAACCTTTCACCAAAAATATTCTTATCTTAGAGAAAATTGAAGGAAACATCAAAAGATCGCTGTCAACTAAGTTCATATAAAATTCAATATTGACAGACCTACATATAGAAAGTTCACTAACCCTATATCACGTAGGGACTAGAGGCGAAAATCCAACTTTTCCTTGTTACAAATTCCAAGAAATATCTCTATCCATATATGGGTATGATAGGAAGGGCTTGTCCTCTTTCATATCATAAATCATCGGGGACTTAACTTGCAGTTAACAGGTTTTAAAGTAACGACGTGCGTAAGAGAGATTACTGTTTCGGTGTACCGAATATGGTACTAGAAAATAAAAAATATATGTTACAATTCGTTAACAATTACAGTTCGTCAGTCAGATCGTTAAAGTCGTTAATATTCGTAATACGTCGTTAATATTTCTTAACTTAAAACGAAATCTATCTTTTTCAGTTCATTATTCAGTATCATTCCGAAAAAATGGAAAAAATATTCCAAATATAGCATCTTGATAGCAAACTATCTGATGTACAATAATCATATCTTATTGCACATATAATAGTGAAAAAAATATATATTAGGAAGAGAATTTAGGTAAACTTAAACTAACAGATTATGTCAAATGGCGGCTTTATTGCTAGAAGTGATCTCTTGGTTGCCTGAACCATTAAAATTGCAGGTCTTAATATAAGAAAACACAGTAAGCCGCAATAACCATTAGCAGACAGACGGATTAAGAATATTATCTTAGATAGTACTTCTTCAGGCTACGCTTTAAACATTTCTACTGATGGAGATCGTCTAACTTCATCTGGCAGTGCATTCCAGGGTCTTACTGTTTTGACAGTAAAACAGTCTCCGTAGCATTTAATGAAGCATAAAGGCATTTCTAGGAGTTTGTTGTTGCGGGAACGAAGGTGATAGGAATGGAGGGAGTTCGATCTCAAAATTTAAATTAAATGAGGTACTGTAAAGTGATAAGATGGTAAAAGATTATGTATGGGTGAGTGAGGTTAATAGTATAGAGTGTAAGTGCTTTGATATTTTACAGTGATTTAAGATGAGTACGGTATTGTGTTACGTGATCAAATTTTCACAGCCCAAAGATGAACCGGATTAGAGATTTTGCATCGGTTCGAGATTATTTAGTTTGTTGAGTTAAATCTAGGTTACATGAGTCACCATAATTACAAATTAGGTTATGATATATTTTTTAAACATTTTTAAAGTGTTAATCCACACTTAGGAAAGATAAATACTTATTTAGAAAACGTATAAAAATTTGAACGTGGTTCTCGTTGAGAACGTATGGCTCAGTGGTCAGAGCGCCTGGTCGGTTTCCAGGAGGCGCGGGTTCGAGTCCCGCTACGTTCAAATTTTTATACGTTTCCTAAATAAGTATTAGGTTATGATACACTTTAAAATTTACATTAATCCAATAAAGATGTAATATGAATTGTAATACGTATTATCGTTAATATTTATCGTACTTCGTCTTTGTTTTCGTATGTTATCATCTTGACACACCCTTTAAATCACGTCCCAACACTATCGCAGGACAAGTTTCCGACCAGAATA
The DNA here is from genome assembly GCA_917862395.2 of Heliconius sara. NCBI lineage: Eukaryota > Metazoa > Arthropoda > Insecta > Lepidoptera > Nymphalidae > Heliconius > Heliconius sara. The sequence continues at coordinate 2,130,668 of OU860783.2, read as the reverse complement.
TAAGTTGTTGTCGTGATAATAAAAATGTTATGATCGTGGAGCGTAACTTTATGATTTATTTATTCAGCCTTCTTCAGTTCAAGAATCTGCAGAATATATCTTTTTTGTAATAAAATGGTAATCCAATACATAAGGCAACTCAAAAGGTAAAAACAAACCAAAGTTCTCATCCCAAAAGGGAAAAACACGACGAAAATTATACTCGACTTCAACTAAATTCAAAGTACACTTACGGATAATACTTGTAAAGTAAATACTCAAGTTTATGGAATCACTTAAATATTGTACTGAACTGGCTGAACAAGTAAATATATTCATAGATTTTGTAATTTTATATTTGTTTTAGTAAATTTTGATTGATGATGATTATCTCAACTCTAAGTGAGGCCAGTCGAAACAAGCATGTGACTATTAATGCGATAGGTTGTGGGTTCGATTCTTTCTCGAGGAAAAACTAAAAAATATTTATATTTCCTCGCTCTGGTAACGAGGTAAAGGATTATGTTGAATTCAGTCACTTAACACACAGTACGTCCATAATATGATGGAAACTGATAAATGGAAATGTCTTAATGATAATGGAGTGTCTTATCTCTCCCTTCGCTTACCCTGCAACATGCGGGATTCTCCGGAAAGCTAAAACCAATTAATTTGCTGGTTGACTTAGAGATAATCATCAGGTACAATGTTCTCCATCTTTAGTACCATTTAGCACCATGCAAGTATCTTTAGCACCATGCAAGCAGCATTACATATATTTCTTGAGGAGCGTTGAATACGATCTCTTTGGTTTGATACTTTGATTAATTAAAAAGAGTAGAAACGAATTACAAATTTTCCAAATCTCCTTGAACCCGCTACCATCTGACACTTATATGTGTGACAAAAGCTTTCAAAGATTTCTTTCTAACAGAACAAAGGCAATAAACGGACGCGTACAAAGACTATTAGTCACGTTAGAAGTTGACAAGCGCTGAGAGAAAGGACGTCTTCTTTCTACGTCGATTCCCGAATGGCCGCTATCATTTGTTGGGGACGTGACTTGACGAAGTGATTCGTATTCAAGTTGGGTTTTTATAGTTTGGACTGGTGGTGGAGAAGGGTTAGACTACAATTTAAAGTATGCTAGTGGGTGAAAGTGGATAATTTTTGAATTTGTTAAATATTTTTCGTTTTGAAAATTAGATTTTATACATTATTTTTTTATTTTTTCAGCTTCGCGCTGTATCCCGCACACAGCAGGGTAGGCAGAGGGAACCTAGTGTTAAGACACTCCGTTCCTCACTTTCTGCCGAATTCTGGAGGCATTGCGTGTTGAGGCAGAACTCAACGCCGCGCTTAGCCTCGACTCCAGAGCGAAGAAATGGAAATATAAATTTAAATAAATATTTAATTTCCTCGAGTGGGGATCGAACCCACAACCAGTCGGTTTTACAGTCACACTTCGTGCCACTGCGCCACGATTGGCCTCACGCTTGGATTTTATTTTTTAAATTAGCTTTACACTATACCACGCATAAAGCAGCGTACGCAGAAGAAACCTGAGAGCCTACTGTTAAAAGATTTCGTTTATAAATAGTATTTCCGCATATATTGATAAACTTCTTTTTTTTAAAGTGCATCATTTTAATTACACACACCAAATAAGAGAAATGTAGCTCTGAGTAACGTCCAAAAATATTCTTCCAAAAAAAAATATAAAAAGACATGCTCTAAACATTTATATAGAAAAAAGCGAATCCCGAGCGACCTCACCCACTTGCACTATACGAATAATTATTTAACTCTATTTAAGTATACTTAAGGAAAAATCTTTGATTATTATAATATGGTTATCTATACAATAATAGACTTAATAAATCATTTCTGCTTTTATTTGATTTTGTTCGCAAGAAATCTCGTATTCAATAATAGCAATATGTTTAGTTATCTATCTAGTCTAGTCTATCTAGATCGGTAGTAGATACGCGTGCACGAAAAACATAGTTTTTCCCGCATAAATTCCGATCCCGCGGGAATTTCGGGTTAAAAAGTTGCTCTACAACACTCTCTATGTTTTAGTGAACGTCTCATTAAAAGCTTTCCGCTGATTAGCCCGGACTAAACATAATCTCAGATAGGTCGACACACAAAATTATTTATTTATGTTATTGTATTCCGTAACTATGTTGAAAAAACGCGATTATTTTGTTAAAATCACGCACAGACACTTTGATTTTAGTATATAGTTTAAATAGAAATGATATATTCTACTAGAATTGTAAAAATTAAATCATCTCTTAATTTTCGTCGTAAAAAGCCAATATATCTTTATGTTATATTTTATAAAACTAAAATATAGCTGATTACTCACCTGTTCCACCCACACATTCGTTGTCATGATTTGATTCTTAAGATTCTGAAAAGAAGAAATTTTAATTGGTTAGTATGTAATCCTATTAGAGATTTATACATATATTTTTTATTTTTTTCGATAAAATGTCGTCGTGACGTAATAGGGTGTATAACTGTATATGTTATCAAATCGACACCATTTGAAAAATATTTAAATAATTTCCATTAGCTCTAGTAAAATAAAATACGGCGTTAAGTTCCGACACCCAACAATATCATAAAATGTAAATAATGAAAAATTAAAAAAACTGAGAGTTTTAACACTCGTTTCTTGTAATGTTGAGCTTTGCTATTTAGTTAAAGTGGGTGAAGAGAAAAATCTTTTCAGATTAATCCCAATGTGGTAGATAAGAACGGTATATGGTGACAATTGTCGACGAAAGATAACATTACTGCAGTTACCATATAACTTAGGCTAGATATTTCTCGGTCTCTAGGGAATTCTCAAGCTGCTACGTGCCTCTGTTATGGTAGACGAAAACTGTTTTTGAAAATTAAAAATTGCTCTAGATTCCTACTCGAGAGTATTTTGTTTCATTTATTTCCTCAATCTGGTAACAAGAGTATATGGAGAGTCAAGTTCCTTCAATTAACACGCTATGTCTCGAAAATTGCGGGATATACTATGTGCAGGATACGAAAAGGTACGCAGAGGTAAAAAATGTGAAATAAATATCTTAAAATAAAATTATTTTAAATTTATTAATTAATTAATAGATATAATATTACAAATTTATACAATATATCTATTAATAATTAATTAATAGATATATTGTTATTATTATTAATTATAATATTACAAAGAAATATTGGCTTTCATTTCGATATATTGGCAGATGCCAATAACTTCTTATTTTAACTGACTATAATTATAATATTAAGGTTCTAATTAATTTATGGTAATTTGAATCAAAAAACATATAGAAGACAAATATCACGTTGCATCCTACACACGACAATATTTTCATTTACTCAATCTGGTACTGAAGCAAAGCGCAGCATTGAATTCCGCCATTCAACACATAATTCTTCCAGAATTTGACATAAAATGGGGAACGCACTGTCCTAACATTAGGTTCCCTCTGCCTACCCTGTGGTTATGTTTCGGTTTGTTTCGGTATTGAGTACCGATTTACTTATTCTAAATAGAAAATAATGTTAAGCTACTTACTAATGATAGCTAATAACGTTACGTTGAAAAGAAGACGATGTGTGTTAAAACATTAAATTTATATTTATTTACCCAATTTTTATTTACGAAAAGATTATAAAAATAAATAATACATAACATTTATACAACTCCAAGATCCAAAGGTTGCCTGGAACAAATCGATTTAAGCGTTTTTTTTATAAGGTCGCCTTGATGTACTTTCTTATTATTATTTTTAAGTTTGTAAGTTGTTTTTTTTTTTCTATATGTGCAATAAAGTATATTTATTATTACTATTTATTATAACAATATATAAATCTTTAATCACCACATCGACATAACAAAATGAAATCATACGAATCCATTGAGCTAGCCCGGTATAAGATCATATCGACATAAGGAAGCATTAAAAATCCAACTCAATTCCAATTGGAAATGAAAAAGGAGGTATTCCAACCACTTTCCCTACAATACCAATTTAATAAAAATCAGACCGGCGAGGCGGGGCTGGAATGCAATTTTATCAGATCCGAAGTGTGAAGTCTTTGGTGGAATTAAAGTTGAAGGAATTCGTGAGTTTCTCAGCGAGTTCGAAGTAGGTAGTTACTTCTGGTACTGAGTAATGGGTTCTAAATACTATTTTGTCTTATTCAATTGTTTGTGAAATTGGTTTTGGTTTTAGTTTTTTTGGAATGATAGGTATATTCGGGGATTTTTTTTATTTATTTGTAGAAAAATAAAATATGTAGTGGTAGGTGACATTGATCGCTATCCACGCATTTAGAATAGTATTTATAGAAAGTTCTTTGTCAACGCGTCTCTCTCTAATTTGTGAAGAAATGATAACTTCTTCATAGCACAGTCGGATAATCTTCCAATTATTAACTCGACTGTCTTGGGTTCGTTGTCCATCTGATTAAATAATTTATTTTCATTTCTCTCTTACTTTCATTTAGTAGCACCAGAGATTTTTAACACTGTGCACTCTCAGCCCACCCTAATTCCATTTTAAGTGTTCCGTATCTCGAAAGCATAATATTTAACTTTTATAAGATTCACGTGGTTGGCCGTATGTCCGTCTGTCAAGAATTTTTATCTCGATATCTCGTGGTGCTATGAAGCTGAAGCTAAAACCATATCAGGTCTACGATCCCTTGCAGCATAGAAAAAATAACGCATTTTGTATGAAATTCGCAGTGTAATCAAAACTCATAGGATAGTATAGGTATATTTTAAAGCTACAAATTCGAAAAGTGAAAATTTAGTAGATATTTCACAGAAAAAATATTACAAATATTTATTTGTAGTTCATTTCATACAAAATCAGTTACATACGCCCCTTAATTTAAGTTTGTCTTTTATAAGTAGGGCTTTCCTTCGGCCTACAATCATAAATTTGGCACGGAACCCTCAGTGTGCGTGTTCGGTTCACACCTGACTAATATTCAAGTATTTTTATTAGGTTTATTACTATTTAAAGGTATTGATCGTTTTAAATTTAATTACATGTGATTACAAATACAAAACAATATCATTGATTATTAAAATAAAAAAAAATATCCTAATTAAAAGTAATTCGAATTAATAGTTTTTTTCCTGTAAATAAAGCACCGGATATAAGAAGAAATTTCTTTATTATAGAATTTTATAAATTCATTTATTTTATTAATATAATTAGGTTAATTATATTTATTTTATTTTTCAATAAAATATGGTATTCATTGAAATTGAAGTACTTTGTAGTGTAGAATAGTAGTATCTTTTATTCCATGATGTTACTATAATAGTGCGTATCACTTTTAAACTCATTCTATAGTCAATTATAAAGTTTAATGAGCTTGCTCCGCCTTTGTTCATTTAAGGTAGTAAAATATATATGGTAATGAATATAATATGGTAGTCATCTAGTATAGTATGAAATAAAATATTTTTGTATGATGTAAATTAGTTTTTTTTTCCTTTTATTTGTATAAAATTTAGTTCAGTTTAGTTGTTGATTTAACTTTATTATTAAGTAATCAACTTTATTATTAATTGGCGAAACTGAATACCACAATTTTCCTTATTACTACCAGAGTGAAAATAAACAATAATTCATGCCCCCAAATAGGTATCGAACCCACAACCGTCACGTTTACATCCACACACTTGTGCCAATACGCCACAACATCAACAACTCGTACATAATATTAACATTAATTTCTAACAAAATAAACTGGGTAAGCGATTAAAGCGAGTCACTAAAATAACTTTCGTTGGCACTGACCCGCCAGATCCAATTATAAAGTTTAATTACTCATCAGAGTAGATTGTAGGTGCCTGTCACGCTCGAATGGCGTCACTTCGGACACTCTGTTTTCTGTACTTACACTTATGTCATACAGTTTCTTAACGAATTTTGAATAAATTGTGGGTATATTAATATAGTATTATTATTTTAGCTTCACGCTTTAGGATTCACTGGGTAGGGAGAAGGGGAATCTGGGAACCTATTGTTGGAACACTCTGTTACCATTAAGATAATTTCGATATATGCTTTCCGCCGAATTCTGGAGGCATTGCGTGTTGAGTGGAGGAAGTCAACTTCGAAATATGCTATTAATATTTTTAAAATATACTAGCCTTACTTAATATTTTTAAATAATAATAATATAATTTTAATATTTTTAAAATATATTAGTCTTACTAGCCTTACTAGAAGTCTAAGCCCATCCCATTTATATTTTTTTCTCGAGCTTCACACTCCATCCCGCATACAGCAGGGTAGGCAGCGGAAACCTAGTGCTAAGACACTCCGTTCCCCACTTTCTGCCGAGCCCGTAACCAGTTTTACGGTTTTTACAGAAGCGGGAATCGAACTTACAGTCGCTTACAATCAAACACAACTAAACTAAGCATGATACCGTTGGAACAGTACAAATTTAAATTTTAAACCACAACAGTTACAAATACAAATAGCACAAATCTCCGCGAGAGCGGTACGAGTCACAGGATAGAGTTTATTGACGTTGACAAAGTACTTTCCGCAAAAAGTAATATAGAAGCAAATATCGTATTTTACCTGTTTCCTTGACTTTATTTTCACAAATCATCTGTTTTTATTATATACATTGTTTACCGATGTATAAGTGTGTAATACAATGATTAGATTCAGTGGAGGCAAATACAATATATAATAATGCATTTTTATGCTCTGTATTTCATAAAAGGAACCTGGCAACCTAGTGTTAAGACACTCCGTTATTCATTAAGTCTCTTCCATTCCCCACTTTCTACTGCGCTTTAATGCCGCTTTAATTAAAAAATACACCGTAATAAAAATAGTTCGCATAAATTAATTAATTAAAGGTAATAATTATTTAATAATCATGTATATTTTTTGTTTTTGGATTAAGTCAAAATAAATGCTTAAAAAATATACAGTCATCATTTTCTGAAAAAAATTGTAATTTTTTAATCAGCTTCACGCTGTATCCCGCCTACAACAGGGTAAGCAGAGGGAATCTAGTTTTAAGATACTCCGTTCCCCACTTTCAGCCGAGTTCTAAACGCATTGCGTGTTGAGTCGCGGAACTCAATACCGCTCTTGGCCTCGACAAAACATAAATGTGAAAAAATATTTCATTTTCTCGAGTGGGTGTCGAGCCCGCAATGTTTTACGGTTTTTACACATTATTGAAAATTTCATGTAATTTTTAGGTAATATTTTAACTTATCATTATGTCATGATCAGTTCCTGTTGTAGTATCTTCTTTTATGCGTATGACTTGTACAAAATAAAGGCGATGTATCGACAAGACATGACTGGCTGCTGCTGTTTTTCGCGAATGAGTTTCTTTCTTTCCACCAAATTCTCAATGAACTGCGTGTTGAGTGGCGAAACTCAACAATTATTAACAGAACGAGCGAATCGATTACCCCGATTGGAAATCGAACCCACAACCGTTAACCTCCACCTTTATCTAAATATGAATTCTCTTATTGTATAACGTCACTTCTTTTTTATCTTCTTCGTGTATACTTTATACAAGTATGTTCGAGAATTCATATTAGATAGACTAAACAAAATAAAACAAATTCATATTCTTAAGCATCAATTACAATATCACATAAAAAGTCTCAAGGAAAAAAAATGTATTCAAATTTTCTTTGTACTAATTAATTCATAATTAGCTTTCAACTTATAAATAAGCTTTTTGTGTTGTAACGTTATTTTAGATATTTCCTTGTTTTAAACGTACGCGTGTAAACTTAATATTAAGAATTATTTTCGTTTCCCCGCCACGTGTAATAAAAATAAATAGAAGCGTTGAGTTCCGCCACTAAAGTTGCAAAATCTCAAAAAATGGGACTTAATACTAGGTTCCCTTTGCCAAATTTGCTATGGATGTTATGTAAAATTAAAAAAAAAAACAGTCTATTATATTTACCCAGGCATATCTTCATAGAAGCCAACAGATACTTTTGGAGTAACCGAGAAACGGGAGAGCTACTGCGCAATAAATCATTTCGGTTCCTTTTCGTTCATATTATAAACACTGCTTGTGGCTGAACACGACTCCACAACTGATATCAGACAGGACAAGATGAATGAGGTTCTTCCGAATATAAAATAATTTTTAAGCTTACTTAAATATTATTTCTAAATCAAATCAAATCAGCTTGACGCTGTATCCCGCATAAACCCAGCGAACCCAGGGAACCCAGCTAACCGCCTTCCGCGGAATTCTGGAGGCATTTTATGTTGGGTATCGGAACTAAACACCGCGTTTTGCCTATACACCAGAGCGAAGAAATGGAATTATACATTTAAGTAAATATTTAATTTGATCCCCACTCGAGGGATCGAACCTATCGCCTTAACAGTCACAACTTGTGTACACTAAAATTAAAATAATTTCTTTTTTCCTGCTCTCACATAACAAAAAGCTCTACTTTAGGTTCCGCCAATACATTTTGCTCCTGTCTGTATTTGTACTTAAGTGGAGTGACAAACACGTTTTGTTTTTATGACATTAATTTCTCTTCACGCACCCAGCAGCTGGTGCCTAGACACCAGAGTGGAGAAATGGAAATATAAACTTAAATAAATATTTCATATCCTCGAATGGGAATCGAACCAGTTGCGTTTACAGCCACACTTTGTACTCCTGCACCAGGCCAGGCTGTTTTCGTCATATAACGAATAAAATAATTATTTAATGCATAGATGAGATAGATTAGCTAATAAGTTGATTATGGATTTTAATATAAGAGTGTGGGCGGAGATGTCAGAGAAGAAATAACCCAAATATGTATAAGTGACGAATAGAATGATCCACAAGGTTCTCTTTTACGAAAAGTAGTAAACACTGACAGATTTTTTTTAACCTTATGCTGTCCTAGCGGGGTAGGTAGAGGGAGCCAACAGTTAAAAAACGTTAAGCAGTTTCTGTAATTCTAGATGCATTGTGTGTTGATGGGCGTAAATCAACGCCGCAACGCTTTGCCTCGACACTGAGTGAATAAATAAAAATATTAAATAATTCAAAGTGTGACTGTAAAACCGACTAGTTGTGGGTTCGATCCCCACTCGAGGAGATGAAATATTTACTTAAATTTATATTTCAATTTCTTCGCTCTGGTGTCGAAGCAAAGCGCGCCGTTGAATTCTGCCACTCAACACGCGAAGTCTCCAAAATTCAACAGAAAGTGGGGAACGGAGTGTCTTAACACTAGGTTCCCTCTGCCTACCCTGCTTTGTGCGGGATATAGCGTGAAGCTAATTAAATAATTCACTTCCTCGAGTGAACTTGAACCCATAACTTTTCACGTGTAAGAATCTATTTAATTATTGATTTAATATAAATAATCGATATGTTTCTTATGACGACATAAACAATATTTTAGAGAACGTATAAAATATTTTTATCTCTGCATAACTCGATAAAACGTTTCTTAACTTATACACCGAAACTAAATTAAAAAAAGCATATACATATAAAAAAAACCTTAAAAGAGCTTTAATTACTTATTCTATGTTCCCTTTTATAATTTCTGTTCAAAAGCCTACGCTTGGGAAGTATGCAGGTACGTATAATATAGTATAGAGTGAAACAAGTGACATTAGCTTCGCTGGAGGAAAGTTGAATATGAATATATACCGCGTTCATTATTAGTGACCTCATAATTAGATCCTCGTTGGCGTGATTTATAAGAGATGGCGGATGGTGTTTTTTTTATTACTTCAAACTTTGGTATATATATATATATATATATATATATGTATGCATGATGTACAGTTTAATTATTTAAATTTATTTCTCAAAAAACCCTATCTAAGAGATTCAAACACCTTTTTAAAAACATGAATTACTATTTCAACTTTTAATCTTTATGAACACCACTCTTACATTTTATCACAATTATCAACCACATAAATCATAGACTTCTCGTCAGATTTATCACAGATCAGACAATTATTTTCTTCATTTTTCTTACCTCATACCACTTTGACGGTACTGAGTATATTTAAAAGATTTTTTATCTATACTATTTTAGACATTAAGCCATAGATTATGAAAAAAGTGTCACAGAATAGCGATCATTAGCTAATCTCGAGTAAACCCGCTCCCTCTTGCCAAATGAGCCGCCACTCTAATGAGGTCTTACGCAGCATTACGTAACAGAATTCCATTATCCTGCCACAAAGCAGCCATAAATCAAGGGGGGAGGAGGGAGGAGGGAGAGGGCACTAAAGTTGACGTCTTTTTTAATAACAATGCCTGCCATGTCATCTTTTGTCCTGTTATCGCAAACAAGTGGAAATAAAAAACTCGGAACGATCTTTTCGGTAATGTTTTTGTGTTTTCGGTTTCGTTATTCATTATGAGATTCCGATATATCAGACGTTGGAGTTTTTTATTTTTTGCATAAGTCACTTAGGGCTAAGACATCAATTTTCGAATCACTACAAATGGTGTTTAGTCAACTCAGCGCCGCACCTCGTCTTGTTGAATTAAGAAAAAATTACTCATGGTAGCGGAAATGGAACTCACAACCGTGGTACTTACAATCAAGCGCTGTCCTACGATGGCATTATTACAATTATTTTATATTTTTACTCAAATCTAGATTTTTTTATAAGATTTATCTTTTTTGTATATAGATCATATAAAAATTACCACAATTAAATCAGTGCCTACTGAAAAAAACCAAAAAAAGGAACAAATTGCTTATATTTACGCGCGTAAAATCACGTTTCCATTTACTAATATCCCAAAAGATAATCGAGGCCGGCCGTGGCGCAGTGGCACGACGTGTGACTGTAAAACCGACTGGTTGTGGGTTCGATCCCCACTCGAGGAGATGAAATATTTACTTAAATTTATATTTCCATTTCTTCGCTCTGGTGTCAAGGCAAAGCGCGGCGTTGAGTTCTGCCACTCAACACGCAATGCCTCCAAAATTCGGCAGAAAGTGGGGAACGGAGTGTCTTAACATTAGGTTCCCTCTGCCTACCCTGCTGTGTGCGGGATATAGCGTGAAGCTAATTTAATTTTAATTTTATTTCCAAAAGATAATAGTTTGCTTATTAATTTAAACAAACAAAAACCTATCGTTCAATATAATCGTTATATTGTAATAATATAATTCTATTCAATCATAATGAAGACAATTATAACGGGCTCAGGTCCATCAACTTTATTGTAGTCCACATAATACGAAGATTATATTATTAGGCCTCGATTGATTGGTGTTCGACCAATAATAACCACTTGGTGAGCTTGAGACATTGTTGTGATATATATATCATATATATGTATATCGTGTAATATTGTCCTATTATATCGAGACTTAGTTTAGAATCGTCTGAGTGTTTGTCATGGCTGTGAGTTCGATTTTTAATCTATGAAATGATTGTTTTTAAGTTTTTAGTTTCTTGCTGTATCCGGCATATAATAGCAAAGGTAGAGGGGAACTTGGAAACTTAATATAATATATTCTGTTCTCATTTGTTTTGTTTTTTTGTGTTGAGTGTAAAAATAAAAAAAAAGCACAGTAGGTAGAGCGAACCTAGTGTTAAGACACTCCGTACCATCTTTTCGCCAAGTTCTGGAGCTGGAACTCAACGCCGGGCTTTGCTATGTTGAGTGTAAAATTTTGAATATTCCATTCCCCGAGTGGGAATCGAATCGACTGCCTGTCGCGTTTGTCGTCGCAAGTTTATGTCCCTGCACCAAGAGTGGCCACAACAACATCTAAAATTAACTATTAATTACAACATTCTTCAATGATTTAGCAAATCTCTATCATTATTATTATAATATTATGATGAAACTGTAAAACTGTTGTTTGTAAAATCTCTTAACATTATCTAAATCATAAATCATTCGTGATGAATTACATTAACGAACAATAATTAAGAAAATCAATATTTACGTCTGATATTAACTAGGTTGGTTTTAACTTAGGAATAAAACGTGCGACTGCAAACGCGACAGGCAGTCGGTTCGATTCCCACTCGGGGAATAGAATAGTCAACATTTTACACTCAACACAGCAAAAGCGCGATGTTGATTTCCGCCCCTCAACACGCATTGCCTCCAAATTTCAGCGGAAAGTGAGGAAAGGAGTGTCTTAACACTTGGTTCTCTCTGCCTACCCTGCTGTGTGCGGGATACAGCGTGAAGCAGATTTAATTTAATTTTCAATTTTAAAATTAACTAAGTATATATGATAATGTTTTTTTTTAAATTATTACACAGATTCTTACTTTTGGCTTTTGGTGATGAAGTAAATGCTTTAACCGAAATTCATTTAATCAATTTAAATTACAACGTATACGTACTATAATGGTTTGATTCCATATTAAAAATAATTACGAAAAATAAAATAATTTCTTAAAATGCGTTAAAATATTAAATGGCGTCGAAAAATTTAAAAATACTCGCTTAGACGCCATCGTTGCCCACATGTCACTCGAATATTTATGTGTCGAAATAAGTATTTTATGTTACAGATAATCCTTAAATCCGGGTATAGTGGAGACTGGACTGTCTCAGCTCCTACTCTTATCGAGTGAATGATTATTTATTAAAATAATATTCATTTCCGCTCTCCGGTAGAGAAACTCAACGTGGCGTTGAGTTCCGCCATTCAACTTTGTAAATTGGGTAAAAAATATTGAGGAACAAAGCGTCTTAACACTAGGTTCCAACTTCCTATACGGCAAAAACCAAATCATCACTCAAACCAAATTTAGTAAAAATAAATCATCATTCATCACCTTCTAAGGTCAGAAAAAAAAGAAATTCCCACTGTATAACGCTTAAAAGCGTTTAGATTGTAACAATTTTTTTCCTTTGCGTAAGACATGTAAATGTGAGTGACGCGAGGACGTAGCGTTTCGCGACGATCAATAAAGTATGTTTGCCAGCGTTCTTGTGAAATTTGTAAATTGTATTAAATATACGCGTATTGACGCTTCTCATACGTTAGGGGTGGATTCGGTAATTTTATTTGGTTTACTTTTGTATACTTACGTTGTTATTGTTCTATTCTTAATATTGTTTGGACTTATGTAGGGGCTAGAGGAAATTTAGGAACCTAATGTTAAGACACTTCGCTCGCATTAACTAACTTCCGTTCCTAACTTTACATCGAGTTCTCGAGGCATTTAATGTTTGGTGGCGGAACTCAACGCCACGTTTTGCCTCGATGTCACTGCAGCAAATGAAAATATTAATATTTCCACTGAGCGGAAATCGAACCCACACTGTCGCATTAACAGAAGCACGCTTGTGCAGCACCGCGATGGACTATATATTTATTTTATACATTTTACATACCTATACAGCTCCCTACAATTAGGGTTAAGAATTACTGTTTAAATCCACAGTCACATATCCTACTAATATGTTGATTAAAGAGAGATAATCAAGTAACTCATAACTTCCAATGTTCTTCATATATTTAACTTAACATTTAATATCTTCAAATTAAAGCAATATTTCAAATTCAAAGAAAAAACTCAACATTTAAAATATCTTTCCTTACGATTCGAAAAGTGAATTGCGGAGGGAGGAGAGGACGCGAGAGTGGAGAAGGGAGAGCGCTAGGGTACATTAAATCCATCTATTTAAATCATTGCATTCGCTGTCAGACGTTTTCAATGGAAAGCTAATGCTAAGATAATCTGTTAACATTCAGACACTTCCGTTCCCCACATTCATTCGAGTTGGAATCGATCTCAGAACCGTTGCGGCAAACTTTTGCTTTTGCCACGACGTCGACGGCCTCTATCTTCTTTATGTGCCTACATCTAAGCATTTCTTAAGATAAACTACGTCTTAATTTGAATCTCAAAGGCTGGAATAATATAAATATAATGGCAACACTACTCGCGAGTACCCTCGGGTCACCGACTTTATATAGAAAGGACAACAAAAGATCTTTTTTTACTTTGGTTCCTTCGTATATGTTTATTTCTTTTACGAACAACTTGATGTATTGTTGTGTAAGGGATGAAACCTCTTATAATAATGGGATAGTGAAGACACAGTCATCTTTTAACAGGATATAGCTGAATAAAATGGCGTATTATATTATTTTTGAATTTAAAATATTCGAATTTAACATTTGCATTAGAATATTAAAAAAATATATAATAAATAGATCACAATATTTGTAATCTATTTATTATACGTACAGAAAAATAATTAAACTTTTTAGTCAATGCAATAAAAAGATACAAGAATTCAGCAACACTCAACGCGCAATGGCCTGAGAAAAGAAAAGTGGGGGACGGGAGCGTCTTATTGGAATGGAGTGCCTTAACACTAAGTTCCCATGTTCCCTCTGCCTACCCTACTATATGTGGAATACTGTGTGAGGCAAAAAAACAATAATAATAACATATACTTAAATGTAACCATTAAAAAGTAACGGTTGCCAAATTTTCATGCATCATCGATACATCTGGAATACAGCCAGCGCAATTTTGCGGCGTTATTTATGCACCGTTGTCAGTCAATGAAGTTACGTTTTGACAATATTATATTGTTTTTTTTTTATTTATTCAAAATATATTGAGGCCAGTCGTGGCACAGGAGCACAAGCGAAAAGTTGTAAGTTTTATCTCCAGAGTTGGACTAAAAAGTGGGGAACACAAGTGTCTTAACAGAAACAGCGTGTCTTAACCCAAGGCGTGTCTTATTCCCAGGTGCCCTTTCCGTACCTGAGGATGTGCGGTATACAGCGTCAACCATAATATATTTTTTGGTTCAGTCTAGCTAGATATTGAATATGTTAGATTTCGCTATACAAGGTAGTCAATACGATGGAACAGAGTTAATAACGGAATAACTAAAAAAAAAATACTGAATATACATTAAAAAAATATAAAATAATAAAAATTTAATGCTTAAATAATTTTCATATTTATTTATAAATGTTTATTTCGACGAAGAAACATATTATTTGTTTTAAATAACAATATAAATAGTAAAAATATCTTCAGAGACATAACTTCATCTTACCGTTTTATTGCTCGGGGGCATCATGATAAATTGTTGCATATAAAGCTGTATAGAAATTCAATTCTTTCGACATCAGTTGTAGCTTGTTAGAAAGTTAGCCGTTATGAACTATTCCAATAATATAATGTACAATACATTGTTTTGTTTTATATTTTTATAATCGTAATCGTATTTTACATTATATGTTTTATATATTCTCATGAAAAATTGCAATTTCATCGCTTTATTGATCACTTTTTTTTTGGTTTTACAAAAGATAAATGCTGTAAATGATGTATCGTTCGAACATTCGTTTCACAAAAATGAAGTTATTTTTATTTTCAACCGACTTCAAAAAGGAGTATGTTTTTGGATTTATGTGTACGTGTGGAATTTTTCCCTTTCCTAGTTAATATTGAACCTTTTTTTTAGTTTAGAAGAAGTTGAAAAAGGGTAAAGAACTTGCCCATACTATAAATAATTCTGTACCAGTACGTCGAATATAGTCGTATGTTTATTTGAAACACTGCACTGGCGGCATTCCAGGTTCATGCGTCAGAAGAGAATTGGCACCAGTCAAAGTCTGGACGATCAGATCAATAGTGGGAGGGTGTTTTTATTTGATACCTTTATTGCGCATTTGTGGAGTGTCAGGTTGTAGGTTCAAATCGCACCTAATTTTAAACTGTTTTTTTTTAAATAAATGTCTACAACAATATTTGTCTTAAGTTTATATTCCAAGATCTTTGGAACAGAAGATTTTTAAAGACATTGACATGATAGTCGTAGCAATAACTAAATAGTAATATAATGTAAGGTTTTTAATTTACTTAAGAACTGATATATATCGGTTTTTAAGGGTACGTCTCCTGTTAAAAGTATTTCTTTGAATTTTCATCGCTCCCAGTGATTGATCAAGGCATCGTGTAGCGTTAGGTGCTTGCACCTATCTAATTTACCAGGATCAACACATTGTGCAGATTTTGCTCTTTACAAGACTTATACTTAGCTATTAATAGCTGCTTCCGTCATACCTGTGACAATCTTGTCTACTATCCATGTAATTTTACCATATCCGGGAACACCGTTGACCCATTCACATGTTCCGGGAACACGTCCACACACTCAACTATGTGGATTCTAGAGTGCTCCAAGCGTATTGCCCCTTTTAGTATGCTGTTCTGCAGCGTTACACAAGTGTATTTCGCGGTGACTACTTTGGAGTCATTGCAGGCAGGTTGAATTTGAGGTCCAGTTCCGATTACCTGTCTCTATTAACACCACGAACTCGAAAGTTGTGCTGTTAATTGCCTTATAAATGCCTTCAAATCAAATCAAAGCAAATTAAATCAGCTTCACGCTGTATCCCCCACATAGCAGGGTAGGCAGAGGTAACCTAGTGTTAAGACACTCCGTACTCCACTTTCCGCCAAGTTCTGAGAGCATTGCATGCGGAGTGGCGGAACTCAACGCCACAACCAATCTATTTTACAGTCATACTTTGTGCCTCTGCGCTACGACTTAAACGCATTATTTTTCATACAATCTACTGTCAATCAACAATCTACTGCTAAGACACTCCGTTCACTCCTTCGAATAGCAGATCAGGAAAATGAAAATTAATTTATTATAATTCCAAGAGGGACATGTTTTAAGATATCTTAAGTCTTAACCATGAATTCAATCTCGTATAAAAATGGATAATAAATATTCAATGTTAGAGAACATTGAACAGTCAGTGTAGTCGAAGGAAATTGACTGTTATTTTTGATAATAGTACCGTATGGCTTTAGGCGGTTCTTTTTTCCTCATTACATGCTCTTCTTTCTATAATAGTCTATTAAAATTTATGTTCGTATATAACCTTTATACGATTATATTATGATATCTTATTTAAATATTTAAAATTTTAATATATTAATGAATTTGAAGATGAAATAAATCGTTTTTTTTTTAATCTTCAAAGAAATTGATTTCACAAATTTGAATTGAATTTCATCTCTAAAATAAGTTCTCTAGAAGTCTTTTTGTGATATTTTATTATTGAAATGTTAATAACTACAGTTCCAACAGTCAAAATATAAATAGCTCTACTACTATTTTATACTATGGTATAGGCAATTTAATGTTACGTGCCCTAGTTTTGAGCTCATATTTCGAGACATCATGAGTATTGCGATATTAACATCCTAATCCCTGATATTGCAAGAAGTCATCACGGGAAGAGAGAGAGATAGAGAATGTAATATCAAGTAATATCATACAATTAACCGCTTTTCACTTGAATTTAAGACACTGCGATTCGAAAAGCGGAGCTCAACGCCACAATAAGACAGTACTAGACCATGTGACCAAAAATTATTCATTCCTCTGTTCGGGAATCAAACTCACAACACTCACATTTGAATTAAGACGCTGTCCCATCGCGCCACAAGTGCCACGGCTAATATTAGAAAAACAAACTCACCTAGTATAGTATTTGTTTGAAAAATATAACAATTCAGCAAAAAAATAAATCGAGCTTAGCACCATTGAAAGCTCGCGAGTATAAAACTGGAAGCTTTGTCGTAAAACTGCCTCCGTTTCAATTATTTATAATATTACCCCTTTATGTACACCGTGGCCATATATGAATATGTAAATGTGTGATTTTATATAGTAAAACTTGTTATTGTCTATTTTGTTTAGATTCACGTTGTATCCTGCATGTTGCGGGGTACACAGAGGGAACCTATTGTTGGAGCACTCCGTTACATTTCCGCCCAACTTTATAAGATAATATGTTTTAAGTAGCAAAATTGAACCTCGTGTTGTGTGTGGCTTGTTACCAGGACGAGAAAATTAAATATTAAATTATTAAATATCAAACAAAAATCTAAAAATCACAACCATTTTTCATTAATTTAATAATTATTTATTCAACCTTTTAGACCGTTTAGAAGGATAGGCATGGGTAACCAAGAGTTAAAACTCATCGTACTCCATTTTCTGCTTGTGTTCGAAACATTACGTGATATAATAATGCATTCCCGTTAAGATAATTTCGTCAGTGGCGAAATTCAACGCGGCCCTTAGCCTCGTTACGAGAGCGATTACGTCGTTATGTTACGGATGCACATTTGTGCTCCTGACCTTTAACACTGAATATTTAATTAGCTGAGCCTCCCATACTTCATATACAGCAGCATATTATATTTATCATACTTAAATCAACTTCACGCTGTATTCCGCTTAAAACAGGGTAGGCAGAGGAAATCTAGCGTTAAGACACTCCGCTACCTACTTTCTGCCGAATACCGGAGGCACGTGTTGAGTACACGGAACTAACCGCCACCCTTTGCTTCGGCACCAAAGCGGAAAAATGGAAATATAAATTTTAAATAAATATTTAATTTCCTCGAGTGGGGATTGAACCCACAACCAGTCGGTTTACAGTCACACTTTGTGCTCCTGCGTCACGACTAGCGTATATTTACCGTACTATTCTAATTCTAATGTCACAGAAGCCCACAGTTTCGTACAGCCCCTTCCTTATTCTAGGCAGTTTCCGCCCCAATATTTACCTCTCCCATGTAATATACTATGTCGTAAACATCTTGTAAAGCATAACGTAAAACATTCGTTTTTATTTTCTGAGATAAAAGTGGTCATGTGTGTGTATTTTTGTATATATTTATAGTATTCGAGGCCAGTCGGTGGCGCAGGGGTACGAGAGTGGGCTGTGGGTTCGAATTCCACTCGGATTAATCAATACGTATGAGGATTTGGGAGTAACGGAATTTGAACTCGTGTCCTTTGAAAACGTTAGTTTATATCTGTAGAAACTTATGGTTCTTTTGAATTGCTGTGAGTTTTGTATTATTATTATTGTCAAATGTCTAATACAATATAAATATGCGTGTATATATTTTTATGAATGCTGAAGAGAATCATGTAACGGAAAATATAGTGTTGTCAACACTATAAGAGTGGGTTCAAATCCCACTCAGAGGAATTATCATCCCATGAGATTCAAGCAGCGAGATAGACGCAATGTGCGCTTCTGTGGTGCCGACGACAAAGTTTTTTTATACTTATAATAATCGTGGGCCCCATCGTGGCGCAACGGGAGGGAGATGTGTGTATATTTTTAGATATATTTATAGTATTCGAGGCCAGTCGTGGCACAGGGGTACGAGAGTGGGATGTAAGTTCGAATTCCACTCGGAAAAATGAAATGTTTAATATTTTTATTTTCCGGCTCGGGTAAAGAAGCAAATCGCGGCGTTGGAATTCAAAACAGAACACGCAATGCCGCTAGAATTCGGCAAACGAATAGGTAATGAAAATGTGTTAATGGAAACGGAATTTAAGCCTCCAGGTTTCCTCTACCTACTTTGCTATGAGCGGGATGCTACGTGAATCTGTGATGACGTAGTCTAATATATATATATATATATATATATATATATATATATATATATATATATATATATATATATATATATATATATATATATATATATATATATATATATATATATATATATATATATATGGAAGGAAGCAATATTAAAATTTTGATAGCTCCACACTCATTACCCAGTATATTAAATTCGATCGGAAAGAGTCACACGAAATGATTTGAAGCTGGATTTAATATTTGTTAGTAAGCAGATATGTCTACCATAAGGTTCCAACGATAACGCTATATGCGTAGTACAACATGATATAAATGTCGCGCGTGTATGATTGAATAAAATGGGTATTTTTAAAAAAACCTATTTTGACTTTTAATCAAACGCAATTCTCAACCACTAATCACATTTTTGTATGTTTGTTTTACATAAAATTACAAGTCCAAAAACGCACAGAAAAATTAAAAGATTATTTTTCTATAATTTTTAATTGATTATTTCAGTTTGTTTTATTTTTTTTTTTTTTAGTTTGTATCTTTAATGACTAAGTTAGCGTCTGTTTTAGTTAAAACTTGAGACCACTACAACATACTAAATATATTTATGGCCGTTTACGCCCCAACGAAATGTATAAAAAAAAGAAGCAATCATCCCCAAACGTACAGCCCTTTACATATCCATACATTCTGAACACAGTAAAAATAAATAATATTTTCATTTCAATACAAATTTATTCATATTTTCATAAATAACATCGGACCCAAAGTAAAAGCACTTATAAATTATACGATAAGAGGACAAAAAAAAATTATCTACGACATTGCCTCGAGCGATTGCCTTTATATTATCCTTTAGGCTGTACCATTCTATTATGAATTGTGAAACTTTTATTATAATCACATGAAACGTTAGAAAATGAGTTCTTTTAAGTAAAATATTTTAAGAAAACCTATGAGGATTTGAAAGTAGCGGAATTTGAACTCGCGTCCCTTGAAAATGTTAGTTTATATCTTTAGAATCTTATGGTTCTTTTGAATTGATGTAAGTTTTATATTACTATTATTATCAAATATCTAATACAATATAAATATGCGTGTATGTTTTTTTATGAATGCTAAATAGAATCATGTAATGCAAAATATAGTGTTCTCAACACTATAAAAATGGGTTTAAATCCTACTCAGAGGAAATTCCACACTATCCCATGAGATTCAAGCAGCGAGATAGATACAATATGCGCTTCTGTGGTGCCGATGACAAAGTGTTTTTATACTTATAATTAATAATGGCCCCCATCGTGGCATCACCAACGGGAGCATCTTTACTGTAATTGCGATGGTTGCGGATTCGATTTTCACTCCGAACAAAAAATAAAATTATTCATATTTCCCTCGCTCACAAAACTCTTTGAAAATTACGACTCTGTGAAAAGAATCTTTTATGTTTCGTAATTTTTCTACTTAATAAAACACAACTTTGAACATTCATATAAAGGCTTTGATATAAAATTAGGTGAACTAAATGGAAACAAAATAATAAATAATTAACAGCTAGTACTTGCTGTTGTGTTAGTGATATAACGTTATAATATATTATGATACTGAATTTCAGCAAAATACACTTAATGACGGTCCTAGATACAATATGATTTGTTAATGTTGGTGGAAATTATAAGCTTTTGTTCGTACTTTGATATATTATTTAATATTGTATAGATATATGTAATTATTCATGTGTGAATTTTGGTGAATAGTTTAATTGTTATTGCTGAAGCGTATAATATTTTCGCTTCGCTTCCTAACCTCAGTTCGCTTTGCTTGCTGTAATGATAAAAACAAAGAAACTGAAGGATTACTAAGTAACATTTTTGTTCACAGATACAAACGATACATACGATAGTGCTTTCTAATATTTTTTTATTATTCGTTGTGTATAGATTGATAGTTTTAAGTGATAAGAAACTGTCCTACATTTTCAATAATTTTATAAATAATATATATATCTAAAATTGCACTAAAAAAATAATAATACTCAATAAAAATATATAATTTAAGAATTAAATTAAGCAAACATTCAACACACACATAAAAAAATCATATCTATTTTCTAAAGAAAATTGTAATATTGTACTAGGGACTAATTGTAATATTGAAATTGTACTAGGGACTATACCGAAAAAAATATCCATAGTAAATTATATAAATATATCACATGACAATTTAACTAAATCGAGGCTAACATTTGCAACGTATCAAGCATTTACTTTATTTAGATAGAATGTACAAATATAAACAAATTAGGCTTCACCAAACAGCTTTCCGACCAATTGAATTAGGGTCGCACTCAGAATCTAGAGCACTTTAAAAGTAACATATATATATATATATATATATATATATATATATATATATATATATATATATATATATATATATATATATATATATATATATATATATATATATATATATATATATATATATATCTGTTCTCTTGTACAAAAATTTTAAATAATTGAAAGAGCAAAGGTAATAAGTCAAACCATATACTGCTTAAATTTAAAAGATGAAATGTTTAAACTTTGTGAATCAGTTAAACGCTTAACTATAATTTTTAGGATTCCTTACATTTTAAGTAAAAAAGAAACTCTAATAAGATCACTTTGTTGCCCGTCTGTCTGTCTGTTAAGGACCTTTTAAGGACCTTTCTATCAGGAACGTTAAAATGATATGTGGCCGTTTATATCGCAAAAATCACAGTGTACAGGTAGTACTAGTTCAGGAAAAATATTGAACTATACATTTGTCGTTAAATCCTAAAAAATAATAGCCTTAAAGCCGCTAGTTTCAGTAATATATCAAAGGTGAGGTGTGCATATTCCAATACATATTTGTTCATGTTTTTAATTGTACGGAACCCTCGGTGGGCGAACCCGACTCGCGCTTGTCTACTTTTTTTAAACTTCAAGTTACATCACCCTATATATGATTATTTTTGAGACAGTGGCGAAATTCAACACCGCGCTTTGTCTTTTTACTTCTTTCATTCATATTATTCTTTAAAACAATATTAAAAAAATATTTTACATCATATTTTCAATACAGAAATGTATAAAACGCACAGAAATAACGAACCAAAGTAATACCATTAGACTAATAGCTGGTTTACATTTACCAGGTGGTAACTGTTTCATATTCAGAGAGGCTAATATTGATACAATATCCACAACTCTCGCTACGATTGAAAACCTCACGTATTGATTTGTAACTCAGGTAAAGGGTTAGTTGGTTTATCCTTCGTTCTTTTTAAATTTAAGTATCTTTAGCATTTTATATAAAAAGAGAGACTGTAGTGGAAATCATTATATTTTACACTCTCTGCTCAAATCAATAACTTTAAGTGATTTTTTTCCTCTTTTTGGTAACTGAATCCACTAAAGTCACGTTTACAGTTGCACGCTGTTTCCCTGCGTCACGACAGCCTCGGCAACAGCCACGTTTTGTGTTGTTATAGTATTGTAAGGTACCCCTATTTTTCCTAGGGTTCCCTATCTTCCAAATATCGCAGGGCACTACACTCCTCCTCCTACACTCCTTAGGTCAAAGCAGTGCCTGGGACTTAACCTAAATTGAGTTTATTATCCTCTTTGAATTGATTATTAATGTTTGCCTCCACTGTCCTAGTTCCGAACTCTATCTAATCAAATTCGATTATTTTACTACTGCCACCTTCGAAGTACCTTCCAGAAACGAATTATCGATTATTTCAGATATGATGAAATCTTTTTATATATGAAATAAAAATATTTGAGACCGTTGTGGGGCAGAGGCAGAAGGGTGAGACTGTAACACGACGGTTGTGGGTTTGATACCAACTGGTTTTTTTTCGCTTTGGTACCTTAGAAAAAGCGCGGCATTGATAGCGATTCCTTGAAAATTTATCTTAATACTAAGTTCTTTACTCACCCTGCTATATGCGGGATAGCGCGTGATGCTGAAGAAAAATGGTTTCCCTAATAGAAACGAATCCCCTAATAGACTATCGTGAGCATAGTGACATAACTACGTTTCAATTAACACTCAAAGGTAACTCCAAAGGTGAATAATGCATTTAAAAATCAGTTTTTTACCGAATGTTGTATGTATTTTTATGTATTTTATTTGTGAAACGAAGCCAAATTCCAGATGTTACAGTAAATTACGTTACGTACCAAATTGCTTGGTTCAAACAATTAAGAATGGTAAATGCAGCTTCTGACTGATTGCGTTGAAATTGAAAGGGAAATACTGTGTTTGACTTGTGCATTTAAAATGTATGTCTTTGTATTTTTATATAAAATTTTCATTTAAATTTTTCGGACGGTCGTGGGTTCGAATCAAATTAAAATAAATTATATCTATCACAAAATATAAGCCTTTTAGTGATCAGATTAGGCTGTTCTTAGCGTAACATTTTTTTAATTAACTTGGCATTTGAATTGGTTATGAGTACAAAAGTATGAGGTTTTGTTAAATATAATAATTCCTTAGTCATAAAAAAACTACTTTAAATCAAAATCGACAATATTCTCATATTTTTATTGAAACATGACATAAAAAACATTTTGTCAATCAAATCAATACCAAAACCAATCTAAATCCACTTGTCTATACTAGCCATTTATAAATTAGGTCACAAGTATGAAAAATATTAAATATATTTAGAAATAATATTATAAGCACTAAACAACTAAGTGATGTCGCGACAGTAAGTTGAATAAGCCTGGAACTTATCTAATTGGCCCTGACCGCCTCTCAATTAGCTGAATTGGAAATAAGCGTTTGAATTATTAAAATGTTTCGACGTTTTCGTGTCAGGGTGTAGTGGTGTAGTTGAGGTGTGGAAGTAGATGGCTTAGGGATGCGGCTTCTATTTTTCTCGATTGAATTAGTTTTTTACCTTGATGTTGTGTCTTCAGCTTCACGCTGTATCCCGCACACGGCAGGGTAGACAGAGGGAACCTAGTGTTAAGACACTCCGTTCCCCACTTTCCGCCAAGTTCTGGACGCATTGCGTGTTGAGTGGCGAAACTCAACGCCACGCTTTGTTTCGACACCAGAGTGAAGAAATGAAAATATAAATGTAAATAAATATTTCATCTCCTCGAGTGGGGATCGAACCTAAAACCAGTCGATTTTACAGTCAAACTTTTTGCCCTGTGAACCTAGTGCTTACACACTCCGTAAACATCAGAACAATTCTGATGAATATTTATATTTTACAAGTTTATTTTTACTGATGGGGCACAAAACCGTATATTTTAAATTCAAAACGGAAATCGTATAAGTTTAGAATATATTGTTAAGTAAAAATATTAGATTTTAAATAATGTATAATTTAAGCCAATGATCATTAATCAGAGTTTGTGGTTTTATCAACTTTTTTTCTGCAAAAAAAGTACCCTTTTATATTAGCACTCGGGTTTTTTAAGCGATTTTTTACGACGACGTCGCGTCTGGGGAACAAGAAACGTCAATCGTCTAAAACACATCTTTAAGTGATTTTTTTTGGGAGATTTATATAAATTATCTTTGAAAAGAGCATTTTACATTGAATAAACTTATGAATATTTTTTTTGAGGCTATCGTGGTATTGTGACCTTAATTGATGGTTGTGGGTTCGATGAAAAAAAAACACCATCAAAACAAGAAAACAAAACCGTATTTAATACTATTAATATTCAACCAGTCCAGCTATTGAGGCCAGTCGTGGCGCAGGGGCACAAAGTATGACACGATGGACTGGTTGTGGTTTCGATCGCCACTCGACGAAATGACACACATTATATTTTGATTTCTTCGCTCTGGTGTCGAGGCAAAGCAAAAACACACCATGCCTGTAGAACTCCGCGAAAAGTGGGAAACGAAGTGTCTTAAAACTAGGTTCCCACTGCCTACCCTCCCGTGTGCGGGATACAGTGTGAAGTTGATTTAATTTAATTTGATTTAATATTCAACAGAATAAAAAAACCAAACTGATAAAGGCCGAAAAGTAATGTCTATTTATTCATCAACTCAGCCGACTTATCTTAATGCCGGGCTTAATATAAATCGGCTTTCGCAATACTGGGTGGCCTAACAGGGATTTATGTGGCCGAATCAATGGTATTAATGGTATTTAACGCTAATTCGGCTGTAAAAACGTTTCAGTGAAGAAATACTTTAAAGTATTAAGGGATGATGTATTCTTTTGTTTTTTGGGGGTGGACGCTTAAATGTGAAAGTTATTTATTTAAAATAAAAAATATAAGTATTTTTTTTCTTTTAACTTCACACTGTATCGTTCATATAATAGGGTTGGCAGAAGGAATCCATTGTTAAGACCCAACGAAATCTAGAGTCATTGTGTGTGAGTGGCAGAACTCAACGCCGTGAAAAAATAAAAATATGAAATATTTCATAAACTTTAGTCGGAATCGAATATTACAACCTGTCGTGTACATATTTTTATATTTGTATACTATAAAGTCACAATCGATTAGTAAATTCTATAAATTCATCCTAACATTCCTTAAGCAAGTAGGTTCCCTACGAGCTAAACTACAGCGTTCTACGCCACGTAGTTCCAGATGTGTAGTCTAGGAGACACTCAATAACAGATTTTGTAATATTTATTCTATATATAGGTAAATAAATGTATATCTAAATCTATCAAAGACTACAATGCTTAATTTAATCTAGGTTTAATCGAGCAAGCCATTGATTGACACATGTGTCAACGTCGTCTGTTTGTCATCTTAGAAGACAAGTCTCCTGTTGATCTTGGCATCGTATAATGTACTAGTCATCACTAGCATATACGTTTGCTAGGACTTTAAGGTGTTTTTTAGCTTTTTTTTGTTTCACTTAGCAGGGCGGCAGACGGAACCTATTGTTAAGACACTCCATTCCCATTAGGAGTTTCGGATTCCCACTTTCCATTGAATTCTATAGGCAACACTAGAAGTTCTTTCTGCCGAAGCTATATGCGTAATACAGCGTAAAACTAAAACAAAACTTAAGTATATACCAATAATATCATTGTGAAATAGGGTAGGCAGAGGGACCCTAGTGATAAGACACACTGTTCTCTACTTTCCCGAGTTCTGGAAGCGTTGCCTGGAGAGAGTTGCGTTGGCGGTACTCAACGCCGCGCCTTGCCTCGACACCACGACACCACAGAAGACGAAGAAATAAAATTTACATTTATAATGTAAATAAATATTTATTTGCCTCGAGTGGGGATCGAACCCACAATCAGTCGATTGTACACCTAGACTTTGTACTCCTGCGCCACGACTGGCGTATAATAACTTATAAAAATAATAAATAGAACTCTATATTCATTTATGAAACAAAATTTTCCGAGGGTTTTCGGAAAATCAAAAGGAAATTTCAATCGAGAAGATTGATGATAGCTTAATCTTCGAGATCAATGGTAACGGAAGGGACTTCTTTGACTGAGGGTCTGGAAATAAGTACATTATAAATATATGCCATGGCAGGCCTATTAACATTCTGGATTATGTTTGATAGTGTTGTACACCACAAATAGTAGTTAGTTTTATGGCGTTGGGTTTTCAATATTATATGTAACACACGAATAATATATAAAAAAATTCAGAAAAGTCGTGAAGCTGCAAAACATAGGTTTTTTTTCCTTTTTTCCCATATGAGAGTTGTCAGTGGCAGAGAGAGTTAAGACACAGTTCACCGTCCGAATTTGAGACATTACGTATTTAGGGACTTTTTTCACTTGATTTTATGTAACTTAACTTTCATAAGATCTCTGATAATTAAAAGTCACATTTAAATTCCAAACACTAAGGTGAGTCCGAAAATTTATTTAATTCAGCCCCAAAGTCATTTAAACAATAAAATTTACTACCAACATTGTCGTACATTTTGAGTTACTAAAAGCAAAGTTAGACTTATAATATTAGTAGATACTGTATGAAAACCACGTCTAGTTCTGAACTTTCAACGCTTTACCGCAGTTTTGCGCTATATATAATGTAATACTATTTTAAATGGCTATATATACTTATTTTGTACTTATATGGACATTTTGAAATTAAGGAAATCCTGGGGAAGGTTTGTATATTGTTTTCCATTATATATTATATATTTTTTCGGTGAAAAAATATAGGTTTCTATTTTTATTATAAATTTTATCTTATTACTTTTGATAAATAAAAACTCTACATCTTTCTTAGAAAATATTCTGTAATAATTACTTCTGTAGTAATAAAATTTCTCGCTATCACTCTGAAAACGAGGCAAAACGCAACATTTAGTTCAGCTATTCGATACACAATGCCTCCAAAATGGGGAACGGTGTTGTCATACTGGGAACGGAGTGTCTTAACACTAAACTCGCTCTGACTACGGTACTATATAAGGAATACAGCATAAAGAAAAAAATATATATATTATAATACATTAAACAGCACTAAGGCAAAATGTCTTGAACGCTTCTTATGTACCCTGTATGTAATATGTAACTAAAGGGGTGATAAAAATACCTTATTAAGATTATATATGCCGTTATATCGATCACGTATGAGCGTGACGCCTTTAAATAACTCCGTTTTGCTTCATAAATCAAAATCTATCAAATCTCTAAGACCCGAGGGTAAAAATCATCATCTAAACGATAAGCTCGATATTACCATATTTTTTGCTTAGTAAAAATGGACTGATTATTTCGATTTTAAGAAAAATACTATACATAAATAACGAAATTAAATATTTTTTTTAGTTTCAAATTGTCCCGATTTTCCATCGAATTCAGAAGGCATTACGTGTTGAAGCGCTAATTCGACAACGCGATTTGTCTAGTTACCAGAGCAAGGAAAAGAAATTATAAAATATTTTATCTCCTCAAATAGGTATTGAAACCACAACCAGTCGTGTTTACAGTCACACTTCGTGCCACGACTGGCATCGTAAATAATCTAAATAAAATACATAAGATAAATAAAAAACCAATTTATTAAGAACCGCATCAAATAGTTATCTATTACCACATCCATTTAGAGACCTTTTACCCTAAACGAAGGAAGGGGGTGGGCAGGGGTAAGAAGAATGGGCAGAAATGCACTGAAACCCCAGTAATGGCCTGAGATAATTTTAGTGTAGTCGCATCTATTGTCACAAAGATGACCCTAATTAAAAGGGTTAAATTCATATAAAGTAACTAATTTGCTTTTTTTACAAGGGTTTCTGTTATGATAATGAATTAACAGTTTGATTTTGTTACAATTTTTTCTATTCTTCTTCTTTTATTTAACATGTTATATTATATTCAAAAAAATTTTTTTTTGCTACTTGTTGTGCCTTCTATTTTTGGGGCATAGCTAGAGAATAATCTCGAGTTGAAAATCTTACGAACGTTATGCGTTAAATAGCGGAACCCAACGACATGGTTTGTTTCACGAGAACATGTTAAGCATTAAATACGTAATAGGCTATATGTAATAAAATCTAAAAATATCGAATTGCCGTGCAAGCCTACACTATAGAGGCCAATCGTGGCGCAGAGGTACAAAAGTGCGACTATAAACGCGATAGATTAAGGGTTCGATTAACACTTGAGCAAATCGCTAACTATCAGTACTCGCTCGCTTGTCTTTTTCATGAAAAAAAATTATAAATATTAAATGTTTTTATTTCTGAGAAAATAATAAAGCGCAGTATGAAATCCCTTTATTCAACACGCAATGCGGAGCCGCGATGGCGAAAAGGGTGAATACATTACCATTAGGTTCAAATGTTCCCTCTGCCTAACTTGCTTTATGCGAGATGCAACTAATAAACACATACACTAAAAACTTAACCTTAGTATATTAAACCTTATTTGTCAGAAAAGCTCTACATAGCCCAGGTGAGTGAAATTGAAATTGAAATTAACTTAACAAATTTCCTAACTTAACATATACATATAACATATATACATTCAAAACATGTATATATTATACGAGATGAACTTTTTTAATCAACAACTATTTAAAATTACAACCCCGATCGGAGGTAACGTCAATTAATACTTGGAGACTTGGTAACTGGTAGATAAACTTGCCCAACGAGTTTAATGTGAACAATCCCGAACTTAACCAGAAGATAGATTTAGCTACCAAGGTACCTGTTAGCATATTTGCAACTTTGTTACACGTACTAGTTAGATTACACTGTGAGGCAATAAATTCTTTAAATAGTTGGGAACAAGAGCTAGCTTATTCTATGTTTTTTTTGTATCCCGCACATTGTAGAGTAGGCAGAGGGAACCTAGGAACCTAGTGTTAAGACTATGAAATTAAATATTTAATATTTTTATTTAATCGCTCCGGTAAAGCGCTGCGTCGAATTCCGAGACTTAACACGTAATATCTCCAGACTTCGGCGGAAAGCGGGAAACGGAAGTATCTTAATGGGAACGCAGTGTTTTAACATTATATTCCCAAACTCCCTTTGCCAACTTTGCTATATGCGGGATACAGAGTGAAACAATAAAAAAAGAAAAAAATCAAAAACCACAAATCAGATGTACCGCACGTTAGAGAAATTGGATTCAAACCAATAAATTCTTTAAGTTGTTAGTTAGAAACTAAGATACATGTAACATACAATGAAAACATACATACTCCAACAGACCGACCAGCTGCTCCAAAGTAACGTTTGGACGAGAATATGTGAAAGCCACTCGAAAGGCAACTTTAAATTACAGAATCTACATAACAAACTAAAGCTAAAACAATCTGCAGTCTGAGGCCAGTCGTGGCGCAGTTGCACAAGTGTGCTAAGTACATGCCAAGTTGTGGGTTCGATTCAAGCTCGATGAAATTAAATATTAAATATTTCCATTTTCTTAGCTCTAGTGTCGAGGATAAGCGCGGCGTTGAGTTCCGGCACTCAACTCGCAAATGCCTCTAGAATTCAGTAGAAAATAGAGAACGGAGTGTCTTAGCCTTTTTCTGCCGGTTTCCTCTGCCTATCCTAGCGTGAGCGGGATACAGCGTGACACCAAAAAAAAACAGTGCTTCCAAATGAATGAATGGAGTAAGTAAAGACAATGTACGGATAGAACGAAGTCAAGAGTTCATTGTTATGAATTTTACTCGCAAATTAAATTATAGTATAGTTGCTTCAATTAAAAATAATTATGTTTTGAAAAACTGTTTGTTTTCTCTAATTGGTGGAAAAAAAACTGATGTGGTTTGTTACTATATTTTTTTTAATCTTAAATTTTAGCCCCTATCGTATCGTAGAGCTTCACCTCTTGCTCGCTTCGCTCGATGTTATGATAATATATATTTTTAATAGACTATAGTTTTTTTAAATATAGCTTTTATGATTTCGTTTCTTCATACTGAGTTTGAGTAGTGTACTTACAAAAAAATAATGAATATTTGGTCTTTAATCAACTGTATGGAAGCCGGTGTCATTTATATTGTATGTACGAATCCTATCAATATGAATTAAATTCATTAACATCAAATTACATATTCCCAAATTAATTATTTTAAATATATAATTTAAACATCATTATGGCGGAGACTAGAAAAGATCTACTAAAAAAACCATACCCATATATGGATTGTTTAAGTAAATACATTTTTTTGATTATACATCACTTTCAAAAATAAAGAAAGATAAATAAAATATGTAAATAAATGTTCTACAATATATATTGTAAAATAAAAATGATTTCGAGAAATTACATCTTGAATGACGTAACTCAACGCCGCGCACTGCCTTACCAGGGCGGAAAAATAAAATATATATATAGGTATTTCTTCGCATATCGGCTGAATCCACAATCACATAATATGATATTACTTAAGAAGGACTTCTTTAGATTCACACTGTATCACGCACATATAGCAGTGGTCTGTGCGGGAACCTGGGAACCTACTGTCAAGACAACATATTGCCACTTGAATTGAAATAAACATAAACACAGAATTTAAGAAATACTACAAATGCGATATAGATAAGTATATCAAGGACTTTATAAGCAATACACAAATCTAGTTATCCGATGCAGCCGCGTTGGAGCGTAAACAGATCTGCATAAGTGATGCCTCTTCCTCTTTTTAAATTCATCTGGATGGAAATTGATGCACGATGTTCAGAAATGATAATTTAATCCACTTTAGCTGTATATGTGAACGGGGAGTACCTAAATCCTTGGATGTGTGAAGGTTTTGTTAATATTATAGTGTGTTTGCTACCTGTATCAAATGTCTTGTTTCGCCTTATTTTGGGATGAGTGGTGGAACCTAATGTTATGCTTTGGTTTGTTACACGGCCTTGAAGCGCAACGGTCTCTCATTTGACGGTAAACGCGATGGTTATGGGTTCGATTCCCATCGCAAATGAGAATTATTTTTGTTTCTTCGCTCTGCTAACAATACAAAGCGTGCCGTTCAGTGTCGCTATTCAACACGAAAAAGAAAATTGATCGGAGAGTTCAAAATGAAGTATTTTAACTCTAAACTAAAAATACAAAATACACAAACAACCATTGTGAAAGTTGAAACATTTATACCAACGACACAATAAAAAAATACACTATTTTCTAGTTATTTTCAAATAATTAAAACTGAAGTAAATAAGAAGATAATTAAAGAAAAGTAAACAAAACTATATACAACCAACTTCGTATGGTGGCACATGAATTATGTATGGCAAACGCCGTTTACAGTATCTTGAGCGAAGTTAATATTACAAATTCCACTGTAATTTGAGTACTCTGGAGACGAGTTCCACTAAGACACGTACGTTTGCATTATAGAGAGAGAGTTGCAGCTGCAGCTGGCTGTGCTGTAAAATATTGTATGTACTATAATATATGTTGTTAGAATTTTATTTTCTTGCGAAATACTCTTTTAATATTGAGCAAGATAAATGAATATGCAGGTGAGGCATACCGAATCTAGTGTTAAGACACTCCGTTTCCCATTTTTCGCAGAACTTTCCGAGGCATTGTACGTTGAGTGGCGGAACTCTACGCCGGGCCTTGGTACCAGAGTGAAGAAATGAAATTATTAATAAATAATAATTCATTCCCTCGAGTGGAGATTGAACTGACGACCGTTACAGTCATACCATGGAGCCCCTGCCATACTCTCTAAAACAAACGAGTTGAGAATTGATATCATTAACACATAATTATAAGAAAAAGAAACTTTGATAAGAAAAACCGGACAAGTGCGAATATGAATATAAAAACGAGCAAAAAAATTACATTTATTGTACGGGAGTGTAAATATTTATTTTATTTTCTTTTTTTGTATACGATTCCCACTCGAGGAATTGCAATATTTATTTAAGTTTATATTTTCATT
This sequence comes from Heliconius sara, assembly GCA_917862395.2. Taxonomy (NCBI): domain Eukaryota; kingdom Metazoa; phylum Arthropoda; class Insecta; order Lepidoptera; family Nymphalidae; genus Heliconius; species Heliconius sara. The sequence goes on along the minus strand of OU860783.2, from coordinate 2,097,863 downwards.
TCCTTGCTCTGGTGTCGAGACAAAGCGCGGCGTTGAGTTCCACAACTCAATACGCGTTACATCCAGAATCTTTTCAACCTCTCACAATATATAATATTCAGTAACGGATGCATATAAAATATATATAAAATTAAACTAAACGAAGCGTCACAAAGGAAACTAAATTGGTTTTCTGTACACTACGACTTCTGTTCTCGGATTTTTAATGAAAGTTGTAAACTTAATATATAAAGTAGTTAAGTTATTATTTCAAAAATGCTTGTGCTTTGTTCCTTCATGAAAAATATTTCACTTTGCTTAGTTAGTTACGTTAAGTTAGTTACGTAGGAATAGGTAATTTAAATATTACATTTAATTTTTGATTGAGGCCAGTCGTGGCACAAAGTATAAATGTAAAATCGACTGATTGTGGGTTCGATGTCCGCTCGAGGAAAGGAAATATTTATTTAAATTTATATTTCCATTTCTTCGTTCTAGTGTCGAGGCAAATTTGGCGAAAGCGAGAAACAGAGTGTCTTAATATTAGGTTCCCTCTGCCGCGTGAAGCTGATTATAGTAAAAAATTAAACAATAAAAAAAACAGCGTTTAGTACGTGGTACAGCGTCTGGTTGTCAACGCGACAATTGTGGGTTCCATTCCCACACTTGCTCACTATAGTATCTAGATAAGGCACAGGGTTAAGTTCTGCAACACTGCCCACTCAGTATCTCGAGTATTGGACGAAAAATGAGCCCAAATCCCGCATAATGCATGCTGGGCGGCGAAACTTAACACCGCGGTTTGGTACCAGAGCGTATAAATAAAAATAGCTCATTACCATAAGAATGGAACCGAACCGCATTTCGCATTTCTAGTCATTAATATTTGTTTTTAGCTTCACGCTGTATCCTGTACAAAGCAGGGTAGGCGGAGGGAATTTGGGAATTAAGAAGACGAAATGTCCAGACCCTCGATTCCCATTGAGACACTGCCGTTTCGCTTCTCCCCTCCGTATTCTCGAGGCATTGCGTGTTGAGTAGTGAAGTCAACACTACAGTAATTTCTAGAATAAATAATACTCCTGAACTAAATTACACCATCATTATCTCTAAACGAACTGGTTTTACGTTCTCTATTTCTCTATCTCTCTCTCTCTCTGTATGTATCGCATTTGTTTTATAAAAAAAAACTAATGTCAATGAAAATGCTAACCACTGTTGACAGAAAGCATTTGAACCAGGCGAGCGTTGCAAATTGTAGTCCAACGAACGAACGCCCAATTAGTTTATAAACTATTAACAATTTTATTCCAATTCACAAGATTTTTACTAAATAACATTTTTTGTGTATAAAATTTGTGGAACATTTATATTTATATTGTTTATATTGTTAGTAGATTATTTAGTTATTAGTTATATATAAAACACATTATTATGTAATAGAAAAACATATCTGTATTTAAAATATGCAAATTGAGGAAGGCGTGACGCAGCGACACAGCGTTTGGCTGTAAACGCGACGGTTGTGGGTGCCACTCCCATTTGGAGAAAGAACTATTTTCAGTTCCTGATATGATAATAAGACAAAGCATAGTGTTAAGTTTCGTCAGTTAGTATGCCACGTCGCGAAAGTTGTGGGATGAATGGGGAATGGGATGCACGAGTGTCTCAATAGCAGGTTCCATCTGCTAACTTTGATATTTGCGGGAGAACAAAATATACGAGAATATGAAAATATTAGCACTCGATTCAGCTTCGAGAATTCAGTATCATTGATAGTCAAGGAAGTTCATGAAAAACCATTAGGAGATCATGTAAGATAGGTAGATGACAGTACAAGAGAATTCTCTTTAGGGGTAAATCAGAATATAAAAAGAAGTACTTTTCGACCTTCACGACGACGATGTCCAGACATTTTAAAGTATATAAAACAAGAATATGGTTAAATATGAATATTATATTTTACAAAATGTAGGTATATAAATAATATGAAGATCAGGTAGCGTTGAATTTCGCCACTCTACATGGGATGCCTCCAGAACTTGGCGAAATGTGGGGCTCAGAATTGTTATAATAGGGACGGATGTATTAACATTAGGTTCCCATGTTGTTTCTGTCTACCATATATACCTATGTTCTGTCTACCATATATAGCATAAATCTAAAAAATACATAAAGATCAAGTGGTCTTTGTACGATATAATGAAAAATATCTACTTAAAGGACAACAAAATTCACATAAAATCTATCCATATAACAGAAATAAAAACACAAATATTCACACAAAACCTATCCATATAACAGAAATAAAAATCAATCGGCTTCACGCTGTATCCCGCACACAGCAGGGTAGGCAGAGGGAACCTAGTGTTAAGACACTCCGTTCCCCACTTTCTGCCGAATTCTGGAGGCATTGCGTGTTGAGTTGCAAAACTCAACGCTTAGCCTCGCCACCAGAGCGAAGAAATGGAAATATAAATTTAAGTAAATATTTCATCTCCTCGATTGAGGGTCGAACCCACAACCAGTCGGTTTTACAGTCACATGTGGTACGACTGGCCTCAGAAATGTTAATTTTAAATAGCTATTTGAATTTCAAAAAGAATTCCCGTACATTTAAATATATGTATATATCATACAACCTCTAAGCAAATTGTAAAATACTCTTACATTTCAAACACACTCCTTCAAATAGCTACATTTTAATCCCGAAGGTGTACTTGTTGGAGTCCCCAGTGAATAGCTAGCTTGCACTTTCAGTTTAAAATATCTTATTCACTATCTATCTTATCTTATCTTATCTATCTTACTTTATCTTATTTATTGGTTTACTTTGCCATCGAATATTGCATCGATGTGAATATTTTACAAGATCTGCCTTCGTAGTGGAACATCTTTGAGTTTTTCAGCTTTAACTGCTTACTAATGGATTTAAATAAAATATTTTTAGTTAGCTTTTATTAGGTATTTTGCTTATTTTAAATAGTGAATTGGATGGAAATTTTACGTTATCTTTCTGTTGAATTAAATTATTTTATATTTAAGCTGAATATTCATTCGGTCATTAAATATTCATTTTCGGTCATCAAATAGGCATAAAGTGCGACTGTAATATCAGCTGGTTGTGGATTCGACCCCCATTCGAGGAGAAATTAAAATTAAATTAAATTAGCTTCACGCTGTATCCCGCACACAGCAGGGTAGCCAGAGGGAACTTAGTGTTAATACACTCCGTTCCCCACTTTCTGCCGAATTGTTGGAGGCATTGCGTGTTGAGTGGCAGAACTCAAGGCCGCGCTTTGAGTCGACACCAAAGCGAAGAAATGAGAATCTAAATGTCAATAAATATTTCATTTCCTCGAGTGGGGATCGAACCCACAACCAGTCGTTTTACAGTCACACTTTGTACCACTGCGCCACGACTGTCCTCGATTAAATAATTTCATTAATCATATTTCAATTACTTTCTATAACAAAGATTCTCTAAGGAATAAGATAATTTAAAAAATGTATTTCTTAACTGACTGACTACTAAGACAGGAGGAGCTAGTATTCTCCAATTTTGTAATTCAAGACATTGTGGAACACAACGCCGTACATTGTCATAACACAGAATTATATTACCAGACACGAGGGAGAAAAAATAATAATATTAATTTTCCTTAATAAATATTATAAAACTACTTTAACTCAGTACTCTACATTAAAGCTACGTAAACAGTTTGCAAAAGATAAGTTCAGTTTACGTTTTGTAAGTTACAAACAAACGTGTTGTTACAAGTTTCTCACGAACTTCGTAACAATGGGGGCGAAGACGCTCCTCCTTTAACTATTCATATTATCCTGTAAATAGTTTGAGGCTCCCTTTTACATGTAACCTCATAGCTTTCTATATACATATGTATATATACTAACATTCTTATATATATTATGGATATTAGATATGTAAGTTTTTTAAGTTTCACGCTGTATCCCACACGTAGCAGGATAGGCAGAAGGAACGTGATCATTGACATTTTTTTATATAACACGATCAATTCAAGAGATTGCGTAAACATAATACTTAACTATGTACAAAAATATATGAAACTAAACTTGAACCACATTTAATAATATATCGCCAGATAATCACAACACATACATTAAAAAGGTATATAAATATGAACAATATCATTTAGAGTACGTTTTAATATTTCCCTTGTTCAATGAATTATTGTTCAAAATGTTAGCTCGCTGTTACAAGACCGCGAAGGAATTTCAGATAACATAAATTCTTGTAAAATATATGTAAATTGACTTTTGAATAGACGATGATTTGATTGATTTCAATGAAAAAACACCACTTTCCTTTTTTGTGATTAATGTGATGCTTTCTTTGTAACTGACACGGAGATAACCAAAAGTCAAAACTCTCCGCTATAAAAATCGACCTATTTTGATTTCGTTTTTTATTTCATGAAAGTTATACCTAAATATGTGTAGTCGTTTATTTATGCTTCTTTCTAATCATTTGTTTACTTATTAAAACATATTGTGTATATATAATTACCGATTATACATCTATATATTCTTCTATAATTTCAATAATAAAATGCATATGAATAATTTTATTAAACAATTTAAAAACATAATTCACTCCAGAGTAGTAAACAAAAACAGATATAAATTCCATTATACGGTGAGTAGTATTATTAAGCGAAGTAAATTGAGTAATTTGAAAGCATTGTGCGAATGACGATCTGTTATTTATACGATAGAAGAAGAGAAGAAGAGAGTGCAAAAAAATCTACTAAAATATGACAAAGGAATTTTGCTTTCAACAATATCTTCAATTTTTTTGATAAAATTAAAATTGCTTAGAAAATATTCTTTTTCAGTTTCAAAATTTATCTAAAATACAGGATTTCAACAACAAGGTCATGTCATTTGCGCTTTCCACCCATATTCGAAACATGATGTGCTACGTGGCTATACTCAGTGGCCGCGCTTTTTGGTCTATTGGCCGTTTCAACTGAGCGTGGATATTATTTTTGTAGCTTTACGCTATGTCCTAGTATTAAGACACTCCGATCCCCACTTTCCGCCGAACTCTGGAGGCATTGCGTGTTAAGTGGCAGAACTCAACGCCGCGCTTTGCCTCTACACCAGAGCGAAGAAATAGACATATACATTTACATAAATATTTCATCTCCTCGAGTGGGGATCGAACCCACAACCAGTCGGTTTTACAGTCACACTTTCTGCCACTGCACCACTACACTATTCTTACTACTAAATATTACAAAAATTTATTAAATTTAATGTAAAATCATATTACGCCATTTAAAAGTAAACATTAAGAGATGATGCTTTTTAAACGTCCAATAACTTACATTCAACGGGAACGCTGTCGATTTATAGGGGAGTGATAAATTTAGAATTTTTAAAGTCAGTGCAGTTCTGTGGTACCATACAAGGATTGGTGAATCAGCAATTCCCAATATGGAGACTGCGCAAAATTTATATTCAATTTATGTAGAATTAAAAGGATATGGCAATATTTGTGTCGTTAAATTTGATAGATTGACTGTTGGGATGTTTGTTACGAAATTAGACTAAAACATACAAATAAATACTAACCGGCGCATAGCGATAAAGTGTTACTGTAAAATCGACTGGTTGTGGGTTCGATCCCCACTCGACGAAGACAAATATTTATTTACATTTATATTTTCAATTCTTCGTTCTGGTGTCGAGGCAAAGTGCGGCGCTGAGTTCCGCGACTGAACATTCAATGCGACCAGAATTCGGCGGAAACTTGAGAACGGAGGAGAGAACGGAACGTCTTAACACTAGGTTCCCTCTGCTACCCTGCTGTGTGCGGCATACAGCGTGAAGCTGATTTAATAATAATACACAATATATATAAATACTATATAGTTGAGATACTTTCTAATTGTTAGTCAAAATCAATCTAACTGTTCACTAGCTCTAAGTAAATACTACTGCTAATACTTCAATCTATATACAAATTCAAACTCTAAATTACACGTTAAAAGTTGACGTAAACGATTCATATTGAAAATGTTAAGATATGGTGAAGACTTTCGTACAATATTAACGACATAAACTTCATATTGTACACCAACTGGCCCTACGTATTTTTTTTTCTTTATATTTGGTACTAGGAAGTCAATGGTGGCCCTGTGGCACAAAAGTGTAATTATAAATGTGAGTTGTGGGTTTGATTCCTCACTTGAAGGAATGAAATATTTAATATTTAAATTTCGTCGTTTTAGTAATGAGGTAAAGCCTGGTGTTGAGTTCCGCTACTCAACACGCGTTGCCTCGAGAGTATTACGGTAAGTGGAGAACGAAAGTGTAATGAGTATCTCCTGTATATATAATTACTTCTCTAGAATAGTGGAAATCTAGAGAAAGGAGTGTCTTAACACTAAATTCTCTCTGTTCACACTTTTACGTTAAGATTGATTAAGCCCTAATTAAACGATTCAATCTAAATAAACCTAATTTATTATTGATAATGTTTAAGATAATTTATACTGAAAATGAAACTTTTAATGTAATCCTTAACCCTCTATAATCCGGGTTAGTTTGGTTCAAAATTATTGACGGGAAAAGGCAAATATAAAACGTTAGCCTTATACGACAAAAATAATGAGATTTGATAGTTTATTATAAATATATTATGGGAAAATTATTATTATTAGTATGTTTACAATAAATAGCTACGTATGTTTTTTTCAGCTTCACACTATAACCCACGTGAACCAGGGTAGGTGAGAGGGAGTATAGTGTCAAGACATCCATTCCCACTGTCCATTCCCCACTTTTCAACTGTAGTAAAATTAGGCGATATAATGATGAAAAAGATGAATATGTAGATTTAAGATTTTTATAATGCAATCCTATTGTAGTTCAGTGGCTCAGCGTCTGACTCTAGCTGTAATGGTTGTAAAAGGTTCGATTACCACTCGGAAAATAAAATCTATTTTATTTTAACTTAAATATCACAACTAGTTTAATTAACCTTTTAATTTAGTCTATACGATCCCATTACTATATTCATTTCTCTTTTTCTCGGTCACTCTCTCATAATTTGTCATCAAAAACGGCATATAAATAAATTCGACGGAAAATGGGGAACGGAGTGTCTTTACACTAGGTTCCCTCCATTAGGTACGGAATATGCCGTGAAGCTGATAATTTTATTCCTTAAAAAAGGCATGAAAACAAAAACAAATAAGACACGACTTTAGATTTTGGCAATTTAGTTATATAACGGGATAATCCCAACATTTCGATTTGAAGTTATTAGAGTGAAAAATCAAATAGGAATTTCTGTTATACGATTAAGCTAACGAGTGATTTCCGTTCGGCGATCACGTGGGCTTAGTTTAAATTACTTTTATGGATCTATGTTAATAGTGGGATAACTTTCCGTTAATGCCAGTTGTTTTTTCTATCTGTTGAGATATTTTCTTTGTTTTTTTAGTATTCCGTACCTTTTAAGGAAAAAAGCATATCTTATAAGATCATTTTGTTGTCCGTCCGTCAGTCTCTGTCTTTATCTCAGGAAGCCTTGGAGATATAGATTTGATATTCAAATCCTATACACAGATCTACGTTCTCTGTAGCGGACTTAACGCCGCGCTTTGCCTTGTTGCCATAGCGGAGAAATGATAAAAGTAAATATTTTATTTAATCGGGTGGGAATCGAGACTTTACAATCGTTTACAGCCACGCGGTTGTGTCACTGCATCACGATGGACGAAATATTTATTGTTGTTTAGTGTAATTTTTTATTGTAGGCGTGATTGTAAATTTTATCTTGTGCAAAGAAAATTATAAAGGAGTCGTCACTATTTTCCCCTAAAAGTAAATAAAAAGTAGATTGTATTGTCACCATTATATATCTTTGAATACCAAACGCACCTACAATTTTTTTAAGAACAAGAAATAAAGAAATATTAATAAGTTTATACATATTTGCAAAAAAAATACATGTATAGGTGCTCATTACTATTTAAAAAACCTATAACGATTTGAACTTAGCAAAAATTGAACTCAAACCTCTTGCAAATCGTCCAATCGCTCTGAACACTAATCCATACGTTCTCCTTAAATTGGGTCAAAATTCTTACACGGTTTTTTACAACTTATTTAATACTCAAAAGGCATGGGTTCATATCCTATTAAAAAAATGGATTTTTCATATAAAAAAAACCATAAATACTCACCACATCTATAAGTTGACTCAACCGCAGCCCCATTTTGACGGTAAGCCGATCGGAGTTGTTACCAACGGGACGGATCAGCCTGTTGTAGTTTGACAGCAGGTCGTCGTACAGCCGCTTCGCTTCAGGGTTGGCGACGCTCAGGCGGCCCCACACGCACAGTACTCCGACCACAAACGCCAACACCATCTTAGGCTAACACCACCCCTGGGGAGAAAGGTAAAACGTCTTTGAGTATAAAAGAAAAAAAGTATAAAATAGTATAAAAAGAATTCTTTGGCTTAATCTGAAATATATATAATTAGATAGATTAAAACACAAAACATTTTTTTAGCTTCACATGTTATTTATACAAATTTCTAAGTCAAATTAATTACAATACAACCTATTACATTTTTTACATCTTCACGCTGTATCCCGCAGTAACTGGTACGGGTGCTCAGAGGTAACCTAGTTAAGACAGTCCGCCCTCCACTTTCCGCCGAATTCTGGGGAGTGATTGCGGGTTAAATGGCGGTACTCATTGCGCTTGCGAACAAACATTTTTTTTTCGACTGGAGATTGAACCCACAACCAGTCGGTTTTACAGGCACACACTTTTGCCCCTGCGCCGCGACTCCTTCTATTTTCTTATTTGTAGCTTAGAAAATTTTCTTTTGTGTCTTTAATTCGAAAATGTTAAATTTGCTCCAAGGGAATGAATTAGCAAAATTCTTCATCCCTTATTTCGAACCAAAGAAAGTTTTAAGTAAAATATCATGTTTAGATTCTTGTACATTTTGATAAATCAATCACTTTATTATTTTATATACAATACAATATCTAGACAATAAGGCCGTTGTGGCGCAGCGATAGAGCGTCTGACTGTAAGCAAGTCCACTCAACACGCAACGCTGATAATTAAGCGGTAATTGAGGAACGGAGTTTCTTAACACTAGGTTCCCTCTACGTACCAAACCTATAGCTATACTATATGCCAGATGTACCAACAACAGCTTGAAGCTGTTAAAAAAATGAAAATTTAAATTTATTTCAATCTGATATGTAAATTATTTAATGTTTTTCAAAAATAATCTACTTGATATTAAAAGTCTTATACATTAATTTTAATATATTGAGGAGAGATCATCAAAAAAATAAAAATAAAACTATGTCTAATGAATTGAACCTATATCTACCTTGTACACTAGACAGACAGACAACTTAACCAACAACTTTACAATCCGGAAATTCATTAAATAGCATTAAAATTATTAAGAACTTAATCCAACCTTCATCAGCAGTTGGTGTATGTTAGTTATATTATGGATATTTTGATATAGCTGTAAATCATGATATTAAATTTTCATTTTCACCTTCGCTGCACGGATATGTTTTCTTAACGAAACGAATTCGCACCACCTGCCACCTATAAATGTTGGGTAAATTGCTTACAATGTTATATTCGAATAATAATTATAAATATAAGCCCTACTGCAGTACGATATAGGCCCTATACATATACAGTAGGGCAATGGCTATTTTTGGGTGGGAGGAGCTTTTAGTGTGTAAGGTCCTGAAGTCTTTTTTTGAATCAAGTATTTCACTCTGAATATGTATTTTTCGTAGTGTCTTATCACTACGTTGATTAGCCTGACCTACTGACGACTACCATGTGGGAAGTATGTTACCTTGATCAGATTTAAAAGGTGTAGTCTAGATTCATTTCTTCACTTTGGCACCAAGACACCAAAGCACGGCAATGCCTCGACTGTTGAGTGCCGTTATTAACACGAAATGCTGTAAATAACTCGGCGGAAAGTGAGAGAACGGAGTGTCTTAACACTAGATTGTTTTAGCCTAACCTGGTATATTTGCGACATTGCGTGAAGTTGATATAAATCAAATAAAAAGATATTAATAGTTCGAACACTTCACAGTTACAAACTTATCCTTGGCTTTACAGCCTGTTAATATTGGATTTAATGTGCTTATATTTAAATACTTTATTTAAACAAAATCTCATTATTCAATCTACCTCTACCTATCAACACTAACTACCCTTTGTGCCTTAAAATCTCATCTAATTTAACATATCTTCAATCGGAACTTGAAACCAGTATGCGTTATATATATTTATTTCAGTGAAAGTGTTAACAAAACTTAATCTTCACTTAGTGATAAGGGCCGGCTATCCTTATCTAAAGTACGGTAACAGTAGCAAGAAAGCCATAAATACGCTTAATAAATCTATTGAAACAGGATAAGATCGTTGTTTACAATTTATAAATGGTTTTAAGTTTGTTTCTCTGGTGATTAATATTTTAAAACGTTAGTATAAAATGTTATTTACTTTGGTTTAAGTTTTTACTAATTATGGCCCAGTCGTTGCGCAGGAGCAGAAGTTTGTGACTGTAAACGCGACAGTTTGTGGATTCAGATTCAGTTTCTACTTGAGAAAATTAAGTAATAAATATTTTCATTTCCTCGCTCTGGTGGCCAGGTAAAACGCGGCATTGAGTACCACCACGAAATGCCTCGAAAGCGAAAGTATCTTAATGGAAGCGGAGTATCCAAACACTAGGTTCCCAGATTCCATCTGCCTACGCTGCTAGAAGAGTAAAGGAAAAAAAGTCAAATTGAATTATAATGGCAGTCATATTTAAAAAAAAATATTCTGTTTGTACTTTATTAGTCATTTGCCTAAAAAAACAATGATAACATTGCAAATATATTTTTTAATAAAAGAAAGAAATCCTTCGCAAACCTCTGAATATAAATTATGAAATTTTATGAATATTAAGCCAACGTCTTTACCATGAGTTTTACTGTCAATTCTATAGTCGCTAGCGAATAAACTTGCTTATTGGTAGTAAAGTTAAAAATGAACTAGATTTTATTGATACAGTTATTAATTTATAGTATTCATTAAATATTATTTTAATTGTATAAAAGTGAAGTGTTAGCATTATATTAAAGTTGACATGCTTAAAAAATAATAAGCAGAAGCTTCAATAAGAGTCGTCGTACTACTGTTGAAATTAATTTAGTCGAATAATTCCAATTCGATATTTTTTTACAATTATATTATAGAATATAGATACTATACTGATCATTTAAAAATAAATATTTATTAATTTTCAGTACTCCTTATTAAGAGGTATTTCTATACTAATTTTATAAAATACTAATGCGCTAAATAGCTGAAAAAAAAAAAATACTATAGCGCTAATCTCAGGAACTTGATATTTAAATTGAATGCTTAATAAACCGCAGGAAGTTAGAATTGTCTTAATTTATTAGATAGTTTTTGTGTTGTATTTATATCCATTTGGGCATATAGGCGAAGCCGCAGGTAGCAAATAGGTTTTCAACGAATGTTATACGTTAGCCAAAAGTGATACATAACAAAAAAATTTTCATAAAAAAAAATAGACAAAATTAAGAAATACTAAAATGTTTATTTATTACAGTCAAAATCGTGCGCTAGCGAATATCAACACAAAAACGATTGTAGGGCCGCGTACATTTTCCTGAGGCGAAACATAATTTTGATAAAGGTACATAGCTCAACCAAATGAACTCGCTATATTTTTTTTTCGTCTAATTTAGTTTATTATTAACCTATTTTATATTATAAATTCAAAATTACCATCTTACTTTTTAATTTATAAAAGCTTAAACAACTGAGCTAAAACATTTTTAATTAAACAATTTTTCCAGGTATTACAATTTTTTTTCGAGTTATTATATTTAGTTATTAACAAAATCTTAATTTTTTTACCTGCCTGACGCTGTATCCCGCACGAAGAAGGGTAGGCAGAGAGAACCTGGGAACTTAGGTTTAGGAGTGTCTAAATAATATAATAGTACCTATTAACGCGCTTTCATCCTGACTTTTCATCAAATTCCGATGGCATTGCTAAGTAGAGGAACTTAACGCCGCGCTTTGTCTCATTACCCAAGTTTGAAAATGAATACATTAAATTATTAATTTCTTAGAGTGATAATCGAACCCACAACCTATCGCGATCACAGTCTCGCTCGTCTGCACCCCTGCGACATGTTGGCAAACGTTTGTATAATTTTATTATATTATTTATTAATTATTTTTATATATTTTAAAATGAAACATAAATACAGAGTACTCTTAGACTTTCAACCTAAATAATATAATCTTAGTGCAAATTCAAATCCATCATCCACCAATGTTATATGAGATTGTACAAAGTAATTCAAATTGAACTTTATGTTATTAAAAATACGGTCTTATTCCCAACATATAACATTCTAAAGGAAATTGTTTTAAAATACTTTAAACTTTAATACTTACGGCTTAAAGTCCAATTTAGTTTAAATGGAAACTGAAACTTGGTAGGGTAATGAACAGGTAGATTACTTGTGATCCTGATTTTAAAGTCTTTTGATTTATTTCCAAGAGAAACTAAATCCGAATTCTATTTAGGTCGTGGCCTCCGTTTCTCATATACTTCAAAACTGTTGAAAAAATCTGTTTTTCTTTTTGAATACGTTTCGCTTGTACGTGAGAGTGCGTATAATACTAATGTAGATGTTGTGGACTACGGAAAATAAAGATTTAACAAAAAAATTCTGAAGTGAAAAGAGAAAGCGGTGTTAATTTCCGCCACTAAATATGCAGTGGAGTGAATGGAGTGTCTTATCACTAATCTTACTCTGTATACTTTTTTATGTTTTTATTTTATAGCTTCACGCTGTCCGCCGTAGGGCAGGCAGAGAGAACCTAGGGACCTATTGTATAGAAACTCCGTTGTCATTAAGTCATTTTCATTCTCTACTTTCGTTGAGTGGCAGAACTCAACGCCTAAGATATTAAATATTCCATTAATCGAACCCATGACCTGTCGCGTTTACAATCGTTTACAATCGCCTGCGCAACGACTGGTCTAATTTATTCAATTCCTATATATTATATAGAACAAACCTAAAATATAATAAATGATCACAAACTTTCTTCCACGAACGTGACCCATCTCACATTATAATGTCATGTCACGACCACTTGACTATTGTCTGTTCATGTAACTTACTTTGGAGCTGAACGTTTAAAGCTTATTTTCGTGACATTTGTGTTAGATTAGCCTAGATTAGGAGTTAAACGCACCTGTTTGTGTAAATTTAAACTGTTGGATTTTAGTGTGATTGATAGTTAATGTTTGAATAGATTTAACTCAGGAACTGTGTCTGCTTTCTTTTTTGTGCAGCTTCACCCCTTAATCCGTATATAGCAGTGGGGGCGAAACTGTCATGAATATAGCGTCAAGACATTTCGTGCTTTGCTTTCTGTTTGAATTTAAAATATTACCTGTTCGAGTTATATCGTTTGGAGTTTAATCCTAAAACCATCGCGTTAATAGATGTATTATTATAAATTCTTTATTTTGATATATATATCTGTCCTCCATTTTCCTGTTACAGTTTTCAAATGACAGAGAAATCGTCGGATAAATATAAAATAAGGGACTTGTTAATGAATATAGAAAAAAAGGGAGAAAAATCTTTTTTCTTTTTTTTATCATTATTAATTAATGATTAAAACATACATACATACATACATACATACATACATACATACATACATACATACATACATACATACATACATACATACATACATACATACAAACATACATATATACATACATATCACGCAAATTTTCCAGTACAATGTGCCCATCATTTATAGTTGAAAAATATAAAACAAAAAAAACATGATCTTAGAAGAGCTCTTGATATTCAAAATTTTACCGAAAAATTTTGTCAAATTGGCATTCTGCTCGCGTCATTCCACTACGATGCCGATCAAATGGAATTGAATGTCGTTTCCTAGCTGCCAAATTCAAATAAACTTCTTGATAGACTGTGTATATGGAATTTATGGTAGTTTATGTAGTCATAAATAAAATGTTCTCTAGGTTTTATAGTCGATTGCCGCCGACGTTGTGGGTTGGGTGGTGGTTTACCTAAATATTACTTTATGTATTTGTTTGTATGTTACGTGGTTGTTTACTTTCACTTTGTGTGGTGAGTGGAGAAAGGAAGGTATTGAGTTAGAATTGAAATGGAGTGCGGTGTTCATGAATTCAAATAGCCTTTGTGGAAATATACGACACATACACGTTTTAATAGCTTCTCGATGTATACTGTATACAACAGGCTAGGCAAAGGGAGCCTAGTGTTAAGACACTGAGTCTGAGACCGTTTTGGCCGAATTTTTCGAGGCATTGCATGTTGAGCAGCGAAACTGAACCATGGGCTTTTGCCTTGGCAAAGAAACAAATAATTAAAAATATTTAGTAAAAATTCCTTATTAACTCCTCAAATAATTAAAAACATAAAAAAATAAGAAGTTGTATTAGATTGTTTTTAATTATAAAAGCTAAATAAACATTATATTATATATTAAATAAACATTAACCTCAAAAAATTGTAAATTATCTCGAAACAACTCACTACCAAGTGGAAAATCGATGGTGGCAGTCAAATCCCGGATATCAAATGACGCGATCCTTTTCAGGAAATCTGAAGATGATGGCGTTCTCCACCTTCCGGCTGAGGAAGGGTGGATAAGACGGTATTGGTCACAGTGAATTCATTTCAGATTAACGTTTTTGTTTTTCTTATTTGTTTACACTATGTTTAGGGTTATTTTTATCAACTGATTTGTTTTTCCTTCAGTGATAATATTATGTTAAATAAACAATTTTTTGTGCCTTATTAAGAAAATATTAATCGAGCAATATTTCAAGAGTTTAATTAATAACAGAAATTTCCTTAGAAAAATAAAAGAAAATTTCTTTTTTAGAGCTGATTGTATTAATAAGTTCTATGTTACAATTTTATAATCTACTACAACTTCCCAATTTCCCATAAATTAAGGTATTATGAGAGATCAGTCCGAATTCGAGACATTCCATGGCTGATACGAATATGAAAAGCAATAAATATCAATATACTATATTTCTTAGCTTAACGTTGTATCCCGCATATAGGCTAAGGTAACCGCCGAATTCTGTAGTCGTTTAGTGCGCTGTTATCATAACGAGGTGGAAATTAAAATATTAAATATTTCCACGAGCGAGAATTGAATCCACATCATCATGACAGACGTCTTGTTTCCAGTAACACGCTTGCTGCCCCTGAGCCGTAATAAGTTAAATACAATGTCTGAGGCCAAAGTAAGATAGTCCAAGTGCTACAACATAGATTTACTTTAATATGCATTTCATATTATTTACTATTAAAGTTACTATACAATACATATTATGTTATTTTAACAGTTTTTTGATATGAAAATGCTTAAAAAACACCGTTTTACTACACAATATTTGAGCATCCGCGACAATATTTAACAACATTCGCTTGTAAAAGCTAAAGTTAAGCTAAGAGCGTCAAGTCGACTTGGAGAGGTCGCAACAGGTATCAAGTTAATCGAGTAAAATGTTCACAAAAGAAAGACAAAATATGTTTGATAAAAGGTTTTAAAAATTGAGAATATGCTAAAAAATTGTAATATTTTTGGTTTTATGAATTGTTTTAGCTTTTATATCACTTGTATAGTAGCATGACATGCAGAGGGAACCTGGGAACCTAGTGGCAAGACGCTCTGCCCCTCATTATGACGATTGATGACGATTCGAGGATTATTTGACGAATGGTGAAACTCTACAAAGCGTTTTTCCTCGTTACCAGAGCGACGAAATTAAAATATTAAATATTTCATTCTTCCAAGTGGAAGTCGAACCCCAACCATCACTGGAACAGTCGTACGCTTGTTCCCCCTGTTTTATTGCGCTAATTTAATTTACATCAAAAAATTATAAATATATATAAAATATGTGCTTATTTATTATAAGAGGCCAGTCGTGGCGCAGTGGCACGAAGTGTACGACTGTAAAACCGACTAGTTGTGGGTTCGATCACCACTCGAGGAGATGAAATATTTACCTCAATTTATATTTCCATTTCTTCGCTCTGGTATCAAGCTAAGCGCGGCGTTGAGTTCTGCCACTCAACACGCAATGCTTCCAAAATTCGGCAGAAAGTGAGGAACGGAGTGTCTTAACACTAGGTTCCCTCTGCCTACCCAGCTGTGTGCGGGATACAGCGTGAAGCTGATTTATTTATTTTATAATTTGAGAATAAAATGAAACACCTTACTCCAAATTTCCCCTGCATGCATGTCATTTCATGTCATGCCATAAGCGAAATAAATCAAATCAAATAACTATGCAACTACTAGAGCAACTATCAAACAAATCTCAAAAAAAAAACTTAATAATTCCACTACAAATTTAAAACAATTTATATGATTCCCAAAGAGACATTCCCAAGTTTCGTGAACATAGTAACTCCTATCTTTTGACATTTAAAATCGATTTACTGAAACTAGATAGTAGCTAGGAACTGAAACTTCTACTTTGCCGTAGTACGGACCTAATCTTGATTGTGAATGCTAAATTAGATATTTAAATAGTCTTCGAGCTTACAAAGTTGTTTAAGCTTTCAAATCAGCTAGTTCCGGTTATATTTCCTTCAACTGTTCCCTAGAGGATATGTTATTATATGGATGGATGGATCACATTTTTACATATCTTAACCGTTTAGTGTTAAGACACTCCATTCTCCATTTCTTGCCCAATTCTTAAGACGTTGTGTGTTGAATGACGGAAGTCAACGCCGCGCTTTGCCTTTTTACCAAAGCCAAGAAGTGAAAATTTGAATAAATAATATTTCTTTTCTCAGAGGTGTAGGGTTTTATTTGGGCAAACATGTTAATTTCAGACACTACTGGTTCGTATTGATAATTTTCTTTATATGAATTATTCCATTAATTGACCACCGCGTGGCGCAGGAACAAAGGTAAACGCTGCTGGTTGTGATTCGATCGATCAAGAAAGTGAAATATTTATTTAAATTTTTATTTTCCTATCATAACTCTGGTGACGAGACAAAGCGCGGCGTTGAGTTCCTCCATCAATCAGCACGCAATGCTTTCCTGAATTCGGTGAAAACAGGGAAACCGTATGTTTTAACACTAGGTTCCCTCTGTCCAACCTGCTAAAGCGGGATACAGCGCACTACTGATTTTTATAAAAAAAATACAACATTATAAAAATAAGGAAAACAAGGCAAATAATATATATTTTATACGAAAACGAGACTTTTGTTACTATAAAAAGTTGACCCTGTTCAATATTGAATGGCAATCCCATGCTCGCGACCTACATATATATATATATATATATATATGTATATTATATAAAAATATTCACTTCAGTTGATTTGAATGAACCCAGGAATATTTTAACTAGGACTGTTTTTGTTCACCTCATCCACTACTTTGTATGACATCGTAGTGCTATTGTACGCTGGATTTTGTTAAAATTATTATATTTTTAAGCTATTTTTTTTTCACGCATTTTTCGTTTAATCCGGAGTAATAGAGAGAGAGAGAGAGAACAAGAGAGAACTCATTCTGTTTTTAATTGTCTTTCTAATTTTGCTAAAATTATGTCGTATGTGATTTCGTAGTTGTAGCCCGGTGACACAAGTGTGTGACTGTCAACCTGAAGGTTGTAGATTAGGTTTCCTCATGAAAAAATAAGATATTTAATATTTTTAATTTCTCGGCATGGTAACGAGACAAAACGCGGCGTTGAGAGATGCTATTTGGTATAGTGCTTTATTATAAGCAAATTAACGCTAAAAATTATATACAGATTAGATGACGATACAATATTACGGTGTTATGGAGCTGATTTGATGATGGAAGCCATCCAAGGCTGATGGAACCTTTCGAATTTGGATTCATTACATTCTTCTTATTATAAATATAATCTGTTGCAAAGACATGTATTTAGTTTTAAAACAATTATTATATGTTCACGTAGACTCTAAGATAAGAAGAAATTTCAGCGTTTTGCACAGCGAAATATCGGCTGTGCATTGTCTGTTAGACTCAATGACATTAAGTCACTCGGTAACTATTAAGTTTAATAGTTTCCTTCTTTTTTCGTTTCCATATGAACATTTTCATCTCCACGCTGTATCGTGGCAAAGAGCAGAGTAGGCAGAGGAAACCTAGTGTTAAGACACTGCGTTCCCCACTTTCCGCCGAGTTATGGAAGCATTGCGTGTTGAGTGGCGGAACTCAGCGCTGCGCGTTGCCTCAACACCAGAGCGAAGAAACGAAAATATAAATGTAAATAAATATTTCACTTCGTCGAGTGGGTGAATCGAACTCACAAACATTCGATTTTACACTCACACTTTGTGTTCCTGCGCCACGACTGGCCCTCAAGAGTTTTATATAAACAGTTTTTTCTTTAAATCTAACATAACACACATCTTTTTTAAATTTCTTATTGTAAACAACGGTTAAAGGCAAAAATTCGTAGTATCGTCCGAAGCAAAATTCCCACGAAACAAAACGCCGGTAGAGGAGAGCGCGTTATTTGAATTTTTTAATACGTCGACAGCTTTCAGTAGCAGCTGTATACGAAAAACAGAGTTACATGTTCTTCTTAGTTATTCATATTTTTATTTGTATATATATATATATATATATATATATATATATATATATATATATATATATATATATATATATATATATATATATATATATATATATATATATATATATATATATATATATATATATATATATATATATATATATATATATATATATATATATATATATATATATATATATATATATATATATATATATATATATATATATATATATATATATATATATATATATATATATATATATATATATATATATATATATATATATATATATATATATATATATATATATATATATATATATATATATATATATATATATATATATATATATATATATATATATATATATATATATATATATATATATATATATATATATATATATATATATATATATATATATATATATATATATATATATATATATATATATATATATATATATATATATATATATATATATATATATATATATATATATATATATATATATATATATATATATATATATATATATATATATATATATATATATATATATATATATATATATATATATATATATATATATATATATATATATATATATATATATATATATATATATATATATATATATATATATATATATATATATATATATATATATATATATATATATATATATATATATATATATATATATATATATATATATATATATATATATATATATATATATATATATATATATATATATATATATATATATATATATATATATATATATATATATATATATATATATATATATATATATATATATATATATATATATATATATATATATATATATATATATATATATATATATATATATATATATATATATATATATATATATATATATATATATATATATATATATATATATATATATATATATATATATATATATATATATATATATATATATATATATATATATATATATATATATATATATATATATATATATATATATATATTATGTGTATGTGATTTCGTAGTTGTAGCCCGGTGATTGACACAAGGTGTGTGACTGTCAACCTGAAGGTTGTAGATTAGGTTTCCTCATGAAAAAATAAGATATTTAATATTTTTAAATCCCGGCATGTGTTAACGAGACCAAAACGCGGCCCGTTGAGAGATACGGTTTGAGAGATGCTATTTGGTATAGTGCTTTATTATTAACAAATTAACGCTAAAAATTATATAACAGATTAGATGACGGATACAATATTACGGTGTATGGGAGCTGATTTTGATGATGGAAGCCATCCAAGGCTGATTGGAACCTTCGAATTTGGATTTCATTACATTCTTATTATTATAATATATTCTGTTGCAAAGACATGTATTTAGTTTTTTTTAAAACAATTTATTTTAATTTATGTTCACGTAGACTCTTAACGATAAGAAGAAATTTTCCAGGCGTTTTCGCGTTTGCACAGCGGAAATCTCGGCTCTGTGCATTGTCTGTTAGACTCAATGACATTAAGTCACTCGGTAACTATTAAGTTTAATAGTTTCCTTCTTTTTTCGTTTCCATATGAACATTTTCATTATTTATGTTTACGTTTAAGTTGTAGATAACTACAACTTAAACGTAAAAATAAATAGTTCATTCAAACTATATAGTTTGAATCAAATATTAAATAGTTTTTTTTTGAAAATCTGCTAATGTTCCCTTACATTCACCAAAAAACCTGCTAACCATTTGGCTCTATGCATAATAGTTTTAGTTGTGCGTCATCTGTTAGTCTTTGATACCGAAGAGTTTTGTATACAAAGAGAAAAAAATGAAAATTAAATCAGCTCCACGCTGTATCGTGCAAAGAGCAGAGTAGGCAGAGGGAACCTAGTGTTAAGACACTGCATTCCCCACTTTCCGCCGAGTTATGGAAACATTGCGTGTTGAGTGGCGGAACTCAGCGCTGCGCGTTGCCTCAACACCAGAGCGAAGAAACGAAAATATAAATGTAAATAAATATTTCACTTCGTCGAGTGGTGATCGAACTCACAAACATTCGATTTTACACTCACACTTTGTGTTCCTGCGCCACGACTGGCCTCAAGAGTTTTTATATAAACAGTTTTTTCTTTAAATCTAACATACACACATCTTTTTTAAATTTCTTACTGTAAACACGGTTAAAGGCAAAAATTCGTAGTATCGTCCCGAAGCAAATTGCCACGAACAAAACGCCGGTAGAGGAGAGCGCGTTATTTGAATTTTTAATACGTCGACAGCTTTCAGTAGCAGCTGTATACGAAAACAGAGTTACATGTTCATTTCTTAGTTATTCATATTCTTATTTTGTTGCTTTTTAATTTAAAAAATACATAATATGTTAATTTAATTAATAGTCATGTTTTTAAGTGTCAACAAATTTTTGTATGAAAATATTTTGATATAAATTAATATTGACACAGCGCAGAGTCTGTCTGTAAGCGCGATGGATATAAAATCGATCGATTCCTAGTCGTATATTATTTTCATATCCTTGTTCTGGTACCAAGACATAGCCACGCGCAATGTTTTGAAAATTAGATGGAAGATAAGAGATTAATTCTGTATTAAACATATTGTCATGCTTAGATGGAAATACTTACATTAATAGTTAGAAAAAATAACATGTAAGAATGTCCTTGTAACTAAGTGGCTAGTGTCTACACGTTAGGCTGAAGTGTGTGATAGATTCCATTTGCAGGGACTTATTATTTTAATATAGAAATTACATTTTAGAGACTGTACAAAAATTTAAACGTAGCGGGTTCAAATGCCATTATGACAAAAGAAAATAAAATTTATTTAATTTTTCTGCCCCGGTAAGGCAATGTTGTTAAAGGAAAAGTTCAGTGTCGCTCTCTGTTTACTCTACATACGTATATAGGTTACGCAAAACATAAAAAATATGCAATTTCTTCAACATAAACATATTTTACAACGCACTACGACGTACTCTAGCCATAGCAAGCAAACTCCACCAATTAAAGCGGACTTTCGCTGTACAGACCTACTTTTTCCCATCTCATAACAGTTCACGTGAAATTTTGTATAGAAATGTCGTATTTAGATATAAATGAAAGTGTAGGTAGGACTAATTTATGCATTTTTTTACTAAATACTAATATAAACCTTTGCTTTTGATGACTTATTATAGAAATATATTTTTCGCTTTTTAATTTTAAGCGGGGAACGGAATGTCTCAACATTAGGTTCCCTATGCCTACACTGCTGTGTGCGTGATACAGCGTGAAGCTGATTTTAATTTTAAATACTTGACTCTTTTCATCCTACTGGTTATCTTGAAGAGATTTGATTATTTAGACATGAGATCGCGTTTCGTAAATTTTTTTGCTTATCTTATACGTGGTTTACAAGTAAAGCAAGCCAATGATGGCGCAAGGTACATACATATAAACGCGACGGGTTATGGGTTTGACTCCCTACTCGAGGAAATTAAATATTTAATATTATAATTTCTCCGTTCTGGTGTCGAGATGGAATTCGACAGAAGAACAAGGACAATAAGGAAATAAATGAGTACCATAACAAAGTTTATACTTATTTAAAGCTACTACTTTTTATTTGCCAATGAATATATCAACACGTGGCGAGGCTTAACGCCGCACTTCATTCTATCAGAGAAAATGAACATTTTATCCCCAAAATGGGAATCATATTCACAACCGTCCTGTCACACAAGACCACGATGACTTCGTTTATATTAAAATTTAAACTTAAAAACACATGGAAATACCCAGCCCTTATTACCCATTTACAGCGTGAAAGTGACATTAAGGACTATTTATCAGCGTTCGCTTTCTGATTTTAATTAAAACGGTATTTTGGCACATCGTTTATTATTCTAGCGAGAGATAACTATTAAATACAATGATCAATTAATTTTATATTGATATACTTAATGAAAAAGTTGGTATATGTTACAATTACTAATTATTACATGAATATAAATTTGTTATGATATATTTGGTGTTCGGCTTCACACTGTATCTCTCTTGTAACAGAATAGGCAGAGGGAGACTAGTGTTAAGACACTCCGCTCTTCAATTTCCGCCGAATTCGGAACCCATTGCCTGTTGAGTAGAATATAAAGACGCGCTTCTATCTTGACAGTACTTCGTACTTACAGTCACACGCTTATACCCCTGCACTATATCTAGCCTTAATGTCTAAGATTATCTATTTATATATCATACAAAATCTTTCAACTAGTCGTACTTATAACCGTCAAATTTACAAGTAATTTCACAATTTACTATAAAGTAAAGCCAAAAAAGCCTCAAAAACTGTCACCGTCACACAAAAAGGAGAGCACCCTTTGTACAAAGTGACATAGGCTAAACAATCTCTTCCGTTTCCTGTTAGCCAGCGTTTTACTGCACCTTTTTAGTTCACTTTCTGACCGTAGTGGGGGCGTTACAAAGAGGAATCCATTAATATGAGTGAAGCGTTGGATGCAAATGAGTTTGATTGATAGAATGATGCCTTGCGTACCGTATACTAGAGGATTGGTTGAACTTGGTTGTATTTTATTTCATTTCTTTTGTATTTGTTTATTCTATTTTATAATTGTAAATTATTATTATATTGTTATATAACAAAATAAAAAAAAAATTAGAATTTGTTGATATTAATTTTTTTACTATTTAAAATAGGCTAATTTTAGAGTAGGGGCTAATATAGGTAAATAAAAAAAATATTATTATTTAATATATTACCTATTAGTATTAGTTTTGATTCAACTTGGATAAATTATTATTATTTTTTTCTTTAGTGACTCAAAAGCTACACCTTATTATATAATAAAAATAAATATTTTACCACCCCCATCCCAAGAATGGACGAATTTACTAAAAGCTTAGTTATTATTCATAATAATGAGGAAGCTTGGAAGCTTGTTGTAGTTTCATAATAACATTTGACTACAGTTAGCTTCGAAGTACAGTTTCTTGACAAATTTTATAGTAAAATTATGATTTAAAACTAACTCTTAGTGTATATAATGTATAAAAAAAATTAAAATCTAAAGACGCTAAAAATTGAGTTGAATACTATGTGGATTTATTGTAGATTGTATATTAAAATATAATTTGTTTTTTTAACTTCATGCCGTATACTGCGTCTTCACCCTATTTCTGCCTAAATTTTGAGATACAATATAATACAATACAATATAAGTTATTGAACGTAAAATTAACACAAATTGTAAGCAAAATAAGTAAAAAACATATAATGAGATAATGTATGTTGAACACACCGCCTTGTTACCAGAGCGAGGAAATAAAAATTATAAAGTGATGAATTCTCCTGATTTCGAATCGAACCCGTCTCGTTTAGGCATACTACACTACGACGGTAAAAAAATAATAATTATTAAGAACTTGTATAATATATAGAGGTATATATTTAACAAGTTCTTAATAATAGACAATATAAAGTTGGAAAAGATCGACTACCGTTCCCTATTTTAAGTCGAATGCTCGAGGCATTGCGTATTGAGTGGAAGAATTGGAACACACACACACAATTAAAATATTCAATATTTCACACCATCGAACCCACAACCACCGTTTACAGACACACACTTGAAACCTTGCGAGACGACCGCCTCACATATCATCAGATAAGTATATCTATATCAATATAAACTCAATATCCCCTTATCACCCCCTATAGGTACTTATTCATGAATTATAAAACGCTTGGCTGCAACTCAGAACTACGAAGTTTCATACTATGGCCGTAAAGCGGTCCCCGTGGGACTTTGTTACTCAATTAAGTAAAGAGTACTCGTATCCCGGAGAGGGCTATCGGTGCATATCTACATTTTTGATTTCCAGCTCCTGTTCTGTCGTGTAATGTTCTGTGTCAGTTGTTGGGTCATGAGATCGATTCTTGGTTTAGTAAATTTTTGGTGTCGTATTATAATTACAGTTGGTGAATGTCTATTATATATTTACACATATAAGGCAGCCTCAAATATATGGTAGCGTCTGTAAATACGATGGCCGTGGAGATGGCCTAGGAAACTTCACACGGTATTATTTTCATTTCCCAATTCTAGTAAAATAAAACGTGGCATTGATTATCGCTATTCAACACACGATTCGAGCTCGAAGCGGCTAACCAAAATTAAGTCAATGTAACTCTAAAAAATTTTAGAATTTTATATTATATGAGGATGAGGACGATATTGTGGGTTCGATTCTCGCACGGCAATGAAATATTTAATATTTTCATTTCTTCGATCTGGTAACGAGGCAAAGCACGGCGTTGACTACCACTACACTAACACACACTACACTAAACACGCAATGGTTCAAGAATTTAACGGAAACTGGTAAGATTCCTAGGTTCCATATGCCTACCCTGCTAACCTACAAAAAATAACATAAAAGACTCAAAACTACAGAAACATCCATATATACACATATATACATAAATCAACAACATTACCAGCCTTTTGGCACACATCAATGTAAATTTAATTCTATTGAAATTTTTTTCACTCGTGTCCCCCACGAGCATTTATAATGTTGCCAAACGACATGTCAGAGGAACAATACATCTTAAAAACAATGTCACGTCGAGAGTACTATGCTTGAAACGCTGCCAACGGATAAAACTATACTGACATAAAAACGAACTCACCAAAAATTTTTTTTACTATAATGTTCTGTTACTGTACTGTACTGTACCGGCCATTTTGTTATGTTTTATGTTAATTTCTAATTAGGATATCGTTGTGGGCGCAGTGGGATAAGTGACTCGATCGCGATGATTGTAGGTTCGATATGCTTGGAGGAATTAATCTTTTGTAAGGCAAAGTATGGTATTGTATAAGAATAAGTATCTAAAAATAATTTTTCGTATTTTATTTTTTTACACAAGTTGCATATTTTGCAGAAATGAAGAATCATACTGTTTCATTATCGTAATATAAATAAAATTACTAATTTAATAATCTAAATCAGCTTCATGCTTTATTCCGCACACAACAGGGTAGGCAGAGGGAACCTAGTGTTAAGACAATCCGTTCTCCACTTTCCGCCGGGTTTTTGGGACATTGCGTGATGAGTGGCGGCAATCAAAAGCCGCGCAAAATTACTACAAATCAATACCACAAGTGAAGCCGCCAAAATTTTCGAGGCATTAGGTTTCAGGCATGTTGAGTGGCGAATCTCAGCGTTTTTTGTATTAGTTGCAGAGCGAAGTAATGAAAATATAGAAAAAAAATAATTTATTCCTCTGAGTGAGAGGGATTGAACCCACTACCGTCGCGTTACAGTCACACCGTTGTGCCACTGTGCCTGGACGGCACGCTAGCACGAGAGCCAGAGGAGCCGAGTAATAAGGCTAATTTTAGAGGCAATACGTATTAACCGCATATGTTTTTAAGTATAATTATTTAAATTGAGATTGGTCGTCAAAAGGAGCATAAAGAACGATAGATAATAAACGCGATAGTTTGTGGGTTTGAGTCCCACTTAAAGAATTGAAATATTTTATATTTTCATTTCTTCGCTCTGCTGTCACAATGTTTTCAGAATTCGACGAAAAATGGAGAACAGAGTGCCTTAAAATTTCGTTTCTCTCTGCTTATTCAGCTGTATTTGAAATACAGCGTGAGGTTAAAAAAAGAAAAAATAAAATTAAAAAGAATCCCTAAGTAAAATGTAACCCAGAACCATCACGACAGATGTTGTTCCACTGAGCCACATCACGTTTCAACTCTTTTATCATAATTGAACTCTAACATTTTGCACATTCTAATCAACATGTCAGATATTTTCGAAAGCAACAACTTTTTCAATTAAGCACGATGATAAAATCCCATTCTCCATAACATAAATGACTTAACTTAAAAGTTAACTAACTTGGCGCGTCAAAGACGTATTCGTATTATGCCTGCGATTCTATTTTCAACATATTTTGGTTCCCCCAAAATTTGGTTCATAATTGGAAAAGTAAGATTGGTTAAGTTTTCGCTAAATACCTAATAAACGTTTATTATATTAAATGGTAGGACTTCCTTTAAGTTGCATCAGACGTTATTCATTTTTTGCCTGAAATTAACTTTTTTTTATTTTGTTTTTCATCATCTAGCTGTATATAACAAAGGTATATGCGAGCAGTGGGAACCTGAGAACCTTGTGTTAAGACATTCTGTTTATTTCTTTATTTATTAAGACGCCTCCGTTTCTCACTTTCTGTAAGCATTGCATGTTGAGAGGCGGAACTCAGCACCGCGCTATATCTCGTTACTTTATTAATTTCCCTCGAGTGATTCTAAACCCCAATCTGTCATGTCATTCAATGTTGTGCGTTGTCTGGCATCATCAGTCGACTGATTAAAAGACGACGCACAGCAGGAACTAAGCGGCGTAGAACGCTGAAATTTGGCACGGACCTGTTTTGTGGATGATAAAAAGATAGAACTTTACCTTTTATACTTCGTGCAAACGAAGTTTCGAGCCACTTGTAAGAAAATATAAAATATTATGTTATTATCAAAGTCTCGTCTAAATAAAATTACGCTATAAAAATATTTTAAATTGAAATGCAAATTCTAGTTAAAAAGAGAGTTTCCTCCGCGACGTGGCGTGCTTAAATATTTTAGTTTATTTAAGAGAATGTAAAATATTTTAAAAATTATGGGAGAAAATATTTATAAACATGGTTTATCACGGTTTTCGTGTTACATAGTGTTGTGGGTGGCGGTAATAACTATTAGGTAATCTGTACGTTCGTTTATTTTGATTTTACTACTTCTTCTTACCAAAAAAAATTAGAAATGACAGTTAAAGTTGACTAAAGATATAGTGGACAAACCGCGGTGTAAAGTTTTGCCCCTCGACACAAATGTCTCAAAAATTAGGCGAGAAATGAAGAATTGAATATATTAATAGTAGCTTCAGTAAGCGGTAAAAATTGCTGTAAGCTAAAACAATATTAATTATAATAAATAAAAACTTAATGTAACAATGTATAAAAACAACAAAATATCATAAACATTCAACCTAAAATACTGTAAAACATTTTAAAGCTAGAAACACATAGTAAAATTTGCCACGTTAATTTTACGGCCTAATTTTATATTAATCTAAGTTTTAAGTGAAAATGCGTAAGAGAACGTTCTAATGTATTCAACATGGCCGTAACTTAAAACGTAAAATATTTAAGTTGAAATTTCGCCACCAGCTCTTTGACGACTTTGGCCTAGTTCTTTAGCTAAAGCACTTGCTTAGCGGTCATTGGTGACTATTAAGATTCTTCTAAGCTTCATGTAGGCTTGGGCTTAAAAACTAACATCATATACTTTACACTGTTTTATGTAAAATTCAGATGAAGTTAAAAGGAAAAGCTTCTGTGTGTTGTGGTAAGAAATTATATTTACTAAGCATCTGGATGGGAGCAGCGCAATATCAATTATCAAAGAAGTCCTTGGAGGAGGCTTAGGCCTAACAGTGAGCATGTAAAACTGATATGATGATGATATGACAGAGATGAGATGATGATGACGATTGGCATATTGGCATAAGGCATGCCTAGAAATATAGGTATAAGACCCAATCGAGGTTCATGGATCTTCAGTTTCCGGGACCTTCAGCTAGAGTTGGTCCTTGATCTAGTCTAGAGTGGGAACAGCGGGGCATACGAGACTGTACTTTAAATTTTCATTTAACATACAGAAAGTTTGCGTTACTTATGTCAAAACAGTTACAGTTTCCCGAATTATATGTTATGTAGAATTGAAATAATTTAGTTCAAAACATAAGAACTCACAAAGCGTACGCTTCTCGAAACTTTCTTAAAACATTATTACTCTTGACGCCCTTTCATAATTTTGTTTGGAATTTCTACTAAATATCTGTATTAACTTCTCCCTTCATACTGCAGAATTTAAATTTTACATATAGAAGCATCCAGTATCTTTTTTGCAGTCAGTCGTTTTTTACCACAATTTTTTAAGCTTCTTTTTGGCTTTACGCTGGTGGTTGGTAGTTAGGATGGTGGTCTCCTCTAGCTTCCTTTAGTAGGGTAGGGACGCTAGAAGAGTACGGCAGTAAACCTAATTTAAAGACACTTTCGATCTCTAGTTTCCTGTCGAATTTTGGAGGCGTTGCAGATTAAGTGGTCGAACTCAAGACCGGCGTCAAGGCTAGCCTCTGCTGATATACAAGTCTAACGTAAAATCAGCTGAATACTTATTAACAATTTTGAGTAAGACTAAAAACGTTTTAAGATAAACGCACAAAACACCCTACTGCCATAAAAGAACCAAGGCACTCTTTGTTCCTTAAAAATCACTTAAAAACTCGGTTATAACAACCTATCAACGAGCCTGGGTAAACAAAAATCTTATATACATATAATTCTACTATCTCAAAGGCCCAGGCGGGAATAAAGGTAGAATACCTAATAAGCACGTATCACGATTCGATTATAAAATTATATTTTTATTAAAAAAGGAATACACGTAGGTCGTCGTGGTACAAGCGCGGGACTGTAAACGCGATGGTTGCAGTTTGGATTCCCACTCGGCGAAATTAAATATTTAATGTTTTAATTTTTTTGCTCTGATGAGGCCAGTTGTGGCGCAGGGGCACGCGAATGGTTGTGGGTTCGATCCCCACTCGAAAAAATTAAATATTTATTAAGATTTACATATATTTCCATTTCTTCGCTCTGGTATCGAGGCAAAGTGCGGCGTTTAGTTCCGCCACTGAATGTAGAATTTCGCAATGCCATTGCAATGCAATTGAAAACGCAATGCCTTTAAAAATGGAGTGTCTTAACACTTTAATTTAGTTTCCTCGAGTGGTACTCGGACCCACAACCTGTCATGTTTACAGACCCACGCTTGTGTTTCAAGCTGAATAAAACTGTTCAGTAAAGATACAGTCAGACATACTCGTATACAGTAAACATTAATGCTTTAATACAGTCATATTAGGAAAGGAACGTAACTTAACTTTAAGAATTATAATAAAACAAATAAAAAATGTATACAAAAGATTCTTTCATTTCATGTTTCGACTTATAAATGAACATATACCATATGTATGTACACCTTATTATCTTTTGCAAAGTACAGAGTGAATAGTTTTGAAACATATTTGTATAAATATGTTTAAATATTAAAAAGCTGTATTTAAAAGGCAAGGCTAAAATTTTTACAAAAACAGAAAAAAAGAGTTTTAAAATATATGAATAAGGAAACTTCTGAGCTTTACATTATAATTTTCTCATTATATATAGTGAAATTGCTAGTCAGTATTATAGTGTAAAGTAGTTTTGTGTATTTTACTCGTTGAGTTGAAAAGTTTCCAAAATAAAAATACGAAATATGTTATTTATAATTTTGTATACTTAGAATTTTATAATAAAAACAATACATAAAAATAATTTAAATAAAATAAAGCAACAGGACGCAAAAGTAATGAAAAATAACCGATTAAAAATATTATATATTTCATTTCCTCGAGTGGGAGTCGAACCTACAAACTGATGATGACGTGCACGCTTTCGCCTCAATGTCATAACGGATCCTAAAGTCCTTTTTCTATACTAATATTATAAAGAGGTAAGATTTGTATTTTTGTATGTATGTATGTGTGTATGTTTGTAGAGTTTTCACACAAAAACTACCGGGCCGATTTCAATATTTTTTTCACTATTAGAAAGCTGCATCTTCACTGACCAGCATAGGCTATATAACATTTTCAAAAAAAATAGAGATCCCTAATAAAAATGCAATAATGTAACCCAAGGTGATAAGAAATTGATCTTAACAATTCTATCATCGCGTGCGCTGCGAAAACTATTGATGATAGAGCAAAACAATGTTCTACAGTATTATAGAGCGCATCAATATCTATAAAAAAGTCCGCGATAGCATATGTCCAACTACTGTAGTTATGACAATATAACCATTTTTTTATATTTTATAAGTTAACAAAAGTGCCGACAATAATCAAACCATATTATTCATACCTCTGCATTAATCCTTATCCTATTAAATGATATTTTATTAAAGATAATTTCAATACGTGTAAAATACTTTTTAAATTAATAAAATCGGATGTCCCATTCAAGAGATACAACGAATATCAATCTAAAGAAAATCATGTAATAATAAAAAATGCGGAGTGTGTGTCGTGTGGCCTCGCGCACCGTGGCGAGTAACTCTGCGGGGGTGAGGGGGAGGTGCATCGATATCACTAAAATTATTAAGACAATCGATTAGATTTTTTGTTACTTATTTGATTTGAATAGGCCCCAAAACTACGAGACCAATTTGGAAAATTCTTTTACAATTTAACGATTAAGGTGTAAAAAAATACCAAAAAAAAACCTTATATCGCGTACGCTGTGGAAATTATTGACAATAGAGCAAAGTGATGTACTACAGTTTTATAGAAGACATCAATATCTACAAAAATTTAACGATGCCATGTGTAACTATTAGAGTTATGTTACAATAACTAATTTTCAAAGGAAAAAGTGCAAACTAGGACAGAGCCGCCACCGTAGTACAGAGGGACATCTAAAATATATATATTTTATATTCTGTCATAATGAATAGCTTTAAACTTTGCATACAAAGGTATCCTGTACGTAGTATGTCATTTTTTTCATTTATTATTACCAGTAAAACAGTATCGATACTAATGTGGTGTCTATATTTTTATATATATTTAATATTTTTTCTCCCCTAAGGGTTTTTCAGGTGGAAAACACAGACAATATTTTATTCACCATAAAAATGTTAGTAGTTTTTATAATTCTAATATAATTAAACAACTTTCTAAAATGATCTTTCCTTGAGCTATCAAACAAAACAATACATTCTCATTTTGATAAATATATTATATGTTATTACAGTATATATAAAATATTATATATTATTTGAATTTTTATCTTAAAACTAGCGGGCCCGCGCAACTTTGCCTGCTTATTAGCACCCTTAGGGGTGAATTCTCAAAAAACACCAAAAGCGTGTTCAATAAAATACTTTTAACAGTCTGAATTTAATGTTTTATAAAAATCGGTGGCGATTTAAAGATTTTTTCATATAAACTTTCAACTCCGTCCATTGTTTTTAGAATTCATCCCTAAGAGGATGAATTCTAAAAACCATGAAACACGTGTCTAATGAAATATTTTAAAGTGTCTGCTGACAATTACAAATATTGTGTGTACGGCCAAACGCGCAGCTGTGCTGACGTTTCGCCTTCTCATCAATGCAGCTAAGACTCCGTTAAATGTGTTACCGGCAGCAATATGCCTTTCCACATCCATCTCGTATCTTCCATCTCTACTGAACATATTTTCAAATCATACCACTTCATTCACTTGCTCTAACATCTTACTATTTACTCAAATATTTATGCGTTTATAATATTTACCATTTTCCGTAAAATTAAATAAAATCATCGATCTTATCATAGTAGGTAAATCAAAGCAATAATCATTAACAGTACATTTATAATTAAATCCATAACGGAGCACGCAGTCTTGAACGGTACATTGTCTCATCAAGTCTCATTACATTATGTTCTATCTAACGATATAAATGCTTATTCAGCGTAGAAATAAATTTATTGGGAATTTATGCGACTCTGGTGAGTTCGATTCTCACTGGAGAAAATGAAATATTTAATATTACTATTATTCTCGCACTGGTGCAGGGGTAAAGCGCAACGTTGAATGCCACCACTCTTAACGCAATGTCTCCAGAATCAGGCGGAAAGTGGAGTGTCTTATGGGAATCGACACCAGAATTCGGCAGAAAGTAGGAACGGAGGTACGGAGGACAATATACAATGACAATAAACATCTGTCCAAACTTCACGTTTCTCCCATCAACGGTTACGGCTGTGCGTGCGTCTTACCTCAGTTAGTCAGGTACATGTCCTTTTATATATATAGATAAAAAGATAAATAAGTTTATTTTGATCAAATTTATTTTCTTAAAAAATTAACAGTGCCCAAAAAAGCTATCATTTCTCTATGAGGGTATAAATAAATAGTTATAAAGGTCAGTTTTTTAATCATTACACCATTCATACATGACGAATGTTACAATAAAAACAATTAAACCGATTTTACCGCTCCCGCACCGCGCTCACGTCTTAGCTCTTTAAATCGCTTAAATCGTTTCTGAGATAAGCGTCGACTAACAGAAAAACCAACAAACAAACAAAATTTACAAATATTATTGTTTCTGGTTCTATTACTTTGTTAATTGCCCTCAATAATAATTTTTCTAATGAAAATCTAAAATGCCACCATGGTTTTAATAATTTTCACATTAGAAATCATAAGTGCGCTGCAAGCATACATTATTTATTAAAACAGGAACGTAATTCCCTGTACCGAAACAAACAAATAATTTACAAATTTAAGCGGGTTACAGTACATATATTTCTCAGGAGAACTTAATCAAAACTTTTTATATAAAAAAAAATACATGAAATAATCATGTTAAGGAAGTACCAAATATATTTTATGAATCAACCTTAATGTTATATTCAAAACAAATGAATTGTGTGTAAATTTGTTAATACATTTCAAGTATGAAAAAAAGAAAAAATGCAATATAATTGCGTTTCTGCTTTTCTTTCCAATGATTTATATTTCTACTATTTATATCGATATATCAGGGACGTAAATGCGGGAACAGAGCTGCCATCTTAGTAGAGAGTAACCTCTAAAAAATATATTTACGTATTATAGTTAAAGAGTAAAAAGTGTGAAGAGGAATGTGTGATTCCTCTATACAATATATTATTCTACATATCTTAAAAAAAGAAGTTTAAACAGGATATATAATACTCCTATAGTATAATTATTTTAGATCAACATTTTATAACTTTTAATTTTGAACATTTTGAATTGAACGAAAAATTTAGACTATTTTATCTAATTTTTTCGTCATAATGGCGCGAAAATATTCAGAATAAAAAAAAAAAAATATTTGAAAAAAATAATTTATTAACGATGAGAATGTTGGTAGTTTCCCAAAAGGTATAAGAATTAAAAAAATGCCTGAAATATGCTTTCTTTGCAAGTGTTGTAATAACTGTTGGTTGTATTCACTAAAAAATCTCCATAGATATTAAATACACTCAATTATATAGTATTTTTGTCAGCACCACTTTAAATGAAACCATAGTTTTAACTACTCTAAAAACAATTTAAAAAATCCCAAAAATGAAAAAGTTATTTTTTTATACAAAGTAAATTATATATTATCGTTGATATTAAAATAAAATGCTATTTGTCATTAAAGACGCAAACAGACAAAGGGAAACCGCCGCATACAAGTCGTAGATATTGGCGGCAAAGTTCAACGTTGCTTAGCCTTTAGTAATATTTTGTAGTAGCATGTGTTAACGTTATTGGTATCTATGCGTAAAAATCCTACGTCTAAGCTGTCGAGGTATCTTGAGTAATTTTTTTAGGTATGGCTTTAAAATATTTTATCCTATATACTGTCCCCGTAAAAGCAGCGCTGACGCTTCCATTCTGTAAAAATATTGAAGGCCGTCGTGGCGTAGGGGCACAAAATTGTACCTGTAACGTGACGTTATGGGTTCGATTCCCACTTGGAGGATTGAATTGTAATTTAATCATATTTTCATTTCTCACGTCAGTCATATATCATACGCAGTATCTTAACACTTACGTTCCCTCTACCTACTGTGCTATAGGCTGGATACAGCGTTAATCTGGTTTTAATTTTGTGTGAACCAATTAAAATAAAATAAAAAAAAAAAAAAAAAAATAAAAAATAAAAAAAAACAAATAAAAAAAAATAAATAAAATTTTAAAATAAAACTAATACTAAATATTTAAAGGAAGCTAGGTACATTACAAAACTGCACTTAAATCGGTTAAGCCCTTTCTGGGATTATCGTGAACGACAGATAAACAAACAAACAGTAATAATAATTTTTCTAATATATCTTCCACGTACAGACACCGATGAGTTAGGATTTTATTGTAAGTATCGATATAACTATAACTATATAGCTATAACCATAACTTAGGCCCTAAGGACTCCTAAAGGCAAAAGTTTAAAGAAATTAATATATTGACAGCTGCATCTCTCTTATGGGAGGTACGAAAATGCGACCTAAGGTTTTAATAATTTTCACATTAGAAATCTTAAGTGCGTTGCAAATATACAGTATAGGTATATTGAAACATGAATATAATTTTAGTATTTTAAGTAAATAAGTCTGTGGTTAAAGCGGGCGAAGCCGCGAGCGGGTCGCTAGTCTTTATATAAAATTATAAAAAACTAATCATCTCATAAATTTGTATAATACCATCTGTATTCAATTTCCGTCAGCTAATATATTGAATATCTGAAATAGTATACATATTAAATATTAAACCGCCAAACGCAAAACAACCGAAGAGGGATATTATTGGCTATTGAATTGCGGTTAAGCATTGACGAAGTTTCAAATAACATAGTCTCGGTTAGCATTCCAATAGATCCAAGAAGTAAGTCATGGCGATAGTGCAGTAAAATTTATACATTTACTGTATAATATTAAATTTTATAATCGTTTGTTTCTTTTTTATTAATGAATTAAAAAAGGAAAATTATTAAATAATTAATTACAGATAAGAAGAACAAGACAACAACAAGACTTTTGGGAACAAGACAAAATTGCTGAATTCCACTATTCAGCACATAATATCTCGAAAATTGGGTGGAAAATGGATAATGCAGTGTCTTTCTCCGTTCTCCTCGTTCCGACCAATTTTACCTGTTTAAAAAAATACATAAAGATTATAATCGAAGTAGAATCGAGATTTGAAATGAAAATATAAAAAGTTTCATTTAAAAAGTTCACTTATATAGAAAATAATAATCCCATATATGAAAGATATTATAATTAATATACAAATAATTACAAAAAATACATTCATAAAAAAATAAAAATAGGCGAGAACATATTAAAAATATTTGTTGAACCGCTCGCGCTTTCAACTCGAACCACAAACAATATCGTAGGAAATACCGATTTCCCGTTCAGCGTATCAACGGCGTACCGACCGTGTCCCGGCCGCTGGAATCACCGGCTTTCAATTTATACGACTTGAATGATACCTGGATAAATGTTATTGCTGAACTGTCGTGGATTCATATTTCTGTATAATAATCTGGATATTTGATTTCCATTTTGTATGATTTTAAAATAGATTTTTCTAAATAGTACAAAGGTATTACTTTATTACTACAAAAATATTATTATTGACAACGAAAAGAAATGGATACATAAAATTTAAGTTAACTTAGCTTCACGCTGTACCCCTAGCGGTATAGTCAGAGGAAATAAAGCGCCACACGCTAAGGTCTCTGCATACCTGTTTCACCTCGCCCACTGTCAAAACCTCTTCATGCCCTCCGAGGTGTCCTCTAATACATGCCCTCCGAGGGGTCCTCATGCTCTTTACGTGACCTTCCTCAAGTATCTTTGATACTGTATTTCCGAGGGTCAACTGAGGTTTCTCCCTACCTCTGTTACCGCTCAATTTTCCATCATATTTTTTTTTCATTTTTTCATAATTCATTCGTCCGATCAAACCATCTGAGCATCTTATTTTTCATTCCCACCATGACATTCCCGCTGGTATCTGTCTTTCTGTGTATCTCTTCATTGCGGACTCGACCAGTTAAGCTGACTCTTTACATCCTACGAATAGATCACATCTCTACAGCTTTATCATTAATATTGCTTTCATTCTTCTTCTGCAATACTCACACTTGGCTGCCGTATAACAGCGTCGGTCAACACTGCATTGTGTATGGAGAAACGTCAGCACAGCTGCATGCTTACCGTGTAGCTGTGCTGACTTCAAAAACCTTACCACTTCATTCTCTTGTTCTAATATCTTACCATGTACACTGATTTTGAACCTGTCCTACTTTCAAATAACAAAACCTTTGTCTTACTTGCATTCAGGCTTAGCGTATAATGGATACGCTAACATTGTACCGGAGTAGTATCTCCCATAATTTCGTTCTCATAACTGTCAAACGCCTTTTCCATGTCCACAAAAGCACAGATAATATTTTACCATATTTAGCAACGAATGTAATACGAATTATTACAGAAGAAAATTATTATTTAAATATCTTACTCATTATATAAATCAAAACAAAGCAACATTAACAAATCAAAATGCTAGTAAATGCAAGAAACACTCGCAAGCACTTTAACAGACCACAGAAGGCTTTTGAAATATACAAAAGAAAAGGGTTATTCGAATAAGGACATCAGTCTCGAGTTCCCATTAACTACTTTAATTAGGTTTACTGTCTGTCTATCTAGACTAGACGGAAATGCTTAATTAGTTGTGCCTAACCTGAGAGGAAATTGAATAGTCAAAGGTCTTTCGCAGTGAATCAACATCGTTTTTTTTTCAGAAAGTAAGCTCGTGGAAGTCAAATGGACATTTTGATTTCGCTTATAAGAGTAACGATAAAAAAACGTGTTGTCTATCAGTTCAAACAAACAATTATAAGGTTTACAGTCAGACGCTCTCCCCTTACGTCATGGCTACCTCAAATATTCAAGAACATTATAAAGATTATTGAAACTGAACCCACTATTTAAAAAATAATTATAGAAACTATTTAGGCTGTCAAATTATTAATTGAATATACCATTTTCTAGACACAAATCTGTCGCTAAGGGGAAGCCTCAATCACAGTTAACATCTAGCTATTAATTATATTGTATTGACAACGGTAATCTTGGTTTTCTCGTACAATCTTACGGAAAATTACATCAAAATTTATGAAACTTGCCACAGAACAGATCCTCCGAAATGTTTTATAACATTTTTGATTACTTTTAATTTGCAGAAACAGTTTAATCTGACGATCATTTAGTCTATATTAAACTTAGGTCGTTTTACATAAAAGAAACTTCTTAAGCTCGACGGACATTCAACCTTTTCTTTAAAACATTTTGTTTTACGGCCTACAAACGGCCTGAGTTCCAGCGTTGGTAAATGGCGGCGGGTATCTCGTTACATTAAATTAAAAACAAAAATACATTAGAAAGAGGAATTTATAAGGAAAAAAGTGAACTAAGTAGCTCAAATTAAGCTAAACTATCTAAACCTAACTAGAAATTCTACTCTAGAATTAGTCCGCAACTTCTTATAATAAGTAGATATTAATATATAGTGAATAAAATAATTAAATAAATCAGAATTATTTTGAGGCCGGTCGTGGCGCAGCGGCATGCAGCGTGACTGTAAAACCGACTGGTTGTGGGTTCGATCCCCACTCGAGGAGATGAAATATTTACTTAAATTTATATTTCCTTTTCTTCGCTCTGGTGTCGAGGCTAAGCGCGGCGTTGAGCTCTGCCACTTAACACGCAATGCCTCCCGAATTCGGCAGAAAGTGGGGAACGGAGTGTCTTAACACTAGGTTCCCTCTGCCTACCCTGCTGTGTGCAGGATACAGCGTGAAGCTGATTTAATTTAATTTTGATTTAAATAAATCAGCTTCATGTTGTATCCCGCACATAGCAGGCTAAGCAGAGGGAATTTAGTGCTAAGACACTCCGTTCTGTGGAATTCTAGCATTGTGTGTTGAATGGCGGAACTCAACGACGAGCTATCCTAAAATAAATTCATTATCTCGAACGGGGATCGAACCCACAAGCAGTCGCGTTTAAAGTCACACTTTCTGCCCCCGCTCCTCGACCGGCCTCCGTATATACTGGAACGTGGCAAAAGCGGTACATTTCAAATTGAAATTCTGAACAAACCTACTAAACTGGGAGCGTGTTTCCGAATGCCGATGTTATGGCAGCGACGTAACTATTTGCAAGCATATGCCGAAATGAGTTTGGTCAACGTGTCACGCGTGGCTGGAAACGGTAATGGCAAAAATGTTTGGGTTGTTCGTGTAATGATATATCGTTATTGTTTGGAATAAAGGAATTTTCATGAAGTTGAGTTTGTGTTTCGCGCGTTCGTACTGTTAATGAATTTAATTTGAAATGTGTTGTTTTTTTTTATTTGTGTTATGTTGTTGTTTATTAAGAGTATATTTGGGGCTGGTAAGTATTATTTATGTGCAATTTAATATCTAAGTCTAAATCATATGTGATTGTACATAAGAAGAAAGTATAAATTATTTTAATTTTCTCGCTCTTGTAGACGACATGCGGCGTTGAATTCCGCCACTGAACGCTAGGTGTCACGGAAATGGGGAAAAGAGTGTCCTAGCACTAATTCTTGTATTTAAATTTGTACTTAAATAGAAAGAAGAAACACAAGTGAACGAAATATGGGAAGAGTCGCGAAAGATTAAGCTTAAGCTTATCCGGTTTAACAATACCGAAAATAAATATATTAAATTTTAAGAAATATTTGTTTCCATCATGATTTCCAGAAAAAAAACCAGAAGAAACGTATAATAAATTATCACTTAACCTACTTAAGCCTCGGTCCTAGACCCAGGTGGAACCTCTGTCACTTAAACCTTTTAAGGGTTAGCGTATTACGATACGATGCATCTTTTCGTATTGGAATTTATGTAACCAGTGGTGAAATGATAAAATTATTGTTATTTAGATCTCATAATATATGATTTACATTAATATTTTCATTTCTTCGCTCTGGTGTTGAGTTGAGTTGCGGAACTTAACGCCGGGCTTTGCCACCAGAGCGAAGAAATAAAAATGTAATATGAAACATATTTGATTAAAACTTCGATTCGTCTATATATAAACTTATAGTAACTGATATATTTGATATGACTCAATTAAATAGACAGTTTTCCTTCCAATATTATATGATTTTTTCTGGTTATATGTAATATACTACGGACGGGATTGCACGGTACACCGCTTTTATATCATTCGGATAAGTAAACAAATAAGGGAAACTTACATCTGACAGCTAGTTGATGGCCAGCCTTATTTATTTATTTATTTATTTATTTATTTATAAGGTCCACCAACAGAATATACACAGTACATGAATATAAATAATAATAAAAAAAAATACATTGGTAAGTGTTATTCCCTTTACAGGTAGACACAACATGCACCAATAGTATACTTTTGTTTACATTTTTTTTTTTAATTTCTTTAAAATTACTTCTACATAAAATTTTATTATTAGATGAGAAAAACAATCTAATGGGATTTAACAACACATAAGAACTATATATATATTAATTTTGAACTTTTGGAATATTTTTATATTATTTTTTTAATGATTACTCAGTATTTCTTCATAGGTAATTATAATTATCCATTTCTGAGCACTGTGTTTTTATCACTCACTCATAATACTCTTCAATATACCTTATTACTAAATACACAATCAATACATTGCATGGCCCATTTTTACTTATTTTTACTTACTTTATCAGAATACATTGCATCCAAACACAAGATATCAAAAAAGGTTCACTCGTATTTACCAAAGAAATGCCCCAACGGATTATCTGGTTATAATGTTTCCCTTAAATGATATATCTAATGACATCGATTCAGCTCAAGTATCCGAAGCCATGGTGTGTTCTCCGGAAGATCTGGGTAACCATATAAATATATCTCAGACTTCTCTAACTGTAATGCATACCAACATTCGTAGTATATCCTGTAACTTCGATGCATTTGCTGTTCTCCTCGAAAGAATTTGTATCAGGTTTGATATATTGATTCTTACTGAGTGTTGGCTTTCTGTAACAACTAATCCACCTTGTATCGATGGATACACTTCCTATTGCTCGGATTATCAGAACCAAAACGATGGTGTTATAATGTATATAAAAACAGTAATAAAGCATTCCATTATTAAATCAACACTATCTGATGCTAGTTCTCTTATCCTGAAATATAACAATGAATATGCTGTAGTAGCAGTATACCGATCACCATCTAACAGTAATATTAGTAAATTTTGTGATAGCCTTGATTTATGTTTGTCATCACTCAAGCATGTTAAATCCGTAGCTGTTATTGGTGATATAAATATTAATATCGCTCCAGATAGTGACGACGCAAATAGTGGTAAATATTTGGACATGATGGCTTTCCACGGTTTTTTAACCGCCCACAATTTTCCGACTCGTAACAAAAGCTGTATTGATCACGTAATGCTACGAACCAACAGATACGCAGCTACGTATATTCTCAACTCATATGTGACTGATCATGCGCCATTGGTTTTGTGCTTACTATGTAACATAAAGTGTCATAGGTCTAAAACTACCATTTCTAGAATAAACTATTCGTCGTTAATTCAATCTTTTTCTGAAATTGATTATACATGTGTACTTAACTCTACTGATGCCAATACAGCTGCTAGCCTCCTTACTGACATAATTTCTGAAGCCATAACTACTCACTCAAAACTTATTAAAGTCTCACATAGGAAGCGTCCAATCAAGCCATGGTTGACTCCGGGACTAGTACGATGTATAAGACACCGTGACAAATTGCACCAAAAAAGTAAGCGTGATCCTGCCAATGCGATACTCAGAGTTACTTACACCAGATACCGTAACTTTTGCACTAACTTGATAAAGAAAGTAAAGATTGCATATGAGAAAAGCGAATTTCTGAAATATAAAAATAATCTAAAAGGTACGTGGAATATAATAAATAAAATTGCGTATTTTAAGCAGCCCTCTCCTTCTCCTACCCCCTTACTAGACCTACATAATAATCCTCATGTTTCTGTCAACATTATTAACGATTACTTTGCTGAAATTGGTGCGACATATGCTAATGCCATACTTGCTAAACGTCCTCACAATCTAAGTTCAGAAATAGCCTTCAAAAATCCTCATCCTTATACTTTAAATGAATCCATGGTACTTTACGACACTGATAATGATGAGATTAAGACTATCATCTCTAACTTAAAAGAAGATTCGGTTCCTGGCATTGACGGCATTCACACAGCAGTAATTAAAAAGGTCAGCGTTAGTATAACCCCTGTTCTTACGCATATATTTAATCTCTGCTTTTCAACCGGTGTTTTCCCGGATATTTTTAAAAGGGCTCTAATTCATCCCATTTACAAAACAGGTGACAGAAATAGTGTTAATAACTATCGACCTATATCGATTCTCCCAGTCCTTTCCAAGATCCTAGAAAAGCTACTAAATAAAAGATTGACACGTTATCTTCAACACCATAACATCCTTGCTGACAATCAATTTGGTTTCATTAAAAACAAATCCACGGAGGACGCTGCCTTGTTGCTTACGGAAACTATAGCTAAGCATCTCGACAACAAATTTAAGGTTATCGGACTTTTCCTTGATTTATCTAAGGCATTCGACACTGTATCTATACCCATCTTACTTAACAAAATGGAATCTTTTGGCATACGTGGTATGGCTCTAGATATCTTTCGCTCGTATCTAACTAACCGCTCTCAGTATGTCAGAATTGATCAATTTGTAAGTGACAAAGCAGTTATTTCCTTTGGAGTTCCCCAGGGAAGTGTCCTGGGTCCCACTCTGTTTCTGTTATACGTTAATAGCTTATGTAATATGTCACTGCCCAACTGTAGAATGATCGCTTATGCAGACGACACTGTGTTGGTAATACATGGGAGAGTATGGGTTGAGGCTAAAAGCTATGCCGAGAATGCTATCAAATTAGTGACACAATGGTATAATTCCAACCTTTTGACTATCAATATTGACAAAACTAAATTTGTAGCTTTCTCTCACCGACTAAGCTCCCAACCGTCTTCCGATTTTACCATCAAAGCGCATACTTGCTCTCGACAGGATGACTGCAATTGTCTTAATCTTTCTCGCGCCTTCAATGTGAAATATTTGGGAGTTACTGTGGATTGCTGTTTGAGCTGGTCACTTCATATTGATAACATAGCCAACCGTTTACGTAAAATAATTCCGGTATTTAAAAAACTTAGAAATTCGGGTGATCCCCAAATCCTTCTCACGGTGTACTATGCTCTCGTACAAAGTCTTCTAAGCTATTGCATCGTTGTTTGGGGGGGCACCAGCAAACATACACTACTCTCCTTAGAACGTGCTCAAAGGGCTATTTTGAAAGTTATGCTGGGAAAACCTAGACGTTACAGTACGGATCTACTCTACCGTGAGACGTCTATTCTTTCAGTTAGGAAACTCTTCATAATGTTGGTGATACTTCGTAAGCATAAAAGTATTACTTTCAGGCCTACTTGCAAACGTAATAAGTCCAGGGTCTGTGAAACCGCGTACTCCAGAACGAGATCCGCCCGCACTCAATTTTATATTATCAGCAGCCACATATACAATAAAATAAACAAAATTAGGTATATATATCCACTATCTTCTTTTAAATGCAAAAAAATTGTTACAACTTGGCTTCAAAATTTATCGTACATAGATACTGAGAATTTTCTTCTCGGCTAAATAAATATACACCCATATCATGGGCATACACACGCACTCCCACACACGCACACACACACACACACAGCAGCACATACACACATAGAAATATATATATTTAACGTGGTAATTACACTTTGTTCTTTGATTAATTGTATTATAAGTTGTTTGTTAGTTTGTTTTTGCTTTTGGCGATTTTAAAATATTGTATCGTTTTGTTTTTTTTTTTTTTTTATTTTACTTTTTCATTTTATATTTTTATAATATTTAACTGATAATTAAATGATTCAAATGTCTAAAATGTCATTAAAATTGTAAAGGGGCAAAGACGCTGGTAGCTGTGACACAGTTTATACTAGTACGGCTACCAACGCACACCTCTTGGTTTAAGAGGCAATTTGTTAAATTTAATTTGATGAATAAATATATTATTATTATTATTATTATATTATACAAAACGACAAATATTACAATTGAACAACAAATCAACGGAACGAGATAATGACACATAAAATAACAATATAAAAATAAAAAAATAAAAACAAAAAATAAAAAGCAAGATACAAAACAAAACAAGAGAGTGAGTCAAGAGCCTTGTAAGCATTTGCAAATTTTTCGTTTAAAACTTCCAAAGGCGTCGTACGCAACATCCAAATCTTCTAAGGTAGTGGCTATTTTATTATACTGACACAAGAGTGTTGGTATGGGAGAATTCATTCCTAACTTAGTTTTATAAAATTTCAAGTTGAAGTAATGCCTTGGTCTACGAGGTATATTATTTGGCACATACAATTCGAGCTGGCTGACTAAATATTCCGAA
The DNA here is from genome assembly GCA_917862395.2 of Heliconius sara. Lineage (NCBI taxonomy): Eukaryota > Metazoa > Arthropoda > Insecta > Lepidoptera > Nymphalidae > Heliconius > Heliconius sara. The sequence continues at coordinate 2,053,794 of OU860783.2, read as the reverse complement.
TCTATTTTATGGTTAAACAATTTATATAAAAAAACCAAGTTCAACAACGTTCGGCGATCCGTCAGTGGAGTCAAACCAAATTTTTTCAGGAGTAAATCATAGCTGAGAGATTTAGGAAGTTTCATTCTATATTTGAGATGTTTTATAAACTTTTTTTGAACACTTTCAATTCTCTGGCAATGATTGTTATGATGAGGTGACCATACTGCAGAGCAGTATTCTAGTTTACACCGTACCAGGTAATTGTAAAGGGATATTAACGTGACAGGATTTTTGAGCTCCCTGGAACACCTCAACACAAATCCCAAAGTAGACGTAGCAGAACTTACTATACCATTTACATGTTTTGAAAAAGTTAACTTACTATCAACGGTAACGCCAAGATCACGAATTTCACTGACCTCTTTTAAGGCTATTCCTTCAACTGTGTATGTAGTCTCAAATAATTGTTTTCTTCTTGTCAGCTTTATATGAAAACATTTACTTGCATTTAGTTCCATGTGGTTATGCTGACACCATTTTACAATAGCATTAACATCACTTTGAAGCAGATCTGCGTCTTGTTTTATCTTAATTGGGAGCAGAAGCTTAAGATCGTCAGCAAATAAAAATATTTTTGAGTGTTCTATATGTTGGCAAATGTCATTGATAAATATGTTAAAAAACAATGGTCCTAAGTTTGAACCCTGAGGTACTCCTGAAACTATCTGATATTGTTTTGAGGCACTGCCATCCAACACTACTCTCGACTTGCGGTTATTTAGATAGGACTTACACCAACTCAGAAGGGGATCTCTTACACCGTATGCCCTCAGCTTTTGTACCAATATACTATGATCCACTCTATCAAAAGCGTTTGAAAAATCAGTATATATTGCATCGACTTGAATGTTCTGATCAACCATTTCTGCTGCTTGATTAACATAACTCACAAGATTAGTATTAGTAGATCTTTTAGGTAGGAAACCGTGTTGATCTTTGCTGAATGAGCTTTTTAAATGATTGAGTATTACAGGGTAAATAAGTGATTCAAAAATTTTCGCGATACTTGATAAAATTGAAATGGGCCTATAGTTAGAAATATGATTCTTATTACCTTTTTTATGTACAGGTACTATCCTTGCTTCTTTCAGAAGATCCGGAAATACCCCCTGCTTGAGAGATGCATTAAATATTATTGTTAGTGGTGGCGTTAAAGTACTGGCACAGTTATAAAGGAAAATCGGTGGAACGTCATCTGGACCACAGCCTTTGTTGATGTTTATTAATTTCAATTTTCTATTTACATTATCTTCGGTCAATGTTATTTTATTAATTATATCATTGCAAAATATATGATCATCGATTTCTATTTCTGATGGCATTGAATTTTTGTCACTTATTGTGTCTTTATATACACTAGCAAAATGATGTGCAAAAAAAGTACAAATTTCACTAGATGTAGACGCCTTAGCTTCATTATAGTACATCACAGTTGGATAGTTGGAGTTCTTATTACGCAAATTTTTTATATATGAAAAGAAAGATGAAGGATTTTTAAGTAAATTAATTTCAATGGATGTAATATATCGTCTATAACAGTTATTTAACATTATGTTGCAATCTTTACGAACATACTCAAATTCAGTGACATCTAATGGATTATTGTACTGTTTTATTTTAGAATGAAGTTTATACTTGACTTTCAGAAGTCGTATCAAATCATGACTAAACCAGAATGGATATTTTTTGCGAAAATTACCGCGTTTGGGAACATGTTCTTCAATTATTTGACGAAGGATTTTATAAAAAGTGGCAAGCATATCATTTACGCCGCCTTTTAATTCACTTGGCCAATGAACTTTATTTAAAGATTGCAGTATTGATATATAATCAGCCTTTCGAAAGTTATACTTAGATCCATATGCTCTAATAGTTGACTCAGGTTTAGGGATATCAATAGATATACATAACGGTGGATGGAACTCATCCACTTCACGAATAGGGTCCGTACACAACTTAACGTCTATTAATTCTGCATCACAAAAAACTAAATCCAAAATTTTGGACTTGTAATTTAGCATATAATTATATTGCTTAAAATTGTGCAAACACATAAAATCGGCTAACATATCTTTAAGTATGGAGCTAGAGCTTTCATCGTTTATAGTTCCATTGGTTGAATTCCATGTTATCCCACTCATGTTAAAATCTCCAGCAACAAATGTATATTTGCACGGTTGTGTAATGACCTTGTTTGCTGAATCAATGAACGTACTAAGACTTTCCCTTGATACAGGAGGCGAAAGATAAACTGAACATATACGTAGAGTTTCAATTCTCTTATCTACCTTTATACTAACCTCAACCCACAAATCCTCCATATCTGATTCCCATTCTGGAGCACGCTTTGATTTTAAGCTTGTGGAAACAGCAATCAATACGCCACCTCCCATTTTTTTAGAGCTATTAAAGGAAGAAGATTGACGATCGCGCCTATAAACATTATATCTATTGTCAAAAATCTCACTATCAAAAACACTTTCAGTGAGCCACGTTTCTGTAAGAATAATAATATCATATTGAATTATCAATAGCTTTTGACGCACTCTCTCAGTAAAAGACCTAAGACCTCTTACATTCTGATAAAAACAGCTGAGTTGTGAGAATTTTACAAATACAAAGTACCACACACATGATATATTTATTTTTAAAATATTTTTTAATTAACTTAAATCTTTAAAACAGTTTATACTTTTAATATGTTTATACGCAGAGTCCTCCGACTTTCTCATATAAACGTTGCCTCCTTTCACCCATACAAATTTATACCCGATCTCTTTAGCTTTAAGTCTTGCTGCAGCATGTAGTGCTTTCACAGTTGGCGATAAATGTTCTAACACATAAATAGGTTTTTTGTCCCCTCCTATACCCAAATGCGATGTATTAAGTTTATCAGTAGGATTACTTGCTTTTTTGTTAAAATTAATAGTTGCCGCCAAAAAACCGTCACGAGTTCTCTGATTACTAAATTTAACAAGAACAGACCGCGGCCTTCTACTGTCTCTATTTTGCTTAGCAATTCTTGTGCAGAGATGAATGTCTGCGTCGCTCAACTTGTAGTTAATTGAATCAGCTATTTGTTTAGTTACTGTCAATAAATTCTCATTTTTATGCTCCGGAATGCATTGCACTTCGAGATTGCTAGCTCTACCATGTTGTTCAATTAGATTTAACCTAGTTGTGAGTTCCGATACACTCGATTTTAAAATACTGTTTTCAGTTTCGAGTGTTTTAATGCACTTAATTTTATTTGACATATCTTCCCGGATTGTTTCATACTTCTCCTCTAGGAAACCAATTGATGAGGTAATGCCAGCAACATGATCGAGTAGATCCTTTAATTTATTGTCAAATTGCTCCATCATATTCTTTTTAAGTTGGTCTAAACTACATTGAAGTTCTTCTTTAACTATTTGTCGAATATCATTGCATGTGACAGAGGGCGGACTCACTGACACAGGAACTTTTGCACGCATTGTTACATTCTGACAGTCAGTTACTGAGCTGACACCTTCACGCGGAACATGTGTATTTTTTTTTGATTTCACAGACAGCGACATCTTACGTTAAACTTAGTTGTAATTACTATAATTTTTTACTAGATGTCGTTAATTATTTTTCTTTGTCAACTTCTTTTTTTAAAATATCGTACACTGTTTTTATTTATTAGAAACAATTACGAACTTGCAAGATACTTTATAAAAACAATATCTTTAAAAAAAAGTGATTTTAGTATATAGTAGTTATCGGGCCTTGGGGAAAGAAATTAATGGAATTTCATAGTAAAATGGGCAAAATGTGTAGATATTTTGGGAAAATTTACAGATTAAAACTATACGTGAAACAAAAATGATATTATATTTTTTTATTTAGATTCTTAAGTGACAATTTGAAACATACTTACGTCCTTAAAAACGCGGCGTTGAGTCGTGCCACTCAACTGTATGTGGGTATTTTAAAATGTCTTAGCACTTGTTTCTCCCTCCTTTTTTGCTATATATGAGCAATAGGTAAACTCAAAAATATTATTGCAACTTAAATTTCGCTCATACTAAAAATACATGTAAAAAACACATACTATTTATTAATCATCTCAACGCATTATATACAAACTATTATCAAAATTCAAGCAAAATTATGAAGTTTTGTTTTACTCGAAAACTGGTACAAATTAATCACTTTGGCTAACTAAAGCATGCAAGGGTAATCCCCTCTACGCCTGCTATCAGAGAGGCCAGACTGCCAATTTACATCTAATTCTCTAACACCATATCGTAAAATATTATGGGAAGGCACCTATTACGCCGAATAAAGCACGGTTTTTTTTTGTTTTGATAAACATTTCAAAATGCAAAAGCGAAAAAGTTTCAATCAATATTTAAGATTATTTTTTAGTCAAGATTTATGATTGTTAATAGAAATAGTTTATACTAGTTCATATAATAAGATGTGTGGTTTTCAAGAATTTAAATGAAACTTTTCAACCGGGTTAATCGTGTGTTCATATTTAGTATTACATATTACGATAAATGCTAGCTCAGTCGAGCCGTGACCACGAGCTACTGCAAAATGTTCGAAACGTCAGATTTAGAGAAATGATTAATAAATAACGTTCAATAAACATGAGTTCTTTGAGAGTTTCATTGGAAAATATTATTTTTTTAGCTTTACGCTGCAAGGTAAACGGAGTTGCTGCAAGGTAAACAGAGAGAACCAGTGAACCTAATACTACAACACTCCGTTTCTATTGAGACACGTCCATTCCCCTCTTTCCACCGTACTCTGTAGGCATTGCGTGTGTAGTGGAACTCAAAGCCACGCTTACATCGTTACCAAAGCGAAAAAAGGAAAATGTTAAATATTTCCTCTTCTCGAATTGGAATCGAACTCACAACCGTTGCGTTTACAGTCACACGATTGTGCCTTTACTCTACGACGGCCTTAAGACTTAGTATCTTTAAGTTTTATTTAATACATTGGATATCCCAAGATCTTGTAGTATGAAATTATATTAAAAATAAAAACGTTCAATATTTCACCTTCTCTAATCTGAATCGAACTCACAAATGTTGCATTTACAGTCACACGCTTATGTCCTTGCACCACAACGGCTTTACAAACATTATACTTAAATTTTATTTAATAAACTAGACATCCAAAGATCTTAAAGTATGAAATTATATACAGACACAGCAATCACTGATGCCATAAATACAAATAGATCAAAGCGAACTTAAGTCGCAATACATACAGCACGGCTGTCATTTGCCAGAACTATTTGCGGTAAATTTAGCTTTCAATATTGATTCCAGCCTTCATTGGGCTACCGCTAAATCAATTCAAACATAACATAGTAGAAACCAGTACGCAAATTTCCTACAAATTGTCAGTTTGTAAATGCCATTGAGGAGCCAAATACGTGATTTCTAAGTCCCGGATGGGCCACGATTGTAAAGAATCATTTGGATATAGTCCACTTTGGTACTGTGTGGAGCTTTTCATGAGTTGGTGGATTCTCAGTTTGTGATATAATCAACACAAATGATTGTAAGAATACATAATTTCGTCTTTTTCAGTGTCAATGAGACTGTCACTAGTAAATACGATGTATTATTGTTGTTTTTTTCATCACAGATATGGCTACGTCTGTCTCTGGAGTGAGACCTCCAGGACTTCCAGGGAAGCGCTGGATGGATATCGTGATGCAGGAGATGAGAGCCATGGTCTAACCACCGAGGATGCTAAAGACCGTGCATAGTAGAATAGGTAAAACAGAAAGGAAGGTCCTGGCAAACACCGAGACCATTAATGTCAGGAGGAGGATTGGAATCAGTAATTATTAATTGATATTAATGATAGGACTGTATTTATCAAAAAAGTCAATACAAGACCAAATGTGTAATACAAAATTACTGATATAAATATCATTATTATTTTAAGCAAACTAGTGGATGATTGAAACTTCCTTTGCAAGACCAAACAACCTATGTTATGATAGGAATTTTTAAAATCGTTTCTTAGTTGTCTGTTCAATATCACGTAAGTTGCGTTGTTTCATAACTAATTCACGTCACAGCAAAATGTGTAAATTATATATATACATATATAATTATACATGTATATATATATATATATATATATATATATATATATATATATATATATATATATATATATATATATATATATATATATATATGTAATATAAAACATTTTCATTTAGTCTTTCCGTCCATTTAACAAATGTAGTACACTTTGTTCTCTTTGGAATTTCAGCATTTTTAAATTGAAAATTTCTTGGTAATTTCCACTCGGGTCTTGGACTGGCAGAGATGGATTTGTAGGACAGATATTGTGTTTTAAGTGTTAGTTGCTCGGTATTTTTAAATTGGCTATTTGAATTATTTATTATGCAGTATTTTTGTTTTGTATTAGAAACGGGAATAGATGAGACTTTTGTAACGACGATTTTGTATAAAATATATTTATGCGATAATATATATCGCATGTTGTAAGGAATATAAAACAAGTTATTAGGGTTTTTTTATCACACTAAATTCTTCTGATAACACTGTAGAAGGAACTTAGAGGTAAGACACTTTGTGGAACTTAGTGGTAAGACACTCAGTGTTAAGAATGTTGAATGGCGGAACTCGATCTCAAGCCTCAGTGAAAAATTGCTGCCAAAAATTTGTACATATAAAATTATATAAAGATATATATGAATGTACATTAATGTCTACCGTCCGTAAAGCAAGTCTATCATAACACAAACAAATGAGATAATTGCATGACGTACTCCTATAAGACCTTCCTCTTATAATTACAAATCATATTAGATCTTCATTAACTCACTATATAATATACACACTAAACTTTATGCGAAATAAATTAATTTTGCGACATTGTAACTTATAATAAACAAAATATTTTCATTTATATGGAAGCCACTCGTTGCGCAGGAGCATATGTGACTGTAAACGCGATAGGCTTTGGATTCGATTCCCGCTCGAAGTTGTTCCTGCATGAAATGTTTAATGTTTTCATTTCATCGCTCTGGTAACAAGACAAAGCGCGCAGTTAAGCTCCGCTTTTTAACATGCAATGTTTCTAGAATTGTCCTAATATAACCGGAGTCTCTTAACACTAGTTTCCCATATTTTGCTCTACCTACTCTGCTACGAGCGGGATACAGCATGAATGTAAAAAAATTATAATCCATGTGCTAGAATGCTGAAAAACATTAATGGAATAGAAAATGAAAATCTAATATCAAGTGACTCCATCCATTTCATATATTCTAAGGACTGCTTACTTAGAAGCTTATATAAAATATAAATATTTTAAAATAAACACAAGTATACATTAAGAAGTATCTGAACTGAAATATAATAAAGACTATATAACTAACATATATATGTGTATATAAAACATTAAATATCTAACCAAAACTAAATCTAGTAGCTATAACCGCCCCGACCGCTCAACAAAACGATGACACACACAACCGCCATGCAAATTGAGAACGACCGTTTCATTCATTCTGTTTCGACCGCAGCGAGATTGAAAATACTAGTTTTATACGTTTCTAATAAATATACAAATGTTTGACATTCGTATCGGTTGCGGTCACTGTTTTAATGGAACGTATAAAAATGTAACGTAGCGCTCAAAGGTTACCGGTTGAGAACACGGTGGTTGCAGGTTTGATTTGTGCTTGTATTTTTATAGATTTAAGGTCATCGAAATATAGGAACGCGGTGGTTGTGGGTTTGTCTCAACCCACTGACCACAACCACACGGGGGGAATGAATTGTTTTTATTTATCTGTTCCGGTAAACAAAGTTTGTTGGCGTTAAGTTCTGCCGTTCAATACGGTGTCTCGAATTAGAAAAAAAAGAAGAGATTCAAAACTTCGTTGTGTTTCTCTCTGGCCCATATGGGAATTTTGCCTTAGAGTTGGAATTTTTATTCTAAATATAATATAATATATAGGACAAATTTTCCTATGTCCTATACAAATGTATCAAAAACATAGAACTTTATAAAAAAAATTTCGTAATCATATATTAAAATCAAAGTCAATTATCATCAGAGTCAATTATCTCTGGCTTTCTTACACTTACTAATACTTACTGGGTTGGATTTTTTTTCAAAACTTACTTATAGAGCACCACTTGTACGGTGTACAGCTTATCTATTATAAAAGAATTGTCGAAATCGAGCTTCTCTGAAAATACAAAAAAATACGAATCGAAAGAGAAACTTCTATAACTTTTAATCACTCCAAAATATCAAATTAGAAACCATTGTTATTTTTTTCCATAGAATATACTAGAGAATATCAAACTGTAAATTCTTATATAACTTTTCCCATAGAATGTCCAACAGCGTATAACAGATTCAAGCAGCATGAAACACAGTAACCGCAGTATTATACGTGTAACTAAACGCCTATTAGAACGATTAGTCACGGTACGTCTCACTAATAAGCACTAATGGGTCCCAATCCAGTGCATTATCTAGTGACTGGTGATATGAATATAAAAATTATATAGGATGTAAAAAAGTAACTCAGTTTATTTTTTTACTCAGAAATTTTGAGTACAATTGCCACACGTATAGCTACAATTGTGAAATTTGGTAAGTGAGAACTTGCGGTACAAATGGAATGGTACAGATAAAAACTATAACACTAGGTTCCCAGGTTCCCTTTGCTTGTTCTGCTATGTGTGGGATACAGCGTGAGGCTAAAAAAAACCATTACAAACTCATAACTGAAGTTCATTTCATACAAAATGAGTGTAAACGCTCGCAAGCTTAAGTTTGTCAACTCTTACAAGTTTGCTTTCCGTTGAACTCTCGGACCGGCGTTTTTCTGTAAGATCTCATTTAATTTTAATTTCTTGGATTCTCTCCTCTGTTGTTATTGTATGTTTTTACTTCAAAATTGCAGGTTAACGAGAATTACCCTATAGGTTTTAATTAAGCAACGAATTTCATACAAAATGTAACGAAAACGATGCATAAATGTTCGTATATTTTGATTGAGAAACTTACATTTTACTGTCCCCTAAGAGACGCTACACCTGTATATTTATTATTAATTTCAGCTTGATATCTCAACACGGTCTTGAGATAAATAATTTTGACAGGCCGATAGACGGACAAAAAAAGTGTTCCTGTGAAGGTTCCGTTATTTTTCTTCTGAGTTACGAAGCTCCAAAAATAAGTATAATTAATATTTTGTTAGTGAATATTATAAAACTCATAAGTAGCGTTGCATAAACAAACAAATGAATTGTTTTCAGAAGTTGATTAATTATTTAAATCTGAGTATAATATTTCATTTTTTTCAAATGGGAATCAAACTCACACCAGTCGTGCTTTAAGTCACACTTTCGCCACAATTGATCTCTTATAAGTACATACATTTATATTTCAATTCAACTCAACGCCGCGCTTTGCCTCGTCTAAGCCAAAAGGATATGAAAACATTCAATATTTCATTACTCAAATGCGATCAAACTCACAATCTATAGTGCTTAGTTACAACGTTTAACATAATATTATATTATTTTTAATACAAAAACATTATTTTAATTAAAGATAATAAATAATAATTACAAATTCCAATCAATCGCCATTTTTATTAGTAGGCTGTTGTAGAACCATGGAACGAATTGGCCAATTACATTCCAACACAACGTGAGGTAGAAAATGGATTTTCCATCTCTTTCCTTTTAACAAGACTGTTTAAGGCTTAATTTAGAATTCATTGTATTCATACTGGGGGCTAAAATGTTGGTAAAATATTAACTTGTTAGTTATTTACGTACTTGTTAGCGCGATGAAGTTGAAAAATATGTTACATTTTAGACGCAAAACTGCGAGTGTGCCACGCTTTTAATATTATGTTGTTAGCTTATATGAGGATTGGTTAATTGGATTTGGTTTTGGTGTTTTTTTTTGGATACGTGTCGTAATTAAGTAAGGTTGGGTTTTTAATGTTTGTGTCACTTTCATATTTTTGTGTTTCTTTTTTTTCATAGCTTCACGCTGTATCACGCACAAAATAGGTCACGTTTCCAGTCCCTGTTCCACAACGGCCTGTACTGATGTGGCTGCAACGCGCAGTAGTGTGTTCGATGCCAACTCGGGGAAATAAACTATTACGGAATGCCTCGAAAAATTCGGCTATAAGTGGAAAGTCTCTGTTCCAACACCAGCTTCTCCCTCTGCCTATCCTGCTTCATGCGGGATACAGCGTGAAGCTAGATAATACTAAAACATAATAACCCCAATAAGGTGAAAATTTCTATTGGCATTTCACTCATTCCACACGGCCGGCTCATTGACTACAACTTATTGCACCGTGTCAGCGTGACTGAGCGTAATACGTCTGAATAGATTTTTTTTTTCGTTTCTACCAATTTTCGCAAAGCCATTACTTTGACCGATAGGAAAATTGTTTTCCGAATTTACTGATATTTTAAAATGTGAATCATGCAAATATGTTCATTGTTTTAATATTACTAGTTTAGTAATTCATTATTATTAACTTTGCAGGCAGAGGAAAGTTAGTGTTAAAACACTCCGTTGCCAATTTAATTTCCTCGAATGAGCGTCGAACTCTCCACATGTCGCGTGTAAGGTCACGCTTGTGCCCTTGCGCCACGATTTTTTTATACTTGTTTTAGTAGTGAATAAATTTAATATTTACTATATGATGCCATTTTGTTTCAAGGACACAATGTTCTATTATAAACATGGTGGTTAGGTGCTTAATTTGCTATCAGAGCAATTAATGGATTCCTTATTCCTCTTCTCTGTCTGATAAGACATTGCGCGGTGTTGAGTTACGCTACTTAATGCCGCATCCTGTATCAAGTTCAGGTAGAAAGCTGAAAATGGAGGGAGAATGGGAACTAACACGATTTTTTAACAAAATAACAATAATAAAAAAAATACACCTTTTCTTATTAATAAAACATATTCTCATATTATTATAAGAATATTTCAGATAACCTCATGTAACATCCATATATGAATCATTAAATATTCAAACAGTATAGTGGAAACAAATCATTCTGTGTACTTAGGTCGGTGTGCTGAAATAATAAATTAAAATTAACCCAAGTATTGGCAACAAGTAAGTTTTTATTATGTATCTATGTTATATTAAATTATATGGATTTTAATGTTATTTTTATGCCAGTCGTGGAACAGGGGCACAAGCGTGCGTTTAGAGGTACTCCCACCCGACAAAATGAAATATTTAATACTTTCATTTCAGTCATTCCACACATACTTCGCTATAGTATCGGTCCTGGCATGGACCGAGCAAAAGAGAGCGGAACTAAACCTCGGCAAAGCGCGACGTTTAGTTCCGCTCTCTTTTGCTCGGTCCATGCCAGGAGGCATTGTGCGTTGAAAGGAACTACAGGAAGTCTTAGAATTTAGAATTTTAATGAGAACGGACTGTCTTAACACAACTGTAGAATGCCCGACCTGGGGCAGTGTTTGCAGGTCGATAAGACCTGGGTACCTTCAAAAAGCGCGTCTATCTCCACCTCAAGGGCCGGCAACGCACCTGTAGCTCCTCTTGTGTTACACGGGGTCGTGGGCGGCGGTGATCACTTACTGATAGTAAGTGACCCGTACGCTCGTTTGCCTTTTTCATAAAAAGAAGTCCCAGATTCCCTCTGCCTACCCTGCTATGTGCGGGATATAGATAGTCTGATCTGTCTGTATATTAGGAAATACAAGAAGATAAACTAAATTAAGCATTATTTAATTTATCCAATCAGCAATTATTGATTTTAATCAACGTTGTTATAAAATTAAACATACTTGATCGTAATGAGAGTTGGAGTGAATTTAAATCCTTTTCTATAGATATATATAAATACACTAGTGCCCGTCCGTAACTTCATTTCTATGATATTTCCCACCAGTATTTAGCCGGTGGTTTTTTGTCCTTATAGCCTAATAAAAAAAATTAATAAATAATAATTCGTGGGGGACCAAAAGTGGGCAACGGAGTGTCTTAGCACTAGGTTCCCTCTGCTTACCCTGTTGTGTGCGGAATACAGCGTTTAGCTGATTTAATAATTCATTCCGTCGAGTGGGGATCGAACCCGCTACCGTCGCGTTATAGTCACACCCTTCTGCCCCTGGGCCAAAATACAAATCTGTTGATAATCTATAGTAGGTCAATAATATGTTCGAAGCTAGTACAAAGGGCTTTGAAGAGCCTAGAGAGCAATCATCCGACAATTTAGCACGATTCAGCAATTAGATGGTATTCAACATGAATTATTCAAACTTTGATATACTGATAATAGTTATCTTGTTAAAGAAGAAGGCCACTCGTGGCGCAGGGGTATAGACGTGTGACTGGAAACGCGACAGGATTTGGGTACGATTCCCACATGGGGAAATTAAATATTTAATATTTTCGTTTCTTCGCTCTGGTGGTGAGGTAACACGCGATGTTGATTGCCGCCTCACAACACGCAATGACATCAGAATTCAGCGGAAAGTGAGGAGCTGAGTGTCTTGACACTACGCTCTCCCTTCCTATACTGCTACATGCTACGTGCGGGATTTATCTATATATGTAAAAGGGCATGTACCTGACTGACTGAGGTAAGACGTGCGGCACAGCCGTAACCGCTGATGGTAGCAACGTGAAATTTGGACAGATGTTTATTTTTGTAATCTGGACATCGCCTAAAAAGGGATTTTGAAAAATTTTAACTCTAAAGGGATGAAATAGGGGTTGAAAGTTTGTATGAAAAATAAATTAATTCGGCAGTGATTTTTATAAAATTTGCGATTCAGTCTTAAAAATATTTAATTGAACACGTGTTTTATGGTTTTTTAGAATTCACCCCCCACGTGTTCAAATAACGGATTGAAAGTTTATATGGAAAAATCTTTAAATCGCCACCGATTTTTTTTTTAAAAATTAATTCAGACTATTAACAATATTTTATTGAACAGGTGTTTCGTGTCTTTTTTAGAATTCACCCCTAAGGGTGCAAATAAGCGGGCGAAGCCGCGCGCGCCCACTAGTACAATATAAAAATCAATGCTTAAAATCAATCACCAAAAAAAAGATCTCCCACTCCACTCCAATGCACATATTAAAACACAAGACAACCGTAAATTGCAACCACAAAATAATATGTAAAACAATAATATTTTAATATAAAATTATAAAAAATCAACATTTCATACAGAATTCAATAACGTTGGCTATAACGGGAGGAATAATCTTCGTATGGAAATAAATTCGTCGTATGAATAGCACGTCAATCCAATTACCAGCTTTTCGGATGTCGGTGTATTTACAAATAAATGAGTAGAGGCAGGTACCTGCTAGGTAGCTTCGGGGGAATTTCGTGGGTGAATTTGAGGTCAAATTTTGTGAATTTTTATATGTAGGTTTTTTGGTGAGTTTTGAAATTTAAAATATGATCTATATATGGAATGTTATTAATGTATTGTAAATTTGTTATTTGTTAAGTGATATTGTTGAACTGATAGATAAAATTGGTTTATTTGCTTTAACTCAACAATCTTTTAATTGATTGAATCTTAGATAGGAAACTAAGTAAGCTTAATTGTTGATTTCTTTTTTTTAGTTTCACGCTTTATCCCGCATAGGCTAAATTCCTTTTAGCGTCGTGTCATTCTGAGTGTTAGCTTTCCGCTATATTCGAGCCATCGCGTACTGGGTGGCGGAACGTAGCGCCACGCTATATCTTACCTAGGTAGAGAAATGTAAATAATCCATTCCTTCAAGTGGCGATGAATCTATAGATTTAGACATTAAAACGCTTCTGACTATAGTCAGAAGCGTTTTAATGTCGCTACTATCGCCTTAATATTGTTTGTTTGAAATTCTTACATTTGTATACATTTTGTGAAACTTACAGTGTAAGCTAGGAGAGCTAAAACACGTATAAAACATCTTTACTACAACCTCAAAGCCCCACGTATATTTCTCTGACACTAGAAAACATACAATAGAATCCTTTTAGAAGTCAGTAAAAGTAAAATTAAACTAACTGTACCATACCATCCAAAATACTTAATACAAAACAATGTAAGAACCAAAAAATAAATTATTCAAAAGAATTATCAAAAAAATTTTTTTTGATTGTCCAAGTTACAGCGTATTAAAAATTCCGACTGTATCTACATCCAAATGGGGGCACATTAAATTCGAAGTTGAAATGGAAAATAAAAATGTAGTATTTTAAGAATTTACGACGTTCGCCCCGGCACGATTGGGACGCACTTAATTGAAAAACTTTCTCCCAAAATCCCGGGGACCAAGTTTCTGGAGTACGGCGCGCTCGTATTCTGCGAAACATGGATTGTTTTTATTTATGTGGAACTCACGCATGATTATCCTATTATGATGATAATATCGGCTTCACGCTGTATCCCGCACACAACAGGTTGGGTAGATAATTAGTGCTAAGACACTCCGTTTCACAGATTTCGCGGAAATCTGGAGACATAGCGTGTTAAGTGGCGGATTTAAATAAATATTTCATTTGCTCGAGTGGTAATTGAACCCAAAACCATAATAATTGTGATTATTTTGTTATTTATTAATAACTTTTTCTATCCGGTTAATTATAAAGTTTTGTTCTAAAAGTGATCACATGTTAATAATGTGAAAAAGCGTGTAAGTTACTTAAATTTGTCAATTTGCTATATGTCGCTATATGTTAGCAGGGTAGGCAGAGGAAACCTTTTATTAAAAAGTTAACGCGAAATTAGTTTTTTTTTACCAGAACGGAGAAATAAAAATAACTAATTGGCGCGGGTGGGAATAGAAGCCACAACATTTATAGTTCAGCCCAAGTTAAAACCAAAAGTATTCATATTGGATTAACTCTAGATCTAATTAGATCTCATCTTATTTATAGCAATCTAGTTTTTTTATACTATCCTCCAGAAATTTCTTCAATGCAAGTATCACTTCTACTATTTCTCGCTGTGTTTTTAGCTTCTCGCTCTATCCCGCACATCTAGTGTTAAGAAACTTTCATTCCCCACTTTCCACTGAATTCTGGAGGCATCATAAATTGAGTGGCGGAACTCAACGCCGCGATTTGCCTATTAACCGAACAAATTGATACATTAAACTTTTAATTCCGAAATTGGATTTAAAGCCACAACCCTCGCGTTTACTCTCGTACCCTTGCGCCACGACGATCTCAAATTTTATTAATAAAACAGAAATATTTAACTTTCGGATAGTATAGGTTTCGCTACAAAGTTACGTAGGTACATACCGGCTATGAAAATTTAATAAATGTTAGCAACAAGTGAAAATCGAATAACCCGAACGCCATATTACGCAAGAATGGCGACGAATTCGCAAAATAATTTTTGATTCCTGATTCAGCTTAACATATAAAACATTAATACTAAATTCAAAGTGAAAGTTTCGTTTTTGTATAAAATGTTCAGTTTTCATTTGATTTTTATAAATACATGCTATATTTTTTTTATTTACTATACTACACCATAACTATTTATGATATTAAATCGAGAGCTGATTTAAGAAGAAAAAACCTACTTACTAGTAGTCCCTAGTGAAAGAAATAAACCTAAATTAGCTTTAGCTAGCATTTTTTCTCGCAAATAGAATACACAGACGAAACATGGTTTTACTTTCCGCTCAGCTTTTGGAACATTGTGTGTTAAGTGGCGGAACTCAACTCCGCGATTTGCCTCATCTCAACCTGCGCCAGGGCAGCCTCAAGTAGTGATAAAAAAATGAAATTGTATTAAAGCTTCACGCTGTGTATACCACACATTGCAGGGTAGGCAAAGGGAACCTAGGTTTAAGACACTGAGTTCCCGACAAGTTCAATAGGAATTTGCTGCGTTTGCCTCGCCACCAGAGCGATGAAATAAAAATACGAGTATAACTGTAAATAAATATTTCATCTCCTAGAGTGGGGATCGAACCCACAACCAGTCGATTTAACAGTCCCCCCTAATAGAGGGGTCTATTACGACTCGTCTTAAAAATAAAAAATAAAATCATAAATCAAAATAAATCAGCTTCACACTGTATTGTGCGGGCATACAGCAGGTACGCAGAGGGAACCTAGTGTTAAGACACTCCGTTCCCCACTATAAAAATGCTTATTTTATACTAATATTTTATTAAATTTTAGTAATATTAATGTATATTTAATAAATTTAATTTAATAATACATATTTATAAATAAATCTAGTTCTCGACAAAAATATTTTAATAATATATACATACATTATACATATAAGTGCCGTAAAGTTATTCCACTCTCAAAAGTAAATTAGATGGTTTATTGAATTTTTTATTACACCTACATATACATCGGGAATCCCATATAAAATAAGATGGCACTCGTGATACTTCAATTTACCTATATTAAATTTTGTTATTGCTTTTTAAATATTATATAGCTGCTTCACGTTTAACGATATACGTTTATACATAATTTGTTTTGTTACTGAGCCTTGGATAGACAACGCAGAGCAGGTAGCAGCAGGTTCTACAGCGTAGAACGTCGAAAGTCTATGCTGACTTTCGACGTTCTACGCCGTGGAGCGTCATTGAAGAGTAAGGGGATGCACTAAAAGAAGATTACAAGAAAAACTGTTTGCCATTTTTCGTCGAATTCTTTAAGCATTGCGTCTTGAGTAAGGGAACCTAACGCCGCGCTTTGCCTCGACCAGAGGGAGGAAATGACAATATTAAATATTTCAAATCCCTGAGTGAAAATCTAACCCACAATCGTTACATTTATAACCGCATCTGCGCGAAGACGGCCTAGAATAGAGGACATTTCGAAATTAATACGGGAACTGAAAAAATGAGACTTTAAGCTTAGTTAGTCACGCAAATAAAAGTTGCGGACGATAACTAGTACAATATAAAACATGAATAATAAGGAGCACATAGAAAGAAATCTCTAATTATCTTAATCAAAAAAAGAAAAAAAAAACATGTCAGTCGTGGCGTAGAGGCACAAGTGCGTGACTGCTAACGCGACAGATTGTGGATTCGATTCCTACTCGAGAAAATTAAATATATAATATTTCCTTTTTTCAAATCTGGTGTCGAGGCAAAGCGCGGCGTTGAGTATCACCATTCAACACGCAATACCTCCAGAATTCATATATAAGTCTTATTATAGAGTTTCCTTTAACTACCCTGCTGTGTGCGGGATACAGCGTGAAACTAAAAAAAAAGAGAAATACTCTACTAAAATTAGTATATTAATCAACTTACTGCAATTATACGTGGTTAGCTCCACGGTCAAAAATCTTAATTAACATACATAATATACTGTGAGTGCTTGCACAGTGGAGGTCGAGCGGATAGGTTGCATTTATCAACTTAAAGTATAGAGTTGTAAAGAGTAAATTTTTAATGACGCCTCTGTAGTTTTGTTGAAATATTCTTAATGTACACCAAAAAATATGTAAATTCGAGGCCGTCGTTGCGCAGTGGGACAGCGTCTGAACGTAATTGTAAGTTCAATTCCCTTGGAGGATTGTGCAATTTAGCAATTTTTGGAAAATTCAAAATATTGCGTGTTAAACTAAAATAGACACAATACACAATTAATAGAGTTTTTCAATAAAGAGAATATCTATTTAAAAATTTATATAATTATTTTAATATAATATACTACCCCTCGCCCTTTTTTCGCCCTTCTGTAAAATTTTCGAAATTTCTGTCTTAGTCCTACCCTGCAATCTTTAACCACATGGTTAACTTCTTTAGTCGTTCGTCTTTACAATTTTAACTTTCTAAATCCAATAGTTTCGTTATCTGTTAGGCACACAATAAGAGAATAATCTTATTTATACTATGTATTTATTTACATGGATAAGAATATGAAAAAAAAAAATAATTTCACGCTGTATCCCGCACGCAGCAGGGTAAGAAGGGAATCTAGAGTTAAGACATATTAAATATGGCATATTAAATCATCATTAAGATGAACAAAAAAAGAAAATATAGAAATTTCAGATTAAATTTGTTCACTGTATTTAATCTCGTGCCTTTTGGATGCCGTCCAAACGTTCGAGCAAATTAAACTAATATAATACATTTATGTAGTTCCAAATTCTTAAAAAAGACTTAACAAAGTATATTTTTAAATTTATTTTATATACATCTTATATTATATCTTATCTAGATATAGCTTGATAAAAAAAATCTATGGAAATAAATAATTTTTTAACACACATGTCCAAAAGTAATAGAAGCAATAATTTTAAGATCCTCCAACGTCTGACTGAATTGTGGTTCCAATTTTATTTAATTCTGCCGTTCTTCTAGCAAGACAAAGTGCAGCGTTGAGTTCCGCCACTAAACTCACCACACAATGCCAGGAAAATTGAATCCGATCCGTTCTTGCGGAACGGTGTGTCTTTAAACTTAGTCGCCTCTACGTAGAGTACGTATACGCTATGGAAATAAAATAAACCTTGAATTCTAAACTAAAATTAATAAAAAATACAATATAAATAAAAAAAAATTATAGTTATTTATCATCACAAAACACAAATATTATTTAATACAACAATTATGGAAAACCATCTTCGTTTGACCGTCAAACCTACATTTTTATTCGCGTCCTACCCCCGAGCAGGTATACCTGTGTTTGCTTTGTAAGCTTTGTTTTTCATTTTGTCGACGAAAGCACAGTACAAAAATACATTTCAAACGCAATGGGAAAATATCCCGTTTGCTCTTCCGCGTTTTTGTTGCGGAGATTACGGTTCTTAACCTATTTTTTTTTTGGAGTGACAAAAATGGTTTAATTTTAAAAATATGTACAATGTTAAGTTAAAGTGGAATTTAATATGTTAATTGTATATTGTTTTTTTTTTCAATTTTAGAATCAATATAAAGGTGAAATAAATAAGTGAATATTCTTATGTTCAAATTGGAGAAGAAATTTATTTTAAGTACTGTAAAAGACTGTAATGTAATATAACCATAGATCAAAGAATATAAGAAAATAATATTACAAATATTCGATTTTAATAAGCATATCAGTATATATATATTTGTAATGTGTCTCCCGAGGGTAACAGATTATATCTCAATAGAAAGAAATAATTTAAATTATTTAAAATGTAAATTATTTTAATTTTTTAAAATGATTTCCTGTAAATTTTTGCTTACAGAGCACGTCAAGCAAAGGATCACATTGAGGTTTATCACTCTTTAAAATCAACGAAAATTAGAAAACATAGTTCCTTAGCACTGTATTCTCTCTGTCTTACATGAAATTAAAAATAAACGATAATAATACGTATTAACCAAAAATTTGATCACACAAAAAATAAATTCTTCAATAAAATCATTCGAAAATCGGGCGACAGCACGTAGCCGAGAGCTGTGTAAATAGCGCTTTAATGGAATTTTTCGTTCGAAACGACTATCCGTCATGTACATACATACTTGTACATATACATATGGATGTATAAATATATGTACTCGTATATATCCAGCAGTGATTCTGAAACTTTTACATTAAACTTTTATTAAATTTTAATTTTATTGTTCGCCAATGCAAAATAATGAGACTAAATTTGTTTTCTTACTTATATAGTACAATACAATAGTTTATAATAATATTTTTGGTTGTACCATAAAAGCATTTTTTTATTAAATTTTACATTATTACAAGAATAATATTATAATTTCTAACATTTTATATAAGATTTTTTTTCTCATATTGAATCATTCCATGCTGGTTCCCTCCCTCATGCAGGAGGTTAGGTAAAGGAAGCATATTGTTAAGACGCTAACAATATGCTTCCTTCCCCACTTTCCGCCTAATCTAATATCTAAATCTGGCTTTGTATGTTGAGTAGTGGAACTCAATGACGCACTTTATCTTACTCCATAAACTAAATTTCGTCGATTTTTAGACTATTTATTGAAAAATTATTTATTGAAAATAGTACTAACATTTTAAATGTAAAAAATGTGAAAATTTATGAAGATGGATGTTTGTTCCACTTTCACGCAACAGATTTAGGTTACAGTACTATAGCTTATACATCAGAATAACGAATAGGCTATAATATATGTAAAGGTTTTATTATAATTTATCTCTAATATATGACAATTACTTAAAGTGGGTGAAGTTGCGCCAGGCCACTAGTTTTTTATACGTAGAACTTAAAATAATAAGAAGCTAACTAATAAGCATCGTATACTTAACTACCGCATTGCCATAATGTCTTAAAGCTTAATCCAATTTCACTATCTTGTAATTTAAAAAATAAATCAGCTTCATGCTGTATGCCGCACACAGTAGGGTAGGCAGACGGAACCTAATGTTAAAACACTCCGTTCCACACATTCTGTAGAATTCTGGAAGCATTGCGTGTTGAGTGGCAATCTTATAATTAATTTCAAGAAATAACTTCTTATGAAACACACAACGCACAAGTGTCAAAGCAATATTTGAGAACCACTGGCCTATAGTAACGCCCCTTTGAATTGCTATTTGTGAATTGAGAATTGGTATTTCGATTGGTTTGTGGCGGTCTGGTCGTTTGACAACTGCTGCGTTAACGTATGTAACGCTGTTACAATTTATAGCCAACTGTCATATTTGTGAAAGCAATGCTAAATCTTGTTAATTTACTATCGTATAAATAAATATGAGATCATTGTGGTGCAGTGAGTGAGTTGATATTCACTCGAGGAAATTATTATATTTTAATTAGAATTAATTACCCGCTAGACAATGCGTAGCGTTTAGTTCC
The DNA here is from genome assembly GCA_917862395.2 of Heliconius sara. Classification (NCBI taxonomy): domain Eukaryota; kingdom Metazoa; phylum Arthropoda; class Insecta; order Lepidoptera; family Nymphalidae; genus Heliconius; species Heliconius sara. Next base: position 2,032,929 of record OU860783.2, on the reverse strand, counting down.
GCCACTGAATATGCAAGGTTTAAAAAATTAAACAGAAAATTTTAATTTATAATTTTGTATAATTATTATAATAAAATATTGAAACAATATATAATAAATAAATATATGGTATGATAGGCAGAAGAAATCTAGTGTGAAGACACTCTGTCTCCCAATTTCATCTTAAGTTGAGTGGTAAAAATGTACACGCTTTGTCTTGTTACGAAGTTAAGGTAATTAAAGCTATTCATCCCGCGGAGTGGGAATAGATCCCACACGGTTTACAACAAGGTTACAGTCAAACACTGTGCCACTGTGCCACAACGGCGTCAACTGAATATTTAAGTAAAAAATATATAAGTCTACATATACTCGACGTACATTGAAAAACCTCTTTTTCAAAGTTAAAAAGGTAAACTAGTTAACGGTAACATAATAAAAAACTTTTTTAACATTCACTCGACTCGTCGCCAACCCTTTTTATTTAAGATTCAATTTACGTAGTCTTGATGCAACGCTAAAAATAGAAGTGGAAATTCGTATACGAAATATGATATAGAATTGAATAGAAAAAAATGGGAATTGCTGTTAAAATAATAATTTAGATATTAAAAGAAGCGATTAGTCATTATGTTTAATTATATTTAAAAGCTATATATTCCCTGCCTTTTGTAAGCATTTGGATGTGTAATAATATATGAGATTGTCTTGAAAACGATTAACAGATGGTCTTTACACTTTAATTCTAGTCAAATTTAAGGAGCAGCACGGCAGATATACTATGTATATGGTACTAGTATGGTACTATGTGATATGGTATTATAAACATTTTAAACATAGCAGGGCTTTTGATTATTTCCAAAAAGCGCGGGTTCAAATTCCGCTACGTTTTTTATACGTTTTTTAAATACAATAAGAAATTTTAATTTGCGTTGACGTTTAAACGCCGCCGCCTATGCGTCGCGACGTTAAGAAAAACCATATGGTTTTCCGTATTTTCAGACAAAGATGTCACGGGAAATCCAATTAATTATAATATATATATTTTTTGTGACATTCGATTACAGATAAATGCTATTAAATAATACAAAATCTAAAAGTTCAATATCTACAAATATCCAATGTAATAATTAAACCAACTTATTCCATTATCCGTACACTTGTAGACACTAAAGTTCAACATCAGTCAACGTCGGAGTGAACTATTCACAATCACAAAACTGTGAAACTCGATTAAAACTAATGTCGTTTGTAAAAGACGGGCACATTTCTAATAAACCGAGCGTTACACAATAGTCGAGTCATTGTTACATTTGCTTAAAAAAATCTCAGCGATCTGTCAGCCCGCTTGATGATGAAATGAGTACAAGATTTCTAGGAGGCCGAAGCGACACAGGGGCAGAAGCGTGTCAGCGTCAGTACACGCGACGGTGGTGGGCTCGATTCCCACTCGGGAAAATTTAATATTTCATATTTTAATTTGCTAACTCTGGTTACGCAAGGCAAGGTGCGGCGCTGAATTCCACCATAGAACATGCAATGCCTCGAGAATTCAGCGGAAATTGGGGAACGGAAGTATCTTGATTTTAACGGAGTGTCTTGACACTAGGCTCCTGACGCTCCCGGCTTTCGACGCTCAATATGCAATACTATATTTGCTGAAAAGTGAAAAATGGAGTGATCTTTATTCTTGATATTACGTACTCTTCTTGCGTACTTAGTGAGAAATATACCGGAAAACGAATATTTTTTTAACTGAAAATTGAAACTGAAAAAAGAAACTAAATTTTAACTCTTTTAACGGCCATAATTATGGCATTGATTGCAGCTTAATTTGTTCAAATAAGCAATGCTTCCATCAACGAAATATTGCTTAGTCTCCCAATAACCCAGTACAAATCTAAGTATTGAGATAGATCCAGCTCGATCTTCTTAGTAAAACCACAATCGCACTCCCAAAGGCCTATGTAAGCTGTATGATATCACCCGGATGCGGTACACCGTAAAATCCGACTGTCAGTTTAGTGCTGTTTCTACTAATAGTTTGGGAATGTTAAATTTAGTATTGAAGTAATGGATTGAGTATTTGCTCAAGTGTATTTTAGAGTGGTCGGTTGGTGCTGGAATTTGTTGATTATTGAAGAAATACTTAGATTTTTTAAGGTTCCGTGTCTTAGAGGGCAAAAATGGATCCTTATAGGATCGCTTTGCTGTCCGTCTGACAAGACTTATTTCGAGATCTTGTTGAGGTATCAAGCTGAAACTAATATCAATATTCAGGTCAATGGTCCCTTGAAGCACAGACAAAATCAAACATTTAAATGTTGATGAGCAGCAAAGCGTCTGACTGCAAACGCAACGGTTATAAGGCCGATTTTCACTAGAACAAAATATTTTAATTCATTCTGGTAAAAGACAACAGAAACAGAGAATTTCATTACACAACACACAATTCCTAAAAATTAGGCGGTGCACTGGGAACAGAGTGTATAAACACTAAATTCTTTATACCCACTCCATTCTAAGGGATACAGTATGAAGCATAAAAACAACAACTTACTACTTTAGACTTTCATTAAAAAACGCTATAAGGTATTACAGTTCGAAATCCAGCCAAAATATAATAAAAAGAATGAATCTGATGTTTTTTGCAAGCGGGGAGAGGTAAACATTGACGTACGTATTCGTAATTTGTGTTTCATTTCGCTTTGGTGTTCTTTAATTAAAAGCAGGAGAGGGTTCATTAGACACATATTTTCCGTTGGTTTCTTTTGAGATAATAGGGATTTATGTATGTAACGTCGTATAGGGTGTATGATCAAACATTTTATACACAATTTCAAAAGATATGGTATTTGAGTATAGAATAAATGTCGATATAGAAATTATTGTGTATAGGAGTACATTAAAATAATATTAAATAAGTATAATCACAAAAAACCAAAGGAAAAAAGAGCATAACAGGCCACGGATCAATGTTCGTGGTGTGTTTTATTTAATAATCAATATAGACCAGTCAAGCTGCAGGTTCACAAGAGTTACAGGGCAAGGTAAACGCGATAAGTTGGGGATCCAACTTTTACTCATGGAAATAAAATTTTATTCTGGTATAAGAAATCACATAGCAGGGTAGGCAGAATTAACCTGGAAACCTAGTGTTAAGACACTCTGTTCCCATTAAGACTCTACCGTTCCCCACATTTCGTCGAATTCTGAAATCATTGCGAGTTGATTTGCGGATGGCGGTTTGTTTAATTTTCTCCAGTGGGTTAAAGCCCACAACCGACGAGTTTGCAGTTACACGCTTATTTCACTACGCTACGATAGTCTCGTCTATATCATTTATAATTAATATAAAAGTAATCACCGAAACACAAGTAAGAAAAAGCGAATATTTTTTAAGAAAAGAATTAACATTTTAAAATATCTTAAACTATCTAAAACCCCTTACATTAAAACAAGTAAAATATATCAACAAAGTAAACAACAAGTTAATTTATAAAAATTTTAAAATAGAAAGTATAAATCTTCAAAAGTATTCAATTAATTCAGATAAGCTTTGTAGTCAAAAGAATATTTTAAGAGGAAACGTTACAAAGAAAATTGCGTCAACGGCTAATGAAAACAATTTTATGCAAAACTGAGTAAACCGATACTCTGTTAATAGAGTATTAGATACCTCTAAGAAAAATCCAGGGCTCATAAATTTTCTTAGAACATAAATGCTGGCTGGGACGAGAAAATTTGTTTAGACAAAATAATGAAAGTGATTATTTTTGTATTAAAATATGAAATTGGTTGTTTTTGTATTAAAATATGCAAAATGTATTGTTTAAATAAACTGAAGACATAACTAGAAAATAGAAATATTTATTTAAAAAATAAATTTCATAAGGACTTTCATTGGGTTTGTGGATACAAATTATATTGAACGAATGAAATAACTAACAAATGGAAACAACCTTTTTCATAGAGACTTTCATTGGGTTTGTGGATACATATTATCTACTTATCGCGTGTAATTAACTCCTTTCCATTAAACAAAACGTCTAACTAGATTTTTCTTTCTAATAAATAAACGAGAGAATGGAGAGTTTTCTCCACTCACACTGTTATACAGAAAAAAAAATAAACAACAAATCGAACAAAATAATAGGAAACAGATTAAATCACGTGTTTTTTAACTACATTAATTAATTAACTATCTTATTTTTTCGAGAAAGAACAACCACTTTCATATTTTAATAAAAAAATTAAAAATAATCATAAATATGAATATATAAATTGAGGCACGTGGCGCAATGGCACAATAAGAAACTGTCAACGTGACGTTAATTGGTGCGATTCCCATCCGGAAGCTCAAATTATTTTCATTTTCTCGTTCTAATATCAAGATAAATCGAGACGTACATCCGGTACTCATCATAATGTCTTGAAAACTAGGCAAGAATTGAGGAACCGAGTGGCTCAACTTTATGTTCCCTCTGTCGTGCGTGATACTACAAGTATAAAATTTACATATAAATTTAAATTGGTGTTCCACCAGGAAGCTCCTTAAGCCCGTAAAAAGTTGCTAGAACCAAATTTTGAGCTTTAACTACCCATTCGTCTAAACCACCACGTCTTCGTTCAACAATTAGCGACGACACTCGCATTGCCATTCCAGATAGTTATTTGCTTGCACAATCAAAAGTAATTATTACCTATGAAGCGATTTGTCTTATATTGTTAAAAGTTTTACTTTTAAGGTATTAAAAAATATATTGTATATCAAAAAGGTATATTGTGTTATTTTTCTATTCAATGAAGCCATCTCCGTCTGGTCGTGGCACAAATATAAAACTGTAAATACGACGGATGTGGATTCGATTCTCACTCGGAGAGTGAAATTTTTTTATGGAAATGGTTGTCTTAACATTAGGTTCCCTCTGTCTACCTCACTGTGTGCAGGATACTATGTGAAGCTGATTTAATTTTAAATAAAACTGAAATTTACTTTTAAGTTTCACGTTGTATCCCTCACATTGCAAGATAGGCAGAGCGAACTAGGGAACCTAGTGTTAAGACATTTCGTTCCCAATACAGTACCATCACATTCTGGCGAATTCCAGTGGGATTGTATACTGAATGGTGGACCTCAACACCGCAACAGTACAGTTGTATGGATAATCCTGTACAAAAAAAATAAATAAACTTTTGTTTAATCTTATTTAAATAAGTCGGAGGCGAATGTGTCAAGATCGCGGGTGACAAACAACTTGGGTAAAGACACCGTTAATTCTTCCGTAAACAGGGGACTGACAAATCGGTGCTGTTTCATTTTGAACCATTTGTTTTGCGAGATATTTTTTTATAGAACCCTTTTTTTGATATTGGCTTGGTTTTATGAAAATTCTATTTTAGCCTAGAAATGTCTTTAAATGTTTAGTGTAAAACAGTTTTTTTAGTACAATATATAAAACTCTATCGTAACCATACAATGCACTGACGAAATTAATAGTCTTTCAAGATAGATATAATATTTATTAAGATTTTCTATTTCACGTCTTAAAGTTAACTAAAACCAAACTCAAAAAATACAACTCTATACTTAGATAATAAATATCAATGTGCAGGAACTCTATATTTGGAGATTTGATTACAGTCAGTGGAATATTTATATATAAAAATGTATGTAATTATATAGATATCTCTGATTGATTTTCGTTAAACCCTATACGCAAAATTGGCCAGTCATGGCGTCGGAGCACAAGGGTGCTACTGCAAATGCGATAGGTTGTGGGTTCATTTCCTCGAGTAGAAATCTTTTCTACTCGAGGAAATGAAGTATTTAAAATTTTTATTGCCTTGCTCTTCTCTTCAAGCGCGACGCTGATCTCCGCCACTCAACGCGCAATGCCTCCAGAATTCAGCGGAAAGTAGACACCGAAAGTGTTTTATTGGAAACGGAGTGTCTTAACACTAAGTTCTCAAGTATTTTCTGTCGTCTGCTGTATGTAATATACAACATCGAGCTGAAAAAAAGTGAATAATGGAGAGCCTCAACACTAAGCTAGGCTGAGCCTTCGCGAAAACGCGAGAAATGTCTAAAGATAAAAAAGTACATAGAAAAACACATATGTTTACATCTAAAGCTTTTTTCCGCTTCAGCATATCAAAAAAGGCAGAGTAATTCCGACTTTATTGCTAGAACAATAGGATGTATTTTACAATGGCGTCAGTTAACTGTTTACGGTTACGTAAGAACATTCATCACACGGTCTCAGGGAAAACCTACCGTAATCTACATGTCGAGGAAATAAGTTACTTTAAAGGTGTTCCGTAAGAACTGAATGTATGGATTTTTCGGTAAATAAACATTGAAGATTGTAATTTGAATTCAATTCTACAGAATTTTTGGAAAATGTATAGTAATTACCTAAATTTTTATTTTAAATCATTTTTTTATTTCAAAATATAAGAGTAACTATTTCGTAATTTTCTAGGTAATAAAAATATTTTTAATAATAGGTTCTATTTACAAAATAAAATATTTATATTTTACATTAAGAGGGACTATACTATCAAAGATTTAAACATACAACCATAGCGATAAATCAAAAACGTCTATCTATATAAGAACTACTTATATAAGAAATTACATATTTTTAGCTTCTACTTTATAATGCACATAACAAGATATGCAGAATGTCCGTTTCTCATTAAGACATTTCCCTTCCCCAATTTACACGGAATTTTTGGGAAATTGCGTGTCGTATAGCGGAGTTTAATATCGAGCTTTGCCTTGTTACAGGTAGTTTCCCTCTGCCTTACCTGATATGCGCGGGATACAGCGTGAAATTGATTTCTTTATTGCTTATCATATTCAGAAACGCTATAGCACAACAGTCTATTGTCTCACTGTGACGGTTACGGGTTTGATTCCCACTAGGGAAAAATTCAATTATCCTAGTTCCGGCGGAAACAAAGTACGGCGTTGAGTTTCGTCAAACATAACGTAATATTTGGAAATTGAGAGGAAAGTCGGAAACTTTATGATTGAATACTTTCTTGAAACTTACTTGTTTCTCTTAAAACTATATAAATAAATAACTAAATATAGTATAAATAAAACAAGTTTTAATCATGATTGAATTTAATATTCCATTACTGGCGAAATAGTTGACGGCACTGAAATGTAGCGGGAGAGATAATTTATAGCTCGGTCGTGTTACGACTAGAAATAGCAGTAGGATGTACTGAATGATGATATGATTTACTTATTAATATTATATAGAGTTAACCTTCAGATATTGAATATAGGTTATATTGCTTCACGCTGTATCCCGCCGACATCGTGGTAGGCAGTAAACGTGGTGTTAAGACACTCCGTTTCCTATTTTTCACTGAATTCTGGAGGCTTCGGAACTCAGCGCCGCGCTTTGCTTTGACATTAGAGCGAAGAAATGAAAATATATACATATTTTTTATAGTTTCACGCTGTATCCCGAATGCACACACAGCATGGTAGACTGGGAACTCGGTATTAAGACACTCTGTTTCATATATTCCGTCGAATTCTAGAGGCATTGCGTGTTGAGTGGCGGAACTCAACGCTGCGCTTTACTTTGACATCGGAGCGAAGAAATAAAAATAAATGTGAATAAATGAAAAAAAAATGGACAATGTTAGATATTATTTATAAGACAGTACTTTTTATATCTTTTAAGTATTCCTTACCTTTAGTAGCAAAAATTAATTACTTCTTGTAGAAATCGAAGCCGCACTATAATAATTAAACCTTACCACCACACAATCACGACGGCCTTAAGTCACTTGTAAATTTAATATAAAATTTAATTAACTTCTAAAATTTACCATCCAACAGTCATGTGCCTATAAGACATTTAGCAAAAGCACGTCCGTCCGTCCGTCCCGATTGTCATACCCTCGTAGTCCGTTAGACGTATGTACGTAAATTTAATTTTGTATGGGCATGTTTCGGACAGTTGACAGCTTAGTGAAAATTTATTATGTTTTCCACTACTATTTTCTACTACATTATATCGTTTTTAGTTTATTATCCGGCTGGAGCCTTAATTAGAACTAGAGGTCAGCTAGGTTTAATCAAAATTAAAAAAATATCATCATATATAGATATTATTACATTATCAAATTCAATAAATTCATATCTACGTAGATATAAATTTAACAAATTTATATCTATGTAGATATGAATTTGTTGAATTTGGTAGAGTATTAGTACATAATATGTACTTATGTATATCTAATATTAAGTCACTGATAGACAACGCACTGATAAAATTGCATAACATAATGTTAAAAATTTGCTTGAAGGTAGGGAGTGTAGAGGAGCTCCGAGAGAGTATTTCTAGCAAACAGCAGGATTTCCAGAATTTTCAGCATTCACGCAACCAACATTACATCTGGTAAAAGGCAATGGATATAAAAAAATGTATATAAGAAAAGTATGTCGAATATAAAAAAATCGGTTACAATTAAAAACTTTTTCGTTAGAGTAAAAACTTAAAATACAAGATGTAACATATGAAATCAGAAGACTTAAATGGAATTAGTGGGAAACGGAGTGTCTTTACACTAGGATCCTTCTGCCTTTCTGCTGTGTGCGGGATACAGCGTAAGCTCATTTAAATGGCAATAGGTTGGACATATGAGGAGACGTCAGGACGAATAGAGTTACAAAGTAATAGAATGGTACCCCAGGAAATGTAAAAGGAACTGAGGGCAGCCCTCAGAAAAGATAGAATGAAGATACGAGAAAAGATGCAGGAGTGATGTAGAACAGAGTGGTTCTAGAAAGTGTTGAATCGAAAAAGTTAGAGGAACCATTTACCCGATTGGCAAATTGATCTACAAAAAATCAGCAAAAAATGAATATAAAAATTTTAACTCTGTATGATTCTAAAATATGTAATTGTACGCTGTTTTATCTGAAAAAAGGCAATGTAAGAATATTATCAGCTTCACGCCGTATCCCGTACATAGCAGAATAGGCAGTGGGAACCTAGTGTTAAGACACTCCGTTCCTCACTTTCCGCCGGATTTTGGACTATTTTAAAATTTTTAATAATATCATTTTAGTTTGTACAGACTATCTTTTAGTTCATATAGTTTGCTTTTAAACATTAAATATTTTTTCAACTAGTAGAAATTGAAGCATATCAAAATTAATCCATCTAAGCCCTTTGACCTATACAACATAAATCTTGGTTAATGGTTGCAATTTTCTTGAAAATATATCTCTCTGTCCTCACCCTTTATCAGTTAACATAATGAGAAAGATAACATAGTAAATTACAAGAATCAAAGGAAGTTACTTTGACTCGACTTATATGCTCTCATAAATTATGAAAAAAACACGATGAATCTTAAGATGTATAGAATAAGAGCAGCCAATATTTTATTTTGCTAGTCATCTGTATCTTTTTATATGTGTAAATAGGTTTGAGGAAATGAAATATTTATTAAAAATTATACTTCCATTTCTTTGCTCTGTGTCGAGGCAAAGCACGGCGTTGAGTTTCGCCACTCAACATGCAGTGCTTCCAAAATTCGGCGGAAAGTGGGAAACGGAGTGTCTTAACACTAGGTTCCCTATGTCTACCCTACTGTGTGCGTGATGCAGCGTGAAGCTAATTAAAATTTATTCTTTTTAAATTGTAAATTTCTAAAATCCGCTGTTTTTAACGTCAATTTCATAGTCTTAAACTACAAATTCGGTTTTTACATTCATATTATAATGGAAGATGAAAATTTACTTATTAAATTATTTCAGAACTCAAGTCTTCATGAATGTTTTGGGCAATGTTTCTAATTTTATTTTTTTAATAAGACTAATATAAATTTAAGTAAGTATTTCATCTCCTCGAGTGGGGATCGAACCCACAACCAGTCGGTTTTACAGTCACACTTTGTGCCCTTGCGCCACGAACGGCCTCAATGGCCTGATTATATATAAATACTAGCATTAATTAATAATAAAATAAAGTACTAAAAAATGTTATAAAAAATATTATTTATATGGACTTTATGACCCTTCTCATATTTCTTTTATAAATACAATTTAAATACTACCATACCACCACCATGTGGAGATCATATCGTGGACCGTTAAAAACCATACACACACACATTTTAATTTAAAAAACAGGTAATGCATAATTTTTTTATCTTTACATTTTAACTAGTTTTCTATGGTACTTTATTTTTATATAAATTTTATATGAAGGTCATTTCGAGACATTAAATTTGGTATTGAATCCCTAGTGAGTTTATGGGTGCGCTGAATTTCTCGAAGATCCTACTAGAATTATGAACGAAAAACTGGTTTTTATGTTTTATGGTCCATAGAAAAAAACCGTAAACGCTCACTAATAAAAACTTAATAATAATTTACTTAAAACGAGCTCAATAAACACAAGTTTGTCAAACAGAAACCGATAGAAAAAAAACAAGAATGTTAAAAAAATAACATTTTTTATAGCAATAACAATTAAAAGTTTACCCGTAGTTATCTATTTTGCTAAACGCTTCAAGTTCTAGCTTCCACTCGGCTTAACCGCTGAAAGTTAGAGAAAACGGGAGTATTAAATTTTTAATTGAATTTTTCAATTACACCCAGCCCTTGAGCGTAAGCAACACTTTTTGAAACAACCTTCGGCGATTCAAGGGACCATGTTTACCGCCTCAAACAAGGACGTACCAATTCGAAAAGATCCGTCGAAGCCCATCTCGAAATAGACAAATAAGACGGTTTTGGAGATCAAATATAAATGGACATTTAAACAGCCTTAGGCGACTTTCTGGTAAAATCTAATATTCCATTATGAAGGAAACGGTCGAATATCAAGGACCATAATAGAGCCTACCTTTGACTGTGGAGCTTAATATGAATGAGAATTACAGAGAGAGAACTTCGTCAATCATCATTCTCTCTCAACTCAGTGTGACTGTAAATGGTTGTGGGTTCGATTCCCACTCGAATGAATTTCTTTCTTTTCTTCACTCTAGTAACAAGGAAAATCGTGGCATTGGGTTCCATTACTTAATACGTAATGCCTCAAAATTTCGACAATAAGTGGCGAACGGAATATTTTAACACTAGGTTCCCTCTGCCTACCCCGCTACACGAGGAAGACCGCTACATGAGGAAGACCATATGAAGTTGAAAAAAATCTCATTTACTTATTTATTGTGTGAAAAAATATTAATTATTCAGCTTAAGTAAATCAATCAGCTTTACGCTGCATCCCACACACAGCAGGGTAGGCAGAGGAAACCTAGTGTTAAGACACTCCGTTCCCTCCATAAATCTTCGGTTCTACAATTAAAATTACTGAATTAAAAAAAAAATATTAGTCAGTCAAAAAAAAAGAATAACAAAGAATGCGGCCAACCACAACTTGTAAAAGTTGAATAAAATCAAGCAAACGCGTAATAAAAACCAATTTTTGACCGTCAATCGTAAATATAAAGTTTATTCACGTTATCTCTACAACAATCGAGGATCGGTAATTTAATGCATTAATCATAGAAATTTCCACACCATAACCCATTTTCAATTTCAAGTTTGGAGGTCAGTGAAATTTATAGCTTATCCTATGGAACTATAAAATATAAGCGGGTACTACTATGGTGTCCATGACTTGTATACATACAGTGTGGGTAAAAGTTTATATAAATGTATTTTTATATATACAGTACTGGACAAAAAAAAATACGCACTGTTTGAAATTTGGTATTAGTACCGATTTATTTACGAAAACAATTAATAAGCTACTTCCACAACAGTTTCATCGATAGTTTATAATATCTAATTCAGCGGCACATCCTCACGTAATTACTATAAAAACACTATGAATACAGCACAAAAAAAAATATTACGGGCACGAAACGACTTTTGGACCGGACAAAAAAAAGTACGCACGTATGTATGTTATAAGTAACCTTAATATTTTCATTAATATATCAAAAAAATTGTTGTTTGTATTTGATTTCCAATCAAAACTTATCTTCGTACCGCTGTTGAAAAGTAGATAAAATAATGATGTTAAATAAGATTATAGGATTACGAAAAATAAGATGCAACAAAGGTAGTAACAACAGTTTTTATATAGCTCGTTGACAGATGTCAGTTATATCTAACATCTACTAAATCAAGAAATTAAGAATGTTAATATAATTCTTTAACTAACTGTAACTTTGCCCGCGTGGTTACAGAAAAATATTCTATGTGACCGTACTATTAGGACACCTACGTCACTTAATATAGTGTCTCCGATAAATTGACTGTGCAACAAAAAATATTTTTCTACCTCTAACCTTAGTTCCTGAGATTAGTGCTTTCAACCAAACACATTCTTCGGTTTTATAATACTAATATAAATAAACACAAATTCTTTTTCTGATATAACTAAAATGCTATAAACTATACATTATTTTGATTTAAAAATCAAAATCATATTTTAGAATTTGTATAAAATTGTGGTTTCCGGTACATAACGTGTACCGTACTGTACTATCTATATTATAGAGGGTGTCTCGGTATCAGGGTCTGGGTATTTGCGGGGTCTGGGTATTTGCGGTAGGGCGGGACTTTTAAATAGCCCATTGAGCGCACCTTGCGATGTATTTAACTAATATCATATTAAAAAATTCAATGTAATTATTTTATTTTTGAATATACAGGGAGGTGTGGGTTTGATTTTCATATGAGGAAATTAAATATTTGATATTTTTATACATCCGCTCTTGTGTCGCGGCAAAGTGCGGCGTTGAGATCCGTCGCTCAACATGCAACACCCCCAGAATTAGACTGAAAGTGGTGAGCGAAGTGTCTTACCACTATATAACGTTAAATAAAAACAACTTCCAGATAAAAAAAAAGTTTGGAAACCAATTTAAAATATACGTATAATTATTATGAACTGAAACGATGATAAATGAAACTTATATACTTTTAGGCTATCGTAATATAATAGATTTGTTTAAATTTATTTTCGAATTGTTTAATTTAGTTATCATTTTTTTAAAATAAAATAAATTATTTTTGTGAACATGTGAAAAAAAATATTGTATTTTTTTACATTTTCTAAAAGATTTTACAATGATTTTGTTTATATTTACAATTTACATGTCTTTTTTTATTGTGATGTTGTGTGAAACAATAAAATAATGTATCTAATTTTTATTTTAAACTTACACTGTATTTTCCTGTAGCATAGTAGACAATTGTGATATAAAAACTTACCTGAAACAAAAATATAAACAAATTAGCACATATAAAATAATAATAAAGTAGTTGATATTTTTACTATACAGGGGGTTGTGATAATAATGAAACTTAAGAAGTTTCCGAAATTTATATTTTTTTACCATTTTAATATTAAACTAACATACATATAATATCTTACACTCAAAATTTCATATTATGACTGTGTTAAAATAAAATCAAAAATAAATCAGCTTCACGCTGTATCCCGCACAATGCAGGGTAGACAGAGGGAACGTAGAGAAAGACACTCCGTTCCCCACTTTCTGCCGAATTCCAGAGGCATTGCGTGTTAAGTGGCAGAACTCAACGCCGCGCTTTGCCTCGACACCAGAGCGAAGAAATGGAAATATAAATGACTGTGTTAATTTACTATATATACATATATAGATAGAGGGTACCTAGTGAAAAAACACTATTCGCTCATTTTCGAGTGATAAAAGTCAACACGAAAATAAAAGATGTTAACTAAAATATATTTTCTGATAATAAAGTTTATTGAAGCAATATAAAACCTGGTCAAGAATCAAACCCACTGCCAGACGAATCATTAGATTAAATAGTACTAATAAAAAAAGGTTCGATACAAACCAACCAAACAAAACTAAGATATTTATTAAATCCAAGCAATTGGCTAAAAGACCGACGCCTGTTCCCTCTAATGAAACTGAAATACGTTTTATCTTTACAAACTAGATCAATTTTCTCGTAATCCCTTAATAAGGATCTAATTGATACAAGATCATCCTAATTGTAATTAGAGTAAGGAAACTACTGTAGGTATTTGTTAGTATTTTAAAAGAAAAGTTACAGGGCATGGTAGGGTAGCGTGTTTGATTGTCAATGTAACGGTTGCGGGTTCGATTTCCCCTCCGAAGATTGAAGTTTTCATTTCCTCCCTCTGGTACCAACACGTCTGGTACCAAGATGCGTTTAGTTCCACTATACAAAAAGCAAGCTCTCGCAGATACGATGTTAAAAAATACATATAATTAATATTTTAAGGTACTATCATGTTAATTTAACTATACATCTTATAAAAATTTTCTTTCTTTCAGCTACACGCTTATAGATGCTGTTGCTTTCGTTCCCCACTTTCCGCCAAAGGACGCATTTAGTTGCGGAACTTAACGCTGCGATTTGCGTCGTTATCAAAGCAAGGAAATGAAAATATTCAATATTGGAGCTAGCTAACCAACATCTTACTTATAAATAGCTCTTAGCCATCATAATTATAACCTGCCTGCCCTCGTTCCGCTCAACTAAACTAAATTATACAGTTAGTAAGGGCAACCACTAGAGGTATAAAGTGAGGCTGTTGTGTACTCGCAGGTACCTATACTATAGGTAATCTTATCAGTCAGTAAAATAAATATGTATCACGTATAACACTTCGTTTCGCTTCACGCTGTATCCCGCACATAGGCTGAAAGAGGGAACCTGGTGACTTAGTGTTAAAACCGTTCCCATTAAGACATTTCCGTTTGTCACTTTTCGTCGAACTCTCAGACGTGTTAAGTGGCGAAACTCATTCACGAGGGTCGTTTAAAAATTTTAGAATGATTTTTTTGTGTTTTTCATCGATCTAAATAAAGCAAATTAGTATGTACTTTTTAAGCTTTTCAGTAATTCTTATTTAACTTATTTATATACAATTCTATAAACAACAAAAGGAATGTAAAAAAATAAAATTCAAAAATCATAATTTCTATTCCGCTACCACTTTCTAAGGAACTAAACTGAAACAAAAATATTTTAATAGCTAGTATTATTAAGATGAATATGTAAATATACTATTACATAAAGTAAAGTTGACTTTGTTAAGCCTCTTTTAAACTTATTTTTCATAATTACACGTTACTATCGTGGACGCACATTAATCAAATTAGTTATTCCGGAACAAAGAGTTTATTATTCAGAGAAACGT
This sequence comes from Heliconius sara, assembly GCA_917862395.2. Classification (NCBI taxonomy): domain Eukaryota; kingdom Metazoa; phylum Arthropoda; class Insecta; order Lepidoptera; family Nymphalidae; genus Heliconius; species Heliconius sara. Next base: position 2,017,732 of record OU860783.2, on the reverse strand, counting down.
GAAATGCTATATTGTGATATATTTATAGCTTCGTTGTTTTTCCACCATAGTGCGGTAGGTAAAAAGAGCTTAGGTTCAAGACATTCTTTCTGCCCAAATCCGCTGAATTCGCATTATGCGTTGAATTGTGGCACTTAACGCCTCGTTTTGTTTTTATTTTTCCGGTGCCGGTATATATAATGACAAAAAGGGTAGAAGGAGAAGACAACAAACCACGTGGTGGACAATCGTCGCCAAGAATCTGGTGCGGTGAAAATTTAATGCTAGATTTTATATTTATTAGACTATTAATGCTTAATTATGTGCTTGATTACGGAGCGGGACGACATCGAATAAAAGGAAGAGACACGGAAGGAGATCTTACCCGAGTGAAAATTGAAGCTACAACCATCTCGCTTACAGTATTAGTAGTCAGTATTTATTTGTATTGTAAGTTTAAAACGCCTTTCTTAGACATTTTTCTTGTAAGCTCTTATTGTTATTGTAATTGATTTCACACAACGATTATACACAAGAAATTTTTTTTTTACTAGTCCAACATAAGAGCTGGCTTTTTTTTTTTTTTTTTTTTTTTTTTTTTTTTTTTTTTTTTTTTTTTTTTTTTTTTTTTTTTTTTTTTTTTTTTTTTTTTTTTTTTTTTTTTTTTTTTTTTTTTTTTTTTTTTTTTTTTTTTTTTTTTTTTTTTTTTTTTTTTTTTTTTTTTTTTTTTTTTTTTTTTTTTTTTTTTTTTTTTTTTTTTTTTTTTTTTGGGGGGGGGGGGGGGGGGGGGGGGGGGGGGGGGGGGGGGGGGGGGGGGGGGGGGGGGGGGGGGGGGGGGGGGGGTATTATTCAATAAACGAAACGGGACTAACGCTAGGATTCAATCAATCTCTTTCAACTTTTCAACATTAATATATAGTAGCTAGTGGCATATTCCAAAAATATGTTTTTTTAAACTATGAAGGTTTAAGGTTTGAAATGTTTTTTAAGGGAACGTTAAAATATCGAAGCGGAATTCAAACCCACGCCTCTTTTATAATGTCCAAGCACTCTAGCCATTAAGCCAGCTCTTAAGTTGGACTACTAAAAAATAATTTTCTTGTGTATAATCGTTGTGTGAAATCAATTACAATAACAATAAGAGCTTACAAGAAAAATGTCTAAGAAAGGCGTTTTTAAACTTACAATACAAATAAATACTGACTACTAATACTGTAAGCGAGATGGTTGTAGCTTCAATTTTCACTCGGGTAAGATCTCCTTCCGTGCCTCTTCCTTTTATTCAATGTCATCCCTCTCCGTAATCAATTAATAGTCTAATAAATTAAGCATTAATAGTCTAATAAATATAAAATCTAGCATTAAATTGTCACCGCACCAGATTCTTGGCGACGATTGTCCACCACGTGGCTTATTGTCTTCTCCTTCTACCCTTTTTGTCATTATATATACTGACACCGGAAAAATTTAAATAAAACGGGGCGTTAAGTGCCACCATTCAACGCATAATGCGAATTCAGCGGATTTGGACAGAAAGTCACCAGAACGAAGAAATATAAATATTTCATACCCTCGAGTGGAAATCGAACGCACGACCATCGCGTTTACAGCCACACAATCGTTCTCCTGCACCACCATAGCCTTATAAATTTAGAAAATATTTTAAATATGATATTTATGGAAAAAACATATCCAGGCCAGTCGTGGCGCAGTGGCACGAAATTTAAAACCGACTGGTTGTGGGTTCGATCCCCACTCGAGGAGATGAAATATTTATTTAAATGTATATTTCCATTTCTTCGCTCTGGTGACGAGGCTAAGCGCAGCGTTAAATTCTGCCACTCAACGCAATGCCTCTAGAAATCGGCAGAAAGTGGGGAACAGAGTGTCTTAACGGGATACAGCGTGAAGCTGACTTATTTAATTTTGATTTAAAACATATCCTATAGCAATATAGTTCTCTTATAACTTACAAATTGATAAGGGAACCAGCTCGGTTCCTGCTCAAATAATCGGCGTTGCAATTCAATGAACGAGCATAGTGAACATTCGACCACAATTCAACTGTCATACTATATACGATTTATAGTTCTATACCTGTATAAAGCTGCCAAATAGGAAAGTCACGTGGACACCGTAGCTTTATGACAATTTTAATTAATATTACAAATTTCAGGATAAATTCAAGATCTTAAAGCACCGAAAAAGTCTATAATAATATATTTATTATAGAGTACAGCCGTGACGCTGGGGCACAAGGGTACAAGGAAAACGCGGTATGATGTGGTTCATTGTAGTAACGGAGAAAAAGTGCGGCGTTGAGTTCCACCACTCAACACGCAATGTTTTTATAATTCATCGGTAAATAGAACAAAAGTGTCTTAATGGAAACTAAGTTTCTCAACACTAGATTCCCGACATACATATTTACGATGATACAACGTGAACCTAAAAAAAAACGAACCTAAGAAAAAGACGTTATCACCAAACTCGCCGCAAATTGACGACTCAATCCTTTGTGACTTTCACCCAAAAAATGATACCGTGTTGTTTTTAACAGATGACGGCTAAATAAAGTGAAGTTCTGTAGGGAGAAATGGCCATCCATTAATTTTGGCCAAGTGAGTGTCAAGTAACGTTTTTATCTAAAGTTCTCAAAGGCAATCCGTTCTAATCGGGTTATCTGAGATAAATTGTGAAGAATTCGCGTTTCATTAATCATAAATTTTTTTCAACTCACCCATTTCTCTTTCTTCGTCTCTCCATAGCGCTAAGAAACTCGATACTTCGATTTTAAGGCAAACAAATGTATAAAATAAGAAGCAAAATGTTATGTATGAATACGGTTATTAGTTCTGAATTTACATTTTTTTTGAGACCTGGAATTTTTAGGTCTGTCCTTGACCTTGAAATACTATTGAATTTTAATTTAGAGCGATAACCTAATATCACGGTGATATCTATAACAAATATTGAGAGATAATCAGTATAACTGAATAAATTATACATATTTAATGTATTTAATTTTTTTTTACAGTTTTATTCTGGGTGCATTGCGTGTTGAGTGGCGGAACTCAACACCGCATTTTCCTATGCGCATCGTTACCGTTATTAAATATTTCAATTCCTCGAATGGTAGTCGAATCCACACACGCTACGACTGGCGTCTAGGTGTTAAATTATAATAACTTAAACTTACTAAGTTAACTTAAAAACTGACGTTCCTTAAGATGATCGGATAAGCATGTAGCAGTCATCAGCATCTACCACAGTGTTTAAAAACAACAACAATTCTCCATTATCTCTGAATAAATAGTCCTATTTGGTTTGATCAACCACTACACCACAACAAAAAAATTGCAGCCATCCCTTATCCTACATTATGCTGTACATATAAGGATGAAATACGAAGAATTTAGAAGAGCCATAAAGTAGCCGCAATGGAGTTGTTGTGGGAAAAGATTAATCGTTGGGTCGGTATAGGGGTTCTTGTAAAATTTTTAGTACTCTCTTATTTATACATATATAGCCATGTATAAAAAACACGCAAATTAATATGTTTTTTATATTGTTGTTGTATAATTGTTTTTTTTTTACTTTTGATTTTGTTTCCCGCATGTAGCAAGGTTCTCAGGGGGAACCTAGTGTTAAAACACGCTGTTCCCCACTATACACCGAATTTTTGAGACATTGTGCGTTGCCTTGGAACTGCGTGAAGACATGAAAGTATTAACAAATAATAATTCCTTACACCGAGTGGGAATTGAAACCACAACTGTCGCGTTATAACCACATGCTTGTGCCCCTGCATCACGACGGCGTCTGCATACAATTTTTTTTAAAAGTAATATATAAAAAATTATTTGTACACTGATTTCTTTTTCGATAGCGGGTCAGGCATGTTATATTAATAAGACATTATTTATTATCATAATTGTTTTTGACACTATATGGAACTTAACATCGGGATTTGTATAATCATTCAAAATTAACTTATTTCTTCACAAGAAAGCAAGAATCGAACCCACGATTATCACATTTGCAGTCATCTACCTACATTCCAACTGCACTAGGATAGGGTTATGCAAAGAAATTAGTCCCAAAAAATATTTCGTTAACTGAGCCAAAAATATAAGTGCCCTTTCCCCATTCAACCGTTTAAGAACGCCTTTCGCCAGTTTATTAAAACATAAAATTTAGTTACTTTCAATTTGGAAAGTTATTATTATTGCTTAGTACCGTTGCGGTTTACGCTCGAGAAGTTTACTGTTTCGATATTCGTATTATGTAAATTTATATTAGATACTCAAACAAATGATAATAATATTAAAATGGAAAAAATATTTACAAATATGAATAGGTAAAATTTTGTCGTCACAGATTTGTTGGACTTAACCTCTCATGATCGATCCTACACTGTCCTATATCTATCGACTTCTCGTATAATTATTTTTTTTTAGCTTCACGCTGTATCCCTCACAAAGCGAGGTAAGCAGAGTTTAGTCACTGTTTTCCCATTAAACAATAATTAATTTTTATTAGCCTACTCTGTAAATGAAAGTATGGCTTTGAGCTCCACCGGTCAACATGCAATGTCTCGAAAATTGATCGGAAGGCAGAGAGTGTAAACTCGTTCCCATTGACATTAAATAACATTAAATTTTTCAACAGTTTGTTCTGGTAAATGAAAGCGTGGCGTTGAGTTGAGTCTCGAAGATTGAACGGAAAACTGAGAATGGAGTGTCAACACTAAGTTCCCTCTACCTTCCCTGTCATGCGGTAAAAAGCATGTAGCTATTCCTACAAAAGCAAATACTGAACGGTCGCATTATGCAAATCTCAATTAGTACAAGTTTGGATATGACAGACGATATCGTAGCGTCCAATTTGCAATCACATGAGGGCGAATGTAAACGTTCGTTTGCCGCACGGTTCTGTTTGCTGAGATGAACGAATTTTGGATGTGGTATCGCTGTTGGTTATTATATTTTTAAGATTCACCTCCACGCTACGCGTACGTACGCTGTACAACATTAAAAAAATATACATCAACTTCACGCTGTATCACGCATACAGCATCTAGGCAGAGGGAACCTAGTATGAAGAAAATCCAAACCCCGCATTAAGTGACGGAAATAATAGTTAATTCCCGAGAGTGGTGATCGAACCTACAACCGTCGCGTTACAGTCACACTCTTGTGACCACTACACCATGTCTAGCTCTCGTACTATAAAATAATCCAATTCCTATAGATATATAACATTTGCATTTCTTCACTCTATGTCCCCTAGTTATAGTAGCTGGATTACATGTTTGCTTGTAGACATGTGAAACAGCTCGCTCAGTTGGTTTTGCCGATTCTAATCATTTTGAAATACCTTTGAGAAATCGGGCGTTTTGGATATCTGTATTTTTAATATTTCATAATAAGTAAAAAGATTCTTTTGATCAGAAACAGTGTATAGATTTAATGTTTATTGTGATAGGAGGAAAAACTATTAATTTTTCTTTCAAAAAGTTTTTGTTAGGTTGAATATTAAATAGTAATAGTTGCGTTATTCAACACGGAATGCCTCCAGAATTTGACGGAAAGTGGGAGACATAAATATCGTAATGGGAACGGAGTGACTTAATACTATATTACTATGTTATATGTTATCAGGTTCCCTCTGCCTACCCTGCTATGTGATTCGTACAGCGTGAACCTAATAAAAATATGAGCAAAATTAATTCCGAGGCCGCCATGTCCAGGGGCACAAGAGTGTGACTGTAACGTGACGGTTGTGGGTTCGATCCCCACTCGAGGAAATGAAATATTTAGTTAAATTTTTATTTCCGTTTCTTCACAGGCAAAGCGCGGCGTTGAATTCCGCCACTTAACACGCAATGCTTCCAAAATTCGGCGGAAATTGGGGAATAGAGTGTCTTAACACTAGGTTCCCACTGCCTATCCTGCTGTGTGCGGGATACACCGTGAAGCTGATTTATTTAAAATTAATTTGTATCTATGTATTCTATACTCAAAATAAAATCGAATTGTTGTTTATCTATATAAATATATAAATATTTCAATGATAGATTGTTACAATTTTAAAATACATTAAAAGGCACATTCGTTTGATTGAGGTTCAGTCTCGTCATATCTACAAATACAGCTACGAGCACGTTCGATCTCATCCCTCATACATTTTAACATTTCTGACAGCATTTATCAATGACTCGATTCTTGTCAATTGGTGGTTAAAAAAACCCTTTTTTCTGTTACGAATTACGAATTTTAGCTCGAATTAGATTAAAATTAATCAACGTTACTCAGAAATTGAAAGGGTCGAATTGTTTACTTTAGATTTTTATGTTTTGTTAAACAAATTTTGTGTTCTGTGGTAAACTGGACTTAATTTATGTGATTCCAAGTAACTTTGTTAGAGACCTGACTGTAAGTGCGACAGTTGTGGACTCGATTTCCACACGAGGCAATGAATTATTTTCAACATTTTTTTTAAAGTGTTAATCCACACTTAGGAAAGAAAAATACTTCTTTAGAAAACGTAAAAAAATTTGAACATAGTGGAACTTGAACCTGCGCCTCATTTGGAAACCGACCAGGTTTCCAATTTTTTTCCAATTTTTTGTTAAAATTTTTATACGTTATCTAAATAAGTATAAATTATTTACATTTACTCGCTCTTGTTACAAGGCGAAGCACCTATAAGTAAAATTAAATAAAATAATACGAAAACCCCAAATCTGCATAAACTAAATTAATAATATACATATTCAGTAACAAATGCCATCAAGCCAAATCCAATGATATATTTCATTTACAATGATTTACTGGTTTAACAGTTACAAGCGAAAAAAGGAATAGACATACACACATAAAAGTCGTTAAATACATAACCCTCCTATTGAGCTTCGGCGTAGTCGGATAAATAGCTTATTTTATAATCCCCTAAACAAAATAAACGTTTAATGTTTGTATATTTTAAGCTTTTAAATATTCCATACTATAGTAATATTCGTCTAGACGCGGCAAGGGCACTGCCTCTTTAAGTGAAAATGCATCCATCCATTATTACTGAACGTATCATTATTTGAAGTATAAGACTATATAGGGTGCTCTAAAAGGATTATAAAATTATATATTTATTTCGTATTTTTGTTTTTGTATTCTGTATTTACTAAATTAAGTGTATATTCGCAAGTGATGTGCGGTTTATTTTTTAACTTTGCTCTTTATCCCACACATAGTAGAGTAGTGTAGATGGAACCTAGTGTTATGACACTCCGTTCCTCATTTTCCGCCGAATTCTGGAGGCGTTTTGTATGGTAGTCTAGTTGAACTCTATGCGGCGCTTTGCTTTGTCACCAGAGCATGGAAATGAAAATATTCTATATATAATTCCCTTGTCACCTGCTTATGCCTCTGCGTCACGGCTGGCGTCACAATTGATCATTATAAATTATGATTAGAAATAACTATCTAACCAATAGGTTTTTTTGGTCCAAATTCTAAATAGTAGTTTCTGAGATGACCTCGTTCAATCAAACAAACCTTTAACATTTATAGATAAAAATAAAAATGCCTTTGACTGTGCGTGTTTCTTGTAAGTTCTATACTAACTCGAAAGACTTTTTTTTGAGATTTAATATTTTATGGTTTCCTCGTCTTGTCTCGTTTTTTAATTTGTAAAAAGTAGAGCATAGGTATATAGGTTTGTCTAGGAAGAGAAAATAAAAAAAACTATTCTACTTTACGTGTGTGGAGAATATTGAGAAAAAACTATATGAAAACATTCAAAGACACCAATCTAAAATTATATTTAGTTTTTTTTTGAAAATTGTAGTCGTATCAAAACTTACTCCACCACTTTTAGTCGGATGAATACATTTAAATTAGATTAGAATATTCGTGTCATAAATATATATATATATTGAGTTCAGAGTTTTTGAAAGGATTTTTTAAAATATTTTTCAAGCTTTTGCCGCTCGTTAAAGCATCGGTTATGGCTTTAATCGCGAGAAAAGCGATCATTCGATTCGATTTCTTTCCTTTATTTGTAGTGTGCGTGAAAACTCACTTTGTACTTAATATCAATATTTACAGGTCCACGAGAAGTATTCTATCGATTTTGATTACGTGGCTGATTTCATATAAAATGCAACGAAAACAACGAATATCGTTTATATAGTAGTATCTTTTAATAGCGTTGACTAAGAAAATTGTTTTTTTCTGTTCTCCCAGCTAGGAGATTCGCAGATTTGTATAGATTGTTATGTTGTTATATGTGTTACGGAAACACAGAGAATATAAGACAACAAACCTATGTCTTAAAAGCTCTGAATTCAACAGCATTTTAAAGGTTTTTATTAACATTAGTAAAACAAAATCAACTCGGTTAGCTCCATTGTATTGTGAAAGCTCAGTCAAAAGCTGCGTTTTCATATAAACAGGTAGTACATACGTATATATAAAAAGATTCAAATGTCCGAAATATTACCAACGTAGGCTTACCGGTAGAAATAGTTTCATATGGGGATAAAATTTCAATTACCGTGCAAATCCAGCTTAGGGTGTAATATATTAAATTTGCATTAAAATTGTTGTTTGAACAAACTAACTCGTTTCAAGTTTAATTAATTTTTCTTGTTGAATAGAATGTTATATGACATATTGTTAATTATTGAGGCCAGTTGGCAAAGGGTCTTTGAGAGTAATGTAGTGGGTTCGATTCCCACTGGAGGAAATAAAATATTTGATATAGTAATTTCCTTGCTTTAATAACGAGGTAAATCGTGGCGTTGAGTTCCGACTGTGGGTCGGAACCACTCAATCGTTTATGCATTGATTTTGATGCATTTCGTATAAAAATCCCGCTTAATCAAAAGAGGCGTAGAACGCTGAAATTTGGCATGTAGCTTTTTTTGGAGAGTGAAACTCCCCACTCCCCAAAAAAAGATTACGTACTCACCCCAAGAAATTCTTAAAATCTCTTAGTGGCTACTAAGAGATTTTAAGAATTTCTTGGGGTTCCTACGGGAATTATAAGTTACGGGGGACTTACACATTCCCTATTACAAACAAAAAATCGTTCACTTTCTATAATACTAATTTATTATATCTTACGGTACTGTAGTAAAATAGGTATTCTAACAATTTCTATGGAAGCAAAGCGATATTTGAAGACAACATAAGCTTTGAAGACCGCCGAAGGTGTTATCGCCTTAGCATAATGCATGTTTGTGGAGCGCTGCCTCTAATAATACGATACTATTAAGATATTAGCCATATAAGCATTTAAGGAGATGTAATAATAAAATGAGGCAAAGCGCGGCGTTGAGTTCTGCCACTCAACACGCAATGCCTCCAAAATCCGGCAGAAAGTGGGGAACGGAGTGGAGTTAACACTAGGTTCCCTCTGTCTACACTGCTGTGTGCGGGATATAGCGTGAAGCTTTTTTTTTTTAATAATAAAATAAGACGGTAAAAAAATGTATTACAGCCATTTTCTTCAGCCTCACGCTGTATCCTTCATATATTAGGGTAGGTAGAGAAGAGATTTACTATATGAGATTATCTGTTGATTGGCGAAATTCGACGCCTTATTTTGATTTATCATAACAGGGACATGAAAAATAAAAACATTCCTCTTCGAACTTCTTCGAACCCATTACCCCACGGTTATTACTCCACGAATGGTTCGATCATTAAAGATTTTGTTGAATTAATTAGTCAATATATGAAACAACAAATAATGTACATGTTTATAATGCTCTAAAATTTTTTTGGTCCGAAAATACAAAATCTAATCATATAACCGAGAAAGAATTGCGATCATTGTTCTGAAATAATCAAGAAAGATCCATGACTTTCCTTAGATTTTATAATATTTAAAATTTGATTAAACATTGTAAAACATTATCAAGATTACGACCAGAACCGTTTACGATTTTTAAACCCACATTATGCGCGAGTAATTCGCCTTTGGTAACTCGAAAGGCAGGGACTTATTGTTCCAGTCTAAAATTTTCATTTCATTTGTAGCGAAATGGCCACAAATTACGGGGGATTCTTGGCCCCTTTGTTAAATTGCTCACGTTCACTTAAAGATATTAAAGAAAAAGACAAAAGAAAGTGAGTTAATCGCGCCGCAAAACTGGTTTGTGGTGGCAAAATTGATATATTTCATTGAGTTTTGTATATTTTTATTAAATATTTTTTTTCTTAATAAATTTTGTTTTATGTTTTTTTTGTAATATTTAGTTATGTACGATATTTATTTCGTAATAAACGTTTTAGCTATGTAAGAATCAAGTAAGTACAGTTATGTAAAAAAAATATTAATATTTATATGCGGTATTGAGTTAAGCCACTCAATACGTAATGCCTCCAAAATTTGGCGGAAAATGGGAAACAAAAGAATGCGTTAATATTAGGTCCCCAGGTTCCCTCCGTCTACCTGAAGGTGAAAAAGTTCAATAAATTATGTATAACAATCCTAAAAACTTTAATACTAAAAACAAAAAAATATAATAATATTATTTAATTTGTATCACAAGATAAATTTTGTAAGCCATTGTTTCGTCTCTAATAGTACTTAGTATAATATATGTATGTACGTACATGTGCACATACCATCAAAACCTTTTCCCATTTTAGTATAATGTTAAAGCATTTTCATCGTTTTCTATGTAAATATACATATACACTTCGTCCCACTTGGGTAATATTATAAGGCTATTAATATTTATGTAGGTCTTATGTGGACCTTTTGCGTGAAAACATGCAAATCAGCAAACCTGACTTTTTGCTTTATTTTAAATATGATTTTGTGAAACGAAATTCAGTTGATACGAACTCTACGTACATATGTATATAGTACTTGTAACTTAGTAGTTACAAGTACCGGGTTTATGGGACAGACGGATTAACATTTTTATAGACAAGACTGTTTTGCTACTAAGAATTATGAATGTAACAAATTATGCATTAATTTTGTCGTCTAACACAATATTTGGAAATGAGTTGGTAAAATTAAAAAAGCTTACATCTTTATACTGTTTCGGAAATATGTAAGTACAAAAATATGTATTATGTATGTTAGTTCACGACTTTGATATGTTGATAGCTATTTACTCAGTTCTCGACTCTACTCTCAACCAAAACTTTTTCAAACTTCTAAAAATATTCTTAGAATCTATGGATAGTTTCATTGTAGTTGATATCAAAAATAAATTATACAATTTTCGACGTAACTTGATAAGTATGGGTTGCTTGGAACGGAATATCTTAACACTAGGTTCCCTTTGTGTGTGTAGGATACAGCGTACAGTGTGAAGCTGATTTAATTTTTTTTAATAGGCTACAGTGCATAGCAGGATTACAAAAGATACGGGTTTCAGATCGCTATTTATATAGTAAAATTTCGTAAAAATTCAATTGTATATTAGTCATCTAGATATCGCTAATGTTAGGTTGAAATAACTGAGAGTTCTGTATTACCTGTCACACTTTATAAGTGCACGAAGTAACTCCAACTGTAGGTAATGGGTTACACCGAAACTATGCTTTGTCTCGACACCAGAGCAAAGAGATGGAATTATAAATTTAAATGAATATTTCTTTTCCTCGAGTGGGGATCGAACTCACAACCAATAGGTTTACAATTACACTTTGTGCCCCTGCGCCACGACACTATATTAGTATAGATAACACAAAAAGAACTAAAAACCCATAATATTTAATTAACTAATATTTCATAATACCTAGGGTAGAGGTACCTCCATTTATAACACTAAAAGTTCCACGTGTCCCCATAAAAATTATTACTGAACGCCAGTAACCGTTTTGTGTGAGCCATAAATATGTCTGACATTATCTTCGATCGTTACTGAGATGTAGATGTATTAGGGAAATAAGACATTTTATGGTTATAGAGGAAGTTTAACAGCCATCACTAGTAAATAGTTTTCTAAAATTACGATATATTTTTTTTGGTCGGCGAATTCTGCTGAAAGTGGGGAACGGGGTTACCTATGCTTTTCCTGCAGTATGCGGAATTCAGCGTGAAGTTGATTTGATTTTTTTTTGTAAAACTTATAGGTTAATAAGATACGTATATACATATAAATTTAAGTTGTATGCCATTGTAGTTTAATTGTAAACGTGATGGTTATTGGTTTGATTCCTACATAGGGCAAAGGTTTTGACATTTAAATTGTTTTTCCGCTCTAGTAGACAATGCGCGACGTTGAGTTCCGGCACTCCACACAGATATTGCGTCCCTAGAATTGATCGATCGAAATCGAACCCACCACCGCCGCACCCTATAGTAATTTAAAACAAGCATATTCAGAGCATAGTTAGCTAAGTATTACTTAACTAATTACACAAATATAATCCTAAAACAATGTTTTCTATTAAAATAATATAGTATCTAACCAGTTTCGAATAAAATAAATATGAAAATTGTAATACATATTTATTGACTGTGGTGACAAAATAAATTAGTCGTCGCTATGATTTTATTCTGTAAATTATAAATTTCGTTTCATTAGGTATTTGAGTGTTAGCTTAAAATATTAATTGATATAATTGAACTTATACAGAGGCAACTTCACGCTTTTTGCCGCATAAAAGTTTAGGCAGAGGATAAAGAAGAAGTCTCCACTGTTCATTCAATTCACTGCTTTTTTCTAACAATTTATTTTATATCGGCGAAATTGGAGGAACGGAATTGTCTGAAAGGAAGCGCAGCAACTTAACATTAGATTTCCAGGTTCCCTCTGCCTACCCTACTATACGTCGAATACAGCGTGAACCTGAAAAAAATATTTTTTTTCAGGTTCACGCTATACTATTTCTTTCTCAATTCACATACTATTTCTTTCTCAATTTAATCGGAAAAAGAAAGAAAATATTACATATAATATGTAATTATAAACAATACATTCTTCAATTGAGTTCCTAGTACTAAATCACCCATATAAACACAGATATGTACCAAGAACATTACAGGGGTATTTTGCATAAGACAGAATACGTTTAATTATTATAATTAATTCAATCAAATCCATCTCTTGCATGTTAAAGATTCATCTCAATAATACTAATGTAGACGGAAACCGCGTCCGTCGTGTACGCCCAAAACTGGATTGTCGCAATGCGATTTGGCAAATGTACTGAAAATTATAGAAGTTTTATCTTAATATAGCTACTGGACATAATAGTAGCTTAAGATAAATAAATCTGCTTCTTGCTTTCTGCGGAATTCTGCAGGCATTGTGTGCTTAGTGACGGAGTTTTAACGCCGCGGTATGCCTCGAAACTAGAGCGAAGAAATGAAAATTTAAATAAACATTTCAATTACTCGAGTGGGGATTGAACCCACAACTATTCGCGTTTAGAAGCACTAAGCACTGTGCCTATGTAATTACATAGCTATGTAACGTCAGTATAATATTACATACGGAAATCTTTTTTATTTTTTAATGTAAGAATATGTATTAAATATTTATAAAAAATTTGATTTCTTTAAATAAATTTTACCAGTATTTTTTTATTGCTACACGTAAATAGAAAAATACTGGTATAATCTATTGCGGCGTTGAGTTCCTCCACTCAATATCTTATAAGTGAAATGTGGATAAAGGAATATCTTGACTTTAGCAACTCTTTGCCTATCTCGTTATATGAGGGTATTACTTGTTATATGAGTAATATTTCTACAAGCTCTTGCGAAGAAATGAAAATATTATATATATATATATATATGTATATAGAGGCTAAGCGCGGCATTGAGTTCTGCCACTCGACACGCAATGCCTCCAGAATTCGGCAGAAAGTGGGGAACGGAGTGTCTTAACACTAGGGATTCTCTCTTCCTACCCTGCTGTGTGCGGGATACAGCGTGACAACTGATTTTTATATATATATATATATATATATATATATATATATATATATATATATATATATATATATATATCCACGCTGTATCCCACATATAGCAAGGCGTATTTCCTCGAATGGGCATTGAACGTGTCGTGATTACAGGTACACGTCCTAGCCCTTTCGGTACGACTAGCCGCACAGTTATGATTATACTGAAAGCTGAAAAAAAAATTTACAAAAATCACACCACCGAGACGTATAAAAATATATCTTGTATAGATATCGCTACAACTACACTATTCAATACATACTCAACGTCATGTTAGTTCTATAACAGTCACTGATATAACTAAAAGGAGCTCAATTTTATATGTTTTCGAGAGCTTGCACTCGATACAGGTTTCTTGAAGCTTTCCAACATACTTGTGGTGGAGTCTTAAAATTTTATGTATTTCACTTATGGATTGATTTTTTTGATTTGTTTTATTGTTTAACTAGTGGCCGCAAGTTATTATACGATCTCGTTTTTTTCTTCTTTCTTCTGAAATTACTGAATATTCTCTTAAGAATATTCAGTAATTTTCTATTAACTGAAATTTTAAGAACTCTTAGTCTAAGATGTAGTCAGTGTACCTCTTCAGAAGTAGATTCCAATAAAAGTACATTTTTTTCTGGGACGATGATTGAGTAAACAGTTTGGTCTGGATGCTTATAAGGGGTCTTGAAATAGTCCGTAAATAACATATTTAAATGTTCTTAAATAATGTGTCTTAAGATGGCGTTACCTCCAAAAGGGCTCCACTTTCAAGTTAATAAGTACGCATACAAATTTAATTACATATTAAAGTATTGATACTTAAAATTTAAGCTTCGCTAAAATGACGTAGGACAGGGGGCCCTTGGACCTCAGTCTATTAAGGAATATTCAAACAGCATTATAAAACAATCGTATTACAAGTTGCAAATAAGAAAAACAACTGCATACTTCACTACTAATACTTACCAACAAAACCATCATGGCGCTACACCTGACTGATTGTGTGTTCAATCCGATCAAAGATATATAAACGAATTATTTTTATTTCATCGCCGTAAAAAAAAAGACAAAATGCGGCGTTAACTTCTGCGATTCAACACACGATGTGTTTGATTTGGACATATTTGGGTAATAGAGTTGGAACGCTCTGGTTTTGAATAAAATAGGTTAATATAGACACCAACAAAGAGTTTTGTACTTTTTAATTACTTCGTTTCACTCGTTAGAAAGGGTCGTAATAGGTCCGTTCCACTTATAGTAGAAACCGAGCTTAAAAAGTGGAGAACGGAGTATCTTGACATTAGAGCCCCTCCTTTGTCGGAGTATCTTACGAGTACCCGATTCTCGAAAGTGGAATCGAACTCACAACCTATTGCGTTTATAGTCACACTTTATGTCCCTTTGTGCGCTACGACTGTGAACTATTTACTAGTCTAGTGAAAAACATCTTAATACATCGACTTAAAGCAAGACGCATAGTAGTTTATAGCGACGGCAGATGGTGCTACGACTGGCCTTTAATACTACAGATTATGATAGAAGTGGCTTTATTTTAGTAAAATTATTTTTTTTATTTCTAGTCATATTTTTTGTTAAATATGTAAAATAATATATCAATATACCAATAAAACTCTTCGATCTCCACTTTCTTCGCTCTGGTGTCGAAATAAAACGCGGTTGAGTTCCGCCACTCAATACGCAATGCCTACAGAATTCGGTGCAAAGTGGAGAACGGAGAGTTTTAATAACAAATTCCCTCTGCATATTATGCTGTGTGCAGGATGCAACGTGAAGCTGATTTAAATTTATTTAATAAGATGCGTAACATATTAACCTTATATTATTCTTTCTTTAATATAATAACAAATAAGTATAATTATTATTTAATATACATTTATATATTTTTAGCTTCACGCCATATCCCGCGTGTAGTAAGATCAGAGAAAGAGAGGCAGAGAAAATCTAGTGTTAAAACATTGTGTGTTGAGTAGCAGACCTCAAGGCCGTGCTTTATTTTACTACCAAAGTAAGGACATATAAATATTTAAATCCTTCGATTGGGAATCGAACGCACTACCGTCGCGTTCACAGTATGACCTACACCACATCAGCTTCATCTACATACCATTTACATTGATTTCTCTGAACATTTCCACTAAATAGCAAAAGCAGAATTTAGAATCGAATGTTGCGGATATTTTCTCAACTTACTTAAATAATGTATTAGCTTATCGAACATGGTGCTAGTCACGTAACGTATTAAGTAACATGAATACATTTTTAAAATAGTGTTGTGAATTTTAATGTAACGGATACTAAATTGAAATCAGCTTCACGCTGTACCTACAGAGGGAACCTAGTGTTAAGACACTCCGTTTCCCATTTTCCGCCGAATTCTGGAGGCATTGCGTGCTGAGTGGTGGAACTCTATGCCGAGGGGGACCTACAGTTTTCAGTTACTGTTCGTGCCCCTGCGCCACGACTGGCCTTTATTATTATATATTGTTTTTTTAAGTAAAATAATAAACATATTTAAGTAAATAATAGGTGTATATCTATTAAAATATCTTTATTAAAATAGACTATAAACGAAAACTGGAGTCATTTTGGCTTATTGACAGTTAAGCTCGTCTGACTTAAAGACGACGGTTCTAAGTTCGATCCGCACTTCAAATAATTATTTTGATTTACCTACAGATAGACAAAGCACAATGAAATTCCGCTATTAATCATCCAAATGTCTCAAAAATAGTTAGACGTAGGGAGCGGCGTGTCTTAACGTTAGATTGCTTTTGCCTACCCTACTATGGGGGAACAGCAATAAAAGCTCAGAACTGCTCAAATTTAAAACGAAACTCGGAATTAAATTACTATAATATATTATAAATATATATTATAAACACAAAATAATATATTTGTGTAATCTGTATAAAGAATATATGTATAAAGCAATACATTTTATAAGAAATCACTCTCAATCAAAACTTGAAATTACTCTCCCGCAGCCACCACAGCGACAATTGACAGAAATCGCGACCGTATTTATCTATTATGCCCTTAATTTGCGGCGATTACCCAAGAATGGAAGAAAAAAAGGAACATTTCCTACTCTTTTGTTGGCGATTCCAGTGAATTTGAGGACTTTTGATGTCTCCGTCCCCGTTTGGTTGAAATTTATGATTCAAGTTTGTGGCCGCGTCCCCTACTATACTGTTTATTCTTCGGGACGATGCGACGCTAGGAAATTTTGTAGCTTGATCCCTACATTTTCCTGTAAACAAATTTTCGTTTTGTAAAATATATTTCGATGTCGGTATTCTTTCCAGAATAATGACAAAAGACATTTTATTTTCGTTCTTAAATGACTTCAAGGAATTGTATAGAAATGAGCACTGGCTAATGAAATGGATTGTATAAATGATCGTCTTTAAAGGAGTTCTCATACATTAGTGAGACCACTTTATAGCTTTTTCTACTCCTCCTCCTCCTCCTCTCTCCGCAATATAAAATATAAATTTCCCGTTTATGCTAAGCATTCTCTTATCTTTGCTAAAAGTATTTCTTCCCCTAACCATTACTAGCGCTCTAATATAATTTTTGGCAACTATTGTAGCCAAAAATAGGTAAACATAGAACTCGACGTTCACGTTATCAATTTTGTATGGATAAGAGTTTCTGGACTGTGAGCGTAGTTGGTTTATAAAGATATACATATATACATTATCTTTGGTAATAAGCCAATATACTTTTTTTTATAAATAAATAATGATAGAGAGATACAACTAGTTTAAATATATTTTTAGTTTTTTAGTTTTTTTTTTACTTTAATTTAATAAGCATAATATATTAAAAGAAAACGATTTAATTATATATGTTTGATCTTTTTTACAACAGTTTATGAGATAAAAACATATGATTTATTTTTTAAAATATAAAATTATACATAAAAAACGATTGAAAAAGAATCCATCTATAAATATAATAAAAGAATCCACATATTTTGGACCCGAAAGATAAATATAATTAACAATCCAAAAACAAAAACTAACTCTAAACAGCCATACATAATTTTATAAAGTAGGTACCATTCGCTTGGAGGGTATTACTCTAGATTCCCCTTTTCCTTAGCCTCATGTGCACGCGGCGTCACAAATTGTGAAAAATCGTTGTTTCTGACACAGGTCCCACTAAACTGAGAGCAAACAGACCAAGTTGGACAATAAATCTTTTTACTCTATTATGGTGGAACTGAAAGTTTTAAGGAGATTTTATCGTTATGTTGGTAGCAGTTTGTTGTAAGATGGTTGTAAGGTAAGATTAATATTGAGATATGAAGGCAATGGTATGTAGTGGGATTCGAATCCGTGTTTTTTGAAAGCCTTATTACGAGTATGAGTTGCGTTATGTGAACATTTTTATATGTTTCTAAATATTTTGTGGTATTAATACAATAAAAAGAATGTTAAAATATTTCAGTATAATTGTTTTCTTAAATAAATTTAATAACATAATATATATAATCCATCGTGGCGTAGTGGAGTACTATAAAACTGTTCAATGGTAGTGGATTCATTACACACTCAAGATATAATATATAAGTTTGTTTTTATTGTCTCAATCTTAAACGGAATACCTTAAAGTCCGGTGAAAGTGAGTGAGTTCTCGTTACTAAAATAGAAATACAATGTTTTTGTCTTTTTTGCATTAAATGTTATTATATTTAAAATGTTGGTTACACAGGAAATTTTCAAATAAAATCAAAATTATGTCATAGTTACAAAGCAAAGAAGATGTTTTACAAACGAGATTTGCGACCACGCCTTTTAGGTGACACGCTCATTTAGTATAAAGCTGCAGCGACATTAGAGATTTGATCTCGTAGCGTACTTTATAAGAAAATTTTAAAATCCCAACTACTCAGACAACGTCATAATACTATTTTAGTTTTAGAAGCCAGCCACACCCGCACAAAAAATGGAAGGCATATTAATCTGGAAATCTAGTGTTAAGACACTCCATGTAGTGGAATTCTCCCTCTATGAGGCTTTTTTAAGTATTAATTAAAACAGCAAATTTTTATGAGTGGACACGTGTAATTCTCGAGTTCAACAAGAAGTAACTTACAATGCTGTAGTAGAGTCAGTGTAAGACAAAAAAAACATTATTTATATCACCTATGAGCATATGTGATTTAAAAATCATTGCTATAAAATTATAACAGGCGTTTGGCCTGAACGCTCCGTTTCAATTAAAACATTCACGTTTTCCCTTTTTTTGAGAATTCTGGGCCCAACGTTTTGAGATAATAAAAATATTTAATATTTATTTTCTTTGAATGGCAATCGAGCCTACAACCTGTCGCGTTTACAATCACACGCTTGTAGCCCTACACCACAACGGGCCTCAAATTTAACTCAAATCACTGACACAACAGCTCCATCAACCCATTCTTGTAAAGTAAACAAAAAATGCTCCTCAAAATGTTCTATCCCATCGATACTTCCTAAGACGTTTAACAGCGACCATTCGACGAATGCCATCCACCGAGTGTTCTCAGAGCGAGGACCATCGATTCAAGCATAAATTTGCGCATTAATCGGACGCTGTAAGTTATTATGCTGTAAAAATGAACGAATAAAGGCCTTTATATTACTATTTTATAATATTTTAATTTTTTTTAGTCTGTCTGAAACATGAGGAAATTATGCTTTATATGAATTATATAGTATAACTAGAGAACCACTCGCGGCTTCGCCCGCTTGAACTACATAATTATTAATTTTCTAATCTGCATTACTTTCGTCTTCTATTAATAATATAATTTAAAAAATAATTACTAATAAGTTCTTTGATTTTCACGATTATTACACATTGTAAATGAAACTATTTTAACCGGATTAATCGCGTATATTTTGTATTTTATACATTTTTGGGGAACCCGATGTTTCGAACACTTTACAGTAGTCCGTGGTCACGGGTAGACTCTAAATAATTACTATCTATGTTCAAAAGTAAAGTTTAAAATATTTATTGAATGTTTAAATAATTATTGAATTTATAAACCGATTAATTGCCAAAATACAATAATGAAAGCTGCAACTAAATCGATTGAACCGTTTCTGAGGTAATACAATACATACAATCACACATAAAAACTAACAGATAAAAAAAACATTATTATTGGTTCTGGTACGATAATATCGCTACCAATAACAGTTTTACTTATACAAGTATATCTTCTATGTACAGACCGATCCGTTACAATTTTATTATAAATATAGATATAGATTTAGAAGAGGAATTTTATGTTATCATCATAGATAAAGCTAGTGATTCAGTAAAAAAAGTGAGTACATGTGAAAACATGTGAGTAGCTAGCTGTAAGCTAGTGCATAAAGTCATTTCAAAAGTTTCTAGACATGTTCAAATATATTCAACATAAATACTAAATACAGTTTTATTTAAGCTTTTTATAGATTTTGTGTAGAAAAATTTCGGGTCCATTGCATATGAAAAGACCCAATATACATCTCTCTTTTCCAATTTTACCACTTTTTTCGGTATGGCAATGTAAATATTATATACGATTTAATATCAGTCGGCCGTGACTCTATTGAAAAAAATGGTTCAAACGGCGAACAGAGGAATGTTGTAGAATCGATTTTTATACGATTTATGAGTGATGCATAGCGACAGTTCGATATGCGTGTACGTTATTTTTCATACAGTTTGAATTTTTATATACGTTTATATGGGAAATTGTGAACAATATTATGGGATAATATGTTAATATTCGATATAGAAATAGATTTTTGTCATGGTTGTATTTTTTAGTATTTAAAAAAAATCTTATCTTAATTTAAATAGTTATGTAATAGATTTATTTATTAATCGAAGAAATATAAATTATTTAATATTGACGATACACAACCTTATATATTTTTTGTTGACTCCGAACGAGAATCAAACCAACAACCATCTGGTCATGCGCTCCTACTACACCATAATAAACAAAAACTTTATCAATAATTAATTAAAGATTAATATCCATAGCAATTATTTGAAGAAAGCCAGTATACGCTAAGGAACCAAATTAATGCCTTAATTCCGTAATTACTCTAATTTCGTTTAGTATTACGATAGCACAAATACTTTTTGCTCCAAGTTTAGAATGACGCTTGATTGCCGACGACGGCAGCTGAAATAAATAATGAAGGCAAGAATCATAATTATACATTTTCATTATAAAATTGACAATATGAGGCCAGCCGTGGCACAAAGTGTGACTGTAAAACCGACTGGTTGTGGGTTCGATCCCGACTCGAGGAGATGAAATATTTACGTCAATTTATATTTCAATTTCTTCGCTCTGGTTGAGTTTGCGCAGCGTTGAGTTCTGCCACTCAACACGCAATGCCTCTTGAATTGGGCAGAAAGTGGGTAACGGAGTATCTTAACACTAGGTTCCCTCTCCCTACCCTGCAGTATGCAGGATACAGCATGAAACTGATTAATTGATTAATTATTTTTAATATTAAACATCGTAGATATTGTATGATAGTACTATTTTTTAAGATTCCACAGATATTTAAATGGCCTGGACGTGGCCACTGCTTCCTCCTTATCTTCGTCACAGTTACGGGATGTTTTCGATAAAACTAGAGATTTTGTCTGTGCAACTATGGGCGATGGTATCACGATACGAAACTATCAGAGGCATTATGTAAGTATTATGGCACTACTACAGCCAAGATAATACACCAGCAACTTGCTCTTCCATATGATCTTGTGCAGTTGGAGGTACTACTATAGATACAATCCCACGTCTTTTGTTTGAAGATAGCCGTGCTTTGCTCTACTGGGATAGGTATTTTATTACTGACAGGTATATCTTTGCCAATACACCATATTATAATAGTGCTAGTAGACCATGGCGCGCCGAGCAATGATTATTCATCTTATTATACCACATAATGACAATCTCATGAAAGCAGAAAAAATATCTAAATATTTGAACACAGTATATAAATACTTCACGAGATTACTGCCATGTAGGATAATCATTGTGCCGATGGTGCCTTCAGTTAGCGGCTTAATGTGTGAAAGAGCGATGTAATGTGGGGAGGTTCCTCTCTCTGGAGCCCCAGGCACCCATGGCCTGGACCCTTGTCCCGCAGTCGTAAGTATGTTTCTATATTTTAACAAGTATTTTTTTATAATAATTTTAATTTAAAAATGTTAAATGTTAATAAATTTCGTTGATGGTTGAGGGGTTTCGACATCAACGATTTTTAAGATTTATGTGATATTCTACACTATACATCATTTTGATCTTTATATCTGTGTGTATAAAATGCGATAAGCTAAAAAACATTGATTATTAATAAAACATTTTTTTATATTATAACTTAAAATATATATAATAATAATAATGAAAGCCCAAAATTTATACCAAAAAAATCGGCCCAATATGACAAAACAAATTATTTAATTAAAATCACCGACATAACACGCAACGTCTTGAATTTCGATAACAAAGTGATTTGACACTAGCTTCTCTTCTTGATAAAAAAAAGTAAGCCAACGTACAGTACAGGAAAAAAAAACAACAACAACGTGACATCCACTCAGCTTCCATACCAACAAAAGTCAAATAGTAAATCTTCATTACACTTTCTATCAGGTCGCCGTGTGCACCGAATATTACGAGCACATAAATAACTCCAGAGGAATAAGCCGTAGGAAATCCGGTCTTGTAAACACGGCTGAGCACAAGGAAGCGGGCTATGAAATATTTCTTTTTGCCCGGTCAAGTTTATTATTCAATTGTTTATTTGGATGGATTTTGTATTGTATATTTTTGTATGTGTTTCACGCTTTATCTTATATGTATATAGTAGATTAGGTACTGTGTTTCTACTATCCGTTGGAGACTTAGTTCGATGCTGCGTCAGAACGCTTTATGTGAAATATAAGAGTGAGTCCCCCAAGTACGTGTCGAACCCACTAATATCGCGTTTACAACAAGACGTTGTCCTATTGCGCCGCAATTGCATATCTAGTAGAAAATATTATCAAGGAAGTTAAATAAAACTATTATAGACATAACAATTTAATAATATATGAAATGCAGTATTAAATATACAGTATAGTAGTAAATATACAGTGGGAACTGGCTCAATGGGTTGACTTTCCACAAAAGCATCTCCGGTTCACATCCGTTTCCGGTACATTATCGTGTGCCAAATTTGGGATCTTTGTGAAACAAATAGTTTAATCATTTATTTAGTATATTAAATGTAGGTTATGAAACTGACTAAAACACCCTTTTTCTTTCTACTTCTTAGAAGAAATTGGTCAACATTTTCAACTTCACACTCTATCCAAACTCGACGCCGTGATCTGCCTCGTCACCAAGCGAGAAAATAAAAATATTAAACATTGACTTCGCGTGAGAATTGAACCCATAACCTGTTCCGTTTACACTTACACCCATGCTCTACGACTAGCCTTTTACTTTAGCTATATATTATATAAATTCTAAGTTTCACAGACAGTTGTTAAAATATGGATACTAAAAAGCGCTAACATCGTCACATTTTTTGGTAAATCGTCGAAAAGTATAAATCCACATTAGGATATTGGGGACGCGATAAATTCCAGGCCCAGCTTAGTGGGGCGATTCCACGAAATGGTACAATGACTTATAACGGAAAATACATTTGACCTATTTACCCCCACCCCCACGAACATAACCAGGGGGTGAGACCCCTAGAACCGGCGCCAGGATGTATGAAATATATACACGCGTTGGTCTTAGGGTGGATCCATGTAAATTTGTCGTTGCTGGTCAGTATTCAGCGAAGAGAGCAATTTTTCATTTTTTTTATATAAGCGCAAGTATCTTTTTATTGAGATGAAACTGTTATGTTTTATGTTAAAAATATATTTCTTGTTGCATATTAATATTGTAGCCATTGCAATGTCCGAATGAGTTGTTGTAGGTTCGATTTTATATTATAATACGAAACTAGACATTGTGGTTCATAAATACAAATATAATAGTCTTAATTACATTTGAATATACGTTTTAGCTTTTTTAGCTATAAGCTTTTAAATTATTTTTTTAACGCGCCTGTTTATCGTGCACATTTTGTGTCATAGTTTTTGAAATCTGACATTTAAAATATTTTAATAATCCGAAGTTACGTTACGGATAGATTCACCAATCAGATCAATTTATCTCTGGCTAGTCTGTATAACACAAAACATACGCGATATAATCCTTTCAATAATTCACTTAAAAGTGTTCCAGAGTATGTTGGAAAACGGAAAACAGAGTGAAATAACACTAAGTTTCCTTGCTGTGTACGGGATACAGAGTGACGCTAAAAAAAATATAAGAATTCCAAAAACTAAAGAGTGCAATATTTCTTTACACACAAGCAATCGTAAAATAACGATCCTAACAGTCGGAGCTGTTACTACAGTCTGTTACTTTACCTTTCATAATAGCCACGATACAATAATAAAAGTAACTTTGTATGGGAAACTCGATGGACTATAATTATATTTATATATATTTTTTTTGTTCTGTGATAATTAAATGTCTCATTTTAAATGTATCGGTAGTAGATTCGATTTTCAATTGTGGGAATTATTATTTTTTTTGCTTTGGTACATAGATAAAGCGTGCGTGCAACGCTACTCAATACACAATATTTTGAATAGATGGAACAAGGGATTCAGGAAGTTTCTTAACAGCAGGTTCAAACTCTCTCTACGAACATTGTTATATGCGGGATACAGGAAGCCAAGTAAAACCGACAAAATGAAACTAAAAATCTACTTATACTACATTAACAATAAATTTGTATTAGAAAACTTATTAAATTCTAATTATCCATACTTTAAAAGAAATTCTCTAAACCCCACGAGCGAGTGTAAAGATTATACATTGAATTTGAAAAAAAAAGGTGAATATAAAGTTACATTTCGGGGTACAGGTACAGCGCTAATTTGCTTTGCAAAGTACTTGAAAACTCCCACCGGATTGCTGAAAGCAAGAACAAAAACGAGAATTGCAACCGAGTTTGTGATTTAAGTTGGACTTAAAAAAACTTTTTAGAGTTACTCACTGCATGTGAGGAAAGTTGTAATAAATAAGAATTTGTTTTTTATACTCGTTTCTGGTTCGCTGCATATAAATAATTAATATGTAGCTGGTAGGTATCCTTTTTGATGTTGCTATGAATTTGTTATTTTTTTTGTCTCGCAAAATGGGAAACGGTAGTATATTAACACTAGGTTCCCTCTACCTACTCTACTATGTTGTGCCATTTGCTACGGGATGTATCCCACGCTGTAGCGTAAAGCTAAATATTAACAGACATGTCTTGTAGAGTAGTAAAAATTAATATTTTCTAAGTAGGGAGCCAATTTTTTTATTTACAGTCTGAAACAGATAGTCCACTCAACACTGTTTATATATTTACTCGTATAATTTCACTAATTTTACAATTCACATACAGTCAAAATTTGTAAAAAAAAAATAAAAGAGATATCCTAAATTGAAAAATTTAGTAGAGTACGCGAATGTAAATTAGTATAATGTACACAATAATGTATTAAATCCAAAATCAAACAACATTATAAGGCCTCTTACAGTATCCAGTGTGATATTGTAGTCTATTAATAATAAATAATCCATATGTAAACCGATTAATAGCAACCTAAGGCAACGTTGTAAATCTCTAAAAGTAATTTAATCTTGGTATTCTTGGTGTGTTTCATTACATATATAACTAGTGCAGTTGGTCTGACTGTACTGAGCTGTGATGACTGCGGAAAATGCAGTGACATGACATGTGATATGCAGCAAGTAGAGAGAGCGTAATGTTAAGATACTTCGTTGCTCACTTTCCGCCGAATCCTATAGGCATTACGTATTGAGTGGCGGAACTCAACGCCGCGCTTTGGCTCGAGACCAGAGCGAAGAAGTGTAAATATTAAATATTCCATTTAAATTTAATAAGTAAAAAAAAATCACTAGCGAAATAAAATAATTACGTACTAAGTGCGAGTTGGACTCGCTCACGGACACTTCGGTACCTATTTGATGATTGTAGGTCAATAGGAAGTACAATTTATAAAAGTGAATAAATCTAATTAAAGATTACGCGCATATGCACCCATTTTGTGTTAATTCAACTACAAATATGTTATTTGTATAATATAAGGTTTCTGTCTTTACCCTTTAAGGTACGGTACTCTAAATACAACATAGATTTATATTTTTTCTCGTAAATCAGAGTAAAAAATTATATATTAAGTATTTGCGTACGTACGTAACTCAAAACCACGTTTTGTCTTACTAGAGCTAAGATCTCTAAAGAACAAAAAAGCGTTTTTCAATTTTAGATTAAACAATATATTATTTTATCTGTAAAAACGAAAATATTTTGTAAATTAAATTAAGTAAGCAATTTAAAAATACAAAATAAATTTTCGTAAAGAATAATTTGAAGGAAAATTCGAACTTCCTAAGGGAAATGAACGTCACATTCACCAGAGCCTTTTAGTAGATATTTTTTATGTATATCAGTTTACTTACTAAAATATCAAAGAATGCGTAACAAATAAACATCACATTTTAAAAAAATATTTTTTCTGCTTTTTTATAAGTTTATATTTTATGTAAAATAATGACGTCGTTGTTGCATCAATTATCACGCAATATCTCGACGTTTAGGTAAAACGTTGGGAGTAGAATGTTTTAACACTAGGTTTGCTCTATCTACGAAAAAAAAAACGAAAATAAAGGAAAAAGAGAGATCTAAGTGTCATATCACTCTTCTCATACACGACCATAGTATTCAAAATTCGGACAAACACGCCAACCGACACAATAGTGTAAGTACCACACATCCTATAAACTAGAGTTTTGGAAATCAACAAATTATTTGTTCGTATCCACAAATAGCCAAGTGTTTCCGTCGTTAAATAGAACAAGCACAAGCAATGATAGATCTTATGACAATAGCTTTAATAGCTAAAATGCTCTACATAGAGATATGGACGCAGGCATTTAAGAGAAATTATTGCTTTGGCTGAATAGAGTCGATGTCGCGTTGTAAAATTGTATAGAGTATGGACATTAAGCAGCAAGTTGTGATCCTACGACTTATTTCATACTTTAGAGAGACATTTTTTATTGATACTTATATTTTTGTATAGTATATTTTGATATATTATAACCTAATACCAGCCAATTGGCAATATTTCTTAAAGATATCGGAAACATTTTTTGTCAAATCTTTAGATATAAATTACATCCTGATAAATATGATAGTGTATATTAATTATGAATAATAAAAAATAATATATTTATTTATGAAATATATTAAAAATAATAAATTTATAGAATAATTCCAAGGCAGAATGAAATTTATTAAATGTTCTCCCATAATATAACTAAATTCCAATTTACGCCGTATCCCGCACACAACAGGGTAGGCAGTGGTAAACTAATATTAAGACACTCTGTTCCCCATTTCCCGCAAAATTGTGTAGGCATTGCTATGTGTGGCGAAATTTAACGCCGCTTTCCTCGTTACCAGAGCGAAAAAATTAAAATATTAAATCGTGATCGAGCCCACATCCTGTCGCGTTTACAGTCTTAATCTGTATTACATTACAAATATCACAATCTCTAGTGCTATATAGTATGTATATAACTCTTTGTGTTTAAGTAACCTGATATTGTCATATAGGACATTGTTTCCCCACAAATTATTATTGAATACGGCTACAACGTTACGTATCGTATATCGTATTTGCTTTCACGTCCTGTCGAGCTTTGTAATAAGTTTTCGGGAAAATTCAATATTATTATTTGGCGTTTAATTACATTTTGACAATTAATTCAGAAAATAAATGTTAATCAATAAAATAATATCAGCATCACGCTGTGTCCCACACACAGCAGGGTAGGCGGAGGGAACTTAGTGTCAAAGCACTCTGCTCCCGACTTTGCGCCGAATTCTGGAGGCATAGCGTGCTGAGTGGCGGAACTCAATTTCGATCTTTTTCTCGACATCAGATCGAAGAAATAGAAATTTAAATAAATATTTCTTTTCCTCGAGTGGGGATCAAACCCACAACCGTCGCGTTACAGTCACCCTTGTGCCCCTGGACCACGACGGCCTCGTTAATACCTATTTGATTTTGAAACATACGCTCACACTTTTAAAGTGAGACCAACAACTCTACATAGGTAGTGTTGTAGTGGTAAAAAAATATATTCGTGCCGTGTGATCCCGGCCTAGAATAGGATCATCCTGGTACTGGTGGTGTCATAAGAGGCGACAAAAGTACGTGTGGTAGAGTCACGTCGCCAGCAATGGCAACACGCATGGGCAGACTCGACCGGATCATTACCACCCCCGGCATTTAAAACCTGGCGTGATGTAGTGGCTTTATGCCACTGCGTTTCGCATCAGGTAATGCCGGGCCCCGGCGCCCAACCCATCTTAAAGGCCGACAACGCACCTGTAGCTCCTCTGGTGTTGCACGGGGCCGTGGGCGGCGGTAATCACTTACCATAAGGTGACCCACACGCTCGTTTGCCGTGTCTTTTCCATAAAAAAAAATATTTAATAGCTTCAAGTAGTTTTATTTTAGCGTTTAAAACAAAAATAGCGACAAGAAATAAGATTAAATATATCTCCTTATATAACATTTTGTAAGTACTTAGTTTACCCAAAATATTACCTTAGAGTAAAATCAATTGTAAAATTTCGTAAATGCGTAATCCAAGAAAATATACAGTTACTATAGTTATATGTTGAATAGTTTCTAATTTATATAGAAATCATATTGACATAATTTTGTAACTTTACGTTGTATTTTTGAGGTAGAATACAGAGAAAGCAACTCGGAACTTAGTGTTAAGACATTCAGATACCATTAAGACATTTCCGTTCCCCACTTTCCCCCAAATTCTGGAGGTATTGCTCGTTGTATAGCGGAAGTCAACGCCGCGCTTTGCATCGTTACCAGAGCGAGGAAATGAATACATTAATTATTTTATTTCCTCGAGTAGAAATAGAATCAACAAGCTATAGCGTTTGCAGTTATACGATTATGCCCCATCGCGGCGATATAACTTAGAAAATAATATACGTTCATTCAATCGAAACTTATTTTAACGCCTTTTATTTTAACTCACTCCCTTAGAAACATAATTTAGGCTTCCAATCTACGTTCCTGTATGTAGAGTAGTTAGAATAATTAAGTAGAGTATCGATAAGTCTAGTTTAGTGATTAGGTTCAACTAAGAAATTCACTAAAAGAAAAATGTCTACATTTAATAAAAATATCGATAATATTATATTCCTTTACAGCATAATGCTTCAGAGTGACTTTCAACCATGCGGTCAGTATTACGCTAGTAATGTACACGGGAGTATTTCTAGGTTTGCTCTCTACTAAAAGCTTTGTGACACGCTTGAATGTGAATTTTGTGAAAATTCTTGTTGAAATGTGATGCTGGTTTAGGTATCTGAGTGAGTGGTCTTGTAATGTAGAAGTATCATTTGCGACCATAAAGTTTTACATTTGAAGTTATTACTTACACGTTATTTTTTATAGAGAAATAGAGATTTTTAAATAAAATAATATTTAAAAGGTTAATGCTCAAGTTCTATTTAGTTTACTTTTTTGTACTACGAAAAAAACGAGATAAGTAGAGAGGTAAAGAGAAAATTTGTAGTACAAATATATATTTATATTATAGATAAAAACTATTACAAACTTATAATAAGTTAATTACATACAAAATGAGTGTAACTCTAAAAAACTTATCTTAGACCTACAATTCTGAAATTAATGCGCAACAGTCGATGAGCAACTTTGACTTGTACTTTGGTTTTTTTTTATATTTATAATTTTTATATTTTTCGATTTTTTACATTTACAGATATTCTATATTTAGCTACTATTATATTCATAGATGACCTTTGGAGACACTACTAAAATAAAGTCAGTCAGTTTTATAAATCCAACTTTTAAAGTACTGCTATTGTCACTCTCCTAATTATAAGCCGGTAACTAATCAAAGGGAATGCTTAATATATGTCAAGCCCATTTAAATTTTGATGTAGTAGTACAGTGAGTATGCTGAGATGACTCTATTTTATATAGAGGCTAGAGTGTTAAAGTTCAAATAAAGTTTTTTTGTTACCAGAGCGAGGAAAAAAATAATAAGATGCTTTAAGATATAAAATAAAAGCAGAAAATAAAACCATTCGCCTAATACTTTTTAGCAAAACGTATAAAAACATGAAAAATGCGGAATTCAAACCCGCGCCTCTTGGAAACCGACCAAGCGCTCCGATTGCTAAGCCATACGTTCTCATGAAGCTACGTCGAAATTCATACAGTTAGCATACGAGTACAGTCAGCATCTCTGTTAGAAGATGTTTACAAATTTCCGCTACCCAACGATAATTTCTAAGAACTATCATTAAGCAACAGAAAATGCTATTTATTAAATATATTTAAAAATTTTAAAGTGTTATTCTACACTTGAGAAAGATACATTCTTTTTAGAAAACATATAAATAATAAAATTTGAACGTAGGACGGGATTTGATTCGCGCCTCTTAGGAAACGGAATGCCAGATCAATGTAAATGGTAAGATATAGAAATGGGAGATGCGAGACTTATGCAGAAAGGCGTATTGCTGCTGATAACAGAGTTAAGGTTGCCTTAGCTGCATTAATGAGACGGCGAAGCGTCGCTGTCATACGGCAGCGAAACGTGGGTATTACAGAAGAAGAATGAGAGAAAGATGAATATCGTGGTGATGCGATTTCTTCGTAGAATACGTGGAGTCAGCTTAGCTGATCGTATCTACAATGAAGAGTTACCCAGAATGTCAGATACTAGCGAAGATGTCATTGTGAGGATGAAGAAGAACGTCTTCAGCTGTTTGGACATATAGAACGAAGAAGTGATGAAAGAGGAAAAGTGAGCGATAAGAGAGGTAGAGGGAGATCTCGGTTGACCTTCGAACACATAGTGTTAAAGATAATGGTGGAAGATCACGTAAAAACATGAGGCCCACTCGGAGGGTATGAATGAAGAGATTGATGATAGCGGACGAGGCGAAAGAAGTATGCTCTAACTGCCCCGATAGGGCTACAGCGTGACGCTAGATTATATTATTATATTATATCCATATTATTAACCAAAGAAATGTTTTAATATACTCATATTTCTGTTAGTGTCTTACTTTTTTTTTGGTTTCCGCTTCGATCAATATACACATTTATATAGTTGCTCGAAGAGTTTGCGTCACTCTCGACATTGTATATATATTTTTGATACTTATTTAGTTAATACGTGATGAAATAAATATGTAATTAACATTGAATCCATTAATTACTATATAATAATGAATGAGTGTCAAAATAAAAGATAAATTAACTATTATGAATAACTAGTTGTCGTTGATAATTTTGAGTGGACTTTAAAACGTAAATTGGTAAATCTCGTTTTATCTAGCTGCCGTAACAATTTCAAGAAATAATTTCTTACTTATTCAGGAAACATATAAAAATTTTAATATAGCAGGATTTGAACCCGAGCCTTTTGTGAAGCGTCCAAGTGCTCTGACCGCTAAACCATACGTTCTTATCGAGCTACTTCGAAATTCTTATACAATTTTTATACGTTTTCTTAATAAGTATTGATTGCTCTTTCTTAAGTGTGAAATAACACTTTAAAAATGTCAAAAATACTTTCTTAATTATACCTTCCACTCCCTAATTGATCAGCCATTCATAGATCAAATAGTTTTATATATGTAATACTTATATTATACTGTTGCGACGTTGAGCTCCGTCTCTAAAATAGGCGTAGAATTAATCAAAGATAAATCATGAAAGCGCAACGGAGTGTCCTAACACTAGCACTCTACCTATCCCGTTTTTTGCGGGATATAACGTGAAATAAAAAAAAATTACAAGAAAAGCGTGAATATACCAAATAATAACACTATGATGCCCAGTTCCAGTGCCATGTAATAAAAATACCTTAACGACAACTATAAAATCCAGCTGTAAAATAAAGTTTAATTGAAACGACTCGCACTTTTTACGTCTCCATTTCAATCATTAACTGGTGATTTGCGGCGTATTCCAGATCATTAATTTTAAATAAATAAAATTTGGACTAAATAAATGAAGATGGTATTTCGTATGTAATTAGAATTTATTAGGTTGTATTAAATAAAAATGGAAGAGCAATATAGCGTTTTATTGTGTTCTTAGTTTCTTAAGTTTTTAGAGGTCGTCGTGGCGTGGCAGCGAGTTTAACTGTAAGCGTGACAGTTATGGGTATGAATTTTATTTGGAAAAATGAAATATATTTCTTGCTCATTCTAGTTTAAAGACAGAGCACGGTGTTAAGTTAGTAGTTTGGTAATACCCTTCGAATTATAGACGTATATAAAACACCTATAAGTTTTACTTTTCGGATTTCTTTGTTTACTCGTATTGTAAGTTCTTACTTAGAGCTAAATTTCATAGTTAGGTCCACGGGATTATCCTATAGGTTTCGATCCTATTGAGAGTTTCCAAAATTTGGAATTTAGCGGCATAAAGTGTTGAGTCTTTTAAATGGGTTTGAAGATTGATTTTTTATAACTCTAAGGGACAGTAGATCTGAGTATTTGATATAAATTTCAGCTTGATATCTTCACGTGTTCGTGAGTAAATGTGTCTTGACAGATGGACGTTCCTTTTTTTCCTTTTGAAGTACGAAAAAAAGCTAAAAATGCCAAAATTTTACATAATATGAGCGATACTGTGCCTCAAGCAGACGGATAATACTATACAGAGAGAAAAACACATTTAATTTTTTTTGGAGATTTTTTGGTTTCAATGTTTTTTTTTATCTCTGATCTTTGCGATCTCATATCATATGTATTACTGTGGAGTAAGCTCAAATGAGGCTTTAGTTTAAATCCTTCTTCTTCTTCTTCTTCGTGTCAATGCTTGGAAATTCATATGATATTTTGCCAGTGTTTAGCCACGTTGACTGCGGTATCTGTTGCCTTGATCAAGTCGTCATGTGAGCAAGTGAATGGACATTTGGAGCAGGAAAGTAAGTGTGCCATCGTTTGTGGGTCGGCGCCACAGTCGCAGGTTGATTCATCCCCGTATCCCCATTTCACAAGACGTTCCCTGCATCGGCCAACCTGGCTCCGTAACCGATTGAGCGACTTCCAGGTCGGCCACTGCAAGTTGTGACCTGCGGGTAAGCACTCTTTGGGAGGGACAAAGCCTGAAGGTGGTGGGTGGTTTGTCTGCCATAGCCGTTCCCTAGCACGACTCGGATCTGAATCTAAAGCTGTGGTCGCTTTTATAAAACTGTGACGACTTTTCAAGCGGGCACGAGGTGCAGTGTAGCCATAGAGTGGGTGCGGGGGATCTTTTTCCTGTCGCAGTTTTTCCACAGAACATGCCACCTCACGTCGAACCCTAGGAGGCGCTATACCAGCCAGAGGGTAGATCTTGTATAATGGTGTGGGCTTAAGGCAACCAGTAATTATTCGACAGGTCTCATTTAATGCTATGTCCACCTCCTTCGCATGAGCGGAGCGGTGCCAGACTGGGCACGCATATTCACCCTGCAGAGAAAGATAGAGCGAGACCTGTTGTTCGAAGTACATGCGGAGATGCCCCCCAGTATGATCTCGTTAGCCGCCGGAGCAGATTATTTCTTGCATATACTTTTTGTTTGGTATACAGGCAGTGAGCTTTAAATGTTAAAGACCTGTCCAGTGTAACTCCTAGGTATCGTGGGTGCGGACAATGTTCAATATGAACGCCTCGCCAAGATATTTGAAGAGGCCTGTTTGCTTCACGGTTCCTCAGGTGGAACGCACACGATTGAGTTTTAGACGGGTTGGGTTTAAGGGCGTTAACGTCGTAGTATGAATCGAGTGCGTTTAGGGCTGTCTTCAGCAAACTTTCCACCTCTTCAAATCCCGGTGCCTGAGCAGCCAAGGCAAGATCATCTGCATAGAGGAATTGTCGGGTATTTGGTGTTTTTGGCTGATCATTGGTATAAATGTTAAATAAGGCCGGGGCTAAGACACTTCCCTGCGGGAGACCATTTTTCTGACCGCGCCATCTGCTTTTGTTACGATTAAGGTGAACCTGAAATCTTCTGTTGTTTAAAATATCTCTCAATATGCGGACGAAGCCTTGGTCGTTAGTTAAGTTGTGAACTTTAGCCAGAAGTCTACGAATGTTGACGGTATCGTATGCAGCCGTTAAGTCAACAAAGACAACGCCAGTTATTTTCCTGCTTTCGAATCCGTCTTCAATAGTCTGTACGAGATTCAAAGTTTGGCTAGTGCAGGATTTGCCAGGGCGAAAACCAGCTTGCTCTGGAATTAGGTGTTTCTCAAGTAAAGGCGTCAGGCGGTTTAAAAGCATCCTCTCAAAAAGTTTGAATGTATGACTTAATAACGATATGGGACGAAAATTTTTCGGATCATCTGGGCTTTTACCTGGTTTTAACAGAGCTATGACTTTGGCCCGCCTCCAGACCTTTGGTATTGTGTAGTATTTAAGGCATGAATTAAACATAAATCCTAACTTAATTCATTTATTTAAATATTGGTAGGAAAGCTAAATGTAATTTAGTGGGTTAATGCTCTTAGTAACCCTTAGAAATTGAAGAATGGGGTAAGACGGGGTGTTACTTCGTATAGGTTTTTTAATTTATATATAATCTCACGAAGCTGGGGTAGAGTCTAGTCAATAATGGCATTCCCATGTACGATATAATAATAAAATAATAATAATAAAAAAGTGTATACCTTCTGTTTAGAAGAAATATCGAAAATACTTGCTCTAAGCCAAATTTTCGGTTAAAATGCTGTTCCTCTAAAGCAGGTAGCTGAGTACAAATGCCTCGGTCAACTAATAACAGGACGCCTGATTAACGACGGTGATCTGGAGCGGGAGCACAGGGCGTTGTCGCTTCTATAATAAGTAGGCTACTTTTTTAGAAAACGTATAAAAAATGCCTCATGGAGACCGTGCTTCCTGGAACCCATAAGAAATGTGGAGTACCCCGCGAAGCTAATGTTCGGACACTCTGCTCCCCATTGTCCACGGAGGCAGTTTTGGAGGCATTGCATGTCGAGTGGTGGAACTCAACGCTGGGCTTACCTCGGCGTCAGATTGAAGAAATATAAATATAAGTAAATATTTTATTCTATCGAGTGGGTATAGAACCCACATTCAGTCGAGTTTACAGTCATACACTTGTGATTTATTTATTATTTTTTTATCTATCCAAAAGTATAATGCTAGATCTTCCAATTAAGTTATCAAAAACCATCACAGAAGGTAGGTTATAAATCATGAAACTTCTCGGCCTAATATTTTCTTCTAACGTTACCTAGTCCATTGTGATATAAGATTTATGGTTTAAGCACATTTCGTTTCAACGCTATAATGGAATCTATACTTATATTATTAAGGTTCTTAATCTTATTTTGACTTGACTTCTTGCTTATTGAATATCATATAGTTTTCTAAAAGTAGTTTTCGTCTATATATTTATATGTAAAATTGAAGGTCTTTTTTGTTATTAATTTTTAGATTTTTTTAACTTCACGCTATATCCCGCATATAACAAGAGAAGCAGAGAGAACCAGGGAATCTAATGTTAAAACATTCTGTTCTACATTGACACTTCCGTCGAATTCTCGAAAGTATAATATTTAAGTTTAGTATAAGGTTAATTAATGTATTCGATAGCGTTAGTTAAGTTTAATTTATATGATTTGCAGATGCTTAATCAAATAATTTCTTTGTAACGATAAGATTATAATATGATAGATGATATATGCTTTAGCGCACAAAGTCCCGACTGCCTGTATACTACGAGAGAATAATAAAAAAATATCATAAAATTGTTTTTTTATTAAACCAATATTTAAAAAATAAAAAAAAACAGCGTCGCGCTGTGTTCCGCACACAGCAGGGTAGGCAGAGGGAACCTCGTGTTAAGACACTCCGTTCCCCACTTTCTGCCGAATTCTGGAGGCATTGCTTGTTGAGTGGCAGAACTCAACGCTCCCCACAACCGGTCGAATTTACTGGCTGACTGGCCTAAATTAATATTTGAAAGCAAAAAAAATAAAACCTATATTTTTAATAACCTTTTGTATAATTTGTACGTTAGTACAAAAACATAACTTAACAAAAAGCTTAAAAAAACGTAATATAAAATTTTAAATGCAGTCGAACTCTAACACGCGCCTTGTCGAAGTAACATGATTAAGTACTTTGGTCTGTCGAATACCAACTTTTTACGTTCACTTGTGCTTGTTCTAGCGTCATCTGTTGAGAGACTTTTACCAAAATGTAACTGGTGTTTTTTTTTCAGGTGCATGCTGTATTTGCATGAGAGATGCAGAGGAGACGGAATGTGGAGAGCAGAATGTCTTAACACTCGTTTAAGACATTCTGCTCTTCACTTTCCGCCGATTTTTTTTCGATACCAGAGTGAAGAAATGAAAATATTAAATATTTAATTTTCTGTTCGATACCACAATTTATAGTCACATGCTTATGCCCCAACGCCACTAGTGGCCTCAAATAAGACAAAATTAATAAAAGTATAAAAATTTGTAGTTTAAAGTGAGAAAAATTTAAAATAAAGAAATTTTGTCGTATCTAGGACACGTTTTCCTGCAAGGACGTGGCTACAAACTCTTATATGAATTTTTAGACTAGTCCACGATCGTCACTTATCTGTAATATAAAGGATGCCTTATTTCACCTTACATCAGTTGTACCTTAAAAAATTCGGAACGATACGCTTGTCAGTTAAAAACTTTAACGGAAGTGAACGTGTATATGTTTATTTACAAAAAAATATAAAAAGAATTACTCCGATTTGTATGAACGTACCTAATCTCTTTTCATATAATACGGTAGATTTTTTTCTACGACTTGACAATGTATCCCGCATTTAGCAGAGTAGGCAGAAGGAGCCTAGTTTTAAGACACTCCGCTTTCTTAACTACTTTAACACCAGAGCAAAGAAATGAAAATATTCATTACTTAATTCCCTCAATTGGGAATCGAACCCACAATCTGTCGCATTTAGAGGCGTACCATTATGCTCCATCGCCAAGACTGCCCTTAATAAAGCATTACTAGTTAGATATAACAATTGTGTCAAATGACAGACTACCTGACAGACGAATGCCACGTTACGTTAGTACGCCTGCACCACGAATCCCCTCAGTTTAAAAATAATAAAAAAAATACATAAAAAATGTTAAATTTGAACTGCAGTTTGAATAAAAATAGTCTAATATAAGCCTCCGGAAGGATGAACGGGTCGTTGCCTCGCAGGTGGCTTGCATCACATTTTCACGTGACACCTCGCGTTCGTTACGCTACACACGCGCCGCTACTTTATACGATATGATAAAGATATTATATGAAGTATACATTATGTTATAAGTATATTTAGTAGATTTTTAATTTAAGATGATTTTAAAATAAAACTTATTTTTTTTATCTTTACGCTAGGGAGAGGGAATCTAGTGTTAGGTTAGGTTAGGTTACCTCGTTTTCATTAGATATATACTCCGTTTCGCATGCAAATTCTCGCTATCGAATTCTCGCTGAATTCTGAAGACTGTGTGCTTAGTGGCGCAACATTAAATATTTAATTATCTCGATATCGAATATTAATAATAAAATCTTATTTCTCTTTGAGTATCTAAATCATTGAGGCCAGTCGTAGCAAAAGAGCACAATGTGTGACTGTAAACGTGACTGGTTGTGAGTTAAATCCTCATTCGAGAAAATGATATATTAAATATTTCAATTTTCTTTACACTGCTATCGAGGTAAAGCGCGGCGTTGTGTTACGCCACTCACCACGCAATGCTTCCATAATTCGGCGGAAAGTGAGGAACGGAGTGTCTTAACACTAGGTTCCCTCCTGCTACCCTGCTGTGTGCGAAGAAGATATATAGAAGAAGCTATTATTTTTTTTACATAATTATTTTTTATTTAAATATATATTTTTTAAATATAATCATTATCATAATAAAAATAATTTAAGCGTTGAATTCCCCCACACACGATGACTCTAAAATTGGGCGATGCGTGGGGAACAGAGTGTCTAATCACTAGGTTCCCTTCCCAGGGTAGCCTGCTGTGCAGGGAAAATGATGAAACACACTTTTATTTATTTATTCAAAAAAATATCTCACAACCACCATATCCGTAAGTAGCACAGTATTATTTTGAGGGCGCCGACCTCTGCGCAACCTCCTTTTGTTACCGCCCGCACGCTCGTAGATACTGGCGGCTACGTTCAGAGCTATAGATTTCTTTTTTATCTTCACTCATCTCTTACATATAGCAAAACCGCATGTAGTGTTAAGACACTGCTTTCTCTGCAGAACTTTAACTTCCAGTTTAATTGACTACTTTGTATTAAAAATATTATTTTAGACTATCACGCTTCATCCTTCTTTTCACTAATACCAGAATAAAGTGAAAATAGGCAAATTAGTAGCAAGATAAAAACATTTTTTTTTAAAACACTCCATTCCACTCTACTGTACACTTTAGATACATCATATGTTGGCGGAACTCAACGCCGCACCTCATCTAAACAGAGAGCAGATCAGAAAAATATTTTTTTAAAAATATAAACACAAAACCATAGATAAAACCACATAACACAAGTACATCAAAAGTGGCAGTTGCAGTGAAAAATAAGCTGCAATTATATAGTTCGTTGACTTCTACTGTGAATGCGGGGAAATACTGGCCTACTTTTCTATTTATTAATTTGTATATTATAATTCATTTTAAGACACCAACGTGACGCAGTTAGGAGGAGGACATGGGATGGTTGCGGGTTTGAATTCCAGTTGTGGTAATTTTGTCCAGTGCTTAGACACTCTCTGTTCTTCTCTTTTAAAATAATTTCTACGAAGTTTGATAAGAAGAATGTATGGCTTAATGGTCAAAGCGCTAAGATGACTTTCATGAGTGGTAGAATTAAGTCACGCTACGATCAAATTTTCATACATTTTCTAAAAATACCCAACCCCCAACCCAGCTTATAGACCGGCAACGCACCTGTAGCTCCTCTAGGGTTGCACGGGGTCGTGGGCGGCGGTAATCACTTACCATCAGGTGACCCGCACGCTCGTTTGCCGTGTCTTTTCCAATAAAAAAAAAAAAATCCTATGTTCAATGTGGAATAACGATTTAAAAATGTTAAGTAATATAAGCATTTCCTAATATCCAAAGACCTTTATATTTTCATTTCTTAGTATTGAATTCTGCCACTCAACACGCAATGCTCTCCAGAACTCGGCGAAAAGTGGGGAACGGAGTGTTTTAACATTAGGTTCACTCTGCCGAGCCTGCTGTGTGCGGGATACAGCGTGAAGCTGATTTAATTTAATCAGGCACATTCTCACTACGCCTCAATAGCGTCGATGTCTATGCGAAGTACATTTAATACTTTCTTCTCTAAAAACGAATACAGCGTGCGCTTTGTTACTGTTACATTGTTTTGTAAAAACATACGCAATATTGATTTTCACATTTCATATTAGAATTTTTATTACAAGGACTTGTGTTATATTGGACGGATGATTGTGAATGTATGTATGTATGGCTAACGTTATGGCCTAACCGGGTGATTTGAGTTTATATATATGTTAACAAATGGTTTTTTAGTTTAAGTATATTATATTTGAGGCCAGTCGTGGCGCAGGGGCACAAAGTGTAACTGCAAAACTACTGGTTGTGGGTCCGATTCCCACTAGAGGAGATGAAATATTTTCTTAATTATATTATATAATTATAAATTAATAGTCCCATTTCTTCGCTCTGGTGTTGAGGCAAAGCGCGGCATTGAGTCCTACCATTCAACACGCAATGCCTCCAGAATTCGGCAGACGATGGGGAACGGAGTATCTTAACACTAGATTCCCTCTGCCTACCCTGCTGTATGGGGACATATAGCGTAAAGCTGGTGCCGTGTGATCCCGGCCTAGAATAGGATCATTACCACCCCCGGCATTTAAAACCGGCGTGAAGTAGTGGCTTTATGTCACTGCGTTTCGCATCAGGTAATGCCGGGCCCCGGCGCCCAACCCATCGTAAAGGCCGGCAACGCACCTGTAACTCCTCTGGGGTTGCACGGGGTCGTGGGCGGCGGTAGTCACTTACCATCAGGTGACCCGCACGCTCGTTTGCCGTGTCTTTTCCATAAAAAAAAAAAAATATTATATAACATTTTCCGTTGCCGCAGAAATTTTATAAAACCCTCTTCTGGTGATCTTCCATATTCCCCAAGGACCCTACATGCCGAGTTTCAACGTTCTGCACGGCGTAGTTCTGTTTTTGATTTTTCTGTCACTCAGTAACTGAGTTTTATATGTATATAGATTGTATACATGAATACTTCATTTGAAGCTAGACGTGGTGTACGGGCAAGCGTACGGTGGTAAACGTGACAGGATGGGGGTTCGATTGCAATTCGAGGGAATTATATATTTAATATCTTTATTTCCTTGCACTGGTAACGAGGCAGCGTGTGGGATTGAGTTACGCCAATCAAAATCTAATGCCTCAAAAGTTCAGCGGGATATGGTGAAGTTTCGATTTGTCTTACCACTAGGTTCCCAGGTTCCCTCTGCTTACCGAGCCCAATCTCGCATATGAGTAAAGATAAATACAACAAAGTAAAATAATATTTCAGATGGTTTGTTTTTTGAAACGGTAGCGCTTTTAAATAAACGTTAGTTTAGCTCTATACCTCGATATTGGCAAAAACACATAGGAATGAAAAATGTCTACTATGAAAACATATAAAAAATTTAACGTAGCACGATTTGAACCCACGCCTCTTGGAAACCGTTCAAGTACTCTGACAACTAAACCACACGTTCTAACGCACAAATCCCTATAGCTACATACAATTTGCTATACATTTTGCTAAACAAGAACCATAAAATATTATTGCCAGTCTAATTTACTTAGACCCGTCAACCATGGAAGAACATTGATTTATACAACATAAACATAAAACTGATACGCAAGTATTCTAAACGGATTACATTTGATCCATAATGTGGGGAACTTTTTCCAGAATAAGTATAGAGAAAGGGAAAAAATCGTGGGAGCCACGCGCAACAATAAATTTTCCCGACAAGCCGCAGCTCGCGATGGCGGCTACGGTAGTTATATTAAGAAAAATGGGAGAAACACTCGTTAGATTTGGTCTCATGTTGTATGCGTAACATTGAAAGCAGCGTTAATGTGCGTAAGTTTTATTATACTATTTTTTTTTTATGAATTCGTGCTTTTCATTTTTTTTGTGCTTAGAACCATTCCATTCAAATTATGTTCTTATTTGTGTTCTAGTCAAGGTTAAAACAAAACTGTTGAGTTTTACTATTCAGTTCACAATGTCTCTCATTATGGCTTAATATGAAGAACGGAGTTTCTGGACACTAAATAATTTCTTACTAACCACGCATTGCGGAAAAAGTAGACCTAAATGTAAGGAAAATATGGAATTATACAGTGTTGACTGGAGTGGTGGTGGTTGGCTGGCGGAATTCAACGCCGGACGGACCGGTGCCAGAGCAAAGACACGGAAATATTATTTTTTAATAATTACTTGATGATAGACGACATGGTATAACCTCAAAAGATCTTAAATTTTCCAGAAATATGTATGTATACAAAAATATATTGAGTTATAGATATAGTAAGGTCAACGAGTCTTTGCTACCGTGAAGTTAGGCTTTCTGAACTTTTGTTCACACGAGAAGAATAAAATGAAAAGTAAGAAAGATCCTAAAATAAAATCTGCGCAGATATCTATAGCTAACTTCAGAACAGCCACGACTCGCCGACCGCAATATACTTATATAAAAGATTATATAAAAGATCATATGAGAATGCCCTTCTTAGAAAGTTGTCCCCGGGATAAGATAATTCATCTTTATCCGCGGTACGTGAGTGTTTTGTCGAGGATAAGCCGAATAGGACGAGATGTGGTAACAAATTAACAAGCGTATCATGTATTTACCATAATAAAGATAGGTTTTGGGTATTTAGAAAGCTAAAGCTGGGTATTTTGGTACGTATATGATATTTACATGACATTTGTACTTATTTATAAATCTTAATATCCTTTACGCTGTAGCCTGCACGTAGCACGTATGCAGAGGGAACCTGGGAACCTAGTGTTAAAACACTCGGTTAGACTTCCGTTGCTCACTCTCCACCGAAATTTGGAGGCACTGCGTTTGCAGTGCACTGCGTGGCATCTCCTAAACTATAAGTTTTACAAACATACTTACAGAGAGGCTAAGTCTATACCTACCTTTAATACTAATTTACCTACTAATAATAATATACCTACTTTTAGAATAGACTTACAAACTTTTTCTTAGCGACAATCGTAAAATATATTTGGAACTGTCAAATACAGACCGGGCAGATATTACTGATTTTCTTCAATAGGAGGGTCGCAAGGATTTATTTATATATACGTAAGGGCAGTACAATTTTGTATAATAACCACGAATCTCTAACGTAACGTAATGTTTTTTAAGTATAAAAAAAATTTTTGGTTATTTAAGCTTACGCGATTTTTTTCAGCTTCATGCTGTATTCCGTATGTAACAAGGGTAGGAAGAGGCAGCCTAGTGTTAAGACACTTTACTTTTCTCTCTACTTTTCGCGGAATTCTAGAAGCATTTCGTCTTGAGCAGCGCAACTCAATATCGCGCTGTACCTGTCAAAGCGAAAAATATTAAATATTTCATTTCCTCAAATGGGAATTGAGTCCACAACCTGTCGCATTTACAGTCACACGCTTGAGCCCCTGCGTCACGACCTCATATACTATAATATGCAAAATAAAATATTTAATTTATTAAATATTATTTATAAGTAAAATATTCTTATATACATATATATGTTTCAATGTCGACGCGGTGGGTCATGCCTGACTCGCTCCTACGGAGGTCACGGACTTAATTTTTACACGTGGTGAAAAATTAAACATCGCGGCTTATTTTAACCACAAAAAGATAGCTATTTTGAATAAAAAATTAATATAAATTTCACAATCTCTATATATGAAATGAGTGCATTTTATTATTGAATACTAACTAATATCGTTTTTATAGATGCGAGCAGCGCGATCTCGAATCTCTTATTAAATACGCAGTGATAGTGAGTTCGATTTCTTTCGTGAAAATCATAACATTTAGATTATTTTATTTCTCTGATTAATTTCATCACTTTTTAATCATACAATAATATCATCATCATCATCAATATCCAAATGTTGCCACATGGAGGGAGATCACTTTAAGCGATAATAAAAATCGTCTCTGTGTAGCTCCGCCACAACGAGGACGTTGTAATATATGTACATCTTGAAAATAGAGTAATCGGGCACCGGGCTCTACCTTTTATTGTAATTACAAAGGCAAATAACGATTTTTTATAATTATAAGTTAAGATAACCTGCTTCTTTGATAAAGACGTACATCCTCCTTCCAGCGTAATTAAAACGTGTTTTCGAGGAAAATTGTATAGATATATTTAATGGAAGCCAAAAATCTTTATTCAGATGAAATATTGTGAAGATTTCTAAGAAACGGTAAATATGGTGTAGTCATGAATAATAAACATAATAGCAATATAAATAAGAGTATAAACACACCTATACTTTTGAAATGTCTTAGTTACTATAAAGACGAGATGGTAGCTAGTTCGATTATCTTTCT
The DNA here is from genome assembly GCA_917862395.2 of Heliconius sara. Classification (NCBI taxonomy): domain Eukaryota; kingdom Metazoa; phylum Arthropoda; class Insecta; order Lepidoptera; family Nymphalidae; genus Heliconius; species Heliconius sara. The sequence goes on along the minus strand of OU860783.2, from coordinate 1,973,927 downwards.
AAGGTAACGTCTAAATGTCGGAATTATAAATTAAGTAACTAATCAGTTAGGATATTGAATATAATTAAATTATTTTCAGATGTGTGACTGAGAAAGCGGCTGGTGGGTTGTGGGTTCAATCCCCATGCGAGTAAATTAAGTATTTATTTTCGTTTTTATTTTCAGTTGAGTTTCACTCAACACACAATGCCATCCTCCATAATTCGGCGGAAAGTGAGGAACGGAGTGTCTTAACAGTAGGTTCCCCCTGCCTACCCAGCAGGATACAGCGTGAAGCTGATTTGTGTTAATTGTTTTTAAGAAATAAAACTCCACACGTAAGAAATAAAACTACTAATTAGAAAAAAAAGAAATAAAACTACTAATAAGAATTCGTAGCGAAATAAGAACCCGTGATTCTTGCAAGCCGTCTAAGCACTCTGACCACTAGGCCATACGTTCTTATCAAGCTATTCCCTCATAGAACGGCCTCTCTTGCCCTAAAAAATATTACATTCCTTACTATCATAATACTAGGTAAGTCTGAGTAAAACCCAACGTTGCGTGAAGTCCGTCGAATGGCAAATTTTATTCTCAAGAACCGATGGTTTTTATTTCTCAGACGTGTCAAGAATGCTCGTTCCCTTTTGTTTTGCTTCAACGACGCATGTTATAGCGCTTTTAGGTTTTACTGTCCGGAAATTCCTTTAGTTATACAATTTAGGTTTAAATGTTTTGTTGGAAATTAGGAAGTTTAATAGTCCTTGGGATAAGTAGTTATTGTTTTTAATTAATCGATTCGCAGTCGATTTGGGACCGATGTGTTGTTTGATATTTGCAAATTGATGTTATCGAGATATTTACAGAGTGAGAAGACTTAGATCGGCGATGAGTTTCACTAATCAACAAGCAATGTCTGGAAAATTGAAAGGAAAATAGGGAATGGAGTGTGTTAACGCTAGGTTCCCTCTATCTATCCTGCTATATGCGATATATTGCGTTAAGTTTTTATTGTTATTAGGAAGGAAGAAAGTTAATAGTCCGTGGGATAAGTAGTGAGTATCTTTAATTAATCGATTTACAACAGATTTGGCAACGATTACGGTTTGATATTGCAAATTGATATTTTAGGGCTTTTGTTTTTTTGATGGTTATTTTTTTTGTTTGTCCTTCATAATTAATCATTTTAAATTGACGAAGAATCATTATGATTGAAATATTGTAACAATAATATCTATATCAAATAAAACTCCTCCGTTGCTGAGTGAATGAAAAGAGAATCTGCTGGACTTCGAATTCATATCTTAGGTTATCTAAGGTTACAGAGTGAAAAGAAGGGAACCATAAAAATCTTACTAGTTAAAATATTACTAGTAACCTTTTAAAGTCCACTCTATGTTGACTCTATGATGACTAATTTCTTTATAATTATACCTTTAACTCATTATTAAGCTTATTTAAGCCTGTATAATATTTAATTTATTCTAAAACGATGTAACGTTAATAATAAAAGAAATTTTCAAAGTATATTTATTTGGTAAAAAAACGAGGCATTTTTAGAACGCTTAATTAAATATTACAACAAATGAGAATACTGTTTGAGTCAATTTAATAAGAAAATACGGGAGTACAAAAATATGGAATCTGATGCGCAAAAATTATGGCCGGCAAGCTAGAATAGGTCAGATTAAAATTAAAAATTGTTCTAAAAAACAACTTCTTTTATAGATTTACTAAAAATATAGCCTATGGTAATTATCATTTCATTCATAATTTAATTTGGTTTTGGTTTGACATTTCATCATCAATTGATCATTGAATTTGGTGAAACTTTTTGCCCGCATGTCAGAGTAGACAAGGGACCCATGCATTGACACACTGCCTCTCACTTTCTGCTCACTTTCTTCTTTAATGTTTTTTTTTTGTATTTAATCGAAATTAACTCTTCGCATTGAATATTACTCATATCTGTGTTTTTCATTTTATACAAATATGTAATTTAAACTTCATCATCATTAGAATAAAGGAACTTCTTTTATTTAGTTTCTTGCTTTATTTGACACATAAAGCAGAGGGCGCTTCCGGTTCCCATTAGGACACTTCATTTTCCCACTTTTTCTGAATTCTCGAGCTCAATCCCATCATTTTTCTCGTTAATGGAGTAAGGAAATGAAAATATAAAATTTAAAGAACTCGAACTCACAACCTTCGCGGTTACAATCGCACGCTTGCTGTGCCTTTACTCCGCAACGGCCTGTATCAAGTAGCGTGCTATAACAGTAGATGATAATATCATCTATCTAAAAGCCAGTCGTGACGCAGGAGCGCAAGAAGCTGATTTAATTGAATTTTAATCATCTATATGTGCTCACCTTTCCTTAAAATTCAACACCCTAAGATTTTTTCCTAAATACCACTCTTACTTCCAGAGAACAACCCATACGAGTACGTACTCAAATTTTAAAATATTAATACAAAGCATTGCTAACTTTAAAGTTAACGGTCATATATTTCATGCAAATGTTTAACCAGGAGTTGTTGAAATTACAGTTAAATGCACCTTATGTACATAGTTTAGGGTTCAAAATCCTTTGTTAAAGTGAAAATGCCAAGTTGATTATTTTAGTTCGGTCGAGTTCACTTTGATTAAGCTGTTGTGGTTTGTTTAGATGGAAGTAAGTTCCACGACGATTATACCGGAGTTGGAGAAAAATATGCAAATCTCAGAATTGGTTTGGATTTTACTGTATAGAATTTAGGTTTGTGAACTTGTTTTAACCCGCGCCTTTGTTTCCATGGTGAAAGTGAAATTTCCCTTCAGGAAATGAAATATTTAATACTGAGAGCAGAGCAACAAAAAATGAAGTGAAATATAAAAAAATAATAATGCAATGCCTCCAGAATTCGACGGAAAGTCGGAAGCGGAGTGTCCTTACACTAGACTCCCTTTGCCTACTCTGCTGATACGGTATGAATAAATAATGTTCTCTTTAAGATAAATTTTCCCGACAAATCCAAACTCGTAATTTAAGAATCTTTTACTTTTAAAAAGTCTAAAATTTCGAAACAATTGCATTGGAAGTTCTCAAACCAATTTGTTACGGAAACAAATTGATTAATAGCATATAATATTGTATGAACTCACGTACAGCCTCAACTCAAACCAACAATAGAATTAATCGAGTCGAAAGAAAAACCGTTTTCAGTTGGCACTGTTTCAAGAATTAATCTCGCCGGCTTAAAGTGATAGGTGCGGGGTGTGTTTTATACACATGCAATTTTTATGTTTCAATTCAATTCAATTTTAAAATTTCTGAATTCTTATTGAAATTGTTATATTTTCTTGGGTATATTTTTATATTAGTTTTGTGCTGGGGATGTCTTGTAATTTATAAATAACTACAAAATTGAAATAAACAGACGGAAACAGGGTAGAAGAAAAGGAATAAAAGAAAATCATTTTTATAAAGTTTTCATTTGCCACTGTGTCTATAATAGCGTGATATAAAGCACCATTGTACAAAACAACAATATGTGACAGACGGATATGAGTCTATGGGCCTAATTAGACAAAACCCAGCGTTAAGTTACGCATTGTATCTAAATTTTGCTTAACCTAACCTAAAGGTAAAGTGGTGTATAACCTAACTTTCTTTATCGTTTGTGGCACGTGACATATGTAGCTGCAGATAAATTTGAAAAAGAATGATCTTGATATTAACTGAGTCGTAAGTCGTCGATTTTACGTTGTTTTGTTGCAATTTCTTATTATAATACGAATTTAAATGCATGCTGTTTTTAATGAAACTACAGTAATATGGTTTTAGTATATAATTTATATATTCAATTGTAATTTCAGATTGATAATGAAGCTAAACTAAAATATATGTCACTAACTTAGAAAACGTATAAAAAATTAAACATAGTGAGACTCGAAGTGTTAACTGGGTTCGAGTCTCACTACGTTAAATTTTTTATACGTTTTCTAAATAAGTATTTTTTCCTAAATGTGGAATAACACTTAAAAAATGTAAAAAATATATGTTTATTAATATTGAAATTCAAATGTGTTTTTTCAGGGTTAATATTTTTTAAAGCGCGGAGTCAAATTCCGCCTCTGAACACACAATGCCTTTGGTGAAACATTAGGAACGGCAGTGTCTTACTAGGAATAGAATGTCTCAATACTAGACTTCCTAGTTCCCTTGGCCTACCCTATGTACGGCTACAGAACCCATAGGCGTGTAGTTAAAAAAAATATTGTCTTTTCGATATACAAAGATACTATTATTATGCAAAAGATGAACTTTATATCTCGTTTTTTTAGAGAAAGCTTTCAAGTAGCAATTTTTAAACAACCTCAGGGTAAATACTGCAAATTAAATTTTCATTATTCACATAAACTCCTATGTTTGCCTCAATTTAATTAAAAATAATGGATTTCCGACCCTTCACTTGGACAGCAATGGACAAATCGTTCTACGTAAGTTGACTTAACGAGACCAAGTTAGAAAATTCTAACCTCTTTCCAAATTTACCTAAATATAACCCTTATTATGGATATAATAAGGAGGATATTCGCTTGTTGGCGTGTTGCGAGTTAAAATTTTTGGTAAATAGCCCTGAAACGTGACGTCATTCTTGGCAGTTACACCCACGCTTGGAAAAGGTGAGCCACACTGGGATGTATACTCTAACGAATGTAAGCATTGAAACATGCTATATAGTACTTGAATCTAATTGAATATATTAAAAAAAATAGTAAATGGTTACAATATAAAAGAAATGGCAAAGTCTAATTGTTAACGCATATCGTTAACAATTAGACTTTGCCATTTTTTGGCAGAGTAGCAGATGAGACCTGGGAACCTAGTGTTAAGACACTCTGTTCTCATTAAGACACTACAGTTTTCCACTAAACCTCCAATTCTTTACGTATTCAAACTACTAAGCCCAACCGATAAAAAGTTGATATTGTAACAACTAGATTTATGCTTACTACGAAATATGAAGACCATATTATGTTTGATATAAAACATACTAGTATGTCCAATCCATATTGAGAACACGTAGATGGACTCGAGAGAGTACAAGCAATTCTATAAGAACACGAATAAAAAAACTAGTCTACGATATCGATAGCAAGGCTTATTCAACTATTTTCAATACAAATGTATATAGATCCTCCCGGGATTAAATACAATGATGTAAGATCGAGCTGTTCTTAGCTTTATATCTTACACAGCGGTAGCTAAAGGAGTGAATGTCTGCACAAATGGTCTAGAAAGAAATATAACTTTCAAATGCAAATGTGTATTTTGGTTTCTATAAAAGATTTAGTATTGGATTTTCAATATAAAAGTCTCGATATTGAAATAAACTGCGGAAAATAGGATTAGTTATTGCCAGATATTAGAGATAGTGGGAGGTTTATGTTGTAAATACTGTAGGTTGTGGTTTTATTTTTTTATTACTATATACATATTTTTAAATTTGCCAATACAAACGTGTTTTTCAAAATTCATAAACCTTTGAACTTCAAATTCTTTTAATTTCACAACTTATTCAATAAAAAAAGCAAATTTATAGCAATAGTTAAAAATACGAATTTAGAATTCAAAAACGTGGAATTGAAGTGTAAAAGTTAAAATCTATATTTACATTTGATATATACCATTTTTGTACAGTAGATTATTACGTAACATTTCAGCTGTTTCCGGTGCGCATTTTCTCTTAAATTATATGAAACATATTTATGATATGCTAACACTTGTTAGAGAGGTAAGAAAATTCAACGGATCTTTTCGCCATGTGGTGACGCTTAGCGCTACACAATACAATTTAGCATAATATCTGAATGATGTATGAGTATTTCTGGTGTTTTGTTTCGTAAAATGAACATTTTCATGGGTATTTTTTTGTTCGTTTAATGTTTTGTAAGTATTATGTGTCGTAAATAAGTATAATATAATCTAGTATTAGGACACCAAAGGCTCAAACCTGTTAAGATACTCCGTTTCGATTAAGACATTTCCGTTCTCCACTATCAGCCGAATTCGAAACATTTCTTGCTTTGACAAGCTTTGAGCTTTACCAGCGCGATATAATAAAAACATTGATTACCACCAGTAGAAATCCAACCCACGACCATCAAATTTACACAGACCGCCTTAATATGCATATCACTGCCAATATATTCATATTATAATGTTCTTAATTGCGAAATAGTAACAAAAGCCAGAACAAGACTAAAACAATGGTATCCATTTGAATGAATTAATCAGAACAGTCACGATTCGACATAATGATGGCACGAAGTAGGGAATGTAACTTAGGGAGAGTTGCTCAACAAATACTTTGGATACCCAGTAGGTACCTAAATGCTATAAAAAAGTTTCATAAATGATATCGAGACGTTGTTCCCTTCGAGTGTTTACGTGCTTACGGATATTTATTGATTTTATACTTATCTTGTTTTTCTTCGTTTGTATGTATTATATTTTTAGTATGAATGTTGTTCTATTTTTCTTTTTAATGGGGCCAGTCATGGCGCAAATTCTTGTGAGTTCGATTCTCAGCCGAGAAGATAAAATATTTAATATTTTCACTTTCCTCGTTCTGGTAACAAGTTAAAACAGCAATATTTTGAGTGAAATATATGTAGTAGGTATTCATTAAATAAGCTCCACGCTGTATCTCATACACAGCAGGATAGGTTAGGGAAAAAGGGTTTATACAAGGAACAAAGGGGCCACTTTCCGCCGCGTTTTACCTGTACACCAGAACGAAGAAATGGATATATCTATTTAAGTAAATATTTCGTTTCATCCAGGGGCGATCAATCCAGGACCTGTCGCGTTTACGCTTCTGTCCCATGACACGACTGGCCTGTCTAAGCACTATTATAATTTATCAAATTACAAAAAAAAAAACACAATAACAACAAAAAAAAAAATTATTAACAAAATATATAACTCGGCAGGTCGTTTTGCCAATTAATACGGAAAACTATTTCGTACAATATATACTGTACGGTACGTACTTTCAAACGCGTTGATATAGGAAGTCCGCTACGCCTGGACTGACGGGAAAAAGTTTCAAAAAGTGGTAGTGAATTACAAAATTTTACGACACATTCCCCTGAAACGGGAATGTCGTATATCATGCCATTTTTGTGAAAATATCCAACTTTGAACTTTGTTTGTTTCTGTCGAAATTTCTAGTTCTTTAATTCAATCCGCCGTTTACTTCTTTAGTGAATGTAAATGATTCAAAAAATTGTATTTTAGTATGATGTTTATCGTTTTGTACTAGTATACTGAGTTTAAATTTTAGTTAAAGCAATAAAATAAATAAATCAGCTTCACGCTGTATCCCGCACACATCAGGGTAGGCAGAGGGAACCTAGTGTTAAGACACTCCGTTCCCTTCTTTCCGCCAAGTTCTGAAGGCATTGCGTGGCGGAACTCAACGCCGCGCTTCGCCTCGACATCAGAGCGAAGAAATGAAAGTATAAATATTAATAAATATTTCAGTTCCTCGAGTGGGGATCGAACCCACAACCAGTCAATTTTACAATAACACTTTGTGCCCCTGCGCCACGACTGGCCTCATTTTAGTCGGATGTAATAAAAAGTTTAGTTTTGGGTTTCTCTACTCAACGAATTATTCCTGCTGGATAGAAAATTCGTCTCTGAAAACCTCTTTCAACCTACTCTTATTACAAAAAGCAGCTTTACGCTTTTCCCCACAGAGCAGCGTAGGAAGATAAAAGCTATTGTAACAGATAATATAGGTACCGACACCCGCTATTTAATACGGTTGTGTTTTAATATGATTTAATTTGTTATTATTAATAATAAATTATTTATTTATTAGGTTACATAATATGATCAATAATAATTTTGTATTAGCAATACTTTTATTAATTTTATGTATAACTATTTAATATCGTTTAATGAATATGTTTTAAATAAACCGGTTAAAATGGGAAATTGTGTTTTCAAAATAGTCTAAAATAGGATGTATTGATACGGTGTTTTCAACGTTTATTCCGCCCTAGTAAAGAACTCTCGTCATCCCCATTCATCCACGAGTAGGGGCGAAAAGCGGAGAATGGAGTGTTGATATTACATTTTCCGCCCAAATCCGATTGATTGCGAGTTGAATGGTGGAGCTTAACGCCGCGCTTTGTCTACTTCTGCCAGAGCGATGTAATGTAAAGAATCATTTACCGATCGATCGATCGATCGATCGAGAATGAAATCCATGTTCTTTATGTAGAGTCCTCAATGCAAGACCACATTGACATAAAAAAATAATAAGATTTTTCTTCGTCGCGTTAATATTATAAATAAAATTTATAAACTGATCTTCTAGAGTCATTTAATGAGGCTCTTACTTTGTGGTTTCTGTTATTGAAGTTATGTAGAGCCTGGCTGTTCATGAAGTGTATCATCGTAGATATTATTGATCTTTAGATTATAGGTATTATTGTTATTTAGCTTCCATTTTTTCGTTCTGGTGTCGAGGCAAAGCGCAGCGTTGAGTTCCACCACTTAACGCAACGCTTCCAGAATTCGGCGTAAAATGGGGGATTATGTCTTAACATTATGTTCCCTCTGATTACTCTTCTGTGTGCGGATACACAGTGGAGCTGACTTAATGTGAATTTAATATAATTTAAAATTATATTTAGCTTCACGCTCCATATATCCTGCACGTAACAAGGTTGATAGAGGGAGCCTATAAACTTACTATTATGACACTCCGTTCCGGTAACATTGCGTGGTGAATAGTGGAATTCGACTTAGCGTCTTTGTCAGAGAGCAGAAATGAAAATTTCAAATATTTTGATTTTCTCGAATGTAAATCAAACCCACAACCTGTCGTGATTTACAATCGACTGGCCTCAAATGAATTGTTTTATTGTTTAACTTAACTGTTTTTATTGAACATTGTTAAATTACTATGCGGTTTAGCTGTAAAGATCTGGTGGTTTAGTCCCTTCTCATTTTCCACTTAATCAGAAATATTGGACAGTAAGTATCGGAGCCCTAATTGAATTTAATAAAATAATTGAATTCATTTATGTTTTTTATATAGAATTTGTTTGCAATTTCAATTTTAAGTCACAATCAGAGTGATTCGTTAAATATAATTGAGTCTCATTACTTTTTTTTTCATAGAAGAGAATAAATTTTGAAGTCAACTACAGAAGCTCATGGAGGACGTCGTTGCACATTGGATTAAACACAAGCAGGAGAACGTTTATATTATTTTTTTTACTTTATTTTCTTAGCTCTGTTAGTCAAAGGGCAGCGTTGAGTTTCGCCGCTCAACATCTAATGTATCTAAAATTTTATGGCTATTTTCGAATAAAGTGTTTTAACACTAGATTCATTTGCTTACCCTACTGTGCGAGAAAAAGGGAAACGATTCTTATTACTACAAATATAAACGCGATATTTCAACGTTATCCCATACTAACTAATGTAGCCAACAAGTAACAGGGTCTTACGAAACATAATCTTTTGCATAAATCTAATTGTAGACATACCACATAATCCAACGTCACACCAGTACTTGCCTAATTTATTGTTCACTTCCAAACCAACTGTCACACGGGCATTTCAAAATGTCTAAAACAAAAACCCGTAAAAAACATTCCATTTCCAAAAGAAAAATGTCACCGAATAAATTGTACCAACGAAAAACTCGAGTGTAATATAAATTTCATGAGTACATCGCCAGTTTTATTAACAGATTGTAAGAATTTGATTTTGTAATGAGATTTTATTTAAAATGTCGCTTACTCTTTTAGATTTTAAGCTATTTTTCATTTATAAGCATATATGATATATAAAAATAACACTATGGGACTTGAACGCTATGGTACAATCGTCTATAACAGATAGAAACATGAAATGGTCGGTACAATTTTTTTTAATTGGGAGAACCGCTGTTTACATTTTCTATTTTATTGTGCCTCTGCGCCACGACCGGCCTCAAACGTAAGATGATAATAGTATATTAATAATGTAACAGTAATTTATATAGATATAAATGTATTTACATCAAACTACCTATTTACAGTTAATATTATTTTTTTTAACAATAGCGTACATGCTTAAAAAATTCATGAATTATTAATATTAAAGTAGAGCCAAACCTTTGAGAAATTATTATTATATACTGACGATATCGATATCAATAACGATGTCAATAACAAAAGGCCTTGGGAAAAAAGTATTTTCAACATGTATAATTTATAAATTTCAGTACATATGTATTGAGATCAATTTATTTAATATATAATACACTTTATGTATGTGATGTACGTATTTTTATTAAGAATTCAAGTGTGAAAAGTATAATATGTGAGGCCTACCAGTAAGACATGGGTCCTCCTTGGCTGTGTCATCGACTGATCGAGACTTACCTGAAAAAAAAAACCATAAAAATTATTTTGATGATTTTTGATTGATGATTTAACATTACAATGGTTACGTAGTTACTTTTTACATTTTTACTTCACGCTGTATCCCGCACATTGCATGGAAAACAGAGACAATGCTTATTCAATACGCTTCGCCTCGTTACCAGAGCGAGAAAATGTAAATATTTAATTTCGTCGAGTTGGGATCGAACTCACAACCCCCCACATTTACGCCACGACTGGGCCCAACATCTAAAGTTATCAAAATATAAATAATAAATAAAATAACTTAACTTAACTTAATAAATAAAATAAAAAATAAAAATCTTTTATTATCAAGCAACATAGGCTCATAGTTGACATGACATAAATTAAAATACAATAAAATAAAATACAATAAAAAAATAAAAGTATAAACAAGATTAATAATAATAATAATTGAATCTCTCAAAACCTCCACATTTCATACAACCAAGCACATACCGATGCGGAATATGTACGTAATAATTATAAATGCGGGCGATTGGCTCCCATTCCATTAGTTGTGATTTAGAGCGAAGTGGCCCAAAGACCGCACGCCCATTGCGAATGATATACGCTTTGTATTATGCAGTGGCTTTATATAATTTTCTAGCTTTTTATTATCTATGTTTTATATTTTTTTTCAATTATTATCTATGTTTTATCATGTTTCATAAGATTAATTTGTTTGGTTTGTTTCTTTTTAGTCTGTTTGTGTATAAGACTAGTATACGATTGTTTTTTTTGTAGTTGAAATGTTATCGATTGTTGATATTTAATCTATCTATCTATAAGTATATGGTATAGTATTATTTATTATTTTATATACACCACTCCTGCGTTACTTAGTAAGTGACTAATAACGCAGAGCCGTAATTGGACCAGATTAAGGCATATTAGATTTAGAAAAATTGGCATTTAAGTTCCTTAAGGATTATAAGGTAGAACTAAAGGATTTATTGAAATTCTTATCGATAAGGGAAAATATGCTATATTACATTCTAAGATTTAAAATTCATACAGCGTATGCAAGTACATAGAGCTAGCTGCAGCTTACAACATCGCTATGTAGTATATTGAACACTACGTAGTATATTGGGAAACACTAAGTTTTTTCCCGTTTCTGAAGTTTCATGTTTTCCTATAAGGATCCTCCTTTATAGAGAAATAGGGAATATTTATAAACCTTTAATATTGTACGTTGCGTCATTTTAGAACTACATCGAAATGTGGGTCTTTATTTATTCCTATAAACATACAGCAAGAAAAACTTAACATATCTAAATTTTACATACGAATTTAAACAGAAAACTATTCAAAAAAGGCAATTTCATCTACATTCATGAGAGATAACGATATTAAACCATAAAATTTCAATGCCACAAGTACCTAAATATCTTACTTTTTACTGCTCGAGGTTGTTGTCTTCTTCTACTTACATCTTATGATATTTTTATTGCAAGGTGAAACGAAACGATTCAAGCATGTTTATTGTATCTTAACTTCACAAACAGTTTCAATTTTATAACCAACTTTATAGCTAGCGAATATAAGAATTGGATGGCCCTTATAACCACTGCGTTACCGATCACATTGCCTTGCGTTACCGCTGTGGTCGATCTTTTGAGATAAAGTTATTTAACGTCAGTATTATGTTATTTGAAGGCAAAAGAGAACTCTTACTAGCAAAACAAAGGTAAATAAAGATTCAAGTTATGTAAACATAATATTTTGTTAAAAGCGACTTCTTTTCAGAAAAAAATCACAGTAACTTCTTTGTTTCGAGCCGTTATAAGTGAAAAATCCTTGGTCCATAGTAAACATAGAACTTAACCTAGATTTTGACAAGCGTTTGAACTGCAACGAATTTATAAAATTAATTAAATATTTAACTAGGTATTTTTTTTTTGCCTTCATTTTATTCATTTTAAATGATATAATAATTATTAATGAAAATTATTATTAATAATTGTTATGAAAATAAAAATCGCTGATAGTACTCTTGTTAGTTTTGTGACGTGGTTTTAATTTTATATGAAGCCGTTGTGACGCATAGGCACAGCATCTGTATGTAGACTTGACGGTTGTGGGTTCGATTCTGTACTTTTACCGAATACACAACGTGAATGTATCACATATCTACGGTTACTTTGAGCTAGTTTAGAGATTTTAATCTTTATATAATCTTTAATTTACTGTGGAGTAGTTAACCTGTTACATTTTGTGTTGCAAGAAAACAATCAGGCATTGAATTCCGCCACTAAGAACGCAATGCAAACGCGAAATTCGGGGACAAGTGTCTTAATAGGAACGAAATGTCTTAACATTAGCTTCCCATGTTCCCTCTGCCTACCCTGCTATGTGCTAAAAAAGAGAGAAGAACTATTATAAATATAAATATAGCTTCAAGAAAATTTTTCAACCCACAATCATATCATGAAGCCAGTCGTGGCGCAGGGGTGACTGTAAAGCCGGCTAGGAAAAGTCGAGACCAGCTTTATCCCGCACAAAGCAGGGTATGGTAGGCAGAGGAAACCTGAAGGTTGAACTGTTAAGGCACCCTGTTCTCCTCTTTCTGCAGAATTCTGAAGGCATTGCGCGTTAAGTGGCAGAACTCAACGCTGCGCTTTGCCTCGACCCAGAGCTAAGAAATAGAAATATAAATTTAAGTAAATATGTGTGAGGATCGAATCTATAACCAGTCGGTTATACAGTCACACTTTGTGCCGTTGCGCCACGACATGCTTCAAATCATCAAATTTATTTAATTTCTTTTCAAACACACGACAGTCAGTTTTCATAGAAATTTTTTTTACCACTAGTCAGTCACCTCATACGAAACTACATTTGAACATGAAGTTAAAAATATCTAACCTTGGCCCATATGATGTGTTATTGAAGTCTAAAACGGCTCTTTTACTCGAGTCTTGAGAGCCCTTAACGCGGAGGACGCTCGATGAACTGTTACGAGTTACGAAAATCGATTTAAATAACTCGATGCTCATTCAATTTAATTGGTTATAATATTATTTAAATGTTTATCGATTTAACGTAATATTTGTATGTTATGTCGATGGTTAACAATCGAGAGAATCGAGATTATGTTAGACTGTATGTATTCTGATTTTTATTGATTTTATTATACTACTATGTACTTATAAATAAGTGTCAACAATATTTTTTTAAATACATAAAAATATTGGCGCAAGAGTTCGATTTCCATTTGTGGAAATGAAATATATATTAAATTTATATTTCCATTTCTTCACTCTGGTGTCGAGGTAAGCGCGGCGTTGAGTTCCGCTACTCTACACGCAATGCCTCCAGAATTCAGCGAAAAGGAGGGAATGGAGTGACTTAACACTAGGTACCCTTTGCCTACCATATTAACAAAAAGTGTATTATTGGGAAAAAAAATGTAAGTTACTCGCAATAATTATGAAAATTCACGCGAAACAAATTAAATTTTTCAAGTAAAAATAAATGACTTGCAATACTTTGAAGAAACTGATAACAGAATCAAAGTTCATCGGCCTCTAAATTTTTATTTTTCTTATCACTTCACACTTTATCCGTAGCGGGATAGCCAGAGAACGTTATTGACTCTGCTTACCTCTTTCGCCTCGGCCTCTGTAATCAACCTCTTCATAGATTTTTGATTTATAATATAGATTTTTTAAATTCATATTTAAAAATTAAATGGAAAGATTTTTCTTAATTGTCATTATTATAATTTTAAATAATAATGATTAATCTTGTTATGTTTTATTCGAAATAAAAATTGTCGGTTGTTAGCTTTGTAAGATTGTTATAATTTTATATAAAGCCGTCGTGACGCATATGCACAGCATCTGTACGTAAGCGCGACGGTTGTGGATTCGATTTGCGCGACAATACGTGTTGAGTGACTGAACCATTCACCATGCTATTGTATCTTTACATAATTATTAAATCAAACAAAATATAATTTTTAAGACACTAGCTATTTACACTCACTCCCCAAAACTCCTTTAACATGTTGTATAAACAATCACACATCCTAAATGTATCGGTACGACTAATGCCAGAGCGTCCACTAGAGCACGTTCCGGCGACAAAGGCAAGATCGTTGGAGATCTTTTAGGGTTGTCCACTCGTTAAGATTTTACGAGATAAGTCACCCTCGTGTACGGTGATATTTGGTTTTGTATGGCCAAATGAACATTGTTGTGTGTGAGTGATGTTGTTGTAGGTTCGATTTCTGTTCGATTAACTGAATATATATTTCGTTCATTTTCGTTTTTTCACCTTCTATCTACCCTTTCATAACCGGGAGTAATTCTAAAAAAAAAAAATTTAAGCTACACGTAGCGATTTGCTGTAAAAAAATTGTTTAGTTGAACGCGCTAATCTCAGGTACTACTATTTCGTATTGAAAAACGTTTTTGTGTTAGATAGTGTCTTTATTAACGAAGTCTATTAAATATTTATTACATTATGTGAATCGTTTCGATGTAACACTACGTCAACACGCAATATCCCAAGAATTGTGGCAGTGGAGAGCGGAGTGTATTAACACTAGGTTCCCTCTGCCTCCTATACGTGGGAAACAAGGTGAAACTGAAAAAAATTACAAATACAATAACAGATAAGCCTGTATCGATACTCTCTGAGCTGTGGGAATACATAATATTATGTGGCTTTTGTGAATCGACTTCAAAGTGACCAGATCAAAAGAAAAAACTAAATGTAATACAGTATGCTCGCTAGAAACGATTGCGGCTTGAAAAAGGACAAACGGATAAAAATGAAATGTTATTAAATGAAATTATATGAAAATATATGAGGTTTTTAATATTTGTGTGACGTTTATGGTTGAGAATAAGAATAATATAGAAATGTATTATTAATTCATTTGTAATTGTGAACGCGATGGTTGTGAGTTCAATTCTCACTTGGAAGTATTTTTTTTATGTTTATTATTGCAATTTTTTCTCAATTCAGTTCTGTTCTTTTTCTTTCTTTCCTTTTACTTTCGTTTCTTTCCTGCTATTTTATACATTTACCTATTTCCACGGATTGGCTGGAAGCTTCCAGGGATCTCTTCTAGATATAAGTTCATCGTTATGTATGAAATTTCCACCGTTGTGTATGTTTTATTATGTACGAATTTAGTGCAACAAATATTATAAATATTTTCATTTCCTCCTTCTGCTAAGAAACACTGACACTCTTTACGCAATATTTTAAAAAAAATGTGCTGAGTGAAAAAGGTAGTGTCTTTACACTGCCCTATCCTCAATGTAGTGGTGCGCAAAAAAGTATTGAACATTTTTTCCATACTCATTTTCTCTAGTAGTCTACTAAAGACTAAACGAAGATACACTTATATTTTCCTTTCCGCACACGTCTTACAATCCGCTCGCGTCTTAAAATCAAAAATTATATTTCAACCAAATTTTGAAATATTTCAACAAAACCAGACCCACTAAACTATTTACTACTTAAACCTCACTCAAGCGACCAGCTGCTACTAACTAATAAGACACCCAGTAATTACCCAACACATTGTACCCGCTATACCGAGATCAATTACAAGGGACCGAACGATTCGTCGTTTGGTCTTCGTGTGGACTAATCGACGTGCAGTTAAACCTCTAATTAATGGATTTGGTATGCAATTAACATTAAAGGAATTGATGATCAAAAGACTGGAAATTGTGATATTTCTCTATAATTTGTAAAGTTTGTTATTGAAAAGTGAGGCCAGTCGTGGCACAAGTGTCCAAGCGTGTAGACAGCGTGTGGGTTGTATTCCCATTCGAAAATATGTATGACATAATCAATATTTCGATAGATAGATATCTCTTATAGATAGATCGCTCTTAGCGATAAGGCCGCCATTGCAATGATCTTATGTACTTGTGAATCAAATGTATAATCCAATTGTAAACGTGCAATAAAGTGTTATTATTATTATTATGTTTCTCCTTCATAATTCTCGGATTCAGAAGAACCCGGTCCTTTGGAAGGCTTGCGTGGGGACACAGGTCCAACACGTAGAGGCCCCTTAGAGAATATACAAATGTTTTACTGTGGCGCATCAGCCGGGATCCATCTCTGCGTAACCACAGGTAAGATGACCCAGAGATGGTCGCCGGTTAATGCGTAGGAATTATGGAAAATGTGGAAATCTAAACTAGGACTATGGAATGGAATTTGGATGGACTGGCTACTGGGCTATTGAGTGAGACTAACGTTGTTGGCGGACGGTGACTCGCCTCCCACTAGATGGGCCCCCACAAAGCGGCGTAGTGCCTTGGGTGCAACATCAGCGTGGTCGGCTAAGGGAGTAGAGATGTGTGCACCGGCTTCACCATCACGAGGAGCTCGTGAGCGGGTTCACCCCGTTATAACGCAGATTGAGCACTTCCACCCTTTCGAGCATATAGCTCTTGCGCTCCACTCTGCCGGTCAATAAAGGCAAGCCAGAGGCGGGGGATAGATTACAATTCCCCTCCGGAGGACTCAGGTTCGTGGGGTCGCCACTCCTCAACAACTCGTCACAAGCTGCCCTGAGGGTTTATTATTATTATTATTTTTATTTTCATGTCTGGTAGCGAGGCAAAGCACGGTGTTGAAATCTGCTGCCATCCTTTTAGGTAGGTGTATATAGAGAGAATCTCGTATTAAGACACTCCACTTTCCAACCTAATGTAAGTAAAATACCGCGTTGAAACGAAATAGGTATTGTATGCAATATTTAACTGAAGCTTATATTTACATTTTATCCTTGTAAGCTAGTATATATTTCTTACTGTTTGTTGTTTTGTTTAATAATAAATTGAATGTAGAATATTGATGGATAGTACCCTCAATCCCATGAGATATTCCCAAGGAAACCATTCCATGAACATAGTTTATTTTTAATCTTGCTTTTATACTTTCCTTTTTCTTAAGTTTTATTTTAATAACATTTTCAAGATGTTACGTTATATTCATATTCATATTTGATAGATAAATCGTCTGCAAAAGGCGTACTGGACGAAGTAAAAATTTGTGGTTACGTATTTCTTGTAATTCTTTCTCATAAGATTTTTCTATTAGATAGCAGTAGCAGTCTAGTAGAAGTAGTATTTGTCGAGATCTATGCTAATAATGAAATCGTTAAATATTGGTGTCTGTGTATACAGAAAATATATAAGTATGTTAAATTGAAAAAAATATTTTATAACCCATTTTATTGAAGTTTTCATTATTATATTTTGGTAAGCTTCCTTTGACATTTACAATACCATTTTACTCAAAATTGCTATAAATAATTATTTGATTGAAATGGCTGAAACGTTATTTTTCAATATAGATATTGTTTTTAAGATGATATTATAATTAAAAAATTAAATATATATTGCAGAATTTATAATATAATTATAGTTAAGTAGTTCTAGTAGAAGTAGAATCTAGCTAATAATTCATATTTTCCGATCTGGTTAAAATAAAGGACAGCTTTGTGTTCTCAAATTCTGACTTATGGTGGATAACGGAGATCGACGTCAGGTTCCTAACCCACCCTGGAAACCCATATATATATAAAGCCTATCACTAAAATCAGCTTCACGCTGTATCCCGCACATAACAGGGTAGGCAGAGGGAACCTAGTGTTAAGACACTTCGTTCCCCACTTTCTGCCGAATTCTGGAGGCATTGCATGTTGAGTGGCAGAACTCAACGCCGCGCTTAGCCTCGACACCACAAGCGAAGAAATGAAAATATAAATTTAAGTAAATATTTCATCTCCTCGAGTGGAGATCGAACCCACAACCAGTCGGTTTTACAGTCGCACTTCGCTGCGCCACGACTGGCCTCGATTAAAAAAAAGCAAATCCACACTCCAATCCATTGGCAACACAAATCGATTCCACAAACACTCGGTACACATTGTCGAGTAACGTAAACTCAACGCGCACACCAGTCCTTGTAAAAACGTATTAAACTTATACTGAAGCCATCTGGTCAGAGTGTACTCGAGAGAGCAATGCATCTCAGTAATTATGGTATGTACGTGTAACGAACGCGTCTTTGTAGAGAAAGTGAGTTATAAAAGGCTTTACGATCACTTTTATAGCAGATTTATTCTTGATTCGCTGATTAAAGAGCTCTAATTATATAGTTTTATTAGCTGAAATTATTTTTTTATAGAACCTTAGTGTCTTTAATATATATAGTTTATAGCTGTTTCGATAGATATGCACTTCCACTGGTTGGCTGGAAGAGATTTCTTTTAGAAATAAGCCCACCCTTGTTAACCAACTTTTCACTTTATTTTACTGTATGTTTTGTTTAATGCAATAAAGAATATATATACATATATATAGTTTATTATATTATTGCATTTAATATATATGGTGTACTCAAATTTGAATTTGCAAATTTCAAAAAATCGTATAGTGTTGTATTTTTTTTTGTTTTTAGGAACAAATATTTAATATCAAATCAAAGGCTCTACTTGTGTTGTACATAAAAAAAAACCGGTCGAGAGTGACACGGACTCGCGCATGATAGGCACTATTATCTGTAAAAACGGCAAAAATATACATTTTTTGTATGAGAGTTCCCTTAATACATTTTATTCGGTTTATTAGTATTTGTATTTCGACAAAAGAAGAACGTCATCTGTAAAAAATTTTACTATCTAACTATCATGGTTCATGAGATACAGCCTGGTGCGAGAAAAAGCGACAGACAGATGAACCGATAACGGAGTCTTGGAGGAGTTCTGTTTTACCATTTGTGTGCAAAACCCTAAAAAAATACATGATATTTTTATTATTTAACTTCAAAAGAAACTATTACTAAGAGAATAAAAAGATTTGCGTCACTCTCCATCACGTCATAACGCCAAGTAGGCTTAAAAAATAGATGATATAAAAAGATAGATAAAAAGACTATATTTCTAAAGCTATTTACTTCGAGACATACTTGTAACAAAATCAATAAATTCTATGAATAATAATAGCAATATTAAAATCAGCTTTAAAACTATTCATATAAATATTATCCACCCGCCCATGGCGTCGCCCGCTTGTGTTATATGATTTTTTTTTACTTTGACGCTGTATCCCCACATAGCAGGGTAGTTAGAGGGAACCTGGGAATCTAGAGTTAAAACACTACGAGTACGTTCCCATTACGACAGCAAGTGTGTGTTAAATGTCAAATAAACCCAAACCTCAACGACGTAACAGTTAACTTATGTTTGAAGATAACAATAAAATATTAACTAACATGAATTTTTTACTTTCTATTGTTAACTGAGAAATATGATGGAAGCATATGGAATCAGCTAACTAGCTTATGTTTTGCAGTGATAGTAAATTGATGAAATTATATTTAGGGTAGGCACAGGGAACCTGGGAACCTATTGTTAAGAAACTCCGTTAAAAGATAAAAGTAAGCTTTAAATTAAAAAGTAATATTATTACTCTGTTTTTAGTAAGATACTTCCGCTTTCTACTGCCGAATTCTGGAGGCACTGCGTGTTAAGTGGCGGAGCTCAACGTCACGCTTCGCCTCGTTACCCAAGCAAGGGGAAATGTAATAATCAATTCTCTTGACTGATAATCGAATGCATAATACGTTTACAGGTACACCTAGTGCCACTGCGCTACCCCGATACATATTTTATATATTTTGAAATCTTTTATTTAAATTTTCAGTCAACATAGGCTGTAGAGAATAAAGACATAGTATTTTTACACAGAACAAGCTTAATTGGGGAGCGAAGTGAAAAGACAAAGTGAATTAGACCCGTGTTAGGGTTGGCCTTTTAATAATTTTTATTTTTTGTACATATATAGAATGACTGTAGCATTTTAGAATGTCATTGTTTTTTAAATAATAAAAATCATTCTATTATTTGGTATAAAAAGTAATCTCATTTATAAATATATATTAAAATTAAAAATGTTACAAGATGAAAGACTGAAAACTGTAATATTTATTAAAAAGTTAGAGACATCCAAAACTTAATCTTTTATAACATAATTAAAATGTCATATTACAAAAACTAAACATGGCAATAACACAAATAAAAGAAGATAATTATAATAAGAACAAAATATTTTTTATATATTTATGGGCCGCCGTGCCACGATGGGGTACCATATATTATGATATATTAATTTTGATATTGAAATTATTTTCATTGTCTCCCTCTGGTGGACAAAATGTTATTTTAAATTCGATTTCACGGACTTTTAGGGTGTAAGGCGCTTATTTGCCTGATAATTGAGCGAAAAATGGGGAACAGTAGGTTCAAGGTAATTGTCATAACATTAGGTCCCTTCTGCGTATCCTGCTATGAACCAAAGTAAGGCTGATTTTTTAATATATTTTACACGAATTACCAACCCTGTATACACGACTAAGTAGAGTTTACACTGGCAGTGGCTTAAAATTTCGTACGTGACGAACATAAAAATTCTTTTGCGTGTGAACAATGTGTTCTTGTCGAAATCACACAGACAATTTAAAATCAGCGTTACGCTGTATCTCGCGCACAGCAGGATAGGCAGCGGGAGTGTTAAGAGACTCCGTTCCCCATTTTCCGCCGAGTTTTGGAGGCATTGTTTGTTCAGTGGCGGAACTCAACACCGCGATTTGCCTCAACACCAAAGCGAAGAAAAGAATATATAAATGTTAATAAATATTTCATTTCCTCGAGTCGGGATCAAACCCACAACCAGTCGATTTTACAGTCACACTCCCTGCGCCACCACTGGCCGCGTTAAATAATATAATACTCATAAATGGTGTCTAAATAATGTAAAATTCATAAGTGAGGTAAGTGGACAAAACAAAATATTTACCTATATATTTAAATTATGATCTGTTCTGGTTTATACGGCGTTTAGCTCTGCCAACGATGTCTGCTTTTTAAAAAAATAAATTTAAAGAGCAATTCGTTACTTAGATATTTCTGTTTACTTCGCAAAATTCGCCGAAATTTGTATGTGACGTGATAAAAAATATTTAATAAGGAAAATGTTTGAATTTAAAACGTAGTCTCTTTACTGTTTACTCCAAAAGCCTTTACCAGAGCTATTACGTGCTATTTGTATGCAAAATAAATGTTTCTTCTTTGAATGGCTTGTTTAATTGAAATAAAAGTCGTCGGTATTAGAAATAACAAGGTGGAACCGGAAAATCGATTGTTGAAAGGGACAAAATGTAATACGAAACATTTTGGGGAATTTTTTTTTAATGTGTCTCATCCTTCATTTCACGCTATTTCCCGTATTCAGGGTAGACAGAGGGAACCTAGTTTTTAGCTATTGTTATTTCACAATTTCCTATTATTTTTTGTGACGTAACGCCGCTACGATTTATCTTTTTATTAAAGCGAGGATATATACAAAAGAATATATATATATATATATATATATATATATATATATATATATATATATATATATATATATATATATATATATATATATATATATATATATATATATATATATATATATATATATACGATTCCACAAAAAAGTACCTCAACACATAACTATGACAGAAACTATTTCAACCCAGCCCCGTTAATATGAAACGACCCATTACCATAAAGACAAATTCTTGACTATTGTTAGCATCGGAAGTGCGGTGTCGGACATTACATGTCAGCGCTGTATGAACTGACCGCTACAAAAATATCAATTATAAGAGATATAACAATGATTATGGCTGGCACATACGCGCAGGTTGTGGGTTCGATTCAAATTAGAAATTCATTATTTAATATTTTCTTTCTCTTGAGCTAAAACTGAAAAAATGGAAAATTTCGAAAGGCAAAGATCTTATGTTACAGTACTACATTAGCTTATATTTTTTGTAATTTTAGACTAATGCTTTAAATACCATATTTCTTTATATTGCCCAGAAACTGATGTATATGTTTCATTTCAACTTTCTTCACCCAGTAGTTAGGGGTGCGTTTTTTTGAACAAATGATAACCAATTCAGTGTTTTATATGTATATACTAAAAATACAAACGCAGCCACGTATATTTTTTAAAAATATAATGTTAATAAAAAGTATTCTATATCCTCTCTTATACTTTAAAAATATGTGTACAAAGTTTCATGATAATCAGTTGAGTGTTTTTGACGTGAAAGCGTGACAAACAAACTTACATTCATTTATTTATGTAATATTAGTATTACTATCAATTGATTGATAAAATTCATAATTTTTTTATATAAGCTTAACGCAAAAGCTATATTAAAACAAACTAATCATAAATTAAATCGAGCACAAATAATATATTTTTATTCTATATCATTTTTCACTCGACCTCGTTCTCGACTCACTCATAGAAAACCATACAGGATTATTATATGCAGGATAATATGAAATTAACGTGGCAGCAATTACCATATTATGTGATTTTCTTTTAAAACATGCAATTATTAACTTTACCGCCTTCATTTTAAAGGTCAGAATGCAATTCCACATACCATTGAATACACGCAAAGTTTCTAGCTATATGGATATAGTTAAAAGTAAGAAGGCTCAACTTTAATTAACATTTCTCATTGAAGTGCAGAAATCTACGAAACGGGCTTTAGTTTCTCGTGTAATTTCCATCCGATTGAATTTATCGATAAATCTACATAGTTATAAGTATTCTTTGAATTGTTTGGCTGTGTACGTATGTAGAAATAGACATAGTGTTTCTTTTCTTTTGGTGCAATTTGATGTATAATTCTTATAGCAATCCATGGTTTACATATCGTTATGTTTTTATGAGTTCTTTCTTTCTTTTCTCCGTTTCATATGTTTCTCTCTGAAGACTCTAGTGTCTTAACTTGGTCGTACCTATAGGACCCATTTCAGAGATATGGGCTTACGTAGCTGAACGCCACATTTTGGCTAATCATAGTGTCTACATCATTTTTAGGGATTTGTACCGCAATAGCTAAAAATGAAATCCTTATAGATCACTTTGTTGTCCATCTGTCTCTTTGTCATGACTATTTGCCTCGAGATTGAATGTACATGTCGAGCTGAAACTAATATTAAATATTCTAGTGTATGATCCTTTGAAGCTTCTAAGTAGATAGGAGCATTTATGGTTTGATTTTGCGAGATTTTGTATGAAATTTGATGTGTAATCAAATCTTATAGAATAATTGCCTTAGAATACTTATAATACTGATATGGAAGAAATCCAAAAAGTGAAAATTTAAAAGTAATTCACATGTTTTCACATTCATTCATTCATTACAAATATATATGTGTAGTGCATTTTATACAAAACGAGCATATGCATCGTAAATTTAAGTTTGTCAACTTTATTCACCGTGTATTCCCCGTAGATAAAATTATAAAATATGGCAAGAAGTGAGAACTTGTAGTACAAATGAAAATGAAAATTTATGTTTATATTACAGATAACTATTATATACTCATAATTATGTTATATTCCCTACAAAATGAGTGCATACTCCTGTAAATAAAAAATTGTAAGCATTTGTAACCTGTACTTCTCGTTGAACTACAACCCAGAAATTGGTACGGAAGCCTATCTAGTAGTCCGACTCACGCTTGACTGGTTTTTTTTATTTAAACAGTCTTGCCTTTCCAAAGAGCTATAATGAAGTTATCTAAATCATATTTCCTAATTATTTATATCTTAACCAACAATAATTTATATTACAAGACGCTTGGGCCACTAAGATTAGGAGATTTGTTTGTGATTGACGAGGGACTGGAATGGTGTAAAAGGCCCATAATACTCGAGAGAGTATATAAACTACTGTCAAATAAACTATCTAGAGATGCATGTAATTGAACACAAGAATCTTAAATTAGTAAATGTTATTTACCTAACGGCGCAGGGGTGGTGTTTTCAGACTGTAAACGACAGTAATAGGTTCGATTCGGATATCATATATGAAAAGGTTGATGACAGTGAATGAAGCAAAAGAGGTATGCAGAGATCGTAGTGCTTGGCACCATTTCTATCCAGCTAGGAATAAAATGTAAAGCTATTATTATATAACACATTTGTTATTATTTGAGTCAAAGTTGAGGCCAGTCGTGGCGCAGGGGTACAAAGTGTGACTGTAAAACCGACTGGCTGTGGGTCCGATCCCCACTCGAGGAGATGAAATATTTATTTAAATTTATTTATTTTTATATTTCCACTTCTTTGCTCTGGTGTCGAGGCTAAGCGCGGCGTTAAGTTCTGCCACAATGTCTCCAGAATCCGGCAGGAAGTGGGTAACAGAGTGTTTTAACACTAGGTTTCCTCTGCCTACCCTGCTATGTGCGGGATATATCATGAAGCTGATTTAATTTAATTTAAAGTCAAAGTTAATAAAACCAGTAAAAGCTAATTGAGCACAGGCGTTTTGTTCTCTCTTTTATGCACTTGATATTCTATTTACAATGCAAAGATTAGCATAAATTATGATGAAAATGTCGTGACACAGGGGGACACCATAGGTTCGATTTCAGTAAATATCTGTTTTTTTTTCATTTTTCATTTCATATGAAAATAGACGAAACACGGCGTTGAGTCACTTGACTTAATGTGCAAGCTATCAATAATTCAGCGGAAAATGGGAACAGGGTCCTAACATTAGGTTTCCACGGCCTAACCTGCTATGTTTTGTTACAGATATTCAGTATAACATAAATATATATTTCCTTTATCCGCGGCACTTTGCAAAAGTTTATTTTTCAATTATTTTTCTTATAACTGAACAACACAACTTCGTGAATAGAATTTCACTAAGGCATTTCTTTATTTCATAAAAGAGATTTCAGTTAAGAAACTCTACATTTTATACAAAAATTGTGTACAAAATTGTTTAATTAAAGCAAAAAACGAGGTTACGATTCGTTTCTTTCGATGGCATTTTATAACTCTAAGGCTAAAGAGGCCGCAATCAAATAAATTCTTAACAACAAACTTTTGAAATAAAATTGATACGAAACGCCCTAAGGTACGCTTTGGAACTCGAAGTTCTTTTTAATATTCATATTTCATTTGAATATCTCTAAAAACCTATTAATAATAAAGAAGAGAACTTAAAGTAACAAACTTTTATACTTTCACGGATTTCTAGGCCTCGTAGTATCCTACAACCTCTATTTTTTACCTGGCTATAAATGATTTAAGAAAAATCAGCTTCGTGCTATATCCCGCACACAGCATGGTATTCAGAGAGAACCGAGTGTCAAGATACTCCGTTCCCCACTTTCTGCCGAATTTCGGAGGCAGTGAGTGTTGAGTTGCAGAACTTAACGCCGCGCTTTGCCTCGACACCAGAGCGAAGAAATGGAATTATAAATTTAAGTAAATTTAAGTAATAGTTTGTGGCGCTGCGCTACGACTGACGTCGTGAATGATTTTAGCCTACTTTATATTGATTACTGTTGAAAAATATAAAAATAAAATCTGTTTTTAATTTTATGTTAATATAACATATTAAACTGGCAACAACTGGTTGGAAAGATCCGGAGATCGACTCAGCTCAACAACGTATTATTTGAGAATTAAATGTATAGCAGTGTACGAGGGCATGCTGATGTCAGTGAAATTAATTAACCGTAGACGTCAAAATATTACTAATAAACATTATTTTGTGGTGTTTTTTTTTACTGTAAATTTTTTTTGTAATTTTAATTTTAATATTGTTAAGGGATAATAAAATAAAATAATGTATATTTATTGAAGTTATAATTATTTATATTAACCTTTTTTTGTCTGCCGTTTTTGTTGTTGTTGTTTGTATTTTGAAAGTGTTATTCAACACTCAGGACAGTAACATACTTATTTAGAAAATGTAAAAACATTTTGGACGTAGTAGTTTCGATGGATTTCCACCCACGTTGTCAAAATTTAAAACAAAATGAATCACAAAATTTACAGCTGACGTTTTGTCAAAGAAACTTAAGCTAAAGCAAAAAAAGCCTTTTCTAAGCGTTGTTAGAGCGAAGCGCGCGGGGAAGTGGAGAAAATACATTTTTTGCAAAGGACAGTAACCTGAGAGACCGTGTGTTCATAGATAAAGCTTAAATAGTTTACAAAATCGCTGGTAATGTCTTAAAAATTGTGCGAAAAGTGGAGAATGGAAGATTTTAATTTAATTTAATAACACTTTATTGCACATAAGACTTTACAAGTTTTCATTTTAATTATCTAGGTATAATTTATCATAATATGCGCAATGGCAGCCTTATCACTGCATTTATTTCTTACAGGCAAGATTTTGACACTACAATAAAAAGCCATAAAAATTTAAAAAATAAATAAAAAAAAAAATCAGCTTCACGCTGTATCCCGCACACTGCAGGGTAGGCAGAGGGAACGTAGTGAAAGACACTCCGTTCCCCACTTTCTGCCGAATTCCGGAGGCATTGCGTGTTAAGTGGCAGAACTCAACGCCGCGCTTTACCTCGACACCAAGAGCGAAGAAATGGAAATATAAATTTAAGTAAATATTTCATCTCCTCGAGTGGGGATCGAACCCACAACCAGTCGGTTTACAGTCACACTTTGTGCCACTGCGCCACGACCGGCCTCAAAAAAAAAAAAAAACCGGCCTTAAAAAATATATACACATATTATATCTAAAAAGACATACATATATACATAAATTCCTTTACATGTAGTATCAGATTCAGTCAAGTACATATTTGTATTCCAACGTACAAAGTTTCATAAGTTAACTTTTCTCATTCAATGTTTTGTAACAACCTGAGCAAGTTCCCTTGTTACTGGCCTTCATCGAAGCGTGTTTTAACATGAGCCTCATGAATTATTTAGACATCAGATATATTGGAGTTTTGACGGAATGTCTTTAATATCGATGAAAATATTGATGTATTGTATTTGTATAGAAATTGTATTTTATTCTTTGAAATCTGTTGAATAATCGTACTGTGTTAAACTTGAAAAAAGGGTGCAATGGCTGAGTTATGTTCACCGTTATGTGGTAAAACGATGAGACAAACAAAAAAAATAAATTGACATACGGAGACGGAAAATCTTTCGCATATATATATTTTAATAGATATTGTGAGGTTTAGCGGATCCAACACCAATCATATCTAATGAGACCAGAAAAGTAAAAATATTAGAAATGTAAATACCCCGGTGTAAATATATCAATATAATACATTTCAAAATACCTTTTGAAATACCTACATAAATTATTATTTTTATATATTTCAATATAAAATTCATTAATTTCCATAATATATTGGGACGATTTAATGCTACGCCCACTTCTGTATACGAAACGGAATAACGTAGCATGGTCTACGAATAAATTGCATCTGTCGTAGCGCCTACGCAACACGTAGCGCCATAGCTTGTGTAGCTAAAAATAGATACTGTTAGAATGTGGACAGTAGATGTGAGTGTATTTTAGAATCTTTAGTTAGAGAATAAAGAAAATCACAAATAGTAAGTAGCAGTTTTGTAAATAGTTGCAGTTCCCTCGAGGAAATAAATTATTTTATATTTTCATTTTCCTCGCTCTGTTAACGAGGTAAAGCGCAGCGTTAAGCTCCGACGTTCAACATACAGCGCATCCAAAATTAGATGGAAATTGGAGAATGGCAGTGTCCTTATGAAAACCGATGTGGGATAGAGCATGAAGATAAAAAAAACTAAATGGAGAATTTACATAATGTTATCATGGTAAAAAAATAATATGGCTTTGTTGAGGTATTTTGACTATAATCTATAAATAGCATATACAATCGTAGATATAAAATAAACTAAAAAAATGCTACAACCACAGTATAATCGCATACTCTAATTTTTTTATCTAAATATGACCCACCCACTCCAACTAGTTGATATGGGATAACATATTTCTTTAATATCGCAGTACCCTGACATCACAAGGACCGTAATACGATTGACCTTTGTCCCTTTGTCGTGAACGTTCTTCATTCGGAACCTTTCATCCCTAATACAAAGTTACTGTTGGAAAATGAAAGTCGTAGGTAGTGATACAAAAGTTAGATAGTGGCTATCAGAGGCGAAACGGAAAACGAGGCATATGCGTGTAATTGGATTCAGCGAAACGTACGTTGTATGGATTTTGTCTAAATATACTTTTATTTTATAGTTTCACAATCTTAGTGCACAGTAGGAAAGGCAGAGTGTCAAGGCACTCAGTCGCCTGAATTGAAGACATTGCGTGTTCAGTGAGTAGAGCAGAGAAATAAAAACAATCATTCGAAAATTTTTGTAATTGATCGCAACTAAAATATTAATTCACTGTTTTGTTATAATATTATAACAAAAAATAAAGTTTTAGTAAAATACAAAATGTACAAAATAATTTACAAGTATTTAATTCATTATTATCGACAATAAATTCCTTGTATTAAGCCATCATAGCTCAGTAGAACTGCGTAAGAATGTAAATATGATGATTATGAGATTGATCTTGACTAGTAAGAATCAATTTTGATTCATTTTCGGACAACAAGTGATATTCATAAACTAAAAAAAATAATCATAATACACTGTATTCCGCACACAACAGGGTAGGCAGAGGGAACCTAGTGCTAAGATATTCCGTTATCCACTTACCGTTGAAATTTGGAGGCATTGCGTGTTGAGTGGCGGGACTCTACGCGGCGCTTGTCTCGACACCAGAGCGTAGAAATGGAAATATAAATTTAAAGTAATATTTCATTTCCTCAAGTGAGGATCAAACCCACGACCCGTCGCGTTTACAGTCACAATTTGTGCTCCTGCGCCACGACTGACGTCAATAATATAGTTATACATATGGCTATAGAAAATTACATATAAATATTTTATATTAAAGGAAAACCCGTATTTAAAAGTTGTAAAAATGCAATATAAAAAATAGAATTTATACCAACTTGGGAAAAAGTTCAAACTGTATCACGTACAAAATAATCGCCTCACGCACCAACTGCTCATTTATTTTCTAATATATAAGGGTTTGGCCTATACATACTAAAAGTCTTATAGTCTTTATAAATAAAATCTTATGATCATATTTTATTCTTATAAATTTTTATGATATAATTGTGTATTTTTTTTGTGTTTTACAAAAGTTGAGGAATCAATAATTTAAAATGAGTTTAACGCCCTGCTAATCTGGCAACAATACAAAAAACGACGTTGAGTTCTACGACTTAAAATGCAATGTTTCGAAAATAAGATGGTGCATTTTAAAAGGAGTGTTTTATAATCAGTGTGGGACTCAATATTAACTTAGAAAAAAATAAAACAAACGAAAAAAAAATTAACTGAAACACACACTTATATTAATATCCCGTATACAGCAGGGCAGGGCATCAGAGACAGAGAGAGCGTAGTGTAGAGACACTCCGTTCCCCAATTTATGTCCAATTATCTTACCATTTTCATTTTGAATGGCGGAATTCAACAAAACAAACAAACAATATACTTATTTATGTAAATCATTCGGAAAGTCATCATGCGGAAAGTTCTAAACGATCTAAATACTAGGTCTCCAGGTTTCCTCTGGCTACCCTACTACCTTCAGGAATTGATTTAAAAACATATAATAAAAAAATATAATTTCGTCTTAAGTTTATTAATAATATAATAAAAAATTCCAACATATGAAAATAACACGATAGCTTGTTAAAACCATTCAAAATTGATTAAAGCAGGTAATGCTCCTCGATCACAATACATCAGTATTACAAGGCGGCGGTACTGTTGGATATTATTTTCACTTAAAAATTCATTTCACATTTTTTAAATTATAATTTTTTTTATATATAAAATAAATATTGTTGTGGAAATGGACAGAATTATTTTATATTTTATGTAAGAACGAGTGGAAAATGTTGTCTTCTCGGTAATTGGTACGATATGTGAGTAAGTTATTGTGTGGGTTCTTTTTTTAAAATGTAGTCATATTCTTTTATTATATGGGGACTGGAATATATGTAAGTATTTTTTATAGCTTCGTAATAGCTCCCTGTCTCTTATATAGGAGAGTAAGCAGAGGGAATTTAGTGTTAAAACACTCCCGTCCCGCCTTTTCACCTCAAAAATATAAATAATCAATAAAATTATGACAAATTAACAGATTGAGGCTAATCGTAACACAACGGCCTTAAACGTGCGACTGTTATCGGGGATATTGTCGGTTCGATTCCTATTCAAGGATTATTTTTCAATTTTTCATCGCTCTGGTGTTGAGGCTAAGCGCGACGTTAAGTTCAGCCACGCACCACGCAATGAATATAGAATTTGGTGAAAATTGCAGAGCAGAGTATCTTAAAACTAGGCACCCTCTGCCTGCCCTGCTGCTTGCGGGATAGAGCGTGCAGATGGAACAAATATATAACACATTCAATACACGACACAAACAGCGCAGTGTCCACAGTTCAACGAAATTGAATCGACATACGTAATAGTACCGATAAAGGAAGCACCTGTGTGGCATGTGTTGACGGGTGAGTGAGATGGCAATATAAGTCCTGTCTTTGTCTAACAAATACATAGATTATTTGAAACGGAAGAGGGATGAAATCAACAATTATTATAATAAAAAGTATTTTTTTTGTTTGAATAAATTGTATGTAATTTTGTTTTAAGTCATTTAAGCGCAGTAACACAGCGTCGGCTGTAGACATGATGGTAGTGAGCTCTATTTCCAGTCGGCGAAATAAATTAATTTCGTTTACTCGATCTGATAAAAGACAGATATTATAAAATAAATATATGCGTGGCGTTTGGTTCCGATGTAACGCTATATATAAGCTAAAAAATATTAAAATTTCTATACCACGTCGTTGCCTTACTCTTAGTCAGTTTTGCAAAGAAGGCAGGCAACATATGCTCTACTATGATATACGTATATGAGGGACGTAGAATTATTTTGTAGCACGAGCCGCAGGTAAATAGGCTTGTTGGTCCTCCCCCTCTACAGAGGGTGCGTGATAACGAATTCAATCAAAATACTTCTACTTCGTATACATATATATGGTTTATATATAATAAAATGCATATATTGATATGAGAATTTCTTTGAAGATAGAGTTGAGGTTGTCTTCAGTTGTGATAAAATTGCTGTTTTGAGTTTGAAAAACTCAAAACTTCTATATAAGTGTACGTTCATTTTTAATTTACACGTATTCCTTTATTTTAACTATGGGAAAGAGAGGACCACAAGGACCACAATACTAGGCGTATTTCACACTCTGTTATTTGCCCATTATTTGAGTATTTAGTGAAGTATTTAGTGGATATGCTCTCTCTGACTGTTTATTTAAAATTCTAACCAAAAAAAATTCGAACTCATAAATAAATGTCCATATTAAATATATGTATACGTCCATATTAATTAAATATATATAAACCACAGTCGACATTACACGAGATAGAAATGTTGTATATAAATGTATGTTTCTAAGGGAGTGTAGTGGACTACACTAAGAGAGACTTTCTGGGGTTTTTAACTCTATAGTTCACGCACAAAACTTAACGAGGATCATTAGCTACAAAATATAACTGTTTTATAATATTGTAACTATAGAGTTACGTTGGAAGCGTATAGACGCTTCTATACATATATTCTATACTAGTAAATGTGGTGTCTATGTGAGAACATTAATACCAACAACACATTAGAGATATCACACAAATATCATACATCCCCATATTAATAAACTATCCCAGTTATCAGATTTCGCTCACTAGCAAAATAAACACCATGCTTTTAGTATTATTTGATTGGCAAAGACTATCGATACAAAATCAATTTTATGTATGCTAAAATTAATATTAAATTTATTATTACTTATTGTTATGAGATCATCGTAGTGTATTCCTCGCTCTGGTTATATACGAAGTATCTTAACACAAGCTTAGCTAAAAATAAATTATATTTTACATGTATTCTTAAACATAATATTTCTATTCTTCAATTTTCCATTATGTTATGTGATGTTTATTGATCTTTACATTTCATATAGCAGGGTAAGAAAAAAGAAACTAGTATCAAGGCACTCCTTTGTCCACTCAATCTGAGATATGCCGTGATGACTAACGGAGCACAACGCCACATTTTATCCTACTACAAACTCACTTGCATTATATACACAAACATTAACGTTCTTACAAAAAATTCCAACATTACAAGAGCGTTAACACAAACACAAAATATGTCGATATAGCTGAAAAAAAATCCCTTTTCTCTAAATAAGAATAGCTGAAACAATATTCATTCGTTTTGAATATGCGGATGTGATGGCGTCAGGTAAATAGACTTGCCGTTCCCCTTTCCGATATATTGGTAGTGATAATGAATTCAATCACAGTTTCTGTGCGTGTGTATGTTGCTTAAGTGAAGTAGCGACGTGACGTTTTCTTTCAATTTGGTATTGTAATATAAAAAAATCACTTTTCTATTTAAAATAATGTATATAATATTTTGTTACATTATTTTGATAGCCTGCGGTCCGCCATTTGACACGCAATGCGTGAGGAATTCGGCGGAAAGTTGAGAACGGAAGTGTATTAATGGGAACGGAGTGTTTTTACACTAGGTTCCCAGTTCTTTTTGCGTTCTCTGCAATGCGTGGATTACAGTTTGAAGATGAAAAAATGAGATACATTAACAATTGCAATATATAAATGGAGTATCTTAATATTATATTTTCTTTGATTTCCTTGCTATAGTTGCAAGATTTATGAAACTAAAAGTAACTATATTGCAAAAATAACAAAAGAGACAAAACTACTCAGTGCATTCTATTATTTTTATCCATATGAGTAGTAAATTTTGACTTTTTCTACATTGACAATGTTAACATGGCGTTCGTCGCTACTGTGTAAAAAATGGGTAAAAAACATATATATCGTTCTTTCTACATAATTTAGAGACTTGCCATTTTAGGGACCTTTCTGCATTGAAACAAGAGACGGGCTCCCCACGTTGCTGACAGTTGGCGCTATGCCTTTGGACGCAATGGACTTTAGAAGTACGAAATTAACCGATAGCGACGGTTTTCGTAGCGAGTTTTTGATATACATATTTTTTCAATATCATGAATTTCATAATCCAAGATAGCAGACATTTTGCAATAAGAAGATTGTTACAATAAAAGTTGCATCAGAGACTGATTCATAGGGGCATAGTAACCAATTCATAACATTCCTTTGTATTTTTAAGATAAGAAAGCCAAAATTATATGTGCATTTGTGATAAAACTATTAGAGTGAGGAAAATATTTTATGAACTTCTCAACGTTGAACACTCGGGAGTTTCAATTGACTCAAAAAAGGATGAGTTAAAAGAGTACTAATTAATATTATATTTTACTATGAATTTTACTATTTATTTATAGTTTATGAGTAAAACAAACAGATCAGTATGAAAAATAAACATTTTAATATCCAATTTGTAGCTCCGTAATCTTACCTCCGTGGTTAGAGAGGTAGAGGGAGACCTCGGTTGACCTTCGAAAACACAGTATAAAAGATACTAGAGGAAGGTCACGTAAAAAGCATGAGAATCCCCCGGAGGGCATGTATGAAGAGGTTGATGACAGTGGACGAGGCGAAAGAGGTATGTAGAGACCGTAGCGTTTGGCGCTCCGTTCTCTCTGACTACCCCGCTAAGGATAAAGCGTGAAGCTAAGTTAAGTTAAGTTTCAATATCCAAGTGTCCAACTTAGGAAACTAGGAATAATATGGTATTTTGTACCCAGTAACGAGCGTTTCTATGTGGAATTTCATAGCGACGAACCGCGGATTAAAAAGTAAAACACGTCAAAAAGGTTATATAATTATTTCTGCTACATAAATAATGTATAGTTACTTAGTAAATTTGACGTCTGTCAACCTTCTTAAATACTATCAAAATGTAACGAAAAATATTTTCAATCTCTCTCACCATGAACAAATTCTAGTAAAACAATGAACATAACCAGTCCATCATATTTTCTAATTATAGTAGTATTTCTTGAAATGGTAACAATAATATTTATGCTTTTGCCTCTTACAGATATTGTCATTTTATCAAAACACATAAACACCCTCAAGCACGCTCTGAAGACCAATCCTCTTATTTTAAGTTGTTCTCTTCTTTGTTTATTCGCTGTTTTTAGTTACGGAATTATAAACCCGACTAAAACTCTTAATGAGTTAAAAGCTCACTCCTCAAAGCCGTTTGAGACGACTGAAGATAAACTAGTTAGAACAGTGACCGTCACTAACGCATCCGGGAACTATATTCTAGGGGTTTTCTCCTTATTTCTATTACTTGTCGTCTTAAGAATATCTGATTTTATGTCACTTTCCGCTAAACTGACGGAGTTTTCAAATTTAATGGCAAATTATAAACTGTTGGATATAACGTGTTTTGAACAAGAAAAGAAAGAAGAAGAAACGTTTATAATAGAGGATTTTGGTGATGAAGACGAAAGAATCCACTGGCCTTCCATAATAGATTTCAATAAAAAAGAGTATATTCGGATTAAAAGATTCTTTTATAACCATAGACATAGACAACAAAAGAAATGTATACAAGTAAACTAGAAGAAAACCTATACAAATACACAAATAACACTAAAGGAATAGGAAATAAAAAAAGAATAACTAAAGATGATCAATATTTTCAGCACGTTCCTAGGAATTGTAATATTTACGGAAACAGTGTTCGTCGTTGCGCTTTTGAGACCGCTCAAAGAGCCATATTTTATAAGAGACTGTTGGTGTAAATTGCAGGAAAATTATAATTTTCCTTCGAACATATACTCTTTTTTCCTAACAACGTTTTTTATAAATAGTGTATTAGAATTTCTATGGGAAATTGGTGTTTATAAAACAATACTGAGAGTCACTAAAAACCCTGGGTTGGTAATGCATTTTTACTTGATTAAATCATTTGTAAGCCTCGTCTGTTATATTATAGCGTTTTTCTTGTTGGTTTTGATTGAGAGGATAACAAAGTTTCTTATAGCTATGGCTCGTTTACTAGATTTCGAGCTGATGTGCAGACACGCCATACTATCTAGAAGTGAAGATCCTGGAGAGTCGACCACCACTTTGATTATAGCTAGCGCCATTTTGAAGTCATTTTAATAAACACAAGTATAAAACCAATCTCTGCTTAATTTTTGGGTATAAAATATAATAAAAATAACAATTATTTATTTACATATCTCATCAAGTCAAGGCGAAATTTATATTAAGTTACATACGTATCTTTGAGAAATTAAACTGAGTTTATATGTTTATAAATATCTTTATATTTTTATGCTTAAGCTTCCTTTACTTTAAGTAATTGTCATATAGAGGTCAAATTCTAAATGTTATATTTTTATATAAGCATATTTTGATTATGTATTCATGGTTTTTACAAGATAATAATATAATTGCTATTATTGAAAAATATTATGTTCATCAAATATGAAAGGCAAGCTATATTTATCGTTTCCCCTTTTCCACGGAATTCAGAAAGCATTGCGTGTAGCGGCGGGACTTAACACCGCGATTTGTCCCGTTACCAGAGCGAGGAAAGGAAAATATTAAGTATTTCGTTTTCTCGAGAGGGAATCAAACCCAAAGCCGGTCGCATCCTCTATTTTATTTTAAGTTGTATAACGACGTCACAACTTATTAACCACAGTTTACGATACGTAAGCTTAAAAAAATGTTTTATCTGCACAAACAATAAAAAAACTAAATTAATAATGTAAAAAAAGATTGACCGTCATTTACAAATACAAATATGAACATTTCAAAATACAATTGTCATTCATATTCTATCACTCGAATATTCTAAACAAAATGCTACAAAAGACGTCAAATTCATTTCAGAATACATACTGGCTTTTATTTTGTCACCGCTTTTGTCAATTTAACGTGTGATTGACATAATGAAATAAACATAAAAATCCCACCAATTTCATGTAGAAATTCAAGTTATATACTAACCGACACTATGTTTTCTATATATTAATAGTTTGAACTTTGGAAATTGTCACACACAATGGACGTTAGCTGCTTCACACTTAGCTCCTTTGTTCTAATGCAAATGACTGGGATCCTTGTTCTACTGAATCCGACTTACGATTTGAGAAGATTATCAAAATATATTAACAGCACTATCAGGTACCGCAAAAGTTATTTAATTTTGACGATAATTATATATTTTGGTGTTATAATTTACTATGGAATGATCACGCCACTCCAAACCATACATGATATGATATCCGACACTACCTACAACGAATTCCAAAAAATCTCACTTCTTAGTCAAATAGAGAAGAATTATATAATCACTGGATTTTCTCTATTCCTTTTCATAGTCCTGTACGGTGTTAGATCACTTGTTTTGTACGCAGCCAACCTCCTAAACCTGTCTATAGCTACAACAGAATCGTTACCAATACGCAAATCGACGAGGGAAAACGGAGAGTTATACCCAGAGAGCATTCTGCCGAACCTGCTTCGAGTAAAAAGATCAGTTTCATACGAAACCATAATGCTTGCGAGCGAGTTTCGCGAACGGCTTAAGACTATATTAAAAAATAATGAGTTCCCGCACAATAGTCGCGCCATTTCAAATATCTTATACTCGAATGTAAACAGTCTATGTTCCAGCTAAATTGAAATTTCGTCAAATGAAGTTGTTACAATCCTTTTCCTGTTTCGTTTCTCCACTGTATATCTTATTGCGAAACCATTTCTGCTATCGTCTCGAAGGGAATTGTGCCAAGTATTTTCAAATTCTTGGATTGGAATTACAACCGGGTGAGGAGAAATATTCGAAAAGACGATGCCCATAAAAATAAATGTCGACGAAAGAAAGGGAACGGATCGATTCATATATGTACATGAGGGAAAGAGAGGAGTGGAGAACAATTACAAAGGATTCAGAAGAAAAATCGTTTGTTATTTATATGTAATTTAAAAGATATAATGGCGTATAATGCGGAGTAGTTACGTTATGTAATGGAGGAAAGGTTGTGGATTCAAGTTTTATACAAGAAGTTTTTTTTATATTCATGATAAAAAACGATTTTAACGATTTATCGTTAAATGGCTCAGAACTTTAATACAGTTTATTTAGTTTGTTTGACATTTTAAAGTAAGAACTGCCCAGTCATTGACTTGTTTTATTTTTGGATATCAATAGTTAATAACCTATACATTTAAAACAAATATATTGTGATTTAAATTTAGGTAAAATCAAATTCGAAAATTATATTTTATATCTTTTATGAGGGGCCCAAAATGTGACTATAATTATAAACGCTACTGGTTGTTGGTTCAAAATCCACTCTAGGTATTCACTCTCTTCGCTCTGAGGCGGAGCAAAAACGCGGCGTTGTGTCCCGCCACTCATCAGAACGGAATTCAACGGAGTTCAAAATGGTTAACGTAGTGTCTTAACACTAAGTTCCCTCTGCCTACTCGGTAGCAACGGTATACAACACGACGCTAATAAAAAAATGATATCATTTCATTTTATACATTTAACATATTATAATAAAGATGATAAAAATGTTGTTTTATTACCACAATAACGTATATATACATTTGGCTTGTACGAGCGAAGCTCACTGAATATGCGTCTCCCGAACTGTGGCAAGTTTTTTTGGCAAAAGCTCAGGAGCACTGGCGCCAATCAGCTATCAGGTACATTGGTCTGGTTGAAAAGTTTAATACTGTAACAACTCGTGCTGAACTTATATGCAATAAAAGTTAATATACGTGAAACAAATAAATATGTTTTTATTGTGAATTATAAATATGTACATACGAGTTTGTATATAGCAATGCAATATTTTATTTTTTTAGGGTTCTGTACCTCAAAAGGTAAGTATAAAATCCTTAGAGGATTAGTTTTTGGATTACTCCCCTGGAACTGCAATAAGGAAATTTGGAAGAACTGAATAATATAGTGAATAGGTATTTTATTGAAAAAATATTGTAAGCTTATAGTTTTATTTCGTTAAATTCTGACTTTTTATAACATAATCTGCATTTTTTTACAAATAATGGCATCTGTCTTTGTCTATTATATCAATATTAAAACGATTAAACTCACGTGAGAAACCACTAACAATAAAAATTATTTACTCTTCTATCTTTTTGACTGAAATGAGAATCGAATCTACAATCATTGCGTAAGCATATATAAGTTCCAAAAACATAAGCAGCCACTACAATATAATATAACTCTAAGTAATAAATATGTGTTGGCTTTGTTTTATTATTTATCTCGGACCCGCGTGAGGTCCCCGAGGAGCTGTTGAGGTCACTATACAGATATTTTGACTCCTTTACGTGACCCCCGGTGACGTGGGCCCCGGTAATTATAAATGAAATATACATGCGTCGGTTTACAATAGGTTAGGTTAGGTTTCCGTGTGATTCATTGAGCTTTATGAAATATACTAACTAGCCTTTACCTACTCCCGTAGTCAAATAATAATAGCTAAGTTTATAGTGTATGGTACGTCAATACATATTCAAAACAATAAAAAATAAGAAATAGCTTTACATTGTGTCTCGCACACAGCGGAGTAAGCAGAGGGAACCTAGTGGTAAGATACTCCGTTTCCCACTTTCCATCGAATTTTTCGAGGCAATGCGTTTTGAGTGGTGAAACTCCATGCTGGGCATTTGTTAATAAATAATAATTCAAAATTTTTGGTAATAAATATTTCTTCAATAAATATTAATAAATAATAATTAATTCCCTTGCATGGATCGGGATCGATCCCACAACCGTAACGTTACAGTCACAAGCGTTATTAAGCGTATTAACGCCATCGATTACTGATTTCAACAAAAAGCCGGACAAGAACGAGTTGGGCTCGCCCGCCGAGAATTCCGTAAAAAATTGGAAGTTTTGAGCTTTTTCTGAAACTCACGCTTAGCTTAGCCAAAGCCTTCTTATTTGATACTTCACTAGAACTAGCGATTAAATACCAAATTTTGACCCCTTTTT
The DNA here is from genome assembly GCA_917862395.2 of Heliconius sara. Lineage (NCBI taxonomy): Eukaryota > Metazoa > Arthropoda > Insecta > Lepidoptera > Nymphalidae > Heliconius > Heliconius sara. The sequence continues at coordinate 1,934,497 of OU860783.2, read as the reverse complement.
AAGGCTTATTATTTTGTAGGATATAACTACAAATGTATAGTTTTAATTTTTTTCTGAAGTAGTACTACTATTGTACATGCTAGCTCACGCTTTCTTTTTTTTAGGAATTCATGGGGCCATATATTTGAATATATGGTTTGAATTTCAACTCGATATCTTCAAGTGAAGGAGGCTCTCTGGAAGAGCTAAACAGTCTTTACAGACAGACAGACATACAGACAGACGGACGTACATCAAAGTAATCTTATGAGGATTCTTTCTTTTCTTAAAAAAGTGCGGAGCTCTAAAAATGTGTTTTGCATTTTATCAAGGAAAGATGGGTGGTATACGATATTTTACATCACGTTAACAGTTTTGTCGTAACCCAACGCACTGGCGGTTTGAGTTACCTGGAGCACTCAGAGTGTGTCATATACAACAGTCGTGGCGCGATTGAGAGATTGTAAACACGACAGCTTAAACGATTCGATTCCCACTAGCATTTAATATTCATCATTTTAATATAATTTCATCGCTCTGATGTCGAGGCAAAGCGCGGCGTTGAATTCCGCCCCTCATCACGCAATACCTCCAGAATTCTCAGAAAATACAACGTGACGCTAAAACACGACACGCTTAGTTTAACATAAGACTACGTAGGTGAAGTTGCAGTTAAACATTTGTGTCATATAATGCAGATGCGTTTCGCCTATATACAAATAAATATAGTTTTTTGTATTTGAAACAAGAAATAAGTTTATTGCAAAATGACTTTGTATACAGTGAAGATGATAAATACTTATTTAGAAAACGTATAAAAGTCGTAGCGCAGCGGCACGAAATGTGACTGGAAAACCGACTGGTTGTGGGTTCGATCCCCACTCGAAGAGATGAAATATTTACTTAAGTTTATATTTTCATTTCTTCGCTCTGGTGCCGAGGCAAAGCGCGGCGTTGAGTTCTGCCACTCAACACGCAATGCCTCCAGAATTTGGCAGAAAATGTCTAAAAAAAACACTAGGTTCCCTCTGCCTACCCTACGATGTGCGGAATACAGCGTGAAGCTGATTTTTTATAAAAATTTGAACGTAGCGGAACTCGTTCGCGGGCTTGTCTTTGTACTTAATATTATATAATATTTTTTTTAACAGAATATTTTACCACTAAGCTATCTCTCTACTCTCTGACTTAAATTGCTGCTGCTTTATTAAATAGTAAAAAAAATCAAATGACCCCAATGCCAACTGGATAAAAAACCCCACAACCGTAATTATGTCGAACAAAACTATCGTAGAGTATTTACTTTAAGATTTATTTTATCCGCTAAATCCTGAAAGATCTTTTGTCTTTTAAGAAGCGACCAGTAAGGAGTTCTCTAAATCTTATATAGTAAACCTTGTATAGTAAGCCTTGTGGATTGATCTGTCAAAGTAAAATGCATGTGAGCGTTAGTCATATAGAGCGTTAGTTACATATTGTGGTTTATATTTTATATTTTAAAAGGTTTCTTCTAAATATTGGAAAATAAGAGTATATGTATATATATATATGTATATATATATATATATATTTATATATTTATATATATATATATATATATATATATATATATATATATATATATATATATATATATATATATATATATATATATATATATATATATATATATATATATATATATATATATATAAATTTAATTATTTTTCTCGCTCTGATAAAGAAAAACAACGCGGCGTTAATACCCGCCACTTAACATCTAGTGTCTCGAAAATTGGGAGGAAGTGGGGAACGAAGTTTTAACCACATGTTCTCTCTGCCTACCCTACTAAGCACAATACAGTGTGAAATTAAAGGAAGTAAATTATATTTGTATTTTTAAGAATATTATATTTCTTGAGGTTTAATAAAAAATTGTCATATAAATTTTGTATTTATATAAAAAATGAAACCTTCCACTGGAAATTCAATTTTTTTATTAATCGTATATCATTGTTATAAATATAATAAATATATATATGTTCTTACCGCAATATTATTTTAAAAATGTAAAATAAGGCCAATAGATATTAATATCAAATCTAAAATACTTTAATTAAATATAGTATAGCTCATTTTACTATTTTACTTTACGAAGTATGTCTATTATACGATATAAGAGTAAAACATTGATCTCTAAACAAAAAGGCTATCCTCGATTTCTCGATTTATTCTTTTCTCAAATCCCTTTGCTCTTACCGCAAGGCTTTCATAGAACTACTATTTCTAACGGTTTTAAGTATATATTTTACTTTATCGATATCTTTATGTGCTTATTATAAGCTTCAGTGTTTTTTTATTATTTTATTTGTAAAGTACATCTAATTGATATGGTAAGTGATGCTTTTGGATGACAAATTCATGAAAAAGAAATTCAGAAAGTTTCAAGGCTTTTGTTTTAAAAATTTTGCAGAGCAATTAATATTTTAATGTATAGATTTTCCTTGGATTTTTACAAATGACCATTAATTACTGTAGGGTCAAAAATCAAATGAAAAAAAATTGCTACAATTATAACGAAAACAACTTTAAATTAATTTCAAATAAGCTAGGTATAAAAGTAGCTACAGAGTAGATATGTCTACGTCGTAGACTTTATAAAGCTATTTAATATTGTGATATTTTAGTATTGTGTGTGTGTGTAATTTCAATTTCGTGGCGCAGGGGCACAAAGTGTGGCTGTCAAACCGACTGGTTGTGGGTTCGATCCCCACTCGAGGAAATGAAATATTTATTTACATTTATATTTTCAATTCTTCAATCTGGCGTGGAGGCAACGTGTGGCATTGAGCTCCACCACTCAACACGCAATGCCTCCAGAATTCGGCGAAAAGTGAGGAACGGAGTGTCTTAACACTAGGTCCTCTCTGCCCACGCTGCTTTGTGCGGGGTACAGCGTGAAGATGATGTTGTTAATTCAATTATCCAAAGTAATTAATTATATATTTGTACTGCTTGTACTTATACCACATAAAATATTATGTCATTGTTTATACCAAATTGTATTGATATTACTACTTTCAAGGATACACAATAATCGTAAATTATAAAATTTATTGTTAGCTTTATGTAACAACAAAAATACTTGTCATTTTTAACTTGACGCAAAAACATAGTGAAATACAGGAAACGGAGGCCCGTATTTATAAACCGCTCTCGACTCTGAGATCGATCTTGACATGCCGTTTTCATTGATAAATTGTAATTTATGAACAAAAATGGCATCTCAAGATTGGTCCCCGGGCTATATAATTATTTATAAATACGGGTCCTAGTGACACGCCGTTCTCTACTATCCTCCCTTTTTCTGTATGCTGAGCAGTGAAACTCAATGTTGCACTTTGTCTTATTACCAAAACGATAAAATAAAAATAATTCTAATCGAATCGAACTCACAACCTTCGCGTATACAAGCACACGCTGTGCTGCTGCTAATATTTATATATAATTAAAATATATTCCAATATGGTATTTTTATCTCCAAAATATATTTGTAGATTTCACAGGTTAGGTTACGAGTCTATTTCGGTTCCATATACTATTAAGATTAAATTTGGCTTGTGACAAACAAACATACAATTTTAATTATCATATTTTAAGCAGAACTCCGCTGCACTCCCATCGTTTGTGCAAAATTGAGAATAGTGCGTCAACAAAAGCAGCCAGAAGCACAATGAACTATATGGAGTATACTTATTGTGTCTTTTGTATGTTTTTCAACGAAGCAGTGTAATAAACTTTTGGTTTTGTAGTAATTTATATTATAAGTCTCAAGTTTGATTAAAAAAGAAATGTGATATATATGTATATAATATTTTTAATGGTTACATGAAAAATGTTATTTTTATAGACATTTGTAATAGAACTCTATATAAAATTTAAAGGTAGTACAATTGGTGTCTAAATGTGATGAAATATTTACTTAAACTTATATTTTCATTTCTTCACTCCGGTGTCGAGGCAAAGCGCGGCGTTGAGTTGTGCCGTACAATATGCAATGCCTCCAGAATTCGGCGAAAAATGGGGAACGGAGTGTTAGTAAGTAGTGGAACACTGGGTTCCCTTAGGCTAACCTGGTGTGTGCGGAATACAGCGTGAAGCTAACTTTTTTTATAAACAAGATAGTAGTTTCACATATATGTAATCTGATGCAAAGTGTGGTTATTATATAATAGAAATTTTAACTAGGACACGACCGGCCTCAATTACGGAATCTTTCCTGCCTTATACTAAGTAGGTTACGAGGCAGCTTTCACTTTCACGTATGAAAAAATTAAACGCAGTAAACAAATCTAACCTAGTTTCGCATTAAGTAGTCGTAAAACTACATTGCAGTTAGGGCTATAGCGCAGTGTCTCTAACGCTGAAGGACTTAATTTCATTTACCTGTATTATTATTATTTTTCTTTTTGATAAATATTAGTTGAGGCCAATCGTGGCGCAAAAGCACAAGCGTGGCGCAAAAGTACAACTGTAACGCTACAGGTTGTGGATTGGATTCCCACTCGAGGAAATGATTATATATTTCTTTATTTCCTCGCGCTGGTAACGACGCAAAAGTGCGGCGTAGAGTTCTGCAAATAAATAACGTAGGGAACAGATAGTCTTAACACTAGCTTCTCAGATTCCTTCCACATCCTGTGGCTATGTGTGGAATACAGAGTGAAGCTAAAAAAAATTTGCTTTTGCAACAATCAAGGCTTTGATCGAAATTTTGATTATTTTTTTTCTGTAAATCGTCGCCCACTTGATACTTTTAATGTGAAATTAACCAAATTTTACAACTCTGATTTACTAAATACTATCAATCAGAAGCAAACTCTAAGAATTTATGATGATATTAGACAAAAATATATAAAATTAAATTTAAACTGTATTCAATCATAATAGTATTATTAAGTTTTATAAGACCTTGTTATTTTCATTTAACAACGGACCCAAAGCCACAGGAAACATCAGAAAATCCATAAAAAATTGACTCAATAATGGAACAAAGCTCGAAAAATATATAAGATAATATCAAAAATTGAACCTTTATCTCTTTGACGACTTCCAAAGACTTCGCTACAACTGTCATAACCTTAAATATTAATGTTAATTTGAATTTGTAACCAATGGTAACGATGGGATCGATATTTGATATCTCAGAAATATCTTTGGTTATATCCTTATTTTTTTCAGATATTTATAATACTTTGTTGAATTAGATTAAAATAAATCAGCTTCACGCTGTATACCGCACGTAGCAGGATAGGCAGAGGGAATCTGGTGTTAACACACTCCGTTCCTCACTTTCTGCTGAATTCTGAAGGCATTGTATGTTGAGTGGTAGAACTCAACGCCGCGCTTTGCCTCAACACCGGAGAGAAGAAATGGAAATAAAAATTTAAACAAATATTTCGTCTCCTAGAGTGGAGACCGAACCTACAACCAGGCTGTTTTACAGTCACACTTTGTGCCCCTGCGCTACGACGGGTCTGAATGATTTTTTTTTTCAAAACTAGTATTATTATTAGATATTTATAAGATTTTTGTGTTGGTTGTTTTAGTACAACAAAATACAAGCGTATAAGAACTTCGACGTAGTTCGATAAGAACTAACAGTTTAATTAGCTAAAGGGGTTAGACAGTTTCGAAAAGTTTTCTATATACATATATTGAATTCAATATTTATACCTCCCACTATATATATCGAGGTCAGCCGTGGTGGAGTGGCACAAAATGTGAATGCAAATAGGACTGGTTGTGGGTTCGATCTCCACTCGAGGATGTGAAATATTTATTTACTTTTATACTTTAATTTCTACGCTCTTGTGGCTAAGCAATCAGCTACAAAAAGTGCGTCGTTGAGTTCTGCCACTTATCACACAATATTTCCAAAATTCAGCGGAAAATGAGGAACGGAGGTTCCTAATACTAGATTTCCTCTGCCTACTCTGCTGTGTGCGGGATACAGCGTGAAGCTAAAAAAAACTATCTATACCTCAAGACTCTTACCACCTTTGACCTATAGTAATTAGGACCTAGAGTACCCTTAGACCTAGAGTAATCCAAACAGCATATTCCGCAAATCGAACTCACAATAACCACGCGACCACAACGGCGTATTATTAATTAATATTTCATTATAACAAAATTCTAATTCCACATACACCAACGGCGGATCAATTTCGCAAATGTAAAATAAACATTTATAAAATCGCAAAAAAACATAAGGGCTGATGGAAAATCCGTGTTCTCGGTCCCTGACCTGCTTTTCTGCAATGCAAACAGTTCAGTATTTACACTATTGTAGGGTTTTTCGTATCCTAAGGGTAAATTGGCGATGTTGACTTAAATTTACGTGAAAAATTATTCAGTTCGTGTATTGATTTTAATTTATTTCTCATGTTTTTTAGTTAATATTCAAATATTGTCATATTCATAATCTGGGAACATTATGTGTATGAGAAGGAATATAGGGTCATTTTTGTTACAAGTAAAAAAAGAGATTTTAGTGTAATATATTCTCAATCAAATTGTTAGATATCAATTTGTTGGTATATCATCATTATTATGATCTAATAATCTCATTACACAAATAGTATAAAAACAATCGCATCTTTTATAAAAAACTTCAATAAATTAAAAAGCTACATTGAATTATAAAAAACAAACAACAAAATTCCAATACTAGCACAAGCAAAGCTTGGAAAAAAGAAAAATAATTATAAAAAATCTCCATAATAAGCTCAGGAATTCAAACTAATCTAGTAACACTCTAGTGTTCTTTAGTGTCAACTCTAGTGTCCTCTAGTGTCTAATCTCGTCTCCACTCTAGTGTCCATTCTAGCGTCCATTCTAGTGTCCACTCTAGTATCCTCTCTAGTGTCCTCTAGTGTCCAAACTCACGTTTAACATCTCAAAACTGTTGGAAATTGAAAGTTCGGGCACGTGTGTAACGTACAGCAAACGCGGCCGGACGTGAAAAGTTTTCACTTACTCCGCGAAACATTGTTCGAATTTTATGACTCAAGTTAGAGAGGCTAGTACATGTATCGTATGCGTGCTTTAAACTGAATTATACAAAATCAGTTATATTCTATGTTAGTGTTCGCCTGCGTCTCTGTTTGTGTGAATTATAAAAAGTAGTAGCAGTCGTGGGTAGCAGGAGCAGAAGCGCGTGTGTAAACGCGATATCTTGTGGGTTTGATTTCCACTTGAGAAAAATGAAATATTTAATATTTTCAATTTATCGCTCTGGTTTCAAGGCAAAGCGTAGCGCTGAGTTCCGTCACTCAACATACAATGGTTCCAGAATTCGGCCGAAAGTGGAAAGAGGAATGTCTTGACACAAGATTCCATCTGTCTACCTTATAACACGCAGGATATAGCGTGAAGCTAAAAAGAATAAAAATGAAAAATAAAATTCCGTTTTTCCTGTCATGATTTTTTTTTTGTGTTCCTTTATAATCACCATGGACCATACAAGTCACATTTCAGCGTTCTACACCTTAGTATGTTACAGTTACTTCTTTATGAAGTACTACTGTTTATAAAAGTAGTGTAGTTCTATTATTCTTTAAATCTACATTTTTAAATTTATTATCATCACATGAATTTAAAATTATTTCTTAAAAAAACTGTCAAAATAAAAAACATATTCGTAATATAATATTTTCTTTCGACTTTGCTATTGAAGTGTATACCTAATCTCTAATATATTTTTAAAAGTTACTTGAGTAATTAAATAGTGTACAGTAACTGCCATAAGAATTTACTTTTGTTGTAGTTATACGCAGCTGGAGCGTAGCTTGTAAGATATTATGCTAATTATATTAACTTTTTTTAGCTACACGCTGTATCCCGCATATAGAAGGATAATTGGAGGGAACGTGGGAACCTAATCTTAAGGTACTCCGTTCCTATTAAGAAGCATTATGCCAAATTCTGAAGGCATTGCGAGTAAATCAATTAAAATAACACACTTATACTAATATTATAAAGCTGAACAGTTTATTATGACCCACTATAGCTTTAATTATAAAATAAATAAATAAATCAGCTTCACGCTGTATCGGGCATACAGGGTAGACAGAGGGAACCTTGTCACGACACTCCGTTCTGCCGAATTCTGGAGGCATTGATAGTTAAGTGGCAGAACTCAACGCCGCGCTTAGCCTCGACACCAGAGCGAAGAAATGGAAATATAAATTTAAGTAAATATTTCATCTCCTCGAGTGGGGATCGAACCCACAACCAGTCGGTTTTGAAGTCATACTTCGTGCTGCTGCGCCACGACTGGCCTCAGCTTTAATTATATTATATTATAATAATCAGTAACAGTCGGAGTTACATCAGGCACTAAGATTGTGTCATATACGACTATTAGCTGTTTTTATTTGAACATACAGATAAAGCCGTAGGTAATAATGAGGTAATAATATATATTCTAACAAATTTTATTGGTAAGAAAATGCCTTGGAAAAAGAGGCCATTTTAATTTCTTTGCTCTGCAGTCGAGAAGATGCGGCGTTGAGTTGCGCCACCCAATACGGAATACCTCCAGAATATGGTGGAAAATGAGAAACTGGAAAAAAGTATTTAAATGAAAAATGATATTTCAAAATAACAAAAAAACATATAAATTGTGTTCTGAAACTGAATACCACTTACATTTAGCCCTAACTGCTTTTGACCGGAAGTACAAATATTATTGAAAAGAATTGCCTTTGGTGCCAACAAAGGCCCTGCCTGACAAATAGATGATTTGGGACAGTTATTGTTATTGTCAATCAGTTGGGCAAGTTATTGTCAATTCAAGTTCTCAGTAGTTTGGAGGGCTTGATAAGAAATTGTGAAGTGGTTCCTTGTGTTGCCTTTGATTTTGTAGTGGCTTACATTCGAAAATAAAAATATATACATATACAATTAGAGGCTACATCAAAATATTTCTAGATAATCTATTCTATCGTAATTATAACATACCGTTTTGCCGTGTGATCCCGGCTTAGAATAGGATCATCCTGGTACTGGTGGTGTCGTAAGAGGCGACTAAAGTACGTGTGGTAGAGTCACGTCGCCAGCAATGGCAACACGCATGGGCAGACTCGACCGGATCATTAACACCCCCGGCATTTAAAACCGGCGTGAAGTAGTAGCTTTATGCCACTGCGTTTCGCATCAGGTAATGCCGGGCCCCGGCGCCCAACCCACCTTAAGGGCCGGCAACGCACCTGTAGCTCCTCTGGGGTTGCACGGGGTCGTGGGCGGCGGTAATCACTTACCATCAGGTGACCCGCACGCTCGTTTGCCGTGTCTTTTCCATAAAAAAAAATACTTATAGAATAAATCGGCGTTGAGTTCCGCCATTCAACACGTAATGCCTCCAGAACTCAGCGGAAAGTGGGGAACGGTGTATCTTAACACTGGTTCTTTCTGCGTACCATGTTATATGCGGGATACAGCGTGAAGCAGATTTTTTTTCTGTAGAATAAATTACAAATTTTAACATTCAGTTTTATTAGTAGTTTACATTTAAATAACAGCTTCAATTTCCAAACGCCATAAAATGATTCCTTTCGCAATTACAATTGATAGATTGAAAGCAATCGTTGTAAGTTCGAGTATGGAGGATTAATTATCAATTCTATTTCAAGAAACGTTTCAGTTTCTGAATCTTACATTGATTTTGTTAATTGGATTTGTAACTAACCAAATTTATTATATTATTTAAGTATTTCTTTTACTTATAATATATATTATTTTATAAGTATAAAAAATACTTTTCTTTTTATTTGAGGCCAGTCGTGGCACAGGGACACAAAGTGTGACTGTAAAACCGACTGGTTGTGGGTTCGATCCCCGCTCGAGGAGATGAAATATTTACTTAATTTATATTTCAATTTCTTCGCTCTGGTGTCGAGCCAAAGCGCGGCGTTGGGTTTGGCCACTCAACACGCAATGCCTCCAGAATCCGGCAGACAGTGAGGAACGGAGTGTCTTATTACTAGGTTCCCCGTTGTGCGGGATTAGCTGATTTTTGTTTATTAAAATAGAATGTAAGAATTGGATACAATATATTTATATGTTTTATATCCTTCTTTTGTGTAAAGTTTAGACGTTGTTTTGTTTTTTAAAATGTTTTTAATAAATATGTATTCTTTAATTGTTATTCCCGCACATCTTTTAAATTATGACGTCATGGCGCAGAGGTAAAGCGTGTAAATGTAACGCTGCAGTTGTGAGTTCGATTCGCCTTCGAGGGAATGAATAATTATATATTAATATTTTAATTTAATTAAAAAGCGCGGTGTTCAGTTTCGCTCGCGTATGTAACTCAATACGTACGCAATGCCTTGAAAGTACGCCGGAAACTCAGGAAACGGACCGCTTAACATTAGGGAGAAAAAAACAAGAACTAATCAGTAAACTCCGGCGATCGTCGTGCACCGTAGTGTGCATTCATCTACGAGAAGGCACGTTCACGTCCCCACCGACAAATATACACGCGGTGCCCGCATTTATATTAAAGAAAATCACATACATACACTAGCCTGTGCGTGCAACATTTATTGTAACTTTCGTGCACCATGTCAGGTCGCGGTAAAGGAGGCAAAGTGAAGGGAAAAGCAGTCTCGTTCCAGCCGTGCCGGACTTCACCGGTCTACCTGGCCGCCGTGATGGAGTATCTGGCCATCGAAGTGCTTAAGTGGGCCGGAAACGCCGCTCGTGACAACAAGAAGACCATCATCATCATCATCAGGCATCTAAGGAAGACGACGAGGAGTTGAAGGAGTTGCTCTCGGGAGTTACTATCACGCAGGGTTTTACCCAACATACTGGCATTTCTCTTGCCCAAGAAGACCAAGAAGAAAAGCCTCATTTTCACACCTCTAGTGCGTACAGTGTACTTTTATGTGCGTGTGTGTATTTGTTTTTTTTAAATATTGTTCTTTAGCTACACATTGTATCCCGTACATATAAAAGTGGGCAAAGGGAACCTGGGAACCTACTGGTACATCCCTCGATATGCAATATCTGAATTATTAAATAGAAAGTTGAGAACAGAAAATCTAGCCACTAAATAATCTTTACCTTAAACTTCCTATAAATTATGAAGAAAATGGCTTCTTTTAACCATTAATGTAAAGACCTATTGAGTATAATACAAATTGTAACAATCCAGATTTATATCTGTACGTCAATTGAAATGTTTTGTTAACGTTTCTAAAAAAAAACATATATTCTGAATTTTTGTTATTCAACGCTTACATTGTCATTTTCTAAACAAAAATATCAATTTCACACTTTCACAATGAAACAAAATACCTTATATTTCCGCTATATCCAAAGCATTTAGTTTTTCTCTATAGTTTTTCTCTATTTTTTATTATTATATCCAAAAGTGAACGTTTCACTCGTATAGTTTACACCAGTTCCGAACTATTCATTGTCGCTATTCGACATTTGTGGTGATACTCGCTATATAAATGTGAAATTATTTGAACAGTAGTATTTCAAAATGTTTATTAAACCGCATTTAATTATAGCACTCATATGTAAATAAATTGAATTTGTACATTTTAAGTTAAATATATCGCAGCCAGTGTGCGTGTAAACGTGACAGGCTGTGGATTCGATTCCCATTCGAGGAAAAGATGTATTTAATATTTTCATTTCTTCGTTCTGGTGATATGGCAAAACGTGGTGTTGAATTCCGCTATGTTGAATAGCGCAACACCTCCTAAATTAGGACAGTGCTCTGAGCTCTTTAACCTCCAAGTATGGAATGCTTAGATTTTTTTTTCTATTCTTTTTTAATTTAAATAAAGTTGTATCGAATTTAGTGGATGAATCAGAAAAATAAATAAAATATTTCCTTTTCACATATCTAATGTATGTTGAAAGGGAATATTATATAAATTGATGAAAAGTACCTGTTTTTACAACTTCAATATCTCGCATATAACAGATTAGAAAACCTAGTATACTTATTTATACTATAAAATCAAAAATTAAATTCGCTATAAACAACAACGAATACAAAATATTATAACTTCTAATATCTAAGACGAAAATCAAGAAAAAAAACACAATACTTACTAAACAAAATGTATAGTTATTCCAATACAACTACACTACAACAATTCTCATATCATATTATAAAGAATATCAAAGCTTTTGAAATTTCAAAGAAAACTCGTTTTATTTTCATACATTTTAATGATGGTACTTCCAGTGTGTAGGGTACAAAGGACTTTCTAAGTCAGTTGACATAAGCTGCCTTCTGTCAAAACAGTGATAAGGTGCTTTGATAAGCTCACAAATTTACTGTAAAGCTTAAAATAGGTTAGAAAATAAATTCAACAATTTTCTTAAATATTTAGGCAACCTTTAAAAAAAATATATTGAAAATAAAAATCAGCTTCACACTGTATCCAGCACACAGCAGGGTAGGCAGAGGGGACCTAGTGTTAAGATACTCCATTCCCCACTTTCTGTCGAATTCTGGAGGCATTGCGTGTTGAGTTGCAGAACTCAACGCCGCGCTTTGCCTCGATGCCAGAGCGAAGAAAGGGAAATATAAATTTAAGTAAATATCTCGAGTGAGGATCGAACCCACAACCAGTCAGTTTTTTAACCCACAATCACAAACAGACACACTTTGAGCCACTGCGCCACAACTGGCCTCATATACATATTTTTTTCTTCGTACCGATGTGTAATTTAATAGCACTTCATTATTAATTTTATAATTTGTTTTTGTTGTGGTCGCGTTTAAATAACCATATATAACCGTAGCGGTAATAGTAATTAGTTTAATATATTTAGTAAACAGACCGATAATGGATTTGAACAGGCAACCACCACTTGTGATTCATTATTTGTAGTAACGATAATAACAACGCTTTTTAATTTGTCATAATCTTTACCAAAATAAACAATATGGATTTCTGAAAAAAACGAGATTGTTTAATATTTTTAACATTATCAGAATGATAATCCACACTTAGAAAAAAAAAACTTATTTAGGAACTTGAACTACTTATTTAGGGACACGAACCGGCGCCTCCTGAACGGTTTCCAGGAGGCGCGGGTTCGATTCCCGCTATGTTCATTTTTTATACGTTTTCTAAATTAGTAACATTATTTAATGTATTTAATTTAGAAACGTCGAGTTTGAGTGTTGAAACTCATCGCAGCGTTTCCTCCTACAACAGTGAGAATCGAACCCACGACCAGCGTTTACAGTACGTTGTCCCACGCCACGATAGCTTTTGCAATGATTGAAACATTAGTAATTTTCATTTTCAATTAAAATTATTTTTCAACGTTAACGCTATTTCTATTTAAAAATGAAAACAAATGAAATAGGCTTTTTATATTCGTAGAACCCTTTTTAATTTTTGTTCTTTAGTTAATAACTTCAATCTTTTGTGACTCTTTATTGATTGAAAAACTGTTGTTAAAAATATACATTATCTTACATTATTTAATAGTTATTATTTATTATATAAAATACAATAGTAATAAATAATTTGAAAGAAATTTATGTTACGCTTTTTCAATGATCTTTGTTTATCAGCTTCACGCTGTATTCCACATATAACAGGGTAAGCAGTTTTAGAACCTAGTCTAGAGACACTATGTTCCATTTTGCACCGAATTTTGGAGGCATTGCGTGTTAAGTGGCGAAACTCAACGCTGTTCTTTGCCTTTACACTAGATCGAAGAAAATTTCATTATAAATTTTAATTTTATATACTTCATTTTCCCGAGTGAGGAACGAACCCACAACCAGACACACTATGTGCCCCTGCGCCTCGACTCGCGTCAATGATTTTAACTGGAAATAATTTATATAATTTTGGATCTTTATATGTTTGTATTGTGGAACTAGTCGTTACATTCAAATGAATGTGAACTACTAAGTGACTATATAGACCAGACCAGTCAAAACAAACATTTTAACTAACAAATTTGCACAGAACAGAATTTTTATAAAGACCTTGGTTATAATACAATTCAAATAGACTATTTTACCTTATTTAAATGATGTTTTGAATAAAATAATAATATATATATATATATTTAAGACAAAGTTTTATTTAACAAAAAATGTTTATATACTTTTTTCTCTAAATCACTTAACTTCATGACGACGATAATCACTGATGTTAAAATGACGACTGACAACCTAGAATAACAACGTATCCGTTACTGGTTTCGATTTTAGTATTATTAATTACGGCACCAGATTAGTGCTCGAATTATTGCGTTAAAATAAAATTAGAGGCCAACACATAAACACTTATCCATACAAACCGTAAACAAAAAAAAACAAAAAAGATATAAAATTGTAACGGTAAATATAAAATTTGTTAGAAGAAATAGCCACAAAGATTAAAAGAAACACAAACAAAAATATAAAATATGTATATATAGCAAATTCAAGTGTAAAAACGAATATATAAAACGGAATTTGGCTGATCTCGTCGCCACGCCATGACGCCTTTAGTGCAGTGAAGTAGAAACACTGTGACTCTAACCAACCGTTAATATGTAATATATACAAATAATTTATTTTTTTAGCGTCACGTTGTATACCGTATTTATCAGCGAAGGCAGAGGGAGCCTCGTTTTAAGACACTCCGCTTCCCACTTTTCGCCTAATTCTGTAGGCATTGCGTGTTAAGAAGCGGAACTCAGAGCTAAGAACATGAAAACATTAAATATTTTATTTACTCAAATGAGAAACGGATCCACAACCTGTCGCGTGTATTATGTATTAAATTCATTTCGCATGTATTAAATTTGTAATTTAGGTTTACTTTTTTTTAATTGTTTTTTAAGGTTTTAAACACCATAAAAATAGATTTATTCTAATGTAATTTTTGTTATTATGTACAAAGTGGAAAGTAGAATAGAGTAGGGAAAAGGAACCTAGTATTAAGACACTCCATTGCGTTGTTTTTCGATTCATTTTCGAATTTCAAATGAACGCCGCGTTTTATCCAGTAAACATGCAATGCCTCCGCAATTCAGCAGAAAATAGGGAACGGAAGTGTCTTAATGGGAACGGAGTACCTTAACACTAAATTCCTTGCTTCCCTCTACCTACCCTATTATGTGTGTTATACCGTGAAGCTAAAATTCCAAATAATAATATTTTAAACAAAAATACTCTACCCAATTATTAATACTAGTGAAACGAGTTAACACATCGTATTAATCGATTAATTAATTCAATTCGTATCATATTAAGCCATTTGCGCCACCGTCGAGCGATACATCCGTTAGAGGTTGACGATTTCCGGATGATGGTGGAGAGACGCTATAGCAGTATAGGCACCCTCGCGAGTAATGAGTGCTTCCGGTGTTAATTTGTGATTGAAATTGTTTGATTCGGTTTTGTAATATTCTTTTTTTTTGTTTATTTGTTATATATTGGATAAAATATAAAAGTTTATACTTAATTGGATTTGAACCCGGTCTTTGATGGTTTAAGGAAAAATTATACAATTTTTAAAACAAGTATTTTTTACCATTGTGGAATGTGCATTGACGTTACTTCAATTTTAACTAACAACTTAATTAAGAAAATGACAAGATCAAAATCAAAAGGCACGAACAATTAAAATCTGTGACGTAAGACAAAAGGAACATGAAAATAATCATATCAATATGAAAATTTTTGATTTAAAGTAGCTTGGTATTGCCTAATTTTTTTAGGCGAAATCCGCAAAGTTTATTTTACATTCAGTATTATTCTTACTTTCAGGATTTCCTTTCTATTTCATGTAAATTTTGAGACGATGACAGATATTGCTAGAGACTTATATATTTTTAGTTCAATGTAGTTATAATAAGTTGAAATTTTACAATAATAAGGTATTTATCTAAAATAAGGCTGCTTTAATTGTTAAATTAATATTTCAGGTTATTTTATTTTTATTATTACAGGGTGATATGGTGTAGTATAGATAAATAGAAAGATGAGCCCTAACAGTTCAAAAGATTACCTGTTTGCTTCTAAGCAATGTATACTCATTTTAGCCTACGCTTCGTCAGCTCCTGGCACTGTTCTGTAATCCTCACCACCCGTGTCCAGTATAGTAAATCTGAGATTTTTTTATATCGATGTCCCTTTGATCAAGAGAAAAAGATTATATTTAGCACAAAGCCTCCGATGAGCTATTATGAAAAAAACACGATTTTCTTGCAAGTATTCAAAAACTAAAATATTTTGGCACATACATATAATGGATTCGAGTAGGATGTAAAAGATACTACTTCTAATGTATTCTTTATATTGGGCTCGAAGTGAAAGGTACAGCCTACTAACACTAAACAAAATAAGCAAAACTTACCTGTGTAATAGAAAAATAAAATATTTTAAGTAGGTATTCCTTTGTGTATTATAACCTAAGGACTGTCAACGTAATATTTAATTTTATATATAATATCTTTTACATAAAGATTAATTATATTTAATATTTTTTAGGGGTAGGCGGTGGGAACCTGGTGTTAAGGCACTCCGTTCCCCATATTGCGCCGAATTTTTCGGGGCATTGTGTGTTGAGTGGAACGCAACGCCGAACTTTTCTTTGGTGCCAGACCGATAAAAAAAATAATTAATTCTCTCGAGTGCTGATCGAACTTGCAACCACCGCGTTACAGTCACAACCTCGTTCCTCAGCACCACGACGGCCTCAGTAAATACAATATTTCATACCATTAAATCTGTAACTTATCTTACACAATTATGCAAATGTTTAATTTAAAATATTGAAGCTGATTGTCTCCAAATTAGGAACTTATTATCATTTTGATGTCGTTCCTACATAATAATCTCTGATGGTTCTGGAGATTGGAATAAATTACGTTATAATTGGAGGGTGGTTTTTTTTTTCTACCTGTCCCCGTGAACTTTTATACTGACAATATTAACGTGAGCTACTTGATTCCATTAGATTGGCGGCGCGGTTTAATGAAATTAGTATTTTTAATATTAATTTCAAGCTTATACATGTATATAAAATTAAATTATTTTTTTTAGGAAAAATATGTTGTTGTTATAATCAAAATTAGCTTCACACTGTATCCCGCATGCAGCAGGGTAGGTAGAGGGCAACCTAGTGTCAACACACTCCGTTCCCCACTTTCCGCCGAGTTCTGGAGGCATTGTCTGTTGAGTGGCAGAACTCAATGCCGCGCTTTACCTCGACACCAGAGCGAAGAAATGGAAATATACATTTAAGTAAATATTTCATCTCCTAGAGTGGAGATCGGACCCCCTACCAGTCGATTTCACAGTCACTCTCTATGCCCCTGCGCCACGACTGGCCTCATGATTGATATCATGAGTCAAGTCGTGGCGGCCACCAGCATGAGGCCAGCTCATACAATTTTCTAAGTCTAGTAGTGGTCGGTTGCAGCTTTGTTTTCGTAAATTATAAAAACGTTAAAACTTTTTTTTCTCGATTGTTCTATCAGTGCTCTCAATTTTTTGCGTTCCATTTCACGTAATTTTTGCTAGATATAGAACATTTTTATTTATAGCACTTAACATACAAAACAAATCAAAGAGAAAAGGAGAGAATCAAATATTATGAAAATGTTACTTAATTTAGAATAAATATTTTTTTACTTTTTTTCAATGTTTACCGTATTTTGTGAAATATCATTTAGAATCATTTAGAATTTTCAATTTTGAACTCTACATATACAAAAATTCAAGTTTTTTCTTTCAGTTTCTATTATTATCTGAATTTTATAGTTCATAATAATTTAACAGTGTCTTTATATACTACTAGTCCCACTAAGTATATAAATATGGATTTTTGTAAGGTAAAATGCTAGTTCCAATTTCACGCAAAAAGTTACTAAACGGATTTAGAAACTGAAACTTTACAGTAAAATCACTAATACATCACAATAACACATAGGCTACTATTTATGTAAAGATTTTACATAATTTATCTATAATATAGTAAGTTTAAGCGGGCGAAGCCGCCTTTGGGTCGCCAGTTTCGCTACTTTGCCGTATGATCCCGGCCTAGAATAGGATCATCCTGGTACTGGTGGTGTCGTAAGAGGCGACTAAAGTACGTGTGGTAGAGTCACGTCGCCAGCAATGGCAACACGCATGGGCAGACTCGACCGGATCATTAACCACCCCCGGCATTTAAAACCGGCGTGAAGTAATGGCTTTATGCCACTGCGTTTCGCATCAGGTAATGCCAGGCCCCGGTGCCCAACCCATCTTAAAGGCCGGCAACGCACCTGTAGCTCCTCTGGGGTTGCACGGAGTCGTGGGCGGCGGTAGTCACTTACCATCAGGTGACCCGCACGCTCGTTTGCCGTGTTTTTTCCATATATACGAGTATGGGAAAAGTAGCCAAGAAACTGAATAGTATTACCAGCCGACACTGTGCTAGGTTACTGACGTATACAATTTAAGAAATTTCAACTTTTCCAAGGAAACTGACATCCACGATATAACGTTGAACATTCACAAATTTCGTTTCACATACAAAATGTAGCGAAAACGTTCTGTATTCAGTATTTCACAACATTTAGGAAGTATGTCGTAATTGCTTCCAAAGCGCGTCCTCCTTTCAGAGATACGCTCGCCTTTCTTTAGGCACCGGAAAAAAATGTTAGATTCAAAATAGTCTAAAATAAGCACTATTTTTGGTTTCGTAACCGTTTTATAGGTTACGAGTGGAAGATTTTAGGAAAAAAAATGCCTATAGAACAGTTCTTAAGAGAATTGCGGCCTAGATGCTTTGAATATCAAAAGATCGTGCATCTAAACGACGTGGCTCACTATTTGACTGGTGTTCGCCTTAGAGGTTGTATGTGAGATGTTTTTTTTATTCACAAAATTTTTTTTTATTAAAATTGTGTATTTATTTACACTTAGTTTTTAGTATTTTATTAAAATTTCTGCTCTGCTTAACTTTTAGTAAGAAGTTGTCTTGAACGAAATTGTATAAGAAGGAGAAATTCAGTAGGAGCAGTAGTAGTAGCAGTCGTTAAATTGATTTGAACATATACATATATATATATATATATATATATATATATATATATATATATATATATATATATATATATATATATATATATATATATATATATATATATATATATAAAATTAAATGTATTTTGAATGTAAAAGTTGAAAAGAAAACAAAAGTGACAAGTGAAGTCTTAAATTGGACAAATGGACGAATAACTTAATATAACGCGAACCGATACCTCCTTTATTTCATTGAAGAAGTTTTCAGGCAGCCCCTTTCTTACCTATTATAGATAAATATAAAAGGTTAATATAGTGATGAGCACGCACGTTGGCTGTATTTTAAAAAGCCTAACCACAAAAACAAAAATAAAAGCGCTTCTCTAGGGGTGGCATTTTTTTTTTTAATTTTTCATTGCAACACTGTGCACGGTCTTGTGTAATAGCAGTATTAAAGAGGTTATTTAAGGTGGTCTCTAGTATGAAAAATGATAGTCTAGTTTATATATAAATTTTAAATATTTTATAGTAATTTTTAAATTTAAAGTACTTCATTCTTTCTTAAATTCATTCTCACTACTCTACCTCTAAATAATAGTATACATATATTTTATATTTATAGTAGAGCTTTTACATGCAGTTAAAAAATTTTTTATATTTTTCCAAAACTAACTCTAACCTAGAGTCTCATAACCTACTAAACGTAATAATACACTTTATTCCGCTTTCCGCACAATATTATAGAAATGGCTTAATGAGTGATTCAACACTACACTCCATCTCACTAGATAAATATAAGAAAATAAAAATAATTTACATACAATCATCCCCCTAAACAGGAACAGAACTCAGAACCGTGCGTTGCGTTAACTATCATAAATTTAACCACTCCACCACGACGGCACCATATATCGGTTTCCACAAACATAATTGACGTACGACATTAATATTTTTATGAGTTACTCAAGAGATGTTGCCATTAAAAGAAATGAGTTGTATTGATTTTCCGTAATATGGGTAAGAAGAGTATATTATTATTTTTGCTGCTTAAGCTTTATTTGTTTGTCTGACGTTAAGTGTCTTGCTTACCCATTAAAAATACATTTTCATTTATGTTTTTGAAATATAATATCATTTTCTTCACCAATTATTTTGTTGAACAACTGTACCAGTGGGTGTGTTCGATTTGGATTCGATTTCAACTGAATTATATTAAAGTAATTTATATTGTTCTGAGCTCTGATGAGACAAAATGTAGAGTTAAGTTTCACTATTAAACATTCAAATCCTTGAAATCAGAAAGTGTAGTTAGTATTAGGTTCACTTTGCCTATAGTGTCATGAGAAAATAGCGCGGAAAAATATTTAAAACAGAGAATGTCTCTAATCTCTCACTATTTTTTATAATGAAGTATATATGTAAGAATTTAGAGTATCTATACATAATTTTCTTATCGCCGTCCCCATACTTAAAGAATTTTTTTTATATATATTAATATTTATATAACTGAATTGCTTGTTTGGTTGGACGCCCTTGTCCCAAAAAATACCAGTCCGATTTGTTTTTGTTTTGAATAGTCCATTTTTCAAGGAATTCAATATGGTATATTATGTCACGTTAAAAGTTTCCATGTTAACCTGAGGTCAGAGTTACTCCAGACACTTAGACGTGCCAACAATATTCACAAATCTTATTTATTTCGATTTGACCACGAAGGTAAAACCACATTTAGGCTCGTACATATAAACCGCGCTTTACGTCTGAGATCGATCGTGAGATACTGTTTTCATTAATAAATGATATTCTAATTTAATCTGTGACTGAAAGCGGCATCTCAAGATCGATCTCAAACTTGAGAACGATTTATAAGCTCGGGCCTCAGAACCGATATTTTTTCTAAAAGTTCCATCACATGAACATTAAATAAGTATATGAATATGTAAATAAAATAACACATTTACATCCATTTACAAGAGAGGCTTTTCATTTTAATACCGGCTTTATATTTGTATCTAAAATTTTATTCCCGACTAAAAAGCAGTTTTGTATGCACGCATATAAAAGAAATACCTATTTTATGATCAAACATCAAAGTTTTAGTGGAATCTAAAGGTTTATGTAAGAGAAGTTCATAAGAGGTTTTATATCTGAATTAGGTGTATATTCAAATTTATTTACTTGTTGTTCCTATTTTTGTATTTTCTTTTTCTTTATTTCAGCTTCACTCTGTATTCGGCATGTAATAAGATAGGTAGAGGGAGTCTTCTGGTAACATACTCAGCCTCCTACTTTCCGAATTCTGGAGTCATTGCGTATTGAATAACGGAACTCAACGCAGCGTTTTGCCTCGATACCATAGCGGAGGAATGAAAATTTTAAATATTGAAACATTTATTCTCGAAAGCTACCTTTGCCCCGGCGCCACGAATAGCATTTCATAGCTTGAATTGAAAAACTACTACTACTATAATTTCTACGTACAATTCTATAAACTATAATAGTATGAAAAACTATAATAGTATAAACTATAATAGTATCAAAAATATTATAAGACGACTAATACGTTTTCCTATTTTTTTTTATTATAAAATGTTTGTATAACTGTTTGTACTAGCAACTATTAAATATATACACAATCGAATATAAAATATATAGAAGAGGATTCATTGATAAAACGATGATCCCTAGGTAAAGGTATCGAAAGTGAAAAATCGCAAATGATATTATACCTTTTTTTGAAATACTAAAGAGTATAATTTTTGTTTTTTCTATAATTAAACAAAATGTTTCTAAGCTTCTAAGTTTGGTTGTCTTTTTTAAACATATATGTAATGGAAAATTATCCTAGCTAGTAGTCTCAGTAACAGCAATAAAAGAAAATTACAAATTTGTCACTTTCTGTACTTTACCTAGGGACCATCGAAAAGGAAAAGGAATATCTCTTCAAGCTTCCTTAATGGGCAATAAGTAAAAATAAATAAGATTTGTTACTCAATTTATACTGTATATATATGTGCGTATATATATATATATATATATATATATATATATATATATATATATATATATATATATGTGTGTGTGTGTGTGTGTGTGTATTTGTGTTTTTGTTTTTGACTTCACACTATATCCGGCACGTAGCAGGATAGAGGCTTAGGGAACCTGGGAACCTAGTTATGTTCACATATGTATATAAATACGACACGTCGTATTATACTCAATGTCGTATACGCTAAGAAACTTTTAAGTAGAAACTTCTATCAAAGGCAAATCTTAAACAAAGACATAGAATAGATATAACAGTGAAAGTTTAAAGTAATAATAGTTTTGTTTATAACTTAGCTTTTTGAGTATGAAATGGTGAAACTTTTTCAATATAACAAATTAATATTTTAGTGTAGAGATAAGATTCTTGAGGTTATCTCAAAACAGTTTTATGAACTTGGATAATATTTATGTGGATACGTAAAATTTTTTAATAATTATATATATTTTTTACATATTTTATTATTATTTAATAAAGTAGGTTTTACTTTTTTACTACATTTATAAATTGAATTTGAAATATATGTATCATATGAAAAGATATATACCAAAGAAAATAGATATTATGAACAATAACACATAGCATGAATGGAAGTGTCTTAACAGGAACGGAGTGTCCTAACACTAGATTCCCAGATCCCATGCCAATGCTGCTTACATTTTTTCTTTTATTAATATAAGTAGATAATATTTTTACTTAAAAAACTCCAAATTTTACAGTCAAACTAAAAACATATAATATATACATTTTAGTATACTAACAATAGTTATATATTTATTATCATATAAATAATATAATATATATATAATAAAAATAAACTCTACAAAAATATACTTCAAAAAGAACTTTACATCCAATCCAGGGAAGCAATATTTAATCTTCGATCGAATTCTATGCGGGTGACATAGACCCGGAGTGTTAGTATGTATTTGCTGTAGTCGTTTCTGTAAGTCTCAAGCACTTTTATAGCCCCTATATCCTTTTTCACGGATCAAAATACAGTAAATGTATATTTTTTTATATTTATAGTTAATGTTTATTCAGGTAATTTATTGTACGTGTTTGGTGATAAGACAATACACGGTGTTGAATTTCGGTACTTCTCGAAAAATGGGCGGTAATTGGGTAACAAAATGCTCTAGATCCTTTTTGCCTAAGAGTAGGCTATATGCAAGATACAATGTTTTGATTGACTCTTGTAGGGATCAAGAGTATTGATGATAAAGTTTATTTCATATTGTATGCTATTAATGTAGCGTATAGCATAGAATATTAAATAGGAGATTAAAGATTATTTTTTCTTCTTATTTTCTTATAAAGAGAGTGAAAAACATACTGTAAACTTTTATTTATTTATGGTTAGTAGTTTTCGTTGGAAATTGGAACAAATATCCTTCTTCACAAACTTTCACATTTAAAATATTAGTATGATATTAAAAGATGTTCAACATTCACATCGAATGTCATAAAATAACATTTTTCAATTTGCAGTGAAAAAAGCACAATTTCTTTATATAAATGAAAATTGAAAAAAGCCTACTATTAACTTTTAGTTTTAATTTTTTTTTTGTACAAAATATGATTTTAATGTTCATGTTACTTATGAATATTTTTTATATTATTCTGTATTAGATGTCTCTATATATTATATATTTTTTTTACATTGTAGAGCACTTTGGTGTATTTTTTTATGTTTTCAAGCAAAGTTATTTACATTTTAATACGTTTTTTTTTGCACATAACGACAATTGAATTGTTTTTACTTTACAATATCTGAAAAAACGGTAATGATTAAAGCAAGAGCATTCATTCTTATCAATTAACTTTACTAAATTCGTAATACTTCCAAATCTACATGTTTGAATATCACATAAGAGTAACATAAAATGTACTTCCTAAAACACAAATTTCTCAATACAAATCAAGGTACTGACAACAAGACCCGATTAATTACCATGCAAATGAAGTTGAAGCCTAGATTAGTATTTGGAGAAACTTCGAGCTAGGTCCTTATTTCGATTACTATGTAAACATTTGTATATCCTTGTGAGTAAAATAATAATCTGTTTGTTTATATTATTGATATATTATATGAAAATACTGAAAATATTTTTAATATATAATATCAAAACATAACTCTAAGGCATTTTACGCGATTTTTTTCACAATTTTCATAGACTGAATTCCACGAATAAAACAAACATATTATTAATTTTTAAATATAATTAAAAATCCTTAACTACTGACTTGATAAATAAATAACAACTCTACATACATTTTCTCTACATTAAATTTCCTTTTATTATATTTTAATTTCAATTGTTGGTTATATTACTTCTGTATGAACCACGATGAGCTTTAAGAAAAATATTGTAGTGAGCTTACAACAGAGTAATTAATGGGCCTTGCATAATTTGTAGGGCGTTGTACTCGAGTATTTATCGTTTACGACTATTAAAGATGATCTGCCGCAGTAGTTGATTGTGTGTGTATTCTATGGTGGGTGTAGTGGGTTTGTTTTTCATTATATTTTACATATTTTTAAGCTTAAATATATTGTGATTAATATGAATTGTTAAAATAAATGTAATTTACTTGTGTATGTGTAGAAATTAAGTTATTTTTATGTAGTTTTTGTATTAATAAATTATTTTCATATAATTTTATATAATGTCTTAGTTACTATTATGAAGTAATATTAATACTGTGATACAACATTTTTGTTGTGAAATTGAAAGATTGAGCAAAATTTCCAAAGTAGGAAAAACAACTTATTTGCTTAGATACAACTTGTCACAGCTTTTTCGTTGGTTTCATAACACAAATAGCGAACTTTCATTCGATATTTTTTTAAGATATGAGCTTTGATTACATTTAAGACACAAAAATTGTAACATATATTTACTAAAAATTGATTCCAAATTTGTGGCTGAAATCATGAAAAAATGACTTTTCAGATTTTAATATATTGTTTTTCACATAAAACGTGTTAATTTCGAATTTGTGTGACTGTTGTGTGGTTACGTTAAATAAAGTACTTACAATGTAGCGCAAAGGGGGCACATAGCCGAGAGCGCACGAGTGCTCGCCCGCCGCTCGGCCGCGCCACCGCGCTACCGCATGGCGCCAAGCCGCCAGCCCGCGCGTCCACAGCTCGCGCTACCCCCCGCGAGCACCCCGGCCGCCTCTCGGTCCACGTAACGCCACGCCGAACAGTCCGACTGTCGAAAATATCCACAAATCACCAACAAAACAGAGGGAACGCCGGAACGCGCGCCGGACCTCCGCGGCCCTCAATTATGTATGGGGTGCTTCGGCACGCGTTCTGTCGCATTGCAGGAGACGTGCCGCTCGCACCGCTCGAGCCGCTCGGCTACGTCTCATTTTACATTTTATATTCGGAATCGCTATCGATTCGGATACTCACATTAGCATGCCAGCGTCGGCCTCCCGGTTATCAACTAGCGTTAACGTAAACGGCGTTCGCGGACATTTTGATCGGTGGCGGTCACATGCGGTCGCGGGCAGGTGGGCCGGCCCGGCTGTGCGGCTGCCGGGCCGCTGCCTCCGCCGAGTGCGGCGTCGCTTGCTAAATGAGGCGTTCGGTGCGGGGCCGCGAGCGTCGCACGACACGCGCGTTCGGCACTGCAAGCCGCCACTGAGGAGGGGCGGCCCGGGCGCGCGCTGCCCCGCCGCGCCCCGCACGCCCGCGCCGCCCTACCGCCATGTGTCCCGAGACCCGCAAAGGGTTGTCGCTACGCTTAATTATATGACAGCCTTTAAACAATATAATGTGTTGTTATTTTATTTTAAATACCTATGTAGCTAACTTCTACATTTATTTACGGGACAAATTGATTATTAACTGTTTTTTAACTAAAAATATTTTCTTTTTATTTATTTATAATTGAATCATCTAATCTCCAATTTTTATTATATATAATTTTTTTGTTATACAAAATTAATCCAGCTGAAAAATGAGCTAGGCAACTGAAAAAGCGTTAAGACAACCCTTAAGTCCCGAGCGCCGCCGAAGCCTGCCGAGGGAGAGCGAGCGTCGCGACGCCGAGCGCGGCCGAGCGCGCGCGACCGGCGCCGCCCAGTCGATAAGGCCGTCTCCACTGAACAAAGACGCTAACCTATAATAATTACATTTAATTGTGAATAAATGGACGATCTCCTTTATTAATTACTACAATACTACACAGTACACCGTTTATATAGTAATTATAAGTAGAGTTTAATACATGATATGTCAGTTTCATACCGCACAGTCGCGTAAGGAGCACGTGCTGACATTTTGCCGTAATTGTGCGCCACATTCAACAGCTTGGGTCGCGTAAAGTAAATTGCGATGAAAAGTAAAAACTGTATTATAATTCGTTTCAATCAGATTTTTTGTCTTTTTTGGATGCTATTTTTTAATATTATTTTTCGTTTTTTTTATGTTTACATCTGTTGCGGTATTTATTGCTTTTGAGTTATATTTAAACTTATTATTTATCAATATTTATTTATAGAAGAATCGTCATGGTGCATAATTTCAAGACGGTTCTGGGTTCAATTTCCACCTAGGGAGTGAATTATTTTCATCTCTTCTCTCTGGTGCGAAGACAAGGTGTGGCGTTAAGTACCGCCACTCAATCAACCGTTTACCAAAAGTTAGGCGGCAACACTAACTTTTGGGTTCCCTTCGTTTATATAAACATTAGTTTTAGCTCTTAAGAGAGTAAGCTGATGTATCCAATAGTATATACTCAGCTTACTTTTTTAGGTCAAAGCGTGAAGTCTTTGGAGTATCTTTAATAATAACTAAAGATACTCCAGAGACTTTTTACTTTCAGCCTATGACATACACGTTATATATAACTTACATTACGTTTATTTGATTACATTAACTAATTATACAACAAACCCACACAGAGAGGGCCGAGAGAGCTAGCCTACTGTTAAGACACTCCGTTACCCACTTTTCGCTGAATGAAAGTATTATCAAATAAAAATTACTTTCCTGGAGTTGGGATCGAACCTACAACTATCGCGTTACAGTCCTGTGTACCCACTACGCCACGACAGTCTCTCAGTTTTATTTAGAATATACAATTATAGATCTCTATCTCTATTGCAATAGAGGCATCGTAGAACATTGTCTACGCGTGATCGCGAACTACTATAAAGTGTTTAAAAAGTCGGATTCCCAAAAAAAAATCGCTTTTCGCTGTATTTCGCACACAGCAGGATAGGCAAAAGAAATCTAGTGTTAAGATACTACGTTCCCTACTTTTTGCCGAATTATGGGGGCATTGCGTGTTGAGTGGCAAAACTCAAGGCTTTGCCTCGACACCAGAGAGAAGAAAAGGAAATATAAATTTAAGAAAATATTTCATCTTCTCGAGTGGGGATCGAACCCGAACATCGAACCAATCGGTGTTACAGCCACATTTTGTGCCCCTGCGCCATGACTAGCCTCTTCCAAAAACATATAATACTAAATATTTATATGCGACTAATTTGGTTATAGAATTTTACTATAAGTATGAAACTGACTTTTATACTGTCTTCATAGTATTTGGACCCATAGTAACGTTATGGACGTATGGCCGAGCATAGGATGGTGCAGTGGGAAAAGGTTTGTCTGTAAACGCGATGGCTGTAGGTTCGATCTCCACTCGAGTAAACAAATAAAATTAATCAATAATTTAGCTTCACTCTGTATCCCGCACATAGCACGGTGGACAGAGGGAACCTAGCGTAAAGACACTCCGTTCACCGTTTCCGAATTCTTTTGCGTTGCGTGTTGAGTGGCTGAACTCAATGCCGCGCTTTGCCTCGACACCAGAGCGAAGAAATGGAAACATAAATTCAAATAAATATTTCATCTCCTCGAGTAGAGATCGAACCCACAAGAAGTAGGTTTTACATTAAATATTTAATTTATAATTTTTATTTATAATTTAATTATTTATATTTCACCACTATATGCGACAAAATGCAGCGTTGGGTTCCGCCATAAATAAGAAACGAAGTACGTTTTCTCTGTCTACCCAGCTATACAAGCAAAAGCGTGAAGCTGAAAAACAAAATAAAACCATAACTTTTCCATATAACCGGGCACATTGTTTTAAATTTCATCTTTTAACTCTTTTAAAATATTGTTAGACATTTATTAACCAGATAAGGCTTACCTTTGACTACAGCTTTGTATAACCGTACAGTATTTTAATTAAGCCTACATATCCGAAGTTCGTAAAATATAATTTTATTAAAATTCATCGGGCAGCCGCCGTCGTGACCGCACGTCACGTCATGTCACGTCAGCCTACAAAAGGCTCGAATGGGTATTCTTGGTAAGGAATTATAATATTGTTAGATATTTCGAAAATATCCTTTACTCTCAACCACGACACAAAAATTGTTTGAATTAATTCGCTTATTCAAAATAATGAAAATACACTACAGGTCTCATTAGAAGCCAATCGTAGCGCAGACACATGCGACTGGAACGCGACAGGTTATTGGTTCGATTCCCACTTGAAGAAATGAATTAGTTACGAGGCAAATCGCTGCCTTAATTTCTGTTCCTTTCCACTCAAAACACGCAATACCTCCAGAATTCGGCGGAAAACAGCGTGAAGCTAAAAAGAGTTCTTATAACATATATGCTACATCGCGTAGCACCTCACTACGAGCTCCGTAGCAGTGGTTTGTATGACAGTAAAACTGACATTTTAAACATTTTTAAAGTGTTATTCCACACGAAAAACGTAATTCACAAGAAAAATATATTTTAGAATACAATTATAAATATGAACTTAGCAGGATTTGAAACCGCGCCTCGTGGAAACCGCATTTTTTTACTTTAATATTTTCTAAAAAGTAGTTAAATTAATACCATGAATAAGCTCTATTTAAAATTGTGTACGTGGACTTTAATACGTAAAATGGAAAATCTAGTTATTTCATCCTCTCGTCCGAATTTGGAAAAAAATTTATCTTTCTAAATCCCGTAGTTTCGATAATGCCTTTTTCGTTCCGCCACACAGTAGCTGAGAGTGTCTTTAAAAATAATGTTACCTTCTCTGTCATTTTAGGTAAAAGGCAACGAATCCGCTAAACTATACGCTTTTAAAAATTAAATCAATTTTTCGATCTTTCAGTTATAAAAAGAATGGGATTAAGTTTTTAGACATTCCATTTCACATTTTCCATCTCATTTTCAACATATTTTGTGTTCAGAGCCAGAAATCAATGTCTTGTTTCTACAATTAGGAAATGAAAACAATGAATTATTTTCCGCGAGTGGGAATCTAGCCCACAAATGTTGTGATTACAGTTAGATACAGTACCGCTACGTAACTACGCTCTTTCTTAGATATGTTTGTCATACTTCATTTGGTTCCATTGTGGCTTTAAATACTACACTGAAATAGGAAACTGAATTTCCTATTTCAGTGCAAAAAGAAAACCGAGGCACAAACGTACATTTCATTCGCTTTACGTACATACCATTCACTTTTTCACACGAAACCACTAATAGGTACAATTAAACTAAAGATGTTCAATATACTGGAACAGTAAATAAATAAAAATAATATTAAAAGAAAACAAATAAAAAGAACAATTAAAGAACCACGTACAGAACAATCCACAACTAATCCCGACAAATCATTCTTAACCAGCTGTTTATTGCCAATTTGATATTAATTACCGTATACGATTTTAGTATCTATTTAATGTAATAAAGGCATATTTTCCTTTGATCGAATTAACGAATGAGGGTACACACTGTTGGTACTCCAAACGTAATATCCCGCTGACACACTGACAAGGCAATATCCACAGCTTAACTACTGATGTTTTGGCTGATCGGTGTTTGCTGTAAATCATTTCTGATCGCTGTTGTTGGACCACATATCAATCAGATCGGTCGATACTTTTATGGAATACTTTTCGAGTATTTTCAAATTTTTGTGTTTAGAATACTTACATAAATTTGCATTAAGAAAACTCGTTATTTCGCCAAAATAAATATATTCGATTTTTCGCCAAAAACCCATTAATTTTCTCTCGGGATAATAAAATATTCAATATTTTTATTACTGCCACTCAACACGCAAGGCTCCAGAATTTGGCGTAGAGTGGAGGACGGGGAGTGTCTTTCCTATAACTGCCCTGTAATATGCAGGATATATAGCATAAAGCAACAAAAATATTTTTTTTTTATGTGCTGAGCACAACATTAACTTCTAAAATTACACTAAAAGTACATAATATGTAACATAAAAAGCATTTAAAATACCTATTTAAAGCAAATTGCTAGTGATAACGAAACAGATGAGGCCGGTCGTGGCGCAGGGGCGCAAAGCGTGACTGTAAAATCGACTAGTTGTGGGTTCGATCCCCACTCGAGGAAATGAAATATTTATTTACATTTATATTTTCATTTCTTCACTCTGGAGCCTAGGCAAAGCGCTCTGGGTCCTGCCACTGAACACGCAATGCCTGTAAAACTCAGCGGAAAGTGGGGAACGGGGTGTCTTAACGTTAAGTTCCCCCTGCTTACCCTGCTCTATGCGGGATACGGCGTGAACCTGATTTAATTTTAATTTGATTTAGTAATAACGAAACAATGTTCCAGTCTAAATCAATTTAATGATTCTCGAAGATATAATATCTTAAGTCAAGAGCCCCTCTACTGACAATTCGATTTACAATTAAGCTCGGATCGGAATGGCAGTGTTCTTTATTTCAAGTCAATATTGCTTTATTGAAACGTATTTAATATAATAAATAATTAAAATATATATTCATAAATAAAATATGAAATAAGAATTATTTATTAAATAATAAATGGCCGTTGTGCCACTGTGAGTTAGTGTGTAAATGAACCGATTGTGGGTTCCACGACCATATGAAACTTAGAGGAAATGGATTATTTTCATTTCCTAGCTCTGGTAACGTGGCAAAGTGCAGCGTAGAGTTCCGCTACTCTACACACAATATCTTGAATTCAGGTGTGAAATGGAGAACGGAATGCGTTGATCTAAATTTCTCTTTGCCTACTCTTTAATATGTGGGAGAAAGCGTGAAGGTGAATCACAATAATGATAATAAATGAGTAAATATTATATATTCAATGAAAACAGACGTTATCAAGTTATATTATAGATGATAGCGATTGATAGTTCTAGGTTCAAAGCAACTGCCAAAGGATTACGAGTCAGCATACAGCTTAATTAAATAAATATAAAGTATATAAGGACTCAAGTGTTTTTGCATGACGATTTTGCGACTCAATAATATGCGAAAAAACGGGGAATATATGAAATAGGCAGGTATGAATAAAAGTAAAACAGAACTGCCTTTTGGTTCCAATGTGGCTTTAATTTATTGGTTTCTAGCTTCACGATATTTTCCACACATAACAAGGTAGGCTACACGCTTTGCATCGATACTAGAGCCAGTAAATATAAATATTAAATAATTAATTCCTCCGAGATGGGAATCGAAGCCACAACCATTGCACTTACAGTCACAGTCTTGTGCCTAATCCAGTCTCAAAAATGCTTGTAAATCTTGAGTCAGTAGTCTATTCGAATAACTACTGTCTCGAATACGTGGTGGTGCAGTGGGATGGAATCTGCCCATAAACGTAACGTTTTAATAGGGCAAGTTTTAATAGAAAATTATATACTTGACTTATTTCGTTTAGTAGGCTTATAACAAGGTGTATGAAAACTTGCCAAGTAACATCATTAAAAAGTACAGATAAAATAATAAAAAATGTTATCAGGAAACTGCTGGAAAAACAGGTTTGCGTTCCTGTAAGTATTAGAATTTTAGGTATTTGATATGATACTTATTCAGAATCTACTTTCCAAACTGCGGAAAATCAAGTGTGCATTCTTGTAACTTGTATTTTTAACTGAGGTATGTGTATGGAACTTGGTACTTATTCAGATCTCACTTCTTTTGTAGGTGAAGCATTCCCATATTATCGAACTTGGCAGCCTTTCACATTTTTGTTTTGGGTGGGATTTCATTTATTTTTGTAAGGTTGTTAATTTTTTTTTCTTATGATTAAGTTAGTTAAGGAAATGTCTCATTTATCTTTCAGATTTTTGAATGTGCACTATACTTCTTACAAAGGAATGAACTAGATATAAATTTACACTGGGTATAAATTTACACCTTCATTATTTTTAAAACTGACTCACACTTGGCCATTTTCAAATTTTTCCCTTTACCTTGACTTAAGGACCTACCTCCATGCCAAATTTAGAGTCAATACGACCATTGCAAGTGGTCTAGGTCTTTGATGATTGAGTCAGTCAGTCAGTGAGTGTATAGTAAAAATAGCGATTTTCTGACGTCAATATCTCGAGACCTACAATAGGTATATTAATGAAATTTTGTATTTTAGATAAATAAGGGGGTCTCAACAGATTCTAGATTTGATATATGCGTAAATAAAATAGACTTTGAGTTATAGGGGGGTCGAAATTGGCCCGACATGGTTCGTGTAACCATTTCAGGCCAATTTCGACCCTCCTATAACTCAAAATATAACTAACTAACAAAATATAACCCACGGCCAGTGAGTCGCTTTTTTTTGTTCGAACTTGGCGGACACACTGCCGTGTGTCTAGATCCAGCGCTAAAAGGGCTACAGAGTGTCTTAACACTAAATTTCCTGTTCCTGTCTGTCCTGCTATGCGGGAAACAAATGTGATGCTTTGTTTAAAATAACATGAATAGAAAGAACTAAATGAATATAATATGATCCGATTGAATACCATCGACTTCTACATTCCTATTTAGTTAGTAACGTAATGTTTATCCATCTATCGATTTCGATCTTTTACTTCTATAAATGTAATATAAAGTTACTTATTAAAAAAACAATTGACTTTGCCACCTTTATGTATATTCATTTATTTCAGGGCCACGTAGTGCTCTACTCTCTCTTTACTCTGCTTCTAAGTGGAAAAACAGCTATCCAAGAGTGATTTGTACATAGGTTCCGTATCTATAAAAACGGCAAAAAAAATATGTTTATTGTATGAGAGACCATTACAAATATTTATTTTTAGTATTTATCATTATAGTGACGACAGAAATACATCATTTGTGATTGTGCTACATCCATCCGCCTGGTTACAGACGGACAGACAAACAACGATTTCTTAGTAATAGGGTGGTAAAAGCGGTGGAAACTGTTTCTTATATATAGATCTACACATGATCTAAACACAAAATATACTCTTGAATTTATCGTTCTCTACTTAATATGTATCAGACTCGAATGGTTTTCGTTGGTCCTGCATACATTATGCGACCGCTTAGACTTAGCCACCTCCGTCATACAGTGTACCGCAACTGATTTAGATTCATTGACGTGTCGTATACATTAAACGAAGATGAAACCAGTTTGTTTTAGATAGCATATATACCTATACAGAGATATTGTAACGATATTTTTATATAATTTTGAACTAAAATAATTTTTTGAAGATTAAAAATGTTTACATCTGCGAAAATTGTACTAAACTGTTTTGGCTTTGTATGGCGCAGCGTGACAGTGCATCGTCAGATTAAACGTTCGTGGATTCCTTTACATTTCTTTTTTTCTGTGTTTTGTATATAAATTATTTATTGATTTTATAGGCAAATTTTAACTGGATAACTTTTTTTAGGGTTCCGCAACTTTTAAGGAAAAAGGAACCCTTATAAGATTACTTTGTTGTACGTTTGTCTGTCTGTCAAGAACCTTTATCTCTGGAATGCTTGGAGATATCTACTACCCCATGGTTTCCTACCGTTTCGTTTCGTCGCTTCAGTAAACGAAACACAGCGTTGAGTTCCGCCTCTCAACCCGCAATGTCTCGAAAGTTTGTGGGAAAAATGTGGAACTAAATTGCACTTTTAAGATTAGTCTGTATTGCCCGATTACTGAGTTTCAATAATATAATTATACTTTCATCACCAATAATATTTCTAATACCTAACTTTAATCTGATATTTAACCAATATAATCGATACAAGCCGGACTTCTTTAACATGAAACACTAATTAAGAAATAGGGTGACCATGTATACAACTAAGGAACATTTTATTTTTTATTTTACAGACAGTTATAGAGAACTTTATGTTAATTCACTTTATTTTTTGCGTTCTGCTTATGTTTAAGAATTTGAAGCGTCAACCAGTGTCTTCTATTAGAACTATGAAGATTTTTTTTAAGTATTTTCTTTGCTTATTTTGGCGATAAGAAATATAACAAGATTTTTGACTGTAAGCGCGAATCTAGGTTCGATTACGACTCGATTGAATGATTATTTAATTTCCTTCCTCACTTGGTTTAAACAAATTGTGGAGTTGAGCTCCATTAGTCAACATACAATGTTTCAATTTGTCAAGTGAGAATGGAGTATATTAACACTATGTATAATAAGCGGGATACAGCGCGAAGCTAAAGAAGGAAAAGAAGAAGAAAAATTAAATGTTACTGCAACATTTTAAAAACTGTAATCACCAAATAAACAAAAATACCAACATAAAATGATGACTGACCATCACTTAAGGCTGTTATATGCTATAGCAATTGTATCATTTTAACTTTTACATACATACATTATCCTACTATTACTTCAGTTTCCACAAAAATGTCATATCCGTTCAATAGTCAAATCCGGTTTAGTTAACCTTTTAGAAACTGTCAAATACCGAGAGTTGTGTAGGGTCACCATGAATATTGTCTTTTTCTATTTACTATTTTAATGTTATTTTGTAAAGATTTTTGATCCATTACTAGAGATATGTAAATCTTGACTTAAATTTCTAAACATTTTACACTTAAACCATAATTAAATTATTTAGATATCGTCGTTTAATGAGCTATTATTTCTTATTATCCTGTGAAAGATATTGGTTAGGTTAGTAAATAATTTGTTAGTATTTAGTGCATAAATACGTATATGTAAATGTAAAATATCCTTCCAAATAATTGAATATGAAATGAATGGGAAGAAGTAAAGCTGTTTTTTTCCTAAGGGAGAAAAAAAACATAAAACATGGAAAACGCTTAGATATTTAATTAAAACAATCAATTTTATATCTAACTTGTATACAAATTCCAAATAACCAATCCAAATCAGGTTATCCCACTCAATAATGTCAAACACTGACGATTCACTATTGTGACCACGATGTTGACGAAAATTTAATTACTCGGCTTGTTGAGTATTGCTCACTATTTGTGGATTTCAATGCATTGAAATAAGGGACATGTGCTTAATAGTCCGATTGTAATGGTGATTAGTAGAGCTTATTCTATTATTATATTATAGCGGAATTCAACTATAATTTATACTATGTGAATAACTTTAACGTAACTACGTATATGTATTTATCGTATATAAAAAAATATTATATATTATTTATTATTTAAAATGTATTGTGTAATTAAATTTTTATAGTATACTAGGTATCTTAGGATTGTTGTAGGTTCGTAATAAGCTTTTTCTATACTATTAGTACTATCTATATCAATATTGAGTCCTTCGTGGCGCAGTTACGCAACAGTGTGATTATAACGCGACGTTTGTGGATTCGATCCCCACTCAACGCACAATGACTCCAAAAATTCAGACGAACGTGGAGAATAGAGTATCTTAATATTAGGTTCCCTCTGCTTTTTTGAAGCGTTTGTTTGGTTGGACGCTCTCATCTCAGAAACTGTTAGGTTAAATTGAAACATTACTTATGAGTGCACCTATGACATTTATAGGCCAATACATCTACTAATACGTTCTTGTGGTGTGTTATATCGGACGCTTTGAACGTGTTATGTATTATACACAACACTAGAAAAGCCGCGTGGGGCTCCCCCCTCCCGTAGGTAAAAGTTAGTTTATAATAAGCTTAAAATAAAAGAAAATCTGGTTAGATTCATCATATTCTTTTTTTTTTACTTTGTTTTTTGTTCTTCTATCTTCTCGTTACCTAGAAATTAGTATAAAATTGAGCATGACATTTGCTATATATATATATATATATATATATATATATATATATATACGATAAGAAGATAACTCTTATTTTTAAGTAAAATAAAAAGTGGGGATCAGAATTTATAAATAAATTATACACAAATTCCAAAACTATTAATAGCATTTTAATATGAAAAGGAAATACTTAAATTTATTTTAACATTCCCATTTTCACTTATATGAAATGGTTGAAAGAAAGCCCACTGAGAACTGACACCAAAGCCAAATTGGTCAAAATGGACAGACCAAAAATGAAATATAAAATCAATATAATACAGTACACGGTATTACATATTACGTGGCGCTCATTTTCGTATTTGTAAATTTAAAATGTATATTTTGACGTTTTAATGTGAAAATGTTTCCTCTTACAATAATAATTATTATTTCAAAACAATATTTATAATTGTAGTATAAAGTAATAAATAGTTGTAAAAGTAACAAAAAAAATAGCTTTTCTACACTAAGTTCTACATATGTTATAAGTAAGTTAAGGTGCTGGGTCCCTTATCAGATATTGTCACATAGATTGTCATCAAATCTACAGTCCATAGACAGTTCGATGTGAACTTCGACCCATAAAGCACTTTAATTTTATAAGATTGCATATCTCAAAAGGTAAAAACGAAACCCTTATAAAATTTTGTTGTCCGTCTGTCCGTCTATCAAATTCCCTTAGTGGAGCGAAAAAAATATCCATACTCCAACAGTGGGATCGAACTCACCATCACCATATTTACAATTAAATTATTGCGCTACAGCAACCGCAAACGTATCGATCCCAACAAAACCACTAAACTGATGGCCACACTACTATCTAGCGTAGTACCAGATTGGATTCTGTCATCCAGCCACCAGGCATCTCTGTAAACTAAAACTATGTAACACGCGGCGACACGTGATGAGCCGTATATGAATTATATTATGTGCCTGTCGATGTATGTACGTCGATACGTCGCAGATTATTTACTTATAACATTCATATTGTAATTGAAATTGCTGCTAGATGAAGCTATTATTTAGTTTGTCTTATGTATGGTTTAGGTTGTTGTGGCATAGAGTATTTGATAATGGGATACGACGCGACGGTTGTGGGTTCGTTACCATTATGGGAAAAGATTATTTTGAATTTATGTTTATTTAAGCGCTGTTAAAAAGTCTTAACACTGATAAATGGCTTGGAGTTAATAAATATCAGATTCACACTGTATCCCGTACACAGCAGGGTATGCAGAGGAAACTTAGTGTTAAGACACTTTGTTCCCTACTTTTTGCCGAATTCTAGAGACATTGCAAGTTGAGTTCCGAAAGTCAACGCCGCAATGGAGCTAAATAAATAATGATTACTATATATTATATAATAATGTTTATTTAAGTAAATATATAATATGCGAATATAGATTTATTTGTATGTAAATATAACGTTAAGAAACCAATATAAATTATATACCCGTCGATGTACGCCGTCGATACGTCATAGATTGTTTAGTATTTAGTAAATTATTTAACATTCATGTCATCGAAAATTGTGTTAGATAAACCTATTACTTACTTTGTTATGTGTGTGGTTTAAACTGTTGTGGTGTAGTGTCTATGTCACTATGTGGTTGTGGGTTCGGTCCCCTTATTGGGGAAATATTGTTTTGAATTTAATTTTAATTTCACCGCTCTGGTAAGAAAGCTCTCTCGTCTAAATAGGCAGCGTGAAACTAAAATATAATAAAAAAATCAACTTAACGCTATTTACAGCAGGGTAGGCAGAGGGAACCTAGTGTTAAGGCTCTCTGTTCTCCACTTTCCGCTGCATTTTTCGAGGCATCGCGTGTTGAGTGGTAGCACGCAATTCAACTCAGTAAAATTTTATGTTTATTTAAATATGTAGTATATAATATGCGGCTGTAAATAGATCGTATGTATAAATATAAAGTTAAGTAAAAATATAAATTGAAATAATAGAGGAAAATTTCCTTGGTTGATTAACATATTATTTTTGTATCAAAGATCTAATATTATTCTAACACTAAGATTTCCTATTGAAAATTTTATTTCAGTTAAAAACCTTCTAAATGTCTTTGGAAAATTATGGACGAAAGCACAGCATTGAGTTCTGTCACTTAACACGTAAACACAATCTCGAAATATTGGATACAAAATATGGAAAGGAGTGTCATAACACCAAGAATACACCAAAAAGCCGAAAAAAAATCATGATTATTGTCACAATTGCTTCAGTTTCCCAATAATACAATTCATTCTCAAAATTAAATTGGCATACAAAAGTGAGTAAAATATTATAATTGATACAAAATGTTCTTGTTTCCATAATGTGGACGGATTATTGTTTGTACATCTTATTAATATGTGAATTAAATGTTTCAATTTATTTATTTTTAAAATTTTATAAAATTTAGAGTATGAAACTGTTTTTTTCTTATCTTGTGCACAATAACAGTTTTTTTCTTATGATAAACTAAATAAATCAAATAAATCAGCTTCACGCTGTATCCCACACAGCAGGGCAGGTAGATGAAACTTTGTGTTAAGACACTTCATTTCCCACTTTCCGTCGAATTCTAGGCATTGCGAGTAGAGTGGCGGAACTCAACGCCACGCTTAGCCCCGTCACCAGAGCCAATAAATAAATATTTCATTTCTCGAGTGGGACTGAACCCTCAACCAGTCGCGTTTTCAATCACACACTTGTGTCCTGCGCCACGACTGGACTTGAATAAAAATATGACACACTATTAAAGAAGTTAATTACAACAATGTTGATGTTATAAAAATTAAAATTGTACAATTTTCATCAAAAAACAACAAAATATCAAGAAGTACTTCAAAGTGAACTATTCACCGCAAAGTCTCATAAAGCTGTCAAACGTGGCAAATGCAAGCATAGATTATATAAACAATAGAACTAGTAACTTTAGTATGGAGATGTACTTCACGAGATGTTGTATTAGACTATGTTTCTTCTAGATATTTTTGATTTAACTTTTATGTAGTTAGATAGAGAGAGAAATTTTGATGCAAGTTTTCATTTCACGCTGTATATAAGCCTCCTCTTATAAAAGCCTAAATACCTCTTATAAAAGAAGAGATAAAGGAAACCTAATGTTCAGATGAGGTGAGTTATCTGACAATTTTTCAAAATAGCGTTAGTTCAGTGTTGATATGAAATTTATATTTCCTTTTGATTAGCTTTACGCTGTATCCGTACACAGCAGAGAAGGCAGAGGGAATCTAGTAGTAAGACACTTTCTTTAATTCAATTTCAATTTTTATACGTTTTCTAAATAAGTATTTATCTTTCCTAAGTGTGGATTAACACTTAAAAATGTTTAAAAAATGTTAAACTTACTAGTTCTTTCCGTTACTGTAGGAAAATGTGCAACGACAATAAACACATTTTTCTCCTCCTCCCTTTTATTGTTGAATCTAGTATTATTCCCTTTATTCACTTAACGGTAAATAGAGAAACTTAATAGCCATAACTTTGATGCGAGTAAAACCGCGAGTGCAATATTAGGTACAAACATATAAATGCTATCTCGAGGCAAAGAGAAAGAGAGAAAAGGAAATGTCTTAACACTAGGTTTTTAGGTTCCCTTTGCCTTGCTATGTCCGGTATATATCGTGAAGTTAATAAAATATCTTTAATATCTCAATAAGAATGGTAAATTAGCGTAAAGCCAACATTTCCTATCAAATCCACACCAGGAAATAATCTTATATAAAAAAAAACAATCATACTTACTGTAATTTATGTCAGTTTAATATTGAAAACAATATTAAACTGACATAAATTACAAATAACTGACATAATAAAATATCGTAAGCCATATAAAGACTCGCGTTCCAGGCCACTCACTGTCTGACACACGATATCTAATACGTGAGCGTAGGTACCTACTTCTGTCGCGAGAGACCCTCAGCACCGACATCTACACTTATTACATTGCTGAAATCAATTCCCTCTCTCGAAACCGGTAACTTAATATTTCCATTACCGTTCTATTCGTTTTTTACTCTTTGCTATTTTCTGTATTGGAGTAAACAGTTGATACTATATTTAGAATTTATGTATGTATACTATAATCTGTGAGGACATGGTGGCTCAGTGGACGTTTGGATGTAAATGCGATGGTTGTAGGTTCCGATGGCGTCCTCTTTACTTCGCTCTTACTTCTTACTACTTATAAATTGGACGGAAAGTGTGGAACTGATCATTTCATGTGTACCTTTTGACTATCCCGCAATACGTGAAAACTGAAATTAACAAAGGAAAAAAAACCAAACTCTATATAATTTTTTTCATAATTCTTGCTCTTCATTATTCTGTAAAGTCCACATACAGCCCAAAACCGCCGTAACTCCCACTTTAAATATCAATTAAAACTATCATATTAACATATAACAAAGTAAATAAGAACATTCCCACCAAAAGCACATTACGAATTTAATAAAACGGCTTCCAATTGTTAAAATTTTATACTCCATAAAGCCAAAGGAGGGTAGACTATGAAAAATTAAAGTCGCATCTCCGCAGTGGATGAAAAAAACAAATTTTTCGCACTCAGTTAATGTACGAGGGTATCATGTTGGGTGACATTCTATAGTCTGTTTGGCTTTAGACTAATATATATTTTTATGTATGTACATGTATTACGTTATGAAGCTTGTTACTTTTTAAGTTTCTTACACTTTTGTTTTTGTGTTTATTGTACAATTTTGTGAAAAAGAAACAATAAGCGAACAGCTTTACTTACAGCAGGACAGACAGAGGAAACCTTATGTTAACATAAAATGGGAAATGGAGTTCGTTTCACATTTTCGACAATTTTTGGGATCTCAACGCCACGCTTATTTCCTACTCGAATCGGAATTTACTACCTCAAATAATGTAGTATAGCATGAAGATGAATACCTAATTTTTAAACTAGATCTGATCAAATTAATCGCGACGTTGAGTTCCACCACTTACGCAACATCTCAACAGAACGCATAGGTTTACAAAGTGTCCCAACACTACCTACCTATATCTACAGTAAAAAGGGAATAATTAAAAACAAATATATACAATTTTGTGAACATATTGCTAATATTATAATTCAAATTCCTACAAACTTGTGTCACCGTTTACACGCTCTCACCCGTGACTCGTGAGTAAAGACGCTACGTCAACTATTATGTTTCATAACTTAGTTTAAAAGGCGGCGACTTGCTGTGTTGAGTCGTATAAATAATATAAAGAGGATATTCAGTACATTTTAGCTTATTTCGCTGTTCTTTCGCAACTTTGTACGGACATACTATGTATATATTTATATTATATATAGTTTCTGTGTATATATTCAAATTGTTAAAGTTAATTGATTTTTTTTTAAGAAAATAAACAAATTAACACGCAATGCTTCGGAAAGTATTTTAATATTAGGTTCCTATAGTGTTTTGTGCAGAATATAGCTTGAAACTAAAAAAACAATTGTATATATACATGATATAGTTATTTTAAGCTCACAATTAATTTGTCCAAATAGGGCAAGCAAATTCGATTTAAGTGGCGAAACTTAACGCTGCGCTTTATCATACAAGAGCAAAAAATTTAAATACTTTGAATATAATTTTTACATTGACACAATGCAACTGTGTTGATGTGCTTAATGCTATATAAAATAATCAATTTTGAAAAAATATCTTTTTTACATATTTTAAAATAAATTCAGCTTCACGCTGTATCTTGCCCACAGCATGATAGGCAGAGGAAACCAACTGTTAAGACACTCCGTTCCCCACTTTCCGCCTTTCCGCTGAGTTCTGGAAGCATTACATGTTGAGTGGCGGAACTCAACGCCGCACTTTGCCACGACACCAGAGCGATGAAATGAAAATATAAATGTAAACAAATATTTCGTTTCCTCGAGTGGGGCTCTGAACCCACAACCAGTCGATTTTACAGTCACAATTTATGCCCCTGCGCCATGAGTGGTCTCTTTTATTATATATGAACAAACTTCAACACTTCCTATACTAACCGCATACGTTACGCGAACGTAAAGGAAAGGTTACTAAGTTCCTTGAGGGATCACAATGAAGACGAAACTTTCTATCGAGAAACTTGTAGGACCTTCACCCCAGTGAAATGTACCCAAAATGGGAACTTCCTTTTTTCTTTAATACGATTAAGCTTTGATGAGAATTTATTTTTAAAAATAATTCATTTTTATACTGTTTTTTTTTCAGCATTACGTTTTATCCCGCTTTTAATAGGGGCAGACCTCAGTGATAAGACACTCCGTTCCACACTTTCTCCCCAATTTTCAATTAACATAGTTAATTCCCCCTAGTGGGAATCGAGTCCACGACCATCGCGCTTACAGTCAGATCCTATGCCACGCATCACGACAGCTTTTAAGTATATTATAATATCTCAATATCACATAGCACTCAAAACTTTGCAGATATTGATTAAGATGCCGTCGTAGCGAAGGGTTACATACATATACGTCGGTAGTTGTTGGTATAAATTTGCCCAAAGTAATACTTGTAGTTGTAACCAAGTTCAAAAACAATAAGGAGTTGGTGTCAGCTAAGAAAATAATATTATTCATAGAAAATATAAAAAAGTGAAACATAATAAAAAATATATAGGGGGATTGGCACCGACTCCAGAAACAACGGATTTTTGACATTAAATAGTTACATACTATTTGAGGCCAGTCGTGGCGTAGGGACACAAAATGTGACTGTAAATACGACTGGTTGTGGGTTCAATGCCCCCTCAAGGAGATGAAATATTTAATTAAATTTTAACTTCGATTTTTTCGCTCTGATTTCGAGGCAAAGCACGGCGTTGAGTTCTGCCATCCAACACGCAATGCCCCCAGAATTCGGCAGAAAGTGGGGAACGAAGTGTCTTAACACTAGGTTTCCTCTGCCTACTCTGCTGTGTGCGGAATATAGCGGTATTTTATCTTTACTTTAAAGGAAATAAGATATTATTTTACTATAATTAAAAGAAGTCAGTTTTTTATATAACTTTATAACTATAGATTGATAAACAGAAAGAAGAATTAAATATGCAAAAGCAAAAGA
Organism: Heliconius sara; assembly: GCA_917862395.2. Lineage (NCBI taxonomy): Eukaryota > Metazoa > Arthropoda > Insecta > Lepidoptera > Nymphalidae > Heliconius > Heliconius sara. The sequence continues at coordinate 1,891,278 of OU860783.2, read as the reverse complement.
ATAAAACTGAACCCTTAAAGGATCTCTTTATTGTTCGTATGTCCGTCAAGTTATGTAGAGACCGCTTCTAGGTTTGAATTAAAAATTTAAATCAAATCATTTCAGCTTCTGCGTCAACTCAATTAAAAGATACGAGCATCGTTTTTGCTGCATTTTATAAGAAATTCGCCGTATTTTCAAGACGTATAGAGTACCACTAAATCTACAATTATTACATTTGGCTAGAATTGAAATCTTGTAATACAAATAAAGAAAAAAATATATTTATATTTACAGATAAAATCTATTACAAATAATATTTGGACTTCCAGTTAACTTACATGATCCTGAAATTGATACAAAACGCTCAATAGGCGTTACGACTCGCACTTGACCGGTCTTTTCTTTAATATTAGAATTTATATGAAAATACTATCAAAATATTTATATTATTACTATTCTATTTAAATCTAAGAGGTAACTATAGGCATGTAATTTATATATTATGATCAAAGGCCACGAATTTGTCGTCAAAATTAGGTCATCTTAATTGTGTCATGTCAAATATTGAGTAGTTCCTTCCGTAGTTTCCACACGGTTGTGGTAAATTTTAAATAAACTAATCAAGGGTTAAAATTGACACCCCCGTCGCATTACGAGGATCGGTAACGTCATGTGTCTGAACAGATAAATATTCGTTCCACAATCTGAAGATATTGCGGGGTTAAATTCCGCAATCCTACCGTTGATTTTAAAAGATAATAAGGTGTAAAATAATACGATTACTCCAAGTTTTCTCTGCTTATCCTATTTATTGCTGAAAGTCATCGTGGTGCAGGGGCACAAGCGTATGAATGTAAACGTGATGGTTGTTGGTTTGATTCCCACTGAGGGGAGATAAATATTTAATATTTTCATTTCCTCGCTCTGGCAAAGAGGGGCCAACGAGGTTTTAAGTACTGTCAATCTAGATGAGTGGCGAAAGTGATAATGATGAATGATAAAAAATTACAAGCTACAAAATGTATTCATTAACGGTTTCAACAAACATAAATTGAACCTCCACCCACAACAATGAAAGCAAAACCCATAAATTGTAAGTATTTATACTCAATCTATAAAAGTACCCTAAAATATATGAATATACAGTAGATAGCGAAGAGATCAAGTTATATAACTTTTATAAGAAGTACGTCATAATAACGTTCCGGAGAATTGGTCAGAGTAGGACGTCAAATTGTTGTAACTATTGATATTTTTAACCGACGTTAAAAAAGGAGAAGGTTATCAATTATGTATACAATTTTTTTTTGTATATTTTTATTATGCATTTGCTTATTACCGTTACGTTACGTTTTTAAATGACTCTACATACATAAATATTACCGGTACGTTTTAAAATGACTCTACATACATAAATATTGTTATAATTAGCACAGCGCTATTTAAAAAAAAACAACAACAAAACAGAGGCCGTTAGAGGCCGGCCGTGGCGCAGTGGCACGAAGTGTGACTGTAAAACCGACTGGTTGTGGGTTCGATCCCCACTCGAGGAGATGAAATATTTATTTAAATTTATATTTCCATTTCTTCGCTCTGGTGTCAAGGCAAAGCGCGGCGTTGAATTCTGCCACTCAACACGCAAGGCCTTCAAAATCGGCAGAAAGTGGGGAACGGAGTGTCTTAACACTAGGTTCCCTCTGCCTACCCTGCGGTGTGCGGGATATAGCGTGAAGCTAATTTAATTTAATTTTTTTTTTTTAACAACAAAACAAAATATATACGTATGTTTAGGCTCGGACCATTTTCTATTATATACCTAATATTTTGTCGTGAGTAAAATTTAACCCAAATAACTATACGATATTGGAACGTATAAGCTGAACCAATTGCCTTTCATTCCGCTGTATATCCATTATATTTATTGCTTTTTGGATAAGTGGCCTCAAGGCAACTTTATTGGAAAAATTAGAAGATACGTAATGCGGTTTTTGAATTGTTTCAGATGTTGATTGTTGGGATAAAATGAAATGGGCTCTATTTTCTTTTAATTTTATCACTCTATCAATGTCTAGCGTAGTTGGTAGAGCTTAGTGACTTCACGCTCTAATAAAAACTTTAAAAATATATTATATTTAGCCGTGTGATCCCGGCCTAGAATAGGATCATCCTGGTACTGGTGGTGTCGTAAGAGGCGACTAAAGGACGTGTGGTAGAGTCACGTCGCCAGCAATGGCAACACGCATGGGCAGACTCGACCGGATCATTACCACCCCCGGCATTTAAAACCGGCGTGAAGTGTGTTTTTGTTAGTGGCTTTATGCCACTGCGTTTCGCATCAGGTAATGCCGGGCCCCGGCGCCCAACCCATCTTAAAGGCCGGCAACGCACCTGTAGCTCCTCTGGGGTTGCACGGGGTCGTGGGCGGCAGTAATCACTTACCATCAGGTGACCCGCACGCTTTTTTTGCCGTGTCTTTCCATAAAAAAAAATGGGGAAACAAAAAAGGAATATAATACATAAAAAAGATATCGTTTTCCATTAAGATTTTTTTTCTTATCAATACAGCGAGCGAATATATAATCGAATATATTCGATTCACTCATTTTACCCAAGTTAGCTAAGTAACATTTTTAGTGTCAGGCTGTGTTCCGCGCACAGTAGGGTACACAGAGGGAACCTAGCGTTAATACTCTGCGTTTCCTACTTTTCACTTCTTATTAATATATTTTCATGGGATAAATTTAATTTTAATATTCATTACATGTAAATTTGGCAGAACTCGTGCAAATAATTGAATGGTGAATGTGCTTTGAATTTTACGTATCTGCATATATTTTGCGTTTAGAAATTTTGTTATTTAATTTCCTATGTAAATTATACATTTTACTCAAGTACTAAATTTAAGTACATGAGTTGCTAGTTCGATTTTAACCCACTGTAATTATATAACACATATGTATATGTTCCTTAGTTAATTTATTTATGACTTACTTTAAAGTACATATTTTAGTTATAGTTTTAGGATTTAGTACACAAAAAAGGAAAAAATGGAACTCTTATAGGATCACTTCTTAACATTTAATTCCAAAAATACAATAAATATATATTTTTATAATAATTACACAAAATTTTATAATAAAAATTCCAAACACAAAGTTAAAACTTAACACCATATTTTAAGATAACTTGTTCAATCTTTGTTCAAATGTAACTACACCTAGAAACAAAGCTAAGTTAATACAATAGAGTCAAACTAAAAAGTGTAACATACTATCCAATTAATATACCATTGTACTGAGTTTCCTAGCTCCAGGCCAACTTTCCATTCTACGTTAGAAACATGCATGTTTTAAGATTTCCTGAGACGGCAAACTCACCTTGCGGACGGTATAAATTCTGAATCGTGAACGAATTTTTGATAAAATCGCTTATTATAATATTATAAAGCGATGAATAGCAAAATTTTGGGCACCATCTTAAGCCTCCGAATAAAGACGACGGAATCTGGTTGGTGAGTATTAAAAATTCACTATATGAGTTTTCTGTTATGCACCTCTTACAGTCTTTGCGTCTTCGTGCACGGAGAAATAATAAAATGGCAAATTTGGTGCTTTAGAAGAATCTAAAATGTTAGTTCTATGTAGTTATATCTACTTACTGTATACTTCAGTCTAGTAAACTGAAAATCGACGATTTGAGTCCCATATGTAGGTAATTTGGCTTTATAAATTCTTGTTTGTTAAGAAATCGGTCAAGTGCGAGAGGGACGAATACTTTGCATGATCACACGTATCATTGATTTTATAGGTTAGGTAGAAAGATTAACCATTTTTTAAATCAAAAGTAGAACCAACACGCCTATATCGATGTTCCCACAAACGTACACATACAATATTATTTTTTTAACAGTATTAATGGACATACTCGATAATATCTCGAAAATTTTGTGAAAAGTCAATGGAGTGTCTAGACACTAGATACTCTCTGCCTTGCTGTGCCGAAAAAAGCGTTAAGCTATCAATTCTTGTACTATATTCCTTTAAATCTCTAGATTCAATTTCAGAATTTATATGAAAATATATAGATATTACGAAAACTTCATAATATATGTATTTAACTAACAATAATAATAGCGGAGGATAATCAGTGAAAAGCTATAGTCACGAACTCAGTTTCCTCTTCATGCTGTTGTCGTTTAGAAGGTGTGCAGAAGATTTTATTTGGGCTCATTTGATATACTTTGTTTTATATACGTAGTTAGGTCTTTTATAATTTATTCAGATAGGAATTTGGATTTGCTATGAGGGTGTTTTTTTTTTTTATATTTTAACTACTTTTCTGTCCTTTGTTAAAAATAATGATTGCTACTAAAATAATATAAAATCAAATCAGCTTCACGCAGTATGCCGCACACAGCAGGATAGGCAGAGGGAACCAAATGTTAAGACATTCCGTTCCGTTCCATTGTGTGTTGAATAGCGGAACTCAACAGCGCGATTTACCTCGACACTAGAGCGAAGAAGTAGAAATATACATTTAAATAAATATTTCATTTTCTCAGATGCTGCGGTTCGAACCCATAACCAGTCGCGCTTACAGTCACGCTTTGTGCCCTTGTGCCACGACTGGCCTCATTTAATAATAATATAATACTAATAATTGACTTGATTGAATTGGTCCATATAATTTTTGCAACTAGATATTTACTTTACTTAAATGTTAATATATGTCACTAACATCAAAAACAGTTTCACATATTTATGTAGAGCAGAATAGAGAGCAGGAGCTTAGTGTAGAGCGTTAGAGTATGACACTCCGTTACCTACTTATAACTCCTAAAATATATCAAATGAAAATATGTAGTTTAAATTACTATTAAGTTGAAATACCAACTTTAAATATAATTTAAAAACTTTATAACTGAGTTATAAAGTTTTAAAATGAACGTTACAGCACTGTTTTTTTGGTTTAATCAACCAAAATCCGGCATCAAGCGTTAAACGAAAAGTACTAAATTTTATTGTTTCATTTTTTTTAGTTTTTCTAGTAACGGAAGTGAACGCAGCGCTTTTATGTTATGATAAAGAGAGGGACGAAGATAATTCTTTCCCCCGACTGGATATTGAACCCATGACCGTCAAACACTGTGCCACTGCAATACGTCGGTCTCTATAGTTAAATCGAACTCTATAGTTAAATCGTTTCCATAAAATTTAAATTTAATATATAATTGTTCAAACGTTTTTTCCTTTCAAACCGACTCTGATTGCCGCGATCAAATGGAATTAATTATCTCTTACTTCCACCTCAACTTTAAACGAGATATTTACTGTCTTTATCCATCAACTCATATAAAAGAATATTAAAAAGAGACGGACATCATTTCATCGTTCAGTGTTTCAAAAAAAATACGAACAAAACATTTTCCAGTATAGGAAGTATCGTGAATGCTAACTGGCCTCTTGCCAATAAGCTTGCCACCTTGTATGGAGACTTATCTTAGATCAGCTCAATTTTATAATCAACTGTAATGTCTAGGTAATAAGGTTGAAAGTTCGTTGTCAAAATCCATCATCCGATAAGGTGTATAGGCCAAAGTTCTTTCTTTGCTTCATGTTCGACGCTAATGCGGTGTAATAGTTTTTACTGTCTATTCGAAATAAAATGCACGTTTCTTAATATTGCATTTATTGTGTTCTATTAATTCTGAAACGAGATATATATACAGTTTCGAAGAACAATTTTGTTTAGATTACACATTTTTTTTGTTTTTTTTTTATAATAATAAAAGCTCTCATCATCTCATTATCATCAGGGTATCTCTCACTCCAGAGTAGGGAAGAACTCAGTGTTAAAAAATTACAGTGACGGATCTCAATGCCGCGCTTTAATTTGTTTATTTTCGTTTTCCTCTCCTACTACACACTAGATGGGGAAAACGAAAATAATTTAAATAGAATCATTCACCCAAGTGGGGACTGGACTTAAAACTATAGTGTTTACATTAAGATGATGTCCCACTGCAGTTGCAGAGGAAACCTAACTCCGTTACTTGGGTAACGATTCTGATACTTTTTCAAACATTGCAAGAAAATAAAAATAATTTGTTCCCCGAGAGGGAATCGAACAATCTCTTCTCCCAATTTTAAAAAAATATTTTTTCCATTCGTTTTGTGTTAAAGTGGAACAAACAACCATACACACAAGCTTTGATATAATATTACAAGGTTAAGAGGATACGTGAGATCACATTAAATGACATCTAAAAGGTAACATCTGTTACAACCCTACCACCCATTACTGTCCGTCAACGTTAAACATACTATCAGAGAAAATTATTTTATACAGCGATCAAAGCGCTCGCTTCTAATAACGTCTGAAAGAGAAACTTTCGATAAACTATTTAACGTCGACGTTTGACAAATTTTGTTAGTTGAGATGCGAAGTGCTTGTCAATATTTACAGCAAAATCCCAATAATTTTGTTGCCGCAGTATGCTGGCGCGCTCTTGTGTAGGAGGAATGAGGGCGACGTTTTTAAGATAAATTTTATGTTAAAACTTAACAAGGAAATTTCAAATGTTTAAAGTGCTTGTAATATATTTTAGGGGTGTGACGTTTACCTAACTGAGTTTACTATACAGGTGATAGGTAAATGGATAGATAAACCGATACGGGTGAGGAAAGAAGTCGGTTTCAAATATTTTTAGCATGGTCTGAAGTTTCACTGATTGCAAGATATTGTCCATTTAAATTTTATATTAATTTCAAAATACCATATCATAATATAAAATATTCAACAAATTTTATTTTGTGTATTTTTTCATCAATTTTCGGTGTTCGTGTGCTCTCTGACGAATGACCCAATCAATGATGTAACTTAAAGCCGCCAGAATATTGTACAATTTTGTTAATTTATCATAGTGTATTCTCTAAATTTTATATAAAAAAAATCATTAAATCATTTCAAAAACACCCTCACTTTGAGGTCGAGTCTAGAACCACCGTATCTACAGTCACATCATATATTCCCTTCAATATTTTCCATAGAGAACTAAAAATAAATTAGCTTCACGCTGTATCCCGCACACAGCAGGGTAGGCAGAGGGAACCTAGTGTTAAGACACTCCGTTCCCCACTTTCTGCCAAATTTTTGAAGGCATAGCGTGTTGAGTGGCAGAACTCTTCGCCGCGCATTGCTTCGACACCAGAGCGAAGAAATGGAAATATAAATTTAAGTAAATATTTCATCTCTTTGAGTGGGGATCGAACCCACAACCAGTCGGTTTTACAGTCACACTTTGTGCCACTGCGCCACGACTGTCCTCAACTATATAGAGAACTAGTTTCAATATAAGGTTGTTATTCAGAAAAATGTTTGTTTAGTCCCAGGTCCTACGTCCACTATAGAGCCTAATTCCAGTAGCGAGTGTGATCTGTTGATGCATAATGCATATAAACAAGAAAATGAAAGCGGCATGCGTCGCAAATCTCCATAGAGATTACGTTGCTACGTTTTTGTTCGTTAATTTGTTTTTTTGATGGCGCAGCTCAGTTTTAAAATTGAATTTAAGTTGCCTTTTAGCCGTCGTGAGAAGTGCGGGTTCGATATCCATTTGGAGGACTTTTAATCTATATTGATATTATAGAGGGAGACAGTCGATTATATTTGGAATTTAGGAATTACTTTTTATTGGTATATTTTTGGAATTAAAAAAATATTTTTGTGTTTCTTTCTAATTTTTTCAGGACAAGGAGGAAAAAATTGAATAATTCATTATTACACAACCAATACAAAAGACGAGATTGCAAATGATGAAGATGAAAGTCCAATGTAGAAATGATATATATATATGATTTTTTTTATATCATTCAATTTAATTTTTGAACTTTTTTTCTGGCCTTTCTATTTACACAAATTCAAAACTTACGCTTTGTTGACTGTACTATATTTCAAAATTTTAAGCATTTGTAGTAGTGCATACATCTCTTGGTAATTTTCATTAAATCACGTGGGTAGTACCGCGGGTGAAAGCTAGTAGTAAAATCAGCTTTACGCTGTATCCCGCACACAGCAGGGCAGGCAGAGGGCTTAACCTAATGTTAAGACACGTTCCACCAAGTTCTGGAGACATTACGTGTTGAGTGGCGGAATTCATAGCCGCGCTTTGCATCGACACCAGAGCGAAAAAATGAAAATATTAATGTAAATAAATATTTCATCTCCTGGAGTGGGGATCGAACAAACAACCAGTCGATTTTGCAGTCACACTTTGTGCCCCTGCGCCACGACCGGTCAGCTAGTAATATATAACCTTAAATGCACCTAATTTGCCAGTAACTAGTGAGATCTGTCCATTTCCATTTCTTCGCTCTGGTTTCAAAGCAAAGCGCGGCGTTGAGTTCTGCCACTCAACACGCAATGCCTCCAAAATTCGGCAGAACTTCTCCAAAAAAACTCTGCAACTCCTGTCTGACTATGACTAAATTCCTTTCTTCAAAATCCTTTCTCTCTAAGATTGCTATACGATATGACAGCCTTTGCAGATCTTGTATTTATTTTAAAAGCTTTTTAAGAGCTATTTTATATTTTCCTTTGTATCTGGTATTGTTGGCTGTATTGTATATCTATCTATTTTAGAATGCTCATCTATTCCCGCTTTTGCAGTAAACTTCATATTGTTTTTAGCGGGATAGCGGATTTTTACAATTCTGCATATTACATTCTGCATATATACAACATTTAGGGAAAAGGCGGATATAGATTCTGATTAAGTAGTAATGAATTTAACGAATAAATACGGACCATAAAACATAAAACAAGAAACATTTTCCCGACTTGGAATTGAACCGTTAACCATAAAATCATAAAATTTCCTATATTCCTTTTATTTGTATTACTAATACAAATGATGTATTATACAAAAACATATTTCAAAGTTAATTTTAAGTGAAATACGTTTCCTTTGCAGTATATTATTTATTTACTTAGCTCGGCTCACCTTATAAGCCCAGACTATATTAATAAACCTAAGAACATCGCTTCGCTTGGATTTCGGTACACAGAAATCGTCATTTTCATCTGAAAACGCGAGCAAAATTCAATCTTAACAGTAATCAATAAAGCTTATATTAGACTACTACGAACATGAGGTTTAAAGATACCTTATTGGAATTACAAAGCCTGCTCTAGATGTCAATAAAACATTCAAAACACGACTCCATTACAAAGTTGATGCCATTTTAATTTTGATTTCAACAAGCTGTACAACGTTTTTGAGTATTGTCATAATTTTTATGTAACTAAATAAAATTTTTATGTAGAAATAGAAACTATCTTAATGTAATATACTTTATATTGAGGATGCCCTGATCAATATTTGTCCGATATGTGGTTTGATCGCCCAAACCTCCAAGCCGCTCAAAGGGGCTGATGTAAAAGAGCATAATTTGACCGGTTCTTTTATCCGGCAGCGAATCTTGATCAGCAATATCTCGGTACACTCAGAAGCTCCAAATCACGGAAATGAAGATGCTGAGGTGGTGCATATGCGGCGTAACGCGATGTAGCTCCTTAGGGAGAACCGGGAGTGTCTCCCATACTTTCTACCTTTCTGAATTTTGGAGGCATTGTGTATAAAGTTTCGGAACTGAACGCCGAGCTTTGCCTTGTTTCTAGAGCAGGAAATCAATCAGAAAAAAATCAATTGACAATCAATTGAATATAATAAAACTTAAGTGAAGTCAGGTTCGTTCGTTCAGTAATGCCATCAACGAGTATATATTTTATTTCACTTAACTAGTGTTTGGGTGGGCGATAAAGTATGATATGTTTAGCTTATGTACTTAATATAGGTATGTATGAAAGCCATCTTCAATTATTTGAATGCAAATTAACGTCAAATTTAATAATAATTATAAAGTCATATGTCTTTAGAATTGCGTACCTCAAAAGGTAAAAACGGAACTTTTATAGGACAACTTTGTTGTCCATGTGTCCATCTGTCAAAATTATTTATTACGTGATCACGCGAAGTTATATAGCTACAATTAATATCAAATATACTAGGGCTAACACCCTAGGGTCCTTTGAAGTACTGAAAAAAATATGCTTCCAAATCAACGCTATCAGAATGAAGCTTTTATGCATCGATTTTATTGCATTTTGTATAAAATCCGCCGCAAAATTAAGAACCCCTTACTTTCCGTAGACCTATAGGTATGTGAAGTTTAGCACGTAATGAGATTTGATGATACAGTATACTGTATCATCCAATTAGGAAAGAAATCTGAAAAGTGAAGATTTATAGATATTTCATAGAAAAAAAAAACAATATAAACTTATAATGGATCGGAGCAAAAGTATTTTCCTATTTTGAATGTATTATTAGTAATCAAACCTCTTTGGCCGTACTAAATGCAGCTGTGTAGTTTTAATACCATTAAATGTAACATATTGAAGATCCAATAAATTAAAAAAAACTGGTTCCCGCCATTTTTCAATTGATTTTCATGCAAGCAAAACGAACGTATGTGATCAAGAAATTCGGTACATTTTAAAGTTTTATTACAAAGAAGGTAGAAACGACGAACGCCGCGAATAAAATTTGTGCGGTTTACGGACCTAATGCGGTATCAATAAGAGTAGCACAAATGTGGTTCAAGCGCTTCTAATCTGGAAATTTTAGTTTGAAGTCTATCCTATTATATTCAGGATATAAAAAAAATATTGGATTTATTAATTTAATATTACATTGAATTATTATTTTTATAGATTAAGTAATATTCCCATATTTTTTATTTAATTAAAAAAAACATGTACTAAAATTTTTTTTATTACGTTTTTAATAACACCATGACTTACACGTAAAACACTTCAAAAAAAGAGAAGAATCTCTTTCTCTCGTTTCCTAGGAATCCGTCGGATAAGGGATTATTCTCATTTCACTGTGGATTAATTATAATTGTTTTTCCTCCTTCCTTCCTTCCTTGTTTTTCTTTTCATTAAGCAATCCAAATATGAATTATACTGAATGTGGATAGAAAATATTTTATAAGATTCTAACTTACTTAATTTTAGTACTATAACAAAAATTTAAATTTTTTTCTTCCCATTTCCTCCTAACTGGGAACCGAGCCAACAACCACCGCGCTTATTAATAAAATACAATACCACTATTTTAAAACTAGCAATCAATAACAAGAAGACAAATCTACCTACATTTCAATTTTTCGAATAATAAAATTAGAGAAGCACCGGTGATACGTTTAACCTGGACTATAAATTGAGCTGATCCGCAAAACCCATGTTGTAGATAAAGTTACGACTTTAAACGCTAATGGTTACTATTGAACTAAGATTTACGACTATTTTAGAAGAATACCAGATTATTATTTGTTTTTTTTAGAATCTTTTAAATGAGAAACTAGAGATAGCGTTCTATATAAATATGTGATATCCACATAAAAACCAGTCCACTTTGGCACAAATTGTGACTGTAAAGTCGACTGGTTGTGGATTTGATCCTCACTCGATGAAATGAAATATTTATTTACATTTATATTTTCACTTCTTCGCTCTGGTATCGAGGCAGAGCGCTGCGTTGAGTTCCGCTACTCAACACGCAATGCCTCCAGATCTCGGCGAAAAGTGGGGTACGGAGTGTCTTAACATTAGGTTTACTCTGCCTATTTTGATGTGTGCGGGATAAAGCGTAAAGCTGATTTTATACGATTTAACAAAAAACTAGAATGCATAAACTAAAATATATTTATACAATCGCGCCCACAAGACAAATGCCAACGACGCAAAGTATCATTTACCAAAATCAGTTCACTGGTTCATTAGTTAAAACGGAAAAAACGCACTTAGATATTTGTATCGAGTTAAAACCCCTCCTTTTTGGTTCCGCCGCAGTAGCGTAAAACAATAAAATATTAAAAATACGCACAATATTAAAATTGCACCATTATAATATAAAATCCCAATCTCATTCAACACGATTTCTTTGTTTAAATTTTTGAATGGTCAGCCATTTCGTAACTACATAACTATGACAAACACCCCGTTCCCATATTTTGTAATGCTGCCAACATTAAAAGTATTATTTATATTGTACTAAAATATTATTCGATTTTCTTATTAAATAAATGTAAATCATTAGATCTATCATTTTTAATCATTTTTATAATTTCAATTATCATTTTCGTTAAAATAATAAAGCTTTTATTAATTGGCTTTATATAAACAACAAAATACAAGGGGGCTTTATTGAATGGAAAATATCTAAGAGATGTATATCAATCACATAACACATTTTAATTGCTCTAGGTTGACATTTACCGTGGGTACAGTGGGTTATATTAAAATGATGGAATGGAATACATTGTGAAGTTAAGAAATCTTTATTTTTAGCTTTACGCTGGTAGGCAGAGGGAACCTAGTTTAACACTTCGTTCCTAATAATTTCCATTACGCACTTTCCACCGAATTCTAGAATCATTGTGTGTTGAGTGGCGGAACTTAACGCTGCGTTTTATCTGTATTCCAGAGCAAGGACATACAAGTAAAAAAATATTTAATTTCATACTTCTACACCTGCATCCAGACTGGCCTTATAAAAATATATTTTTCAAATACTATTTATACAAGTAAAAAATTTGTAAAAATGACTTACCATAATAAATGATTTACCATCAAAGCTATTGATAACATAATCTTTGTAGGTGCGACACTCGAGTGCACTCCAAGCACTCTGTCACATAAAAGTCGGTTAGCCCATAATGTCTCTTGTATCGAAAAAGGCAACAAAAGTTGTTTATAATATTGTGTTAACTTGTGCCTTTCGGTTTAAATTTTGAATAAAAAATTACCTGATGAACAAAGGCGTATTTTTTTGTATTTAGCTTCACGCACATAGCAGAGTAGGTAGAGGGAACCTGGGAGTCTAGTCTTTAAATATTTCGTTCTCATTAAACGGAATGTCTTAAGACTAGGCTTAGGCTTTTCCCTGCTTTCCGCTTAGTTCCATTTCGCGGCATTTCGTATTGAGTTGTAAAACTTAACGCCACCCTTTGCCTCTTTACAAGAGCAAGGAAATGTAAATATTGAATATTTCCGCAAGTGAAATTCGAACCCATAACCGGTCACGCTTACAATCGCAGAATTCTGCCCCGTGCCGCCGCTTTTTAGCATAATAAAGTACAGAATTGAAAACTCAATAAAGAGGAAGACAGTATCTAATTTTAAACGCAAAGGTTTGAGTTTCATCTCTGTTCGAGAAATAATTAATTATATTAAAAATTTGTTACACTTCTTCGAGAGATCAAAAGTTGAAAACGGAGTATTTTGACACAAGATTTTTCCTGTCTACCCACATTCCCTGTACACCTCTCAAGAATTTAGATAATAAAAATTTTAAATTGCTCAAATATAACAAAATATAATATATAACATAAGCAAAATCAATTTGAAAGATTTCTTACTCACTCCAGAAATATAAAAAACTGTTCTACGACTTAATCCATCAGCGAAAACTGCTTTTTTAAAACAGAAGGCCAATTTAAACAATATTAATAAGTATAATTTTTCACGGTACATTTTGTTCTACGGCTGGAGTTTCTCAGGGTATAGCTTCGAGGAGAAGCATTTTCACCATCAATGACGTAATTTGTAACTTTTTTTTCCTCTAAAACCTATTGAGTCTCGATTGCTACGGAATTTTTCAGATGGTATAACTGCGGAAAGTTTGGGAATTAGGCCTTGATGTATGGGAGTTGGAGTCGAACTTTTATGGTGAATTCAATGTACTATGCTAATTTAACATGCTTTCGTATCGAAGTGTCTATTAAATATATAAATTACATGTTTACACACAGTAGCGCAGTGTCTGACTGAAATAAATAGTATTGTGGGTTCGATTCCCCAACAGGAAATAGATTATTTTCATTTCCTCGTATTGGTAAAAAGGCAAAGAGTTGAGCTCCACCAATTAGGTTTCGGGGGTAAATAGGAAATGCAGTGTCTTACCATGTGAAACAAAAAAAAAATCAGCTTCACGCTGTATCCCGCACACTGCAGGGTAGGCAGAGGAAACCTTGTGTTAAGACACTCCGTTCCCCACTTTCTGCCGAATTCTGGAGGCATTGCGTGTTGAGTGGCAGAACTCAACGCTGCGTGGAACAAATATAAAAAATATATATATAATTTATCTGTATAGTAACGGAGACTAGTTATACTAAATTTCTATCACTTAATATTATTTCACTGTGTTATGTGTATAGTGGAAATTTAGATTTTTGTATAGGTAAAGGAAATGTATGGAATAGGATGAGTTTTTTAACATATATTTTCCCATTTTATAACACGATCTCTTTTTGTACTTCATCAATATCATATTATCCATTTAACGTGAGATTGACGAAGTCATTAGTGTTCAACTAACACGTTTGATATAATATTGTTAGCGAACTCGTGTAAAAGTGGTTAGATTTAGGTGAAAATAACTTTAAAAGCAGTGGAATTGTGTCAATCGAGGGCAGTGTGAAGTATTGTTAGTAGGAGATAAATATCATGTATTGCAATTACACAGTATCCCTCCAATAGTTTAGAAACATGTAGACGATGTGTGTTTTTATCGTGTTTTTTTAAAAAATCGTTAACCGCTTCCGATTTCTAACATTATAATAAAAGAGAACAACAAAACAAAACATATAGTGAAACATCATACGATGGTAAACACAGAAAAAAATTAAAGCCCATTTCAAATTAACAAATCAAGAGTAAACAGTCTAAAATTGAAAATATGAAAGGCTCAAATAAAGCAAAAATTAAAGTAAAATAAGCAATTTGTAGGAAACGGGTCGTGTGATTTTATTTGAACGTATCTCTCGGAATTTTTGACTGCAACTGCAAGGGAAATAGCAATTATTCGTTCAACCATTATATCCTGGACTGGTCGGGCTTCAAGTGATTTTAAATTGAATCTCTGAGAATTACGGCCACGATTTTCGGGGTTTCGGAGGAATATACGGGATTGTATGTTGTTGTAAAACGCTTTTGGCTACAAAACTTCACGTTTATTCAGTGAGGAACAGAGTGTGCTAACACTACATTCCCTCTGCCCACCCTGCAGCCTGAAGCTAACAAAAAACGCTAACAGGTATATCAGCATAGCAGGACAGTGAGTCCAGAGCAGCAGGAACTTAGTGATATGACTCTACGCACCTGTATATAAACACACAAATACAATCTAGGGTGTACCATGTGATACTTCACTATTAGGAGAGATACCGGAGTGAACGTGTTGATAGTCTGTCCATTGAGTAGTGAAACGAAAAATGACGTTTGAAATATATATTTATATAAAAAAAACAAACCTTACATCTACGATTATAATATATACTTCCAATATTAAATATATATTGTACTGTTTCAAATGTTGCTTAAGAATATAAAGGCAAACTAATCATAATTCTATGTAAACAATATTTTACTTTAACAAATAGTGATCGAAGATGAAGAACTAATAAATAATGGAACACAGGTAAGTACGAAGACGTATCTATACTGACTACCTACATCCATATAACGACAGCGTCAACAACCAAGTCGCTATGAAGGATAACAATCAAAACGTTCGCCTCGTTAATGAGAACTTGGGACGAGTGGAGAATGTCCTCAGTGATTCCGATACAATTGTGAGGAGGACTGAATACAAATTGTGATATAGATAGAGAATAAACTTAGTTTGAGTGTATCTGTTAATATTCTTATTAAAGGATTTTTTCAACTTTACTCTGTATTCCGTAAGTAGTAGGGTAGCCAGTAAAAAAAAATAGAAACTTTCTCCCCAATATTAGAGAAATTTCATATTGTTTGGCAAAACTCAATTCTGCACTTCGTATGTGCTACCGAAAACGCTATAATAAATGTTTATTTTTCATCATTTTTTTACATATATTACAATAACAATATAAAATCTAATTATAAAATACATTTTTTTAATAGATAGAGAGAACCTGGGTACCTCATGTCAAGACACTCCGTTCCCGTTAACCCACTTCCGTCAAATTCTACTCTTCGTAGAATTCTTGAGACATTGCCTATTGAGTGGCGCGATTCAACGTCGCGGTTTACCTCGTAACCAGGGCGAGGAAATGGTAAAATCTAATATTTCATTTCCTCCAGTGGGAATCGAACACAAACTATCGCGTTCACTCTCACACGTTTGTGGCCCCGCGCCACGACTGGCCTCAACATGAAAACATTTAATAGGAAATGCCACCGTATGTCTCGTACCCCAATTTTCAGAACACGTAAAGCAATGAAAAATTTCTCAACACGAGATTGGGCAGTTTGTTTAGAATAGCTCAATGTAGCGTAACCTAGAATTTTTGGTGCAGAACCCAATTATATCGCGTTTTGCGCAGTGATCGCTCAGCATTAGGCAGCTGTTGTGGGGTCAACAATATTTTGTATTGTATACAGAATGTTTTACTTGGCTTTACGCTGTATTCCACATATGGCGGGGAAGGCCAAGGGAACCTATTGTTAAGACACTCCATTTTCCACTTTTAGTCCAATTTTTCGAATCAGAGCGAAAAAATATTAAGAAATAATAATAATAATTAATTTCCTCGAGTGGGGATTGAACTCACAACTGTGGCGTACAATGACACCTTTGTGCCCCTACCTCACGATGACCTCGAAGCTTTGAAGCTTTTTTACTCTTAACAGTAAACAGGGGATGTCATCTGTTTTTCATATGACAGATTCGTAGCAAACAATAGATTTAAATTGAAAGGATAAATTGAATAATAAATTATGTTTGTTAGAAGCGAATGAAAAAATATAGGTATATGTATATTTGAATAACGAATTGTTGAGTGCTTGACATAATAATGATTTATGTTGTTTGTTCTCCTTACGGAGACACCATCATGGTCGCGTTGTCTGGAGAGTAAATGTTGAGGTTTTCATCCTCATTCGAGGAAATCATTATATTTAATGAATTTTCTATTCGTCGCTCTAGAAGATGAAGCACAGCGTTGAGCTCCGCTACTAAGTATGCAATATTTTAAATAATGGGCTGAAAAGGAGGAAGGGAGTGTTTTAACATTAACTTCCTTCTATTTACAGTGCTTTGGGTGTAAAAGCATGAAAGTGCGTTTTTGTTTGTTATGTAGTCTTATCTTTCGTTTTTGTTAAAAATCTATCATAATAATTATGATAGATTATGATTAAATTGATTATTGATTATGGTTATCATATTATAGTTTATTAAAAAATAAATTTTAGCGGTTTCCAGAACCTTCTCAAGTACCTACATTGATTATTCATTTCCTGGCTTATAATATTTAACATTCGCATGTTTAAATGAAAACAATCATGGCGCAAGGGCACAGAGTGCGACTGTAAAATCAACTGGTTGTGGGTTCGACGCCACTCAAGGAAGTGAAATATTTATTTACATTCATAATTTCTTTTATTCGCTCTGGTGTCGAGGCAAAGCGCGGCGTTGGGTTCCGCCACTCAGCACGCGATGCCTCCAGAATTCGGCGGAAGGATAGTGGTGAACGGAGTTTTAACAATACGTTCCCTTTGCGGGTTGCATGCTTAAGTCTAAATATTGAATATTTTATTTAATCTTTAAAACTACTTTCCTTGAAATAACTAAAAAGAAAATCTTTATTATTCAAAATCAGTCAACAGGTTAGATACAAACATTCTCTGTATTCCCTATTTTTCCTTCGTCTATTCAACGAAGTGTCATTAGTAAATGTACATATCTTACGAGTACTATCGGTGGAAGAAAGCAATATAGCCCATATAGCCCACGGCGTCCTCGCACTGCTCAAGGGATGTCGATATACGCAATAACATTTGATTTATGTGCATCGTATACAGGTTCTGTGCTTCGTCTTGTGTTTTCGTACATTTATATATATATACATATATCTGTATATGTGTCAAATATATAATAGAATCTGTAGAAAATTATGGGTTTTAATTTAAGAAGTTATTTTTAAAGATGTAAGCTAAAAAAATATATTATTGAATAGTGAATTTTAACTTTAATTTTTTTTTTATTTCCTAAGTGAATCTATGTTTATACATCTCTCATACACAATGTGTGTTCATATGTGCACAATTCACGATAAGAAAATCTATTCTAAGGGCGAATCTAAGTGCCAAAACTAGCCTGTATTCAAAGCTCAACGTTAAGTACCGCCACTCAACACGCAATTCCTCCAGAATTCCACAAACAGTGAAGAACTGAAGTTTTTTAATTAGAGCGTAATGTCATAACACTAAGTTCCGAGGTTGTCGCTGCCTACCGTGTTATGTCCGGAATATAATGTAAAACAAACAAAATTATAGTAAGCTACCTTTTTAGGTACCACACTATAATAAATTGAAATTTATATTAATCTTAATTCCAGTTTAGATATTTCTTCCGTTACAAAACAATTGGTATTAAAGCTCACGAATTTTATATTATCATAATTATTCTAAGACAATAAACAAGATACAACAAAATTCTTGTGAAGTTTCACTTTGATTAATTGAAATGTTAATGGTATTTCACCTTGGACCAAGTCAAGCCGTTAATATTAATTATCTGAGCATTTCTCAAAATATTTTATAATTTAGACAGACGACGAAGGAATTTCGAATTTTCAATGAATTATCCGAGAATTAACTTTTATTTAATTATTTTTTTTTTTAAATCAGCTTCCCGCTGTACCACGCACACAGCAGAGTAGGCGGCGGGAACCTAGTGTTGAAATGCTCCTTTCCGCTGAATTCTGACCTCAATCCTATTTCAAAATTCTCATATGATCTCAGTAGTAGTAGGTAATGGGATCTGTAGCTGTTATTTACGTACTGTCATTTCTTCGCTTTGGTAACAAGGCAAAATGCGGCGTTGAGTTCTGCCAATCAACCACATTTGGCTGAAAATGACTTACGAAAATGTCTCAATTTGAACGGAGTGTCTTAACATTTGATTCCCAGGTTTCTTTACCTGCTATTCCTCATTTGTCTAGATTAATTGGACAAAATGTTAATCTCTGTAAATAAAAAGATTTTTTGTGTTTATCGCTCTCATTTAATTACACTTTCGTTAACCTACTTTTTAACAATTTACGTTTAACAACACGTTACGTTTTAACAATGCCGTAACTACATTAAAAAATATGTTAAATATGTCAATTTAACATATAACATTATCTTTTAAAACATACATTGCGGCTTCTAAAATTTTTGAAACATTAATATATTTGACAACTATAATGTGTTTCATTATAGTTCCACCATATCAACAACTAAATAAACATAACAGCTTCACGCTGTATCCCGCAACAGCAGGGTGGGCAGAGGGAACCTAGTGTTAAAACACTCCGTTCCCCGCTTTCTGCCGAATTCTGGAAGTATTGCGTGTTGAATGGCAGAACCCAACGCCGCGCTTAGCCTCGACACCAGAGCGAAGAAATGGAAATATAAATTTAAGAAAATATTTCATCTCCTCGAGTGGGGATCGAACCCACAACCAGTCGGTTTTACAGTCACACTTCGAGCCACTGCGCCACGACTGGCCTCAAATTCTATATATTCCATTGAATTTTAACATAACCAATAAAAGTTCCAGAACATCTTAAACTTAAAGCATTCGTGTTCTCCAAAGTGAATTGTTCCACAAGAAGTATGCATCATCAATCAACATTTGAAAATTTGAAATACTGTCAGTGATATTTTCCGAAGAACAAATTCAACATTCCCTAATAAATATATTCAAGAATGAAATACAATTATATAGTAATCAACTTTGTTATCTGTTTCCCGTTGAACGAGACGTTTGAAGCGTTTATTATTTACATATGTATCTTGGATATCTATATGGATATGTACATGTATGTACATACATGTACATACCCTCAGCTTCACGCTGTATTCCGCATATAGCAAGGTAGACAGAGGGAACCTGGTGTTAAGACATTCTGTTCCCCATATTCAGCCAAATTTTCGGGCATCGCGTGATTAATGGAGGAAATCAATGCTTTTTGTTTTGGTACTAGAGCTTACAATGAAGATATTAATATAAATAATTCATTTTGTGCCGTGTGATCCCGGCCTAGAATAGGATCATCCTGGTACTGGTGGTGTCGTAAGAGGCGACTAAAGTACGTGTGGTAGAGTCACGTCGCCAGCAATGGCAACACGCATGGGCAGACTCGACCGGATCATTACCACCCCCGGCATTTAAAACCGGCGTGAAGTAGTGGCTTTATGCCACTGCGTTTCGCATCAGGTAATGCCGGGCCCCGGCGCCCAATCCATCTTAAAGGCCGGCAACGCACCTGTAGCTCCTCTGGGGTTGCACGGGGTCGTGGGCGGCGGTAGTCACTTACCATCAGGTGACCCGCACGCTCGTTTGCCGTGTCTAGTCCATAAAAAAAAAAAAAAAAAAATTCCGAAAATGGGAATAAAACTCACAATCGTCGCGCTTACAGTCACACGCTTGTACCACTGCACCACGACTACGACCTCGTATATATGTACATATATATATATAATTATATATTTATTTATATTTTATATTTATATATACATACACATTCATTCACACATCACCTTTGTCTCGTTTTAACAATACCCAAAGTTAAATAAGTTCAAAGCTCGAGGCTGTAATAAAGTTTAACGCGTACAGTATTTCGACTTGGAAATAATATATTGTAGGAACTTTTTCACAGCGTCCATTTGTTAATCTCGGCATCGCTTTCGAAATACGGCCGACGATATGTCACGTGGCTTTTTGTGTACGCATGGCGTGTTGGTGATTTTTTGTGTCACCTATTGTACGTTGGCTTATGAACGATGAATGTGGCATCAATATTTTGGTTGTTATTTTAATGGTATCTGGTTGGAAGTTGCTTCTTTATTTTTTTCTTTATGCTGTTATACGGATATAGCAGGGTTGGCAGTGGGAAGTCAGCGTTGAGATGTTCCGTTTTCCAATTTCTGGTGTTGAGATCCGCCACTAAACACGCAAGAACTTTGAATTTTGTATAAGTTTCTTGATACTAGATCTTCCCTTCTAGGGATGGAGCGTAAAGCTGAAAAACCTGCTTATACATGCTTCCATTATTGAACTATTACTTCTTGTATCTTTTTGACGACTTTCGAACATTTATAGCACAGAGGCACAAGCGTAAACGGGACAGGGACAGACTATGGGTTCGATCCCCACCCGAAGGAATGAAACAAAATGTTTCACTTGTCATAATTGCTCTGGTGTCGAGGCAAAGCGTGTGTTGAGTTTCACCACTCAACACGCAATGCCTCCAGAATTCTATGGAAACACAAAAGCGAAGTGTCTCAACAATAGCCCTTTGCCCACCCTTATATGCGGAATAAAGCGTGAATCTGATTTAACTCTAGATCGACTTCTTCAGGTCTCTTATATTTATGTACACCTGACTATATTAATTAAATCAAATTTAACCCTTCATTATTATGAATATGTATACAGTCCATTTATATTTAGCTAGCTATTTAGCATAAAATTTAAATATTCGAAAGCACAACACGGAAACAAGTAAACTTTGATTATAATTGTACAGGTTCAATATGTCGATGACTCCCGTACAACGTAATATGCAAATTGAGGAAAACTTTCGAATACTACAAATATAAACAGGTTAACGTCGAAATTAATACAATATGCGACGTTGGAATTTGATAAATTGCTTGATTTTTCGTGTTATTTTTAGTAAAGCATTGATAATTCTTTTGGACATTATGATTTTGTTTATAGTTTGTATCAAATCTGTTTTTTTTTAATTTTCACGTTATATCGTGAATGTAGCAGGGTAAGCAGAGGAAATTCTGCAGGCATTGCGTGTTGAGTGGTGGAACTCATCACCGCACATTGCGTCGACATCTTCACTCCCAGCAGCTCCGAAAATTAAAATAAAGATAGAAATGAAAATATTAAATAAAAAATAAATAAATCAGCTTCACGCTGTATCCCGCACACAGCAGGGTAGGCAGAGGGAAATTAGTGAAAGACACTCCGTTCCCCACTTTCTGCCGAATTCCGGAGGCATTGCGTGTTAAGTGGCAGAAGTCAACGCCGCGCTTTGCCCCGACACCAGAGCGAAGAAACGGAAATATAAATTTAAGTAAATAAAATATTAAATATTATATTTCCCACAACCTATTGCGTTTATAGTCACACACTTGTGCTGCTGCCATGATTGGCCTTAACGTATTATTTTAAAGAATATATATATTAAAAGAACCTTCTTACTTGAAAAGTAAATAGCTCTAGTAATATGACAAAGGGCGGCGATAACTAAGGGTGGTTTATACACAATATCTTTAAAATTGGGCTTAAATTGGTGAACAGAGTATCTTAATATTGCATTCCCCCTACTCTGCTAATTGCTGAATTCAGCGTTAAAATCGGATAGTAGAAACGCTCTCCAAAATTTATTTTTTTATTGATAGCCATAAGACAAGGCATGCTCCAGAAAGACGAAATAAGCCATTGAGCTTTACCATCCAGTAGTGTCTGGTCATTTCACTGGGGAGCAGTTAAACTAAGATAGACCATGTAACTCTGTATATAAACTACCTTTATGGAAACAGTAGCTGAGTGCTTTACATAACAAACAGTGTATTACTGGCAACATTGTCGTATATGATGTCACATTTTGTTTTACTAGAGCTGGTAAATTAAAATAATTTATTTCCCCCAAAAGAGGATCGAATCCACAAATTGCTTGACTTAAGTCAGAAGCCATCCCGCTGACTGCGCTTCGGTGGCATATGTTCAAGCCAAACGCCCGATTTAATTTAATATTCAAATTGATTTTGCCAATTA
The DNA here is from genome assembly GCA_917862395.2 of Heliconius sara. Lineage (NCBI taxonomy): Eukaryota > Metazoa > Arthropoda > Insecta > Lepidoptera > Nymphalidae > Heliconius > Heliconius sara. The sequence goes on along the minus strand of OU860783.2, from coordinate 1,868,408 downwards.
ATGATATAAATAATGCACGTTTTACCTTCTTTCTATTTATGATATTTTTTCACATTCAAATTTCTTGTTTTAATCACGATCACAAGAAGTCAAGTTGATAGAGAGAAAAGTCTACAACAATATATAAAACAAAAAAAAATGAGAAATGCTCAAAATATCACATTTATTGTATGGGAGCCCGCTTAATTATATGTTTTATTCTCTTCTTTAGTATTTTCTGTTGTAGGGGCAATGAATAGTACAGGTGTTGCCGCTACAACATCATCTTTGAAAATTTCAACTGTCTAACCATCACGGTTCATGAGATACAGCCTGGTGACAGACATCGGAATCATATATCATAGACAATAGGTTCCTATTTTGCACTGTGAGTAAGGAAACTAAAAAAACGTAACATAACTTAGGTTCCATCATTTTAATTTTAAAAAAGTCATCTAATAAACATAGCAATAACGGAGAATACTTGAGTTCGCACGTGCATCTAATTTGACGATTCCTTTAACAAATATAAAAAGTTGTTAAATAATTTCTACTACAATAAATCATAAAATGAAATGCTTTATTCACATTCCATCTTGAACCAGTACGTACGTATTAAGAATTAAATCAAATTTTATATGCTCATATTAATTTAATATGAAATTTATATAGCTTTCGGGCCAACTCAGAGACGTCGATTAGATTTTAATTGATGTTTAATCCGTGTTAATTAAATACATTCCTGATTTGGTTGAATGTCCTTAAAATATTTTAAAGTAATATGTACATTTATAGAATTCATGTTGTTTCCCACATATCACAAGGTCAAGCCAGATGGAAAAAAATTGTGTTAAAACATCTTTTTCCCGAGTTTGCACTAACTTTCGAAGCATTGAGTGTTGAATGGTGGAGCTCAACACCACATCTTGTCTTGCTACCAGTGACGAAATGAAAATCAATAATTATCTCATTTTTTATTCTAGTGGAAATTGACAACTGTTGCGTTTAAACAAAGCATCAAGTCTCAGTTACAAGAATAATACAATATAGAATACAGTTCAGAATAATCTAGTTTTATAAATATGAACACCTAGTACTGTAATAAAAATGTGATCTATATGATTAATACAATTTATTTTAATTATATCAATATCTAAATGTTTAAAAGAATACTTAGACAATTTTATTTTTAAGAAAAAAAATGGTACAAACTACTGTAAGTAAAATGATTCAGTTTTCATATCAACAACGTTAGTGTCGTATACAAAAAGTTTCTTAAATATGAGTCTCTACGTAGAATTAATGTGTAAAGACAGTATTACATTTTGGCTTGAAGTTAGTTTGCAAAATTTTAAAATAATATATTTTCGTATCTCGCCAAAGGAACGGTGTTGCACCGTCTTAAAGTATAAAGTCTCAGTAAAATGGTTTACGTCGACACGAGTAAGAGACGTTTACAATGTATTTACTTTAAATTACGATAAGTGCATGACACCATCGTTGTGCGTGTGCGGTGGGTATATATTGAAATGATTGCAGGTTCAATCCCGCTCTGGGGAATGCTAATTACATTTTTTTTAGTTAATAATAATTAATACTAATACGGCAAGATAGTGTCTCGCGTATACAACAGTGAGGCAGTGCGAACCTAGTGCTATGATACTTTTTGCTCTATTTCTTGAGGAAACGGAGTGGCAAACGCTCTTATCTCTTCTACTAAACTCAAACTCTTTTCATATTTCCTGTGCGGGGCCGTCACGGCTTATATTAACTTTAAAAAAATACAAATAAAATCGTCAAACTAAAAAAAAACACTACGTAATAATATAGTATATTTAATCAAGACTGAATTGTTTTGAAAAAAAAGAGTATTTGATGGAAAAAAATACGTAATAATATAGTATATTTATAACGCGTATATTTGCACCATGACTGGCTTCTGTGCCATGACTGTCAAATATAACTCCAATCACAAAACAAATTAAAATCTCTCTATGCCTTTCTTTCATAGTTATTACATCAAAAGAATCCATGTATCTACTCGTATGAAATTATTTCATATTATTCTTACTTAAAATCAAAATTAAAAAAATCAAAAAAAAAATCAGCTTCACCGAATTCTGGAGGCATTGCGTCTTGAGTGGCAGAACTCAACGCCGCGCTTAGCCTCGACACCAGAGCGAGGAAATGGAAATATACATTTAAGTAAATATTTCATCTCCTCAAGTGGGGATCGAACCCAAACGAGTCGGTTTTACAGTCACACTTCGTACCACTGCGCCACGACTGGCCTCAACTTAATTATTCTCACTTAAAATATATAACTGAAAATAAAAAAAATAAAATTATTAATACAAAATCGTAAATAAATACAATAATAGAAACCGAGTCCTCGTACCTTAAGCCGCGTTGTTAACAAAGTTGGTGCGGCACTCATACCAATTTACTAGCAACTTTTAACTGGCCAGATGCGACGCCCGTCTGAGAATGAATGTGATTTGCCTTCGAATTAATATGGAAGGAAAAGTTTTTGGTATTTTTTTCTCCGTTTTATTTGCTTTTGCTTGTGCACGGGTTATTTTTCATAATAGTATGTAGTTAAAGCTTTTTGTTTGTTTGAATTTTTTTTTGCTTCACGCTGTTTCCCGTAGCAGCGTGCAGAGGGAATCTGGGAACCTAGTTTTAAAACTAGATAATTCTTAGTAATCATCTTTGGGTAGCGAAAATTTGTAAGTCTCCCTGCAGAGATGCTAACAACATAAATAAATTGTAAACAGCTTATAAAAGTTTCGACGTAGCTTGATGAGAACGTATGGCTTAGTGGTCAGAGCGCCGGGTCGGTTTCCGGGAGGCGCGGGTTCAAGTTTCGCTACGTTCATTTTTTATATGTTTTCTAAATAAGTATTTTTCTTTCCTAAGTGTGGAATAACACTTCAAAAATATTAAAAATTACGTTATTATTTTATACGATCACGCATACATATTTATCATATTCAGACATGCACACATATCAATGTCAAAAATCTATCTGTTTGGGCATTTTAAAAACACATTACACTTCTTCTGACATAGTCGGATAATAAGCCTTTTCACTGTAATTAACTATACGTAAGATACTAACATAATTTTGTTATATTTCAAATACTTTCTACAGCAAAACTACTTTAGCTTTTTACATAACTTGTTCTTATTAGAAGTTATGGGTCCTCCTTTTTACGGTTAAAAATTTTAGGGAGCAAATGTTTAATAATGAAGAACATAAGCACAAAAATAGTTTTTTTTAAATAAGATTTTAAATTAGATATGTAGATGTGTCTAACTATTCCTTTTTTCTGATAATACTATTGAAGTGGTAAATGCTTGAAAACACCGATCAAATGCGAGTCGTCCATAGGGTTCCGTGCAAAAATTGAAGGCTTCGAGCTTTTTCTGACATTCAAGCTTACCTAGAGCCCTTTCATCTGCTTTAATACCAAATTTAGCCCCTTTTTAAGGCTATTATTTTTTAGGGTTTAACAACAAATTTATATAGTTTCCTGAACTAGTACTACCTGTAGATACTAGGTGCCAAATTTGATAAATCTAGGTCAACCGAAAGTACCCCATTAATTTATAACCCCTATATAGAGTCGAAATATAGTGTCAAAAATTAAAGATAACTGATATCAGTCACTCAGTTTTATTCTTTTCATGCATTAAGAGGCTAAGATCAATTATTATTAAAGGGATAAAATCAGCTTCACGCTGTATCTTGCCCATAGCAAGGTAAGTAAAAGGAACCTGAAAATCTAATATCGACACTCTGTTTCCAATATGGCAATGCCTCCAGAAATCAGCGTAAAGTGGAGAGCGGAACCTTTGGCAAATAAGGGATAACTAACTTTAACTTATACTGTTAACTAATCACTTATTTCGACGGACTAATTAAAGATTATAATATAAACAAGACCACATAACAAAGTATTTATTTTGATAGGGTCTAACGATTTCGCTTGGTAAGAGGTTTCGCATACGTTGCTCGATAATTTCGGGTCTCACACTCTCGATGGCCACTTAAAAAAGGTTGTTTTAAATTGCCTTTAGGTGAAAGTTATTATGAAGGAGTGTGTTATTAAGTAAGTTAATGTTGTATGTTTGTTAATTTCGTTTATGATTACGTTTTGAAATTTGTTAATTTTTTATGTGAGATTAGTTGGTTATCGATATTATATTTTTTTAATAGATTCACGTTGTATATCGCTTGTAGCAGGGCATACAGAGGGAACCTGGGAGTATTGAGACATTCCGTTTCCATTAGAATACTTCCACACTTTCCGTTGAATTCTGGCGGCATTGCGTGTTGAGTGGCGTAAGCCAAAACTTTGTTTTGTTACCAAATCGAAATTATTAGATATTTCATTTTCTCCAATCGGAATCGAACCCACAAGCTGTTACGTTTACAGTCATACGCTTGTCTGCATCACGACTGCCCTTAAATATTATTCATCTATAATATTAATATTTTTAATGTAGCTCCTTAACTGAATAGTAATTATCGTAACGATAAGCTTATCATAATTTGACCGTTTTTATAGATAATTCAAGCAATCATCAAACCTAATAATACCCATCAGAAAACAAAATTCAATAATCGTTGCTCACAAAAGTTCAAATACTTCAATAAATAGAAATCAAATTTAAACCGTAACAATAATAGGATCAAGTGGCAAGGGTGAGAGTGGAAAAACAATAAACCACTATTAAGCCTCTTGGCAGGATAAAAAGCCGTTTTGATGAAAGGGACTCGAAGCTGAAGCCATACTCGATACGTAATGCTTTATTACAAAACATATTTGCAGAACAATTTCCTATATCAATTAGTGGAATTAGTATTATTAGCAATCTATATCGGGTATACGTATCTAATTTGTTAAATTTTTTAAATTTATAAGAATTGCAATATCTGACAATCATAAATATAAAAAACAGCTTCACGCTTTTTCCCGAATAAAAGGGTAAGTTGAGAGAATCAAGAATTAGGACACTCCGTTCTTCATCTTTCTCTTTATTTTCAACTCAACGTCGCACTTTATTTTATTACCAGGGTGGAGAAATTAAAATAATTCAGTCCTTCCAGGGCAAAACGAATCGCGTTTTCAGTCACATGTTATGCCACTGTCGCTTTAAAAGTACAATAAAAAGCAATATTAAAACAAAAAAATGTTGAAGAAATATCTAATAATAAATATAATATACATAAACATACTTACGTCTGTATATAAAAAATACATGTGTTCCTATGTTAACCTAAGAAACAGTCTGCACTGAGGCGCGGAACCCAACGCCGTTCACCCATCGCAGATTGAACAAACAAAAACATTATAATAATATTATTTCATATAAAAAATATTAAATGAATTCTAAAAATAATACCAAAAAAACAATCCAAGTGAATATAATCCTACAAGCACCGTCTCAGATAATTAATCTTTTGTAGGAACTTCCATTCTGTCTGCGACATAATCTAGTATCTTGAGGAACGCTATCTTTCCCTTCCCTTGTAATGTACGCGTTAAGGGTAGCTTCTGAAACAATAATGGGTAAACAATGCTCACGTTTTATAATTATTATTTTTTATATTAAAAAGATTTTTTTCTTTTTAATATGTTTTTTTTTTTCTAAGATTTCCAGTGGATTTTTTGTTTTCAGGTAAAGAGGGAAATACTTCTCGGGTTTTCTAACAAGTGATTGTCGGTGCATTTAAGACTTTAGTACCGACCTACCGTACTTTATCCCGTGTACCCGAAAAATAAAAACAAACGTTTATTAAGTTGAACGCGTCAATCTCTAGAACAACTGGTTCGAATTTAAAAAATAGTTTTATGTTGAAGAGCTGATTTATCGAGGAAGACTATTATTATTGAGTTCTGCCACTTAACACGCAATGCCTCCGGAATTCGGCAGAAAGTGGGGAACGGAGTGTCTTTCACCACGTTCCCTCTGCCTACCCAGCAGTGTGCGGGATACAGCGTGAAGCTGATTTATTTATTTTTTTTACTATTATTATAGAAGTAACTTTGACTGCTCTAGTTACTTCGGTTACAGTAGAATATGTCATGCTTTATACACATAGAAGGCTTATTTTTATAAACTGCTCTCAACTGAGATCGACCTTGAGAACGATCTTGAGATTCCGTTTTAATAGTCCCATAGTTGAGAGCGATTTATAAATAGAGGCCTAATTATTAAACGCTGGTATAATGATAATGATAAGCCAGTCGTGGCGCATGGGCACAAGCGTGGTACTGTACTGATATTTAATATTTTCCTTTTGTCGCTTTGATAACGAGGCAAAGTGTGGCGATGAGTTCCACCATTCGACCCATATGTGTAAAATGTATAAAAATTTGAATTTTATTCTATATATATATATCATATTTGAATTTCGTAGCAGGGACTCAAACTCGCGAACCCTGAAAACCGACCAGGTTCCACGTACGGTAAGTAAAAAGTAGTAGTAAAGTAAATAACGTTCAAACTTTTATACGTTTTCTAAATAAGTATTTTTCTTTCCTAAGTATGGAAATAACACTATTAAAAATGTTCAAAATATAACATAACAGTTTAAAAATGTTAACAATACAAAATATAATTTTACAATTTCTTTGTTTTTAACATATAAAATGCAAATTCCTCCTAAAACGTCTTATAAAGCTGTGACATCTCAATAAACGCGCAAGACGCTAGTTTAATTGTAAACCCATTGTCTCATAGTACTGATTGTGACATTGTTCAGTCTACAGTGTACCATCGAACGTGTTGTTTTGGTATTCGCTGTCAGTTCTCGTTATCCATTTACTATTGAAATGTCTATAGAATACAGAATATTATATTAGGAACCATTGGTTTGAGTTAAAGTAAACGTTGTTATTTAGTTTCACGCTGTATCCTGCACATAGTAGTCTAGACATAAGGAAAATGGGAAAAACATTCTGTTCTCATTAAGACACGTCCGTTTCTTACTTTCCGCCAAATTCTGGAGTAATTACGTGTTGAATCACGGAAGGAAGGAACGACGCTTTTACCTTGTTACCGAGCGAGCTGGTACGCCGGCAAAGAAAGCGACCCGATTGCCCAGTAAATCAGTTATGTCATTGCCCTTTTGTTTGATCACACTAACAACATTCAAATCTCTGGTTCCATCCCTCCTCTTACATTCCATGTAGCTTTTTTTAGCCCCGCTCTCCACTTAACCTCCACCACGTTGCGGTCCCCAACGCCGCATTCGTCGCTTCTTGACACACTGTCAGTGCGCTATCTCGAGGTTCAAGTGGCGGATGGATCGTTGCAGCCCTCGTAAAGGCTGAGAGAGGTCGCTGCGGGCAAGCCGTCTTCTATCACTCTTGGACCCCTATGTCAGAATGACTTTGATAATTAGAGTGATACACAACTATTCATTATTTCCAGTTTATTATAGGTCAAATCTCTTACTTATTTACTAAGAGTTGTATATAACACACAAAAATGCAGCATTGTCACACATCATGTATATCTCGAATCGATCAAAAAGATGCTTTGGTGGATTTTCGAAAACCGATACCAGTGATACTGTTAAAGGTCACGTACGGGGATTCCTCAGATGTTTTTTGGCGCTCCATTCTCTCTGGGATACTGCGTTTAGCAAAAAAAACTAAAAATTATATACATTTACATATATATTTATTTTTGTTTTGACTACATAAACGGTATTACATTAAGTACTAAATACCTAATTTAAAATAATTAACTATCATCATATTATATGTAGAAGAGTTTATATTTTTAAATAACTGAAGTCAAAACCATTTTCTTATACTCACATAAACACGAACTAAAACAAACAATCTATTACAAAAACGATATCTTGAATAGTTCTTTCTAAACGAGATTTTTTCTTCCGCAATAAGTGTCACTTTTAAAGTCCTATTTTTTCTTCTTATAAGGAAATGGTGTCCAATAGTAATAAGGGATGGAATGTGAGAAAATTCGGAAGCGACTATACGAGACGTTTAATGGTAAATGGTTTCAACTTTTCCTGTTATTCTAGAAATTTTTGGTATATATATAAAATTCTTATTATACTAAGTGACTGACAGTCAACACACAGTCGGAACTACACGGCGTATGTACAAAACCTAACGATGTATCCCGCTCAAAGAACAGGCAGAGGGAACCTAGGAACCTTGTGTTAAGGCACTCCACTCGCATTAAGACACTTCTGTTACCCACTTTCCGACGAATTCTGGAGATATTACGTAACTGTCGGAACTCAACGTCGCGCGACGTCTTCTTGCCAGAGTTTATATAGATATATCGTAGCAATTAATATACATACAGTTTAAATTAGCGAGAAATTTGAAATAAAACAATACTTCATTAGCTATTATAACATTAAAATATTTAACGTATAATAGATTATTACTGTGCTCGAAAACAACAGCTCTGCAATTAACCCGGCATTTAATTAATATTTTAAAGATTAATCTTACTTTGAATGAACCTGAGAGTTGTGTCAATGTTATTTAGATTTAAATTTAAAAGCTTTCTACATTATTGAAGGGGGGTGTGGAGGTCGTGGCGTAGTGGCACGGCATCTGGCTGTGAACAAGATGGTCGTGGGCTCAAATCCCGCGACGCTACGGCTGCGAAAATTGAAGCCACCGCTGCGGCGAGATAAAGCGTGAACATAAATAAAAATCCGGACATGCGCAAGTCGGACTCGCTCACTCGCTCAGGGTTTCGTAAAAAAATTGGAGGTGTTTTTTTGAAAATCATTTTGAGCTGATACCTCACTTGAACTAGCAACTTTAATACTAAATTTTGGCCCCCTTTTAAAGCTATAATTTTTTAAGATTTAACCACAGATGCAGTTTTAAGATTTTTTACTAAAATAGATTCCAAAATTCATAATTCTAGATCAACCGGAAATACCCCATTAATTTTTATTACGCGTTTTTTACTATATAAACAACCATTACTTTTTTTAAGTAAATGACACAGACAGACAGACAAACAGACAGTCAGACAGATGGGCAATAATAATGATAATGATCTTATAAGGATATCTTGTTTCCGTAAACGTTACGGAACCCTAAAAAATTATGTCTATACAATACAAAAAGAATTTCTTTAGCTTTACGATTTTTTCTTTTCTTTCTTTACCACAAGTACTGGCTTATCTACTGGCTGCTATTATAATACCCTTTATAAATTTTAAACTATGTTATGGGTACCAGTGCTCTTATAATTTTAAACAAGACCTATAAGTTTTAGCAAGTTAATAAAACTCCTTAAAATCTGATTAATTTCAAATATTAAAAGAATAGAAGAAATTATACTATAGACATTTATAGATTTTTATACGTTTTTTCTAAATATTTTTCTTACGAAGTGATATTTATAACTATATCACGTGTATTGTAAATGCAGAAACATATTTTTAAAATATTTTTATACTTACAACTAAGTTAGTGTTCAGCTGGTTTGGGCACGTCGAAAGAACGAATGATGAAAGTATGGCAAAAAAGATATATGATGGAAAAGTGAGCACTCGGAGAAGTAGGGGGAAGCCTAGGTCGAAAACACAGTATCAAAGATACTGGAGGAAGATCACTTAAAATATATGAGGAGCCCCCGGAGGGCGTGTATGAAGAGGGCGTGTTGATAACAGTGGACGAAGCGAAAGAGGTAAGTAGAGACCATAGCTTCGGCGCTTCGTTCTATCTGACTACCCCGCTAAGGATACCGCGTGAAGTTAACTCTCAAGTAATATTTCATAGACAATTTATTAAAAGAAAACTAAACACCAGTGTATTTACCAGTTTAAATAGCATGAATCCATTTATCTGTTAAAAAAAATTAAAAAATCTATGCTCTATGGAACATGCAATGTGGAGTTCGCTTTTATACAAACGAGCGCAGCGAGATATGGAATTGAAGCAATTACTTAACAGTAAAGACTTAGGATGACCACACAAGGTTTTAAACTTTTTAACTGAAAAGACATAGAAAGATCAGAGTATTACTGTTTTATCTAAAGTTCTTAATTGTTATACGCTTGGTGGCATCTCTGTAGAGAGATTTTTACTGCTAACCAAAGGTTAAAATAGTAATTTAGTAAGAATGAATGCTGATTATTTAATATTTTTAACGTTTTTGAAATATAATTTATAACATTTAGAAAAAAATTTTTGTTTCAGAAAACATATAAATATTTGAATGTAGTTGTATTGGAATACGTCTAAACGACTTTTATTTTTAAAGAGAAAAAAACTCTTCTATTTGTAAAAAGGGGTATATATTATGACAGTAATTGCGCAGTGCGATAGCTTTTGACTGTAACAACGATGTTTGTGGATTTGACATCCACACGAGGAATGATCATATTGAAATTATATAATTTCAATATGATCATTCATATGAATATTCATATTTGCTCCGGTAGTTAAAGTGCGGCGTTCAAATCTGCCACTCTACACGCAATATCTCAAATTAAAACGTGAAGTGGTAAACGAAGAGGCCAGTCGTGGCGCAGCGACACAAAGTGTGACTGTAAAACCAACTGGTTGTGGGTTCGATCACTCGAAAAGAAGAAATATTTACTTAAATTTATATTTCCATTTCTTCGCTCTGGTGTCGGGGCAAAGTGCGGCGTTGAGTTCTGCCTCTCAACTTGACCTCGGTTGACCTTCGAAAACACAGTATCAAAGATACTGGAGGAAGGTCACGTAAAAAGCATGCGGATCCCCCGGAGGGCATGTATGAAGAGGTTGATGACAGTGGACGAGGCGAAAGAGGTATGTAGAGACCGTAGCGTTTGGCGCTCCGTTCTCTCCGACTACCCCGCTAGGGATAAAGCGTGAAGTTAAAAAAAAAAAATATATATATATTTCCATTTCTTCGCTCTGGTGTCGGGGCAAAGTGCGGCGTTGAGTTCTGCCTCTCAACACGCAAAGCCTCCAGAATCCGGCAGAAAATGGGAAACGCAGGGTCTTAACACCAGGTTCCCTCTGCCTACCCTGCTGCGTGCGGGATACAGCGTGAAGCTAATTTAAGTGGTAAACGAAGTGTCTTAACACTACGTGAAGCTGAAGCTGAAGCTGAAGCTGAAGAACGTCATTTTGAAAAGCTTCTTAATGTCTTAAACAATTTCACGCATAGAAATATCATATTGTTCATAATGTTATATATTTTTATAAAGTAATTATTATCGCTAAGAAAATAATAACATTATATAAAGTGAATTTTCATATTTCCTATTTAATGGCCACTCTAGCATCACGTTACAAATTAATCCAGATTGTGGGAACTTTCCTGATATTTATTAAGAGTAGTTTATTTCTTGTAGACTGTCTGGCTTTATGTATGTATCTAGCATATTATTATGGATATTCCATTTATATGTTATTGATAATTTATAAATTGGTGGGTGACAAAAATTTGAGAACTTTAAAGGACATAGTGGTATATTGGGACAGTATCCGTAGAATTGAGAACATTTTTGAATTGATCTAATCAACCTTTTAAAATGGAAATATATTAAATAATAGTAGTAGAAATCGAACCCATACCTGCTAGACACTTTAATGACTACACCACAATATATAGTTCAAAAAATTATTTTTATTATCTCTAAAAATCTCGATCCCCACTCGAGGAAGTGAAATATTTATTTACATTTATATATCGAGGTAAAAGCGCGGCGTTGAATTCCGCCGCTCAGCACGCAATAATTCCGGTGGAAAGTGGGGAACGGAGTGTCTTAACACTAGGTTCCCTCTGCCTACCCTGCTGTGTGCGGGATACAGCGTTAATCTGATTTTAATTTTTATCTCTAAAAATATTTATTATCGGCGTGGATATGAAGTAATTTAATTTGGCCTGGCTTATGTAACAAGACAAAACACAGCGTTGAGTACTGTCACTCAACACCCACCAAAACTCCACATCAAAAATTTCAAAAATTAGGTAGATGGGCTGTCCTAGCACTACCTCCGCGTACCCTAAACCGCGTGCTAAATACGAGCTACAGCGTGAAACCAAAAAAAAATGCAAATTTCATTACATATCAAACACTTTTTTACCAATAACAATAAACCCTCATCTCAACACAACAGCCCTAATCATTGTATTAGGGCTGTTATAATCATAGTTAGCGATAATTGCTTTAAAACGGGAAACCGATAAATTTTGAGAACCTTAGCATAAATCAGTTTCAGGCATGCGAGTTTTAAATACGTCGCCCGCATTGCGGCCTCGCTGAACGCCGGTTGTCTACTAAATGTTGCGTTTATATCTTATAATATAATATTATATAATATGATACTATAATATTTAGAATTTTAGTGGACTACAAGATTGTAAACGTGACAAGTCGTGGGCTCGATTCCTGCTCCATAAAATGTTGTCGCTCCATAATACGAGAGTTGGGAAGTGGCGAACAGAAGTGTGTTTATAGGAAAGGAATGTCTTAACACTAGGTTCCCCTTGCCCTGCTGGAGCAGAAAAGAGAGTAAAGCTAAAATATATATATTTATGAATGTACGTAAGTACGTACGTACGTACGTAATCACTTTAAGATTTTAATTCGGTTTTTTAATGAAAAAAAATTTTTTTTGTGACATCTCACATGGTATGCAGGGCATGCTGGGAACTTAGTGTCAAGAAACTTCATTCCTCTACTTTACCAATTTAAAGACATTGTGTGTTTACTCTCAACTGTTACAAAAGTATAGCCAGCTACATTTCATTCACATGGACAAGATAAAAAAATCCCGTATATTCCCGTACTTGTTCGTTCCCGTATGTATTTCAAGGCATTCTATACTAGTACTCTTCTATATTCCCCAAGGACCCTAAATACCAAATTGCAGCGTTTTACGCCGCGTGCTTTTTTCTGTGCGCTATCTCGTAGTCACTTAGTAAAAAAATGTTAATAAAACAAATTAAACCAAAGCACACATACTAAGGACTCCTAAAATAAAGAATTAATTTTCGCATCCACTGGAGGCCCCACCTTCCTCTATAGCATTGTGAACGTAATAATCGCGACACATTCCGGACTTTATCCGATTAGACATAAGAGCTATAATACATCTAAATATAAATATAAATCGTGATTCTTCCCTACATTATCATCATACATTCTGCACACCGCCGCTGGACAAGAGCCTTACAAACTGCATTACAATAGTTCCATTGTTTTTGTAAGTTAGCTTTAGTGAATTTAAAACGGGTATTTATTAAATGCCATTGAAAATGTTGGAAACGTTGGGAAAAAAAAAATGTTTTGTCCGCTTGTTGATCATTTATTTGGCATTTAAAGTTAAATTGAATTAGCTCTAGATTTTAGTGTTCTGTACTTCATAACTAAAATACGAAATCCTTATGGGAACACTTTGTTATCAGTCTGTCTGTCTGTAAGTCTGAAAAGTGAAAAAAAAAAACAATACAAGCTTAGTAGTACTTAGTAGTGAAAATAACTGCATGAAAAATCATCGACAAAATGCTTAATCTTTTGGTTAATGGGCATCTGTGTTGCAGTTTGTTTTACTGTGAACTTAACTACACCCACTATTATTTAAAAAACATACATACAAATGTAATGATTCACAGAAATCTCTTTAAAAAATATATAAGAATTACATCGATAAAACGATACTATTTCCTTCCATCCAATCTTTATGCTCTAAAAGCAACCCAAAATATAATTTTACTGGTAACACAACCGCCCAATTCCAACAAACCTAGATTTAGATTATCGAAGCAAATCGATACAATGCTTATTACTTCTCTCTCATGCATAAAACAGTGGGTCAGAAAAGCAATAAGAGTTAGCCGGTACCTTGACAGCGGGGAACATATTATGATAAATGGTAAACCCTTGTCAGCTAGGATAAAAATGTTGAACGCAAGAATATATGAAAAAAATTTTTGGGTTTCTTATCTTTCTATCCTCCATACAGAAGGTAAGTCGTAGGGAACCTATTGTTAGGACCCTCCCATTCCGATTTTTTTAAATTCTGGAGACGAATTCTGGTGACGTTGTGGGTGTCCATTCTCACTCGTAACCACATGAAATATTTAATATTTTAATGTCTTCTCTCTGGTGTCGAGGTAAAGCACGGCGTTGAGTTCGGCCATTCGAAATTCCGAGAATTCAGCAGAAAGGGGCGAACGGAAATATCTTAAAGGTCTTATCACTAGGTACCCAGGTTCCTCCTACTACGCGCGGGATACAACGTGAAGCTACAAAACAAAAACTACCACATATATATTAAAGATTATTATCGTACAGCATCAGCCGTTGAAAGAATGTAATCCTAAATCTAGTTTAAATATTCACCACGTTAGAACTTCACGATAAAATATACGAAACTCAACAATTCTATTTCACGTCCAAAGTTAGCACATATTAAATTTTGAATAATTCAACGCTTTTCTACAGAAGTACCTGAACAGATCATAAATCATAGTATCGAAATGTCCCCCAGTGCGCCAACGATCTCTATTTTGTTCTATTTGATCGTCGTTGAATAGAACAATTTTATAGATCTACATACATACATTTCATATTAATAAATTCTTATATAAATTTTTATTCTTTGGAAATTTTAGTCTGAAAAAAATTTCAAGTAAATGTTATTTTAGTAGCTTTCTAATCTCACGAGGCGCTCTGACCACTAGGCCATACGTTCTTATCAAACCACGTCGAAATATTTATACGCTTTTTACAACTTATTTATGTTGTTAGCGTATAAAAATTTAAAGTATGGTACTAAGTTTTTGTTTTTTGGACTTCAAAATACAATTTTTAAAAATTGCGGCTTGAAAATCTGCAAAGCGTCACGTTAATAAAAGAATAAAATAATTCTAGCGACCTAGTAATATATAGAGGCCAGTCGTGGCGCAGTGGCACAATATGTGACTGTAAAACCAACTGGTTGTGGGTTCGATCCCCACTCGATGAGATGAAATATTTACTTAAATTTATATTTCCATTTCTTCGCTCTGGTGTCGAGGCAAAGCGCGGCGCTGAGTTCTGCCACTCAACACGCAATGCCTCCAAAATTCGGCAGAAAGTGGGGAACGGAGTGTATTAACACTAGGTTCCCTCTGCCTACCCTGCTGTGTGCGGGATACAGCGTGAAGCTAATTTATTTATATATTTATTTTAGTAATATAATATGATGACTTCTATGTCGGTTTATACAATGGACTTCAAAATGAGCGCAAAGTAACTATTAGGTTCTAAAAATAATGTGAAGCCAGCTTGAGGCCAGTTGAGGCGCAGTGGCACGAAGTGTTACTTTAAAACCGACTGGACGCGGGTACGATTCCGACTCGAGGAAACGTAATATTTACTTAAATTTATATTTCCATTCCGCTCTCAATTTCCGCTCTTGTGTCGAGGTTAAGCGCGGCGTTCACTTCTGCCACTCAACACGCAATGCCTCCAGAATTCGGCAGAAAGTGGGGAACGGAGTGTCTTAACACTAGGTTCCCTCTGCCTACCCTGCTGTGTGCAGGATACAGCGTGAAGCTAATTAAAATTATTTTTTATTAAAAATAATGTGAAACTGAGATAAAAAATCGCATAAAATCCGCTGATTCCCAAAATAGATATATGTAACTTAATATCGGAAACAAGAGCATTTAGTCCAATTAACTCAAAAAACTCGACCCATAATAAAGTATACACTTTTTAACCTAATCGCATCTTAATACGAAGTTCTATTTAAATATGTGAGATAAAACAAGATGCTAAAAAAACTTTATTTACATATGTTGCAAAACAACGAAACGTACATTTTCAGGATCAAAAACAGTACAAAATATACCTTGAAAAGACTCACCGGTGGCGAAAATCCTATTCAAATTTATTCACTCGTTTCGAATTTTTATTCTGATAAACGGACAGACAGATTGATGGCAGTTTCGAAAATTTGTTTCAGATTTTAGCAATCAACTATAAAATATTAAAGAAAAGCATATATTTTATAATAATAAACTGATTAGAGATAGTATCGAATAAAAATATACATTTTCGAAAACTTCCCACTAATGGCAATGAAGCATACCGTATATTTTGTTAGGGAGCCTAATATTGAAACACTCAGTTCTTCACTTTTCACGCACTGAGCTCCCCCACTGTTTGTTCATTGATCGATGAGTTCAACAACGTATTTTGTCTTCTGTTTTAGCTTCACGCTGTATCACGCACATAGAAAAATAGGAAGAGAGAGAGAGGGAACCTAGTTTTTAGACACTTAACCAATAAGACCTCTCGTTTTCACTTTACGTCGAATTCTCATGAACTGTGTTTTGAGTGGCGGAATTGAACGTCGCATTTTATTTTGCTACAGTTACAGTCACGCGCTTTTGTCCCTGCGCCACGACGGCCTCAACTCATAAGTGTTATTACTGGAATGCGATAAAGAAAATAAATTATTTGCCCTTGTAGGGATCGAATTCATAACCGTCGTTTGTAGTCAAACTTTATACCTACCGATACCGGCTCCATATAATATTGTGTCATGCGATATATATAGTTATTATGTTTATTATTGAAAGAATTGTAATCATTTTGATTTCCCCGGTTTGGGATGAAAGTACTACGGAATCTATCACTCAATACTAAGTGTATTATGAGAGGGAAGTGGAAAGTCTTAAAACTAGATTCTCCTGTTACAAGCTCATTCTGATTCGTAAAAGTAAAAAAAACAAAAAAAAAAATAAATTAAATTAAATTAGCTTCACGCTATATCCCGCACACAGCAGGGTAGGCAGAGGGAACCTAGTGTTAAGACACTCCGTTCCCCACTTTCTGCCAATTTTGAAGGCCTTGCGTGTTGAGTGGCAGAATTCAACGCCGCGCTTTGCCTTGACACCAGAGCGAAGAAATGGAAATATAAATTTTAAGTAAATATTTCATCTCCTCGAGTGGGGATCGAACCCACAACCAGTCGGTTTTACAGTCACACTTCGTGCCACTGCGCCACGGCCGGCCACTAACACTTACAATAAAAAAAATATTAATTGAATAACGCTATAAAAAAATGATTGCTACTATATTGAATATAAAATATAAGTATTATACAAATATAGTGAGAATCGAACTTTACTAAGCTTTTGTTAGCTCTAACAAACTATGTGATAAAATCTAAGAATTTAAATTTGTAATAAATAATTGTATCCCTAAAAAACTTAGTAATTCTACGTAGCTTAGGTGACAATACAATATTATGGTATCAACGGCTGCTGGTGCTGGCGGGAAGACGGAGCCAGGACTTGACTATTAACTCTTCAGGGGTCAGTTGTAAACCATGCGAGTTAAGGCTCATACAATTAAAATCCCCGAGCACATCCTCTAGCACTTGTATCATTTGGTGTAGAAAATCGTATTTTTTAGTTTTCTTTAACCAAATATAATTTGTTTCAACTAAACACTAAAATCACATCCTATAAATAGATTATATTCTTCTCTTTAGATCTTAAAAAAACAATATTATATACAAATTTAATATAATTCAAAGAATAATCTCATATTAATTTAAGAGAAAATTTTCGAGCGTCACTTACTAAAGAATATGCTCCTTTGTCTCTAGCGATTTGCTTTATTTTTCTAATTAAAAATAATTTCGTAGCGTTCACAATGGCCCCAGTACGTCTGTGTGCATCCAGCGTGAAACCAGAGATTCTTCAGATAAGAAGACTTACCCATTAACTGATATTTAATTGTAGGAAGCTTGGACTTGTTTGGATTTTGTATACGCTGGGTAGTTAGTTATCTTTGTTTCGCTTTTGTTGGAGTCAAATATTATTCTTAAATCCATACCTATATGCCAATTCTTTTTATTAAAATTGAAGATACGACGGTTGTGGGTTCTATTTCTACTCAGGGAAACGAACTATTTTCATTACCTGGTTAGTATCCACAACTAGATCGAGGCCTGTCGTGACGCATAGGGCAAAGTGTGACTGTAAAATCGTCTGGTTGTGGGTTCGTTCCCCACTAGAGGAAATGAAATAGTTATTTACATTTATATTTCATTTCTACGCTCTGGTTTCGAGCAAAGCGCGGTGTTGAGTTCCGCCTCTCAACACGCAATGCCTCCAGAACCCGACGGACAGTAGGAAACGGTATGTCGGAAGCTGATTAATCATTAGAACTCTGTAAGTTTTGTAGGAAAAACGTCTAAATGTCTATACATATATTTAAAAATAGAACAGTTTAAATATATTTATAGACATTTTCCTCTTTTATGTCTATCTTTATACTATAAAATGGGTATTATATATTTTTTGATCCGGTGTTTCAAAGACATCGCAAAATGAATAACGCAACTTAAAATCGTAATATTTTCTATAAAGTAGAAGAAAATAACTATATTATAAATATCCCCTCGAGTGAGGTAGACGAATCCACAAACATCGAACAGTCAGCCCCGTCCCAACTGTCACACGGTTGTGTCATTACATAAATTAGCAAGATTATTTAAAACAGGGGAACCTTTTCTTTCATTGGACTGAAAAATTGTGTTTTTTTTTGTGTTAAATTATATTATGTTAATAATAAGATTACAGTATGTATATTTTAATATTTAATTTTTATTTTAGGCTGTTGTGGCGCCGTGTTCTAGCGTCTGTCTGTAAGCACGACAGTTCGATTGATTTTCAAGGAAGCAAGACAATACGCAGCGTTGAGTTCCGTCAATCGACACGCAACGCCTCGAAAAATAGACAGTGTGTGGGGAACAGAGAATAACAAAATCAAAAACGAGTTCTTCACCAACAAGTATATCTTCAAAATTACCCGTTTTAATCTACCGTAATCCACATCTAACCGTTGTATTTAGAAAAAACAGTAAAAGTAAAAGTAAACCGAATAGACCCAAAAAGGTATACTTGCTGCGGTCGTTCATTAACAGAACAAAGCGCTCCTGGGACAGTCGGCTCTGACGCAACAAAACTCATTTCTCTAGATTACTAAATAAATGTATGTATGTATATGTATATGCATGTACCAGCGCAATGTAAGAGTTAGTCGCGCTTTTCAAGTCGACGTTTGTAATTATTACATGTTTTGTATGAATTATTCAAGATTTTAAGTTTTATTTCAATTTAGAAAACTTGTTTTGGATATTATATTTTTTGTTTTAGAATATATTATATAATTTTAAGCTAGAAATTGATTTTTACCTTGGTTCAGGATATAATGATTTATAAACAAATAAACTAATATTACTTTTTTCCAGCCTTAAAATGTATAATGCAGAGTAGATAAAGAAAATGTAGTGTCCAAATATTTTAGTAAGCCCTAATGTCTCATTACTGTATTTTCATACATTACAGAGACAATGCACAGTAGACACCATAACTAAAAGTCACACTATTTTAACCATATCGAAAATATTTTAATTATTACAATACAAAAAGTCCCAGTCCTTATAAAGAATATGCAATCTTTTATTATACTAAAGCTATAGATATTGGGGATACTAGCAATTCTACTGACCAGCTATACCTATAACGTATAAAACATACCGGCTATCTCTCAGCTTACAACTAACCGAGCCTAGTTCACCGTGCATAATTCAAAACGCGTTTGCACTGCAATGCAGTGAGTAAATACCCCTTTGGAGGATTTCTTTAATTTGGTTATCTTTTTGCCATAAGTTGTTGGCTTAAATAGGGAGTAAGTCGGTTCTGGTAAGTATATTATTATTTTTTTGTTTTATACAGTTCTACTTAATAGTTATTAAACTGAGCTAGATATCAGCTGGGATAAATTTTTATATTTAATACTTCTTTAGAAAACGTATAAAAATTTTAAACGTAGCGGGACTCGAACCCGCGCCTACTGGAAACCAACCTGTTGAAATAGTCCTGATAATTAGCTTCACGCTGTATTCCGCACACAGTAAGGTAGGCAGGGAGAACCTAGACATGACACTCCATTCCCCACTCCGCTGAATTCTGGAAGCATTGCATAGTGAGTGGCGGAACGCAAGAACGCGCTTTGCCTCGACACCAGCTGAAGAAATAAAAATATTAAATATTTCATTTAATCGAATAGGAATCGAAGTCATAACTTGTCGCGTTTACAGTCACACGCTTGTACCTTGGTCTGTAATTGATACCACGATTAATTGATAAATCGTAAAAAAAATATTTAAAAATGAATTCATTCGTCAACGTTCAACGTCACATAAACAGCAGCAGATTAAAATAAAAAGCTAACAATTTAAATTCAAGATTTAGAAAAAAAACTGTCAAGTGTGTGTGGAATTCGCTCAGGGTTCCGTATCTGTTTTATGATTGTAACGAGTCTTACCTATTAATAACAATTTTTGAATTTTATATATATTTTTACACTACTGAAATGAGAACCATTTCTTTTTCAATTCTAGACTAACGAGGAGTTCTCTATAAGTTGTGATTACGTGGTTATTTTCATATAATCTTAGAAAGAGGTGTAGAAAATCATACAAATAAACAGAGGAGACAGACAGCTAAGTGATACAATGATTACATTTTCTATTTTGATATACGGAACCCTAAAATGGCTGAAACTTTTTCGTTTAAGTTTGAAAAGCTCCGCATTTTATGTTCGCATTACCGTCAAACCTTTTGGCTACTACGTTCGGGAGACGTCTACGTACTTTTATAGGGAACTATAAAATTCCCAATTTTGAGGGCGGCTGCTTTCTTTAATACTCGCTTGTTAAGTTCAACCTGATAATGCTCTGTCAGTTCGGAACATAAAACGTAAACGATGTCACGCGTGGAACGTAAAAAAATATAATGGATGATCATTTTGTACGAAATTTAACTTTGTAATTGTTTTTAATATGCTTTTTAATCTATAAAACAGAAATATTTCTAAATTATACTAGAAATTCTCCATGATTCTTATATATGTGATAGTGCTGAAAATTTCAGAGTCTCAAAGTGATCATTTTGAGCTTGAAGCACAATTTTAAAGAATAATTTTATATCAGAAAAAAGCAGATTCACTCACAGCGAAATTCACACGAAAAGAAGCTACTGTACAGACACTTAGTACTCTGTTCGAATTCAAAATATTACGTTAGCGAAAACTAAAAAGGAACGTCGAAGTTGAAAACGAAAAACAACGTCGAACTTTATCTTTATATTAAAATATTTTCATTTCCCACTTTCAACCAAATTCTTAAGATATTGCGTGTTGAAGCGCGGCGTTGTTTGCGTGTTACGGCACTTAACGCCGCACTTTACCTGCTTACCAGAGCGAAAAACGATAAAATAAAAATATTTAATAAAAAGATAATAACAACCTTTATATATATCTGTTTAATCAAATCCAGAGCGATATTTTCGTTTCAGCAGACTATCCATATTGTCAACTACACGCATAGTGTAGGATGCAGTACAGGCTAGAGACGTCCCACAACTATAAACTACGACAAAATCTATGATAATACCCCATTAAGTGGTCAGCGCCATCTACAATTGTAAGCCACGCACTATACGTGGGGAGTAATGAATGAACCAACGCGCGTGCGTACTCAGATTGATCCGTAAATAATATACTAAATAATATGAAAAATATATGAAAATAATTTTATTTACTATATTTAATTAAATGAATTTAAAATTGTTATAGTTTTTTATTAGAATTATATGAATAATTAAAGTTAAGAGTTCTTTTTTTTGTTTAAATTTCATTTTTAGATCGATGATTTGATTGTTACAATTGATACAATTTCTTTTTTATACATTTTTTGGTATCGGTGTTAAAATTAAAAATTAATACATCGAAGTTCGAACTCTATTGTCAATTAATAGAGGTAACTTCGTACTTGACTACTGCCGTTTTTTGATAAAATAAAATAGAGAGTGGGAGTTTGCGCAGTAAGATATAATGTGATACGATTTCCCGCCAGTAGTGGCGCCACTGTCGCTTACGATCGACGGGCGTTTTGACAATTTTTTCCCAAAATACACCTAAAAATCCCCTAATTTATAACTAAAAACTAATAAAACTATACAAGAAATGTGAAAAAAAGTTATTTTTACAATTTTTTTTCGGTTAAAACAACGTAGAGTCAAGTGTTTGTGATTATGAAGGGTATTTGTGTAAGTTTTTTATTTATTTTCGGCGTATGTCTCGCTAATCCTGACGCCAAGAGATTGTACGATGACCTCCTAAGCAACTACAATAGGCTGATAAGGCCTGTTGATAAAAACAACAACACAGTACTGGTGAAGCTGGGCTTGAGACTATCTCAGCTAATCGATCTGGTGAGTCTTGTATACTATATAAATTAATGGAAGAGCTGTAGTAAATAATTGTATACTTTTCTGCTATATTATTTTTTTCTTTTTTGATTACCTTTTAATTATAGCATTCAACATATTTTCCATTATCAATGTGGTTACTATTATAATAATAAAGCTGAAATATATAAGTAAATACTATAAAATCTTAAATGTCTAGAGTCTAGATGAGCTTATAAATTTAATCAGCTTCTCTTTGTACCCCCGTTCACCAAGATCAGTACAGGGAACCTAGTGTTAAGACACTCTGTTTCCCACTTTCCGTCGAATTTTTCGAGACATTGCGTGTTGAGTGGCGGATCTCAATGCTGGGCTTTTGCCTGGTTGTTTTAGAATAAATAGGCTAATTACTATATACCTATATGATATTTTTTTTAGTTCTATGATTTATTTTATTTAATAAGTTAAAGATATAAGTAATCGTCGACTGCAACTCAATATCCGTGGACACTAGCATATAAATTGAAATAAAAAAATTAAATCAGTTTCACGCTGTATTAGGTAGGTGTATCAGGTTCACGCACACAGCAGGGTACATAGAGGGAACCTAGTCTTAAGACACTCTTTTCCCCACTTTCCACTGAATTCTATAGGAATTGTGTGATGAGTGGCGAGACTCAACACCGCGCTCTTGTCTCGACGCCAGAGCGAAGAAATGAAAATATAAATGTAAATAAATATTTAATTTCCTCGAGTGGGGTTCGAACCCACAATCAGTCGATTTACAGGCATACGTTGTGCACTTGTGCTACGACTGACCTCATATAAGATATAAATTGAAAAATCCCGTTTCTTCTTGCTCATGTAGAGTTTTCGAGAATTCCCCTAGCTCCTCTAGGCTCCCAAAGCTACCTACAAATTTACAAAAAGACAATTTTCTACGTTATCACCTTCCTCCCTCTTGTACACATATTATTACAACACGCACAACATGAAGTCTGGTTTCCACCGGAAGTAGAGGGGAACCATTAAGGACTACGTTAAACTCGCCAGAGTAAACTACATACTTGTATTTCCACCAATAAATACTCGGGTGGAAAGGATCGAGTGAGAAAAAAGAGTTTAAATTAACTAGCTTAGTTCTAAGGAAGTAATCACAAAATACAAAAGAACCAGCTTCAAGCTGTATTCTGCACGCAGAATACAGCTTGAAGCTGTACGCAAGGGTACAGGTACAGGGTCCGTTCCCCTCTTTCTGCCGAATTTTGGAGCAGAAATGAAAATATAAACGTAAATAAATATTTAATTTCCCCGAGTGGGGATCGAACCCACAACCAGTCGGTTTTACAGTCATACTTTGTATCTCTATGCCACGACGGGCCTCTACAAAATACAAATTTAAACGTATTTTATATAAAAGGGAGTTCGTTCCGCTTAAACATTACCCGCTTATTTCTCTTTCGTGTGGATACCTGGCTTAATACCACTCCCTGTGTCACCAAACGAACTAAATTAACTATTTATTATTTAGTTTCCATTTCTCCGTTCAATTTCAACTTATTACATAAAATCTGTTTCGAATCCAAAACTATCGCGTGAACACAAAACAAAGCCACAGCCACAGCGCTACCACGGCGTTGAAAACACAAGTTAATGCTACCTACAGGAATATATTTTGACAGTTGACTTTAATATGGGAAACGGTCGTGGCTTTTGTTGACGTTTGGTTAATTAAAAACGTATAACTTGTTGTACACTGACATCCGGGTGGTGTGCACAGAACTAAATTAATATCCTTAAATCGTCGTTTAAACCAGCGTAACTCAGCGCCGTTAAATTATATTGAAAACTAGCCAACAAGGGAACCTAGTTCTAAGACTTCATTTATTCTCATCACTTCGCTCTGGTTACAAGGCAAGCACGGCACTCAACACTCTCGGTGTCGAAAATTCGGTGGATTGTAGGGAACGGAGTGTCGTAACATTAGGTTCCCTCTGTCTGTAAAAGTTGAGAGAAAACCAATACGCCGAGAACCTTAATCGAACTCAATATATCTAAATTCCTTAATACAATTTTTTTTTCAATACCACTTAAAACTACCTACAAAAAAACTACCCTCAACTAAACAACACAACGAAAAACCCCTAAAACAAAATATGAAAAATTACTAAAACACCTAGATTTATGTTGCTATTAAAAATAAGATAAAAGGAGTCCCAATATTAACATTTAAATTACGTTTTAACTTGGCAGTGGTGTGGATGCCTCGCGTTACTCCTTAACGGTTTACTTGCGGAATGCTAACTATGGGCACAAAGACAAAATGCCAAATGTTTGTATACTTTCAGGAGCTTCGTGTCATACATATTAAGCAGTTTATGTGATACTATGCGTAGATACAACGTATGTTTATAATAATCATTTTTTTATATATTTTTTTTGTAGTTCTCCATTAATTACTGCACTTCTCCACTTTCCTCCGAATTCTAGAGGCATTACGTGTTGAGTGGCGGAAATGAACGCCGCGATTTAGATCAATAAAAAGCTTTGTTTATTCTAAAAACTACTTTAAAGACTAAAGAGTATTATAAAAATGTGGGTCATTTTCTTTATACCAACCATGATACATGGAAGGAAGTCGTGACATAGAGGCAAAAGCGTGTAACAAACGTATAACAGTAAATATTAAATATTTTCCTTTTTCCTTCCTCTGTTGTTGAGACAAACTAAGGCGTCGAGTTCCACCACTATACACTACGCCTCCAGAAATTGCCCTAGATTAACTCTATCAAGAACCCTAGATTAACCCTTTACCTATCCCGCTATGTACATACATACAAAAAATAAAATAAAATAAATAAATCAGTAAATCCCGCACGCAGCAGTTTCAATAATATCACTATTAAATTTTTAAAAAAATCTTGCATGTATGTATGTCTAAGATGCAAATTGAAGCTGCTACCTCCTCCTTTGCTGTCACAATTTAATCATTCAGTAAGTAAATACAAAATATACAAAGTATATTCGACAAAATTTTCTCTATTATTGTACAAGCTTCACTCAAGTGCTAAGGGTCGTAATTGAAATGGGATGGACGCTCACGATCCCCAGACTATAAATTGTTGCATTTCTAAGCCTTTCCACGTCATTAGAAATTCCACTTAGTTCTACAACGAGAGCGTATTGATTGTTTTACTTTTTAATTTAAATAAAAAATAAATGAATTCATTAAATTTATTAATATGAGGCCAGTCGTGGCGCAGTGGCACAAGTTGTGACTGTAAAACCGACTGGTTGTGGGTCCGATCCCCACTCGAGGAGATGAAGTATTTACTTAAATTTGTATTTCCATTTCTTCGCTCTGGGGCCGGCATTGAGTTCTGCTACTCAACACGCAATGCCTTCAAAATTCGGCAGAAAGTGGGGAACGGAGTGTCTTAACACTAGGTTTCCCTCTACCTACCCTGCTCTAGCGTCAAGCTAATTTAATTTTTATTTTGTATTATGTTTTACTACGTTGGACTGTGAAAACGATAAGTTGTGGGTTCGATTTCAACTTGAAGAAATGTTATTTCGTATTTCATTTGTCTCGCTCTGGTAACGAGGCAAAGTGTGACGTCGAGTTCTGCCACTCAACACACAATCCGTAATTCGGTGGAAAATAAAGAACGGTAGTGTCTTATTGGGGACGGAGTGTCTTTATTATTGTTTCCGTGGGTCCCTCTGCCTACCCTGCTATGTGTGATCCGTATAAAAAATTAAACGTAGTTGTATTCAAACCTGCGCCACTTGGACATTAGCATCTTAAATAAGGCCTTTATATATTTTCGCCACTCTAAAATTCTGCTATATAAATTTGATACGGTTCTTATAATTTATCTCCATATATAAATGTGATTCTGATCTCGTTAAACATACACAATAGTCCTGGGTTCAAATCCCGTTTACATATCATTTCGAAATATAAATCAAATAAATAACAAAAAATAATCAAATACAATGTAATCAAAAGAATCGTATGTAACCATTTAAATGACAACATACATAAAAATATTTCATTTCCACTAAAACAACTTTCACTTCCTTGCCTTTATCCCTTTGATGCATGTTGATGTGGCCGGAGGGTTTCTTGGCAAATTCTCAAAATTTCTGCCAATCGATTGCCTTCACCAGCAAAATACGAAAGCTGAGCTTAGATAGTTCATTTTTACTCGCTGTCCGCAACTTGTACTATATTAGATAACGGACCAGTGTATAGAATACATTATTATGTTTGTAAGATTTCTATAATGTAGGGTAAATAACTGTATTTAGGTGACTTGTTTATAAATCGCATGAAAAATAGAGATATAGGTAAATATTATATTAATGGGTAAGCAGAGGGAACCTGGGTAAGGTTTCCTCTGCTTATCAAGTGTTAAGTCACTCAGTTACTATTAAGCTTTCCTTTATCCACTTCCCGCAGAATTCTGAAGTTGCAGAACTCAATGTTGAGTGAGGAAATATTAAATATTTTACTCACATTTATACGTAGAGACCTTAGCATTTGGCGCTCCGTTCTCTCTGACTACCACGCTAGGGATAAAGCGTGAAGCTAAGTTAAGTTAAATATTTTACTCTTTCGAATGAGAATTGAATCTACATCCATCGCGTTTACATTCACATGTTTGTACTCCTACGCCACGATAATCTTTCGACAACTATTTCATTTAAACAGATACTTAAGGAATCGAACCTATAACTTTCTGCTCTCAGCGATGTCATTACCTAATAGAACAGCAGCAGTAATACATACAGAAGGTAACAAATTAATTGAACATACTAAGATCCTTAACGACATTAGGACTAGTTAGCACCTTGACATTTGATTAATTTATGTAAATATATAGTTTAGCTACAGCTATCAGGGAATATCTGTGAACGGTACGATGCTAGCAAATTCAATTTCTACTTAGAAAAATAAATAATTAATAATATTTTTTTTAGCGTTACACACCGACATGGCATAATGGCCAGAGAGAACCTGGGAACCTAGTGTGAAGACACTCCGTTCCCATTAAGACATTCGTGTTTGTTTTACATAGTATATTATTCTTGTTTTTTTCACAGAATTTGAAAGATCAAATCCTGACAACAAACGTTTGGCTTGAACATGTAAGTATAAATTATTTATATTATTTATAGACTAAAAATATATATCTGCTTCTTTCCCAAAGTAATACAATATTATGTATATAAAACAACTTATATATTACTTACGCATTGATCTATGGTACTGTCTATGTATTTTCCGAAAACACTAGCGAGTCTAAGGCAGAACACACGTACCCAATCGTGCGACAATAAACGCGATCCGTGGCTTCGATTCTCACTCTAGGAAGTGAAATATTATAATATCCTAGCTCTGGTAACGAGATAAAACGCGGCGTTAATTTCTGCTACTCAGCATGCAGTGTCTTAATGAAAAATTGAGTATCTTTCACATTAGGTTCCCCAGTTCTTTCCTACCTTAATATGTGCGTACACATTTTGTTTTTATATGAGATGCATAGATTGTCAGATATAACAAAAATTGGCGCGAATATAGGAAAGTTAAGAAAAGTCACGATTCACGATTTAGATTTTTATTATGTTTATTATGCTTTACTTTCTCAAGTGACTAAAGAATGAACCCACAATCATCGCATTCACAGCCATCTGTGAGCTACGCAGCCAATAGTTACCTTATAGTTATCATCACAAATATATATTACTCAAGAGATATATTATTATAATAGTGGAAACGTTACAGGAATGGGAGGACCACAAATTTAAATGGGACCCCCTAGAATACGGCGGCGTGAAGGAACTTTATGTGCCTTCCGAGCACATTTGGCTTCCGGATATCGTTCTATATAACAAGTAAGTGGATACAAAAAGCCTTTAGCATTTTACTATATTTACGGTTTCGAGGCGTTTCTCCGTTACTACAGCGGTATATCTACGTGGATTTTACACCTTTTTCGGTGTCTGATTTATTTTATCTCACCCTTATATTGGTATTGTCGACTATTTTATATATTGTAGTAGGTACAGAATATGTAATATTCAACTTGAGGCTAGTCGTGCGACTATAAAACTGGTTGTGAGGTCGATTCCCACTCGAGAAAAGAATTATTTAATATTTTAATTCCTTCGCTCTGGTAATGAGGCAAAGCACGGTGTTTAGTTCCGACATTCATCCCGCAATGTCTCCAGAATTCGGTGGAAATTGTAATACAATGTAGCTAAGTATATAACTAAAAGTATTAAATAGAATCAATTGTTCAAAACGTCACTAATTTTATTATATGTTTCGAATTTCAAAATGTACAATATCCAGAACAGTTTGGATATTTAACTCTGATTCTTTTTTCGGCCCAAGCAGGCCAATGACCGACTTAATCCTTCCGTACTGCTACTGGAGGAGGGAATTGGGCTGGACCTTTCCGTATTTTAGCCTGTATTTCAGACTCAATACTTCTTCGGTTAGCTCGAGATTTGATACCTAGCTTACATAATATAGTAGAGATTTCTTCACGAAAATCAGCCGAAGACAGCTGCTTATCTTGGGCAGTCTTAACTTTTCGCACTCGTTTGTATAATAACCAGGCATTGGACATAACAAGGTTCAATAAATGATAGAACATGCGGATTTGTCACCTCTTACTGCGCAATTGAATTTAATACCGGCCCATGGTACTGGCAATCAAATCTACGCCGCCCATGTGGCGGTTATATTCTCCTATAATGCTTGGTCTCCCAATGGTCACATATCGTTTTTTCGACTTATCGTATCTGGAAACTTGAGTCTTCGGCAGTTCACCCACGAATGGTGAAACGGTGTTCCAATGTTAGCGTTCCAGTGCTTCGAAACTCTAGGAAGATGTACTAACGACATAATATACACAAGGCCAATGTATTGTTGAATATCCGTATCCGTATATATTTGGATCGCTCTCAACAATATAAAGATTTGTTTGATTAGTAATCTCGTCTATATATTCTTTAGTAAATAATTTGCTAAAGAACTGAAAAGGAGTATCAAGCTCTAAAAATTCTTGCGGAAGCATCTCATCGCCTGTAAATCGAAGTTGTGGCTTATTTAGTTCTAAGTTTCTGTTTCTCCATGTAATATTCAATTTTTCTCTATTTTGACGACGTGAAGAACTTTCTAGTTGCGAAGATGTTCTAGCAATGGCTGGTTGTTGGGAAACAATAGCGTCGCAATCTATATTTTCAATAATATTGTCGATACCCAACTCCTGAGAAATGGATTCTAAGAACGGAATTTCTAGATTCGGAACAAAATCAGGATCTATAATATTATCATCATCATCTTCGAAGCCATCTTCACTGTCGTCATAGTATAGATGACGAAATTACGGAGATTCTCTTTAAGACTTCGGGAAGCCATCCTGTCGAAAAGATAAAAAATCAATGTACTGCACTTTAGGAACATAATAACACAATGTGACAGAAATGGCACATACAGAAAATCTAAAATTTTACCATCAATAGTCAAATATTATGATACACAAATATAATATAAGCATCAATATATACTTGCCTGCTAAATTCACAAAAAAATTTTGTATTTACACACGTGTTTGTATTTTTTTTTAATATTTCAATATTTTGTCTTTAACGTATTTTACAAATCGGCGGCAACTAAAATTCGACTTTATTCCACTACTTATAACGACATCTACTTCTCAATTATTATACTAAAATGCAAAGATAGGTTCGTAACGAATATGACACATTGAATTAAAATAATATAAAACATCAATTTGAGATTTTATGAGGAATTAATCGGTTTGTTACAGTAATGTCACACGGTGATATAAAGGGTTAAAATATAATATAAGTAATTTTAATAATCTATGTAACGGTTATAATCCAAACTAGCAACTCGCTCGCGGCTTCGCCCGCTTAGACTGCATAATTATTAATTTCTAATCAGCATTACTTTTGTTTTCTAACAATAATATAATTTTAGGAA
Source organism: Heliconius sara (assembly GCA_917862395.2). Lineage (NCBI taxonomy): Eukaryota > Metazoa > Arthropoda > Insecta > Lepidoptera > Nymphalidae > Heliconius > Heliconius sara. The sequence continues at coordinate 1,838,128 of OU860783.2, read as the reverse complement.
CAATATCGATACCGATGTTGAATACTACAATTTTAATAAAACCTTTATTATTAGCAATTTTATCCAAACAACATTCTTTAATATGATTGAAATAAATGAAACACTCAATGCTTAATATGAAAATTGCAATGTTAAACTGTTTTTCACATTAGAGTGATCAAACAGACAAAATCTTGAAAAGTTTGAATTTATTACACCAACAACATTTTTTCTTATATATCTTCCATGTACAGAAACCCGTCCGTCACTATTTTAAGTATAGATATGACAAGAACTCGAAGCAACCACTAAATATTTCCACCAAATATGACACATACAAACATAAACGACTGCAACACACGATATATATTAATGAGCATATTTCAATTACATTCCGACTCATACAATATTCTGTTAGACGCAACACCGGTTTGTTTGTCATTCTATCAACTTTAATGTAGTCGTCGATGTTCCTGTTTCTAATTATAACATGTCAGAACAAGTTAGTCAGTACAATGCAATTTGGTGCTATGTAATGCCCTAATGAATGTTCACGAACTAAGTTCAGGGCGGCCTGTTATACGCCAATTATGGTATGGAATGTTAGCTATTTCACAATTGTTTATAGGAAGTATTGTTAGCCGTTTCATGATGAGTAGAACTCGGTATTGATCAATCTTGATCGATTAAATGTACGTGCTTGTGTGAAACGATTCTAAAATAATCGATAATAACATATCGATTCGGTGAGTTACTTTAGGATAGTTTCAGGTATTTTTCTTATTATAAAATCTTGTAAAAAAAATATGTTAAATTCGAGCCGTTCTCGCCCACCGACCGCTTTGGTGTACCAATTTGTGTAGGTCTACGGGAAGCACAATTTTGATAAACTTAAGTTTATTACATATATAAGAAGTATATACTAGTTTTATTTCATAAAATATCAATATTTTTTTCCTTACATATCTTCACAATCTGAAGATAAATGGTCTTGACCGACAGGTGGTTTACTAACTGATCTTGTAAGGGTTCCGTTTTTTATCTTTTGAGGTACGGAATTCTAAAAAAAAAATCAGAGATAAATCATTATATATTTTGCTTTTAATTTTAAGCGCCATCAAGGCCTTAGGTCTTACTAGTACTGATTTAATTTATTTTGTAAATTTCAGATCCTCATTTCATCATTTCATTTCCGTTCCAAAAAAGAGGTAAATGTAGCGAACTAAATTGAATAGTAATATCGATAGATCAAAAAATATATTACGGGACGTTAAGAGCAATAAAACTGAAATAACCTGCTATGTTGTTGGAATACATATATAAATATAAAAAGTAGAGTTTACTATTTTTATTATAATGTATGTTTGGCGTTTATTTTCTTTTGGCGGAATTCAACGCCGCGCTTAGTCTACTGTGGTAGTAGGTAGTTCTAGATGATTTTCCATTTTATGCCCACTGCAAGTTAAAATATGAAAGGCACTGGCTACTACAGTAATAAATAGAAGTTCTCTTTTTGTATGTAAACGAGATAATAAAATGAACTGGACGTTCGTTATGTGTCAAACATCATAACCGTTTTAAATTGACACTGTGTTCATCACACTATAAAATTGGGTACGTGGTTTCGCAGATACGACAACATCTGACTGTAAACAAGACGGTTGTGGGTTCGATTTCCACTCGAGAAAGTAATTAGTCATATAACTCATTTCCTCACTCTGGTCAAAGCACGGCGTTGAGTTTCACCACGTAACAGACCAAGGAGTATCATAACATGAGACTCTTTCTGCCCTATCCGTATATATAAAATAAATTTATTTTTATTTATACTATATTGCACTACTGCAGTTATAACTGTATCATAATATATTGATGATGATGATGATGATGATGAAAAAAAATACCATGATTTCTTATGTCACTCTATTTGATTACAGACCAACTTAATGAAAATAAAAGCACGACTCGTATAAATTTTGAATTGCAAAATTGAAATTTTCGTCGGATCCGATTCGTTTATTTTTTTTATTGGAAATCCGGTTGCAAGCTACTAAATGTTGCAAATCATTTTTCTCGTGTACATATTTTGTACGGTGAATTGGCTGTTTGGCGAAAAATTTTAAGTCTTTTGATTTTTACAACGTATGCGCTAGTAAACAGTTATTCGATTAAAACTATAGTAAATATCTTTTGAGGCCGTCGTGATCCAGTGGCACAGGGTATGACTGTAGACGTTACGGTTGTGGAATCGAGCTTCTCGCTTTAACAATAAAAAATATCTAGTCTTAATCTTTAAGAATAAAAATAATCTTTATTCAATTAGGCGATTACAAGCATTTTGAAATACTACTTTGGTCAAGTTACACAGAAATATCGAGAATCGGTAGGAAATTGCTGTACAGTTGCTCTTTTCAGAGGCCGGTCGTGGCGCAGCGGCACAAAGTGTTACTGTAAAACCGACTGGTTGTGGGTTCGATCCCCACTCAAGGAGATGAAATATTTACTTAAAATTATATTTCCATTTCTTCGCTCTGGTATCGAGGACAAGCGCGGCGTTGAGTTCTGTCACTTAACACGCAATGCCTCCAGAATTCGGCAGAAAGTGGGGAACAGAGTGTCTTTCACTAAGTTCCCTCTGCCTATCCTGCTGTGTGCGGGATACAGCGTGAAGCTGACTTATTTATTCTCTTTTCAAAACAAATTTTCCCGAATGAATATAAGCCGTATTTATTTCCATTGGATTGAATACCTACTTTCTCTACTTTCTCCATAAACATAAGTCACTGTGTGTTCATTCAAACTGGACTCTACGCCGCCCTTTATCTTACGTTTACTTATATAAACGTCAGTAATATCAGTCCTACTAACATTTTTATGTGAACCCATAACCACTGCACCATTATGAGGTCATAAAATAAGCCACATATACGCATATATATACAAAAATAACCAAAAGCAACAACCAACATGTAACACTTAAAGCTAATTGATAGCAAATATCGACAAGAAATAGAAATGATACATCATGTGTTGTCAAAACAGAACGGCGCACTATTAATCACGAAGAATGAGACGCACGTGCGACCAATCTTATACTGCGATCACGCTTCATTGAATTTATAATGGGGTTGATATATTGTGGTGTGTGGGATATTTATATATTAATTTTAATTAAAATATTATTATATATAGTTTTCAGGTACATATTTGTGGTGGTTGTGTGGTTGTGTTATGTTTTTTTTTTGTTTTAGCTTCACCCTGTATTCCGCGTATGGCAGCGTAGTCTATGAACTTCATTCCCATTAAGATACTTCCTTTCCCTACTTTCTGCTGAATTCGGGATGCAATACGTGTTGATTGAGTGAACTGAACGCCGCGCTTTGCCTCGATGTCAGAGCGGAGAAATTAGAATCACGTCTACATATACATACATGCTTGTTGGTGTTTTATTTTTATACTAAATAGAAACTAAAAAAAGACAGAGTTAAAAACAAAGTCTAAAAACTAAAACCCGCCTACTAAAACACGCTCTAAAAAGTACGAAACAAGAAAGTAGTCTCCTTACTTACACGTATTATATTTAAACCTATATTTACACGTCGTACTGATAGAGATATGCTTAAAGAATATACATGATCGTATGCCATTTTATTTTAATTTTATTTTATTATTACACATATACGTACAGGTCAAAATTTTGCTTCGCCGTAATCGGCTAAGAAATTGGATATCAGTTTCACGCTTTTTGTCGAATTACCACCTAATTTTCGAGACATTGCCTGTTAAGTGAAGTAGCTCGACGTCACGTCTTGTCAATAGAGCGAATAAATCAAACCCCTCCTTTTAGAGACAGACTTTGCCACTGCGCTACGACGGCCTCTAGAACGGCGTTTTGTCATAGAAAGACGGATAGGAAACAATGACACTTAATTGGTCAATTTCGGAATAATATTTCTATATGCAAAATGCGAGAAATTCATGAATAATTAACAATGTGAATTAACTATGTTAATTTTGATATGGGCACACGTTCAAGCTGCTGAGATGCATAAATCCTAATTTCTAACATTAATTTATTCTTCTTCTTCTTCCTGCCGACGCTTGTATGGTCCAGATATATAATGTCAGTATTTAACCACGTTGACTAGATTATCTGTTACCCTAGTCAAATTACTATATAAACAGATGAACCGATATTTTGGGAGTGAGAGTAAGTGAGCTATAGTTTATGGGTTCACAGGTTATTTGACCCTTAAAAGGTCATTTTACAAGGTGCTCCTTGTATCGGCTGGCTTGGCCATATAACGGATTGGGTAACTTCGAAGTTGGCCATTTACGCCATAATTTTTTTATAAGTAGTTACAAGTTTCAGAAAAGACCTCGAATCGACCGTCCCAATTAACTCCTTACGCGTTTATAAGAACATTTAAATATTTTTTTTATACTTCTGCTTCTTTCCTCTTTTTAAGTCTTTCAATAGTAAGTAAGATCGATCGCTGGCACAATCGCTCCTATTACCAATTCTTGATTACGGAGCAATTAAATGAGAGCGTCTCCAAAATATCTGCATCAGGTTTATATTTGGACTACGCAAATATGACCACATTTCCAAATTTCGTACAAAGCTCAAGTGGCTCCCAATTCGACTTCGCCGGAATACACATGTTCTTTGTTTTCTGTATAACATTATTTTCAATCAGTCTTCCCCTTCACATCTCAAAGAACGATTCATTTCATTTTTATGCCAATCACATGATCTCTCTCTTCGCTCCAAAAATACCCTATCTCTAAAAACTCCTTGCCACTCTTCTTCCTTTTACACAAATTCTTTTGCAGTTAAATCCGTACGCTCGTGGAACACTCTTCCAACAACAGTCAGACAAGCTAAAACCTTAATGACATTTAAAAAAGGACTTAAGGAATATTATATGACACAAGAATCCTAAGTATAATTAACTAATGATATTATTATATATTTTTATACCCACATAATGTGTATAAATTTGTATGTATATTTAAACATACATATATAAATATATTTTCGTATGTATATATTTATATATGTATGTATATATGTATGTATGTATCAATATGTGTAGGTTTAATTTAAGCGTATGTATTATTGCATTTATATGTTAATTTATATACTATTAATTGATGATACACTCAGTGCACCTCTTCCCATTTAACTCATTATCTCCTCTACCACAAGGTTGCCGGGAAGAGATTGCTCATTTAGCAATAAGGCCGCCTATTGTACTATCATATCGATAATTATGTACATCCTTTTAATGTAATAATTAGTGTACAATAAAGAGTATTTTACTTTACTTTAATTTTACTTTAAGATAATAATAATGATTATTATCGTTATATTAATGTTCATTTAGTTTAGTTTACTACTTACAGTCCATACTCACTTACTATTTAACCACAATATTTACAAACTAAAACACAAAGAATAACTACAACAAAAATAACACAAATTTAGAACTATATCTTAGCAATTCTAACGTAATATAACCACGTATATTTTCAAATGATGGGATTTATACGATGAATGGGGGGCCGCCGCCGTTTAAACGATGTATTCCGTCCTCGTGCCTTCTCGAATCTTACGGTTGTGTACAAAGGATAAACTGTGAAACAAATTTGCAGATATACTTGAATAATGGTAGTGCTTGGAATATACTCCCTTAAATGTTTTCCTTGATTTGGACGTTAATCAAATGTTGTGCTGAGATATAACTTGATTTTTTATATGGATTTTTTTTTGCTTCGAACTGTGTCTGGAAGAAAGCTTTAGCAAAGGAACCTCGTGTTGAAACATTCCTTTCCCCACTAGCCAGTTAAGTATCGAGATCGTTGGTATATTTCACAGCATATAGCAGCAACAGCAGTAGTTAATTTCATACAAAATAAGTGCATATTTAAATTTGTCAACTAACTTTGTTGTACTTCCAGATGATCTGTAATTCTGAAATTGACATTGACAGTGAGTCCATCTCGCACTTAACCGTGATTTTACATTTGAAAATTGTTAACAGTGCGGACGGAGAGTACGTAGTGACGACGATGACTAAAGCAGTTCTTCACCATACCGGCAAAGTGCTGTGGACACCGCCAGCTATATTCAAATCATCGTGTGAGATCGATGTCAGATACTTCCCTTTTGATCAACAGACATGCTTCTTGAAATTTGGATCTTGGAGCTATGACGGGGATCAGGTAAGAATTTATAAGTTTTAATTTTTTTGTAAGCTTCACGCTATATCTCGTTTATAGCTAAGATAAAGAAAACCTAGTGACAAAATATACCGACCCTCGTTTTACGAAAAATAATTGGTGAAAATCAATGCCACGCTTTGTGTTGTTACAAATAGAAATAATCCACTCAGGGAATCGAACCTGCGACCGTTGTGGTTACAGATATATTTAAAATTTCAACGATCGTGGCACAATATCATTATTCGTGATAATTGTAGGCTCGCTCCTAGATCAGTAGAATACCTTTACATCACTTCAACAAGAAGGCACGGCCATTCTATTTAGTAAAGTCGTTCAGCCGTTTGTAAGTTCATATCCTGCTTACTCTACAGAGTAGGCTGCCTCTTCTGTAGAGTGAGCAGGATATGAACTGGCAATCACTATGTACATATATCTACTATATACGAAGACTCAAAATAAAAATACCTACTGTAAATGAACCCAGCTTATGACAATTAATATTTTTTCCTAGATTGATTTAAAACATATAAACCAGAAAAAGGGTGACATGGTAGAAGTTGGTATTGATCTACGTGAATATTATCCTTCTGTGGAATGGGATATCCTGGGAGTGCCCGCCGAAAGACACGAGAGATACTATCCATGCTGCCAAGAGCCATATCCAGGTCAGTTCTTCAACCATATAACAATAATAATTTACCGATAATCGACAAAGTATCAGTTTCATCTAACAATGCAATAAGATGAGAAACCTACTAAGCACTTAATAACAGATTATATTGCTAAATAAATATTGAATTACTGTTATTATTGATAATATAGGCTCTACAGTACATATTTACATTATGGACTAACCAGCTAAAATGTTAAAGATATGAACAAAGCGGTTCGTCTAATATTGTTTTATACTGATCTTATGTATTTGTTAGGTTATATAGGTTTTTATAGAAATTAGAAACTCTTCTTACGATGCTGTCAATTCTGTCTATAGCGTCCTTCAAATGTGGTAGGAGTGCCGGCTGATTCTCTACTGTATGCTGTGCACCTTTTGGATACGATGATCATTTTTTACTTGTTGAAGCTTGTATCCCAGGTAGTCCGAGGCTACCTGAAACAAAGATTTTTTAACGATAGATAATTGCGTAGGGTGGTGATGAAGGAACCATTTAGGAATGTGCTGGTATTTGTGAGTTTCTATTAAATTGTCCGCGTAACCTACTATGCTATCAGGATTTTACTAATATAATAAGAAGTTATTAGCCAATAATTTAATTGTTGATTGAATATTAACATTTGAAATAAAAAAAAATATTACTAAATAAATCAACTATATAAGCAGTTCAGCGGAAAGTGGGGAACGATGTGTCTTAACACTAGGTTCCGGTTCTGCCTACCCTGCTGTGTGCGGGATACAGCGTGAAGCTGATAAAAAAAAGATTTAGATTATAAACTAATACTATGTCTCAAATTGAAACTCAAGGTTTATAATATTTATTTTATTTTTGCTTCACGTTGCATGCCGCTTATAGCAGAGTAGGCAGAGGCAGTTTTTTCTCTTTTCCCTAAGCGTTGCTACAAATTTCAACATGCAGTCTGTTTAATAGCAAAACTTAGCGCCGCGCTTTGTTACGAGAGCTAGAAAATAAAGATAATTCATCCCTCCAAAGGGAAATCGTACCCACAACCGTCATTTTTACAGTCCGACGACGTACCTGCTCAACTAATAATATTTTATTAGTCAAATTGATAATTTCATATTACATACTAACAAAATCTTTAAGGAAAACTAATTTAAATCACTTGTGGGTTTCCATAAATGTATTATGGTAATAACACCTAAAGTGAAATAAAATTAAATTAAATTAAATCAGAAAATAAAATGTATATTATATAGCATATTCACAAATAATTCCTTTTGAAGCATCATTGTGGTATAATTAAAAGTGTTTGACTACATACATTCTATTTTAACTTCAGGAAATATTTGTTATATCTTTTGAGATTTTTCTAGTCTGAGAAAAGAAAGGACTTATATATTCTAGATTTCTGCCAGTCCTGGCTAAACGCAATCCTTGTCTGGAAATTGGGCAAAAAGTAGTTAATTTTCTATACCTACTTGACTATAACGAGACGTTAAGCTCTATCAGTCAAGCATTACACGCAATAACTCAATTTCCATGCAGCGTGAACCTCAAAACTCATCTACATGCAAAAAATAATTGATAACTAATAAAAATAACTACAACATTGCGTAAAACCATATTCTTTACCTCTAATCCCAAAATATCCATCCAAATAAGAAGACGCAAGTTCATACGTCGAGCCACTATCAAAATCATAAAATATAAAAGGCAAAACCCACCGAAAACAGGAGCACTGACCACCAACGTCCGGTTGTGTGTTTTATTTAATAATAAAAAAATAAAACAAAAAACCATCCATCCAAATCCATTTCCTATGAACACCACGAGCAGAAAAAGGAAAAATCCAATAGCATTAATCAGTCCAGTATCAGTATTCAGACCGCGTTGCCTTCAGGCATTAACAAAACAACCGTTTAACCTGTTAAGAGCGGTACAACGCAAATAATTTAGCATAGATAAGCGTCGTCGACGTGCCGCGGTATTTACGAGGCTCGAGGTGAGATTAGGGCTTTTTTAGTAGGGTTTATGTCTTGTGGTAACGTTGGGTGTTGCCAGGTGGATATTTATGTTTTCTTATTGGATTGTATGGAATTATAGGTCTGGGGCTGAGAGATCATTGCTGGAAATTCTTACAGGACAATATGAAATTTTCACATATTCATAAAATAAAATAACTCAGCTTCACGCTGTATCCCGCACACTGCAGGGTAGGCAGAGGGAACGTAGTGAAAGGCACTCCGTTCCCCACTTTCTGCCGAATTCCGGAGGCATTGCGTGTTAAGTGGCAGAACTCAACGCCGCGCTTTGCTTCGACACCAGAGCGAAGAAATGGAAATATAAATTTAAGTAAATATTTCATCTCCTCAAGTGGAGATCGAACCCACAACCAGTCGGTTTACAGTCACACTTTGTGCCGCTGCGCCACGACCGGCCTCATATTCATTTTTTAAATATTACATATATATGATTTTAGGCCATCATGGCGTACCGGAATGGCATTTTACTATAAGCGCGATGATTCATATTATTCAATGTATAATACCTATATATAGATATTTAAAATTTTCCAGTCTGTTTGGTATGACAGAGTGGGCGTTTGGAATTTTCGTCCAATAAAATTATTTATAGGCAAAATTGTGTGAAAACGCGTCGCGCTATGATCTTAAATTAAATGTCAAGAATAGAAAAATAAAACACAAACAAATATTATTTAATTTTTGTATATTCTCGCATCACTCCTTTCGAGGTAATCGAAGAGAACGGATCTACCTTTTACAAGGAATTACATCCAAGAAACCAATATCATTTACAACCTCTGATTTGGATTCAAAATAATTATTAATTCAAATAATCGAAGGGAAGCTATCGATTCAAAACTTCATTATCTAACCAAAGCTAACAATATCAACACAGAGTGTTTACTTGAGAAACTTTGATTACATTTAGTCACTTGTAATTGCTTGTTGGTGGGGATCGATTAGGTGCCATTTACGAGACGGTTAGAAAGGGCCCAGACTAATAGCTGTTTTGCGTAATAATGGTATGGTATGAAATCTAGCTGGAATTGAATTGATTTGGCTGATTTTAAATGTGACTTTTTTGGCCTTCCGCTATATTCGCATCTCGCACCTTTGATGCTCGCTTTCCACCCATTTTTGGAGCCGCTTTTGCAGTCAAACGCTTGTGCTTTTGGCTTCAGAATATTTTATTATTATTAGCTTTGAACTGAACTGAACGTCCAGTAACTAATAGTCCGAATAAAAAAAAAATCTATAATACTTATATTATAAAGATTTACATTGGTTTTACGCACCAATCTCAAGAACTGCTTACTGGTCCGAATAAAAAAAATATGTATAAATACAGCTTTTAGTTACTTCCCTTTGACCTCGAGGACGAAGCCGCAGGAAAAAGCTTCAGTTTATTATAAAATAATTACCTATATGATGATATCGTGTATGTATATTTGGAGCATGTATGATTGAATTATGGTTATGAGTTGAATTTTTATTTGGTAATGTTATATTAATATTATCCAGGTCATTATGGCGCAATAGGCCAGAGTCTGACTATAGGTTTTGGGTTCAGATCCACACGTAGAAAAATAATTTCATGAATCATTTCATATACCCGCTCTGGCAAGACAGAACGCGGAATTTACCTACCACCCAAGATGCAATGTCTTAATTTAAGTTTGAAAAAAAAATGACATAGTCTAGGACGGAGGCGCAAGCGTGTGACTGTAAACGTTGTGGGTTGGAGTTGGAGTGGGTTTCCACTCGGGAAAATAATTTATTTAAAATTTTTGACAGTTGATCGCTCTGGTAACCAGACAAAGGACCCAAGTTAGGTTTTCGCCCTACAAAATGTCTTGAAATAAGATTTTCTGCTAACTCAGTTTTGCGGGATGAAGCGTAAAGCTAAAATACATAAATAAATTATTACTGTAAGTGAAATATGGAACTAAATTCTAAGCTATTCGGCTCATTTTTTTTCCTTTCCTATTACATTATTTTTATTTTAAGAATAATACTTTCTATAAAGACCAAAAAAATAAATATGAATATCCAATCAATATCTTTCTATGATATTAAAAAGCTTTACGCGTCGTGAGTTTTTTTATTATAGTAGGTTCAGAAGCAAAAGTACCTGACGCAGTACAAAAATAATATACCGTTATAGTAAGCGATAGCTGTCCAGCAAAGCAAGAGAGTTCTCATAGTTATATAAATAAATACATCCCGCAATTAATAATGAATTGCAACCCCTTCTCATCCACCCACAAAACTAGAACCTATAAGTTCTATTACTATTCCGTCTTCAATATTGGGTTCTAAGACTCAATTTGAAAGTCCAATCAAAATAGTTTGGGCCCGTATTCAAATTGGCCTTGCGACTAAGTGACTGGCGACTCTAATTGACAGTACCAAGATGATTACAATGTTTCAACATATGTTACACTAGCAATCTGCTCGCGGCTTTGCCCGCATCGATTTCGCTTTCCCAAAAATCTATAAACAGGTTAATTTAATAATAATTTTAATTTTAAATTACAGTATGTTTCCAAAACAGCAATCTTTGGAAATGTATTAAAAGCCTACATACATATACATATTTTTAAAAATATTTCGTGCAAACTTTCCTCCTTTATTAACAATGTCCGATATAAATATATGTATGTAATATACTGTAAATGTAAAAGGTTAAAAATTCGATTCCCAATCGAGGAAATGAAATATTAATATTTTAATTTAAGCGTTAAGTTCCGTCATTCAACACGCCTCCAGAATTTTGCGGAAAATGGGGAACGGAGTGTCTTAACACTCGGAACCCTCTGCCTACCCTGCTGTGAGCGAGATACAGCGTGCAGCTGAATAAATAATATAATTAAGACAAAATTGTTATAATTGAGTTCATAACGCCATATGCGTCGCATACTGGCAGCTCTCGTGCGGATCATAATTTTTTACCCCCCTGTTTGCGGTTTTACAACGCGTCCAATAACCCTTTAATATTCTCGTTTATTGCTATTACTTTTATAAAATGAAGTAGAAACGTGTTGAAAACGATACCTGACTTTTTACTTATCATATTTGTTCAGTTATTATTTTATGTTTGTATGTAATAAAATTGGTATGTATGAACTTGTATGGGTATGAGTCTGTAGATGTTAGTATCTTAGTTTTCTATATTTTAGTTTTATTCCCAATAAGCTAGAAAAAACAGAAAAACTGCACAAATAATACTAAGAAAATAAAGAAGTTAGATGATGTATATGTATTTATATATGTATATATGTATTTTTATATTTGTTTGTCATTATTTTTTAATTTGTTAAGTCATACTTTTTGCGCCTGACTATTCTCTTACATAAAGACCTATACTTTTAATGGTTGCCTGTTTGCCATTGCACCAACATAAGTACCTACATGTCAATTTTTTCCTGTGAATTGTATATTTTACCTGTTTATACTGTTGAGGAATATTTACAGGATAAAAATATATGTTATTGAATATCAATTGAATCTCGTACAGGATAGTTGCCAGTTTATGTAACATCATCATCATCTCATCAGAACTGCATTGTAGATCGTTAGTAGCTTTAAAAATCCACGAACTTTACTTCATACCATATATGAAAGAAATTTTACCATATTTTTTAGTAAAATTTGTGGAAATGTATGTTAAAGCGTTTTTAACGAAATAAGTAAATAATATGAATTGTTTCAGATATCTTCTTCAACATAACATTACGGCGGAAGACTCTCTTCTACACCGTCAACCTGATCGTGCCTTGCGTCGGTATATCTTACTTATCAGTACTGGTCTTCTACTTGCCAGCGGATTCAGGAGAGAAGATCGCGTTAAGCATATCCATTTTGCTCTCCCAGACCATGTTCTTCCTTCTCATTTCAGAAATTATACCGTCTACGTCGCTGGCACTTCCGTTGCTTGGAAAATATCTTTTATTCACGATGTTGTTAGTTGGATTGTCGGTTGTAATAACCATTGTAATATTAAACGTGCACTATCGCAAACCTAGCACTCATAAAATGGCGCCTTGGGTTAGAAAATTCTTTATAACTAAGCTACCTAAATTGCTTTTGATGAGAGTTCCCAAGGATTTACTTAGGGATCTAGCTGCGCAGAAGATAGCTGGTAGAAGTATGAAGAAGAATAAGTTTAAGGATGCTCTGGCAGCCGCTGAGCAGACCAATTCGAACGCCTCCAGCCCTGATTCACTGCGTCATCATTTGCCTGGTGGTTGCAATGGTCTACATTCTACTACTGCAACTAATCGGTAGGAATTTTGTGTACAGTATTTCAATCTATAATAATAATCTTGTGCTATATAATAAAGTCTTTTGGGGAAAATATTTAAGAAAATTATTAATTTAATAAGTGAAATGAAAAAAAAACTAATAATTGATTTAATAAATTAAATGAAAAATCTAATTTAACTATTGTTTGAAAAACAATATAAATATTTTATTGCATTTTTTCCTGTAAATCTAGAAATAAATTTAACATAAAAAATTAATCATATATGAATTTATTACTACTATACTTAAATACCCCTTAGGTTCAGTGGACTTGTCGGTGCATTAGGAAGCTTGGGTGCCGGTTACAATGGACTACCTTCAGTTATGTCAGGCTTAGATGATTCTCTAAGCGATATAACTCCTCGTAAAAAATATCCTTTCGAACTGGAGAAAGCTATTCATAATGTCATGTTTATACAGCATCACATGCAAAGACAGGATGAGTTTAACGCGGTAAGTAAAAAAATTGAGGGCATGTGGCAGCGTTTGATCATAAACACAACCGCTCAACATGTAATGTCTCTAATTCGGGTGAAAAGTAGAGAACGAAGTGTCTTGACACTAAGTTCGCTCAGTCAACTTTGCTATGTGCGGATTAAGCATGATGTTACAAAAATATAATAGTCAAACACAATATAAATATTTTTTATTTATATATATATATGTAAATTCAACCTTTAAGTTTTGGCATTATGTAAACATTTGACATGTACTTTTTTTTCATTTGCTATTCAAAAGAGAAGTTTTTGGATATGATTCGGGCATCCCAGGATTATAAATAAAGGCTGGGATCGAATTGTCTACATAAATAAAGTAGGCCGTCGTGGGGCAGTGGGAGAGGAAATTATTATATTATAAAGTGTTTCCGTTCTCCTGTTTTGGTGTATTAAATGTAAAAAAATAAGTTTGTTTGACTATTATAATGTTTTATTACTCAGATCATGAACCAGAGCAGCGGAGGGAAACTAGTATTAAGACGCTCCGTTTCAAATTTTTCGCTGAATGCCTCCAGAATTCGGTGAATTCTGGAAGCATTGCGTGTTGAGTGCTGGGATTCAACGCCACGCTTTTAATTTTTAAATTTAAGCAAATATTTCAATTCCTCGAGTAGAGATAGAACCCACAACCATTCTCGTTCACACACTTGTACCCCTGGACCACGACTGACCTCAATATTCCCACTTCTGAAATCGATTATATTAATTGTTTTAATTCACCATCTTTGATAGCTCACCTAGTTTCCTTACTCGACGTATTACGTAAATGAGTGCTTTAATTACTTTTAGTCTAAATACTGCAAAGGAAATGATCAAGTCTGATGTTTGTACTAAGGTCACCTTATTAAAAGTTGGTCCAAAGCTTAGCTTTTTTATATTTTGGAGACGATCGTTAAATAATTTCTAAGAAAAGATATTTCATATACTTATTTTTAAATGTTTAATCATTCAAAATTAATACTTATTATATAATTCAATTGGAATCGGATCATCCACCCATCAATCAATATTGACTTTAGTATATTATTATCTCGAAAGCTTAAGATCAAAAATGTTTTTAAAACATCTGAAAAAGGGCAATAAGCCGTCTTATTGAACGGAGTGTCTTAACAGTAGGGTACTCTGCCATGTGGGATATAGCATAAAGATTTTTTTGGCACTTTATGTTGATTAATTTGTATATAATCATCAATATACAGGAAGACCAGGACTGGGGTTTCGTCGCCATGGTGTTGGATAGACTATTTCTATGGATCTTCACCATTGCTTCCATAGTGGGGACCTTTGCCATTCTCTGCGAAGCTCCTTCTCTATACGACGATACGAAACCTATCGACATGGTCTTATCATCAGTCGCGCAACAACAGTTCCTGCCTGTGGACAGCGGAGATTCATAAACTAAATATTTAAGACAACTGTATTCTATTTCCCTTATATAATGTTTTTTGTAATTATTAATAATTGAATATTTTACATTAATCAATAAATTACTATTAATAATAAAATGTAAGCTAACGTGTAATAGCTTTGTAAGATACTTAGATGTTTGAAATTCAAGTAAAAATTGGCATCTACGTAATCTTAGCCAAAAAATGGCTGTGATTTTTTAAATTGTTATAGAAATTATAAGTTATCTGAATTGTAGTAAATTTAATGATAATATAATTAAATTAAGCGTTATATTTTACCTTACAAAATGAAGAATAGGGAAGATACCTTAAAAGAAGATCAGAACGATCTCCAATGTCTGAAGACCAACCTCGGCAGAAATGAATAAAAGAATTGTAGGTATCTACACTATCTATTTATGACAAAATTTGTATACTTCATTTTAATATAATAATTTTTCGTTTAGAAATCTTCACACAAAAATCAAATTATAGAATCGCCACATATTTTTGTCATTTTAAAGCTCTTTATTTATATTTCTTTAAATAGTTGTATTCAAGAAGTTAATGTCTTCAATTTTCATACATTATATAATTCATTTAGGATTTTTTTCCTAATAAATAATGTACATATTCTAATATGATATTAATGGCTGTGGTAATGTCAAAGTACGCTATTAAAATGAAACCAGAAATATGCTTATATATCTACGTAATAGACAAATAACTGTTTTTGTTGTATAAGATTATCTGTGTAAAAAAAATTATATTTAAGCAAAAATGACGACGACTTTTTAATTTTTTCTTAATTAATAATACCATAGATGTCTTTAATTTGATTATAATTTAACATAACGTACAACAAGCATAATTAATTATGTATCAAACCAAAAAGAATAATTATGAATTCAAATAGTAATATTTTTTAATAATATGATACTTAATAAGACACGTGATTGTCATATGTGCCAGATTTAGGTCAGTCATGGTGCAGGAGTACAAGCAATTTCCACTTTCTTCGTGGTAATGAAATATTGAATATTTTCATTTCTTCGCTCTAGTGTCGAGGCAAGGCGTGGCGTTAAATTCCGCCACCCAGCACTCAATGCCTCCAGAATCCGTCGGAAAATGTGGGGTCCTTAATGGATCTTAATGTTAGGTTTCCAGGCTCCCTCTGCTCTGCTCACTCACGCTGTATCCAAAACAGCGTGGGCCTAAATAAATTACAAGTTTATTGTGTACAATTTTCGCTGTTTGTAATCAAAATGAAGTGTATGAAATAAAATAGTTAAGCAATACTGCCTTATTATTTATATACCTACATACATTTGCTCAAATCTCTTTTTTTTAGATGCACAAAATTAAATTTGGAACTGTCAACGCGACGGTTGTGTGTTCTCTATTCTATTGGCCCTATTTTGGCGACGGTTGTGGGTTCGATTACCACTCGGGGTAGTTGAATATTTAATATTTTCATTTCTTTGCCATTTGCGCTGCATTCTGCCATTCAACACGCAATGCCTCAAGGACTCCGCGAAAAGAGGGGAAAAGGGGGGAGGGGAAGTGTCTTATCATATATATATATATATATATATATATATATATATATATATATATATCTCAGCTTCACGCTGTATCTCAGCTTCACGCAGCAGGGTAGTCAGAGTCAGAACTACTAGTAGCTTAATTTAGTTTTATAATGATTTTTTTCTATGAAATACTAATAAATTTTAACTCTTCGTTTTTTGTTCTTACTTCGTCCTAACTGTAGTAAACTGTAGTTCTACGGTAAGTTCATTACAGGCTTAGATTATACAATGCATTTTATAAAAAATGAAGCTAAAACTATACATAAATAACCATATGTTTTAATTGCATTGAAGCTTAATTTCTGTGCTCCAAGAAACTGTAAACCTGCATATCTGATAAAAATATCAGGTCGATACCTCAACGCGATTTAAAAAAAAATCCTATAAGAGTTCCGTTTTTTTCCTTTAAGGTAGATTCGTCATTTAAGTGTTTCTGAATTCGATTTGGTTTTCGCATTTAACAGAAAAATTAATTTCACATCTATCTATATAGGTAAACAATAACTGCTCGCATACTGCAAACGTACTTTTTCCTACATAAATTCCAACAAACATTACGAAAGTAGCATTTTTTAATTTCTCACATCATAACAGTCACACTTTGTGCCCCTGCGCCACGACTGGCTCCAGAATAGAAATAAATTATAATTTATTTCCGCGAGTAGGAATCGAACCCACAAGTATCATGCTTAAAGTCGCACGTTTGTGCCACTGCACCACAACAGCCTCATCAAGTAATTTAAATATTTCGGGAATTTATTTGATTTTGCGGTACGGTATTTAGGTAGACGGTAAGTACGCGCGCCCGACAAGCGCAGTTTTGCTCGCGTAAACACAGATCCCGATAGTAAATCTTGATATTTCATTGTTTGTTGTTTTTATTATCATACAAATTGAAAAAAATCAGCCAATTCAGTCAAAGAGTTGTATAAAATAACTGTTATATAGCAATTAGTGAATTTGTCGAACTAAGTAATAATAATAATAATAAAAACTCTTTATTTCACACCAAAATAACAATACAAATATACGATTTACAGGAGCTTATAGAATGATAAAATGTGAAAAGGCGGCCTTATCACTAAAAGTGATCTCTTCCAAGCAACCGAATTGTAGGAATAGATCAAGAGGAACGGGCGTAGTGCGGTGGAAAATTAATATGACGAGTACAGAAATATATATAATTATATATTTATGTACTCGTCATATTACTTTAAATTGATATAAAATTACTTAAATACTAACTTATAACTAATTGTAACAGACAATAAAATTAAAAAGTTAACAATACAAAACATTCTTTTTATATATATAATAGTTTAATTCATATTATATGCCATTTTAGTAGCTTTAGACATTTTCTATTACATATATGTATAAAAATGTATATAATAAAATTTTTCTTCATATTTAAAGTAAATAATACAAAGTTTTCAATGACCACACGAACTTGGAAACAGAGAACCTGTCCACATCTCGTCATCCATACAAAAGAAATATCCAACGAGCCGGCTCACTGACGAATAAACGCTATAAAACGAATGTAACAGTTAACGTACGGACCGAACATTAAAGTTGTCACCGTACAAAAAATATTGCCGCCGGCTTCAATTCTGCATAAATAAAGAGTTGATGAATTATTGAATTGTCAATTGTCATCATATTTTCGAATATTAAATTTAAAAAAGAACCTTAAAAGTATGAAGTATTAGGAATTTACTTTATATAGGTTATCCTAATATTGGTAAAATATTTTGTTGAGTTCCGCCACTCAGCACAACGCCTTCAAAACTCGACGAAAAGTGGAGAATGGAGTGTTTTAACACTAGGTGCCTACCCTGCTGTGTGCGGGATACAGCGTGAAGCTGATTTTGTAAACAGTCACAAAAATTGACAAATGTGAGTTTTCGAACGTATGCAGTAATTTTGTATGAAATGAACTACAAATATAAGTTTGTATTGATGTATTTTTATGAAATATCTATAAAATTTTTCACTTTTTCTTTCTTTTATTTGTACTATAAGTTCTCACTTAGTGCCAAATTTCAAAACTGCAGGTCCACGAGTCCAAATGCATGCATTTATGCAGCATAAATGATGCATAAATGCTCGTATCTTTTGATTGCATTGATTTAGACGTTTCATTTTTTTCTGCACTTCCTTCAGGATCATATTTGATATCAATTTCAGCTTAATATGATCATGAAATTTCAAGATCAATAGTATTGACAGACGAATAGACAGATAACATAGCGATCCTATAAGAGTTCCGTTTTATCCTTTCGAGGTTTTTACATTTATTGTAGGCCAGTCGTAGCGCAGCGGCACGAAGTGTGACTATAAAACTGACTGGTTGTGGATTCGATCCCCACTTGAGGAGATTAAATATTTACTTAAATTCATATTTCCATTTCTTCGCTCTGGTGTCGAGACTAAGCGCGGTGTTAAGTTCTGCCACTAAGCACGCAATGCCTCCATAATTCAGGATAAGGTGGGGAACGGAGTGTCTTAACACTAGTTCCCTCTGCCCACACTGCTGTGTGCGGGATACAGCGTGAAGCTGATTTATTTTAATTAATAATACTCTACGCTGTATACGTTACCCTATTTATTCTCAATAACTAACAATTAATAATACATACCTTAGATGCTAATAACTTTTTCCTCACACAAAGCAAAAGCAGCATCAAAAAAAAGAGCTAAAAAGCGTAAATTATGGACCCACTGCTCTCCTTTGAGCAGTCTCACATTATCTTCCTATAAAACTTTAATCAAAATAGTAGGTATATGACTAAACAACATATGAGCTAGCAAGGAGCTATTTACTCTTGAATAATGTATATCTTGATGACCTGCCTTTATACTCGTTTAGTGCTTCAAAATTACTAATTTTGCAAGTCAATTAGTTTAAGTTTTATTTTTGTTTGTATTGGAACAACTTTAATAATAACTTATAGAAATATCTATAAAGAATATTACAGTGTAGAAGCTGAATTAAATGATGTATCAGTTCATCAATCGGTACTCAATACGCGTTGCTTCCAGACTTTGACTGTGGGGAACGGTGTGGGAACGAACGGAAGGGAAACGTCTTAGTGGGAACGGAATGTCTAAACGCTCACCTGCTACCTCTATTTACCCTGCTATGTTCAGGATACACATTGAAGCTAAAATATAAATTAGTAATTTTATCTTAATATATTAAAATGTTTCATTTACTGTGTGAGTGACAAACAACGTACAGACGAAAATACTAGAATTAAAACATTGAGACTTGCAATGTAGGTAGGTTAGGGAGTGTGGAGGAGGTAGAGTGATAAGTACTAAGGGAGATGAAAAAATTGGGTTTTTACGTCTTAAACGTAAACAAAGTTGCTGTTGTAAGCTGATTCAAATAAAACAAAGGCTAAACAGTTAGTTAGACCAGTTATATATACAATATTATTATATGCTCTGACAAGACATAGCCCAGCGTTAAGTCCCACAACACGACGCTCAATCCCGAACGTAAAGCAGAGAACAGAGTGTCCAAGTTCTTTATACACACCCTTTTCCCTCACCCTACAAGCGGGATAAAGCGTGAAAAGCACACTTAGAAAATCACAACATAACTTTACTAAAACTAGTCATTTAACAGTTGCATCTAAAACTTCAAGCAGCATCTACGTGTATTTGCTTGAAATAAAAACTTCCTGTACATTTAACAAAAACCCAGCGAAATGTCCAAACGATTTGGCTTTCAGCCAGTTGCATGTAAAATGTACATAGTTACCGACTTGCTTTTTAATAGACAGACTGGTGGCGACGTATCACTGAGTGTATATTATGAATGTAATAATAGATTTAGGTATGGAAATTAAACATATGTGTGTGTTAAAGGGGTGGTTGCGGGTTCGTATCTAGTTCAATAAATAATTGTAAATATGAGGAGGCCGGCCATGGTGCAGGGACACAAGCGTATGACTGTTAGCAGTAGTAAGTTGTTTTCCCAATCATTTTCTTTTCACGGTACGTTCAATTCCGCCACTCGAACAAGCAAATACCTTCAGAATTCGGCGGAAAGAGGGAACGAAAATGTTTGAATGGGAGCGGAGTGCCTCAGTACTAGGTTCCCAGGTTCCCTCTGCCTATTCAGCTATTTTTTCTGGGTACAGCGTAAAGCTAAAAACAGTCATGTACGATGCATGTAGTAACTACTGACTTATTTTTAATAGTGAGACTGGTGGCAACGTATGACTGAGTGTATACTATGAATGCAATAATACGTTGAGCAATGGATAATTCATATCTGATCGCTGCGGGGTTTGTATATAATTCAAGAAAAAATAAACTTATGAGGAGGTCGTTTGTAGCGTCGCACAAGCGTGGGACTGTAAACACGATAGTTTGTGGTTTCGATTCCCATTCGAGGAAATAAAATATTTAATATTTTGACTTATTAACGAAAACGAGGCAAAAGCACAGCGTTGAGTCCCGCCACTCAATACGCAATGGCTTCAGAATTTGGCGGAAAATGAGAAACGAAAATATCTTATAGGATCTATGTCAATCCTGCTATGAGCGGATAAAGTGAAAATAAAAAAAAACAAAGCAAAGCGTAAAATGCATGTCAAAGAGTCTCTCATGAGGTTATCTATTCTTATTACGTTAAATACTGGATAGAGATACAAACACAGTCCATGTTTTATTCGTGTTTTTCATTATTGAGCGACTGACAGACAACGCACAGACGCAACTACTATTGTTAGAAACCTATAATTTTGTGTGTTGTCTAGGAAGTGAAGGGAACTTATCGAAATTTCATACGACAAGAGGAACAAACTTAAGTTTCCATTTAACATCTTAAAGTTCACCTAAACAAAGTTACGGACGACTGCTAGTGAAAAAAAAAAAAAAGAAAAAAAAAAAAAAAAAAAAAAAATGTGCAAAAGCAGCTGTAAGGATATATTCCGTTTGGAAGGACTAAATACCGCCCATTCCGGTTTCTATAATTATTTAGAGAAAGCCTCTTTTAGTGCTTCTTTATTCTCTCCAACGAACCTCACAAATGTCTATCAGTCTAGTGACTGATAGAGTCAGTAAAAATAACCAATATATAGAGATTGCACAGAAATCGTCATAAAGCAATACTGTTCACAAAATAGTAACTTCTAAAATTTTTCTCCATTTGCGATTTTTATTAATATAACTTTCAGCCATAATCATAAATCAAATACTTATACTATATAAGGTTAAGTCTTGTAATATATATCAAAGAGTAATGCATACGAGGAAACTTTTAAATTTCAAATAAAATTTAAATGCGTAGGTAGGTATAGTTGGTAGGTACCTATGGCAAATCCACAACTTTAGATGCAGACCACGTACCGGAGATATTACTAATGGAGTCTATAAAATTGTTTGTACACGGGAAGTGGTAAATTATCTAGCGTTTAAAATGTTTCTTAAAGTACTCGAAATATTTAAAACAGGATTTTTCTGTTTTTCATATTCAGCGGGGTAGGCAGAGGGAACCTTACCTAGTGTTACGACATTCCATTCCCATAAGGATACTTCCGTTCCCCACTAATTCGCCGATTTCTCGAGGCATTGCGGTATGAATGGCGGAACTCAACACCGCGCATTGCGTCGTTACTAGAGTGAGGAAATGAAAATATAAAATATTTCATTTCCCTGAGTGAGAATAGCACCCATAACCGTCGTCGTGTCCTGCGCCTCGGCGGCCACAAGAAAACTAAGGCTTTTGCCTCGACACCAGAGCGAAGAAATAGAAATATAAATATAAATAAATTTTTTTTTTTTTTTTTATGGAAATGACACGGCAAACGAGCGTGCGGGTCACCTGATGGTAAGTGACTACCGCCGCCCACGACCCCGTGCAACCCCAGAGGAGTTACAGGTGCGTTGCCGGCCTTTACGATGGGTTGGGCGCCGGGGCCCGGCATTACCTGATGCGAAACGCAGTGGCATAAAGCCACTACTTCACGCCGGTTTTAAATGCCGGGGGTGGTAATAATCCGGTCGAGTCTGCCCATGCCTGTTGCCATTGCTGGCGACGTGACTCTACCACACGTACTTTAGTCGCCTCTTACGACACCACCAGTACCAGGATGATCCTATTCTAGGCCGGGATCACACGGCACAATAAATAAATATTTCATCTCCTCGAGTGGGGATCGACCCACAACCAGTCGATTGTACCACAGTGCCTCACAGTGCCTCACTAATTATAATTAAACGAAATTAAAATTATATTAACATCAGTAATGTGAACGCAACTAAAAATTATCCGCATTCCAACCTACCGTATGAGTTAATTTTAGCCATAAAATTGATTGCAAGTACTGAATATTCATATTATATGTTTGCATGTATATATACGAGTATGAACCTTATTCCAATTTTGGTAATCTGACAGGAATATATATATATATATATATATATATATATATATATATATATATATATATATATATATATATATATATATATATATATATATATATATATATATATATATATATATTCCTGTCCTACAGGTATGTGATGTGACTGACACACGTTCAAATCATAATAGTCTATAAAACATACGTTATTCCTAGTAATTATACTGAGAATATTGTAAGTAATAATAACAAAATTCTTTTGATTATAATATCAGATTACGAAAAAAGAGTACTTTTAACATGTACACAGGCAGAGGGAACCTTGGGTTCAGACACTCCGTTCACCACTTTCTGTCGAATTCTGGAGGCATTGCGTGTTGAGTAGGAGAACTCAACGCCGCACTTAGCATCGACAACAGAGTGAAGAAATGGAAATATAAATTTAAGTAAATATTTCATCTCCTCGAGTGGAGATCGAACCCACAACCAGTCGGTTTTACAGTCACACTTCGTGCCGCTGTGCCCAGACTGGCTTCATGTAAAATTTTATCTACAAAATAGATGGAAAGCAAAAACTGGAACGAGAACCATATCAACAGGACATTTTTTTCTCTTTTTACATTTTATCCCAGCGGTGTAGCCACAGAGAATAAAGCGCCAACAAACATGCTGTACACATCTCGGTTGTGGGTTCGATCCTCGCTCAGGGGATCCCAGTCCTGCCCAGTACCAGATTACCTCTGCCTAACCTGGATTTTGAGGAATTCAACGCGAAGCTGAAAAAAAAACAAGAAAATATCAATATGGAATTAAAACTTTATGTCTGTCTGTATTAGCGTGAAACCGCAGAAAACGTAAAGTAGTTCTATAATTACTCCAGTTCTAAGTTTTCACTTCGAACACTGAGTCCCAGCTCCACCTCACTTGATGACAATCAGCCACTTTCTACGACTTGCAAAGTTTAATCTTATAGCGAGAAACTGACAGAAACAGACCGACGCGACGGTCGCTTAAGAATCATTTTAATTGGAATCTTATTAAATTTTCTTATATTTTATTTTTTTATTTTATAGTAGTAAATGTGTGAAAAATATTAATTTGTTATTACATATATTTCATTATAATAAGCGTGTTTTTGTAAAAATATATAATTTTGTGTGATACTTTTTTGCAGTTTCACGCTGTGTCCCATATATGCATACAGCAGGGTAGGCAGAGGGAATCCAGTGTCAAGATAATTCGGAATATCTTAACACTACCTTCAACAAATTCCCTCTGTTTATACTGCACAAAGTGTGACTATAAAATTGACTGGCTGTCGGTTCAATCCCCACTCGAGGAAATGAAATATTTATATAAATTTATATTTACATTTCTTCATTCTCATACCGAAGCAAAGCGCGGCGTTGAGTTCCGCCACTCAACACACAATGCCCCTAGAATTCGGCGGAAAGTTCAAAATGGAGTGTATTAACACTAAGTTTCCTCTGCCTACCCTGCTGTGTGCAGGATACAGCGTGTACTGAAATAAACGAGTCACGGAACCATCAACAACAACAATATCACAACAAGAAAACCATTTGAGCATTAACAAAAACTAATGCAACACGAAAATAACACCAGCTCAAGCCACGTTCACACCAAGCCTTAATAAAACTGTCATCCTATAGTTTATGATCAGTTCATAACTGCAAATAATTCGATGTTGCGGTGGTCGAGTGTAATTTAACTTAAAATTAAATTCAATTGCGGACGTCACACACAGCCTTGCCGTATTAATCTAAAACGTTTCTGGTCTGGTCTTTACCTCAAAGGAATCTTAAATTGAATTCTTGAACCCTTTTGTGTCATCTTTCCATCTACAAGGGACGATATACATACGTAGAGAGATGCATGTAAATCCTTCAGAATCGTGTCTCTTGCAGTGTCTTTAACAGATTCTTGATGCACATTTGTTTGATGAAAGTTTTCTTGTAGTTCTATTTTTTTGGTTTACCTAGATTTTCTTTTTGATGTTGTTATTTAAATTCTAAATATAAATTCAAAATCATTTTTTCAACTAAATTATATAAAAATATACGAGAAAACTAAGAACTCAGCTCTTACAACGCTGGCCACAAATATCAAACCGAATTAAACAAACAGAGTAGGACCTCAAGTCCCAAGGCTAATAAATATTCCAATGATCCACCATCCAATTCGGCCAACTCCAAAATCTTTCCGATGGGAACCTCACATTAGCATATGACATAACAAAGGTCGATTTACCGCTTCACGGTCTCGAGAAGACCAAATCTATACTTTATTGTGTTAGAATTACAATAGATTTTTATTCACCACAAAAATATATCGCGGTTTTACTTGAAATTGACTCGACAACCGTTCAAAGAAGTACTTGAATGCCTCGAGGTCGGGAATTTGTCTAAGTCTTCTTAATTTATGCGTTCAGTCCTTAATTTCTTGGGGAGCGAATGAAGGAATCAGATTAAAAATGCCGACACAATGCTCTCTCTAAAGTGAAGTTGGACAAAGCCAAGTCAGAGCGGCGCATTTGCAGTTGATTAATAATTCCTCTATCCTTATTAAAGCCATTAACAGTCTTCAGTCATATTGACACGGAGTAACGAGCTTGCAAAGCATTTGTTCAAAGAAAGGCCGAATACTAGATGGTATAACTATATTGAAAACATATTTAATTCTTCTCTATCAATTTTCTTTATATAAAACTGTTATAACTTACTACTATCATGTAATTAAAATTTTTATTATATTTAAATTATCAAAATTGAGGCCAGTCGTGGCGCAGTAACACGAAGTGTGACCGTAAAACCGACTGGTTGTGGGTTCGATCCCCATTCGAGGAGATGAAATATTAACTTAAATTTATATTTTCATTTCTTCGCGCTGGTGTCGAGGCAAAGCGCGGCGTTGAGTTCTGCCACTCAACACGCAATGCCTCCAGAATTCGGCGGAAAGTAGGGAACAGAGTGTCTTAATACTAGGTTCCCTCTGCCTACCCTGCTGTGTGCGGGAGATACAGCGTGAAGCTGATTTTTATTTTTTTATCATAATTTCCCTTTTCTCTAGACAAAACGTAGTGTTGAGTTCCGCCACTTAAAACAGAATGTCTCAAAAATTTTGCAGGAGGTGTGGAATGGAGTACCTTTAAATTAGATTACTTGTGCACACCATATTCATTTTACCACGCTGCTCCGCAGTCCTGTGTATTATATTTTATTTTTATCCAATTGTTACAATTTTTAAATATTTTATAATTATATTCATCTCTTAAAGTAAAAACAATTATATTTTTCATTATATTTATCTTTTCTTCTTTTATATAGTTTAAAATGTTAAAGAAAATGATATTTTTAAAAAAGGTATACAAATTCAGATTCGTGGCGGTGCTCGAAGTCTCGCTTCTTCTATACCAAAACTTACAATACGCTTGTTACAACTTATTAATGTTGTGACAGTACCACAACTTTCAATTAAAAATATTTTTTTTATAGGTTAACACAGGATTAACTTCTTCTCACATAATCTTAGCATATTATAAATTGTGCTTTACATAATGTATAAAGTAAATTCTAATGTAAATTCCAAAAACGGTCCTCCACAGTCGTCCATTCTGAACAATATTTCAAACAGGGAGGCGTCTTTGATGTGAACGCGCACTGAATTTTCAGAATGCCACGAATTTCTAAGCACATTAGGTTAAAATAGTTCCTCCGTATCTAGGAGGAGCATTGTAGTTAAGCAAAACATAAATTAATATACGTTGTCTGAAGTATTTTGTATAAGTTTTATGTTATTTTTAAAATACATACGGAAATCAACATAAATGCAGAGGCCAGTTGTGGCGCAGGGGCACAAGGTGTGACTGTAAAATCGATATGTGACTGTCGATGACGATCGACAGTGTGACGGTGAGTTCGATCCCCACTCGAGGATATAAAATATTTATAGAAATTTATATTTTCATTTCTTCGCTCTGGTGTCGAGGCAAAGCGCGGCGCTGAGTTCCGCCACTCACCACGCAATGCCTCCAGAACTCCGCGGAAAATGCGGAACGGAGTGTCTTAACAATAAGTTCCCCTGCCTACCCTACTATGTGCGGGATACAGCGTAAAGCAGATTTCTTTATTGGTTTTATCAAAATGTATTTTTGAGTATTTTAAGTACAAATATATATCACTGTTCGCCCTTTTCTCCGTATAGTAAAAGTATATGTTTATATTATATACCTTTACACTGTATCTGTTAGGAGACACCGTGACCATTAAAACATTCTGAAGGCATTACGAGTACACGTTGAGCGGCGGCGGAGCATATAATTGTAATAATCAACAAAATTACATATACTGTTGTTTTTGTCATCACCACTTTAAATAAAAGCATGGTTTTATCTATTCTATAAAATCCTGAGGGAGGGCATGTATGAAGAGGTTGATGACAGTGGACGAGGCGAAAGAGGTATGTAGAGACCGTAGCGTTTGGCGCTCCGTTCTCTCTGACTACCCCGCTAGGGATAAAGCGTGAAGTTAAGTAAGTAAGTAAGTAAGTATAAAATCCTAATACAATTAAAACAAAAAAATTTTTACCAAAAATGAAAAAGTATTTTTTTTAACGAAATAAATAATAAAATTATCGTTGTAAAACAAAACGCTATTTGTAAATGACTCACACTTACACAAACCCGTCAAAGCGACGACATCGCACGCGCCTCAGTCACGAAATCGAGTCGTAGGTATTGGCAGTGAAGTTGAACGTTGTTTAGGTTTGTTATAGAAAATAGATAATTGTGTAAAATAGAACGAGAAATAAATATCCCTTTCTCGCTCTGGTATGTTTTTTGAGAATTAAAAATGGCAGATCGGCAACGTTTAGTAATATTTTAGTAGTTTTAGTGTTTACGTTATTGGTATCTATTCGTAACCGCGGCACATGTAATACAGTGTGAATAAAATAATGAAATGAAAATAATAATCCTACGTCTAAACTGTTGAGGATACTTGATAAATTTTTTAAATTATTGTTCTGAAATATCCTACCCTATATAGTGCTCCCATAAAAGGAGCGCAGACGCTTTCATTCTGTATATGTACATGATATTAAAAGCTATTGGTTTTCCCTGTTTATGATGAATATGGCATACTTTCCACCTAGTTACAGTATATCAAATTACTAAGTCGCGTTGCCAATATAATAACCTGGACTACTTACGTGAGTTATACCTGATAAAACTACTTGAAACTTCTGCTTATAAGAGTGCGATAAGTAAATTCACTAAATGCTTATTAGAAAACATATATTTTTTTATCAGCTTCTCACACTGAGTCCCGAATACAGCAGGATAGGCAGAGGGAACCTAGCGTTAAGACACTCCGTTCCTCACTTTCCGCTTATTTTTTTTTAGGCATTGCGTGTAAGTGCTGGAACTCAACGCCGAGCTATGCCTTGGTGCCAGATACCTTGGTGATATATACATTCATTGTCTTTCTTGACTATCTGCGATTTCAAAATAACCGTAGTTTTTAAAGAGGATATAATTTTTTACATAATCAAACAATTTAAAATCTTTTTTTACATATAATGAATGTTTACTGCTCCTCACAGCACGGTGGGTGTACTTAGTGTCTGTTTTCTACGTAGAGTGCTCTATTTAGAGACATCGAGTGTAAAGTAGCTGAAATTAATGCAGCGTTGTATCTGTTACAATACATATATTCTAATAACATTTTTAGTTTTATTCCATACTATTAATAATATAAAATATATTTTTAGAGATCTCAAAGTCGCGATTTGCCTCGACACCGGAGCGAACAAAAATTTTTATATAATTTTAAATAAATATTTCATTTCCTCGAGTAGGAAATGAACCCACAATCAGTCTCAATCCGTGTGCCATGACTGGCCTTATTCCTCTTTTTCTACGATAATTTACAAATTCATTTATATCACGTAGAAAGTTGTGATAGAATTTGGCTCTTTTTCCCCTATAACGGATAGCCTCAGGGCATCGATTCGATGGTGGGATGGTACTTTGTCTAGGACGGTAACGAATTCGATATAAAAGAAAAAAATATATATTATTGAGATGCCGAAATCGAATCAACTATTTCTTGTAACTTCTATGACAATAAATTGTTATATAGCATTATTATATTAAGCAATATTACGTTATTGAATTTATTCAGTAATAAATTCGATTCTCGTTGTGACAACAATTTTTATATCAGTCTATAGTTTTATATTGATAGATGGTAACTATCATCGATTCCTACTCAAGGGAATATTTTTTTTATTTACTCCTTATGGGAAAAAAAACTAAGCGCGGGGAACCCAATTCCAACACCTGTTAGGTGTTGAAATTGGGTTGGTGTAATGTAATAATGTAGGACTTAACATCGGGTTCCCTCTGCCTTCCCTGTTATGTGTCATACATGGCACAAGGGTGCGACTGTAAATACAACAGCTTATGGCTTTAATTTCCACTCGAGGAAATGAAATTGACGTAGCCCTAGGTTCCCTCTGCCTCCCCTGCTATATGCAGGTACAGCGTTAAGCTAAAAAATAGTGATTTATAATAAAATAATAAAAATCTAAAATTTTGTTGATATAATCGCGAATGACGATGAACAAAAAGTTTCAGTCCGTCGGTCAAAAGTTTGTCTTCGTTACTTGGTCCAAGTTTTCTTGTTAGGCGCGACAAGGTCTGAGTTATAACAGGTCTCCTCGTAATATGACAGTACTCCGAAATACTTCGACTTCTTTTAGAGTACCTAGTAGGTACATCGTTTTTGTATTCTCTTTTCTTTTTTCATCTAACTTTTTAGAAAAGATTGAAAACATTTGTTTTTTGCTTTATAATGCGGAATTACAGATTATTTTACTGGAAAGAGGAAGTATATTTAATACCCTCCCACCCATTACAATCTCCCACAATAGTTTAAACTCTTAGGTATTAGAATATTGCAAAAAATATATATTGAGGCCAGTCGTGGCGCAGTGGCACGAAGTGTGACTGTAAAACCGACTGGTTGTGGGTTCGATCCCCACTCGAGGAGATGAAATATTTACTTAAATTTATATTTCCATTTCTTCGCTCTGGTGTCGAGGCTAAGCGCGGCGTTGAGTTCTGCCACTCAACACGCAATGCCTCTAGAATTCGACAGAAAGTGGGGAACGGAGTCTTAATACAAGGTTCCCTCTGCCTACCCTGCTGTGTGCGGGATACAGCGTGAAGCTGATTTATTTATTTCATTTTATATATTTATAAAAAACATTATTTTCCCGAATGGGAATTGAGCACACAACCGTCACGTTTACCGTTACACCTTCGCGCCACCGAGCCACGACGGCCTTTTCCAATTCCAATCGAACCCAACAACATATTTCAAATCCAATATATCTTAATTTGGCGGGAATTGTGTACTGCAAAACTCTACCTTCGTCATTTGCCGTCATATGCCTGAAAATTAATAAGGAAAAACATAATAGAATATATTAATATAAATACGGAACTTGTAATTGCAGTCTACTAGAATGTCAGATGTGGTGACGCTGTCACGTGTGATTAATTCAAAGTGGTTTTCCAATATATTCTCATAATGTGGATAAGTCTTAAGTTGTATTTACTGTTATTGTTAATTAATTCAGGTATGTATTTATAGTAAGTTAATTCGATAGTAATAACAACTATAATTTTTAATAAAAAACTGGCTTCAATTTCAATCGGACCCCGTAATCGGGCCCAAATCAAACTTTCATTGAATTACCCTTGAATATCATGTATCCTTTTCAATAAAAAGTCATCGAAATCGGTAGGCGTGATATTGAGTTAATTATCCATGTGATGATGTGATTTGCTCATGGGTACCATTGTCAGAAATAGACAAAATTAAAATGTAACACGGTAAGCACTAGCTTTCAAATAAAAAAAGAATAAAAAAACGGTTCACCTAGCTAAAAGCTAAGATAACTTCCTGCTTTTACAGAAGTCGGTTAAAAAGAAAGTGAAATCGCTAATATTTTTTTTTCTTATATATGAATATATATTTTTGTAAAATATTTTTTGTGTTGTATATTATATACTTCTTTCTTACAATTTACTTCAAAATCTTGATCTATTTCGACGCCATATTGTAATATCATTAACATGCTACCAGTGTTAAGATTTTGCAATCTTTTCTAAACATGCATTTTTCTGTTGTATAATATTATCTTTTTTTTTGCCGTACAACCTCTCTCGTGTGTTCACCATTCAACGTGACATTGGCGAAGTGGTTTTTTGCTCAACTGGCACGCTTAGAACGCTAGAACAGAACAGAACAGAAGATATTGCATTGCAATCTTATAGAATTTATTATTAGCTTCACTGATAAAACATTTTGTGAAAATTCAATTTTTCTACTGTACATGAATTCTGTAAATATTCCTATTATAAAACATATCGATATACTTGTTTACATCGATCATTATGTATATTTATATATAATATTTATTTAAATTCATGAACAATATATTTCAGATATTATCTTAGCTCGCTCACGTGTACACAGGAAATCTTCAACATGTCTGAAATACTCGGAGGAATCCAAAAAACCGGATTTTAGTGTACTGAGGAAAAGAGTCAGTGAAATAAGTATGTTTTTGTTTAAATTGTTTTATGGTGTTCCTTATGTAGAGGCCGTCGTGTCGTTGTGGCATAGAGTCGGACTGTAAACGCGACGGTTGTCGGTCCAAATCCCACTGAAGGAATGAATTTCAAAAGTTCTAATAACGAGACAATACGCGCCATTAAATTCCGCCATTCAACGTTTAATGTCCCGTGAATTGGGAGTTGCA
Source organism: Heliconius sara (assembly GCA_917862395.2). Classification (NCBI taxonomy): domain Eukaryota; kingdom Metazoa; phylum Arthropoda; class Insecta; order Lepidoptera; family Nymphalidae; genus Heliconius; species Heliconius sara. The sequence continues at coordinate 1,806,244 of OU860783.2, read as the reverse complement.
TAAAAAACGGAGTGTCAAACACTCCGTTTCCCTCTGGGTATCTATATAAAAAGTTGTTTTATTTTATTCACATATAACATAACACTGCCACATTTAGGTATATCTATCTATCAATTTACATACATACGTTACAAAGTATCTGTTGCTGCTATTTAACTTCTAAAAATAGCTCTAATTCTTTAAATGTCATATTATTCAACAGAATTAAAATTTAGTTTTACAACTGTTGAAACTCGGCGTTGATTTCCGCCACTGCACAACATGCAATGCCTCCAAAATTCGGAGGAAAGCGAAGAACGGAATTGTCTTAATGGCTCAACGTCGCGCTTTGACTAGTTACCAGAGCGAGAAAAAATTAAATATTAAATATTTCGTTTTCTTGTTGACTGTCCTCACCTGTTTAATACAGTCACAAAATAAAATAAGACGTCTATATGTTTTTTTCTTTCATACTTAAAATGTTTCATAATAATATTTTTTTTTATTTCAGAATGTTTAGAGTATACATGGCAAGTAAAAGATAACATTGACAGAGAACGCCTTAGGATCATGTGTAAGTTAATAATAATAATTAATTAGCTGATTTGATTTGATTTTTTTTAATTAGCTTCACGCTGTATTCCGCACACAGCCGGGTGGCAGGTAGAGGGAACCTAGTGTTAAGACACTCTGTTCCCCACTTTCTGCCGAATTTTGGAGGCATTGTGTGTTGAATGGTAGAACACAACGCCGCGCTTTGCCTTGACACCGAAACGAAGAAATGGAAATATAAATTTAAGTAAATATTTCATCTACTCGAATGGGGATCGAACCCACAACCAGTCGGTTTTACAGTAACACTTTGTACCACTGCGCCTCTACCATATGTAAGTGTTCTTTTTTTATTTTATAATACATAATAAAAGACTTGTTTGGCTGTTTCGTAGCGTGCTAGGTTGTAAAAACCCTCCACCTCTGATTTTGCCTAGCGAACGATCTGAACAATATGTAAATCAAACAGGAAATATATCATTCAAAATTTCCCTAATACAGAATTCTGATTTGCCATCGTTGCTCAGTGGGTAAGCGCCTATCTATAAATGCAATGGTTGTGGGTTCAATCTCCAATCGGGATTATTTCGGGAACCACATAATTTTATAACTTTCTCCAAATGGGCCAACTTCACTATGAAAAATATCCGAGTCTAAGATAGCATTAATAGTGAAATTGCAACAAAGTGAGAGAAAATTAATTGAACTAAAAATTTAAGTAATTGGTATCATAAATTATATTTAATGTTCCAATGTTTAATTTAAACTTTTTTATCTATTTTATAATTTACCAGCAGTTGCCCGCGACTTCGTCCGCGTAAATATGAAGTTATGCATTACTGTTAAATTATTCAAGACAAACAATTTTTACATTTTAGTTAATAGAAAATAAAACTAAGACATTTTTTTTAAATAAAATTTAATTGTTATTTATACACCACATTTTTAATTTTACTTTCTCAGGCTGTAGTATAAATAAATTATGAGCAGAACATTACAACAGGCCACATATAAGTGATCGTGAGAGGAACAATATTTTTTTAAATCTATGCCAGTTACTTTTAAGGATTGTCCCTGCCCCTTATTAATAGTCATCGTATAACACAATTTAACTGAAAATTGTAGGCGTTTAAATCGAATTTGGTAGTCTTATGGTATTAAAAGAATCCTAGGTATAAAAACGATTTCTCCTTGATTTACACCAGTAAAAATGCATGCTTTAATTACGTGTTTATGTAGTCTTAATTTGAAATCTAGTTTCGTTAAGCAGTTTAGGTGGATTTAGATTCCGCAGCAGAATTATCGTTGCACCTATTTTAAGATATAAAATATGAGCAGGAATTCCAGATAGCTCTAAAGAATAGAGGAATTCTATAGTATAATATACAGCATCATCAACTTCTAATATAAAATCCACCGATTCATATTTTACTTCAACTTCGGACAATTTCGCTAAAATATATGTGTTAATGCTATTTGCTGTATCATTCTTGGGCGTTAGGATTGTTCTTTCTTTCAGCCATGCACTGCAACTATTGCATGCGTGTTGATGAATATAGGGGTATATTTTATTAGTTAAATTATTTAAATATTTAACAACGGTACCAAGATTGTTAGGTATATTTATTTCTTCTTCCTCTTCCGAAATCTTACCATCTTCAATATCAAGTAATAATTTAAAAAAATCTTCTACGTTTGAATTTTTTCGTAAATTCATATTGATTCTCAAAGTAATTGTTTTAACATTAGGCCATAAAATTGAATTGTTTTTCTAAGCGGATGTTTAATTATTGGATTGTATTGAGATATATTAACCTTATAACCACCTTCTCCAGGACAGAATATGAGACGATATTGAAAAGCATCATAAAACCGGTGTGTTCACACGCAACAACCTGCTATCTCTCCCGTGAAGAATAACATCGAATCTCTTATCGAATTATTGACCGACTATGACAATAGCAACCTCTTTAGACGTGGGTTAAAACGACCTGCATGCTCTCCAACAGGTTTTTTATTGGCACTAATACTTTGAATTCTTCCTGAATCAATAGCAGTTTTAAAATCTTTTATACAATTATTATGTTGGTTCAGCATTTTTTGTAAGTCAGTTATTAATTTGGGCTTATCACCAGAGAAAATTGCACAGCGATGGTCTTTTTCAATGTTGTCTGAGCCTTAACACTACTGATCCGAGGGTATACTTGCCCCTGTACTTTAAACTGCCGAATAAGTAGGCTGTGCAACGGTTCATGGTACCACTTGATAGAGGGTAACTGAACTTTTCCGCCACTGCAACACATCCCGTTAGGTTCTTCCTTCCATTTGTAAGCTTGATACCAAGAACAGGGTGTCCTTGGTCCAAGACTAACTGTTTTGTCATGGTAATAATCTATCCTATAGTCATAATGATATCCGGACATAAATTAATTTTTCCAAACTATTGCTTGCTGATTCCTTTTATAATTCACAACTCCAAGTCTATTGACCCCCGGTTGACTATTTGAATAATTTCAAACAGCTGCTCTATTTATCTCGGGATGATTATCAGCATACTTTAGCAGCTTTGATCGATTTTTGGATGATCAATTTGCAAAATAGCGTCTTTATTAGCACCTACGAAACAAAACGTACCCCAACGCAAAAAGTAATGATTCCTAGCACTTGTAGTAATGAAATTTCATACAAACTATCAACCCCGAAAACCACCCCTTATGGATCAAAAATTACAAATTCCCGTCTTAGCTAGCACCTACGTAACCATAAATAACCTCGATTTTATATATATATATAGATTATACTTTCATTACATTTATTACAAATTTAAATCTAACAGGTAATAGAGAATATGGTATCGCTGGAGGCAAGTCGACAATGATCACAAAATTTCCACATATGGTATGTAACTATAGCTTATCCTAAATAATGTTTAGAAAACAAAGATTTAGTTTTAAGAAATACATTTCAATAAATAATAAACTTAAGTTAACCTTCGAGAAAATACTGTAGAACGTTTTCATAAAAAGCATGAGGATCTTCCAGAGAGCATGTATGAAGTGGTTGATGACGGTACATCCACTATCATCGCCACATCATGTAAAAGAGATATGCAGAGACTGTAGGTATTCTTTTCGTTCTCTTTACCTACTTCACCAGGATAAATGTAAATTAATCGATCAATTATTTAGATTCGACTGAATATTCGATTAGATATATCAATTTATAACGGAAAGTCCAGTTATATAGAATTTTTGTGTAAGTTTGTAAATATGGATGTTTGTTCGACTTTCACGCAAAAACTACCGAATCGATTTAGGTCAATTTTACAGTAATATACTCGCTTATGACATGATTTTGCTTAATTTTGCTATAATATATCTAATAATAAATCCAAGCGGTCAAAGCCGCAGGGTCGCTTGTATAGTATAAATATAAATAGATAGATATTACTCTAAATCTAGTATGTTCTCGGCCAAATTAGCAAATAACCATTGAAAATCTTATTTTTTGCTAAGAAATCATATTTTATAGTAATTATTTTGAATTGCTTACTTGACATTTATGTACGAAATATGTTAAGTATTGTTAATAATGAATACTTTATTCTCCACAGGCTGCTTTAGGCTGGATAACAAAAGACGATAAATGGTCGTTCTTATGTGGCGGTTCCCTGATTAGCCCAAACTTTGTACTGACCGCTGCCCATTGCACAAAAACGACGGTACCTGAATTAAAACATTCTCGCCCACGAATCGTTCGTATGGGAGTTACCAATATATACGTAAGTTGCATACACAACATTCATCGATAATATGGAGGAAATATTGTTAAAACAGGAAATAATAAATAATATATTACATATTATGTTCTATATTGTAAATGTAGAAGTACTGATGATGATAGAAGTTATTTTTAGGGTTCCGTAATTTGAAGGAAAAAAGGAACCAGTACAAGATCGCTCTGTTGTCCGTCTATTTGTCTGTCTGCCTGTATGACTGCCTCTCTGTCTGTCTGTATGTCTGTCTGTATGTCTGTCTGTATGTCTGTCTGTATGTCTGTCTGTATGTCTGTCTGTATGTCTGTCTGTATGTCTGTCTGTATGTCTGTCTGTATGTCTATCTGTATGTCTGTCTGTATGTCTGTCTGTATGTCTGTCTGTATGTCTGTCTGTATGTCTGTCTGTATGTCTGTCTGTATGTCTGTCTGTATGTCTGTCTGTATGTCTGTCTGTATGTCTATCTGTATGTCTGTCTGTATGTCTGTCTGTATGTCTGTCTGTATGTCTGTCTGTATGTCTGTCTGACAAAACATATCGAGTTAAAATTTAAACCATATTAAAGCTGCCAAAATTTGATATTAAAGCCGCTAGTTCAAGTGAGGTATCAAATGAAAAATCTCTGGCTAAGCCCGAGACTTCTAATTTTAGTACTGAACCCTCAGTTGTTGAGCCTGACTTGCGCTTGTCCGGTTTTTTTTCATTGACACAGAAAATCTAATACTATGTAAATCTCTATTTTCTTTACTTTCATATACACATATGTTTTTGTGATGTGTAAAAGAAACCAAAGTTACATTTCATTTATTTCAAATATAAGTATCTGACATACTATATAATAAATATGAGGCCAGTCGTGGCACAGAGGCACAAAGTGTGACTGTAAAACCGACTGATTGTGGTCGGTGTCGGTGTGGTGGTGGAGGAGATGAAATACTATTTAATATTTAAATTTATATTGTTATTTCTTCGCTCTGGTGTCGGAATACGGTATACAGCATAAGCGGATTTTTTAAAATTTATTAAATATAACCATTACATCTTAATACTAGTATAATCTTGTGTATTAAATTGCATTTAATACACAAGATTATACTAGTATTAAGATGTATTCCGATTTTATTCCGTTTCAGGAAGAAATGCCTTCATATGAAAAGCCTATAGATAGAAAAATACTTGAAATAATTATCCATCCAAAATATAAGTCGCCAAAAAAATATTTTGACATAGCTCTAATAAAAATCGACGAAGTGACGAACTTCACCAGATACGTCCATCCCGCGTGTTTACACAGTACTATGGATGACATAAGACATCCTTTAGATGCTACGGGATGGGGATTGACGAGTAATTTTCATTAAAATATTTTTGTTCGTTTCAAAGCTTCACGCACATAGCAGGGTAGGCATAAGGAACCTGGGAACCCTGTGTTAAAACACTCTGTTCCCGTTAAAACATTTCTGTGCTGCACCGATTCTGAAGACATTGTGTTTTGAGTGGCGGACCTTAGGGCGGGCGCAGCGCTTTGCCTCGTTACCAGAACGAGGAAAAGACATTATTAAATATTTAATTTCCTCGAGTGGGAATCGACCCTCAAAACCTATTGCATTTACAGTCGTATGCTGTGTTAAAATAAGAAACTACACAGCTTTTGACTGAAAACGGAATGTGAGTTCAACACCCGACCCGAAGCGCACCAACCAACAGAGTGACTTAACACTAGGTTAACCAAAAAAAATATCACAATTTACAGGTAAAATAAAAAGTTCACCAGTCCTACAATCGGCTGAACTCGATATAGTTGATTGGCGTAAATGTAAGAATATTATATATAACAGAAATTGGAAAGGATTCGCGACGCATCAGTCATGCGCTGGCAAGCTGGACGGCAGCGCTGGTACTTGCAATGTAAGCTTTTTTACCTTCTTTAAAAAAAGGAGTTTATCAATTCCATTGTATTTTTTGTTTTTTTTTTTATGTTTGTTACCTCAGACCTTTAAACTGGGTGCACCGATTGTAAAGAAACCGGTTTTTCTTAATAAAAATTGTAATTATTATGTTTATTTTAATATGACGCCAGTTGTGGCGCAGGGGCATGGAGTGTTAATGTAAAAACGAATGGTTGTAGGTTCGATCCCACTCGAGGATATGAAATGTTTATTTAAATTTATATTTTTATTTCTTCGCTCTGGTGTCGATGCAAAAGCGCGTCGTTAAGTTTCGCCACTCAACACGCGCTGCCTCTGAAATTTGGTGGAAAATGGAAGACGGAGTGTTTCGACACTAGGTACCACAAACTATCGCGTTTATAGTCACAATTTGTGCCCTTGCGCCACTAATATATATTAATTGAACTTTTCGAATGATACATTAGAAGCGTTTACCTACGTCTTCGCCCGAGTAGTCAAACTAAACGTCGTGTAGGACGTACGAAATCGTTTATGTTATTCAATATCTTACCCTATAAATGGACTTATCCAACATAAGAAGAGTTTAACATACATGTATATTTTATTTGCTTCAAATTGCAATCTGTATGTAGCAGAAGCAGTGTAGGCAAAGGGAACCTGAGAATCCAATGTTAAGACACTCCGTTTCCATCAAGACTGCTCACTTTCTTGATCTGCAGTGAATTCTGGAGGCGTGCGTTGACAGTCACACGCTTATGCGTAAATAATTTAAATTTACTGTTTTTTATTTTTTATAATGTAAATTGTTGTAGGGAGACTCCGGCGCACCACTTCAGTATAGAAAAGAAACTCAGTTTGATGATAATATTAACATGAACGTTATAGTTGGTATAACTTCATTTGGCAGGAAATGTGATCGTCATCTTCAGCCTTTAGGAGTTTATGTAAAGATAAGTTCTTTCATAGATTGGATTGAAAGCCACGTGTGGCCAAGAAAAGAAACATATTTTTTACCTTTTTATTGAAAGTGTCCATTATACGGACACTTTTAACTTTAAGTCCATAGTGTGTAAATTTCATAAATGTAAGGTATGACAAACCAAACTGAATAGCGCTTTTCTCACTAAATCTATATATGTATATAACATTTTCTTTTAAATATAATAAAATAATATAAAAAAGTCTTATTAAAATGTTGTTTTTTTTTGACAGCTTCACGCTGTATGCCGCATGCAGCAGGATAGTTATTGATTTTGAATGACTTTTGTTTTAAGTATTTATTTTGTCCAAGAAGATAATTATGCTGTAATATTATTCTTATATAGAGAGATTATTCTTATATAGAGAGATTATTCTAATATTGAGCCCAGGTGCAGTGGCACAAAGTATGACTGTAAAACCGACTGGTTGTGGGTTCGATCCCCACTCGAGGAGATGAAATATTTACTTAAATGTATATTTCCATTTCTTTGCTCTAGTATCGAAGCAAAGCGCGGCATTGATTTCTGCCACTCAACACGCAATGCCTTCAGAATTCGGCAGAAAGTAGGGAACAGAGTGTCTTAACACTAGCTTCCCTGTGCCTACTCTGCTTTGAGCGAGATACAGCGTGATGTTGATTTAATTTAATTTTGATTTCATTTTAATTATTCTAATTACTAAAAAATAAAAAAAATCAGTTTTAATAATAAATTAAGAACAAAAAAGGCACGGACAACAAAAGTCTGTGGCGCATAACGACTCAATTATGAAAAAAAAAAACAGAAAGAAAAATATATTAAATTTATGAACGGGAGCGATGACGATTAATAAATTTAGAGACGCTCTAGAAACTCGTTAACTTTTACCATAATATACATGTATTATTGAGGTGTTTGATATTATACGTCGCCAACGTCCATACCACGTTAAACACACCGGTACTCGTCCGATCACCGAAGTTAAGCAATGTCGGGCGCGTTTAGTACTTGGATGGGTGACCGCCTGGGAACACCGCGTGCCGTTGGCTTTTTAATATTTTAGAAATATATTTTTATTAAGATTACTAATCTAGTTTTTTTTGTCCGATATATTCGAGGAGTAATCTTCTTTAAAGAACTCTACATACTTTTTCCTTCTTATTAAATAAATACTAGTCTTTTGCTACGGTTTCGCTTAACTGGTTAAACGAAATTAACTAAAAATGATGTATGTCATATGGCATATTAAAAGTATCCGAAATTAACTCGACTGCAGGTACAATGGGTGAAATGGCAACGATTAATGTGGTATATTTATTATAGCGTAGCGTGCAACCTTCCGTAATAAATAGACCATCCAACACAAAATAATTCGAACGATAGATTCCTAATTTTAGCGATGGGATAGCTATAAACAATATAAAAAACGTTATTTAAAAATGTTTGCCTTTTCTAAACTATATTTCTTACGATTCAATTACTTTTTAGTAGTATTTTACAGTCGGAGGTTGTACTACTGCGCCACGACGGCCTTGCTGACTATTTGATCATAAAATTTACTATTGAATTGTTTGGTAAAATTTATCGCCATCGTCCATATCATCTTGAACACACCGGTTCTCGTCAGTCGTCAGAAAGAAATGACAAAAATAATTTAAATAATAATTTAACTTCATCTAGTGAAGATCAGAGGTAATAGGTATTAGCACTAGAAATAGGCATAATCTTGGTGCACCTGTAACTCGGTTGCAACGAATACGTAATTCTTTTATGGGACAATGTGTACGTTTTTAAAATAGGATCCCAGAAAACTTCAAAAAAATTTCTATATCACGATTTAAAAAAATATGAAAAAACGTTTGTGTGTTAAAGGTTATTACCAAATTAATGAAATGTTGGGTATGAAATACTCGCTCCAGTCTCTTCAAAGGTATCATTGTCACAGATAATTAAATATGTATTTGCTTAAAATTATTTTTTAAAAAATAGGTACCGCTGATTTTCTTGCGCCGATTCTTCTCAGGTCTGAGGCATTAACTTTAGTGAACTGGTGGTAAATTATTTGACGTTAAAAAAATGAAGCATGTAACGTCTTATTTTGAATAAAATTATTTGAATTTGAACACTTGTACAGTATGCCCAGTTATGGAGTAATAAAATAAATAAAATTAAATAATTAAATAATAATAATATGCATAGCAATACACATAATAAGTTAATTATGAATAATCAATCTACATATTTCAATATGTATCATATTGATTCAAAGTCGTTGTAGTATGGATGGCCCGAGTGTCGCAACCAGTGTTTTATGGTACATTATAAGTGAGTAGCTATAATATTCATAGTTAGTATTTATGTAAATAATTCGGAAATAATATAAATAATTCTGAACCTATAGTGGCACGATCTTTTAAGATCGATTTTTTTATACAGGCAAAACATGTGTAGGGGTGACACATGTTGTTGATCAAAGTGAACTTTGACCAATATTACAATATTGAATGCTGCTTGACACATCACGATCATCATTCGATAAATAAATAAAAAAACTGTTCGAGAAATCTGTTACACGCAACTAGTCGCTTATACAGTCGCATACTTGAGCGCTTCGCCACGAATTGTTTGTTTTTTACCAACCATTTTATTAATATCCCTATAAATATCCTTTCCTTTCCGATGGGAGACTCCGAATTAATATAACCTTGAGTGTATCAATTGGGCATGTTCAATTAGGCATTTCTTAACTGCAGTAATTGAACAACAATTAATTATCACTGTAGAAAACTAATTTAAAAATATAATTAAAAATTTAGAGGTCGCCGTGGTGCAGGAGCATAGACTTGCGATGATAAGCAGCACGGTTGCGGGTTCAATTCTCCTTTGGAGGAATATTTATATTCTTTCATTTTCTTGCTCTGGTAACAATTGCACAGCGTGGCGTCAAGTTCCGCATCCGAAAGTGAGGAACATAGTTGTCTTAATGGAAACGGAAAGTCTTAATACTAGGTCCCTAGGTTCCTTCTGCATACCTTGCTTTATGAAGGAACGAAGCGCGAAGCTACGAAAGAAATAAAATAAATCTTTCAAAACAAAGTATCTATCCTTATACACATCAGGTTTTCTAAAAGTCAATTTGGACAAAACCTTTCACAATATCGTTTTATATAGAAACATCCAACTGGTTGATTGAAATCATCCATCAAATGGATGAAGAGATGAAGGTGTGCCGTATATTAATGCTGGAAATCATTTTTCACGGCGATGCCCAGATTGGACAGCGCCGTCAGGTAACGTTATAATAATTTGACGTAATTCATTAATTTGCAATACGAAAAGCAAAAGCTTTTTTCCCTCTTCGAGTATTTAAAAGGAAAATGAGAAAAAATGTTTCTTGGAAATTTTAGGTTGCTTTCGAATTTACATTTTTGTTAACAGATTATATTAAGTGTGACGTTAGGTCAGTCATCCAACGTATAATAAATAAATAGATAGAAAGTAAGAAACTTGAAAAGTTTCGACAAGAGCATATCAATTTCAAATTATTTTGCAAAATAAATAAAGGAACTTCCTGGAAGAATTAATCTCTTTCTATATTCTATTCTTCCCTCTAAATAATCCCATCAGAGTACAACTATAAACATAATTTACATAAAGTAATTCCCCCAAATTAATATTGAACCCACATCCACTTACAATCACCACACAACTGACAACGGCGTCCAAATAAAGTTATATTAAAGAAATTCGTCACAAACTTTACCGTTATATAAAAGTCAATTCACACTATTAAAAGCCTATATCAAACGGGAACTGAAAACGGAACGGAACGGAAAGACGGTGTCTATAGAGCGAAATAATCTTGTTTCATTCAGCATCCTTTGAGCGGAGTAGCTAGGCTAAGTGCATTTTATTCTCTTCGACCCTTTTAGAAAGCCGGTCCTCCACCAGTACTAATGGCCTCTTATGTCCCTGGTAAACTCTTGGCCTATACTTTTTCTCTATTTCATTTTTTACCTACACTAATTTCTATAGTTATTTGCTTCGTAGACAGTAGAAAATAATGATGGTTTGTTTTTTTTCAACTGAGTTTTTGTACGATTAACGGGCAATGCCTTGGAAATTGGGTGGAAGTTGGAAAATGCAGTGTCTTAAAACCAGGTTCTCTCTGTCCACTCTGTACAGCGCGGAATTTCCTTAAATAATACAGATATATAGGTTAATTTTATATTTTTTTATAGCTTCACGCTGTATCCTGCACACCGCAGGGTAGGCAAAGGGAAGTAGAAGTAGTGTTCAGACACTCCGTTCCTCACTTTTCGCCGAGTTCTGAAGGCATTGCGTGTTGAGTGGCGGAACTCGACACCAGTGAAGAAATGTAAATAAATATCTCACTTCCTCGATTAGTTTTTAGTATTTAATTAGGCTTAATGGAGATATATAAAATGTACCTGAGCTTACTGCATTTAATTTTAATATAACTTAATTTTGCTTCGAATACTACCTGAAAGAATACATATATGTAGCAATATATTAAGATTGAGGTATGAGGTATGCCCCAGTAGCATAGCAACAGATTGTAAACGTGATGGTTATGGGTTCAATACTCTGGGTGGAATTAAATTATATTAATTTACCTGACAGACAAAGCGCGGCATTGAATTTCGCCACTCAACATCTAATGACTTGAATTCGAGAGGAAAGTGAGGAACGGAGTGTCTTTACACTAGATATCCTTTGTCTACCCAGATGAAAGGGCGTAAAGCTGATACTTTATAGAAATATATATATTTACTACACTAATTTACTCGGTAGGATTTTACAAATTTTGTTGGAATTTAGTACCAAGACTTTCAACGATATGTTGACTGAAAGGCGAAGAACATAATTATAATATATATCCCACATGTAAGATGGAAACTAGTGTCAAGACACTGCTATCCCAATATGATATTGCGTTTAAATCCACGCTCTGGCTGATATCAGAGCGAGAAAATGTAAATAATCAATTTCCCCCAGTGGAAACCGAACCTACAACTGTTGCGTTTAAAGCCAAACGCTACACCATTGCGCCACCTCAGCCTTTCTTACTCGTTTATATGTTAAATAACCATTAATTGTAGTTTTTTAATCTCTTGTTGGCTACACAAAAAAGAAAATCGCATTTTTTTTCATAGACGAAAATTGAATCTAAAACTAACCGAAGCATTCTCACAACTGGTCCAACACGGCAATAATTTAAAATTTACCCCCGCGATAACTTGTACATGACTCGCATCGGTGAAGGGCCCAAGTTAAATTGGGGCAAGTTGAATCAGAAAATTGGTTAAAATTCAATTATTCGACATTATTCGCCTACTTCGAGTTGGGGGCAAACTACTTTATCGTTTCATTCACTTCGAGGGCACGCCGTGATTGGTTTTAATCTAACTTCAATACAGCTAGGAAATAGGCAACTAGGACGTCGATCACAAAAAAATATATATTTTTTATATGAATAGAAAATATTTCTTTTAATATTCTTTACTCTTGCTTACTATAATATCTGTTAAGGTAATATTAAAAAAATAAATACATAGGTATATTCATTTATTACGTTACTAATGGGCGCCGCGCGGCTTCGCCCGCTTCTTATTTGCTTAGTATTAATAGTCTACCATAGCGCAGAATTGAAATATCACCTTTCCCTGATCGAGAATTGAACTTAAAACCATCGCATATACCAGATATTATAGATACATATTTTTGCTTTACGTAACAGGGTAGGCAGAGGGCTCCTGGGAACCTACTACTAAGACACTCCGTTACAATAACAACACGTCTGTTCTTCAAACAGTACAGATAATTAATAGTCAGAAAGACTAATACTTATAAATACTTAATGCATAACCACGGGTTAATCTCAACGAGCAGTCACGTTTGCGATGCCACCGATTACAGGCGCGGCGACATCCAGCTAACTACGTAAGTTGAAACCGCAAGTTACACAAAAGACCTACAAAGTTTCAAACTACGGATGGAGTTGGAAATTAGCATTTGGTACGAAATAGATACTCGGAAAAAGGTTAAATTAGATTTTTTCTTTTTGGCTACTGGCTGTATTCCGCACACAGCAGAGCGGTAGGTAGGTAGGCAGAGCCAACCTGGGGACTTAATGTTTCCGCCGAATTCTAGACGTATTATGTATCAAATGGACTCAAAATCACGGTTTGCCCTGTTACTAGAACGAGGCTACACCAGGGAGGAGGAGGATGAGCGAATTTTGTAGGATAGTCCATGGACAGATTAAACAAGAGCGGAATTAGTGCCGAGCCCTAATGTACTCCAACTCTAATTTCAAATGGTAATATGTATCTCTTACCAGGGAGAATTTTCATAGCCGCTTATATCTGCCTTGTTCTAATAAAAGGATCAGTAACACCAACTTTATAATATTATACATATTATATTTGTTGATCTTCAGAGTTAGGTGATTTGACCTGATAGCCTATATTTTGAGGTGCATTTCTTTAACTAGTTTTCATTCAAATATAGATGACGAACTTATGACAGCTGTGACCTGAGTGACAGAACTCAGTACACCACTTTCTCAAAACATCCTAGAAACAGAAATTGCATGTTGGACGGAGTAACTCAACGCGTCCCTTGGTCGTACCACACCGGTAAAATGAAAATAATTTATTTTTGTGAATACAGTTCGTTACATTTCGATACTTACCCATTGTCTTTGCCGACATGAATTTTATCTTGAAATTTAAATTTACAGGCATCGCATTAAACCATTCTCCAGCACTCCTTTTCATAAAATTTGAACTGCGCCTCAAGAGTTAGACATAAGCAAAAGCCGGTAAACGCGGCGGTTGCGGTATCAATTAACTCTCAGTGGGACTCAGAATTAACTTTTCATTTCCTCGCTCTAGTGACGAAGCAAAGCTAAGCGTTTAGTTCAGCCACTCTCTCTGAATTCGGAAATTTGGGAACACAAGTGACTTAATAGGGAACGGAAAGTTCTAACACTGGATTCCCAGATTCTCTCCGTCTACCTTTCTACGTTCGGGATAAAGCGTAAAATGTATAAAATTACAAATATTAATCTCGAATGAAATTAAAACCTATACTCTCAGCTACGATCTTATATTTCCATTACCAACATAGATAATCACCAAATAAAAAAGCCACTACAAAAGAAAATCCTAACAAAAGTATATTCTCGTACCAATGTAAGTATCTAAAACTATTCTATGTAAACTCAACCACCGCAATAACACCACAGATTCCTTAGTATCGTAACATAAATAAACATACCAGAGTGGAATTGCACTCCGCACAGTGCAGGCGCCGTGCTAGCTCCCTTTAATAAAAACCTGCCAAGAAAATTAGCTACTCCGATATTTACTAAGAATTTACATTGTGTTTTTCAGTTACTGTTAAAGTATTACCAGATGCAGTAGGTTGTAGGTACGTGTTTTGTTTTTTGTACCCTTTTTTTATATTGATATTGATATTCTTTGTGAAAATTGAATGTTGAAATTGAAATCTCTTGGTACATTTAAGGTTTTGGTGAAATTTTATTCACATAGCAGTGTTGTGGAGGCAGTAGGAACCTAGTTCCTCTGTTTGACTCCCTCGGCCTAATATTTGAGCTATTAAGAGCGTGTTTCATAAGTGTATATACTTCTTTACTTAAGTATGGTATAATAATCCTACTTAGGATATAGTCTTAGTTTCTTTAAAATCTGTTCAGTAATTTTTAAAATGAGTAACCACGTATTTCTGGAGAGGTCTATTCATACAGAGTCTAATTATTCAGCCTTGCTTGGAGACAAAATGTAAACAAGCAAAACTAACCTTCTCAAATCTTTATAGATAATATATGTTTCGTATATTATATGTTAGAACACTAAAGTATTCTAACAACAGCAACGTCGTCCGTATTGAAGTTTTCTTTTTTTGGCTGAGAATAGTGTAAGTAAATGCAAGTTGCTAGTTTGAGGTTCACTCATGTTTTTAAGCATAAAAACGTCAATATGACAAAACAGTCAAAAAAGCTTTAAGCTTAAAACCAAAAAAAACTTACAAAAACAACAAAAGTAACAACGGAATAACTACATTAAAAAATTACTGAAAATCGCTGAAAATATTTATCTTGTATCGATAAATAAATAAAAAATATTTATCTTGTATTAATTATTAATCCTAATCCATAAATTACAACCATAATTTGATCTATGTCGATATGTTATAAAAATGGCGCATATAACCCGACCGATGATAAAACGTCATATTTTGATGTAAAATGTTCCAAGTATATGTGTTCTATAATTTATTAATATTAAAATGCGTTTAATGTTTGAAAATAAAATGCATTTTGCGTATTGTAATACATATTACAATACGCAAAAAGTATTTAATAAATAAATATATAAATAGAAAATAATCTAAGAAATTTATAATATTCGATTTGTCTGAAAGGTTTTCATTAGTTTTATAGAATTTCAATATTACATTCAATTCAATACAAAAGCTTCAATAGTACTATTTACAATGATATCATTGTATTACTCATACAGTTATTTTTTTTAAATATTCACGCCATGAATCGTTACCTGTAAAGTATGTTTTCTATAATTTGTTTACTTTTGTCACGGTTCCTGAATAGAATAAAGTAAAAAAATCAGCTTCACGCTGTATCCCGCACACAGCAGGGTAGGCAGAGGGAACCTAATGTTAAGACACTCCGTTCCCCACTTTCTGCCGAAAGAGATTATAGTAATTTACATTTATTTATCTTCGATGTTATACTAAATCAAATTAAACCTGAAGCTTACAGTCCTCTTACTCTAAATAATGATCTCTGAGTTAATATTAGTTATTGTGATAATCCTATACGAGTCACGGCTGATATATTTACGACACCGTCCATCGCTATTACACCGTCTAATGTGTTTAGCACGCTAAGTATACATAATTAATATATATTAAAATGGTGAATCAACTTATGATTCCAAACACGTAAGTGTATATTTATATTTTATATATTTTTCTTTTAGCTTCACGCTTTATCCCGCAAATTGCAGTGTAGGCAGAGGGAGCCGAGCAACTGCTGTTGAAACACTCTGTTCCGATTAAGACACTTCGGTCCCCCACTTTCCGCTCAATTCTTTAGGTATTGCCTGTTGAGTGGCGTATATGAATTGTCGCATTTTGTCTGGTTACCAGAGTGAGGTAATGAAAATTTTAAATATTTAATTCACTGAAAATGGTGTAAATAACATTACAAATCCATTTACAAAAAAAGGTCAGCAGGGGCACGAGCGTGTCAGTTACACGCTGCGCGACAGGTTCGATTTCATTTTGAGGAAATGAAATATTTAGTATTTTCTTTTCTTCGCTCTGGTGTAGTTCTGTAGTTCTCTTCTCTGGTGTATTTCACTGCTACATGCGAAACACAGCGTGAAAATTAAACATAAAAAAAAATTAAATTAGCTCCACGCTGTATCCCGCACACAGCACGGTAGGCAGAGGGAACCTAGTGTTAAGACACTCAGTTCCCTACTTTCTATCGAATTTTGGAGGCATTGCGTATTGAGTGGCAGAACTAAACGCCGCGCTTTGCCTCGACACCAGAGCGAAGAAATGGAAATATAAATTTAAATAAATATTTCATCTCCTCGAGTGGGGATCGAACCCACAACCAGACGGTTTTACAGTCACACTTTGTGCCACTGCGCCACGACTGGCCTCATTAAAAATTAAAACTTCAATCAATTACCAAAACTAAACTTTCTTAATACGTACAGTTCAAAATTCAACCTAAGTAAACAAAAAATGTATAACAAGTTTCAAAATGTCGTGAAAACACCTTTTAAATGTCTACAGTATCGGCCTATAACATCTTCTCCCTCTCCAGCTCGACCCATGGGAATTATTTCTCAATCTTGCCCTGCATGAATACCTAAAGGACTTCGCCTTATCAATTATGTATCAACATTTTGCACCCTCGCTTCCAATATATCGATCCGAATTAGAAAACACGTTAATACATATTTTGTTCTTTAGCTTTTTCTTTCCGAGTCATAAAGACAAAAAAATCTTGTTGTGATGTTTAGAAAAAGTATTAAAAATAAAGGAGTGAAGGCGTTTGTTTTAAGAACACATGGTTTAGTATTTAGAGGGCTCGAAAATTTTAACGTAATCAGATTTTGAGGTTCGCCTTTTGGACTCTATCCATTTTTTTATACTTTGTCAAAAAAATATTTGCTAGTATTTTATATTTTCATTTAGGCGCTTTTCAAAGCGCGGAGCGGAGTTCCTCTTTGTCTCGGGAATTCAGTGGGAAGTGGGGAACAGAAATATCCTAATTGCAGCGGAGTGCTTAACACTTGGTTTCCATGTTCCCTCCGTCTATGCTGCTATGTACGGGAAACTGCGTGAATTTAAAAAGGTAGATATACTTATTAGGTATTCGGGTATGTCGCTAACTTTTTTATTAGTGTAATATATAGTAATATAACAAGCGTATCGTAAATTTATATTGAACATGGCACGCGATGGCACTAACTCATTGGCTACTAAATCATTGTCGTATAAACAAGGTTGAACTTTCTTATGTTATAGCAACCCTCATCAAGTCAAGTTTCACCCGTGCCTACGTGAGATCTTGATAAAACTGTTATAAAGCCTAAGCAAAATAGTAAGTATATTATAAAATATATATCAGCTTCACGCTGTATCCCGTACACAGCAGAGTAGGCAGAGGGAATCTAGTGTTAAGTCACTCCGTTCCCCACTTTCTGCCGAGTTCGCTTTCGCCGCGCTTTGCCTCGACACCAAAGCAAAGAAATCATAATATAAATGTAAATAAGTAAGAATCCCCTCGAGTGGGGATCGAACACACAACCAGTTAATTTTACTGTCACACTTTGTGCCCCTATGCCACGATTGGCCTTTCATATGACACTTGAATAAAAAAATTACAATTAATAATAATTGAATAGAAACTCAACGTCGTGTTCTATTATTACTTTATGAAGCTGCACTACGTATTCCGCATATAGCGCTTTCGACAGAAGGGATTCCACTTCCGACACACGGCCCAACTTTCGAGGCATTGCATGTCAAGTGACGTAAATCAACGCCGTGCTTCGCCCTATTACCAGAACGAAACTAAAAATAATATTTCATTTCCCCAAGCGGGAATCGAACGTTCAAGCACTCAATACTGTCTATTGTCCAGTCTACTGTCCGTCCAACGTTATTATACTATTTTAAAAGCGACAATTGTAAGATAATTTTAATTTAGTTAAATACAGAGGAGCTCGGATAGTGGAGGTTAGCGGTAATGTGCATTTCAACGTGGCCGTTTAAATCTAAGCTTGTATCCCATACACCGCTCTGAGCCGCCGCCCGCACAAGATTAAAGTAATTCCTCAGTAATTCAATAATTTTGTAGGAATCGAATCTACAACCACCATGTTTAGATTTATCACACTGGCTAAACGTCCAAGTCTTAGTAACTGTGTATTTCGAATTTAAATATATTTTTTTAATAATTCATTTTTATCGAGGAAGGCTATAGACACATTATAAGAAGTACTATACCTGCGGTCAGACATTGCGTATTGAGTAGCAGAAATAAAACTATTTCATTCCCCAAGCGGAAATCGAACCTTCAAACGTCGAGTTTACAGTGCAACGTTATTGCTTTTTAAGCTTTAGTTGTTTTTATGTGACATGACAAGCGAAGCCGCAGGTAAACGCTAGTATTTCTATATTTACATAGTTAAATACTTGTAACGTTGCGGTTTAATTCGTAAGCATGCGGTAACCACCCGACAATCCCACGCGACGATCTGAACCGACGCTAGTCCCAAGTGAACGAGGATATACGGTTGAAACGTGTCCTTCTCGCCAGATATAGGAAAAAATGGATAAGTGAACTATGAAAACAAATTTTTCTTTGAAATATATTTTTTATTATGTATAAAATAAATTGTCGCTCGCAATTTTGTTTTAGTGTATTATAACATAGAATTTGAGTACTGGTACTCCTTTCACTCCGCGACCTACGTGGTATATTTTAGCTTTTTATGTCCAGCAGTCTTTTTTGGATAGGTTAGGGAGAATAGCAGGGACCAAAAGTCCGTAGAAAAATTCAATTTTTTTTTGTTTCACGCTATACCCGACATAGCAAAGAAGGCAGAGGGAAGCTGGGTACCTAGTCTTAAGACACTTCATTCCCCTTAAAACACGTTCATTCTCCCCTTACTGCCGAATTCTTGACAGAACTCACCGCTGTACTTTGTTTGCCTTGTTACCAGAGCGAGAAAATGAAAATAATAAATAATTAATTCCTCCAAATGGCAATCAAACGCACAACAGGCGCGTTTACAATAAAAAATATTAAAATGTGGCGGCAAACTTTATTGTTTTCGACTTATTATTACGCAACGATAAACAAATCGTATATTATTTTGCCATATTTGATTGAATATACTTTATTATTTCAAATTACAAGGTTTTCCTGTCAATTATTGCAAATGCTGGCCTTATCAGAGTACTAGCATAATCAATATGTATGCTATAGAATAATATAATTATTTTATATATATTCTATAGAATTATAAATAATGTATATAATTTTTTTTTAACTTCACGCTGTATCCCGCACACAGCAGGGTAAGCAGAGGGAACCTAGTGTTAAGACACTCCGTTACCCACTTTCTGCCGAATTCTGTAAACATTGCGTGTTGAGTGGGAGGAAATGAAGAAATTAAAATGTTTCAGTTCTCAGAGTCGGAGTCGAATCTAAAATCGTCGCGCGGAGACGGTCAGATCCCGTAACACTTAGCCACGATAGCTTTTATTTACTGTGACGGTGGACTATGTGATTTTATTATAAAAAAAAAACTAGTAGCAAGACAAAGCGCGGCGTTGATTTCCGCTACTCAATGTGTTGAGTTATGTATGTTGTGTGCAACACAGTCAAAAATTAGGCGATGACTCACTTTTCGCCCAATTTTTATATGGACCGATTGTTCTTAATACTAAAATCAATCCTGCTGTATGCGGGATACAAACCTGTAGTCCACGTGGGTGAAGCCGTAGAACCATAGTAAGACTAGCTACATATTACTAATTTACCACGAAACATATACAATAAAGACATAACATATGCCACATCCAAATATGGTAATATATTTGTTTTCGTCCAAATCACATCACAGTTTGTTGATCCCCCGCCAAGTTGTGCTTCATACTACCGTATACAAGATACTGTTTACAATTTTATATATTATATAGATAAATTTATTAACCCTTTCATATATAAAACTCTAATTTTACACTATGGTGAACTAGTAGATAGTAACTACGGATTCAATTCAATAAAAATCGAAACGTTTGAACGGACCCATATAATAAGATATCTCGATCTTGTTATTTTTGATTCATTTTGATGCAGTTATTTCATAACCTCTAAAATTAATAATTAATGTACTTTTGATGCAATTCATGTTACTTTAAGCTAGCTAAGATGCATCCGGGTAATTAGGTACGGACTTTTAACTTTTTATGAAACAGCTTGAGTCGGTTTATTATTTTTATTTCTTGTAAACAAAATACAGTATTAGGGGTGCTCAAGACACAATGTCTTTAAAATTGGCCGGTAAATAGGGGAGCGAATGTCCTAGGTTCTGCACTAGGTTCCGACCGCCTACAATGCTAATACAACGGGGGAGAAAAGCGAAGTCTGTTTTTTTTTCTTTTTTCATATAGGTTTGTTGCCGCATTGCGTTTTGTATGGCAGTTCTGTTCTATTCTATGCCATGAGTCGCGTTATATCAGATTGAAGATCGAAGAATATCAAATTGAAGAATTGATAATATTTAATATTTAATTGCTTCAAGTGAAAATTGAACCCACAACTTGTCGCGTTTACAGTCGCTTATGCCCCTTGCGACGACTCGCCTCAAAAACGACTTTTATATAGTTACATACATAAATTTATGATGTTTATATTTATTAAAAAAATTTTTTAGACAAATTCTCGAATCCAAAACGTTCAGAATTAAACTTCATACCACTAATATACATAAAGACAGTAACAGATACAAATAAAAAAAACAATATATAAGAAGAAATATCCATGTATCATTTATTCACCCTTCTTGCAGACGCAAAAAGTAACTTTTGACGTATAGCGATGTTCGCGACGGGTCGTAAATCGAGTTGTAACTAACAGAACAATGGTCGCGCAATCAACGCACCCTTTGTGCTCCGATAGGGGAAACCGCACTGGAACTGGAAACGTATAAATAACACCGTTTTTTCATATGACTTTTTGCATGCAGTATTGGAAATATATTGAAAAACAGTAATTAACTATATGGCATGGCTTAATATATCTTAAGTTATCTTCCATATCTAGAAGGGTAGATAGAGGGCTGCAGGGTTGGCAGGAAGTATATGGACGGCGGTTTTTTTATGAGGAAACCCCTTACTCCGCCAGAATTGAGATTCCAACGGATTATGTGAGACTCATGCATCAGTAGATTATGCCGTCTTTAATGAGCACTAAAACCTCACGGTGGTCCTGCTCTTATAGACTGAAGCGGTATTGGCTTAAAGTTACATCATCTTTGATCTTATATGAAAATAAAATTATCTTATCTTGTCATAATGAGATGTACTCCTTAGCGACATCAGAAATAAACTGTATGTGAGCATACAGCGGATAAGCCCAACCGAGACATCAGGTCTAGTGGGTTCACCAGGAAGAATACTATTAAATTTTAAAAATACAAAAATATCCTTATTTCAATAGAAGAATCGATTGGAAACTTTCTATCACATGGGATCGACTGATAAAAATTTTAAATTCTCAAACCGACCATACCTGAGGGCAAGATACAGTCAACTTATTCTGCAGGAATCCAGGGCAGTACGCGAGACAATTAAGAAATCGTCGGCAGTAGTTTGATATATTAATTATGTCAACTGACAGATCAAAAAAGTAAAATTCCAAATATACGTAAATAATTCGCTTAAAAGGTTTAATTTAAAATTAACTATCGTCTTGTAAATTGAATAATTAAATAGTTATTGATAGTAAAATCGCTTATTAATCGAGTCGTTCTTAGCTAAATACTAATTTGATCCAGAATAATAAATTGAACTAAAAATTTACGAGTATATGTTAAAGATAAAATTTCAGATACTAATATAAAATAGAAGTGAAGTAACATATTAACCATTATAATTGTGTATTTTCATTTTATTCTAGATTTTTTTTTGATAAATTAAAAACAAATTAATAAATACAGATCTTCGTAGTTTTATGTACATTCAACCTACATAATAAATTAATCTGTAGAGTATCGAGAGAGTTTTTGTTTTGACTGACGTTTCGACTGCGCTTCACCAGCAGTGGTCGCGAATAAATAAATATAAAATCAAAACTAAATCAGCTACACGCTGTATTCCGCACACATCCGGGTAGACAGAGTACTTAATGTGTTAAGACACTCCGTTCTCTACTTTCCGCCGAATTTTAGAGGCATAGCGTATTGAATGGCGGAACTCAACGCCGCGCTTTGGCTCGAATCTAGAGCGAAGAAATTAAAATATAAAAGTTAATAAATATTTTATTCCCGCAAGGAAATCGAATCTACAATCAGTCGATTCACACTTTGTGCTCCTGCGTCACTGCTGGCCCCAATATACTTCTTGCTATATTGGTCTACCCTTAAACTGAACTTAAGAAACAAATAGAAATAAGTATAATTACAATATACGATGTTTTTCATTTGTCACTCAATCACAAGTAAATAATGCAATTTTAAATAGCCTTGCAAAAGACAATCAGTTTGCCTCAAATTGAGGTAAGACGATTTTGATTTATCTGTTCTTTTAAGAACTGTTATGTAATTTCATACAGAATTAAATTGGATCCCGTTATTAAAAAATATATGGAAGTATTGTCCAAAAAAATGACTTTGACGCTTGTATAAAAATTTACTTATATTTTTTTTAAATGAACAATCAATCAATGTATTAAGTGAAAAGTGGTTTCAGTTACATATAAAATATTAAACATAGATTGTATTTTGCGTCTTATGAACTTAAAAAAAGTATATTAATTATTTGATATGATTTGATTTCTGCTGATCATATTTTTATTTCTGATATTTTTATACCATTAAGATTATTTATTAGTATGTTTCTGTAAGTTCAGTTTTACAGTGTCTACTGTAAAACTGTCGAACTTACAAAAATTTATAGACCGTCTGGTCTATAAAAGAAATTGTAGCAGAAACAGATATATATTTTTACTTTCATGCCATATCCCAGTACTTAATTCCGGAACTCGCAGCGTGAAGCTTGCGGGATACGGCGTGAAGGTATCGTTTTTATCTGTTTACAATCTGTACATTCTGTCATCGTAGTTGGTTGAACATATACTTACGCCATGCCAGTTACGCCAAAACGACTTTATTATATATAATTTTTTGGCTTCACGCTGTATCCCGCACGTAACAGAGAACACAGCTGGAACTAATATTAAGACACTCTATTCAATACTTTGAACGAAGAAAATGAAAATATTAACCACTTTCCTGTATGAGAATCGAAACCATAACCTATCGAGTTAACAGTCACACGCTGTGCCACGTTAAATACTTTAGATATTATTCCTAAATATACACAAATCCTTAAGAATTTCCGCTGTTGAAACAATGATCTGGACTTACATTAAGTGACAAAATTAGTAAGCAAAATTCTTGCTCGCTAGCTTATTAAAGTTAAGCGGGGTTTAATATTAAATCCGCGTTCTGCTCCGCCGGCGGTGCTCCACCACTCTAATGAATGCGGAGTCACGCCGTAACTGAAAGGCGAGGAATGCGTCACCTGACAAAGTCGTGTACGTAAATTGAAAATTATCGGAAAATATGTCGAAGAGCCGTAAATATGGTATTTTAGATGGTTTTTTATTTTAAATATATACATTTTTACCTTCACGTTGTATCCAACACGCTAGGCACTGGGAACGGGAACCTAGTAGTAAGGCAGTCTCCAGTTCCTATTAATATGTTTTCGTTTCTACTATGATGCTTTTCCCACTTTCTAGCGAATTATCGAAGCGTTGCGTGTTAAGTGACGGAACTCAATGCCGCGATTTGCCTCGTTACCAGAGCCAGGTTATGAAAATATGAAATTTTTCGTTCCCCCGAATGGGAATCGAACGGACAACTGTCGTGTTTACAGTGGCAAGCTTGTTGAGTGGCGTAATCTGACGAAAATTTTAAGAAAGATTTTGTTTTAATTCATTGTTCAATATTCCAAAAATTGAATTACAATTACCAAATAAAAATATTTTGTAAGTGTCGAACTGTCGTTCTAAAGTATTAAGCAAAGACGGTCTTTTAAGTCACGAGTTTGAAGTTAAACAGCGTTAAACTGATGATATCCTGAAAGTTTAATGCATATGAAAGTTTTAAGTCCTCTTAGAAAATATATGGAGATTATGGTGACGTTGCGGTGGTACATGAAGGTAAATATAAATGTAGTGAGGACATGAGCCATATAGCCACGAGGCCAGTCGTGGCGCAAGAGCACAAGCTTGTGACAATAAACGCGAGATTGTGGGTTCGATTCCCACTTTAGGAAATGTTATATTTTATATTTTAATTTCCTCGCTCAATGCTTAATGCCTCCAAAATTCGACGGAAAGTAAAGAACGGAAGTCTTAAAGTTATTACCTTCATATCTATAATGCTTTAACTCTTGATTCTCACTAGGTTCCCTCTACCTACCCTGCTGTGTGCGGGATACAGCGTGAAGCCAATTTTAACCTACAATAAAATTATAAAATATTATTAAAACACTTTTAAACCACGAAATCATAAATAATTTTAAGAAATTTATAATATATATATAATATTAGTGTCAGCACACCGCCCGATCCCCCAGTGACCGTCTCAAGCAAACTTTTCCTAGTACTTATCATTCAAGTCATCCAATATTAAGGGAGAAACTTTACCATAACATTCAACAGGTACCGTCAAAAACTCTCCAACAAATGTAGCCTGTCTTAATAATATTCTTGTGAAATTTAAGTTGGACAGTAGCGATTTTTGTTTTATTATTTATTTAGTTTTAAAATGACAAGGAAACATCCTGCACAAGACTTAAAACATTTTGTGCCCCACTTCCTTACTAATTTTCAAGACTTTGTGTGTTGATTGGCGGAGTTCAACGCCGCGTTTTATCGTTTATGTTCAGCCTTTCGTCAAATTAGTCATTCAGCCACGCGCTGTACTTCTGCGCCATAACTTATACGATGAGGAAGGATTTTGAAGCCGTTTCTAAGTCCCAAAACGTACGAACGAACTTAACGTAAGAAACGTAATTGGACCTTAAGGTAACGTAAATATGAACCCGACGTGGCAGGTAGTAAAAAAAAAAATCTTTTTAGTCACTTCCGGTAAAAAGTGAGACTTAACAGAAAACAAAAACGATAGGAATGCATAAATGTGTGTTTAACTTTAGAATTTGACTATTTTTGTTTAGTGTTTAGTAAAAAAATAAAAACAAAAATTCTTAGTGATACTGCGTTTTCAATATTATGTTTTTTTTTAATTTCCTTTGTATGGAATCCAAATTCGCAGTTTCACAGCGATAGTGATTTGTTTTTCTTTTAAACAGCGTAGGCAGAGAAGAGGCACTCCTTTTATTTAAGACACTGTGTGTTGAGTGGCGGAGCTCAACACCACGGGCGATAAAATGAAAATAATTTGTTTATGTCAGCGGGATTCGGATACCAAATCGTATTTGCCTTTAGACGTTGTATTATTTGATTCATTTATTATTTTAACTATATAACATTAAATAATTAATATATAGACTCAAAATACTTTAAAAGCTTAAACCAAACTTTACTTTCTATTATTACACTATAAAAATCGTCTAGAAAGACGTGCTTCAAGATATCTTATTTAATAATGTTCATATGAAATTTACGACAGACGTAAATTTTGTATTAGAAAAATTATAGTATAGACACTACAGTACGGTCGACGAGTAATGGCCGCCCTGAAGTTAGTTTTTGTAAACTATTGATAATTACTCATGGGGGCAGAAAATAATCATAATTAAGAAACATCAAATTTATTTTGCGCAGCCAAACTATAGCTAACTTCAGAGCGGCCACGAGTCGCCGACCGTACTGTACAGTATATATATTATTTGTTAAAAGTAAAACAATGTCGATGTAGAAGAGAAATAAAGGCGGGTTCAGACGGGCCGACGTCACGCCTCCGCTGTGGTCACGTAGGGATGCAATTTGCTAGCGAAATGGAAAAACGGGGTCCGCGGAGGTACGTGTCGGTGTGGTTTACGATACCTTTATATGTACAAAGATGGTGGAAATATGGTGTGATGAAATAATTTTTAAGTTTTTATTTTATTTTCAAAGATTTTTCATTTTTTTTTCGTTTACACTGAGTAAGCAAGCAGCTGAATTAGAGTCTATTCTCAAGTTTTTACTTTGTGTAGAATGCTGTGGCCAAATCTGTTAGTTACATGTGTTAAAGCAGAAAAATATGACTCTACTATGAAATCCATTGCTTTTTTAGCTTTATGCTGTATGTAGTTAAGACACTCCGTTCCCCATTTCCGTTGTATTCTGGAGCCAATGTGTGTTGAGTGGTTGAACTCAATGCTTTTGCCTCGACACCAGAAAGAAAAGATGAAAATATTAAATATTTAATTTCTTTAAGTGGTAATCGAAACCACCTGTCTTGCTTACAGTTACCCTTGTGTACCTACTTCTGCGCCATGACTGACTAAAATCATTAATCTGTACATTTTTTAATATAATTAATTCATCCAACTAAACTCACAAAAATATTTTTAAAAAGTTATAAAACGTCAATCTTCTTCGAATTTTCTTAAAAAACTTTTAATTGCTTTTAGACTTTATAAATTAAATTGTAGAGAAATGTTCACATACAACAGTTATTAATCTTAATAATCAGAAGTAATCTCAAGCAATATTTAACGTTATAAAATATATATTTAAATTAACGTAATAGATTAAAAATGTACCATGAGAATGTCTACATATAACTAACATCTTTGAAAAAAATAGCGGAAAGAGGGGAACAGAGTTTCGTAGCATTGGGTTCACTCTGCCTACCCTGCTATTTGCGGAATGCAGCATCAGCCTGGAAGAAAGGAGCGTATATGAAATCTTGCAAGTTCAATTTGACCCACCTCTGAGTGTCCGATTGAGCTCAACAATTCTGATGACAGTGACATTACATACAGTTAATATTATTGTTATGTCAAAATGGCTGCCGCAACAAAATGGCGGATTACAATTTTTAGCACAAACCTAGATGGGTATACGCATATTTTTAAATAAATCCTTGTCCTCTAGAAACAGGCTATTCGTGCAGCCGGTAATAAATACACCATGGAAAAAAAACCATCTAGAAAGCTTCTTTTTAAAAAGGTAATTTAAATTTTTTATTAACTTTGATATGAACTACCGATGACAAAGGCTTATACAAAGTCCTCCCACACGTGACACGAACAGGCTAGGAACGGACGACGGGGAGGGTAAAAAAAATTTAAATCTCTTTTTTGACGAGATTTGCATTTTTTTCTTGAAAGCGCATTTTGATGGTCCTATTTACATATAAAGTTTTTATTTTCATATTTTCATCTCGCTTGCTTA
This sequence comes from Heliconius sara, assembly GCA_917862395.2. Classification (NCBI taxonomy): domain Eukaryota; kingdom Metazoa; phylum Arthropoda; class Insecta; order Lepidoptera; family Nymphalidae; genus Heliconius; species Heliconius sara. The sequence goes on along the minus strand of OU860783.2, from coordinate 1,778,329 downwards.
CTATGCTTCGGTATTTTATATTAGCCACCAGGTATTTTAATACCTAAATGAGATTAGATTCTGTGCAGTTCCTTTATTTACTAAATCTTTTGAGCCCTCACTTAAGTACTTGACTTTATTATAGCATGAATATAATATGAAACATTTATATTAAATGAAATATATAATTATTTATATTATTTAAAAAATATTTAATATGTCACATCATCACGTTCACGCATTTATCCCACCTTAAATTTTTTAAATCATTTTTTTTGTTACCTAATGTCAGTCGTGACGCAGGGGCACAGAGTGCGACTGTAAACGCGACTCGTTGTAGGTTCAATCCCCACTCGAGGAAATGGAATATTTATTTTAATTTATATTTCCATTTACGTCGCTCTAGTGTCAAGGCAAAGCGCGGCATTGAGTTCTGCCAATAAACACGCACTTCCTCCAGAATTCGGTGGCAAATGGGAAACGAAGTGCCTTAACACTAGGTTACCTACCTACCTACCCTGCCTACCCTGCTGTGTGCGGGATATAGCGTGAAACCCTAAATTAAAGTTTATTTTCTAAGTTTGCTCTATATTTAAAGCAGCTTTCTTTAGTACTTCATGACAAAATTAAGCCAATAAAACAAATTATACATATAATAAATAAATATTAATCTAAATTGGATATGAATTCACAATATGCTTACCTAATTGGACTGTCCCGACTGCCTAGTTCAGCTTCTTTTTCTCCACGTACTGGGACGTCTTCCCATGCCTCTTTTAACCTCTCGGAGGACGGAGCTACAAGCATCATAAGTTTTATGTTAAATATGTTATAAGTATCTACTACAATTAAATCCGTATTGATCGCTTTTTTTGTTGATGAACCTACTTTTTGTTGATTGTCCGCTTTTTCTAGAACCAACTATGGGAACTTAAATGTTAAATAACTCTGTTACATCATCACACAAACTCACGAAATTGGTCAGAAAGTAGAGAATAGAAATTGTATATGTTCTCTATTTTATATTCTCTTTTCCTCCCGCTCTATGTAATACTGTCAAGGAGACAAAATAATGACATCTTTTTTCCAATTAAGTGGCTTAAATCAATATTTCATGTTATTTGTAATCGAATTTAGAACCACGTCCATTAATAATAAACTCTAAAACACTATAATCATTTTAATACATTTAAAAATTAGATACACTATTATAGTGAGGTTCTCATAACGGTAACGGTTCTGGTATTTACATCGTCAGCCTTCAAGAACCAGTTTGATCCTTTCTAGATGTGCACGTGTTTTTGATATGTTACTTGAAGAATAATTTTGTAAGGTTTTTAATAAAAATTAAGTGGCTTTAAAGAAATATGAAAATGTGGGCGATAGTTATTTTCGCTGGTTTATTTGTGGGTATGTATCTATTTATATATTTTATTCACTCTGTATCCTACAACGGGGAACCTGGTACAGCCACATTGAATTGAGTGGTGAAGCTTAACGCTGCGCCTTGCCTCATTTTTCATTCTTGCCAGAGTGAGGAAACGAAAATATTGAATATTTAATTTAAACCTACAAGCCAATTGTGGCGCAGCGGCACAAAGTGTGACTGTAAACCCGACTGGTTATGGGTTCGACCCCCACTCTCCTCGATGAAATATTTACTTAAATTTATATTTCCATGTTCTTCCCTCTGGTGTCGAGGAAAAAGCGCAGCGTTGAGTTCTGCCACTTTGCAATGCCTCCAGAATTCCGCAGAAAGTGGGGAACGGAGTGTCTTGACATAAGGTTCCCTCTGCTGTTTGCGGGATAGAGCGTGAAGCTGATTTAATTTAAACCTACAACAAGAGTTACACATTACAAATCACATAGTAAATATTTAAGTATACGAAAATATATATGTATTTAACATTTGAGTATTTTCCATATGTGCAACTATTTAACCTCTAATAATTTGCTGCCTTGGCACGGGTCAAACACAGTAACAACAAGAACATTTACAATATTAAAAGTTATTAATCATAATATTTTTTTGTATATAAATAATACATAGTGGTGAACTGAGTGTCTTAATATTTAATTTTCGGCCTATACTATGCCTAAAATATATAGCCTACAAATTTGTAATAATGTGCAATTTTTACCAATCTAACTCATTTATTTAAACTTCAAATTCGTACTCTTAAACTTACAGAATTCAGAAGTGAGGAACGGAGTATTTTAAAACTAGGTTCCCCCATGCCCACCACACAAAATACACTTTAAATCCGTTACAAAAATTTGCGGCTTATAAACAACGAACGAACGAACGAACTGTCCGTGGCTTCGCTGGCTTTACTTGCAATTATGATTATTTATTTAATCATCTGAAGAGCGTTCGTGTTCTCATATTTACTATTTACTGCGCATTTATACTGAATGACGTCAAGTAAGAAGTTTTTATTACCTTAGGTTACATTATTATGATTTCCATACAGCATATTATATGAATAAAAAAATAAAATAAAATCAGCTTCACGCTGTATCCCACACACAGCTAATTGAGTGGTGGTATATATATATATATATATATATATATATATATATATATATATATATATATATATATATATATATATATATATATATATATATAAATTTAAATAAATATTTAATCTCCTCTCTCCATAGTCGGTTTTACAGTCACAGTTACCCTTTTTGTTACCCTTACCCTACCCTTTTTTTGCTATTCTTTTCTTCTTTTGTCATTCGTTCTGTCGGCATGCCCAAAACACCTGAGCATATTCTTCTTCATTCATATTGTGATATTTGAGTTTGTATCTCCTATTCTGTGTACTTCTTCATAGTGGATTTAGTCAGCTAAACTGACCTAAATATATGTAACACGAAGGCAGTTCAAGGCAGTGAAGCCGGTAATTGTATATAAACCTCAAATTTTTGTAACTTGTTATTTTAAGTGTAAATTGAAGTTTGAGGTGTAAAGATCAAATCTAAAAAGCGATTTCTTTAATAGCACATAATATACTCAAATGTTAAATATTCAATTTTTTGTATACATTTATATTTAACCTTGGCGCTGAGGTACAAGCATACGACTGTAAACGCGGAAGGTTGTGGATTCGATTCCTACTCGAGGGTATGGAACTTATAATATTTTCAATTCATCAGTCTGGTATCAAGGCAAAGGGTGGCTTTGAGTTCCACCACTCAACACGCAATGCCTCCAGAACTCGGCGGTAAGTGGAGAACGGAGAGTCTCAACACTAGGCTCTCTCTGCCTACCCTGCTACATGAAATACTGTACGGAGCTGTTAAAAGTTAACTATTAAATTGAAATTTTATTTGTAATTTAAATGAATTTAAAATTTCATAGTATTATTTTAAGTTTTATAGTATTGCAAGTTTAATAAAATAGCGAATTTGTTGGGAAAAAAACTCAATTTAAAGTGTAAAAATGCAGAATTTAGTGAGTAAATAAATAATCAATTTAAAGCAAAAATGGAATTTCAGCGGCGCCTGGAGAAATATATGCGTCGAGTGAACTAGAGCAGCTCGTTTTAGAAGCAATACGGGTATGTATTACATACATACAAGTATATTGTCAATAGATTCATTTAATATGACAATTTTATTTTTATTTATATTATTTACTGATAAAAAAAATGTAAAAGTAAATTTTAAAGATATTTTGTTTAATATTTTGAGTGTCGTTGTAATTAATGTCGCTAAGAATATAATATAGTCTATGTAGTTTTATCATTGCATAGTCGATTTCGGTTTTTTTAGGTTCCCCTATTTACTATATTCAGAGGGAACCTAATGTACTGTGTTCTCTAATTTCATCCTAATTACGAGACATTACGTGACTAGAGGTGGAGCTGGAGCTAAGCGGAGCGGAGGAAAAGAATTAAAATATTATCGTTTCCTCGAGTGGAAATCAAACCTACAAACCGACGCATATACAATGAGAAGCTGATCCGCTTCCACGACAACCTTATTGTGTTAAGATAATAAATGTATTTAATATAATTTTCAACAATACTTTTCCATACAATTGGGATAATAATAACAATAAAGAACTTTTTTTAGAACAACAAAACAGAAGATTTTGATTTGGAAAAGTACATTAGTGAAGCTTGTGTACCGCAAGTATCAATTAAGCCAGATTTTCGAGCTTTAGGTCGCAGGACAAGTGAAACGAGTAAGAATTAGAAGATCATTTTCTGAATAATTAATGTTTCTATTTTAAAATATTTTCTTGTTTTCAATGAATCTCTTTTTTGTATAAACCTTATTTAGACGTCGATATATTTCAGAATGTTTGGAATATATTTGGGAAATGGAAGATAGAGAAAATAAGACTGAAACTCTGGAAAATTGTAAGTAGTAGTCAATTTCGTGTAGAAAATTGTATTTAATTTTTTCCTTTATTTACAATTAGTTTTTTTACAAAATACAAAAAAAAACAGAAAAATCTTATAATGGACGGTTTTTCATAAAATTAAATTATAGCAATTATATATATGATATATTTTTATATTTATATGATATATTTTTAGGTCGAAATTTTATAATTAATCAAATTAAAAAGCTTATAGTTAAGGAAATTTCTTTCGTATCAATACCCGTCGTTTTCGGTGGACGAGCTGCGGTTTCCGATGAATTTCCACATATGGTGAGTAATTTGTGTTATTAAAGCAAATGTGAAATGCTAAGTTGAACTATGCCACTCAACACACAGTGTCTTGAAATCAGGCGGAAACTGGAAAACGGAGTGTTTTTACACTAGGTGCTTTCTCATGCTCTGCTGCATGTTGGATAAAGTATGAAATTAAGCTATTTTATTTGAATGAATTCTATAGTCATAACTTTATATGAAAAAGGGGAAAGAACATATTATTCTTATAAACTCTTGCAAAAAATCTTATTTTTCATATAATTATTTTTTTATGTAAAATTTACAATCCAACTCTTAATTTTAGGGCGCTATCGGATGGAGAGCAAAAAATGAGACAAAAAAATGGATTTTCAAATGCGGGGGAACATTAATTAGCAAGAACTTTCTATTGACGGCCGCTCATTGTTCTAAAATATCACTAAGAAAAACACTAGATGTTGTCCAAATACAGCCAGAAGTTGTACGTCTTGGAGTTGAGAATATTGCAGATGACTATGTATGACTGTTGTGAAATTATATACAGTAAATGTATCATTTAGTAGTATAATTTGACTACATTATATACGATGGGATAGTAGGATGGTGTCTGTACTGCAATGGTGAATGAAAAAATCTGATGAATAAAGCGCGGCGTTGAGTTACACCATTGTGCCACGACAGCCTCTTTCAGTTTGCATAATAATTCAAAATTGTAGAACAAATTGATTTATCGCTAACGTTAACATTTTTATTTGTATTTATATATATAACTTGATACGTAACGTATAACTTGATAAGATCACAAAACATTTTAATTTATGTATATCTGAAATGTTTATGTGGTTAAATGCTTTGTTCTCAGGAACTCCTGACTGGAAAGTTACAAACTATATAGCTATAGTATACTCGTACATCATATTAATAATTTTGATGTAACCCACTACATCTCTCTGTGTCATGTGTCATTCGAAGGCAAAAATTGGTTTTATCTATTTGTACAGAGTTGTATAAATTTAATTGAAGATTTTATCTTCTTTTGTATTTTTTCAGATCAATATTCATGGCGCTGTTGAAGATGTAAAGATCAAGAGGTTCATAGTGCACCCTCTATTTAATCCTCCTAAGAAATATTACGACATCGCCCTCATAGAGTTAGAGAATGATGTTGAGTTTAAAAGCAATATTCAACCAGCGTGCCTGTGGACGGACCCGATGTACCAACAACTTGGCCCAAAAGGGACTCTCACCGGATGGGGATATACTGAAAAAGGTATTAGTATTTTTTTTTATATCTCGAGATTTACCATTTTTGACAACGCTACGATCTCTACGCCTTCCTCTTTCGCCTCATCCACTGTGATCAACCTCTTCATATATGCCTCCGGGGGATGCTCATGCTTTTTACGCCTCTCTTACCATTCACTTTCCACCATAATTCTTTTTTGCCATCCTTTCATCACTTATTCATTCGACATGCCAATACCAGCTGAGCACGTTTTTCTTCATTCAATATTACGTAATATTAATTATGATATTATATATATCTATATATTTTTAATGAAAGTAATTGCAAAAATTTTGGTACCTTATAATAGTTATTAAAATAATACTATTTGAGATCTTGTTATGATATTGTAATACTTTGTAAGTATAGAAATATATTAAAAATAAGCATAATGATTAAATTATATAAACTGTATTGATATACATAGTAATTAATCGTGAAGTAGACAAGAAACCCAAGAAATCCTTTTAAGTATAAAAAATATTTTGATTTTTCAACACCCTACAGTTTTTTATTCTTAGTTTCACTTTGTACCCTGTAGGGTAGACTGAAGGAACCTAAATGTGGACTATCACTATAAAAATAATAATAAGGAATATAATCATTTTGCATAAATTTAATACTTGGTTAATTTATTTCAACAATTAAAAATCCAAATTTCCTTAGACACTTCATAGCGTTTGCAAGTCTGTGGAACAATAGTATATTCGGCATAGAACTTATGCCAAATATGATTTTTTATGACATAATATTAATTTTATTATCTTTATGCACAGAACAACGTAAGATGCTGAAGATATAAAATTTAGTTTATTTTCGTTTTTAATATGTATTAAGTTGCGAATTCCAACGCCGTACTTTATCAAGCCACACCTAAGACATCCAAGGTGTAACATCTAAGCATATAAGTTAAAACTGTCGTCCCAATTTTATATACCTTGACTTTTTGTCATAAAGGGCTAGCCGTGAACTTTAGTGTTAAAGTGATAGTAAATAAGTAAGTAATACGATTAAAGTAGTTATCTTACGCAAAAAATATTTTCAAATCCGTGGAAATATTCTAACACGTCCCATTACTAGCAACCTACTCGTGGCCTCGCCCGCATTACCTTATTTTACATAAAAAAAAAATTAAATTAGCTTCACGCTGTATCCCTCACACAACAGGGTAGGCAGAGATAACCCAGTGTTAAGACACTCCGCTCCCCACGTTCTACCGAATTCTTTAAGCATTGCGTGTTGAGTGGCAGAACTCAACGCCGCGCTTAGCCTCAACACCAGAGCGAAGAAATGGAAATATAAATTTAAGTAAATATTTCACCTCCTGGAGTGGGGATCGAACCCACAACCAGTCGATTTTACAGTCACACTTCGTGCCGCTGCGCCACGACTGGTCTCAATTGATTGAATTTTTAACTCAACTGATTTTTTTATATCTTTAATATAATTTCGAAACAAAGATAAAATGTTGCTTATCGACAGGATATCCAGAAAACAAGTTGCAGGCAGCAGTAGTAGATTTTATAAATAGTGATCTATGTGATCAGATGTTGTTTAACTATCGCAATAGGAACTGGCGCGGGCTCCACCCAGATCAGATCTGCGCTGGAGTTCTTGCGGGTGGGGTTGACACTTGTCAGGTAATGTCTCGATTTGAAATCTTCTTCTTCTTCAATCTTCAGCTTCACGCTGTATCCCGCACACGGCAGGGTAGTCAGAGGGAGCCTAGAGTTATGACACTCCGTTCCCCACTTTTTGCCAAATTCTGGAGGCATTGCGTGTTGAGTAATCAATTTGAAATGTTTACATTTATTATATACATATACTTATAATGTTCTTTGAAAAGCTAAGACTGTAAAAGCAATTTACCAACAAAAAAAGGAACCCGTTATCATCGCGTTATCTGGTTAAACATTATATATATATATATATATATATATATATATATATATATATATATATATATATATATATATATATATATATATATATATATATATAAATAAATGGCAATTTGCGCCGTCGTGATGCAGCGATTCTTTTTCACTTTGATAAGAAAACAAAGACCGATGTTGATTTCTGCCAATCAGTACGCAATATCTCAAAAAAGTGATGCCTGGAGAACGTAGAGTCTTAACAAAAGGTTACCTCTATCTTCCCTACAATATGAGAGATACAAGGTGTAGCTAATAAAAATATATTTTTAACATTACAGGGCGACTCAGGAGGTCCACTTCAAGTGAATATTCCTTTAAAAACAGAAGGTAAAATGTATTGGGTACTTGGCGTGACGTCATTTGGCGTCAAGTGTGGGAGGAAAAATCAACCCGGCGTATACTCTAGGGTATCTAGTTTTGTTGACTGGATAGAAGAAACTGTTTGGGGCCCTAAAAATAAAACTGAACATCGAAAAATTTGATTAGAAAAAATAATAAGAAATAATAAAAATTGATTTTTTTCTTGCAATTTGTGTATCAAATGTGTGACGTATATGATGTTTAATATAATCAAAAACTAATTATTCGTTTTTATTTATTTTTCTTTGTTATTATTTGTTTTAGTTTAGGGAAACTAGTGTTAAGTCTCTCCGTTTCTCAATTTGAATTTGGAAGCATTGCGTGTTGAGTGGCAAAACTCAACCCCCGCACTTTGCCTCGCTACCAGAAACAGGAATTGCAAATTCTAAATATAATTTGATTTCAAGTGGGAATAGAACCCAAACTGTCGCATTTACGGTTGCACTGCGCCACGACTGCCCTAAATACACACACATATACAAGTACTTTAAAGTACAGCTCCGTTCCACTCTCATTCTTTCATAATTCTTTACCAAGACCAACAGATGTGACAATTCATAGATTTATCGTCCAGCTAAAGTATATTTTTCTTATATTATAATATTTCTGACGTTGCTCTGTAAAATTGAAATATTAACTTCGACTCACAATATGTCCCGCATATCTTGAAAACTTGTGATACGGTATGCTACTTTAAAATTGTTTTTGACTTGGGAATAAAACTCAGCCACTTTTAGGTATAGAAAGGTTTAAGAATTTTCCTTCTACATAATATACAATATATTTGTTATGCGGTATATTTTAGTCAATATACATATATATTATTTTTTAATAGCAAATTATTTTAAATTAATATATTTATATATGGCAACAGTAATGGTTGTAGTTAGAATCGACTAGGACAGAATTTCCAACATAAATGTCAAGCATTGTTGTCTATTTTATACTGTTTACACGATTTTTTTATTATTAGTAGATTACTTAGGTATAGAAAATTTGTGAGGATAGTAATAGTCACATGTTGGTAAATTATTTACACGGCAGCTGATGACACACTGATTGTCATATCAGAATAAATTTTACATTTCGAGACACTCGTATTTATACACTGACACTCGATACACTGTACTGTTGATACCCTGTCTACATGACGACTCGACTATTGCATGTCGCATTCTATTCGTACCATAACCACTTATAGACTGAGATCCCAGGGCCCCCAGACCTACGTCACTTGAGCAAAGCCAAAATTTTGAGGATGAATAACCTTATAAATACCATCTAATATGTAATGAAGACGGTATGCGGACATACTAACTTGAAAGTGGAAACTTTTAGCGCTAACTAAAGGTGCACGCCCATCTAAAAGCTATTTAATTTTTAAGAATTATGTAAAATTTATTATTGCCAAACTCTTGACGTGGGCCTTTACTCCCTCCCGACGTCCTAAAGGTTGTTTAAAATTGGGGTAAGTAGTGACAGTAGGTAGACTGAGATTTACCTTTAGTTGGTGCTATCTATGAAAGGGCCCCACTTTCAAGTTAGTAAGTATGCATACTACTTATAGACTAATAATCCTTAGAATTTTTTGCTTTACTAAAATAACATAGGTCTGCGGGCCCTGGGATCTTGGGCTATTACTGTATGTCATTAATGACTAAACAATAAATTCTTAAACTGATATTAATAGACTTCTAGTAGTAATTGTTTTTTCGCAGTTAAACACAACGCAGCAATCGTACGGACAAAAATAATTGTATTTTTTTAGCTTAATATTTATACACTCTATTCCCGTAAAGATGCTTCTGTTCGCCACTTTCCACCGAATTCTGGAAGCAATGTGTTGAGAGGCGAAGCGCCGAAGCGGCTGAACGCCGCGCTTTGCCTCAAAAATATTAAGTATTTTATTTTCTCGAGTTTGTATCGAAACCATAACCTGTCGCGTTTTCAATGCACGCTTGTGAGTCGCTTTAATCGAAATAATTTGATGTCCTTCCCAGAGTCATAAAATAATTGTAACCCTGACTCCAGAAATAACTTGACTCTACCTTACTGCTTTGCTTTGGAGCTCGAGAGAAAGCACTCTTTCTAAAGAAAGAGTGAATTTGGAGAATTGGCCCTGGAAAATATGCCTATACTCTCATATTAATTAATATTTATCTAAATAATGAAACCGTAAACTAAATCATTATGCTTTCTCCACTTGACGCTGAATTTAATTTTGTGCCGTTTGATCCCGGCCTAGAATAGGATCATCCTGGTACTGGTGGTGTCGTAAGAGGCGACTAAAGTACGTGTGGTAGAGTCACGTCACCAGCAATGGCAACACGCATGGACAGACCCGACCGGATCATTACCACCCCCGGCATTAAATACAGCGTGAAGTTGATTTATTTGATTTGATTTTATTTCTCTACAACTCGTGTAATACAGCTAGAGCATGTACTTGTTACCGACCAAACAAGTAGTTTCCTCACGAACGTGTCGTAAAATGAAAACTACAAACAATAAAACTAGCCTTTGCCTTCGCAAGCGGATATCCAGAAGACGTAGGCTTAAAGCGACTTCAGTTACACCGCAGTGTTTCTTTTTTCTGCTTGACTTATATTTGAAGTAAGTAATTCATTAAAAAAATAATCGATTTGTAGGATGCTACAGAAGACCTTGATTCCCGAGTTTGATTCCCGCTACTTTCCAATTTTTATACGTTTTCTAAATAAGTTTTTATATAATGAGTTTATACTTTTAGTATAATCAGAATTATTGGACATTTAAGATTTTAATTATGAGGTCTGTCGTGGCGCAGTGGCACAAAGTGTGTCTGTAAAACCGACTGGTTGTAGGTTCGATCCCCACTCGAGGAGATGAAATATTTACTTAAATTTATATTTTCATTTCTTCGCTCTGATGTCGAGGCAAAGCGCGGCGTTGAGTTCTGCCACTCAACACGCAATGCCTCCAGAATTCGGCAGAAAGTGGGGAACGGAGTATCTTAACACTAAGTTCCCTCTGCCTACCCTGCTGTGTGCGGGATACAGCGTGAAGCTGATGATTTTAATTATCTCAATTGTATTTTAAACAATTTCAAAGAAGAAGAACTATCCATCCATCGATTAATTTATGAAACGATTTCAAACGTTTTTTTACTTATAAGAAAGAACGTTCGTATTAGTCCCTTTACTTCCAAGCCTGGATCTCATGATGAAATCTCCAAGAAATTGTAAGAAATTAAAAAAAAATTATAAGCATTTACATTTGACACTATAAGTGATTTTTAATTGTATTATTAACTATTAGGTTATTCATTTACATTTCTAACATCTAAAATATTTATGATATTTTACGACTAATGCAAAGTCACTTAACTTCAGTTCTACAGTTGGAATGTCTTATCGTGGTTGGACATTTACTGAAACATTTTTCTCCTTAACTTGTTACTAAGCTAATTTATTTGTCTTAATAAAAAAATATATTTAAGGCATGTCCTGCATCGTAAAGAGAACCTAATACTAATGAAAAAATATTGCCTTTCAATCACAGAATGACTGGTAAACAAAGTGTAATGCCTCAAAAAATTCAGCGGAAAGTGAGTTACGGAGTGTCTTAACACTAGATTCTCTCTGCTTACCTTGTTGTGTACGGGATTCAGCGTGAAGCTGATTGTTACTATCACATTTATAGTTTTATGTTTCGCTGCAAGCTGTACCCTGCACTTAACAAGGTATTCTAGGAAACTTTCAACTTTAAGAAACTTTTAAGAAATTTGAAAAAGAAGGGAACCTCGCGGGGTGTTAAGATTAACTACATTAATATTAAGTTACTTCCAATTTCCCATTTTCCGGTGAATTCTGAAGGCGTTGCATGTTGAATGACGGAACTTAATGTCGCGCTTTGACTTAACACCAGAGCAAAAAAATAAATATTATAATTTAAATAAATATTTCTATTTTCGAGTAAAAATCGAACCGACAACTTTTCACATTTACAGTGGCACGCTGGTACCTGACTGGACTGGCCTAAAACGCTTATAATTTCACACTAAACAAACACAAATAACAATACAAGGGCTAAAACTAACGTGACTGTGTAAGTGGCGGCCAGCTTAAGTGTAATCTTCTATTTGAGGGAGCGATTTGTCTAGTAGACGGATAGACTGGATTCACCAAGTCAGCCTGATCCCTAGGTCCTGGTCGGTTGGAGACGCACTCGCTTATTGCAATTACTGTGATACTACCATATAGTGGTTAAAGCGCTTATAGTGAAAGCAATTTTAGATTTTTTTTTTTTTTTTATTTTTTTTTTTTAACTTCACGCTTTATCCCGTATGTAGCAGGGTAGGCAGAGAGATCTTAGTGTTAAGTCCGTTTCCCACTTCACGAAATTACGTATTGAAAAGAAATTTTAAAATGATTTAATTAGATAAAAGTATAACTTTATAAATTCTAACATGATAATACTTCTGTTAATTGAATAAATTATTTTACGAATTACATAGCCGGATAAAATCTAGTTAGGAAAATTAACAACGCCGCGCTCTGGCATACAAAACGCGGCGTAGAGTTTTGCCAGTCAACATGCAATATCTCAAAAAGTTAAAACAAAGAATCCTTTAAAAAAGTATAAAAAATAGAAATTAAACATATAAATTCTAAATACTATTAAAGCTAAATGGTAAATTCTGCAAATTTCTGTTATTATTATGTATTTTTAGTTCGTTTTAAGGGAATGATGGGACTGACATTTTTGTATATTATTTACTTAAAAAGCCCCTACATAAAAATAGATAAAAAAACCTATAAAATGAAACTCAAATAAAAAAATTAAATACTTTCTTCTTTTGAAAATAAAATCAAACATCAAATCAAATCCGCTTCATGCTGTATCCCGCACACATCAGAGTAGACAGAGGGAACCAGAGTTACAAATTCCACTTACCGCCGAAATTTGGAGACATTGCGTGCTGAGTTACGGAACTCAACGCCGTGCTTTACCTCGAAACCAGAGCGAAGAAATGGAAACCTAAATTTAAATAAATATTTCATTTTCTCGAGTAAATATAAATCGTCGTCAATAAAATATCAAATACTTATTTTAATTTCATTTTACTTACATGTAATACAATCTTTTTTAATAAATTCATATATTTAAGTATAGATTCACCCATTTCGTATTGACTTGAAAAGGTTATTATGTTCAGTTTTCTTTTCAGGAGCCCAAACGATTTCTTCTATCCAGTCAACGAAACTAGATACCCTGGAGTATACGCCAGGTTGATTCCTCTTTCCGCACTGCACGCCAAATGACGTCACGCCAAGTATCCAGTACATTTTACCTTCTGTTTTTAAAGGAATATTTACTTGAAGTGGACCTCCTGAGTCGCCCTGTAATGTTATAAATATTATTTTTGAGATTAGGCAGAGGAGGCCTAATTTTAAAACACTCCGTTCCAGTTCCCATTTCCAGTCGGGCTAGTGAATTTTTTTATTGCCTCGCTACACAACGACAAAGCGCGGTGTGGAATTCCTGAACACTATAATAATGTCTCGGTTCAAAATCTAGGTTCCGTATAGTTGAAGTTATATAACAAAGCATACATATTTCAGCAGTTTAGTGAAGCAAAAAAATATTACAACATATAACTTATTTGTTGTTCAGTCGCATTGAAGGAGTACGTCTGGCATTATGAGACAAGTTATCCGTTACGTTGAATTTCATGATGATCGGATAAGTGTCGAAGTGGAAAAAGGCGTTTCAATGAAAACAGTTGAATTCATATTCACATTTATAACGTCACGGTTGCTGGCTTGATTTCCGCATCGGTGGTCATGGGCACGATTCTTAGTTATAATAAAAGCCTATATTAGTCATATTATAAGATTTTAGTAAAATATATGAGTACAAGTCCAAGTGAGGCCAGTCGTGGCGCAGGGACACAAAGTGTGACTTTAATATCAACTGGTTGTGGGTTCGATCCCTACTCGAGGAATTGAAACTTTTATTTATATTTATATTTTCATTTCTTCGCTCTGGTGTCGAGACAAAGCGCGGCGTAGATTTTCTCCATTAAACACGCAATGCCCCCAGAACTCGGCGGAAAGTGGGAAACGGAGTGTCTTGACACTAGGTTCCCTCTGCCTACCATGTTGTGTGTGAGATACAGCATGAAGGTGATTTTACGAGTACAAGGCAGGATATTGTGGCGTATTGTGGATAATCCCCATCTGGGAAAACTCAAAGTTGGAAATTCCTTTGATTGGGAGGGGATTGGCTTGCAAATACTGCTTTTGCTGTCTGAACCTTACAAAATACGTTATAAATCAATGAAATAAATGAAACCTGGCAAGTGTCAACTCCACCCTCTAGAACTCCAGCGCAAATCTGATCTGAGCGAAACCCGCGCCAGTTTCTATTGCGATAGTTAAATAACATCTGATCACATCGATCATTTCTCATGAAGTCTACAACCGCTGCCTGCAGTTTGTCTTCTGGATAACCTGTTGTTAAAATTATTGTTTATTAGAATGCTTTAAATTAGGCAATATCTTTGTGAAATTAAATTAAAATTTTTGCTAATTAAAAATGGAGGGAGGGCTATAACATTTATAGTGATTAAAAAATAATATTTTTTGTATTTTTTAGTTTTTCTTATAATCTATTAAAATGTTTTTTATCTATGATCGCGTGCATAACGCAATCAAAGTTTTAATTATTACTACTCTTATTATTTATTCAATGAGTGTAATTTCGTCATTGTTGCTTCAAATTAAACCGTATCGTTAAACCGTTCAGCGGTATGATCTCTCGAAATTAACTCACACAGTAGCCCAGTCTAAATTCGTCACAATATACACATATACCATGGCTCTAAATATTCAGAAAACTAAGAAACCAAGTGATTTCAATACAACTTAAAATATAAAAAAACATACTAATACCTTTTTCAGTATATCCCCATCCGGTGAGAGTCCCTTTTGGACCAAGTTGTTGGTACACCGGGTCCGTCCACAGACACGCTGGTTGAATATTGCCTTTAAATTTAACGTCATTCTCTAACTCTATGAGGGCGATGTCGTAATATTTCTTAGGTGGATCAAACAGCGGATGTACTACAAATCTCTTTATTTTCACATCTAATACATCCCCGTGAATATTAAACTGAAAAACAAAAATAGATAAACAACTGGTATAAAATTAATAATATATTTAATATAAAATAAACAATATTACAAAGGTCAACAATAAATAGCTTTGACTATCTCTTTTCCATTGTTAGATAACTTTAAAAGAGGCTGTAGTCCCGCATCAGCGACAATTCTGACATGTACCACGAGGCAAAGGGAATGTTGACAGAACCTGCAAAAGGTTAAAACACTCCGTTTCCCAGTTTCCGCCGAATTCTCGAAGCATCGCATTAAGTAATTACCGCTGCCCACGGCCCCGTGCAACACCAGAGGAGATACAGGTGCGTTGCCGGCCTATAAAGTGGAGATAGACGTGCTTTTTGAAGGTACCCATATCATATCGACCTGAAAACACTGCCGCGGATAGGCCATTCCACAGTTTCGTACCGCGTGGAAGGAAGTTCCTACGAAACCGCACAGTAGTGGATTGCTACGTATCCAGGTGGTGTGGTTGATGTTTTAGCTAGATTGTGACGTACTGTGCGGTTAGAAAATTCATCATTCAGCAGGTCAAACAGTTCTTCAGAACGGTCCCCATGATAAAGCGGTAGAGAACGCACAGCGAGGAGACGTTTCTACGCAAAGCCAAAGTGTCAAAAATTCTATTAATACCTGGTCATCTGCAATATTTTCAACTCCAAGACGTACAACTTCTGGCTGCATTTGGACAACGTCCATTGCTTTTCTTAGTGATATTTTAGAACAATGAGCGGCCGTCAATAGAAAGTTCTTGCTAATTAATGTTCCTCCGCATTTGAAAATCCATTTTTTTGTCTCATTTTTTGCTCTCCATCCGATAGCGCCCTAAAAATAAAAGATTTTTTTTGTGTATATTTTAATTCGCTTAAATTTTAAGGGTTAAGCGAATTATGAAGAAAGAAAAAAAGTGAAGCGAAGAATATATAAATATAAATTCGCTGTATCCGACATATAGCAAGCAGCCTAGGCAGAGAGGATCGCGTGATCTCGAAATAAATGGTCTTGACAGACAGATAGACAAAAAGGTTCCATTTTTTTATTTTATTTATATATTTTTATTTTATTTAATAACAGATATCAATATAAAGTAGCTTCTTTCTCTATGTATTTATTTACATTTTTAATGACATAATCGAGTAGAGGATTCTTGAGCTAAAAGCATCGTCCAGCATTAACAGAGTAGGAGAAAATCTATTTTTAAGTCAGTCCGATCTTAGTTTTCTCCCTAAATTCGGGTAGCTTTATGTTGAGTGGGGGAACCTAACAACAACTTAACATTTACTTTACTTTTATAACACAAATTACTCACCATATGTGGAAATTCACCTGGAGCCGCAGCTCGTCCACCGAAAATGACGGGTGAATTAATTACGAAAAGAAATTCAGGAAGTATACCCTTCTGAATCTGACTTATAATAAAAAGCCGACCTAAAACATATATTTTATAGATACACATATATATTTCTCACGATTAAAATCTTTTTAAATTTTTAATTTTGAATTTTATGTTCAAAATCATTTGTTAAAAGAATATTCGTCACTACTTACAAATTTCCATTGTTTCAGTTTCATTTTCCCTATCTTCCATTTCCCAGATGTATTCTAAACATTCTGAAATATGATTATAAAGAAATGTTATTAATTAATTTGTATATATGTATTGAATTGCTTTAGATATGTATACGTATGATATTAATATGATAATAATACTTATATCAAAAATCAATTTCTAATTCTTACTCGTTTCACTTGTCCTGCGTCCCAAAGTTGAAAAATCTGGCTTAGTCGACACGTGCGGTGAACAAGGCTCTCCTTGGTAATTTTCGAAATCGAAATTTATTGTTTCATTTTTCTAAAAATAAGAACTTTAAATTGGTAACCTCTCAAATGTATTTTGTCAGACAGATAAAAACTTTAATATCATATCAAACGTTTTGAGGTTGTGGGTTCGATCCCCACTCAAGAAGATGAAATATTTACTTAAATTTATATTTTCATTTCTTAGTTCTTGTGTCGAGGACAAGCGCGGCGTTTAATTCTGCCAATCAACACGCAATGCCTCCAGAATTCTTAACACTATGTTCCCTCTGCCTATCCTGCTGTGTGCGGGATACAACGTGAAGCTGATTTATTTATTTATTTATAATTAATCAAGCAGTCCAAGCGGGCGAAGCCAATGGCGGCTCGCTAGTATACCTGTATTGCTTCTAAAATGAACTTCTCCAATTCGTCCGTCGCATATGTTTGTCCAGATACCGCTGAAATTATAATGAACATATATGTATATATTTACATCCATAAAAACGGAAATATAAAAAGCTTATTTTTATATTAAACATTATATATTTTAACCATATTCGAGACCAGTCATGGCGCAGAGACACAAAGTGTGACTGTAAAACCGACTGGTTGTGGGTTCGATCCCCACTTAAGGAGATGAAATATTTACTTAAATTTATATTTCCATTTTTTCGCTCTGGTGTCGAGGACAAGCGCGGCGTTGAGTTCTGCCATTCAATACGCAATGCCTCCAGAATTCGGCAGAAAATGGGAAACGGAGTATCTTAACACTAGGTTCGCTCTGCCTACCTTGTTGTGTGCGGGATACAGCGAAAAATCTGTCTACAGTTAAGTAACCAGCTTCACGCTGTATCCCGCACACAACAGCATAAATAATTAATTAACTTTTATTTAATTATAAATAATTTACTTACTAAATAATACATACCAACAAATAAACTGACGAATATTACTATCACCCACATTTTATTATAATATTAATAGTTAATATTACATTTAATAATTTATTATATGTATACTTATTTATTAATAAAAGATATCAAAAACGCGTGCACATTTACAAAGGATCAGACTCGTTCTTGAAGGCTAACGACGTAAATACCAGAACCATTGCCGACATGAGAACGTCACTATAATAATTATTATGTTCTAATTTTTAAATGTGTTACAATTATTATATTATTTTAATGTATTTAATAATGTAAGTTTGTATTGACAGCACATTTTGAAGTGATTCTAAATTCTATTATACATATAAAAAAAAACAGTTTCACGTTGTATCCCGCACATAGCAGGGTAGCGTTGGGAACCTAGTGTTAAGACACTTCGTGCCCCATTTTCCGCCGACTTCTGGAGGCATAGCGTGTTAAACGGCGGAACTTAACGCCACGCTTTGCCTTGACTCCAGAGCGAAGAAATTAAAATATAAATATAAATAAATAATTCACTTCCCTCGAGTGGGGATCGAACTCACGACTAGTCGATTTCTTAGTTAGTCACGCCTTGTGCCCATGCGACACGACTTGACTGTCTATTATATTACTTCACACTACTTCACGCTACTTCAACTTCACGCTAAATTCCTCTTATAGCAAATTAGGCAGCTATAGAAAAAAAATCTATTCTTACACTACACAACACAATAAGAGAGTTGAATGCTTAAAAAGATTTTAAAACAATTCTTGTGATGCCATTACCTCTGTCCTCCAAGAGGGTAAGAAGTGCAGGTTAAGTCTTGGTCTGCCATCGTGGAGATATTATCTATAATACTTAATGAAAGTCGCGTTAAAAGCATGAGGATCTTCCGAGGGCACGTATGAAGAAGTTGATGACAGACGAAGAGAAAGAGATGTGGAGAGTCCTTACCGTTGGGCACTCTGTTATCTCTTGCTACTCCGCTAGGAATAGAAACAGGAAGCTATAAAAAATCTTATTATGTTAAAATTTACATACATAATGAAAACCAAAAAAATATATAGTTGTTATTTAAATGTTATTTTATATTTATAAGCAAAGAACCTTCAGTCTTAAGACACTTCGTGGTAGACCATCGCGGGAACACAAGCGTGTGACCATAAGCCTGACGGTTGTGGATTGGAAGAATCCAATAAGAATATTCGGGGAAATAAAGTATTTAACAGTTTCATATCCTCAGATTATCCTCATAGCGCAGTGTTGAGTCCCAACACTCCAGAATTCGGCAGAAAGTGTTGAACGGAAGCATCTAGTAGAAAGAGTGCCTTAATACAGGAGTCCCAGGTTCCGTATGCCTACTATGTGTAAGATACATTTGCGCTAAGCAAATAAATATTTTATTATTAAATAAATCAATCAAATTCACGCTGTATCCTGCACACTCTGTTGGTAAACAAGGGGAACCTAATGTTAAAACACTCCCTTCCCCACTTTCTGCCTAATTCTAGAGGCATTGCGTGTTGAGTGGCAGAACTCAAAGCTGCGCTTTGCCTTGACACCAGAACGAAGAAATGGAAATATAAATTTAAATAAATATTTAATTTCCTCGAGTGGGGATCGAACCCACTACCAGTCAGTTTCACAGTCACGCTTTGTGCCCCTGCGCCACAACTAGCCTATATAATTATTTCTATATTAGTTATAAGGAAATATGTATTATATATTTATGGATGTTTCAATATATGATTTTAAATAAACAAATGTTTTCCCACATATATATGATTTCAATATCATAATTTTAATGAATTTTCCTTATATAATACAAATGCTATATTTCAATTTCACGCTGTATTCCGCATATGGCAGAATCAAAATGATACATTACATTTTGTAACTTCACGCTCTATCCCGCACATATCAGGATAGACAAAGGAAACCTAGAAACCTAGAGTCATTATTGAATCACTGACATTTCTTTCCCAATAAGACATATCCTACTTACAGCCGAAATCTTGAGGCATTGCATGTTGAACGAAGGAACTGAACCACGACGGCGTCATACATTCTAACAATGCGTATTGAGTGACAGACCTCAAGACCCCACTTTACCTAACCAGAGCCGGAAAATGAAAATTATTAATTCCCCCGAACAGTGACTTAATTTGCCACCACCGAAGTGGCTGGCAGTAGGTAACTGCCCTAATGCGCCGCGTCACGGACAGCACACACGCACGCAAACGAAAAATTCGGCGGAATGTGAGGAACGGAATGTCTTAACAATAGGTTCCCTTTGCGTAACCTGCTGCATGCGGGATATAGCGTGAAGCTGATTTATTTTTTTAAACAATGACCAAAATAAAATTTAAGCGATTGGAACTGACAAAGGGATTATAAAAGATTAATATCAATCAATGGGAATAGACGAAAAACAGACGTTGACGCTGTATAATAGTATTTGTTGATCAACTGATTTAACTGTAACGTGTTATAAGTTTTTTTTGTATATTATGTATAAAATGTATGTATTTTAGGCTGTATAGTATGTTTTGCGAGTTCAATTTCCATTCGCAGGAATGAATTTAACAATTTAAAAATTTGTATAAACCCAGGAAATGTAACAACAAACAATAAATTATAATTTACCAAAACCAAAAAACATTCTAATCAAGAGGAAGGAAGAGTGGAAGTGAATATAACGAACAAACGAACATACATCCAATATTAATATTAGCATCGAGATATTAAATGAATAACTTGCTTAATGGAGCCGACTAAACTGAAACTTGTCAAAGTGGTGTTCGCGATAACTTGCAACTACTGCTTAGTTAAAATGTTACTAGTTTTGTCGCCAGAGAACTATAAATTAGAAATAGGATATGGTATCTCATTAATATTATAATAGTAAGAAGTTAGTTTTTTTTTACATTTTTAAAGTTAGAAGGAAACAAAAATGTTTTTTCCATAAACATATGTATACATTAAAAAAATCAAATCAAATCAAAATCAGCTTCACGCTGTATCCTGCACACAGCAGGGTAGACAGAGAGAAACCAAGTGTTAAGACCGTTCCCCACTTTCCGCCAAGTTCTGGAGGCATTGTGTGTTGAGTGGCGGAACTGAACGCTGCGCTTTACCTTACCAGACCTTACCAGAGCGAAAAAATGAAAATATAAATGTAAATAAACATTTCATGTTCTCGAGTGGGGATCGAACCCACAACCAGTCGATTTTGCAGTCACACTTTGTGCCCATGCGCCATGACCGGCCTCTATGTATACATACTCGGCGGTATTTAACCCTGCGCCTAAAGGTGTATGTTGTTAGCATCTCTTTAGGGAGATTTCCATCGAAATACGTACAAATCTATATACGTTTCCTAAATATTTTTCTTTCTTAAGTGTGGAGTAACACTTTCAAAATGTAAAAAAAATCATTATTTCTAATTCCATGCTCTGGTAACAAGAAGGTAGTAGACCTCCATACTAACAGATACCGTGTGAAGCATTTTGTGTGGCCTATGTTAAGGCCTTAGTGCCTGCATAGCCTCCAAAATTCTGTAGAAAATGGAGAACAGAAGTGAATAGGAACAGAGTCTGCCTACCCTTCTATGCACAGGTTACAGCTGACGCTGTGACCTAGATATAAATATTACCCTAACTGATATTCGAACTTATAACTAATGCTCCATTCGCATCAAACAGACAATACTTAAATTAATTAATTAATATTTAATTTATTTAATATGTCAATAAATTGTTTTATAGCTCCTCGTGACTAAGGCGAGCTTTGAAAATTACAATGACGATGTTCTTGGCTACGATTATACAGTTTTGACGTGTTAGTGATTCGAACTATTTCATATATAATGTATACATATATATATGTACATATATCTATATTATATGTTTTTAACTTGACGCTGTATCCACCATCTAAAAGGATAAAGGTAAGGGCTTTCGTCTTTCCCAATTTTTGAATACACTGTGTGTTGAGTAGTGGATATGAACGAGAGCGAGGTTATGAAAATAATTATTTCCCATGAGTGAGAATCGAACCTACAACTAGAGCGTTACCAATAAGACGCTAGCTACCTAGCTATACCGTTGGTCGCACGACGACAGCCTGTATTAAAGTATTTAAAGATATATAAGGACGTTTTTCAGTAGTTCCACAATATTTAGAATACGACTGTAAGAGCGACGGTTGTGGGTTTAGTTCACACTCGGGGGATTGAAATATTTAACATTTTCATTTCTTCGCTCTGGTGACGATGTGAAGTGCAGTTTTGGGTTCCGCTACTCAATACGCAATGCATTAATGGAAATGAAGGTTCCCTCTGCCTACCCTGCTACGTTCGGGATATAACGTGAAATAAAAAAAACAATAAAAAACATAACAAACAATTGATATTACTTAATAAATAACAATTTTATATAAAGTTAAGTAAACATAATCGTGAAACTATTAACTACTTTAGCAATAGTTGTAGAACTCATGTATTTTAACTTAAGAGATTCACAACTTTAGATGTTGTTTTCATCAGAAATTGTAAGGGAACCCTCAAGGGTCCTTAATTGATTTCACCGCAAGTACTATTCGATCGTTCAGAATTTAATTGCCTTCTAGTTGCCCTTTGCTTAGCCGCGGACTGGCGGTTCTATTTGCCACGTCCGTCACAAAATAGCATCATTATCGAGTTTATTCACTTTAATGTTAATAGTTTTTATATCGACCTTTTTTAAGGTTTAAATTTTGAACTAACTGATTGTAGCCATTTTGTCCCACATTTCTATTTTTTTTTGTAGAATTGAAAGAGAGAAGACAATATATTCTCTGTTTTTATTTATTTTCTGTTTATATAAAGTATTATATTCTTAGGGGGCGCCTTATATTCGACTATTAAGAAAGATAATAAATAATAGACTAAAAGGCATCTACAACCCTTGGATTGAAGGTAGAGTATTTTTATGACCATTTTAGTATTGTTTTAATAATTACCACAACATAATTGTATATTTGATATCTATGATATTTATGTATATTTGATATTATCAACTACGCAATTTTTGCTAAGTCTGAAATCTTTATTCGCCGAATTCTGAAGGCGTTGCGTGTTGAATGGCGGAACTTAACGCCTCCTTTTACCTCGACACCAAAGCGAAGAAATGAAAATATAAATGTAAATAAATATTTCACTTTCTCGAGTGGGGATCTAACCCAAAACCAGTCCATTTTACAGTCACATTTTGTACCTCTACGCGGCCGGCCTCTGTAAAAATTTAAACTCCAATAATTTAAACATATTTAAGTATTTATATATATATATATATATATATATATATAAACACTTAAATATGTTTAAATTATTGGAGTTTAAATTTTTACAGAGGCCGGCCGCGTAGAGGTACAAAATGAGACTGTAAAATGGACTGGTTTTGGGTTAGATCCCCACTCGAGAAAGTGAAATATTTATTTACATTTATATTTTCATTTCTTCGCTTTGGTGTCGAGGTAAAAGGAGGCGTTAAGTTCCGCCATTCAACACGCAACGCCTTCAGAATTCGGCGAATAAAGATTTCAGACTTAGCAAAAATTGCGTAGTTGATAATATCAAATATACATAAATATCACAGATATCAAATATACAATTATGTTGTGGTAATTATTGAAACAATACTAAAATGGTCGTAAAAATACTCTACCTTCAATCCAAGGGTTGTAGATGCCTTTTAGTCTATTATTTATTATCTTTCTTAATAGTCGAATATAAGGCGCCCCCTAAGAATATAATACTTTATATAAACAGAAAATAAATAAAAACAGAGAATATATTGTCTTCTCTCTTTCAATTCTACAAAAAAAAATAGAAATGTGGGACAAAATGGCTACAATCAGTTAGTTCAAAATTTAAACCTTAAAAAAGGTCGATATAAAAACTATTAACATTAAAGTGAATAAACTCGATAATGATGCTATTTTGTGACGGACGTGGCAAATAGAACCGCCAGTCCGCGGCTAAGCAAAGGGCAACTAGAAGGCAATTAAATTCTGAACGATCGAATAGTACTTGCGGTGAAATCAATTAAGGACCCTTGAGGGTTCCCTTACAATTTCTGATGAAAACAACATCTAAAGTTGTGAATCTCTTAAGTTAAAATACATGAGTTCTACAACTATTGCTAAAGTAGTTAATAGTTTCACGATTATGTTTACTTAACTTTATATAAAATTGTTATTTATTAAGTAATATCAATTGTTTGTTATGTTTTTTATTGTTTTTTTTATTTCACGTTATATCCCGAACGTAGCAGGGTAGGCAGAGGGAACCTTCATTTCCATTAATGCATTGCGTATTGAGTAGCGGAACCCAAAACTGCACTTCACATCGTCACCAGAGCGAAGAAATGAAAATGTTAAATATTTCAATCCCCCGAGTGTGAACTAAACCCACAACCGTCGCTCTTACAGTCGTATTCTAAATATTGTGGAACTACTGAAAAACGTCCTTATATATCTTTAAATACTTTAATACAGGCTGTCGTCGTGCGACCAACGGTATAGCTAGGTAGCTAGCGTCTTATTGGTAACGCTCTAGTTGTAGGTTCGATTCTCACTCATGGGAAATAATTATTTTCATAACCTCGCTCTCGTTCATATCCACTACTCAACACACAGTGTATTCAAAAATTGGGAAAGACGAAAGCCCTTACCTTTATCCTTTTAGATGGTGGATACAGCGTCAAGTTAAAAACATATAATATAGATATATGTACATATATATATGTATACATTATATATGAAATAGTTCGAATCACTAACACGTCAAAACTGTATAATCGTAGCCAAGAACATCGTCATTGTAAT
The DNA here is from genome assembly GCA_917862395.2 of Heliconius sara. Classification (NCBI taxonomy): domain Eukaryota; kingdom Metazoa; phylum Arthropoda; class Insecta; order Lepidoptera; family Nymphalidae; genus Heliconius; species Heliconius sara. Next base: position 1,753,375 of record OU860783.2, on the reverse strand, counting down.
TTTCAAAGCTCGCCTTAGTCACGAGGAGCTATAAAACAATTTATTGACATATTAAATAAATTAAATATTAATTAATTAATTTAAGTATTGTCTGTTTGATGCGAATGGAGCATTAGTTATAAGTTCGAATATCAGTTAGGGTAATATTTATATCTAGGTCACAGCGTCAGCTGTAACCTGTGCATAGAAGGGTAGGCAGACTCTGTTCCTATTCACTTCTGTTCTCCATTTTCTACAGAATTTTGGAGGCTATGCAGGCACTAAGGCCTTAACATAGGCCACACAAAATGCTTCACACGGTATCTGTTAGTATGGAGGTCTACTACCTTCTTGTTACCAGAGCATGGAATTAGAAATAATGATTTTTTTTACATTTTGAAAGTGTTACTCCACACTTAAGAAAGAAAAATATTTAGGAAACGTATATAGATTTGTACGTATTTCGATGGAAATCTCCCTAAAGAGATGCTAACAACATACACCTTTAGGCGCAGGGTTAAATACCGCCGAGTATGTATACATAGAGGCCGGTCATGGCGCATGGGCACAAAGTGTGACTGCAAAATCGACTGGTTGTGGGTTCGATCCCCACTCGAGAACATGAAATGTTTATTTACATTTATATTTTCATTTTTTCGCTCTGGTAAGGTCTGGTAAGGTAAAGCGCAGCGTTCAGTTCCGCCACTCAACACACAATGCCTCCAGAACTTGGCGGAAAGTGGGGAACGGTCTTAACACTTGGTTTCTCTCTGTCTACCCTGCTGTGTGCAGGATACAGCGTGAAGCTGATTTTGATTTCATTTGATTTTTTTAATGTATACATATGTTTATGGAAAAAACATTTTTGTTTCCTTCTAACTTTAAAAATGTAAAAAAAAACTAACTTCTTACTATTATAATATTAATGAGATACCATATCCTATTTCTAATTTATAGTTCTCTGGCGACAAAACTAGTAACATTTTAACTAAGCAGTAGTTGCAAGTTATCGCGAACACCACTTTGACAAGTTTCAGTTTAGTCGGCTCCATTAAGCAAGTTATTCATTTAATATCTCGATGCTAATATTAATATTGGATGTATGTTCGTTTGTTCGTTATATTCACTTCCACTCTTCCTTCCTCTTGATTAGAATGCTTTTTGGTTTTGGTAAATTATAATTTATTGTTTGTTGTTGCATTTCCTGGGTTTATACAAATTTTTTAATTGTTAAATTCATTCCTGCGAATGGAAATCGAACTCGCAAAACATACTATACAGCCTAAAATACATACATTTTATACATAATATACAAAAAAAACTTATAACACGTTACAGTTCATTGATCATTTAAATCAGTTGATCAACAAATGCTATTATACAGCGTCAACGTCTGTTTTTCGTCTATCCCCCCATTGATTGATATTAATCTTTTATAATCCCTTTGTCAGTTCCAATCGCTTAAATTTTATTTTGGTCATTATTTAAAAAAATAAATCAGCTTCACGCTATATTCCGCATGCAGCAGGTTACGCAAAGGGAACCTATTGTTAAGACATTCCGTTTCTCACATTCCGCCGAATTTTTTGTTTGCGTGCCTGTGTGCTGTCTTTACCGCGGCGCATTAAGACAGTTACCTACTGTCACCTCAGTGGTTGCGAATTCACTCACTGTTCGGGGGAATTAATAATTTTCATTTTCCGGCTCTGGTGATAAAGTGGGGCCTTGAGGTCTGTCACTCAATACGCATTGTTAGTAGTATATAGTCGTGGTTCAGTTCCTTCGTTAAACATGCAATGTCTCAAGATTTCGGCTGAAAGTAGGATATGTCTTAATGGGAAAGAAATGTCAGTGAGTCAATAATGACTGTAGGTTTCTAGGTTTCCTTTGTCTATCCTACAAAATGTAATGTATTATTTTGAATCTACCATATGCGGAATACAGCGTGAAATTGAAATATACCATTTGTATAAGGAAAATTAATTAAAATTATGATATAGAAATCATATATATGTGGGAAAACATTTGTTTATTTAAATTCATATATTGAAACATCCATAAATATATAATACATATTTCCTTATAACTAATATAGAAATAATTATATAGGCTAGTCGTGGCGCGGGGGCACAAAGCGTTCGATCCTCACTCGAGGAAATTAAATATTTATTTAAATTTATATTTCCATTTCTGCGTTCTGGTGTCAAGGCAAAGCGCCGCTTTGAGTTCTGCCACTCAACACGCAATGCCTCTAGAATTAGGCAGAAAGTGGGGAACGGAGTGTTTTAACATTAGGTTCCCCTTGCCTACCAACAGAGTGTGCAGGATACAGCGTGAATTTGATTGATTTATTTAATAATAAAATATTTATTTGCTTAGCGCAAATGTATCTTACACATAGTAGGCATACGGAACCTGGGACTCCTGTATTAAGGCACTCTTTCTACTAGATGCTTCCGTTCAACACTTTCTGCCGAATTCTGGAGTGTTGGGACTCAACACTGCGCTATGCCTCGTTACCAATCTGAGGATATGAAACTGTTAAATACTTTATTTCCCCGAATAAGAATCCAATCCACAACCGTCAGGCTTATGGTCACACGCTTGTGTTCCCGCGATGGTCTACCACGAGGTGTCTTAAGACTCAAGGTTCTTTGCTTATAAATATATAACAACATTTAAATAACAACTATATATTTTTTTGGTGTTCATTATGGATGTACATTTTAACATAATAAGATTTTTTATAGCTTCCTGTTTCTATTCGGAGATAACAAAACGGTAAGGACTCTCCACATCTCTTTCTCTACGTCTGTGCTGTCATCAACTTCTTCATACATGCTCTCGGAGGATCCTCATGCTTTTAACGCGACTTTCATCAAGTATGATCTATATTATCTCAACGATGACAGACCAAGACCTAACCCGTATTTCTTACCCTCTTGGAGGACGGAGGTACAGGCATAAGTATTGTTTTAAAATTTTTTTAAGCATTCAATTCTCTTATTGTGTTGTGTAGTGTAAGAATATGTTCTTTTTTTTTCTATACCAGCCTAATTTGCTGTAAGAGGAATTTGAAGTTATAAGAATACTGTGACAGATACACAAATTTACGGCGGTAATTAGGTAATATAATAGACAGTCAAGTCGTGTAGCATGGGCATAAAGCGTGACTAACTAAGAAATCGACTGGTCGTGAGTTCGATCCCCACTCGAGGGAAGTGAAATATTTATTTATATTTATATTTTAATTTCTTCGCTCTGGTGTCAAGGTAAAGCGCGGCGTTAAGTTCTGCCATTCAAAACGCCATGCCTCCAGAACTCGGCGGAAAATGGGGCACGGAGTGTCTTAACACTAGGTTCCCAACCCTACCCTATATATATATATATATATATATATATATATATATATATATAAATTTCAAATTACCTCTCTTGTAACAAGAAAAGCGACGTTAAGCTCAGATACACAACACGCAATGTCTCAAAAAATTGGACAGAAAGTGGGAGTGTCTTAACTCTAGGTTCCCTTTGCTTTACCATGGCCGGAATAAAACAAGAAGCTAAATTCAACTTTTCTTTTCATTTTATAGATCAATTTAAGTCTATAGATTCTCAATATCACCCATTATGAGAATAGAAAGTAGCCATTACGGCCGGTGTTCATTATTCTACTTACATGAAAATTGCCTTTTCCTTATAAGGAAAGCTATCAAATATAGATAAATGTGTTTTAATTTTTATAGAAAAATTCCTTTTACATTTTAATTGACGTTAATGATAATAACGGTGGTTTCCCGTATTAATTATTGTTTTAAGTTTTTTTTTAGATGCTAATCACAGTCACACATTGACGTGAAACGTCACACAGTCACACAGTCACACAGTGACGAAAAAGTGTGAAAAAAATGTGTGTAAACGCTATAGGTCGTGGGGTCGATTGCCACTTCTCATATTTATTTACATTTATATTTTCATTTCTTCGCTCTGGTTTCGAGGCAAAGCGCGGCGTTGAGTTCCGCCACTCAACACGCAATGCCTCCAGAACTCGGCGGAAAGTGGGGAACGGTATGTCTTAACACTAGGTTACCTCTGCCTACCCTGCTATGTGCGGGATAAAGCGTGAGGTAGTTTTTTTAATTTTAATTTTCTCGCTCCAGAATTCAGCGAAAATTGGGATCAATGCCTCCAGAGTTCAGCGAAAATTGGGAACGGAATGTTTTGACATTATGTTCCCAGGTTCCCTGTGCGTACTGCCATCTTTGGGATATAGCGTGTATATATAAAACGTATTGTTTTTAATAGATTTACATAGAACAGTATTTTAATATGATATTTTATAAGCATTATTTCTTTTAAATACCATAACAATTTAATTAAAACATATACTTACACCTGAAATAGTGTTTTACAAAACTATTTACTAAGTAAAGCAAATATTTAAGGCGTAACTTTAATTTAAAACGTTTAAAACACACGGTTTCAAAGTATTGGTGAAGGAAACTAGCGTTTTAACATATTATAATAATATATTGCGATGCGCAGCGGTATAGTGTCTGATTGTAAACGCGAAAGTCGTGGGTTTCATTCCCTGTCGGTAAAAATTATATATTGCCGTTTCCTCCCTCTGGTAACAGGACAAAGCAAAGCTTTCAGTTTCTCTACTGATTGTAATGTCTCGAAAATTCGCCACAAAATGGTGAACGGAGTGTCTTAACACTAGGTAACATTACCCACCTTTAATAACCAACCACACAAACTCTTAGGGGTTTATGTAGAACTTCATTTACTTTCTGTCACAGAAATATTTAGCATATTAAGCGGAAGATAGTAAAATATGTCATTTACGCTACATTCGCGAGGATCCTGTGTATACTGTTGACAGAAGCAAAGTTCGTGGCGCAAGGTACTCGTAAGATACACTCCATTCTTCAGTGTGCAGCCAAATTCTTAATTACGTACATTTGCTAGTGTAGCTTTATTTTGGTATATACAGGGTATTATGGAGTCAAAATTTTATTTTTTTTTGATCTTTTTGCAGCTTCACGCTGTATTCCGCACATAGCATGATAAGTATAGGGAACCTTAATGTTAAGACAATCCGTTTCCATTCAATTCTTAAGAATTCTTGAAGGATTGCGTATTGAGTAGCTAAACTCAATGCCGAGCTTTGTTTTGACATCAGAGCGAAGAAAAATATGAAAATAATAAATATTTTATTTACTCAAGTGGGAATCGAACTAACAACCCGCTGCATACAGTGTTACAGTCACCATACTTCTGGACATACTTGGTGCGTTGATAGATTATAGATCCATAAAAATAATAGCATTAAATGTGTTAGCGGGGCTATAGTGATAAAACATTTATATTACTGCCAGCCATTCTGAATTCTGTCATTCAGAATGGCAGGTAATGCTCTGCACGGAAGATATGTATGAAGAGATCACTGTCAGTGGACCTGGCGAAAGAGGAATGCAGAAACAGTAGCGCTTGGTGATCCGTTCTCTCTGGATACCTCGCTAGGAATCAAGCGTGAAACTAAAAAAAAAGATAGACTAGATTCACAGATGAGTTTTTGCGTATGTAGTATGAAATTATCAATGGCCGATTTTTTTTTTATGGAAAAGACACGGCAAACGAGCGTGCGGGTCACCTGATGGTAAGTGATTACCGCCGCCCACGGCCCCGTGCAACCCCAGAGGAGCTACAGGTGCGTTGCCGGCCTTTAAGATGGGTTGGGCGCCGGGGCCCGGCATTACCTGATGCAAAACACAGTGGCATCAAGCCACTACTTCACGCCGGTTTTAAATGCCGGGGGTGGTAATGATCCGGTCGAGTCTGCCCATGCGTGTTGCCATTGCTGGCGACGTGACTCTACCACACGTACTTTAGTCGCCTCTTACGACACCACCAGTACCAGGATGATCCTATTCTAGGCCGGGATCACACGGCAAAAAATTATGAATATAATGTGGGAATATTCTGAAAAAGTATCTATATTTTTTCTATTCAATGTATTTAAACTATATTTTTACATCACAAACAATATTTTGTAGCTACATTTTATTTGGACAGTCTTCCCCATATAATCTTGTCTCTCATATAATTAAAAAACCTCCCAAAAGAGACCTCCAATTTTATCCCTAAGGAAACAGAAGCACAGAATTAAAAAAAGAATAAAAAAAATAACTAATTTACACATAAAAAATGAAAGTCAGCCAAATTAATAATGAAATAAGGCACCGTAACAAAATCCCGGCGGCGGAATGCGGACGCGTCTCCACGACACTTTAGTAATTAGGCGTCCGAAGTGGCGTAGCGTTGGCGACAATGATATAGCCCGGCTCAGTGACTCGCTGTTGCAACTTTAGGGTCGGGATCGCTTTGCAAATACCAAGGAGCTCATTTAAGCTGCGAGTACCCAAGGCCTGGTGGATATAGCCTTGTAAATCTTGGGTACTCGCTCCGATATCCAACGATTTTCCTTATGTGCTCTTTTTAACGTTTTATATGTGATGTAAAGATCAATTTCGGTTTAGTCAAATGGTTTGTAGTTCACGTTGTATCTTGGACACAGCAGGGTAGGCAGAGGAACTTGGGATCCTAATTTTAAAACAGTCTGCTCTAATTAAGACACTCCCGATGGTCATTTTCCGCCAAATTCTGGAGGTATTAAGTGTTGAGCAGGGAAACTCAACGCTGCGCCTTATGTTGTAGAATAATGGTATAACTATAGTTAAACACCTTCACGCTGTATCCTGCACACAGCAGGATAGGCTGAGGGAACCTGGTGTAAAGACACCTCGTTCGCCACTTGACGCCGAATTGCTCGAGGCATCACTGTATTCAGTTCGAGAACTTGCTTATGCCAGGTACCATGGTACCGGAGCGAAGCAATAAAAATATGCATAAATAATTATTATTTCCCACCGAATGGGGATCGAACCAACAACCGTTGCGTTACATTCACACTCTAGTGCTTCTGCGCCAGGACGGACTCACTTAGTGTTATAACTTTATCTTAATTTCTATTGTCGCTGGTATAAATTTTCTTATGATTTGTACTAGTTTTTTTTTTTAAAGATTCAATTTAGGTATTACAATGGTTTGTAGTTCACGTTACTAGGACAATCAGTGAATCAGAGGATTTGGCACCAGCGCATAATTTTAAGTTGAACTAATTAAAATCCCGATATACTCCCAAATTCTAGGTTTAAGTTCGATAGCGAAAAGAACCCACGGGTCTTATTACAATTATTTGTATTATAATGGTATAGTTATTGTTAACAGTACTTCACGCTTATCCTTTATCACAGCTGTAAGGTTTTTTTTTCTTTTTTTTTTATGAATCACACGCAAAGTATGGGTCACCATGCGTTTTTATTTTTCCACGCCCACACACCGGCACTCAAGTTACTTAAGTTGTTGCATCGGCAACTTAGACTGTTAAAAGACACTGTTGTTATTGTTTCCGCGTTGTTGATAGATTTCGTGTGTCATGTAAAGACTTTGCATCATTTACAATAATGACGGAGCGAAGAAATAAAAATATGCATAAATAATTATTATTTCCCGCCGAGTGGGGATCGAACCAACAACCGTTGCGTTACATTCACACTCTAGTGCTTCTGCGCCAGGACGGACTCACTTAGTGCTATAACTTCATCTTTATTTCTATTGTCGCGGTAGTAATTGTAATAATAAATAAATCATTGTAACATAGTTATAGTATTATAAGATAATTTTCTTTGCTTGTCTTGACACATTTATGGCATGTTTCAAAATATAGAGAACTTAAGTAAATAAGAAATAATAATAATACATACATACTGTATCCATCATATCCATCCATCATCCATGCCACCAGTCGTGGCGCAGGGGCACAAAATGTGACTGTAACATCGACTGGTTGTGACACTTGACCCACTCGAGGAGATGAAATATTTACTTAAAAATGTATATTTCCATTTCTTCGCTCTAGTGTCTAGGCAAAACGCGGCGTTGAGTCCTCCACTCAACACTCAGTGCCTCCAGAATTCGGCAGAAAGTGGGGAACGGAATGTCTTAACATTAGGTTCCCTCTGCCTACCTTACTGTATGCGGGATACAGCGTGAAGCTGAAAACACACGATAAGATATTTGCAAAAGCAAAAAAGTATCTTTAACACCTCTTTGTCATTCTTTAAGAGGAGTATTTAAGTGGCGTAAAAAAGGTACAGTACATTATATAAAAGCCACTTAGTAAAGTCCTACAGATATGAAACATTTCAAACCAGCGTGAAAGATGTCCCTTTATCCCGCGACCCGACACCAAACACGTAACAACGAGTGTTTGTAAATATATTGAGCTTTTAACGAATTTGAATAACATTCTCCATCTCATATGTGTACGTGTGACCTTTCTGCCTAAACCATAAAAATGTTTAAATCATTTTGAATCTTATAGTTTTAATAATAGAGATCATAATTGAATTACTGTTAATCTAAACACTTTGTGTTTCTGTCTGTATACAAAATGGATGCGACCTCTTCAAATGGAAAAATGGGATTTCTTCAATGCTCTTATAACAGCTTTGGAAGCTATTTCGGTGTATTATATGTATGGATGGATGTTTTGGAAAATGGATACGAGATCAATTTGTCTGTTCCATTGATATTTTAACATTATTGTACTGTGTTTATGATTTGTAATGTCTATTAGTGATAAGATGTTGAAGTACCTACATTATGGCAATGACGCAGTCGTGGCCCAGGGGCCACAAACGCATGGGGCACAAATACGCTTGTGTGACTATAAAATCACACGATGTCAGACGACGGTTGAGGAAATATTATTTATTAATAATTTTATTTCTTCGCCCTGCTAACAAGGCAAAGCGCGGCGTTATGTTCCGTCACCCAACATACAATGGCTAGAATATTCGGGAGAAAGTAGGGAACGGAATGTTTTAACACTAGGATTCCTTGGCTCTGCTATACTGAGGCAGCGTTCGTAGAAAAATATAACCATATTAGAAGCTTATATCAAAATTGTGGTTTAATTTTAAAGAAAACAAATTAAGGGAATTCTAATATACGACACAAGCATCTGATTGTAAACGCAACAGATGATGCAACAGTGAATTCTCGATTCCCACTCGCAACACTCCACACGCAAATGAAATATTTAATATTTCCATTTCTTCGCTCTGGTATCGAGGCATCGTGCGTCGTTGAGTTCCGCCACTCAACACGCAATGTCAAAAGTAAAATGAACTTTTTCTTCTGTGTGAAATTGAAAGTAAAAATTTGAAGTTGAACTTTGAAGTTTTTCTCGTAGTGTTTATATATATATAGTGAAAGTGTATTTTGACGTAATAAGCAATACAATGTAAATCCGATACGCATTACTGAAATTGGAATAAAATCGCTTCAATTTGCATGAAGCGGTGCGATATCGTTAAGCTTTTAAGGGATTGAACGTTTTGTTATGAAAATTGTGTTGTCATAATCAATTAAGAATATTTTCGATTGTAAATATTGCATTATTCAATAATAAGTGTCGCAATAAGTTGTCGTTAATATATTTAAGATAGTTTCTGTTTACGTTTATTTATTGTAAAAATTTTATAAAATACTATTCAAAATTAAAATATTTAAAAATTTAAATTAAATAATTTAAAATTAAAACAACCGTGCTTATGAGAACGGAATCTTAATCTTAACGGATTTTTTCTTTGTGAACAAAAGACAGCGATGTCGTCACTAGAGCAAAAGCACTAGTATGTCTGTAAGCGGGTTCGATTGTCAAGCCTAAAATTGTTCAGCGAAAGGAAATAATAAATATTTAAATTTTCTCGCTCTGATAACGAGGTATTGAGTTCCGTATCTAAGCACGCAATATCTCAAAAAATCGTAAGTGGAAAACGGAGTGTTTAATGAGAAACGGAGTGCCTCAACACTAGCTTTGTAAGTTTTCTTATATCTACCCTGCCAAGTGCGAAATACAGCGAAACGCTGCAGATATATAAATGTATCATATAAATGCTATACTTACATATAGGTATACATATGAATATTTTTTCTGAGAAAAATGCAAAAATAAAACTTAAATTTAATCTAGTCAAATGCATTAAATCCTAATACAATGAAATGAATGACTAAAACAAAATCTTAAATTAATTAACAAAACAAAAGGTAACCGCACCTCCTTTCTTCCAGATATGATCAAAACGCCTTGAAATCCTAATTAGCACACCCGTTGTTGACGGCCGAGGTGTGCGTAAGTTCATATTTTTTGAAGTAGTTACCACCTCCTTGAACACCTCCTGCTTCTAGGGCGTTTAATATTCTCTAGTAAACACGACACGCTAGTAATAATAATCTAGTTATAGTACCTTAGTGTAAAGTTAATATGTGCCATATAAAGCTGCCATTTTGATATATACATACGGGTAAAGTAGATAGCGACAGTGAAAATCTATTTATTTCTTAATTTATTTATTTTTAAACTGTCAATTTTTTATCGTAGCGCAGTGGAAGCGTTCCACTGGAAACGCGATGGTTGTGCGTTCAGATCCTACCGGGGAAGTAATTTTATTTTTTTTTGCCTGCGAGACAAAAAACGTCGTTAAGTATCACCAAAATAATGTTATCTTTGCGGTCGAGACGAGACGTTCGTGTAAATGTTGTTTTTTAACTTTTCCAGACATATTTCGTAATAGGTGAAATTTCTGGGGTGGACACCAGACATTTCTGGGGTGGGCACGGCCCACCTTGCTCCGCCCTTCCCATGATTCCTACGCCCATGATTGCATAATAGAGGAAATGCAAAAGAGAAAAACACAGAAGAAAATAACAATATGACACTACATACAATATGTGCAGACATGAGCCATATTTTATAGGCAAAACGTACTTTAGTTATAGTTCGTCATCATAAAGTAAAGGAAGCTTACCTTGTTATTTCTTGTGGGCTTAGATAGGTATGTGTATAGTATAGTTGTACGATTTTCCTGAACGTTGTTGTTGTTGTCATTATAATTGTATATATAGTTTATGTCAAAGAATTAATTTGTTTGTCCATTTCTTTGACAGTTTGACAAACCCGTACTCAATCGAATGTGATTTTCACAGCTATTATTACTGAATTAAGACATTAGAAAAATTTAATATGGTTATAAATATTAACGTGAGGCCATTCGTTGAGACAGTGTGCAAGTACTCGAGAAAATGGAAATGTTTATTATTTTAATTAATGTGCTCTGGTGTCGAGGCAAAAGCGCAGCGTTAAGCTACGCCAATAAATCTACGCCTACCTTTTATGTATTGCCAAGGCAAATACCAACGCAAAGCAAAGACTTACAACTAGTATTAATGAATAATATTCGACTTCTACAATAGTGTAGTAAAACCATTGGTCATTAATAGTTCTTTTTTCGTTAGTACATTACATATGTTATTATAAATTATATTATTGTTTACATTTAAGTGATTTATATTTTGTACGTTAACACAAGGAAAGTTGTGATTTTACGAGAATGATTACAATAGCATTATTATTAGTTGTGACTGTAGTTGTTTATTTATATGGCACGAGAAATTATAAATATTGGGAGCAAAAAGGCGTAAAACATGATAAACCTATACCTTTCTTTGGGAATAACCTGAAAAATTTCTTTCTGAAACGAAGTGTAACTCAGTTAATGGTGGAAATGTATTGGAAGTATCCAAACGCGAAAACTGTAGGGTTCTATCGAGCCTCAAATCCTCAACTCATAATAAGAGATCCAGAAGTCGTAAAGCAAGTGCTCACCACCGATTTTCCATATTTCTACGCACGTGGCTTCCAACACAAAAATATTCCAGTAGAACCTCTCCTCAAAAACTTATTCACTGTGGATGGCGACACGTGGCGGTTGCTGCGTCAACGCATGACTCCGGCTTTCAGCAGTGGAAAGCTTAAGGCTATGTTTCCTTTAATCGTGGAACGTGCAGAGCGCTTACAGGAACGATTGCACTCCGCAGCCACGGCTGGTCAGGAGATAGATGCTCGAGATCTGATGGCTCGTTACACCACAGATTTTATAGGTGCCTGCGGCTTTGGACTAGATTCTGATACATTACACGATGAGAATTCCGCTTTTCGGAAAGTTGGAGCTACAATATTCAATTTTGGTTTCAAAGACATGCTTGTTGTGATATTAAAAGAAATAGCGCCTCAACTGTTTAAGCATTTAAAACGCACAAGTCGTATGGAAAAAGCCGTATTCTCATTAGTGAATACAGTCCTCAGGCAAAGGAACTATCAACATTCTGGTAGGAATGACTTTATTGATCTTCTACTTGAGTGTAAAGGAATAGGAACGATGACAGGCGACTCTATAGAAAGAGTAAAATCGGATGGTACACCGGAAGTGGTCACATTGGAAATGGATGATGAAGTATTATCTGCACAAGTTTTTATATTTTTCGCTGCCGGATTTGAAACTTCTTCCTCAGCCACAAGTTTCACCTTACATGAGCTATCATACAATGTCAACATACAGGAAAAAGCGCAAAATGAGATAGACCGAGTATTAGTCAAACATAATAATAAGCTTAGTTACGAAGCAATCAAGAAAATGACCTATTTACAATGGACCCTTAAAGAAGGAATAAGAATATTTCCACCTATAGGATTTCTGATAAGAGAATGTACTCGCAAGTATACTATTAAAGAACTCGATTTAACGATTGATGAAGGCGTGCGAATAATCATACCTGTACAAGCGATGCAAAACGACTCGAAGTATTTTGATAATCCTACTGAATTCCGACCGGAAAGATTTAGTCAAGAAAACTTCGATTCAAGTCACAAACATGTTTATTTGCCATTCGGAGAGGGTCCTCGTGCATGTATCGGTGGGTAATATGGTGCTACAAAAATATAATGTTTGCTAAAACTTACTTTAATCATTTATATAATGTAAATATGTTTCTAATACATAAAAATGTTTTATATGAATAATAGCAATTTAAAGCAGTTTAAGTTTTATCTTGTATTTGATATATCTATTATAAAAACGGAGGCGATAAAAACGTGAGCAGGGGAAGAAGCCTTTTTTTACCACGCTTTACCCTATATATAACAATATAAATAGGGGAAACGTAACGCAGTGCTTTACATTTTTTCATTGCCTGAATGAAGAATAGAAAATATTAAATATTTAAGTCCTCTGAGTGAGAATCGAACCCACAACCGTCACGTTTACAGTTACACACTCGTGCCCCTGCCACACATTGTCATGGTCATGTTTAGATATATCTAAATATCAATTTTATCTCGTTAAAGAGATTTTGACTATGATATGCCCACTCTAATTCAAATATTGTTTTGTATAATTTATTTTATTTCAATATTCTTTGTGTTCAGGTGAACGGCTAGGCATAATGCAGTCAGTGGCAGGGCTTGCTGCTGTGCTGTCCCGGTTTAGCGTGCGTCCTGCACCCTCCACGTCACGTCGTCCTGTTATAGAGCCTGCCTCGGGGATTGTACAAGTTATAAAGGGTGGGCTACCGTTATTATTTATTGAGAGATCGTCCCAATGAATAAGATAAAGATTGAAACTTTAGGATATGCAGTTTATTTTTTTTATTAAAAATATAATACAATAATTTACATTTACATTTGCCGAACTTATAAATAAAAAAGCAGCCGTGAATCGAATTAAAAAAAAATTAAGTATTTTCACCTTACTCATATATCATATACATATCCATCTTTATTTGACACTTTTGTTGCAATCTTTAGAAAAATAAAAAAATAACAACCATTCGTCATTGTGTACAATAAAGTTGCAAGGTTAGCGTACAATTTGCGAGCTATTGAAATGTACTAAAAGGCCGCTGTGTAATCTACGACCAGATCACCTAAATTTCGGTCGGTGACCGTGTCGCTACATACCCTAAGGGCTATTATGGAAGTGACTTTCTCTAAATAATAAATGTTAGGAGTCCACACCTAACTTGGGTCGTTAGGGCGACCCCGTTCCGTGTTAACATACGGCTTGATAAATTATTTTAGTCGCATACTACCGAGGAATTCATTAGGAGTAGCAAAGATTTCACGTAATGACCGAGTACGTTTTCACTCAATTAAACCTTGCCGCGTTTAAGTCTAGTCGGACTTTTTCATAATTAAGGGTGAATTTCAACTCATTTCAAATGTTGAACTTTTAATGGAGATTTTTTTTCATTTTATATTATGTATTACTAATCTGTGTAAGTCCACCGACCTTAATAACCTCTGCATAGGAGGTGTTACAGTGAAACTGGGTAATTCTGAATAGCGTTTACTTTCATTTTTTTATATTATCTTTTATTTGCAGCATGGACAGAAAATCTTATATGTCAAATTTTAATTGCACCATAGCCACAGTTAATTTACAGTGACTGTCTGCCTGTGTGTCATAGACATTTTTCTTTTATTTTTAATACCTCTACAGGACTTTAATAACTGTTAATGGTGACACCATCACAAAAGCGAACGATCCGAAGTATGTGAGGTTGTTCTAAATCGTACACACATCCAATGACGAGTAGGTGCGAGAGCCGCAAACAAAAAATTCAAAAAGACATCATGTACCCTACAAACGGTGTAAGCAAGCCTCAGTCCGAGTCTCCCAGGAGACGGCGTTACGACAATGTGTTTTCTGTGGTGCCTTCCATGGTGACCAATTCAAGGTCAGATTTAGGTCAGCTTCACCCAATACCACTGACGGTATAGAGGCCATAAAGGCAAACAGCATACTGCTCACTAACACTCCTACAGGAATTTGAACCTACAACTGCGTCAAATTATCTGTTACGCATTATATTAAATGACCATTAATTTATATTTATATTTATTTTATGTTTACATATAGTTAAATTAACGACTCTCAATTTACAAGTATCAAGATCACAAAATTACAAGTAAATAGGTACACTAAGCCCAAGACTGGTTTGAACAACAAATTACGAATAAAAGGCAGCCTGTGATTGGCCATTCTCAAAAATATTTACTTGAAACGTTTAATCAAATCTAACTTTTGTGCTGTTTACATTTCTAAGTCGCATCGCTGGAAGTTAGAGCGGCGGTGTCAAACAGGGCAGTTTGCTCGCTGGGTAATTAACTGTCAGATAGACTGTGTGTTTACTGACATTAGATACTGTGCAACTTATGTGTTTATTTGAATTCGTAGCGCAGTGGTGTGTGTGTGTGTAACGCATCGGTTGTGGGTTCTATTTCCACTCGGGTAAATTAATTATTGCTTAATATTAATATTTTCATTTCTTCGCTCTGGTGTCGAGGCCAAACGCGGTTGAGCTCCGCCATTCAACCCGCAATGGAGTCACTAAATTACTATAATTTTTTTAATATTTTTTCATGGATTCATATATTCTATGAAATTACAATAACCATATAGGCATGGGACTTTTATTCAAATAATATTTGTTAGACAGGTTGTTGGATAAATAAACTGATATTAATACATTATATACTTTTTCCCGACTTTACAAAGTTTTTTTGCTGGTATTTATCATTAAATTTTAGCCTAAATATCATAGTCATACGACAAAATGGTAGAGAACCCTTATTTTGCGCGTTTCAAACAGATATTTTATATTCTCTAGTATATATATGAAAAAGTAGATTTATATTTTATAGTCCATTTGTAGTGAAGAAGAATTTACGCTTAATTATGTAAGCCTAAAACACTGCGATGTAACCCACATACACCACAAAATAGACTCCGACAATATATCATACCCAACAAGTATAATACGTCAAACCCAAGCATTTGTTATTTCTCATTTGATACAGGCGAATATATAAATATTTTATTAGAGGCCAGTCGTAACGCAGGGGCACAAATGTATGACTGCAAACGCGACTGGTCGTGGATTCGATCCCCGCTCAAGGAAATGAAATTTATGTAAATTTATATCACGAGGAAATTTATTTAAATGTATATATTCAACACTTCGCTCTAGTGTTGAGGCAAAGCACAGCGTTCAGTTCCGCCAGTCAACACGTAATGCCTCCTGAATTCAGCGGAAAGAAATCGGAATATCTTAACACAAGGGTTCCCTTTACCTACCCTACTGTATACGGGATACAGCGTGAAGCTGATTTGATGAATTTTTACATATTTTATGTAACACCGAATCTTAAAGACAAAAGACATGATAAATACTTAGTTGTAGATACCCAGTGTGTTCTTGAAGGCCATGATTAGAATATGCTATCAAGCCGCGGCAGTGCTGCGAGCGGGTACTGTTCCGTCAGTTCATTAACTAATTCTGGAGACACCCAGTCACTGGAGTTGACTACAAGAAACAAAACTAATGACGACGGCAACCCGAGAAGTTAAGAGAACACGGCGTAATGTAAGAGCGATAGCGATTATTAGGGATAGTAAGGATTGTTTTTTTTTACTTCACGCTGTATCCCGCATTCAGTAAAGTAGGCAGACGGAACTTAATGTTTGATGGTACATTTTAATATTTTTTTTCGAGAGGCCATCGTGAGACAGCTTCTCGTTGCTCACTAAAAACGCAATGGTTGTAAGTTTATAATTGTGTTTAAATTACTTTAATTTTCTAGCTTCTATTCGCTTCGTATTGAATGCAATACACGATATCTCCTTACTAAACTCTACTTATACTGAACTCGGACTTATAATTGTTTTTTTTTTGTTTTACCTTTAAACTGTACCCCGCATACAGCAGGGTAGGCAGAGGAAACCTGGGTGGCTAGTGTTAAAACACTCCTTTCTGCATTCAGTCACCTCCGTTTCACATTTTCCACAGTTGCGGAACTCAACCGCGCTTTTGCCTAATTACCAGAAGAAAGAAATGAAAATAATTAATTTGTCATTACCTCGAGGGCCCACAACCGCTGCGTTTACAGTCGCTTATATGCTTGTGTCCCTGCGTCAAGACCTCCCCTTTACTTGATTTATTAATTATAGATAAATTGCGGCTTTTTTAATAGAATATATATGTATATGTAAGTTATCACAGAAATATTACCACAATACAATATAGGTTTAAGCAAAACCGCTAAAACCTATATCTTAGAACATAATATAATTTATAGTCGGAGGCTAGGACGGAGACGCAGCAATTAGCCGCCTTAACAACGCTCCAAATAAATATCATTCGTGATTAATAAAGCTTGATAAATACGTTGATATTATTTAGAGTGGACGCGTCTCGTGGTCCAACGGTCGGGGCGGTGGGCGGGCGGCAGTCATGTCAGAAAATTGAGATTGTTTTATGAGAAATATGATTTTATAGTTAAATTATATCAGCTTCACGCTGTATTCCGCACACAGTGGGGTAGGCAGAGGGAATCTAGTGTTAACACACTCCGTTTCAAACTTTCCGCCGAATTCTGACGGTATTGCGTGTCGAGTGGCGATTTTCAACGCTTCGCATTGCCTAGACACTAGAGCGAAGAAATTAAATGAAATTTTAATAATTAATTTTAGTGTTAATTTGTTTTATAGTTGTTATATGTTTTCGTACACGAAGATGGAAATAAAAATTTAGAATTCATATCGATGCAATATATTTTTGTTATCGTATGATAGGTATCCTAGGTAAGTATTATGAGTAAAAATTAAATGATTATAAGTTATATTATAACTGAGGCCAGTCGTGGAGCAGGGGCACAAAATGTTATTGTAAAAAAGACTGGTTGTGGGTTCCCGATCCCCACTCGAGGAAATTAAATATTTATTTAAATTTATATTTCCATTTCTTCGCTCTGGTGTCGAGGCTAAACGCGGCGTTGAGTTCTGCGTCTCAACACGCAATGCCTCCAGAACTCGGCAGAATGTGAGGAACGGAGTGTCTTAACACTAGGTTCCATCTAAATACACTGCTGTGTGAGGGATACAGCGTGAAGCTGATTCTGATAGAAAATAATTCCAAAAGATGCTTAAATGTGAGAGAAAACGGAAAGAATATGTAATGGAATTGATGATAACAAAAAAACTGAAAACTGAGACTCAACGTCGATTTTCCACTAACAGGTAAAAAATGAAAATAATTTATACAAATCATGGGAATCGAGCCCACGACCACCACGTGTAGGCAAGTATAATCAGCCGCTGTCTCACACGCTACGATGACCTTAACTAAACTAATTAATTTACCAGAGAGGGTAAAACCTTAATAGTATAAACCTTCAGGCCAGTCGTGGTGCAGGGGCAAAATCGTGTGGTTGTGGGCTTAAGCTCCCAGTTGGAGAACTGAAATATTTAATATTTTCATTTCCTTGCACTGGTAACGATGCAAAGCGCGACGTTGAATTCCGCCACTCAGCACGCAATGTCTACAGAATTCGGCGGAAAGTGAACAATGGAAGAGTTAATGGAAACGGAGTGTTTTAACACTAGGCTATTAGGTTCACTCTACCTACCCTGGTATGTGCGAGATAAAGCGTGAATATAAAAAAAATGTTCTATTCTTTTATCATACATCTGCATACATACAATGTGTTGCAATAAACATTTATTTTTCCTGAAATATAGTACAGTTTACAGTAAAGCTGTCCCGATTCAACATCAAAGAGATAATCTTGATTTCTCTTGTATTTTGGCATTTTTCCAGCTGAATCTTGGGCCAGTTGTGAGTTCTAGGCTCAACTCAGGTCACTTTTTACTTTGATCACTATTAAGCTTGGTTCACTACTTTTTATGAAATTAGAAATTCAAAAAAACTATATACATACGTACAATATTCAGATTATTAAACAAATATATTGTAAAAATAATGTAAGTATTTATTATTAATAATAATTGAATATCAATCAATTTTACAATTATTTTCTGAATAATAAAGATACAAAAGCTTAAAACCTTATCGTTCAGCTGATGAGACGTTACTTTGCATACCTTCATCATTTCACTTCAAAGCAACTTTCTATCTAAAATTATCTCTAAGAAGCTCAAATGTGTCACCAGCTTTAAAATGCAGTACCATTAGGCCTGAGATCTCGAGGAACCTTTGGGAGGCTGAGTCGAGCCAACTACCGCAGCCTGCACTTGACGACCCTGTCGCGTTTAGCGGACCGCACTGACGAACTAAATTAGCCAGCGTGTATGTTGAAAATATATTTTGGCACTACTCGTGGGTACTCGCAGTGGTGCACCCCTTGAGGTCAGCCAGGTGTTAGGGACACTTGTGTGTTCATTTTTGTGGTGCATTTATACAAAATTTTGGCTTATAATTTTATATTTGAACTAGGTCTCACCAGCGGCTTCACTTTCGGCTTCACTTTTTACTTTAATATAGCTAAGGGTTGTGTATAGCACATGATATATTTTAAAGTGCCAGTGGTAACTCCGACTGTAGGTTTATATCGTTTTTATTTACATCGTTTTGGTTCACATCACGTATCGTGTTTCGTTATAATTGATAACTAGCGGCTCCCGTAAATACACAGATTTCTTAAATAAGAAGAAATCAACCAAGCGCGATTCAGACTGGCCAACAGAAGGCCCTCTCTCACAAATTCCGGATTGTGATTTGGAAATGCCTTATAGGTTTTAATGATGCTTCGAATAAAGTTAACAAAGTTAAGATTGCGGACGTATATACTTATTTTGTATGAAATGAAAAAATATACTTTTTCTTTTGGGATTTTTTAGTTTATTTATATTGTAAGATCTTACTTCGTCCTAAATTTCATAACTGTAGGTCTACGGTAAGTATTATAATATACTTCCCGTAGACCTACAGTTTTAATTACGTGATCAATTTCATACAAAATGAAGCAAAAACGATACATAAATGCTCATATCTTATGTCTGCGTTGTGTAAGAAGCATGATTTCTGTGCTTCAAAGAACTGCAAACCTGAATATCTGATATTAATTTGAGATTGATCCCTCAACACAATCTCAAGTAAAATGGTCTGGACAGACGGACAGACGGAAAAAAAGTGATCCTATTCCGTTTTATCTCATCTCAATCAATACACAACAAAACTAAAATAATTAATCCATATTATTTTATTTTCGTTATGCATTGAATAAACTGTAATTTAAGTGTTTTGATTTAATGATACAAAAAGGTTTTAGTTATTTTACATTCTTTCATTTTCTATATAGGTAAACCGTAACTCGCACTAACTGTAAAGCTAGTTTTTTCTAGATAAATTCAGATTCCCTAAAAAATCCAGGTTAAAACATATATTATATACTGCTCCACAAATGTCTATCTATTATTGATATATATTTCAAACACCACGTGGCTGCTTCAAAAAAGTGTCAACTTACATTAGAGAATCTTAAATCTTGAAATCGCGGTCCATAATCATATTTATAATCTCCAGTTTTTTCTATTATCATGCAAACAATAATTTACAAAAATCAATTAAACAGTTGCATAAAATAACTCTTTTCTTCAAAACGAAAGTAGCAATTTTGTCGAACAACATACTTTAAATTGATATAATTTTTTTATTGTTTTAAACACGCAATGCCTCCAAAATTCGGCAGAAAGTGGGTAACGGAGTATTAACACTAGGTTCCCTCTGCCTACCCTGCTGTGTGCGGGATACAGCGTGAAGCAACTTTAATTTAATTTATATGTATAGATGTCGGTAAACAGTAATTTCAGTTTTTTTTTTTTCATCTTTACGCTATATCTAATATTCTTCGAATAGCCTAGAATCTAGTGTTAATATACTGTTTTCCCCACTATCCGCCGATTATGAACCGATTGTAATAAAACAAACCTATAAGTTAACGGAAGCTTACCAAAATCCAATAGTAAAAACCACATTTAAATAGGTTTAGCCAATTCTGATATCAGCGATAACAAACGCACAGACAATCAGACAAAAATTTTAAAAATCATTGTTTTAGGTTCTACTACATTAATGAAGGTCGCAAATAACATTTTTTCTTATATATCTTCCAATTCCAATTTTTTCTTATATATACAGACGCCGATCCGATACTATTTTATTATAAGTATAGATAGACCACCTATATTTTCATAACAACTTTAAAAACCTTTTGGGCTGTCATGGTACAAGCATGTGCCTGTAAATGCGACGGTTTTAAATATATTATTATTTAATATTTTGAGGCCGTAAAATCGAGTGGTTGTGGGTTCGATGTCTAAACACTCATTGCCTTCAGAATTGGGGGGAAGCGGGAAACGGAGTGTCTCTGCCTACCCTGCAGTGTGCGAGATACAGCGTAAAGCTGATTTCCTTTTTTTTTCGCTTTGCTAACAAGTCAAAAGCGCGGCGTTGAGTTCCGCCATTCAACATGCACTGCCTGGAAAATTCGGCGGCAAGTGGGGAAAGGAGTGTCTTAACATTAGGTTTCCTCCTTCAGTTTATGGCGTTCTGAAGCTGCCAGTTAAACATGTAATTGTTATTTCACGCTACTATCAAATAAATAAATAAAATATCTCCATACAAAAATATTCATAAAATTATACTATTGTTGTTGGAAAAGTATATGTAATCTGACACTAGATAACATTGAATTCTAAAAACTAAAAATACATGAAGTTAACTTAATTAGGGTACAAGAGGGTAATGTGCAAGTAAAACAACAATTCACTTTGTAAAAGTTCATATTTATTTTATCTATACGTTAGTTATATCTATACAAAGTCGTGGTAACCTAGATATCTAGTTTCATCTAGAATTGATCGTTGGATTGTTCTAGAACATGTTCCATACACATATATAAACAAGGTTTACAACAAAACTTACACAAAAAATATTATTTAAGCCCGCATTGCTGCAAATTGATAAGTTTCTGTTAACTGCTTGATAAAATATATATAAAAACATATCAAGCAGAAACAATACAGAAGCTTAAGAGTTAGTGAACGAAATATTTATGTAATTATAATTGTTATAAATAAAGCAATTTACTATTAATATTCTTATATTATAATATATATCTACATTTATAATAAGATACGCAAACTGACAGACAAAAAAATAAAAATTTGTAAAGTACATAATGTACATATACATACTGTATAATAAGATAAACAGTAAAATTAAAAAAGCGTTATTATATCAAAATATATGCGTATCCTTATATATATAATAGCTATACTAAAGTTCATAGTCCTAATTTCAATACATAATGTAAACGTCATCAAATGTACATTAAATAGAAATTATAGTATAAACCTAATATAAAATAGTATCCATACACACAATATCATACAATTTTACATGCTTAAACAAAATTAATATATAAAACAAAAAATATTTCATTTTTCAAACCACAGAGTACAACAAAGCAGCATCCAAAAAGTAAATAAAAAAAATACTTAAAAAGATTAATTTGTGTGACATTAATGTTAGTTTTTTATCCAAGTATATATTTAAAAGCATGCATATTGAGCTTAGTCTTTTTTGTTATATATAAAAAAGTATATAAAGATGAATGTAATTTATAACAAAATTGGTATAATATAATGTGTCCAGAAAATGGAGCGTAGTATTTTTCCTTTCCTTTTTCTTATTGTGTGTAAAATAAAATATTATTTAATATTTTAAAAAATGTAACAGATGTAAATTTTTACATTGCAAATGAAAATTCACAAAAGACAAAAACATTTGTAATTTTATTGTGATACAATATAGTTCAGCCTAAGTTCAGTCATACAAATTTCTTAATATAAATTTAATTTTTATTTTAACACGTACATACAAACATATATTTAAAAAAAACGTTTTAAAAACATATATACACATATTATTCAAATATGGCAATTTTAGGCATTCAGCCACACAATGTATGAAATTGATTATAAGATACCTACATATAAGAAAACATAAATCATTTATATGAAGTTACAATAGGAATAAGACTTACCTATAAATAAAATTATGTATTTAATTATCAATTAAGAATTTAAAATGTAATATATAATATAATAAGGAAATTTTTTTTGTTCTTTTTTTATTTAGTGCACATATTTAAATCTAGGTTGGCTATCTAGGTGGCTAGGCATATAGTTATTTATTAATAATTATTATAAAATTATTATTCATTAACAATCATAAAAAATCGCTTAGTTATTTATAGCGAGATATTATTCAAGAAGTGCAGGTTCGTATCACGCGGCTGCGTGATAACAAAAATTTAAAGTATTCTATTTTACTTAGGGAATTTCCACTTAAGACGTCAGGCCTTAATAATTATAAGATTTAATATATGTATAATAAAGATTTTCGTATTTTTTTATTTCAAGGTTAGATTTTAGCTTGTATATTTTTAAAAGAAATAGTTTATTTAAAAAAAAATACTGCATAATTCGTAAAAAAAAAATGTAAACGGTACATCATATAAATGTGTTTTTTTATATTTAAAGCTATGTATAGGAAATTTTATTATATCACAACTTTTGTTATTTCATGAATGTAGTAGTAGTGTTATTGTTATAGTAAAATAAATCACTTATTTATTATTATTTTATTTTATACAATAATAACTAGTATTCAAACAATTTTGAGAATCATTTT
Source organism: Heliconius sara (assembly GCA_917862395.2). NCBI lineage: Eukaryota > Metazoa > Arthropoda > Insecta > Lepidoptera > Nymphalidae > Heliconius > Heliconius sara. The sequence goes on along the minus strand of OU860783.2, from coordinate 1,729,870 downwards.
AATTTTCATTTTCATAAGTTATCATATTGAATAATGTTTGTTGTGTATTGTCTGTACATACATACATATACTAATATATTTGTTATCTGTAAAAAGCAATGAACAGAAGAATAGGCAAATAAATTTTTCTTAGATCAAAAAGCCAAAAATACAAATATAAATTTAAAATGCATATTGTTTTATAAATTTAAATGTACTTAAAGAAAACTCTAGAAAATGGTTTAGGTAAAGGTTACTTAATGTTTTCCTTAATTCCAGAAATTCTGCTTTTTTATTTATATTTATTTAGAAGTTCAAGAAATCCCTCATAACTTTTTTCCACGATTAAAAAATATACACGAAGAAAAAGCTATTTCATTTATCATATTTAAATCACGTATATTTGTTACAAGAGAAGTACACAAAAAACCTTTAGTGACAAATAACTTGCTTCCCTTCTCTTGGCAAATATATATCGGCTACAGAGAAACCTAAAATGGCGTTTCTCATCTTTATATTTAATAGTATACAATATCATATACTTAAAATGTAGCTTAATTTAATATTATTTGAAGGCCATAGAATATAAGAATTAGTTTTGAAATTTTAAAAAGAAAGGCTTTAATAAAATTATGAAATATATTGTAGGAATATTTTTTTACATTTAAAAAACATATACATATGTACTTTTTAAACAAAACTACTTATGAAAAAAAAATAAAAAAACATTTTTTGTGATAACATGCGTTAATTATTTTTTTTATATAATAATGAAAAAAAATCAACAAGAATTTATTGGAAAAAAAAAATATTAATCTGTCAAATGTCATATGATTAAGACAACATGTTCATACAATTGTCAAGAAAAAAAAGGACAAACAAGTTTTTTTTTAAATAATTAAGAATAAGCATATTACATTGTACATAATGTACGTATATTTAATGTAAATATTTAGTTTATTACAGTGGTATATATTCTCTTATTTGTTGCAGAGTCGCTTTGTCGGTGGACTGTAGGAGACGCTCGAAGGTTTCTTGACCGACTTGGCCCTTTAGTGTTTCTAGCTGTAATATAAAATATTGTTATATTAAATTTGTGTTCTTATTAAATTTAGTTCATGAAAATGCATGAAGGTTTCGTGTGTTCAGTAGAGAACTGAATTAATATTTTAAAATTTTTAAAAACATCTTTGTAAGGTACCATTGGTATAATCTAAGTATATTGAAATTTATCGAAAGTTTATAAAAAAAGTTTATTTCAAGATTCAAGATTAGTTAATCTTAACTTTAAACTCATTTTTCTTTTCTTGGTTTCTCAAATAGCGTAATAACAGAAGAACTTTCAAATTGTTAAATATTTTTACAAGGCCAAATATTTTTACAAGGTCAAATACATATTTTTATATCGCTGTAAGCAGAAATTCGCGAGAATATAAAAAACTGTTAATAGACTAAATGCGGGCGTACTAGTACTTGAATATTATTTAATGTATCCCTATTCATTTCGGCATGAGACAAAATATAAGCAAAGAAATACTGTTTCTAAAACTGTTATTTAACTTTTCCTTAACTTGAGGCCAGTGAAAGTGTAGAACGGAGTGTCTTAACACTAGGTTTCCTCTGCCTACCCTGCAGTGTGTGGGATACAGCGCGAAGCTGATTTATTCAATTTTTTTTTATTTAACTTTTTCATTTCTATATAATTTGGTGCAGGTTTACTCATGTTTTAAAATATCAAAAAATCAATATATTAAAAACAAAAGAGTCGGAAAATAATGTTACACTTAAAAAAATAAGAAACTTAAGACACAAGAAAAGTAACAACGGAATCACAATAGTACTTACTGTCTTACTGACAGGTTGGCCGATAGTAAAAACGGCGGATGTACTTTGACCAATGTGAAAATATCATATATTAGTGTAAAATGTTGGTAGTGTCTGTGCTCTATAATTTATTATAGTAGTTTAATTTTTATAGTTTTAAAATGCGTTTGAAATTTGAGAACGAATCGGCTTTTGGGTGTTTTTACATGCCAAATATTTAAGAAAATAATTTATGGTATTTGTGATACCAGAAATGGGGTGAATAGAAACATTTTAAGACTTTAAAATTTTATTTTTACTGTGAGCGTGGTTTTAAATATGAAAACAATCTTTGTTTTTCATTAGTGTATTCATTTCTTTTCCCTTCAAATTTTATAAAATTTGAAAATTTTAAAAATTATGTCAAATTTAAACCATAATTATAACTTAACTGATGAGATCTACAGACATCGTTCTATAATATAATTTACAGTGCTCTCAGCGTTTTACTTCCATAGATTTTATTTACTTAATATACCAACTCCATCAATCGTGACGTATAAAATAACTTTTTTTTTCTTTGTTTACCTTTTACCTCATGGCTTCGTGAATAGCAAGCACCTTACAAAATATTCCCTTTTTTATTTTAATATACCATTGTGTGTGTCGTACTGTGGTACTGTTTCCTGTGGAAACTTACCTCTTACTTAGTAGGCGTTCTAATTGCGTCTGAAGCGTTTTGTCGACGTCGTGTCGTGTAAGTTCCACCTCGTACCTGGTGGTGCGTCACGGCGCGCAGGTCGAGCGCGCGCGCGGGGTGCGCGGCCGCGAACTGGCGGCGCCGCAGCTCGTGCGCCGTGAGCGCGTCCTCCGCGCCGCCCTCGCCGCCCTCCCAGCGCGCCGCCCCGCCGCGCCCCTCCAGCGGCGACGCGGGCCGCGAGCCCGGCGGCGACACCAACGCACTGCACGCATAACACATTATATTATATATGATATATATGATCTCAGACCAACACATAGCCTCACACATCCACTAATGAGATATCCATGCATACATAAGATCGCACATCCATATATAAAATCACAAGACCACACATGTGATGTCACTCACACCCACACCCACACATGTGATGTCACACACACCCACACATGTGATGTCACTCACACCCACACATGTGATGTCACTCACACCCACACATGTGATGTCACTCACACCCACACATGTGATGTCACTCACACCCACACATGTGATGTCACTCACACCCACACATGTGATGTCACTCACACCCACACATGTGATGTCACTCACACCCACACATGTGATGTCACTCACACCCACACATGTGATGTCACTCACACCCACACATGTGATGTCACTCACACCCACACATGTGATGTCACTCACACCCACACATGTGATGTCACTCACACCCACACATGTGATGTCACTCACACCCACACATGTGATGTCACTCACACCCACACATGTGATGTCACTCACACCCACACATGTGATGTCACTCACACCCACACATGTGATGTCACTCACACCCACACATGTGATGTCACACTCACGTCCACTCATGCGATCTCACATTCACACATATGATGACACATCCGCACATGTGATTTCTAATCCAAATATGACATTTCTTATCCACACGATCCATCCATGAGATCTTACATCCACATACATATGTAACTGCATATCTACTGAAATAATCACCCGTGTTGATAGACCGCCTTTGCCACCCCTTTTCTTGTCTTTTTTAAGTATTGTTGGTGTAACAGAGTTTAAAGTAAATAAATCAAAATAGCCACTTACTCAACATAACTCCCAGATTCCTCCATCTTCATGACGTCATTGAGTACCTCAGTTAAGTTCAACATTATGGCGGGGAAACGTTCTAATACAGTCGCGTTTTGTGTTGTTAGAAGTACTGCTAATCCTAAGCCTGTATACAAAAAAAATATTTATGATATATATATAATATATACCATATTTATGTATTTGTGCTTTTGTTTACGCTAATCCTAGAAATATCTTAACTGATTTAAATGTAGTTTTCACTATTGTATTTTGGCAAACTCCCCTTTACATTTAGTGAGTGTTTTATTTCAATTCGCTTCATAAATAATAAAGTTATGCCAATATAAGGAATCGCATGCGATAATATTGCTATAAAATATGTGTTTTTTGATTTGGCTGAAACTTTAGCTATCAATGTTGGGAATGTTTTTAACCGGATTAATGGTGTATATTTAGTATTATCCATTTTTGGAATCAGGTTTCCGTTTCGAGAACTTTGCAATAGTCCTTGGAGGCGGGTACACGTTGTGCGTGAATGTATAACACTAAATATACGCGAATATTATAAATATTATCGAATCGCTAATATATTATATGTACGTACCCACAACCTTCCACCTCTCAACTTGAGTCACCAAGTTCATCCTCTCCGTCCACACGTGCAACACTCTGTTTAATACTTTCCCAGGATCACTATCATACTCGGTGACACCCGAGGAGGCCTCTTGTATGGCTTTGTAGAAGAGGTCAGAAGACAAAAGGATGACTCGTGATAAGAGGCAAAGTTGTACTGCTAGGACCATTGGTAAATCGTCACCTTCGAGAAGGCAGCTGGAATTGTTTTATTTTTTTTTATTTTTAATGCTTTTTTTTGCGAAGTCACTAATATGAAAAGAATGATGTTTCAAAATCAAAAGAAAATATACACATTTTTACAAATATTTTTCTGGTTCAGTGAACAAAATATATTTTATAAATTTAGATATTTGTATGTTTAAAAAATGTTTGAAAACCCATATTTAAAATAAATAAAATAAATCCACAACAAACATAATAATAAAATATCAACTTACTGTATAACTCTAATCAAAGTAGGCCATATAACTTTAACACCCAAAAACGCGTTCCTTTCTGGGAAACTGACACTTATGCAAATCTCCGCCATCTTGAGGACAGTGATGACACCCTCCGTCCTCATGTCACTCAACATGTCATCCAAAATGGACATACATTTGGCTCCGGCACCTGTGAAGAACTCTTCGGGGCAAAGTAGGGCGTACGCTTGCATTATGTATACTACTATGCGAATGTGTTCTGTAGATTGTTCTGGAATTATAATATGGCGGTTAGAATAGTTTTTAGACACTCGATATATTCCGCATAAAGAAGGATAGACAGATGGAACAGAGTGTTAAGGCACTCCATTCCCCATCGTAATTTTCGAGACATAATGTGTTGAGTAGCTGAACTCAGCGCCGCGCTTTGCCTACTGACCAGAGCGAAGAAATGAAAATATTTAATATTTCATTTCCAGGTAACAGTCGCACGCTTGTGCACCTACTCCACGACGGCCTCAATGGCCTCTCAGACATTTAATTAATAAGGAAGAATCTTTGTAAATTTGAGAAAATTATTGTTTATATAAAAGAATCGATCTTTATTCATACACGCACCCAATATAGGACATAAGTTATGAGCCAATTGCAACAAAGCCGAATCAGCCGCGGGCGAAGTCTCCAGTACAGCGAGCCACAGTTCCAGTGCATCCTCCAACAGATACACGTGAGCTGGTTCACTCAATTTGGTTGATTCGTTGATCACGTTGAGCACCCAGGGGCGGACGTTGGGTGCACATTCGCCTAGCGCCTGTATTGATAGATTGATAAATTGAGTTAACCACAATGCAATATATAAACTAACATAAACATTTCGTATTTGAGTATACACATAGCTGTTTTGTGTTAGTTGTGTAATGTATTGTAGTCCATTCGAAAGTGATTTTTGTGTTAATAGAGAGTGTTGGTTGAGCATTCACTTAGCACGTAGATTAAGATATCGTTTTTTTCTTTCAATATTTTGAGGCCATTATTAATAACACCTCGGCCCATGTCTTAGCCGCCTTGAAGTTAAGCTTTCTAAAATTTTGCGCTATGTAAACGTGGAAATAAAATGGTGAAATGTAAGAAAAAATACTAGAATCAAATCTGCGCGCGCATCCATCTTATCTATAGCTAACTTCGTAACAATTAATTAATAACAGTACGAGTACAACTACTAATACTAGGATTTTATAAACAATAAGGAGATTAGATATTAATCTGTGGTATATATTTTTATTTATTATACATATATTGTTAAATTTAAAGACATTTAAAGATATCAGCTATTGATTATTGACTCGTCTTAGTAGAATTCGCCTCAAGCTGAACCATCCTTAATATATCAGCGCAATTTGATTTTAGATTTTTTTCCTACTTCAGGGCGGCCCGAGTCGTAGTCAACCGTACTATAACTACATGTACCTTAACAAGATGCACGAGCGCCGCCAACGCCGCGGCGCGCAACATGTGGTGGTGTTGCGCGTGAGTGCACAACGCCGGGAGCGCTGCGAACAGCGCGCTAGCGCCACCGCGAACCGCCCACCCGCAGCGCTCAGTTACATACGAGATCACGTGCAGAACGTGCATCTTGGTCTCGCATTCTGTGCATTCCACCTGCACATAAATAGACGTTGGATTAAATTATAATTCACATATTAAAAATATTTTTTTCTTAACAAATTGGAAAGTAATTCGATCTGTCTGTCTATAACGGGGTCCTGAGAAGAACACAAGGTACCATTTTTCTCATATTTGTAATATTCTTGATATATATATGCTAATATATTAAAATATCCTTTTATTTGATATGCAATTTATTGTCTGATATGATAATTACAATCGTTGTTGTCACAACTATCTTTAAGCAACCAGAAATCATGTTGTTTTAAGAAAAGATTGCTATGAATATGAGCTCCCTGAACGCTTACATGAAACAATATTCCACAAAAATAGTCCTTTACAAATCTATAAAAATGCCCGTTATGATATATGTTTATTGCTGGGTGTTGAACCACAGTAATCATCTTTAGTGTATTTTCAATAATATTGTTCAAATTTCTTTTTCTTTTTCAGGTATTTTCTAATATAAGGAATTTTATTTCCTTTACTTATGTCTATTTATTATTCTTTATAGCTTATTTAGGCTTATATTTTCTTACTGAAAATAATTCCATAGATATACTCAACAAGCAGTGCTATACCAACCAACAAGTCATACAGCGCGCTGAGCGCGTGGGGCGCGAAGGGCGCGAACTGCTCCACGTCGAAGTTGAAGTCGTCGATGGTGCTGCGCAGCGCCTCCGCGGCCGCCAGCCGCACGGCGGGGTCCTCCGCCGCGCGCGCCAGCGGCTCCAGCAGCGCCGCGTACATGGCGGGCCGCAGCGCCTGCGACGCGCGCACGCCGCACCACTGGCCTGCAATGGACGCAGACGGAATTTTGCGTGTTGAGTGCCAGGACTCAATGCCGCGCCTTGACACCAGAGCGAAGAAATGGAAATATAAATTTAAATAAATATTTTATCTCCTCGAGTGGGGATCGGGCCCACAACAAGTCGGTTTTACAGTCACATTTTGCACCCCTGCGCCACAATTAGCCTCTAGATTGGATTTATATACATTGCAGTTATTATGTTAATTCAATATAACATACAAAAAATATATTTTTAATATAAATAATACAGGATAATTAACCGATAAAATAAAATTGAAGTTAGTATTAAATAAAATCTCACCAATAAGTTGACATACTCTTCTCCTTATAATTCTGTAATTATTGTCCTTTACTTTAAGTTCTTGGCTTAATACATTTGTAAACCATTCGTCAAAATCAACCTGAAAACAAAAAAATCTTTCTATATATTATGATAAAATTTGATATAAATCTTCTAAATCTAATCTAAACTTTCAAAAATTAAGAATTGAGAAGAATAAAGTGGAAAGTGATGAACAAAGTGTACTTTGCATACTCTGCTATATGCGGGATACAACAAGAAGCTAATAAAGAAAAAGGAAAAAACAGAAAAATAATCTAAACGAAATGAAATACATATAAACAAACACTCACATCATCATACAAATCAAAACCGGCCAACCTAACAGCGTTATAAATGGCGTCCTTCTTCAATATGGCTGTTAGATCATCAGGCGACACGTGGCTCTCTTGTAGCGACGCCAACAACCTTACTAACTCCGGTGCTAGGACTGTGCGGAACTCGTGGAACAGCTCCATAAATACTGCTTCAGTACAGGGCTGAAAAGATATAAAATGTAAATATATCTTATCTTACTTACTAATATTATAAACGTGAAATTGTGCGGCGTTGAATTCTAGCACTCAATACGCAATGCATCCAGAATTCTGCAGAAAGTGAGGAACAAAGTGTCTTAAGACTAGGTTCCCTTTGCCTGTTTCGTGCTGGATACAGCGTGAAGCTGAAATTTTGTAAGGAAGAATGGATGATTGTTCCCCTTTCAAGCAAAAACTACTGAAAGGAGTTAGACGAAACTTTACAGAAATATAGTGTATACATTAGAATAACACATCGGCTACAATTTATGCCAAGATTTTGTATAATTAAGCTATAACATAAAAAAAGCGCGAAGATCGCTTGTATATAAAGGTTTATTGGTTGTGATGCATTGGGGCAGCATCTAGGTATGTATGTGCTGAAAATATTTTCATTTCAAAACGAAATGGGGTGTTGACTTCCGTCACTCAATAGGCTTTAATGCAAAAAATACATATACGCATATAAACATAATCAAATTAATATACGATTATAGACGGAACAAAAAAGGAAAATCGTTTTAAGTGAGTCGTCGTCATAGTCAAACATTAAAAATTAAGTTACTATATCAATATGAAAATAATAATATTTTCCACATACCCTCAAACTGTACTTCCACGACTCCCCAGCCTCGTCCGTAGCGAAGCTCTCCGGCTCCGCGTCCCATAAGGCCAAGTCGTCAGCGCTTAGTTGAAAATGATGGGCGACAAGATGGCGGCACATGTGACACGCCGTGTTACCGTCTAGCACTGAGGCTTTTACGCGGTGGGCTTCTAGGGTCACTGTAAGAACCAAAAAAATTTATCCATTAGCTTCAGGTATCCCACACAACAGAGGGAACCTAGTGTTTAAAATGTTAAGATACTACGTTCCCCTCACACCGCACAAATTTCAAGGCGGCAAAACTCAACTCAACGACACGCTGTCTTGTTACTAGAGCGAAAACGTACTTCAATGCCATAAGTGAGAATCGAATCCACAACCGTCGCGTTACAGACACATTCTAAAATTAAAATAAATTAAATTAGCTTCACGCTATATCCCGCACACCGCAGGGTAGGCAGAGGGAACCTAGTGTTAAGACACTCCGTTCCCCACTTTCTGCCGATTTTGAAGGCCTTGCGTGTTGAGTGGCAGAATTCCCGAAAGGAATGTCAGACACATTCTGACATTCCTTTTTTATTAAAAAAATATATATTCCAAGTAAGAAATATGAAATTTAAAAAAAACTCACATGGCTCTTTCACCGGTTCATTGGCTTTCGGCAACTTATATTCAACACATTGTAATATCCCCTTTACAATGTTCAGACACTGTATGGTAAACCTCTCGTAGGTCAACACCATGCCTTGTTCGGTGAAGCAGTAGTACAGGGCGAATTCCAGCGAGGGTCGAATCAAGGGGACGTAGGAGAAGGGATGGAAACATAAAACACCTAGCGCCACTTTAGTCAAGTGAATTATGAACTTCTCACATAACTCCAGTGGATATATTCCACGGCCTTTGAGGAGTTTTCCTGATGAAAAAATAGAAAAATTAGATTTTGTTTTTTTTTCTAGACATTTTTTGATTGGCAGAATTCAGTTTTATTTTGAATGTATTTGATATAGTATAATAATTGCTAGTATAAGGGATGTAAGAGTTAAGTGTTTACTTGTTTTTAGTTTTTTTTTTAATTGTAAGATATTTCAAATTATAATTATCAGTACAGTAGTTTAGTATTAGCTTAGGTTAAAAATGTAATGAGCGCTTCTTGCCTACAAACTCACGAGTTTGGCAAGATTATACATGTACTTAAAATGTAAAAAAATTATAAATAAATTAAATAAAAAAAAAATCCGTGCTTTATTTTGTTACCAGAGCGAGAAAAAGAAAAAAAATCAGTCTTCAAATGGGTATCGAATCCATAACCGTCAATAAAAAAAAAATTAAAAACAGGATTTAATACAAAAACATATACATACTGCACTCCAAACTCGTCTTAGCTCTATCAAACACAACATTCAAAAAAGCAATAGCATCTTGACTTTCATGGGGCTTCTTAAATCCGAACACCGTTAGTTTTCTCAATATCCGCAAACAGAGTAGTGCTTTTTCCAAATGTTCCGTTATAAGTTCCGTAGCAGCACCTTCTTGGATGCGCTGGAGGAACACTTCTGTGTTCTCATGCCATAGGTTTAGTACGAATGAGTATACCGATATTGTTAATTCCTGTAAATTATAAGATTATGAATATTTTACCAGTTATGGTATATCCTTGTTAGGGTTTCCCAGAAGGGAGACTTAACTTTTCGTCTCTTTAAATATTTTTTTTTAGTGTCACGCTGTATCTTGCATATAGCAGTAGACAGAGGGAGCCGAGACACAGACACTTTGTTCCACGTGCATCCCCTATTATTGAAACATAACTTGTTAAATTACGGAACTCAACATTGCACTTTGCATTCTTACCAAAGCCACAAAATGTAAATAATTTATCAACCCCGAGTGGGAATCGAATCGCCCACAATAGTCGTGTTTAGAGTTAGACTCTGTCGTAATGCACGACAATTGCCCCAATTATAAATATAGAATCGAAATTCCCTTAAATTAAATATAAATTGATTTAAACAAGAAAACAGAATATTGCAACTCAGTCACAACACAATGACAGATGAAAAATATATGTACTTTAATATTTTACAACTAGTGGGCGCGCGCGGCTTCGCCCGCTTATTTGCACCCTTAGGTGTGAATTCTAAAAAACCATGAAACACGTGTTCATTTAAATATTTTTAAGACTCTGAATTTTAAATTTTATAAAAATCAGTGCCCATTTAACTTTTTTAAATGCAAACTTTCAACCCCTATTTCATCCCTTTAGGGTTAAAATTTTTCAAAATCTTTTCTTAGTGGATGTCCAGATTAGGAATATAAACATTTGTCCAAATTTCACGTTTCTATGCACAGCGGTTATGGCTGTGCGTGCGTCTTACCTCAGTCAGTCAGGTACATGTCCTTTTATATATATAGATAATCTTAAATTGTTTTAATAAAAATATCACTTTTAAATGTTTATTACATTTTAATATATGATTTCAGAGCATTCCATTCACAAGTTAAAATTTTTTATAATATTGATTATCATAAAAAAACAATGGACTACTATATTTTTTTATTTATTAACCATTATTATATACTATATTTTTTATTAAGCATTATTCTATACACATTTAAAGTAGATTTAAAAAGTAATTTATTTTTCAGTCACTACCGATTTTGAAATATAACGCCTATGTGAGTTAAAATGACGCATGATTATTTTTTAGTACATACATGTTATGTACAGTACATGTGCATAGCTTAGTTTTGAGTTTGATGTTTTGTTTTGACTATCTTTTCTCCTCCCTTTACCTAAAGCAAATCGGAAATAAATGGTTTTTTTATAATGAAGTTAAGGGCCGAGTGGATAGAGTAGACCAAATGTATGCTGTGTTGTAGAAAGAAGACAAATAAGCAATATTGTTTGAAATTATTAATATTGTTTGCATAAATTTTTATTGTTTTACTGCTAGGATATTTAAAGCAACGCCAAAAACGCCAAAAAAAAAACGCATAGCATAGAAAATTAAACTATTTCAAAAACAAGAAGCAAAAATACCAAAAATTCGTGTCATTTGTGAAACCATAAAATATTTTTTTGCCAAAGCTGTTTCTAGTCGACTTTTATGTTTCTTATGTATATAATATATCCAATTTTTGTTTTTATACAAAAAATAATTAATTCAGAAAAAAATATTAAAAAAGACAACTAATAAAATTTATACAACCAATGCTCTCAAATTTTTCATAATTAGTAGAAAAGGTTAAGGGTTTCGTTTTTTTCTTTGAATTATTTTTTTATTATTTGTGCAATTATAATATCAGATATGTTATTCAATATAATAAATAATGTATGCATTTGCATGACTATCTTTTACATACATTAATATATGATGACTATCTTTCTAGGGTGACGATGATTTAAAAAAAATTACTGTATGAGTTTCCTCAAATATATTTAATATACAATAATACAGTTCTATATATAGAAAAAAATCTTACCTGGAATGTCCGTTTATCCTCAATTAATCGTTTAGAAGCCAGAGCCTTTATAACATGATGGAAGATAAGCAAAGATCTGTGTTGGATAAGGGGTTGTGGTGCTTTTAAGGCACTCACCAAATCTGGTACAAGGCTTGGCCAATTTGTTGGACAATCAAATCTGTTTATAAATAATATCAATCATTTCACATCATATTAGACTTCAACATAAATTGTTTGAATGTTATAAATTTTTTTTTTTTTTTTTTATGGAAGAGGCACGACAAACGAGCGTGCGGGTCACCTGATGGTAAGTGATTACCGCCGCCCACGGCCCCGTGCAACCCCAGAGGAGCTACAGGTGCGTTGCCGGCCTTTACGATGGGTTGGGCGCCGGGGCCCGGCATTACCTGATGCGAAACGCAGTGGCATAAAGCCACTACTTCACGCCGGTTTTAAATGCCGGGGGTGGTAATGATCCGGTCGAGTCTGCCCATGCGTGTTATCATTGCTGGCGACGTGACTCTACCACACGTACTTTAGTCGCCTCTTACGACACCACGAGTACCAGGATGATCCTATTCTAGGCCGGGATCACACGGCAAAAAAAAGATATAAGTCTAACTCTAGTTAATATTATTTGTGTAATTTAATTTTTTTTTCTTTTAGTACAATAAAGAACACATTACTATTATTATTTCAATCACTGAAAAATGCACATCTTGCCAAACTTTGAACTGTTTCAAATGTATTTGTCTCAAAATATTTAACATTTCATTATATGTGACATTTTAAGAAACTTTAAAATAAAAAAATATTATTAACCTTCAATACTCTTACCTTGCAATTTTTGCTATCAAAACAGCTTGTTGTGTAGCAATTTGCGCGACAGGCTCACTTAATATGGTGGTAGTGAGCAGACCTTGTCTCAATTTTTGTTTCTCTTCATCAGTTATTGCATTAGGAGCATTCCTACGCCAATATCGGTCTACTCCATTCTTGAAACACATTACTGCTAGCCATCTTACATTGATGTCAATTGAATGATTAGAAAGGACATTCTAAAATGTAAAATCATTTGGTACTTAATCTTATATTTAAGAACTGTCCTGGCACATGGGCACAAGCATACAACTGTCATTGCGACAATTGTAGGTTTGATTCCCACTGGAGGAAATGAACAATTTATATTTTCATTTCATCACTCTGAAGTGACATAATTGAAATGGAGATTCTTCCAGTAGGTTTCCAGGTTCCCTGTCCCTTTACAGGATAAACCACGAAATTAAAAAAATTGTACAGTGAAAATTAAATTCATAAACACTATACAATATATTTTTTTGTATTAATATTAATTAAGTCTTAATTTTTTATTTAGTAATTATATTTACCAGTAAAACAGAATAGAATCCAGGTTCTATTTCCCATTCCTGCAGTTTTTTCTCAGCGGGCTTTAACACTTCAGTGTTTTGATTTGTTGCCCTGTTGAGTGTGTCCAGTACTAGAGCATAGATGTTGGGATCCATGGCTCAACTAAAGAAATAGAAAATCATAGAATTACAATAGATCTCATTTCTTTTAAGTATCACACTATATGCCACATATATCCAGGTAATCAAAGATAATCAATCATGTGTAAGAACACTCCCTTTTTACAACATTTTGTGTTCTGAGTGGCAGAAATTAATACCACATTGTCTTGTTACCAGAATGAGGAAATTTAAATATCTAAATTTCCTATTGTGCTTATTCTCAATGTTCAATTTATTAAAAAAGTATTCTTACTTATATATATTTTCAGAGTTTATGTAGTCATTACATAACAGTCATAATTATGTCATTTTCTTATGATGTACTACTTCAACTGTGCCTAATATATAGTAAGAGAGAAATTCTGTCTTCTATAGTCTAGTATTCAAGTCTTAATTTTTGTAAATTTAATATATAATACTTTATATTACAACATTGAAATAATAAAACAATAATATATATTCTATATTTAACTAAGGGTGATAAGCACAAAAAATTATGTATTGTGCATTGGTATAAATGAAAAAGAAAAATTTACTAAGTGAATTTAAATTTGCAATGTCGCCGGTACAATCTGATTATATTGAAAAATGTTAGTAGATTCGTCTTCTTTAAAATTATAATGCTAAACATGTAGCTTGCTCGGTCTTAAGAATATATAAATAAAAAGCATACTTACAATGTCTAAAGGACAGGGGATACAATATAACCTAAAGGAATTATCGTACAATAGTAATGACTTTAGGAAACGCCATTTAATATTGCAGTTTTATGAAAGTATGGTAATAAATTAACAATATCGCAAGGAAATAGGACAAAAAACTCAAAGATACATTTTAAACAAACAATATAAGGCAAAAACACTACAAATTCGAATAATTTTCAAGGAATTATGACAGTGACAGTAAAATTTAAAAAGTCACTTGTGAAAACGTAAACGTCAAAAGAAAATATAGTATATACATTGAACAAACAACTAGTGTAAGTTGCATATGTATACTGTACATATGTAACTGATAAAAATTAAAAAAATAAACACTATATTATATTCTTTGTTTATGGACTACTACTACTATTCTTATATATTTTGTAAATTAATTTCTACTTTTAAGCTTTTTAAGTGTAGCACTGATTCCATTCTTTAAGCTTGTTGAAAATATAAGATTTTATTACAGTACGTTCTGTATACGATACGTATAAGAATAAGCTAAGATACGTTTAAGAATTTCGACGTAGCTTATTCTTGACGAGAACGTATGGCTCAGTGGTCAGAACGCCTGGTCGGTTTCCAGGAGGCGCGGGTTTGAGTCCCGCTACGTTCAAATTTTTATACGTTTTCTAATTAAGTATTTATCTTTCCTAAGTGTGGATTAACACTTTAAAAATGTTTAAAAAATTTTAAAAAATAGTATTCTCTCTTGCCAAACGATAATTCTTAGAAATTATCTTTGGGTAGCGGAAATTTGTAAAAATCTCCCTACAGAGATGCTAACAACATAAATAAGTTGTAACAAGCGTATAAGAATTTCGACGTAGCTTGAACGTACGGCTCAGTGGTCAGAGCGCCTGGTCGGTTTCCAGGAGGCGCGGGTTCGAGTCCCGCTACGTTCAAATTTTTATACGTTTTCTAATTAAGTACGTTCTGTATTATTTTAAAAAAATATATTGATATCTGGATAGAAATCGTGAATAAACCGTTTAATAAAACAAACTACAAATAAATATTTATTATATTAATCGGAATGATATGAAAGTCTCGGTGAAGCGGTACCAATTGTCACTGGTATGTCCGAGTATAAGGCTAAATGGAAACGAAAATCAACTTTAACCTGAAAGTTATAAAATATTAACATTGTAATCTTTTTATACAATAAATTATTTATTTATATAATAATTGAGAAAGAAATTTAACTTACTCTTAAGAAATACGAGATATTAATCATAGGATCGTGTACGTTGATTGTAGAAGGTGTTACCTTAGGAATTTTCATTTCAAAGCAACATGTTTGGTCTGCTATGTTAAGTACATCCATATAATATGATTTACATAAAGCTTTCTCACTAGTACAATATCCAGAAGTAACACTGTAATCCAGTTTCTAAAATAAAAAAATATGAATTTAGAATTCAAATAAAAATTGAGGCATATTTTTTTAATCAACTTACTTGAATTAAAGTAGCTTTAATTTTTTTTACACTGATTTTCTTTTCATTTGTTATTATTGCTTCAAATTTTATAACTTCATTACATAAAAAACCTTTATACGTTTTAAAATTCATTACAAAGTCCGATCGTCCAATTTTTTTGGACATTTCGTAAATCAGTGGAATCTAAAAAAAAATATAAATTTTATTAAAAAAGACAATATTTTGCTTAAATTTTTGTTTAGTGGTCGATAATATACAACCTTAAATTCTTCAACATGAGTTAAATTTACATAATTATTAACGATTAATAAAATTTTATTCTTCTTGGACGTCAAAGTACCTTTACTTTTAATGGTTATCGTATAATATACTTTGGCTATAGAGTCTTTGTGAGATGGTGGCAAGTCGGATGGTAAAATAAAATTAAATTGACGAGTCAATAACCCTGGCTTAACGGTTGTATCTGCAAAAAATACCATTTCAGCTTATGTTTTTTTAATACGTTGAATAAGTTATCAATATTAATTACACAAGTTTCATTTAATAATTTATATTATGAGGTATACTTACGATTCACATCGTGAAATACGTCGATTAAAACATTAAGAATTTCTCGTCTTTCTGAATATATTCTTATATACGGAACCGTTGGTGAAGGTCTTGACCACATTGCTTTACTTATACCTTTAACATTAACTTCAATTTCTAAAATATTTTAATTGAATTAAAAAACATATTTATGAAATTAACTAATCAAAAGTAAATTAAACTTACGATTTATTTTGCATTTTTGTTTTATATCGAGAGTTATTAATCCCGTGACAATATCACCAGTATAAAATATGCCATTAGTTCCATTATGAAAAGTAACGTTACATGTATCCCAGACCATTATATATTAAACTATTACTATTTTACTTCTACAATTGTTTTTTTAAATAATTCTTCTGATTGCTTACAACTAGGTATTTTATATTGTTATCAATAATTAAGATTAATTTCGGCACAAGATAAGATTAAATTATATTAATAATTTTGATCGGCTTATGAAAGTAGATTTTAAATATTTTAAATTTTCAGCCTTTTTTTCTACAAGTTACAGTATTAAAAAAGTATAAAAAAAACACCACGGTATCTGCTAAAGGAATTATGAAGACACTGTACTAAATGTGAATGGAAAATTACCATTTCTTGTTTTTCGATATGGCAACATATAAAACTTGCCATCTTGCGTTGAAAAATATAAACTGTACGAAATTGAAATCATTTTAAATCTTTTATTTTATAAAAATATGTTTTTTATGCTTATTTTGTATGTTGCATTAATGAAATTAATAAAAAATATTTTTAATAACCAAATGTGCTCAAGTTATAACTGAGTTTATATTGTAATCAAAATTAAGTATTTGACTTGACTATTTCCTCCTTCCATGACTTATTTGAGAAAGCGGATGTGGTTGGTCCGCCATAATCATTCGTGTGGGTCTGTGCTTGTGTGGTTTGGGTGTCTTACCGGTGCCAACCATTATTTTTAATTAGTAATAAGTTATGCGTATGAATCCAGACATGGACGATGACGAAAAGGGGTAAGCACAATTTTATATAATTATGTATAACATCAGCGCATTTCTAAGTGTTTTAACTATAATAGGTCAAACTACATGTTCGCTTGGTGTGTCGCATTTCACGATTAGCCAGCAAGGCTCTTTGATTATCCTTAAATTTATACCGTTGTAAAATGAAATTCTGCTGTTATCATAATCTTAAGAGCTTTCGTTAATATGTAATGATGGATATGGCAAAAATTAAGTACACTTAATTAGCCTTTTACCGGCGAGCGGCCACCGACCCCAAGCCTTGTCGTGCGACTTGCGTGTACAGATCATGGCAGCTTTACTTTCCTATCGTACATTATTCCAAATTTTAACATTGTAGGATTGTTGCCTGCAAATATTTTCGGTAAATTGTTTATATAATCGTTCTTTCAAAAATCTAGGTACGCGGAAACGTCGCAATACGTAATAATAACCTTTCTGTGACTAATTATGGCTTTCTCTTATCAGTAATTTATGGTTAACATTGTCGTCGGCATGTCTAAATTATAAATATATTATACAAATTACATTTTTGATTTCATTAATGAGGTTAATGGAACGGCGTTGGAAATGCCGCGTAGCTCAATCTCGTTAGCGAATGTGCTAAAACATGCTGATTCATTTGCATACGGTTACTTTTGCTGATGCTAGTAAACCATTTCTTTCTAAATTTGCGGATAAAACCGATTCTGTTGTATGTTTATTCGCATTCAATATATATTCACGTATTTAAGAAATGCTTCATCTATAGTCATTGACGCATCGCCCTACAACATTTTAAAGTCACACGTAGCTATCGTGCTCATTTTTTGTAATAACAATCCTAGTTTATTTAGTTTGTTTTTATTCAATAATTAAAACTAACCTAAAAACACGCTTCTGTATTGCTAGTTAGCACAATTTAGATATTCACTTAAAAAAATCTTAGGTTATAATGACTTAAATCTATAAAAGCATCATGAAACATTTTAGCAATTACTTTTTAAACTCGGGAGAATGTTACTTTCACCAATTCAATACTTGTTTTATTGAAATGAGATCATATCTCTCACTTCACTTTTCTTTTTTTTTATATCACATTTTTTTTCATATTGTTGGCTGATAAATTTTATAAAAATTTAGTCATATATCGACGTATTATATTGATAAGTTTTTCTATGATAATCTTACACTGTACCTATTGTATGTACACAATGGTCAGATAATGGCAGATGACTTAAGTATTTGGGTCAATTGAATAAAAATTGTCAACCAATTTATATTATGTATGGTACAAGGCCAGCTTACCTGACCTTATAAAATGAAAAAAAAAACTGTTTCTATTTAATGTATCATAATTTATAGAACCATGCTGTTAAACCTACATGGTACGCACCATGTTATATGTACAAAAAAAAATTGTAGAATATTTAGGTTTTTTTTATTAATATTTAACTTAACTTTATGAACATAAATTTAAATATGTATTGTGTTCATTTGATTTCCAATTTCAAGGTAACAGTTTGTAAATTTTTGGCAAGGTTAGTCCAAAGCAACAAGTTGAACAAATTCTTGTTGACTACTTGAAAATTGCAGTTACTAAAAAATTTATTTAATCAAATTTTTATATTGAGTCTTGCCATTCTACTCATAGCATTTCTATTCTTAAGTTTGGTCAGCCTAACTTGCTGTAAGTGGGGAACAGCATGAAGCTATAAAAAGAACACATTTTAAGGTTTGAATTTTATTCATTTTACACAGAAAACTGTTTGTGGGTGGACTATCATGGGAAACGTCTCAAGAGAACCTGCAGCGGTATTTCTCACGCTATGGTGATGTGATAGACTGCGTGGTGATGAAGAACAGCGAGTCGGGTCGCTCCAGGGGCTTTGGCTTTGTGACGTTCGCAGAACCCTCTTTGGTTAATGTGGTTTTGCAAAATGGACCCCATCAACTTGATGGCAGGTGTGTATATTATTTTTTTGTTGAAATTTGTATAGTTTTTTTAAGGTAAGTGATAAGTTTATAGTAATTAATATTTATAAATATTAGAGGAAAATGTATGTATACTAGGGTCATTTAATGAAGGTGGCTATGTCTTCCTTTACTAGGCTGCAAGTCTTAAGTTTTTAGTCATATTTTAGTTGTTTGCAACTTTATATAAGTGATATCTCCTATAGATAATATAAAAGATTATTTTAATTAAGATTACATGTGGGGAACAAAACTGGCAAAAAAAAGAATTAGAGCAGCAGCTTCATTAATAATTTAATGTAATTTGCTATTTTAAAGATCAAAATGTTCTGTACTATATAGATGTAGGGTTGTTTTTCTTTTATATAAATATCATTTGAATATTAATGTTAATCTTTCTAAATACCCTATTTTTATTATTCAATATAACTAGTAGTCAATAAAAAATTTAATACCAATAATAATATTGTATGTTTTATATAAATATATGGATGGCCAAAAACAATGATAAAATTGAAAATATAAAACATACTTAATACCTATCTATGAGTCAAAATAAACGATACTTTAGTTAAGTGGAAATAACATATTTCTATTTTATCAACATTTTTCATACTTCACCAGCAACAATTATCCCCTAATGTAATGAAACCATAGGGGTGTCTTAAAAAATCGATAATTTCGGAGGGATGTGAACATCCTTAAACTTTAACTACTCTGCAAATTGTAATAAAATTTTACCTCCATATATAACAGTTTTTATTATGGCTTAAACATAACAGCATATGTTTACTAGAGAATATTGTACATTAAAATACTTTGAAGAGTTGAAGCGCAAGGGCATTAAGAGTGACGAGGAATTGAAATGTCTAATCTTTCCTTACTCTGCTGTCAAAGCAAAGCGCGGCGTTGAGTTCTGCCGTTCACCATTCAATGCCTCTAGAATTCGATAGATAATGGGGAACTAAGTGTTTTAACACTGGGTTCCCTCTGCCTACCTGCCTGCTGCCTTTAAAAAAAAGAAAAGTTTGGTTAAACGCGCTAACATCATGAACTAAATGGTAAGAATTGAAGAAATATTTTTGTGTTAGATTGTCCATTTATCGAGGATGAATGTGTTGTGACACAGATCTTAGTTATTTAACGATGCGGGTGAAGCCGTAGGTGAATGCTAGTAACACAAACGTATACAAATAAATACATACGAAGAGAACTCCACAAAATACACAAATAAAATGTTAAAATTGATTATATTATCACCAGATACCATTTTCGTATTTATTCGACATTGTTGATCTTATATATAGATAATATAGATTACCTTAATGCACTTTAATACTAACAATAGTTGGCCCGTATAATATACTATATAATAAAATAGGTTTTTAATACCTCTTTGATAGAAGCCCGGCCGCCGTGCGTGTGTGACCCGGTTGGATGAGATTCGCGCTCGTTTGCACTCTATACGCTAAATACTTTGTGGTGATCGGCAACACGTGTGTAAACAGTGCCAATTTTTTTTTCATGATATTATTGGAAATTGTTTTTTTTTTCTTTTTATAATGATTTTTCTCAAGTTTTCACCTGAAAATCGTTTTTGGATTATTTTCTCGTATCGTCTGAAGATTTCATCTCTACGTAAAATCATTGATATTATTGATTTATATTAGATTTCGTTCAGTTTGCTTATTTTTTAATTCCGTTCCGCCATAGACCTTGTAATTTTATACGAAGAGACGAATTTATTTCTCACTATATTTATACTGTACACCAAACACGCTAAGCAAAAAGGCGTCGTTGAGATTAAAAAAGTTTGTGTAGTAGAAAACAAAGTATGAAATTATGCAAGCAATTTACACAAATTAATATGTATTACTTAATGGCACATATCGGTACTTTCTTTTTTTTACTTCACACTTGTATCTTTACTTCTGTACTAAAATTGTAAATCTGAAGTATTTGTTTGGTTGATTGCGCTAATCTCAAGAAATAATAATCGAATTGAAAAAATATTTTTATATTGAATAGTTCATTTACATTGACGATGGCGGAGATACAGCTATATATAGAGAAAAATAAAATAAATAAATCGGCTTCACGCTGTATCCCGCACAATGCAGGGTAGGCAGAGGGAACGTAGTGAAAGACACTATTCCCCACTTTCTGCCGAATTCCGGAGGCATTGCGTGTTAAGTGGCAGAACTCAACGCCGCGCTTTGCCTCGACACCAGAGCGAAAAAATGGAAATATAAATTTAAGTAAATATTTCATCTCTTCGAGTGGGGATCGAACCCACAACCAGTCGGTTTACAGTGACACTTCGTGCCACTGCGCCACGACCGGCCGCAAGAGAATATATTTTTCGTTTTGATGTAACTTAGATATTTCCATTAACCAAGCGGTTGAAGCCGAAGGTAAAACCTTATATGAGAATTTATTAAAATTATATCTATTTTCGTATGTGACTATGCAATAATATAAAAAGAAATTAAATTAATGTTATTCCACATTCAGGCAGTGTCTCCAACTAACACGTTGCAGTCACGTTCAGTTGTTTGTGGGATATAAACTGCAAACCAGCATATACTTGTTGCTTTTCATAAGCAAGCTAGTCTACAAAGTTTGCAACAACTTATAATGTACACTTAAGTATTATTTGTTTCATGGCGTACTTACACGGAAATAACCATTATACTTAATTAAAACTTCCACCACAGAACTAGAAGGGATACATAAAAACATAGTTTTAATGGTGACATTAAATTAGTTGTATATTTTGAGGCAAGACGTTGCGCAGACGCATAAAGAAGCTTGTGAACGCGACAGGTTGTGGATTCGATTCCCACTCGAGGAAATGAAATATTTGTTATTTTCCGTCAATATTTCTTTGGTCTGTTGTCGAGGCAAAGCGCGTCGTTGAGTTCCGTCGACACAACTCGTCTCATCATCATGTCGTTGAGAATTCGGCGCAAAGGTGTTTTTTAACACTAGGTTCCTGTGTTCCCTTTGTCTGCCCTGCTAGGTGCGGGATATAGGTGATCCTAATAAAAAAAAATGTTGTAAGATGATATTAATGTAATTATTAATTAAATTTTAAATGATATCGTATAGTTGTAAGTTGCATTTCAAGTTCTATTTAACAGACATGTTGCTAGTGAAAGATTAGATCAGTGAAAGTATCATCGGAACGGGAAAGTCCCGCTCTCTTCTTTAGCCCCTATAGAATGTCATCAGTAGGCAAAATAATGCCAATCTTGAATCAAAAATTAGCAAAAATTCAACGCTATATGGCATACATTCTGATAAAATGTATTGTAAGCTTAAATAATATTAAAAATAATAATAAATCTAAAATTTATTTGTGAATACTAATTTTATTGATTACATTCGACAGCGATGATTTATCTCGTATCTGCTGCGAAGCGAAAGACGGCCATCTTATATTTGAATCCTATGAGATTATTAAAGCTAAAGTAAACGGCTACAATATTGATACCTTTGTATTTTTTATTCGTTAAATTTGGGATGTATTAATAATATAATAGTAAATAAGTAGTTTTCAAAAAGTGCGTAGGTTCATATTTTTAAATAACTGACATGAATAAGGCTAGGGTAGGGTCGCCATCTTGTCCAGTGTGTGATGCACGGTACAAACCTACAAGGCACATTAATACATCATTAAAATTATGTCAAAAGTAATTAAATTAAAATGTTTACAGAGCCACAACATGCTTTGGTCTGTTATTATTGTATTTAATATTACTATTAATAATAAAAAAATGTTAATATAAAATTGCGATATGTGCCCACGTCAGTGATCATACGAGGCGGTTCAACTGCTTTCAGCCGGTGTCGAAATTGTCTCGTTATCACTCACTGGTCATTTGTCACCGGTACTACGAATACTTGTACGGACAAGTTTGGAATATATTTAGAACTTCATAATTATATTAATAGTATTGGAGATCGTTAATCTGTTTTTTATAATGTCACGGCTTTTTTTTATATTAATAGCAATTAATGGGCCGTCGCTGCTCGTTTGGACAGCGACTTTAATTTTTCTTTTGATGTTGTGAGTTCGAAATATTTTCAATTCCCCACTCTGTTGGAGGCTAAGTGCGGTGTCGAGTTCGTAAGAGATTTAATGCGCAATTAGGCGGAGAATAGAGAAAAGAGTGTCTTAATAATATTTATACTTTTCTAAATACTTTTTTTTTGTTGGGATTAATTAAGAATTTTCAGTACTTAAGGTCTCCGACCTTTAATGTAAATAAAAAGGAAATTATAGCTTTACTACAATACTTTGTACTTTGACCATATAAGGAAACTTGTAATTAGACTAAAAATTAGAATATTATATCCTGATAGCGGATTGACATACAACCTCAAATTTACCATGATGCGGTTCTTTAAATAGTTCAATCTTTAAATAGTTCAATTTAAATTGTTTTACTATTCATATAATTTTATGTCAATTATTGAAACTATAAGATCAGCAAAATAACTAGTTTCATATAAAAGAATGTTCGACCTTCCGTCTGTAGGTGTGGGACCGGACAGACCTTGTGGTTTAAAAATATAGAAATTAGAGATGGCCTGTGATTCATTTGATATATTTATTGTTTATTTGTGTCGCTTCGTCATTCCAGAGATTCCATCGCTTAGTTATTTATATAGTATCTGACATGCGATGGTGTTGGGTTCGATTTTCACGGGGTTATGACTTACAACTATATTCACATTCATTTTTTCGTAATTTAACCCATTAGTAAATCCAAAGCATGGAGTTGGGCTTCACCATCCAATCCTCTACATCCTCTCTTAAGAATAGTAGAAAGAGGAGAACGGAGTGTCTGAACTTACTGCCTTAATATGTAGGATATGATTGAAGCTGAAAAAAATTTTAAAAGGCCCTGCATATTATAATTGTAATTTGCAATATCGATCTTGAAGGTAACTGACTAAACTTTGAACATGTGCTTAGTTGTTGGTGTTAGTTAAACAAAGAAACCGAATATGTTTCATATTTGCTTTGGAATGTATAGATAGCGATTGTTGTGTAGTATTGTTGATTCCAATCGTGAAGTATTTATTGTCATAATAATTAAATTCGGCGTTGAGCTCCGTCACTCAACACTCAATGCCTCCAGAATGCGACGTTTAGTGGGTTATGAAATTGGCTTAATGATAACCGAGTGTCTTAACACTAAGTTACCAGGTTCTCCCCGCCTACCCTGTTCTATATGTGAATCTAAAAAAAATATTAATAATAAATATCTAACGTGGTCAGACAGCTTAACTTTATGTTCGACGTAATTGTAGAATGTTATAAACGATTGCGATTGTATATGGTATAACCTCAAAACTAATAACCACGTGTTTCATATATCAATATGTTTTTCCAATGATCTGTAATTTCTCATATTACTAGACCAATATACCGCGTATATTTATCTTATTTACACTACATTTCATTGAAATGGATTATTATACTTTTATTCTATGAAATTACAATTTAGGAAATTAAAATATATTATACTTAGGCCAGATTTCAATAGGACACGTGTAAAACGTTCATTACGTAAAGTAAATTTGAATGTTATATTTTATTTATAAGAATTAGACATTTTATTAATTTTTTATAGTTTAAGTTTAAGTTTTTGGCAGATCCTGGCAAAAGCCGAGATTACTGCCAGGAAGAAGATAGCTTAATACTGTATCCCGTATATAGTTTGGTAGGCCGAAGAAAGCTAGTGAAAACACTGTTTTCCCAAATTCAATAATATTGCGTGTCGAGACTCTGAACTGAACGGTCTGTCCACCAGAGTTAGTAGGAATGAATAAACAACCGTCGTTTACATTCAGACGCTTATCTACGACAGTCCAGAAAAGATTTTTTTTTAATTCCACATTTTGTGTTATATTATAATGTGGTAGCTTCCTTTAGGACTGAGACTATTGATTTTATTGATTTTGAAACATATTAATAAACTTGAAATTTCCAGAACAATCGATCCGAAGCCCTGCAATCCGCGTACCCTGCAAAAGCCAAAGCGCGGCGGCGGGTACCCTAAGGTGTTCCTTGGCGGTTTACCGTCAAACATCACGGAGACCGACTTGCGCGTGTTCTTCGGCCGCTATGGCAAGGTTATGGAGGTGGTGATTATGTATGACCAGGAGAAGAAGAAGTCTCGTGGTATGTTGGTTTATTTTTTAGTTTTAGATAGAAAAAGTATATATATTGTGAATTATGACGTCGGTCGGTGGTAAATGAAATTACTCGGAACAAATTTAAGTAACTATAAATATCTTAATAGCGAAATATAAAATGAATAGTTTTATTTATAGTAACATTTATAATTTTTTTTTCTTAAAAAAAAAGAATAATTCCACATCCAGGCAGTGCCATCAACTTATTTGTTGTGGGTACGTTCAGATGTTTGTGGAACATCAAATGCAAACCAGCATATAACTTCTTGTTTTTTTATTAACTGGAAAGTCTACAAAGTTTGCTACAATTTTTACTTATAGCTTTTTTTAGCATCACCCAGCATCCCATATAAAGTAAAACCAGCTTTGTAGGGCAGAGGGAACCTAGTAACGTAAGACACGACGTCGTTCCCCACTTTCTGTTCAGTTGTATCAAAGACATTGCGGTATGGAACTCGCACTTCACACTGGGAATTGACCTTATAACTGTAGTGCTTACAGTTACTTTTCTTCCATTCTTGGCATTGCCAACTCTTAATTTTAGCCACATTTATCTATTTAATATATTATTTTATTCAACGGGATATGAGAGAGTATCATAATTTGTTTACAGGCTTCGGATTCCTGTCGTTCGAAGACGAAATCTCCGTAGAGAGAGTGACTCAAGAGCACTTCATCAATCTCAATGGGAAACAGGTAAATATATTTTCATGATTTTTCAAGTCTTATTTTTATACAGTGTATAAAACTCTATAAAAGACAAAAAATGCACTATACATTTTATACTTTTATAATATTATAAAATGTATAGTATCATTAAACTTTAATATTAAAATCAAAGTAATGCGTATATTATTTTTATACTAAACAAAAGATGAAAACAGAAATTATATTTCTTAGTATTTTTGGTGCATATGACGCCGTCAGTTAGTTGTTTTGATAGTTACCGAGAGTTACTGCGATGTTATATAGAATGTAGCTTATTATCGAAAACAATCTCAACCAGCCAACGTAGCAGCAGGAATTTCAGAGCCTTAGCGAGTTCATCGTGAAATTGAGTGACGTTATATAGATTATATACTGTATATCCACATCCAGGCAGTGCCTAGAAAGTTTCTTTATGTTGGTACGTTCAGATGTTTGTGGGAAAGTAACATGCAAATCAGCATATACTCAGTGTTCTTATGAATAAGTGAGTCTACATAGTTTGCTACACTTTTTTATCTGTTTTTTTCTCTAGCTTCACGCTATATCTTGCCTATAACACGATGGGCAGAGGGAACCTAAGTTAAGACACTAGTATATATTATTATACAAAAAAAGAACAAAAAATATTGAATTATTAATAAATTGTAATAAAGTTTTGAGGCCAGTCTTGGCGCAGCGGCACGAAGTGTGACTGTAAAACCGACTGGTTGTGAGTTCGATCCCCACTCGAGGAGATGAAATATTTACTTAAATTTATATTTCCATTTCTTCGCTCTGGTGTCGAGGCTAAGCGCGGCGTTGAGTTCTGCCACTCAACACACAATGCCTCCAGAATTCGGCAGAAAGTGGGGAACGGAGTGTCTTAAGACTAGGTTCCCTCTGCCTACCCTGCTGTGTGCGGGATACAGCGTGAAGCTAATTTATTTTTATTTTAAGTTTTGTCGCCTCAAGCGGTTTCTTTCATGCAATCTAGTTATTGCAGTTGTATAAAAACTGGAGAGCCCTTAATTTAATTACAAAAAATACTAACACAGGTGGAGATTAAGCGAGCGGAACCTCGTGACGGTTCGGGTAAACTCGGTTCCGCCGGCAGCGGTATGGGTGGTGGGGGTATGGGCGGTGCTCCCGGGGATGCCCCTGCAGCTGGACAGTGGGGCCCGCCGCAAGCTGCCCCCATGAACATCATCCAGGGGCATAACGGACAAATGGGTGGACCGCCCATTAACATGCCCATGGGTGCCCCGAATATTATGCAAGGGTAAGTTAAGTGATTATTTTTTGCAGTCTATTTCCATGAACATCGTCTATGGTCCTATTGGATAGATGGATTGGCGTGGCGTGGGCATAGCCCCCATGAATATCATCTAGGGGCACAATAGACAGATGTGTAGATTGCCCATTAATATTTTATATGGGTGGAAGTTCAGTATTTGTTTACACAGAAATAATGTATATTTTAATATAGTATGTTTTTTAAAATGTTATATTGCAATTGAGTCCGTTACATGATCGACATATATGATGGCGCAGGTACCAGGGCTGGGGCACGGGCGCGGGGCAGACGTCGTACGCGGGCTACGGCGCGGCGGGCGGCGCGGGCGCGCCCGGCAACTACCAGGGCTGGGGCGCGCCGCCCGCCCCGCAGGCGCCGCCGCACGCGCCCGCCTGGCCCGCCACCAACAACTACACGCAGCACGCGCAGCCGCCCGCGCAGGGCTACGGCAGCTACGGTCAGTCACGCTTCCCTATTGCTACTGCACTTTACCACTTCGACTGTATTTCTCTATTTCTTTTGGACAAATCTTCAACGACTACGCCAGTGTTACGGAAGCTACGGCAGATTACGTGAGGCTCTAGGACTGATAATGTGAACCATTGCTAACATACACTAAAACTTTCACGATGCCAAAGTATTCTTCAGTGTTATAAAATTTAAAGAGTAAAATACGTGATGGATGTGAATTTGATCTATGTCATCATTTTATATTGACGTACAACAACGAAGGTCTAATGTAGAAACCCTAGCAGCCCAGCTGAACCTACATTTATATGAATTGGAGGAGAGGAGCTACAGGTGCGTTGCCGTGTGATCTCGGCCTAGAATAGGATCATCCTGGTACTGATAGTGTAGTAAGAGGCGACTAAAGCACGTGTGGTTGAGTCACGTCGCCAGCAATGGCAACACGCATGGGCAGACTCGACCGGATCTTTACCACCCCCGGCATTTAAAACCGGCGTGAAGTAGTAGGCTCTGGGGTTGCACGGGGTCGTGGGCGGCGGTAATCACTTACCATCAGGTGACCCGCACGCTCGTTTGCCGTGTCCTTTCCATAAAAAAAAAAAGAATATAATGTCTCCGGAAAAGTCGTTCGACGTGATCATCGACGTAAGCCTACAACTACAAAAGAATTCTTCCGAGAAGCCTACAGACATACATAGCCTTCTTAACAAACCCAATTTACTTAAAATTAAAAAAAAACCCTTATGACGCACGCTCCAAACGCGACAGTTTCAGGTTTGATTCACGTTCTAAGAAATGATTAATTTTCATTTCCTCGCTCTCGTAAGAAAAATTGCGGCGTTGAATCCCGCCAAAAAATCATTATCAATCATCGACAAATTAGTTAACAGAGTGTCTTAAACTGAAGTTCCCTTTGTCTAACCTGTTATATGCTGGATATTATTATTTAAATTTTTTAAAATCATTTCATAATTATATAATATTTCAACATAATAATTAGTCGTCGTCGTTATTGTTGCTGCTTGTAAAAACGAGCTTAACCCCAGTAGAAGGATTTGGACACCTCACCAATTTTGTTGTTAAAACCAGTGATGTCATATAGAGTGTAATCCACATCCAGGCAGTGCCTAGAAAGTTTCTTTTCGTTGGTACGTTCAGATGTTTGTGGGAAAGTAACATGCAAATCAGCATATACTCAGTGTTCTTATGAATAAGTGAGTCTACAAAATTTGCTACATTTTTTTAGGTGGTGTAATAATTTGTGATATTTTCAATGTTTCCTGCAGGCGCCAGGGTAGATACTTGTTGCATACTTAATATATAAGTGTTATATCCTAGAGTATATTTATAAGTACAGTATAAGAATTTGAATGAAAATAGATGATTTCTTATTCATTTATAAGTATATTGAATTGGATTAAATGTACATTTTTTAAATGTATTTTTTACATTGATATTAGATTTTATCACTATATCAACATACATGCACACACGTCCACACACTAACACAAAGATGCAATAAAATTGTATAGAAATCCCATACAAACAAATGTAGTAATAATATTAAATTAGTAACTACCCTTAAAAATACCCGCGATTCCCTTTAATATATGCCAGTTAAAACCCATAACAAAAATCTAAACAGCCAGTCTCCCTTGTGTCAACGAATATAAACAAAATGTTTATATGTTTTGCCAGTATATGGCCATATTGATGGTCACTATCTGTATACAGTCTATACTGTTGATAGTCACTATCAATCAGCAATAACAGCCAGATGAAAATTTATA
The DNA here is from genome assembly GCA_917862395.2 of Heliconius sara. NCBI lineage: Eukaryota > Metazoa > Arthropoda > Insecta > Lepidoptera > Nymphalidae > Heliconius > Heliconius sara. The sequence goes on along the minus strand of OU860783.2, from coordinate 1,700,154 downwards.
TTAGTTTCTTTATGTCAATGACTAGGACGACGTTTATGGCGGTTTGGCCGTGTTTTGATAGTCACAATCCGTTTGTCCTAGCAATATAAAAGCCAGTGAAAAAAACCCATGTCCAAAAATCAAGTAGCCAGTCAAATGAGATATCCAAGTAAACAAATGATACCGGAGTAATGTAGTTGTGTTATGTTAACAGCCAACTACAGCTCGGCCCCCGCGGGCGCGTCGGCCGGCGGCAGCTGGACCAACTGGAGCATGCCGCAGAACTCCAACTCCACTGGCTCTGGTACGATACTTGTGTAATATTGACTTTGGTGACACAAGGACGGACGGACCGACGGACAAAAGGATTTTGTTGTTGATGTTTATAGTTTTGCTATGCGGATTGATGAGACACATTTTTTTGTTATTATTATTATTATGATTTTATTGCTTTTATTGTTTCATTTGTTTTTATAATAGTGAATATACAGACAGACTGACGGCTCCACTGGCTCTGGAACGAAATATACATATATGATATTAACTTACTTTTGACACACTGAACAAAATTACTGACACACTTAAAGATGCAAACTTTTTGTTATTTATGTTAGTTGATACACAAATGGACGGGTTTTTTTTATATAAATGTTATTATGCATGAATATACGTAATACACACCTTATGTAGATATTTCGCAAATTATCCAAATGCACTGGCTCGGGTACGATTTATATATTATATTATTATATGGGACACAGGAACTGACGAGTAAAAACTTTTTTTATTTAAATTATGATTTTATTGCTATTTTTTATGTTACTTGATACACAGACAAATAAACTAGACATGTATATATTATGATACAGACAGGCAGACACATTTTTTTCCTTAATATTATTATTAGAGATGATTAGGTGTTTTTTGTTTTAGTTTTTTTATGGATTGTTATTGTTTGTTTTCTTAATTAAAAAGATGGTTTTTTTTCATATAATTTCATTATTTATGTATTATTTAAATATGAAGATATTGTTAAGGTAATCTATTATTAGCACTGGCATAGGGAACATTTATTATACAACAAAACTGCACAACGTTCAATTTTATTACAACAGAAAGCAATGATACAGAAACAAAACTACATATTGAAAAATGTAATATGCACAACATTTTTTAGGAAATAACTTAACTTAGTTTTAGAAGAGTTACTTAACAAAACAATGTATGCATTTTACCACGACGTTCGGTGTCCGCCCGCAGGCTCGTACGTGCCGCTGTCGGAGGGCGGCGAGATGTACGGGCGCGGCGGCAACGCGGGCACGGGCGCGGCGCCGCTCGCCGGCGCGCTGTCCTCGGCCGCGCTGTCCAAGTCCTCCTCGGCCGACTACTCCACGTACCAGCAGTACCCGCCTGCCTACCAGCAGGACCAGGTATGACGGCCCCCAAGGGCTGCCGCTGTGTGTGTGTATCGTGGAGCATTTTCAAAGTGAAGGTTTTTTGGTTTAGTAAGAAAAAGTTGTTTAATTTTTTTAAAGCAACAATAACTATAGGATAAATAATTCGACAATCTTATGAAATTTTTATCCTAATAAGATAGCAATAATACAATTTTCAAACTAAAAGAATATGTATGACAGACTTACTACTGGACATTAATTATATACTTGTTGTCATGGAAATTAAATTTTAATACTTTTATCATATTACAAGTACAAACATTATTCGAAATTGAGGAAAGAAGCAATACTTGCTTACAATAAAAAAATGCTCTAGTATACACACCCACACACACAACACAGTGTAATGGCCAAGTGTCATGTTACGTGACACGTCGCCATCACGCTGAAGTACATAATGTATTCCACATAATGCCAGTTTTTTTTATTATTTATTCAATTGAATAAGTGATTTCGGAAATGTCAATTTTTTAAGTAATGATCATGAGCCATATATTTTGTTGAAATTTGTGCTAAAATGTATTTTCGGTGTATCTAATAAAGTAATTACTATCTTAATAAAGAAAATAATAGATATGTTTACTTTAACCAAGCACAATATTTTTTGTTAAAATAAAATTAAAAAAAAAAAAATAAAAAAAAAAATTAAATTTCAAAATTACATTTCGAAATCACAGATTCTATAACAATTGCGATGATAACAATGTTATTGTACATCTTATTTATATTTCTATTATACTTTAAAACCTAATAATAATACTTTCAAAAGTTAATAAAAAAATAATAATATAATAAATAATTATTTTATTATAAATACTAAGGTTACCATCACAAATGTAATTTGAACTGTTATATGATTTTTTTTTTAAATTTTTTTTTAAGTGCTTCACATTGTTTCAAAATAAAGTTCTTATGCGCTTTCATTTTTTATTGCGATTAGAGGCTCAGTTCATAGTTTTTTTTATTTTTATAATTAAATTATCAATCGTTGTGAACTCAGCTTTAGATCGTATTTCACTTGCGAAACAATTTATTTAATATTATGAATTATTTCGCAAATGCATTTTTTTTATCGTCATCAAATTGCTTGGCTTGAACCATTTGCCTTTTTAGTTAGTTCTATATAACATGCCCACACATTATTTTTGCTAGGACATTCTGAGTAGTATTGAAAAAAATATATTTTCATTTTAATGTCATATGCATTGCTTTGCTTCATTCCCATGCTTGTCATTCAATGAACAACTTTTTTCCAATTATCCAATAATACTAAGTTTTGATATATACCATTTTTTTTGCACTAAGAATTCTTAAGTTTAGAATAATGTATGGAAAGGAGTTGTTTTATTTTGAATAACTTTTACTGAATTGTGTTGAAAATATAATGAATTATTATTGATATAGATAGTGATATTTTCCATGTTCATGGTTAAATGTGTAATTTATATTTTCAACACGATTTAATAGGTTGCGGTGTGCTCAATATAATAATTATATACTGCCATTTTGCTTGCTTTCCCTCAAATTTAATACTCCCACATTAACGGTTGGTGCAAATACTGAAATGAAACTACCTATGTATAGTTTGTTTGATATTATTTAAATATATAAATTATGTTAATATTTTCCAAAGAATAGTTTCATTTCGGTATTTGTATATCGCAAACATTGAAGATATGTCTCAGCTCTAGGATTGTTCGAAATTTTCTATTGTAAAGTAATTTCCAAATTCGCCAAGATACGGCAAAGTACAGCCAAGTTGACGTGTTGATTGTGTTCATTATTAATATTCACTGAAATTAAACACATGGGTTCTGGTATACCGTCTTCCATACATCACACTCCCGCTTCGTTCTACCTCCCGGCATCCATTCCCCTGAATGAGTGAGCGAGTGAATGTTTCCATAACACGGTTCTTCTTTTCGTCCGTTTCACAACACATGCGTGAGAGGCGACGGCTCAATTTGGTTGTACTGTAGCGTAGTGTTTGCGATCCACGTGCAGGGGCTGTCGCGTGCGATGTCTTAGCCGCGTCCATAGTGTCCTCATCACCTCATGGCGGGTCGGCTCGCACGCTTTCACTGCTACTCACAATGGCTGGCTCAGTTGCGGCGAGTGGTTCATGTGTTCTTCTTTTGCAGTTGGTCGATCAGGGCCCACAAGAGTGGCTCCTCCACAAAGACAATTAGATAGGGGTCCGCCGGGGTAGTCGCGGGCTAGGGGGTCTCTCACTATGGACGGTCCGTACGCGGCTCTCCCAAAAGGCATCGCACCGCACCAGACTAAGCTTCCCTTTAGTTCCGTTCCGATCGTTCGCATCGCATCCTACCTACCCACACTCTAGACTCTAGAGCGAGATGACATAGCTTTTGTTTCATCTCAACATGTAAATTGGCATTTAAAGTACAAATTAGTAAAACGACGATTTTCTCGTATTGTTGCAGGTTCATTAATATATATAATTTTAACGATAATATTAAGAGCTGTATGTACTTTAAGTGTTCAGAGATGAAATTCGAATCTGTTGATTGTAACCAGAGCAGAGCGCGCGCCACGCGGCCGCCCCGAAGCCGATTTACATCTAATTGCTTGTTTTATACACTTCATATTTTTATAAATTATTATAGTTTGTGTCAAAAGAAATCGATGGTTTTTAGAGTTGTGGCGTGTTGCGATATAAGATGGCTTCGGTGCGACGCGTCTAGCGCACCATAATTATGGTTTATCGTCCAGTTACTCGCTCTATGATCGTGTGTGTTTACTCTCATCGACCGATTTTTGTTTTATATTCATTTTTGAGATTGTCTCTGCTACATTTTTAAGTATACTCTTATGTTTTTTGTTTTAATAAAAGCGAATAATCCGACGATAAATCACCCTATTATATACATTAGATTGTCAACGCAGGTGGCCTAATTCAACATGTATTCTAAATTAAGCTGGTATTTGATTTGTGTTCAAACAACAATCTCGTAGTGACGCTTAGTACCCTTGACGAGTCGGAGGCCACTTAGCGTTCCGATAAGACACCAGAGCTGCCTCGTATACTTCGTCTAGTGCCTCGGCAGAGGGCTAGACGGGGCATACGGCTAACGGCGTTGTGCGGGCCAGGGCTCGTCGTACGGCGGCGCGCGCTACGGCGGCGACTACCACGGCGCGCCAGGTGTGCACCTGCCGCACCACGCGCCCAAACACTTCAACAGCGACTGCGCCAAGGACTGGCCCGCCGCATAGGCACCCACGCCCACGCCCACACCCACACACCACGCCCACACGCCCGTCTACTGTTGTAGCTGTAGTGACGAGTTTGACTACAACTTTTAAGATTAATTAGCTAGAGAGGGAGACGCTCGGTCGACTGCATTGACACAAACCCACACGCGTACGTTAACTTAGTGGTAACAAATTAATTGTAATTAAATTTTAAAGTACGTTTTACATTTAATGATTGTACCTACGGTAGTGTTGTTTGTATGAGAGTGAGGGCACGGTCGCGGTGGTACGGCCCCCGGTGTCGCGGCGAGCTCCGGACGGCTCGTGTACGTCTCTGTACACCGAAAGTTTTTAATTTCTTTGCCTTTTTTTATTATTTTCTTTTTTGGATGTGGGCTCCTTTTTTAATAAATGTTTTTAATATTTTCCATTATGTCCGACGATTTTGTTTTCTGCGTTTATAAAATGATTTCTTTTAATGTGAGTGACGCAATGGCGTCGGTGGTGACGTAGATGTTGCGCAGAACACGGCGGCGATCCCGCCACATTTGACAGACTATATATGTTAAAACAAGGCCAATTTAGGGAAAAAAAAATACCTAAACAACTTAACTTAAGCTAAATGACTTGTATAAATAAATATTTGGTATATATATCGATATGTATGTTTAATATTAGTGTTTTGGTTGTTTACCACCCACTAGAATTAGGAAAACGTTAGGAATCTAATGAAATAATATGAACATTGACTGAACGTGATTTAAATAATTTTTTTTTATATTTTCCCGACGTTCGTAATGGGAGCGATTCTGTAATAATAATATAAATCGTAATTGTAATGATGATTATTTTTTATTTCCTTTTTTTTCTTATATGAATTATTAGTTTTTTATTGCAATATTTAAGTTTATATAATGGATAAAATAATAAATACTTTAATGAATTACCTGCCAAATTGTTGACGAGCAAGAGAGGACGGTGTATGTTGTAAGTGACGACGCTCAAGCACTTAGGATAGAGGCGCCGCACCCTTCGCGCGGACGTGTACATACTACTACTAGCTACTCTTAACTAAACTATGATATTTGTATTGTAAAGTTAATTTATGTGATCGCCAAACAAGCGCGGCGCCCGCCCGCCCCCGGCCCGTGTGAGTTATTATTTAAAAGTAACAATTTTTAGATTAAATTTAATGTTAGTCCTTTTACTGTATTTCTATATATTATATCGATCAATCGTTTGACCGATCGACTGATTAAAATTTTAGTGATAAGCTAAGTGACGTAGCGGCGGGGGCGCGGCGAGCGGCCACCTCCGGGGGGTTGATGTTGATGTTAAAACGTTGTTTGGTCGTGTAGCATATAGGATTATTTAAGATCGCGCCGTAAGTAAACTTAAATTATTTATCAGTGGATCACCCGCTCCGGCGAATGGTGCGGAGTACAAAAATTTATGCTAAAAATAGTGAAAAAAATAAATAAATAAAAAGCCTTACGATGTGATGTTCATAGTTACGCGGATATTATATTACACACGACTGAATACACATCATAATGTAGGAACACGAAACTTGTACCTTTTAACGTAATATTCAAATAATATAAATAATAATTGTTAAATGACGTCGGTGCCTATTTGTACGCCCGCTGCTAGGTTACGTGCAGTAGTGTCCGCGCCTACCGCTCCTCTACTCTCTCACTTGATCGTTCCTATGTAAGTTAGGTTTAATTTGTTTCGATTCATTCCTCGTTAAGTCCGTCGTTAGTAAGTTCGCTTCCACACTACCCTCTGTACCTCGCGTACTCTCCCTGTACCCCGGCGTACCCTCGGGTACCCCTTCACCTCCCGCTATCGTTTCCGCGCACCCGTGTATCGGGTTATCATTTACTCGCCGTAGGTTAATACACAACCACCGATAGTGACGAATGTCCTCACGTCTGTTTAATGTTAGGAAACGATGCCTTAAACAAAGCGTTAAGTGAATATAGAGATGATTTATATTATGTTATTTTCAGTGATATTGAATTAGCACTAAGGTGTTTTAGACGCGGGCTCGAACCCGCACACACGGACCTTCGGTAACAATTTTGTATGAAGTTAGTTTGTAATCAACCATCGTGGCAATCTTCTAAGTAACATAATAAAGAGTATAATTTATTTAAATAAAGTATAATATGTATTAGAAATTTTAGATTTACTGAACAATTATAATTAAACTTAGTGCAAATTATTGTGAGAAATCAATTGATAAAACTATTTATATGGGTTTTTAATTATTATTATTATTATTATTATATAGGAAGAGACATAAAAATATTGGATGAATTTATTAATTAAAAATAGTTAGCGAAATACAAAATACGGTAAGACTCGTTAGAGGCTGCGTCTGTCAAATGTGGTCGGCGCCGCGCCGTGACGTCGCTGCGCGTTACACTATACATACTACTGTATCTTAATATTATGATATAATAATGTTTATTGATGATATTTGATCATGGCTTAACTGTAGTACTGTTGTGCTGTTGTGTAGTTTACAATTTCGACTCTTGTTTGTATTTTACTTTATATAATAATAGTGTACGCGGTTTTTTATATGTGTATGTTTATTCAAGTAGTAACATGTTTGTGTAAAAGTGTATTTTTGGTATATTATTATAATATAATATAATATAATAATAGTAACAACAGGCGCGCGCGGTCGATTGTCCGTCCGTCGCGGCCGCCGTAATAAACTTATGATCGTAATTGACTAATTATATTATATACGAGACCCCTAGTGTTAATCTTTAGACTAGCAGGAATCTTTTTTAAGTTACTCTCTAATTGTACTGTAAATGTACGGATTGATTGCATTTAGCGACGCGTCCGGCGTCACTATATAGTCGGTTCTAAAGTTATTTTAAATCAATGCAGGTATTATTAATATAATAAAAATAAAAAAAACCTTGTATTTATACTAGATTATATTATTATTATTATGATATAAATGTAATTATTATCGAACGCATATTATTAACGTAAATGAATCGCACGGTTTTTACAGTTAATTGTAACATTAATTAATTACTTATAAAAGTTAGGGCAAGTCGTTATTTATTTCTGTTTTTAATTTAAAAAAAAATTCGATGTTGATTATTTTTTTAACTTTATATATATCTATACATAATTTTTTTCATATTGTAGTGAATAAAGTACATAATTCTCGATCGATTAGATTACAAAAAAATTGTTAGGTGAACTATCGACTGATGTACAATATAAAATAATGGTTATTTACGGCAATATATAAGTTTTACTTTACGGCCACTGCGGGAGCTGTGTTTATAAATAATTTGTTAGCCGATGGTAAGCAGTAAGACTACGTTGTAATGTAATGTAATTAGCCCTAAGGCGGGCGGGCGGGCGCGCGGCGCCGCGCCACGGGCGGCGCGCGCTCGGCCCGCCCCTTATATAAAAAGAAAAATTATGATAGACTTACACGTGCGTCCTTGTTGTTTCTTTTTAAATTTATGAACATAACATATGTAAATCTAATGATAATTAGTTAATTACGGTTAAAGCACTGAAATATTAAGACGAGAAGCTTATATGTGCGTTTAATATTCGATTGTAACTCAAATAGTGCTATCACACTTAAGGTTTTCGAAGTAGAAATTATGCATTATTCAATATATTAGGTACTTTGGGTATATATTAGAGTTAGTTTTAACTGGTAACGTATAAGTATGTAGTTTGTAATGTAATGGAAAAAAAATAAACAGTTTGTCGTAGTTTTCTATTATTAAGCTTCTTCTATCTTAATGGTTTAAGTAATACTACTGGTTGATTAATTAAAAAAAAAATATTAATATTACCACTGCAAATATTTGAGATATCTTATGATGAAATATATATCTACTTTAAGGACATTATAAAACGTAGATAATTAAAAGAAATCAAAAATTTCAAAATATATCTGGCATTTTTAATGGTCGCCCCCCTCATCCCATAGAGTAGTTTACCCCCTTGATGTGTCTGAGTTATCATAATTTTTGTTTTTATATACATTTTGTATCAAAAACTATTAATTATTTCATAACAGTCTTACACCCGTTGTGTCTATACACTAGCTACTCTGTAATTTTACGCGAAATGTCGAACCGCTACCAAGTCCATTGCATGTTTTAACTCTTTGTACCGCGTTAAAGTATCTTACAATATTTACTAACTTTTACCTTACATTATGTATATTTAATCTTAAAATGGATATTTTGTTTGAATTCGGCAAAGGAACTAGTTACTTTAATTTTACAAACATGACACAATCTTTCTAATATCGATATTTTAAGGTTGATTGTTTTTGATGATATAGGTACTTAACAATAAATGTATGGGTTAGACATGGTGTAGGCGGCGTCACGGGAAGTCCCAAGACAGCCGCGATTGCCACGTTAAGTGACGCGATCGGAACGTATCGACAGGTTTCCGAAAGTTGATCGATTTAAAAGCTCAAATTTGTGCTTTTTTAATTGTTTTTCATAGAATTTAGTTTTCTCTCACTAAAAAAGTAAATGCGTGTAAAATGATTGAAAGATTGTTACAATAAGTGATGATTAGAGTTGCCATATTGGTTTTATTTTCTATATTTTTTTTTTGCTTGTAATCAGTAGATTTCATATCTTTTTGAACATTTCGTTCAATTTTTTTTGATAAGATGTAGATTTCAGTTGACCTAAACAGAATAGTAAAACCCGTATAATACAGGTCCCAATGATATTCTGCCCCGGCATGGCGTCTCCACAGCCATCTTACTGTAATATATCGGACGTATCTGCCACACCATCAGGTTATAAAATTACATAATTATGTATAAATACCCGTAAAATAACAATAAATAGTAGCGCTAGATAACATTCGGTAGGTAAAAATAACACATTAATAACACATCCTTATGTTGGTAAATTATGCTTTGTGTTCGAATCTTGAAATAGTATAATGATTAGCATTCATTTAGTTAGATTTAGTTTGTTTGCAATCAAAATATCATTAGTTTCATTGTTTAATGATTAATGAAAATACTATCAGTACTAGTTCAGTCTATCTAGATCTATATATCTATAGATATATGGCTACAAAGGCTAGTTATATCACGAAGTGTAGTTTGCCAATAGTATAATTCGTTGGGTGAGTGGAGAAGGTGCGTGGTGCGGTAAGTTTTTTTCATTTACTATATATACTATTTCTTCTGTAAATCAAATTCAAATGATTTTTTTTCGATAATCATCAATCTTCAATTTAAAAAGAAAGCTTTCATAAATTGCTGTTGACAGTTTATTTTGTATGTTCGTGGAATTAAAGTAGTTAATTAATTTAGGTGATGATCACGAGTACGCAGGAGGCTCCGGAGATGGATATCAGAAGTCATCTAAGCGTCACCACGGGTCCGGCGGGGCCGCCTCTGCCTCATCTTACCACCCCTATAGGCGTTAATGACTAACTTCACATTGCACTGTTTACCATTCAAAACTTTTATTTACCACTCTCTGGAACGTTCTGAGTATGCTTAAAACTGACTGGCCAGTTCAAAGGTATTAAGCAATAGGTATTTTGACACAAAGTCGATTAATATGACTAGAAAGTCTGGTTTGTTTTAGATCTGTGTTATATGTTCCTGTTAAATTTGGTGGATTGTAATGCTGTCTCTTTCTTTTTACTCTAAAAAGACGGCGACGTTGCTATGTCGGATAAATTAGGAGCATATGAAACAGATAACCTAGCCCTTTAGACTACAATCTAAGCAGATTCCATATTTTGTCTTCTTATATCTGGATATATGAGTTTTAATTAATACATTTGTAAAATATATACTTTTTCTATGAAAGCAATCATTGAATGTATAGTCGGTGTCGTACACTAAGGTATAACATGGTGGTAACGACACTTTAACCAACTTATAATTCGTATAACTAAGTTGGTAGTTTAGATACTTTCACGTTTGTATGTATTTCGTGTACCTTCTTATTAATTTTGTGGACGGCAGGTTTCATTAGAAACGTTGAAATTTAATAGTTATAGTTACTACTGTATAAGTTCATATGAATGGATTGTTATATGACTAAATGCCTGCATGCACCTTTCGGTCGCACATGACAAGTTTCTACATTTTAGGTAAAATTATAAATTAACATGATATTTTGAAAAGTTGACAAGTATTTTTCACATTTAAATCTATTTTCTCAACCGTTTGGTGGTTGATTTCTCTTTACAATTGTAAGGCCGTATTTTCGATGTTTATAATATAAATAACATAGATATAAGATTTCAACAAATCACGTCCATACAAGTTTCTATCGAGTATTCCTTCCTGTACCAGTGTACAAATTTTTATAGTGTCAAGTGTTGCCAGATATGTCGTTTGCGTATTTTATATTTTTTTTTTACTTATTTCTGTGTATTTTTAGTTTTTTTAGTTAATCTTGTAAACGTTGGAGAAATGGTTAATTTGATATATTTCGTGTGTCATCACGTCTCTTTCGATCTGGTAACACTGTTGTAATATGTAAGTTTTGAAAAATGCATTTACTCATTTTAAGCACTACCACATATCAAGTTACATAATATTATAGTCGTCTATTTGCTTTTAAATCTTGTATCGTATATTAATTAAAAACCTATATTTTGTAATGTTTAAAGGAAAAAAATCTAAAACTAACCTGAGCTTAATATTTAAAAATTTTCCTGTTTTACTTTTTTTAAAAGTAGCATTTTATTTTTATTATTTTTTAAAAATATTTAACAACATTGTGACAAAATTAATGAAATCGCACGCTTCTAAGTTTTCCATATATTGTAAATTTTTTCCAGAGTTTTCCATTGAAACGTCCATTCTCCACTTGACATCTGTATATCTGTTTACTTTAATAAAAATACTTATAATTTTAACTTTTATTTTTAAATTCACGTACAAGACTGTCTTCAAACTGTCCAGAAACAAATATCACTTAGGTTTTAATAAAATTTCTTACATAATATGCCATAAATTATAATAAATAGTTCATTTTAGTAATAGTAACAAACAACTATATTTTTTTTATAATAAGAATATTTAATTTAATTTTTGAAACGTTTTAAATATAATAAGTACATACTTAGAAAATATTATTCTGAAACTTTTGACATTGGGTAAGTACAATCGAAATAGATAAATCATGTATTAATTATTAATTTACATAGTGATTAATTATTAATTTAATGAAATAGCTTTATAGTATATACATTGTATACATTGTATTATATTATAATGTCGAATTAATATAAACGTTTAGACAAGTTACAGGATCGTTTATATAGGATTAAAATTAAGCACTCTTTCTATTGAGTTTGTCTATTTACTATATGAAACGAACTATGTGAATATGTTTTTGTGTTTTTTTAGATTTTACAAACCTAAAATTTGTGTACGATTAAGTTATCTTTATATGATTGATTCCCTCGAGTTAAATTATGTTAGCTTCTACTTTTATTAATAAATTCTCTATTATTTTTTAAAATGTTCACGGTCTAGTTGTTAGAATATAGGAAATTAACTGTTGGAATGTCTGAATAAATGATGTAAAGTCACATTTTAACATTATTTCTATTAATAAGGCTTTATATCTAATAATAAATAAATTAATTGTAGCAATATAATGGACAGATATATTTAATTTGACAATAATTTCATTATCTTACGATTAGGCGTATTTTTTTATAATAAAAAGCAGAATACATTAAATTTCTTAAACTAGACAATCTTAACATTAATATTTCTGAAATAGAATAATTAAAAATCTATTCTGCAAGGGCCTTTAATTTTTTTTCCAGCTTTTTATAATCTGTATTTTAAATCTTTGGGATTAGGCATTTCCAAGGCACTAGGAAGTGTAATTGAGGAAATTGTAAGCTAAAAAAAGTAAATGACGTAGTTTTACATGAACAATGTGTATTGCTGGCTTTCATAATTAATATTGAAATAACATTGAATAAAAAAAACTAGTAAGTATTCGTAAAGTCAGCAAAAAAACGTATAACCGCTTTTCACAATGGAGCTGTAGCTATACCACTTTTAAAATTATATTTTTTAGGTTCGAATCCTGGATGCTAGCAACACTTTTTTTAATAAAGCTATAACTTAAGAAAAAACAAGGGCATAGAACACATCGTGATTGATCAAACCAATATAACCATAGAAGTAAATGAAGTCAAAAATATTTTAATAGGTATGTGTTTATGTACCGTTAGCCAGATTTGTTAAAAGGGTATTTGGTAAAAAAAATACTGGCAATATTAAGTATCAATATAGCATTTAATATGGAACAGGGCAAGTGCAAAATTTGTTAAAAATCGGTGTTGCCATTTACAAAATGTTTTTATAAAGTACGTGCATATACTTTTTATTTAAAATGATTATAGATGTAAATGTACAATATGCGTATGTATTCGTTTTGATTTAGTTAGAAACAACTTAAACCAAAAATAATTTTATAGGCGCTCGGATGAACCTTTCTCGGTGTGCCTGTTGTTCACCCGTAGAAAAGCTTAATACAGAAGCTTCAAAGTCAGTAATCACTGCCGGTGACACGTGCTCAGCGCTCGCGCAGTGGGCCGCGGGCGCGCCGCGGGTCAGGGCGGCGGCGGCGCGCGGCTCGCGCAGTTGGCGCACGCGCACGGGCGCGCCGGGCCGTGCGCGTCGGGGCCCGGCAGCGCGGCGTGCGCTTGCGACGCGCGGTAGCAGAGTTCCCGGTAGCGCGCGCAACCTGGGGGCACGTGGTTGATACTAATCTCAACTCGTCAAACTGGACTGATGAAATAAATTAAAACGTCATCATCGAAGGAAATTAAAAAAATAATTCATACATTCATTTCATTTCTGACGCTGTTAAAGGAACTGTGTCACAGTAAACCAAATGGATATGCTGGACCAGTTATTATTATCTACTGAAAAGAACGCACTCAATATAATGTATCCAGGATTCAGGGGAAAGTGGCGAACGGAGTGTCTTATCACTAGGTTCCCTCTGCCTTCTCTGCTGTGTGGGATACAGCGTGAAACTGAGTATTATTAAGAACGCAATTGTGAAATTCAAACATTCACTGATAAAATAACGGCGTACGTTGTACAATTTATATATCTAATCTATAGAAGCTAACCACCTCATGGAAGTCGGTTAAAAAATATACATTAAATTGTGCCTTTTCAAAATTTATCTTATATAAACGCCTTAATATTATTTTAGATAAATAATTATAAAAAGACCTCACAAAAGTACCAAAAGACTAAACTCATACCAGTGGGAGGCAGGGCCAGACGCGTGTCGGCCGCGAACCCGCGCTGAGCGAGCCGGTCTAAAAGCGTGCTTGCTGACCATCACCTTTCACTGTCTCCTTCACCTTCAATACAAATTTAAGTAACCATTATATTATCTGTACATTAGAAAGTTCTTTATTGCAAACTAAGAACCTACACTTACTGTCGCCTAATATCTGGAGGCAAAGCGTGTAGTGGCGAAAGATTACTAGCACACGGATTAGGATACAATTAGAAGCTTACAATATTTTCTACAAAAGATAAGTCTTTAAGAAATTATTTGAATGAACTAAACTTTGCAAGTTTTGATTACTTTTTGATGGGAGTGCGCTTTGTTCAAAATATTTACCTGATATTTCTACTTAGGAAATGTGGTAACTTAATTAAGTTGGTTTAAATTAAAAAAGAAGAATAAGACTACTTTTGTTGCTTATTGATAAATATATATAATAACTATTTGATTTATAAATAAAAAATAAAATTAACTCAAATCGGCTTCATGCTGTATCCCGCACACAGGAGGATAGGCAGAGGGAACCTAAGGTTAAGATACTACGTTCCCCACTTTCCGCCGAGTTCCGGAGGCTTTGAGTGTGGCGGGACTAAACGCCGCGCTTTTCCTTGTATTTATCAATAAGTATTTAATTGTTTTACTAACCTTACGATAAAACGAACCTCAAGAGGTTCTTTGGTACTTACTCAGAAATTACTAATTAGAGCCAGTTAGAGTGGTAGAGTATCTTACCAAGTCGACTTACCACGGTAAGCTTGATAAAAGATAGCTTCGAGAACATACAAAGTACTGAATACTTATTTATTTACTTGTAATTGGACAACATGGGCGAAGCCGCCGTAGTAGTCGTTTAAATATCTTGACTTCTGATTGAGGTAAGTATATTTGATCTTATCTAATGGCAACGGTGAGACGACGCGAGAGCAACAAAGCCATGAAGCGAGTTAATCAAATGAGAATCGCTAAGTACATATTAATGGCATAATTAACTTATATGTCTTGTAGTTCCCTATAGTAATTATAGTCATTCTAACTTAACTAAACCTAAAGAACGTTTTTGTTGGTAGGGTACATTTATTTATTTTTTTCAAAAAGCGTTAAGCTCCTAACTAAAGGAGCCAAATCAAATCAACTTCACGCTGTATTCCGCACACAGCAAGATAGGCAGAGGAAACTAGTGTTAAGACACTCCGCTCCTCACTATCTGCCGAATTAAACCAAAAGGAGTCGATTAAAAAAAAATTATTGATATTAAATTTAACATTTTCATCGGAGCTCTAAGTTCCTCCTAATATTTATTTATTAATCTTTGCATATCATTGTATACAAGTTAATATGGATGAGTTCAAAGACAGCCATTAAAAGTTGAAGATAATACCTACAATTATCGTTGGAATGTCTATCATCATTATCAGTTCAGTATCAGATGATGAATTGAATCGAATATATCATTAATATAGGAAATTATATGAAGTTGATCGAGGCCAGTCGTGGCGCAGGAGCAAAACCATGCAATTGTTAGGGCGACAGGATGTGCTGACAGGTTAGATTCCCACTTGAAGAAATTAAATATTAATATTTGCATTTCGTCACTCTTTTAAAGAGTTAAAGCGCGGCGTCAAATTCCCCCATTATACACGCAGTGCGTTTAGAATTCGGAAAATGTAGAACAAAAATATCTTAATGTAAATGGAATATCTTAACACTAGGTGCCCAGGTTCCCTCTGTCTACTCTACTGTGTACGGAATACTGCCTAAATAAGTTGATTAAAATATATTTTTACGAAATATATTAATTAAATTACGTGCAAAATTACCTTCATTAGCGGCGGGAGATTGTCCATCGGATTTGTCCTCGTTGCGAGGGGTCGTTGACCCGTCGGAGTGCTCCTGAAATTGTAATGGTACCCGTTACCCTCGTTCATTAGGATTAAATTGTTGACCGAAATGTCATTAATTGACTAAAGCGCTCAACCTAAAAGGTTTAGGTATTTTACTTGAGCAGCCCTCCCACGGCTTCGCCCGCTTGCACTAATTATATTATTTGAACCAATTATTTATTAACCTACTAATCTAAATTACATTCATGTTCTAATAATATTATCATTTTAAAGATAAAAATTAAAAAATTAAATTAGCTTCACGCTATATCCCGCACACAGCAGGGTAGGCAGAGGGAACCTAGTGTTAAGACACTCCGTTCCCCAGAGCGAAGAAATGGAAATATACATTTAAGTAAATATTTCATCTCCTCGAGTGGGGATCGAACGCACAACCAGTCGGTTTTACAGTCACACTTCGTGCCGCTGCGCCACGGCCGGCCTCTCATTTTAAAGATGATATCGATAAATTGATAAACAACTACAATAAGATCTGACAAAACACAATAAGGAAAACTACATTACTTAAACTACACAACGGTTAAGCTTTCCTGAGATTAGCGTTCACAAGTGCACATACAAAAAGAGAATTTCGTTGATAAATGCCCTCAATATTAGTTTTTCTCTTATATCGTAGATGGATGGATGGATCGATCAGCTACATGTTTATTATATGTATAGATTAATGTATAGTAGTTACATATGTCTGTGTATGCGTGTGGATGTATGTATGTATACACCATGTGTACCTAAAATATGTAAATATATATTGATGGGACCGACATTACGTGTCGGCATATTACGGATATATTAGCAAGTATGATAGAGGGAATCGATATATCTATAAGTAAAATAAATAAATGAAAATAAATCCTTTGCCTATCCCGTACACAGCAGGGTAGGCAGAGGAACCTAGTGTTAAGACACTCCGTTCCCCATTTTCTGCCGAATTCTGGAGGCATTGCGTGTTGAGTGGCAGAACTAGTCGGTTTTACAGTCACACTTTGTGCCCCTGCGCCACGACTGGCCTCATTTTAATAATTATTTTAAAAAAGTTGATAACCTTTCTTTACTCAAAAATAACAATCAATACCTACCTAAACTCGTTTAAATCAAATCCTAAACAAACTGTAAGTGCCTACAGACTACAGTTCACACAAAATAGGCTAAAAGTGTTTCAGAAGCATCGCTACACTAACTAGCTCGTCCATTATTTATTGAATTTGTCCCTGAGTCGAGTCTCGCCTAACGAAGTAACGAAATGCAATACAGCGCAAGCCGCACGCTGCAAATTGATATTGATGACGGGAAATTGACATTGTGTGACTACTTTTAACTAGCAGGATGCAGAAAGCGACTAGGACTATATATAGATCTAATAGCAACCAAGAGTATATACGAGCGTGGTCCGATAAGTACTTCGCCTTGCCTTCATGTTATATACCGTGGTAGTCGTTTACAGGGCACCTGGACTCATCAAAAACCAACGTGCGACCACGTTGAAACTCGACGGCCCAATTTTTGACGGTTGCCATCGAAGAGGAATAATCACCGTATACAGCATCCAAGCGCTCTTTGATTTTTGACAGTAAACTTTTTGAAAACTACTATTTTTGACAGTAGCTGTCTACAAGAATGTGTTACACGATAATAGTTTCTCTTCTTGTGATAGTCAACACGCAATGCCTCCAAAAATTCCGCAGAAAGTGGGGAATGGAGTGTCTTATCCCGAGGTTCCCTCTGCCTACCCTGCTGTGTGCGGGATACAGCGTGAATCTGTTGTTTTTAAATATAAATTAAGCGATTGCTACTAATATCTAGGGAAAAATTTACCAATTTCATTTCAATGTATTGATAAGCAGCCGAAAGGAAAAAGTAAGTGAATCAGGAAAGTTATTTTCATATAAAAATGCCTAAACAAAATTGCGGCGAAATTTTTTAATCAAAATAAATAAAAAATAAGCCTGCCAAAATACAATAAGGAAAAACCTCAAAGTACTTCATTATGACATCAACATACATAGATTGATGCCATATCAAAAGTGCCTAAACCAAAAATTATACCTACCAGTAAGTTTCTACCAGTAGGCCAGTCGTGGCGCAGGGGCACAAATTGCAACTGTAAACGCGCTTGGTTTTGGATGCGATCCCACTCGGAGGAGGAAATGAAATATTTATTAACATTTATAATTTCATTTATTCACTCTGGTGTCGAGGCACAGCCCGGCGCAGAGTTCCGTTACTCAACTCATTTCTTATTTATGTGTATAAAAATCTCAATTCGTGGTCAGAAAATAATTGGTTAAAATTTTCGGAAACGGAAGTTGTTTCGTATTCGTAAGCTTCAAATGAAAGCAGGTAGGTACACTTTGCGGCGTCTTATTACCAGCTAGTGTTAAACATTTATTATTGAATCACGCTGTATCCCGTACATTAACAGGATAGACAGAGAATACCGGGGAACCTAGCGTTAAGACATTTCATTTCTCAAGGCATTGCGTGTTGAGCGTCAGAGCTGCACAGCGCGTTTTGTCTCTTTACAAGTGCGAGGAAATGAAAATATTAAATATTTAAGTTTAAAAATAATACAAGAAAGTATCTCTGAATATGTAACATCTCGAAATTTGGCCTCCTACAGTGGAGACGAAAAAAAATTAAATCATCTAACAGTCTCAGTTTGTTGCTATAATATTCTGTTTGTAGCAGGGCAGGCAGGGCACTAACGCTAGACAGTGTTAAGTTGAGGCATTGCGTGTTGAGTAGCGGAACTTAACGCTGGGCTTTTTTAACAACAGAGCCAATAAATAAAAATATGAAATATTTGATTTTCCCGAGTGGGAATGGAACCCACAACCTGCCACGTGAAATAACATAATTTTAAATAGTGCCTACTACATGTGTATTGTAAAATAGAAAAGACTCAAGCACCACTCTATCAGTGTAGGCACACAGACAGATTTGGCCAATCTCCTCTCTAAACATCATTAACTTGTCATTCCCTGTTTGCGTCGTTGAGCGCCGACAATCCGACGTAATTCAATTAGGGGCTCGATAAATGGACAAGTGGATTCGCCTATTAGGGCCAAATAAATATTTTTCAGCAGTACAAATGACTATCAGGGGAGAAGGGAATCGAAATAGGCTTTTATTTCGACTATATTTTTCTTTGTTATTTCTGAAAAGTAAATTCAATTTTGAGATATGAAGTAGATTAAAAAATATATTGTGAGAATAATATTATTTCCAATGACATAAAGCTTGCGACGTTAAACGCGACAGTATGTGGATTCGATTCCCAGACGAGTTAATGAAAAATTGGTTAATTTCATTTCCTCGCTCTTGTGACTGCGCAAAGCATGGTGTTGACTTTTGCCTCTCAACACGCAATGATTTTAGAATTTGGCGGACGTGGGGAAAGGAAGTGTCTTAATGAGAATGGAGTGACTTAACACTAGGTTCCGAGGTTCCCTCTGCCTTCTAATGTTTTTTTTTTTTTTTTTTTTTTATGGAAAAGACACGGCAAACGAGCGTGCGGGTCACCTGATGGTAAGTGACTACCGCCGCCCACGACCCCGTGCAACACCAGAGGAGTTACAGGTGCGTTGCCGGCCTTTACGATGGGTTGGGCGCCGGGGCCCGGCATTACCTGATGCGAAACGCAGTGACATAAAGCCACTACTTCACGCCGGTTTTAAATGCCGGGGGTGGTTAATGGATCCGGTCGAGTCTGCCATGCGTGTTGCCATTGCTGGCGACGTAACTCTAAAATTATGATATTTCTGCAATATTTTTTGTTTATTTATAAATACTTAGATGTCTGTTGTGGTACATCTTGTGGTGACCGTAACAACTGTATAAGCTTAATATTATAAAAGCAGTCGTCACAATATGTTCAGTTTAATTTAGTTTTTGGTTAAGGCGTTCCGAATATGGTTGTATATTAATAAGCCGTTTTAACCATAATATACAACTTCATATACTTCCGTGTAACTTGATGTGTAATTTTAAGAATTTTAACAAATAATGGTAAAATCAGTATTTTAGTATTAATGAGGCCAGTCGTGGCGCAGCGGTGCGAAGCGTGACTGTAAAACCGACTGGTTGTGTGTGGTTGTTCTGCCATTCGACACGCAATGCCTCCAGAATTCGGCAGAAAGTGGGGAACGGATAGGTTCCCTACCCTGCTGCCTACCTGTGCCTACTCTGCAGTGTGCGGGACACGGCGTGAAGATAATTTTTTTTACTATTAATTTAAATTTTGCTGTCTAAGTCTCTAAGTTTATATTATAAACACAATTTTTCAAGCCATTGCAAACGTTCCAAAGGTTTTATACCGTATTTTTAAAGACATTTTAAAAAGGCGCAATTTTTGCGCTGAAATAAACAAAAATATTACCCAAATTAATTAGTATTAGGTATTTTTTTATTTAAATCCATCCAAGCGTACAAACGAACATAAAAATGAACGTAATATATTATTAAATAATGTCTCGTATTTCTTACAGTCCTAAGTAAGCAATCCTTGAAAGTGCCCGGGGCCGAAGAATGTTCGGGAAGTCAATTCTATCTAAAAGGGATATAATGGGACGATGGAACTTAATAAAATAGAAGAATTCGAGTAGTTTTTCATGTAGAATATTATTTGTCGTGCGGTCGTCGCACGTGATGTTTGATCTATTCAAACAATATTTGGATATCGTTATTATTTCTTGTGTTTTATCAAAATGATAGCAATCTTTTATTTAAGAAGTTATTAAAATAAATTAAATCAGCTTCTTAATTTTTAGGCTAGTGTTAAGATACTCCGTTCCTCGTTTTCCACCGAGTTCTGGAGGCATTGCATGTGTGAGTGGCGGAACTCAACGCCGCGGTTTGCCTCGACACCAGAGCGAAGAAATGAAAATATAAATGTAAATAGATATTTCATCTTCTCGAATATATATATATAGACCTAAATATTTAATATTATATTCCGCTCGATACCACCACGCGATTTCAACGTAAATAGCCTTGACAGACGAAAAGACGCACAACAAAGTCATCCTAAAAGGGTTCCCTTTTTATTTTGAGTTACGGAATCCTAACATAAATAAAATACAATTATTATATAAGAAAGATGAAATCAACAAAATAAAAAAAACATCTATATTTAGAGCATTTTCAAAACCCATCCACGATTACCTACTACCGATCTAATTTTACAAACAGCATTAAATATTCAAAGCGAAAATAAAACTGTGTTGTATTTATAAATATTTTAAAACAGACGGGTCGATAGTTTATAGTGCATTACTCGACGTCCGCCCAATGGTGGACGTCGAGACGTCCGTAATTGGACGTTAATTAGAGAGTTTATTTGAATGGAGAGTTTAAACTCAATAAACGTTACCGGGATTACCGGGAATTTATATAATATTTTAATTAAGGAATAACACAACGAAGCTTAGTTACGAGCTTTGATGCTTAAATTTGATATCGTTATAATAGAATTTTAGGGTAAAATTGTAAAATGAAAGATAGTTTTGATTTAGTTGAAATCGTAATGAAATACTTAACAAATAAGTATTTCACAGTTCTCTCAATCTGTTTTAACAGGTAACATGTATTTGTAGGGCGATGGTAGAGACGACGTAGGTTTAAGTTTATTGGTGTATGGAGGAGGCACAGCGAGAGTCGGTTGAGTTGAGTACTTGACATAAAGTATTAACTTGAATAAACATCCGTCCGCACAAACTTTCAGATTCAAAATGTTTGTAGGGTATATCTCAAAAAGGATAACAAGCAGAGAAATTACGAAATAATTAAAAGATATTATATTTTAAAATTTTTAAAGTATTATTCCACATTTAGGAAAGAAAAATACTTTTTTTGAAAAGGTATAAAATCCCTTTACGTTAAAATCTTTTTACGTTTCTAAAAAATATTATATTTATTTTCTGTGAATGTTATGTAAGCTGTAATAAAACTAATAATATTCAATATCCAAAAAAAATAACACAAATAATATATCAATGTTACTTAAATAGTTTTTATTTAATATTTCAATGACTAACATCAAAAAATTATATGAAATCTTAAAGCATTATACTATAAACAGACTCACATGCCGCTGATCCAAGTTAGTAGTAGCCGTTAACAGGTCCAGTATAGCCGAGAAGGAGCCCCGGGCCGCGCGACGGAACCCCTCCGGCGGTGACTCCGCCGCCCCGCCCGCCACGCTGAGTGGTGACTGTGACCACTGGGGGATGGAGAGATAGAGACGTTAAATACGCTGGGGTAGTGGTGGAAATATTTTTAAGGTAATAATAGGGTTAAGAATCGCTTTTATTAATATTTTTAAGCTAGTTTCCTTTAAAAAATGGGTCAAGCGTAAATCGGACTCGCTCACTAAATGTTCCTTGATTGTAGGTCAACAGGAAGTACAATTTATTAAAAGTAATTAAAATTGGCGGCTTGCGGCTAGTTGTGTACTAAATTGAATAAAATTAAATATAAATATAATTTTGTAATACGGATTTTTTGGAATATAAACGGTTTTGTCCCCTTTATTTATTAACATTTAACAATTTTGTGATTATGTGCTACTTTTTATACAAGAAGCCTGCACAAACGATGCGCGAAGGCTTGTAACTGTGATTGTGTCGACTTAGAAGCTTAAATTTTCTTGAGTTTGACACTCTTGAGTAGACATTTGATATTATAAAAGCAGGTGTTATTATATTATTATTTGTTAATTTCAGCACAATACTTTACACAATACTTGTGAAGAATTATCTTCACTCACATCCTTTAATGTACAAACGTAGTGGGTTAATATTTTAATTTCTTCGCCCTGATGGCGATGTAAAACGCGGCGTTGAGTGGCGCAGTACGCAAAACTTTCAGAGTACGGCGGATAATGGAGAAAGGAGAGTTTAGACAACAGATTCCATTGACCTATCCTACTGTATGCTACTACTACTATACTACTACCTACTGTATCCTACTTTATCCTACTATCCTCCTAAAAAGCACAAAATGATCGACGAATTTAATAACGTATTAAATTATTCATGCGTTCTCTTTCAATCATAGTTTAAGTATATTAATTGTTAATTACTCATATCATAATCTTATTTGTATAGGCTTTGTGTAGTTGTGATATTTATTCCCAATGGAGACCAGAAATTGAATATAATTTGAAATTATAGTTGACCATAATAATAGTTACCATAAAATAACATTGAAAATCGTAGATTTTGTATATGAATTACGAAAAGAATAGTATAACTTTATATACTATATAATTATTTTAGGATACCGTACTTCAAAATGGATATGAACCCCCTATAGAATCACTTTTTATCTTTATTTGTATCCATAACAAAATTTATCCAAACGGAATAAAAGGAGAAAATTAAAATATTATTTATTTATATCTTGTTTACATATAAACAGAACAAAAAGCCTTCAACAAGTTTCATATATTAAACCGATGCTTAGAAATTTACAACGTGAAACTTATCTTGATACAAAGACCCAACGACGTCGTAACTTTTTAAAATGTAATATTACTTTATAAAACTAAACGCTTTCTTAGGATATTCCATTTGTATATTAATAATAAAAAATAAATCAGCTTCACGCTGTATCCCGCACACAGCAGGGTAGGCAGAGGGAACCTAGTTTTAAGAAACTCTGTTCCCTATTTTCTACCGAATTCGAAGGCTTTGCGTGTTGAGTGACAGAACTCAACGCCGCACTTTGCCTCGACACCAGAGCGAAGAAATGGAAATATGAATTTAAATAAATATTTCATCTCTTCGAGTGGTGATCGAACCCTCAACCAGTCGGTTTTGCAGTCACACTTGATGCCACTGCGCCACGACTGGCCTCAATATATTAATAATAGAGTGAAGCTTTTACTTTTATGATGAGATCGTCGTGACGTAGTCACTGTTAACATGACGGTTGTGGGTTCGAGTTTTACTAGAGGGAATGGTTTTGATATTTTAATATCCTCGCTCTGATCAGAAGACGAAACTCGGATTTGAGTTCTGCCGCTCAACATGCAACATTTTGAGCGGCGGAACGGAGTGTCTTAACATTAGGTTCCCTCTGCCAACCCTGCTAGCAAGCGGGATACGATGTGAAGCTAAAAAAGGAAAAAAAAAATATTTATTCTACTTAAGAAACGTCCTTGTGATACTAACTTTTATGCCATTAATTTTCAACGTTTGATGAACATCAAGTATCATCCTAACAAAGCCTTCCTTGCAGCTTTTTGAGAGCGTTGCGTATTAGATAGAGTGCTTTACCAATCTTTTTAACAAGAGTGATAAAAAACCGGTTAAGTGCGAATCAAATTCGCTTGTTAAGGATTCTGTATCCATTTTAAAACAACGAGAAGAACAACTCAATACATAAAAGTTGTTAATCTAAGGATTGGGGACATATACTATAAAAAATATCTTTACGCAAAGGTATCCGCTAACAATGGTTTTTTTCTATAAGTTTTTATAAATAAAAAGTTTCCTTTAACATACCACTTATAGTGGCCGCCTTTGCGTTATACTAAAATTTCAAATTTTACAAATTGTGTGTATTAGTTTCTTTGTGCAATAAAGTGTTTTTCACTCGTTTATTCAATCATTTTGTCTGCGTTTAAAACATAAATTTCAATCCGAATTCTTCCGTTTATTTGTATTATAAAGACTCAATTATAATATTTCATAATTGTGAGTCCACAGGGACTCCCCCATTCGACAGATAAACAGATGGGCATAGGATAACAAAGTGGTCCTATAAGGGTTCCGTTTTTTCTTTTGAGATACGGATTCCTAAACACGAAGTTTGTTGTAATACTGTGTTGTACCGTTGTCACTATTAAAGAACTCAATATAAAAGTACATAATACAAAAACAATGTATATTCTATATAATATTTGAGCGTAGATAGTTTTGAAATCGTTTGCATCTTTTTTGGATGATATTAGTGACCTTTACTTACAGATAATATTCAAAATGATTACAAAAACGATGCATTTCACGACCAAGAACACCATTTACTTCTTTTCTTCATAACTGTTGTTAGTATATTTATTTTTAGTACTTATTTCTCGAAATGTGAAAATAATACTTAAAATATAAAAAAATATTAAAACCATTGATAATATTAAATCTCAGCGTTCCATCACATAAGAACTAATATTTCCTTTTTTCTAGAGCGTAGTAAAGGCTTGAGCTTACTTTTTACGTGTGAGAGAACATTATGTCAACAAGTAGATTCACTTCCACCGTGGTACGTATTTACCTGAAGTTGTCAGAGTGCTCAGATGTTTGCTGTTTCTTAAGCTATATAGTTTGTAGTTATATTTTCACATCAGTTGGGGCTATTACAAATAGTAACTCCTTAAAACTAAATATTTTTAAAACTGTTAATGTTTTTTAATAAAATTTTGCTTTTCTAGATCATTTTCTACGCTCTATTAAACAAAGCGCGATGTTGAGTTCCACTATCCAACATCATGTACCGAAAATTGGTCGAAAGGGGATGGGAGTGTCTCAATACTACGCTGCTGTGCGTAAAAAATCGTTAAGCTGTAAAAATACATTTGTACTATATGAATATTAAGCTTGTATTATTTAAAATCAAATCAAATCAGGTTCAAAGGGAACTTGTGTTAAGTGTTAAGACACTGCGTTCCCCACTTTCTGCCGAATTTTGGAGGCATTACGTGTTGAGTGGCAGAAATCAACGCCGTACTTTAGCTCGACACCAGAGCGAAGAAATGGAAATATAAATTTAAGTAAATGTTTCGAGTCAGGATCGAACCCACAACCAGTGATTTTACAGTCACACTTCGTGCCGCTGCGCCACGACTGACCTCAATTATTTAAAGTTAGCGAAACATTACAATTTGTATACAATATAAAAAGTAATAGTAGACCCTGTAAAAACGAATACTTATTGCGAGATGTATTTTCTTTGAAACCAGATAGGCGGTTATGAGATATCCGAAATATTTATATATTTCATATAAACCACAAAAACGGTCGTTCAACCGATTTTACGTGATACGCTTACTGATGAATCAAACGGAAAAATAATTTTATTCGGTTATTGTCTATATCTGCCTGTGTTAAAATAAAAATTAAAATAATAAGAGAAAGCCTAGTGTTCAGACATTATGTTTTTTACACTAATTTACAACATTATGTATGGCAGAACTTAACGCCGCACCTTGTCTTACTAGAGCGGAACAAAGTTACATACTATATTTATATTTTTTTTAGCGTCACACTTTATCCCGCCGCTAACAGGGTATATAGAGGGTACCTAGTGTTAAGACACTCTGTTTCCCACTATCCGAGGAAATCTCGCGGTATTGTGTGAGTAGCGGAACTTATTACCACGCTTTGCCTCGTATGTTATCAGAACGAGGAAATTAAAATTTTATGCAATTAATTTCAGCCCAAATTCGTTATTAGTTACAAATTTTCGCTTTTTTTTCTTTATGAGGAAAACCAATCTATTATTAGATAATTTTCCCAGCAATTTTACATAATAGCCTCCGCAGCTATTTTCAGAAAAGTCAAAAAATGTCAAGATAGTTCAATTTCTTTTTCCAACGATAAAAAAACAATAAATCTAAATCAAAATAATTTAATACAGAATTCTTCGCCTGCTCCAGATGTAACTGTTTGATAAATTATACATAATTTTTGTATATCACAGTTGAATAACTTAAATGTATTTTATTTCGTACAATGGCATTGACAGCCGGTCTTTTGATATGTAAGATTATCAATTTCTTTTTTTTTTTCAGTTTCCCCCCCCGCTACATGTACCCCACATGTAGCAGAGGGAACAAAGTGTTGAAACACTTCGTTTTTGACTTTTCGCCGAATTCTGGTGGCATTGTGTGTTGAGTTTAGAGAATTAAACGACGCGCCTCAAGTGAAGGAACTAAAAGATTAAATATTTCATTTTTCGAATGGGAATCGAACCCACAAGCACTCATATTTACAGTCACACATGTATTTTAAAAAATAGCTTAAAGCTTCTTCTTATTTTCCATGTCCTTGCTGTGACAAGATGAAAGCGCCGCGAGGCATTAGAAAATAGTGTATCTGACTCTGTGACGGAACCTAGTGCTTAGGTTCCGTCTACCTACCCTGCTATATGGGAAAAGCATGTTTTTAAATTTAATTTGTCTAGAAGTTATATTAAATTTAATATAAAACTACACATACATAATTCTATACGTCTTTAATAAAAAAGAAAAAGAATGCGAAATTTCGAGAGCCTTCCCACAACGCATATATGGCACTACTATTTGTATTATGCAGTGGATGTCGAGTTGCCAGGTGAACTGCGCGGCGTGGGGGTCCCTCAATAATTCACAGTCAGCCTCGGGCTTAACGAGGGAGGGGGAGGGCAGAGGAGGAAGCGGGGTTAAAGTCAAATCGCGATTATTTTTTCATACAATCCGCTGTTTTTCTTTAACCTCTCGCTACCTTTGTTGTATGAATAATGTAGGGCAATGTGGCTGGAGAGAATCTGATCGATTTTTTTAATTAGAATATTTTTTTCTAATTTATATTTAATTGATAAAATTTTGGTTTTGTAAATTGAACTAAATAAATGACACAAAAGTATGTCGAGAATATTTAATAATATAGAAAGAACTATTTGATCATTTCAATAAAATACACTAAAAAAAAAGTAAATGTATTATTTAAAGAACACCTAACACGAAAGTTGTTAAAGCCGATGTATTCTTGAATGGTGAACCCGTAGATCCTGTCGATTCTACGGTATTCCTCGGTATCACCATAGACTTACACCAAATTACAGTTGGGACCCCATATTGGCGAATTATCCGTTATTATTATTCTTATACAAATCAGCTTCACGCTCTGCTTGTGAGGCACACAGCAGAGTAGGCAGAGGGAACCTAGTGTTAAGACACTACCATATGACACATACACAGACACATGTAGCAGAGTAGCATAGTGTTGAAACACTTCGCTACTCACTTTCCGCTAAATTCTGGAGGCATTGCGTGTTGAGTGGCAAAACTCAACGCCGCATCATTCTTATATCTACATAGAAAATGGAATATTTCATACAAAATCCATACAAATACAGCTCAAACAAATGAAACAAGAAAAACAACCGCTATAGAAATGATAACATCTTAATTCAATTATTAACGTCAAATAAAGAGAAATCAAGCCAATATTATATTATCGATACTTCTGATATTGGTATATTTTCCGTTCATTTAATTAATAATTGAGTTTATTTATGCTCCAATCGAGGTTCGCGCAAAATTGAATTTGCGTACAACCAACTCATCAATTTATCATCGGAAACGTGGAGTGCTTAAAAACCGGTGAGTGGGATATCAAATCAGGAGTGGAAGCTATTTTTGGTATGCATTTTTAGTTTTTTTTATTATCTTTCTTTATAGTTTCACGCTGTATCCCGCATATAGCAGTATAGAAAAAGGCACATAGGGTTTAAACACACACTCCTTTGTCCTGGGACGTCGGATGAAAAATTCGATTTTCGAGACGTTCTGTGTCGAGTGGTGAAAGTTAATGTCGCAATTTGTGTTATTATTATAGCGTGGAAATAAAAATATTTAATTATTTGACACTGGAAATTGAACAGGCTGTGTCAGTGAGATAGTAGTGTCTGTACACTAGGTTCGGATACAAACGGTGTAAAAATTAAATATATATAGTAAGTATATATTTAAATGATCTTAACATAAATAAAGCTTTTGGTTTCTTTTATGGCAAAGATTTGGCATTAAAATAAACAAGTAAACGGTTTTGCAGAAATGATTTTTGTTGCAGTTAAAAAAAATTATAACTTGTGAGATAAAAAAGGTTGTCTTTTTTAATCCTTCTCTCTCGTCTATTTTTACTTTTAAGTTGTATCGGAATATACTAAAGTAGGCGTAAAATATATAGTTTTTTTTTAAATATTTATACAATTAATAAATAATATTAGCAGAAAATGGAGCACTAATATTATTTATCGTTATGTGGATTTTTCTCAATCAAAGTCACCGGATTCGTTTCTGATTGTTTTGTGTTTTTTTTCCTCTTTTGAATTAAATAATTAAATATAATATAAAAGTTAAGTGGGAACATAAAACAATATTAATATCTCTATAAACATCGACAATTAATCTTCTATGTCTTTGTAAATCCTTACGACTTTAAGCTTACAGCACTCCGTACATTCTATATACTTTACAATTTTCTA
The DNA here is from genome assembly GCA_917862395.2 of Heliconius sara. NCBI lineage: Eukaryota > Metazoa > Arthropoda > Insecta > Lepidoptera > Nymphalidae > Heliconius > Heliconius sara. The sequence goes on along the minus strand of OU860783.2, from coordinate 1,671,024 downwards.
TATACTTATACGATTTTATGTTAGTACATAATATGTACTAACTATATTATAGTGATATTATAGTATTAGTACATACTATATTATAGTGACTCGGTTTCGTCAAACGCCAAATTAGTCGTCAGAGCTACATGTCCGGTTATTCGGAAATTTCGAGCTGAAAAGTTAGATTGGATATTGGATGGCCTTTTGGGATCTGGTTTCATTTTGGTTTGATATTAATAACTAGATAGATGCTAACAAGGTTTTTTTGTTTAGATTTTTTTGATTTTCCGTATCTCGAAAGGAACAATCGGAAACCTTATAGGATCACTTTATTGTCCGTTCGTCCGTCCTTCAGTCAAGATCCTTTTTCTCAGGAGTCTCAACGCGTAGAGAGATCAAGTTGAAATTTATATCAAATACTCAGATCTACTGTTCCTTGGTCAGCTCCGAAAAAATTATACTTGTTAATCAACGCAATCAAAAGATACAGTCGTTCATGCTGCAAGTTTCCGCAAATTTTTGCAATTCGCAACGGAATCAAAATCTATATGGTACTTCTCGTGAACTCATAATCTTGAAATTTAAAACGAACCTGTGTTATAGCACAGATGAAGGGAAAATTGCGAGAAGTAAACATTTATAGGTATTTCACAGAAAAAAATCATTACAAACTTATATTTGTAGTTCGTTGCATACAAAATGAGTGCATATGCTCGCATACTTAACTTTATCCCTTTAAATAAGTTGTACTTCCTTTTCCCAGTTGAGCTACACTGCCTTCGTCCGCGAGTCTGACTCGCACTTAACCGGTTTTCTTAAATATCGTAAGTGTTACATTTTGATCTGTTCTTGTGGCTTGTCTTCTGTCACTTTTTTATAAGGTAAAAAAAGTACGGTAAGATAGGTAGGTATCTTCATATTTCATCCAGTTTGGTATAAGACTCAACGCCTTGCTTTTTCTTAGCATGGTGGAAAAGTAAATAATTTTTTTTTAGTAATAATTTTAGTTAATAATTTCCCTGAGTTGGATTGGAACCCACGACCAACGCACTCACACTCTCGTAGCGCTTTAATTGTTAGTGTCAAAATATTCTTCAACGCTATGGTTGCTACTAAAGTAACCAATCAATATGTCTGGCACAACCGACCGATCATAAAAGTACTTATAGCGGATTTGTACCTATCACAATCACGAATAACGAAGCTATATATATGTATAAGCATTTTTATTTCTAAGATTTATTTGTAATTTTTTTTTGTTATAAAGCAACTTTCATTTAAATATAAAGCAATTCCGAATAAAATATCAACATATTATCGATTTTGTTGTTTGACAGAGTGTACGTTTTCATAGCATTTTTTAATTAATAACAATGTAAGTTAAAATATATTAGATTTTTCAGTAGTCTTAGCATATATAAGCTTTATTCAATAGTTTCTGTAAGCGGGGATATAGCTCAGTGGTAGAGCATTCGACTGCAGATCGAATGGTCCCCGGTTCAAACCCGGGTGTCCCCTGAATTAGAAGAGTGTTTTCTATTAAGAAGAAACTTTTCTCATTTTTTGTTTATTGTATTAGTTGTGAAAAAGATATATTAAGATATTTCTTTATATAGTTTTGTATTGTTGAATTTTTTCTTTTCTATGAATTGATTCTATGACACTTTTTACTGTAAAATTCTTTTTATATATATATGTTTAGGCTGTAAATGTTGGGGTTGTGGGTTCGATTCTTACTCGAGGAATGATTGTATATAAATCATTCTCATTTCTCAGCTCTGGTGGACAAAGCTGCATGAGTTCCAGTAAGCAATCAAAAATTTGGTGAAAAGTAAAGTAGGAATGTCTTAACACTAGGTTCCCTCAGCCTACCGTACTATGCGGGTAAGGGCGAAAGCTATTTCAAGTATATATTGACGCCCAAATAAAATGGGTTATAAGTCATTTAAAATTAAAAAAAACTATGTGAAAAGATTATTATGACAATACTAGATACAAGAAATAAACGTAAACAATTTTTTTCTATTCAAATATACATTATTCAGTTACATTTCACCACTAGTGATTCGAAATCCCCGGACTGCTCGTTCCACGTTACCTTTTCGTGTGTTTGATGTGATAATGTTAGAATTCGAGAAGTCCTCTTCTTATACTTACTTAGGTTGAAGACGTCTTTGAATGTTTTTGTTGTAGAAACGCTTAAGTGTAGAATAATGTGTTTTAATGTATATAAAGTTGAACTATAATAAAATAAATAGCTTAACGATACACGAGGACAGTCGTGGTGCAGGGGCACAGTGTGAGTGTAAGCACGACTGGTTGTGGGTTCGATTCTCACTCGAGGAAATGAAATATTTATTTAAATTTATATTTTTATTTGTTCGCTCTGGTGACGAGACAAGGAGCGGTATTGAGTTCGAAGGAAAGTGGTGAACTGAGTGTCTTAACAGTAAGTTCCCTCTGCCTTCCCTGCTATGCGTTGCTATTTAAATGTAGCAGGGTAGGTAAAGGTAACCTAGTGTTAATACACTCAAGTGGTGGAACTTAACACGCAATATCACGTTTTGAACTTTTAGGAGGACATGGAAAATCTTGTCCTTTTCCGTTTTCGAAAGTTTCGAAAAACTTTGCTCACCTACACTCTAAGTCCCGTGGTTTCGTTTGTGCGTTGTCTATCAATCAGTAACAGAACAGTTTTTACACTTTTAGATTAAAATGTTATATAGAAAAGCTTTTGTGATAAGTTATGTTTGTGTCTGTGCTGTGCGTAACTAAACATTGTGGCGTTGTGTTTCGAATTTTAACACTTGAGTATTCAGTATTGATGCCAATATGGCGCAGTAGGACAGGGCCGAGCTATAAATGACATGGTTGTAGATTCAATTCGCCATGGGGCTAATGATCTATTTTATTAAAATTATTTCATTTTTCCTTCTCTGGTAAGACAAGATGACGTTCAAAGAGGCGCGGGTTCAAATCCCGCTACGTTAAAATTTTTATACGTTTTCTAAATTAGTACACGATGTTGAATTCCTTCGTTCAATATGCACTATTTGGAAAAAGTGGAGAATGGAGTTAAATAATCTATACCTACTCAATTAACAAAGAGAACAACGATTAACGTGGGTTGAAAATTGAAACCTTGACGGTTTAGTATTAATTTAAAAAAAAGTACGTAAGTACGTAAGTTTTAAACTTAATATTTAAAAAAAAATTGTGTGGGATTTGGTCGCACAACAATCGCCTACAATTGTTTATTGCTCACTGAATATTCAATATTCAATATTTGTTGTCATCATGATATTAAGGACGTGCATCCTATGTATAATTTAGAAGGATAGAATACATCACCTCCATCATCATCATTTCATGCCTAAATACTTATTTCCTAAATAAGTATTTTTCTTCCTAAGTGTGGAATAACACTTTAAAAAAAATGTTTCAAGATTTCATGTCTAATTTCCTTTTTTCTTAGTTTCACGTTTTAGCCTAGGAACCTTGTGTTAAGATACTTCCATTTACAAATATGAAATTTTTCATCCCCCAAATGGGGTTCGAACCCACAACCATCACGTTTACAGTCACACGATTATGTCAATGCAAAATATGGTAAATGTATAAAGAAAAAAAAAAAGAAAATTAAAAATCTCTTACATCCAAAGCCAATCGGTTTGGTTAGGACTGCGCATATATACACAACAAACAGCATATGAGAACGGATGAAATATCGATACCCGACTTCCGAACGAACTCCACCAAACTCCTGCTACTCTGGTCACTAAAAGGGGTCCGCTTGATACGTGACAAATAAATAAAAAAAAAACACGGTTGTTATCGACGTCGTTACACTACTTACTGTATATGGAACTAGTTTTATTGGATACTTCTGTCAATGTCATGCTCTCCTGGTGTATGGAACTATAAAGCGTTTCGTCATACATCAGTAGTGATGTTCATAGTTTGTATGAATGAGGAATGCTTGCTATGTTTGTTTGTTATTCAATAGTTTGCTTTATTACTATTATTAAATCGTTTTAGGGATCATTCTTTTTTCTGTGTTTCTTTTTACTCTATCAACCAATTTATTATGTATTTAAAGGGAACTGAAGACATGGATGGATAAAGATGTTAAAATTATGGTCTTGAACTAAATTAAAATGATATAATTATGGAGAATATAATTGTAATAATAGATTTTTTTTATTTTTGAACAGAAATTTTAGCTTTGAACATTACCATATTATAATTGGCATATTTGTGTAATTGTTTTTTTTTAATTAGTTTTTTTAGATGTTATGTTAGTTAAATTTCTGGGATGGTCACAAGACTCTTCTGGAGTGGGGGCAGAGCCGGCTCTCCTTATTTCTATGCTCATGTACATCAAGCGAAAATTTTGTATCCCTGTTTAGTTATGATCTACATAGAGAATGAGTGCAGACTGCTGTTTTTTCTAAATAAAAACCATATAAAATTAATAAAGTAAGTATAATATAGGCGTCTATAGGAGCGTCAACGGGTCCTCTAGTATATAGCACCTACAAAAAAATACGTTATAATTTTTTTTTTAATTTATATAATTTTTTAATTTTATATTAATCAAGTATGAATTCGAAGATGTTTAGAAAAAACATTAGTTTACACAACGACAAATTTGTTTGACGAAACTAGCAGTTTTTATTAGTTCCAATAAAGATTTTAAAATTATAAACAAAAACTTATAGAATTATTATGTAAAATATATTTCTTTAAAATTAATTACCAATTCTAAGATAATATTAATTAAAAACACATTTAGACGTTGAGTAGAATAACATTTTAAAAATGCTTGAAATAACTAAACCAAAAAAAAATCTTTGGAAAATTGCAACAATGTTATTATTTATTTATTACTTATAGTTGTTCCTCAATTCATAAAAATCTTGGTTCATCCTACCGGTTACTTCATGTTTTCCTGGTACGTGAAGGCATGAAGCGTTTCATATGTAAATGTTCGGTGATAATCCACATTTATAGAGAGAGACGGAAAACAAAATAAAATAATCAGATATCTCCATCTCTTTCCAGCACATAGATTAGAAAGAGGATAGCAATACTGCATTGTTACAATATTCATAGGTTATGTAATTCCATCTCTTTTTATCATGACTGTAAGTATCACTACGTTACGTTGTTTATTGTTTATGTGAAGAAACTTGAGAAAGATACTATAGCTATATGGTCTCCTGGTATATGTGAGGAATCGGTTGTGTCACTTTCCATGGCAGTTAGTCGTCTCCGTCCGTACGTACCCAAACGATTAAACGAAGACTCTATCTATCATCCGATTGTCACGACGCTGTTATCTCGTGAAACGTAATAGTTGGACAGTTGAAAGTTTATTTTTTAAAATATATAAAAAAAAACGGTTTCACGCTGTATCCCGCACACAGCAGGGTAGGCAGAGGGAACCTAGTGTTAGGATGTAAATTTATTTCTGTTGTCGCTGTAACAACAGAAACTAAAGTAAATACTAAAGGGGTTCACATCAAAATTACAACTTTGCTCTAGTTAAGAATTTACGAGACTAGTCGCGGCACAGGGGCACATTGCGTGTTAAGTGGCGGTACTCAACGCCGGGATTTTGACTTGGTGCCAGAGCGAGGAAATGAAAATATGAATATCGAATACATCAACCGTCGTGTTACAGTCGCACCATTGTGCCCGCACTTGCGTCTCGACGGCCTCTTTCTAATACTTAACTGAATATTAAAATAATAAAATGTCACATATTGGCCGATTAATGAAATCTTTTGTTTTTCATTTTCCTTCAGTAAAATATATATTTATATGTTAATGAGCTGGAGGTTAATAAGATGTTTTTATAAATAAAAAAAAATAATTTCTTTTTCCAAATTGAAGAAAAATCTACGATTTTATATTATGTTTGTTGTAAATGACTAACTATATGGTATGAATAGCTGGCTGAGTAATAAAATATGTTGTAGAGAATAAAAAATAAATAAAAAGGGCAAGATTAAAAACTCTTTTAATATTGTATGTATACTGTACATGACTCCAGCAGATTTGATAGTAAAACCTCCTTTGTATGCACGAGGCACTTCTGAACTTATGCTCTCCTCGTAAGTGAAAGCGGTCGGTCTCACGGGACACTGCCTGGCTGTGGTTGGGACGGTTACCCCGTTACTAATTTAATTAATCATGTTATTTTAATATATTTCAATTTGTTTTCATTTTGTTTATATTAACTAGCGACCGGCTCGTTTGTACACCTTATTATTTAAGACATCCATTAAAAATTAAAGTTTTAGTTAATTCAATATAATAAAGTCGTTATTTTATAGTAATATTATCGCATGCAATATTTTATATTATATATTTTTTTATTTATAAGCTGATTAAAATAAAACAGACGCTAAATGTTAAGGGATGTTTGCCTTTATACAATATACAATAGAATGAAGACTAACTACATTTAATTCGGTTAAGTCGTTACTGAGATTAACGGGAACAAAAGCACAGACAAACAGATAAACAGTACATCAACAGCACATCGATGTTTTACGATTTTATCTCACGTATAATATGGATTTTTTGAAAACAATAAAGAAAGGATGGAACGCAAGGTCAGTGTAAATAATAAGATATTAGAACAAGTGAAAGAAGTGGTATATCTGGGAAGCATTTGGTTACCGGAGCCTTAGCTGCTTTGATAAGGCGGCGAAAACGAAAGCTGCGCGTTTGGTCGTACACAATGCAGTATTGGTACCGACGTCGGTTTACTGTAACGAAACGGACATGACACGGAATGGACAAAAAATGATTGCCGTGGAGATGCAATCTCTTCATAGGATATGCGGAATCAGCTTAGCTGATCGAATCTGCAATGAAGAGATACAGACACAATGGCAGGTACAAGCGAGGTTGTTACGAAGAGAATGAAGAAGAACGTGCTGGAAGCTTCCTTATATGCATATATGGATAAAAAAAAATAAACAAAACGCATTATATGTTTTCTTAACTTATTATCTAAATTATTTAGGACCAGAAGTTGACATTAATCTCTAAAAGCATTTCATACTAACCTGATCAGTGAGTGCGGGATCGGCCCCATGCGCGAGCAGAAGCTCGACAATGTCAGTAGCATCTGCAGCACACGCCGCGTGTAATGCTGACGAACCCACCTGTTTTTTTTATTTAAATAATTAATTTTTTTATATATTCTCTCTTAAAATTTTTCAGGCTTCTTCTTCCATATAGCAGGGAAGGAAGCAGGGACCTAGTGTTAAGTCACTTGACTCCCCGTATTGTTCAATTTTCGTCGAGTGGCGAAACTCATCGCCGCGCATTGTTTTTTAGAGCCGTAATAAATATGTATATTCGTTTACAATATTTAATTATATATTTTTAAGTGTTCAGTAGGAGGAGGAGGGTAGGGTTTTTGGCCAGTCGTGGCGCACAGGCGCATGTGTGTAACTGTAAACACGACTGGTTGTGGGTCCCCGATCCCTACTTGAGGAAATAAAATATTTATTTAAATTTACATTTTGATTTCTTCGCTCTGGTGTCTAGGCAATGTTCCGCCAGTCAACACGCACTGCAGCGTGAATATTATATGATTAGAATACACTTGGTTTTCCAAGCAAAATTTAAGACTACCATGGCCACTAAGCGTAAAAGATAAAATCTTACATTATTCTGCAAATGGACATCGGCACCAAATGCGAGTAAGTGCTCCACAATGCCGCGACAACCTTGAGCGCAGGCCATCTGTAGCGCTGTTACACCATTCTATAGAAAACATAAAAAAAACATATGATAAATTAATTTTTAACAAAAAAAAGGCTTCAAACAACGAACTAAAAAGTTAAAAAAATTGTTACATAAACGTATGTACGTTGTTTGAAGTTGGTTTTTTTTTAATGGGGATGGGAAGACCTTATGAGGATTAGTATTATGTAAAACTTCAATCTTAATTAGGTATTATCATTGTTCAAATCAACATTTTGGCATATTGACAAGAACATACATGAAAAATGTTCGGGTGAATTAGAAACCTCTCCTTTTTGTTTGTGTTTTGTCGGTTGAAAATGAGAACATCCTCTTTTTTGAAATTGGTTGAAACGAAATGCAGCGATGAGGAATCACATTTCTGAAACCAATTTAATAGTTTTTTACCAAAAAAGAAACAAATAGTTTCATTTAAAATATGTTCAATTTCAACTGGATCCCATAATCAGAACCTAACCAAATTTTGACTAAATTATCCTTGAAGTGTATCCTTTCAAATAAAAAAAGAATCATCGGAATCGGTAGGCGTGATATTGAGTTATTCGCGTGTATAGTGTAGCGCACATGTTTCATGCAAATTTAAGACTTAAGTGATTTTCTCATACCATTGCCAGAAATGGACCAAAAAAAATGAGACCACATAAGATGCACTAGCTTTCTCATAAAAAAAATCGTTAAAATCGCTTCACCCCGTCAAAAGTTATAAATAAGGTAACAAACATGAAAAAAATACAGTCGAATTAATAACCCCCTTTATTAACAGAAGTCAGTTAAAAATAAATACTAGAATTCCATGTACCCGAAGCCAGTCGTGGTACAGAGAAATAAGCGTGCTACTACAAACGCGATAGGTTGTGGGGTTTCATTCCCACTCGAAAAACTGAAATATTTAATATTTTCGTATCTTTGCTTGTGACGCGCTGGATGCACTTTGAATAGTTCAAATATTTATGGTATCGGAGAATGTTTAAGGCACTAAGCGCCACTATATGCATCACATAGTTTACGTTTATAATAAAAGTTATGTATGAACTTATAAACTATAAATAATTTAATAAGGCACAAAATATGCTAACTTTTTATTATTTTATATTACTACAATAATAATATAGTATTGTATTTTTGAAATTTATAACGTATTTATATTTTAGCTTTCTTAAGGGCTGGCTCGATGAGGGCAAGCCTTCCATCATGGGATCCATAATGGAAAGTTATATATTAATTTTGTTATTTTTTATATTTAATTATATATTTATCTTGATAAGAATTAATGTCAAATTATAGAAAGGACATTAACAATCACCCGATACATTTAAATAAAATATACTAAAATGGTGTCAGTCTTTAGAGGACTCTTCACTTTTAAAAGACCATGTTTTCGGAGAAGATTGTATTAACGTATCTCATAAAATTGAGCCAGCGCGTTCAATGTAAGACCTTTACGTAAAATAAGATTCCTAAAAATTAGGTCCTCCTGATTTTTTCAAGTGTCTAAATATTTTGTGCCGTGTGATCCCGGCCTAGAATAGGATCATCCTGGTACTGGTGGTGTCGTAAGAGGCGACTAAAGTACGTGTGGTAGAGTCACGTCGCCAGCAATGGCAACACGCATGGGCAGACTCGACCGGATCATTACCACCCCCGGCATTTAAAACCGGCGTGAAGTAGTGGCTTTATGCCACTGCGTTTCGCATCAGGTAATGCCGGGCCCCGGCGCCCAACCCATCTTAAAGGCCGGCAACGCACCTGTAGCTCCTCTGGGGTTGCACGGGGCCGTGGGCGGCGGTAATCACTTACCATCAGGTGACCCGCACGCTCGTTTGCCGTGTCTCTTCCATAAAAAAAAAAAAAATATATAGGAAATTACATCACAATCGGTTCAGCGGTTTGGGCTTCATGGCGTCACCTAGAGAGAGAGACAGACGCTTTCGCACTTATAATATTAGTATGGATACTTCAGGTTCTTGTTTTTTTATTTTTCATATTCACCTAAGCGTCTCTAAACACTACGGTAACAGTGGTATTTGTAAGTGACTACAACCTAGATTAGTCACAAATTTTTTGAGAATCGTAATCGAAAAACATATAAATGTTCAGATTGGAATTTTTAAATCCGTAAAATCTTTTGAATGGAATGTCTGATTTTAATAATTTAAACAATAAACTGAACTATTGAAAAAGTCTCGAATACGAAATTATTTATTTGGATAAGGATTCATATAAAGTAATGGATAATAAATATATCATTTATACTCTGATTATAGTCGGTATTTCTATTAAACTGTAATAAAGTAGTTGTAAGTTTTTTTATATATGGCATCTCCATATATTCTTTAATTTTGTAGAACATTTTACCTATATATATATAAAAAGAAATCAAAAGCTATAAATATTTAAAATTATTCCCTTTCTCCCATCGACGCTAAAAGGAATGGCGCCTCGTGCCTAACGAATTAATTTTCTCTTACACGTGTAAGAAAATGAGCACTTATAATATTAATGTTGAATAAATTATATTATGAAATTAGTGAATACAGATTACACTTTCCCTCCAATATGGCTGTCAAAATTTGACACATGACAACAAAACGTCCGTCCAAGGAGAAATTATATATTATATAAAGTTAGTGGGTGTTTTATGAAGTAAATTATAAATTATTATATATACGGCACGGTAGTTCTTTTGTTTTTATAATATTTTCTAGATTCACAGAAAATTTTTAAAAACTAAATCAGCTTCATTTATTTTTATTCTTAAAAACTACTACAGCGGACTTTTATAAACCTTTTAGAATTATGATTACTAGCTAACTAATCGCGAATGCGACCGTTTTACTTATTATATTATAAAACTTAACTTAACTTAACTTAACTTCACGCTTTATCCCTAGCGGGGTAGTCAGAGAGAACGGAGCGCCAAACGCTACGGTCTCGGTATTATAAAACTTATATTATAAAAATATTAACATAAAATGTAGACTATGTGCTATTTCGATGTATAAACTATATAGCACTGTAATATTTCATCTAAATCCGTTCTACAGTTTTTACGTGAAAATGGAACAAACGTCTATTATATTTTAAATTACTAATTTAGTTAAAAAGTTTCAAACGATTTCCCATTCTATTATCGCGTATAGCAAGACAGGCAGAGTCTCCTTCTCGCTCTCTCTCTCCGCTCACTTTCGCGTGTTGAGTAGCGAAACTCAACGACCCAATTTATTGTCTATTAACAAGAAAATGAAACTAATTCATTCCCCGTATTGAGACTCAAACCCACAACCAATACAAAAGGTTACAAAATACAGATCAATAAAAAAATATAAAAAAAACGACAACAAAGTATGCGTATGTCATTTACGTATTTCCATGAACCAGGGGCACATAAGTTAGCGACACGTTGGGGAATGCACTTGGAATAGTTCAAATATTTTTGATATCAAGTTGAGAATGCTTCGAGCTAGTTCAACTATACATCGCATAGTTACATTTTTAATTTAAATTATAAAAACTAATAAAATAATAACAGTTATGTAATTGTTTAAACTATACTACTTTTTAAACTATATAAGTATATTTAGGAAATAAAATGTGCATGTTGTTCATTATAAATATATAATATTTTTGAGATTTATATTTATTACTATAAATATATTCATTTATCACTATTAATCTCACTTTATTTTTTTTGGTGTATTTTACAGCATCACGGTGTATTCCGTATGTAACAGGGTAGGCAGAGCGAGTCCAGTGTAGTGTTAAGACACTCCGCTCCCCACTTACCGTGAAATTATCGAGACATTGCGTGTCTAGTGGTGGAATTTAAGGCCGTTATAATTAATATACTAGCTATATTTTTATTAATATAGATTATATAAATCTTTATGTCAATTATTTATTATCTGTTATTCCCCTTACACCAAGACAACATAACAGATAAACCAAAACCAATCTATCACCAAACACCAGGCAACCATAAACTTACATTATCTATTGCATTAACGTTGCATCCAGTGTCCAACAACACACGCACCAGCTCGGTGTGGCGGTGCACCGCGGCCTGGTGGAGGGGCGTGCGGCCGGAGTGGTCGCGAGCCTCGCGCGACGCGCCCCGCGTCACCAGGAGAGCAGCGGTGGTGTGGTGGCCTCCTTCGCACGCTAGGTGGAGTGCTGTCCGGCCTGCCTGTTGATTTGTGTTGATTGGAAATTAATATTTTTTCTGTGGTATGTGTATGCATATTGAATATAAAAAAATATTAAATTTTAGACTTATTTATTGTATAATGGCTTAAAAAATATACTTATTATTAAGTTATAGAAAATTGTTAGATGCATAATAAAAAAAATCAAATCAGCTTCACAGATCACACATTGACAGTCACCATTTTTTTGTTTAGTTTGCCACGATGCCCTTTGCCTCGGCTGGCCCCCTTAGCTTCTAAGTATGACTAAAATTACAAGTATCCATCTAATAACTTTTATAATAAGTAAAACTAAAGAATATATAAATAGGAAATAGATATTAAATTTATATTCGCGCCAATATAGATTCACAATAAGTGATTTTCAAGCACGGCCGCACCGAGCGAGCTCTCGAACACCGTTCTGCTAACGACAGGTACAAAGTGCATTGAAAGCGTCGCTTCTCTGTTATTGGAAAAATATAACGGTCATTGTACAGTCAAGAGTTTAATTTGTAAATATGTTTATTTAAATAAGTATTTAGTTTATATTTTTAGGATACCTCTAAAGGTAGAAACGGAACCCTTATAGGTAACACTTTGTTTAGTTCAAAATTTTTGAACATAATTCGTTGATAGTTATGATATGCTAGTCTTGTCATTTTGAGACTTAAATTTATCTACTGTTCTTGTTTGCGAATATAATATGGTATTTATTGTATGTTTGTTTACTCTTCCATGGTTATTGCTGAGTGACCGATAGACAACGCACAGCCGTAATGCCACACTGTCAAAATACAATAAAAATAGATTTGTTTTTCTTGTAAGAAGAAATGTACTATTATAATATAGAAAATCACACTTAAATTTGCGTTAAATGTCGTTTAAAAATTGTGCATATTTATAGCGGTAGGCGGAGTGAACTTGGGAACCTAATGTTGAGCCACTGCGTTCCCATTAAGTAAGGGAACGGAGGAACAACTCAGCGTTTTGCCTCCTATTGCTTTGCCTCGTTACAAATAAAAATATTAAATATTCATTCTTTCAAGTGGAACTCAAACTCACAACTGTCCCGCTTACAGTCGCACGTTTGTGCCCTCGCGCCACGACTTACCACTAACTGCACAAAAGAATTAGGCATCAATAATTTATACACATTTTAAGTGTAAATAATTCATAATTAAGATTATAAAATTTCATAACATTTATATAGGTATTCGTTATAAACATAATTTTATATAAAAGCAACGAGCCGCCATATACAAAAAACTATAACGCAACAAAAACATACGTCTGATAATCTGCAATGTACGGCCGGTCTTATCTCACGTTTGTTTTATACAACTACGCCATGACTTATGTTGGCCTGGTACAAATAGTTTTTGTTTTCTAGCCGCTTTGCGCTGTCTGACATTTAAATAAAAGCACTTTAGTTACTTTGAAGCATGTATGTATGTACGTTTGTATGTATGTATTGTATTGTATAAGCTTTTTGATCAATGAAACTTTTTTCGACGTCGATTTCGACGTGGCATAGTGGCACAAGCATAGGACTGTGAATGCCACGGCTGTAGATTCGATTCCCACTCGTGGTAACCAATTATTATTATTTATGAATATTATTTTTATCTCGCTCGCTCTGGTAAACAAGGCAAAGCTCAGCGTTGAGTTTCACCACTTAGCACGCTATGCCTCATCCGCCGGGAAGTGGATAAGGGAGTGCCTTAACACGAGTTTTTTGTCTGCCTATCCTGCTGTAGACGGGATACTGTGAAAAAAGAAATCCTTTTACAGCCGTTTTGTCTATTTTGGATAGAGTACTAAATTTATTTTTATTTATGATTTTTATTATATGAAATGCACAATTGGAAGACGTTTTAATCCGTCGATAAGTAGTAGTTGGTTTGTTTATATTTAAGTGTTTATTTAACCTTTAATAATATGGCCGCCATTACGATTGTCCAAAAATGGTTCATTAAGGTCTCGTCCCCGATAAGTCTTGTGGGCTTTTCTGCAAAAATATTTACCAGAATCGAGGCGATCGTGCCAACTTTAAGTTTTGCGTCCCTGGTGCAACTAAAAGTGACCTACTCCTGAGGTTCTTGGCTGCCTCAGTAGTTGTAGTTGTTATCAAATCAATACCGAAGACAAAATCCACTGTATATCCGGTGGCCCCCGATTCTGCGGAGCATGCAGAGCTATCACGTACATAGAGCTACGACGATGATTGGATTGTACTAAGATGTTGGTTACCTGGGTGGTGCCTTCTTCTGTTGTCTCGTCATCATTTTATATAAAGCCATCTTTCCCGCTGTAAGCCGCCATATGGAATTTAAGTGGATTGTCCCTTAGGAATTTCTATTTGCTATTGTTACATATTGCGGCTTTTTCCTCCTCGAGTAATACTCTTAGAGGACCTACGTTTCTGAGTTCGAAGGTCTGAGCATACTGGCTGATTCGTTAATACCATCAGATTTGCAGTGTATATTCGACAAGGTCCGTCAGTCTGCAGTTGCCTACTTAGCAAGTTACAACATAAATTTTTGTAAATTATTAACTATATTAAGCCCGTTCCGAATAAAAGAATCAACTATATACTATATTGTAATACGTTCACATTTTAGTACAAATTTCATCTGAGTGAAGAGATAAAAAGACGCATATTTCATCAATTTTAAGGTTCCGTACTTTTTAAGGAAAAAAGGAACCTTTATAAGATCACTTTGTTGCCCGTCCGTCTATCTGCCTGTCTATATGTTTAGCAAGAGCTTTTATCTCGGGAACGCTTTCAGATATTGAATTGCTGAGAGTTATAATTAAAGCCCAGATCAGATATATTCAGACCTGCGGTCCCTTGATTGCCTGAAAAATAAATCTATATTTACATACAAATAATATATGGCTGTTTATATCGCAAAAAACGCGTATTTCCACACTATAAAAGGACTCATAACTAATAGGGTACTTTCGGTTGATTTTGAACTATGAAATATGTGTACCTGTAGTACTAGCACTACAAGTTCTAGAAAAAATTGAAATTTTCGAGAAAAAAATAACATTTGGTTAAATTCTAAAAAAATAATAACCTTAAAAGGAGGGTAAAATTTGGTATTTAAGCCGCAAGTTCAAGTGAGGTATCAGATGAAAGGGCTCTAGTTAAGCTACGCTTGAATTTATATAAAAAGCTCGAGACCTTCAATTTTTCTACGGAACCCTGGATGAGCAAGTCCGACTCGCGTTTGCCGTTTTGCAGTAGGTCCTTGTGTCGAGTTCTTTTGTCAATTACTGGGGAGTTGCTGAAGTAGCCACACTCATACTTGCCATATTCTTGTGCTCTACAATATCTAAATGCCTTCTTGTTTAAATGTTAGGAGTTTAAATATTAATAGTTTTATTTGCCCAGATTAAGTTCCTTGAGCTTATGTGAAAGTTTCAAGTTTAGTTTAGAAGAACTAGAAAATCTCAAGAAAGCGTTATAAATGGTAATTTAGTTAGTGTAGAATAAATAAGCATATCAATAAATCAATTGTCAATAAACAAAATTTCAAACATTTTTTTTGTTATATATGTTAAAAGACGTAGAGAAAATATGTTAGTATATATGGATCGGTGGTTATTGTATACTTAAATTCAATATGTACATTATTCATATACTTGGATTTTGTTCATTGTTAGGCTGCCGTTGATACGTTCCTTTTATTACTCCTTCCAATATTTATTTTATACGTTAATACATTGTTTTTATTGCTTCACGTTGCATCCCGCCTGTACCAGAACCTTTTTTTGTGAGGTTCAGACTCCTAAAAATATCCGAATATCTCTTTATAATATCTGTTGTTTAATTTATCGGTGAAATTGAACCTTTTCTACAACGTGCCCATTATCTATGATACAGGAAATGATTTAATGCGAATAATTCATCCCTATCAATTGCTTACCCTTAAATTTTTACCTTTACACGTAAATTCTCATATACACCCTTAAAAAGATTTATATTCTCGCTTATCAACTACCTACATACATATATACTGTAAAAGTGTTATGGAAATATTTTTTTATTCCACATTCGTAGTATAATAAAAATACAGTGCTTATTGTTGTTTGAGTTAACCAATTATAGTCGTTATAAATCGTAAGTAGAATTGGCTTTACCTTGACATATATATTTCGTTTCATATTTACAATAAAAAGGCGGAATTATTAGTGAGTACAATTTTTTTAAAGGTATATTCTTGATTTTTGCGAGGTTGATTTAGTAGTTTTGCTATTTAGTAGCCCAGTCTTGATTCAGAGACTTAAGCGTGTGAGAGGTTGTGGATTCGTTCCTACTCGAAGAAGTTAAAAATTTCATATTTTCCTCGCTCAAGTAATGAGGCAAAACGCGGCGTTAAGTTCCAACACACTCAACACACATAGAATTCAGCCGAAATAAGGGAATAAAAGTTTCTTAATGGGAACGGAGTGTCTTATCACAGTTTCCCTCTGCATACCCTGCTATGTGCGGTATATAGCGTATAGTTAAAAAAATACTTACTTTACTTAAATAAAAAAAATATAGATTTATAACAACTTTTCTTAATATTACTATATGATAATATTATATTAACAAAATTGTAATAAGTATTGAAATATTAATTTCATACATCACTGCTATTAATAAATAGTCACATAAAAACCATGTTTGTACAAATTTGGGGTTCCCAAATTAGTAAACGCAATTAACTAATTGGTCGTTAGGACATTTACATTCCGGTCGCAGGCACTCGGGTTGTTTGTAACAAACATTAGCTTTTGCTGTATTGTATTTATAGACCGAAACCAATATAAAAATTGAAAAAAAAGCATGAGATAAGTCCACCTTTGTACACGATTTTGTTTTAATGTTTTTGTCTTTTAGTACAATAAAGAATATAATAATAATTGGTAAAACTACAGTGACTAATATAATATACAATATATAGGAATTATTACCGTATAACTTTATTTTAAAAATTACTCTGTTCCATTATAATATAAAATTATGTTTTTATATATTAGATATGTGTATGTCGACCTTGAAAGCTCAAGCTCACCTTTAATACTAATATCAAAAAATTGGCAAGGCCATCGTGACAGTGTAAAGGGTAACCTCTAAAGAATCAAAGCGATGGTTGTGGGTACAATTGCCTTTTCCTTATTTGCTTGCTTGCTCCTACCCTTCTTTATGAAGGATTCCGTGGGTGAATAATTGATACTAATTATTATTATATTTTTAGCTTTACTGTGTGTGCTGTATGGCTGGGCCGAGAGAAACTGGGAACTTAGTGCTAAGACTCCTCCACTACCCACTTTCCGGTGAGCTCAAGAGGCATTGCGCGTTGAGTGGCGGATCTCAACGTTTTGCCTCGTTACCAGAGCGAGGAGATCAGAACATAAAATATTTCATTTTCCTGAGTGGGAACCGAACCTATAACGTCGCGCGTCTGACGGTCGATAATACCTCGATAATGTTGCGTTATTGATTCATATATATTTAAATGGTTTAATTTTCTTATAAATTAAAGATTAGTTTTATGAATTTGTGGCAAAAATATTAAATGAAATATTAATTATTCCATTACGATCTTTCTAGAACTAGACGTCTCAAGACTCATTATTAAAAGAAAATGAGATCACCAGCGCAGCCTCGAGCACCACCTCGGGCAACGCTAACAACATCGAACAAACAAAAAATTCACTCGTTATAAATCTAAATACTATACGAGAGTCACAGAAACAAAAAGAAAATGTAAATACAGTTGAAGTTACGAAAATATAGATTTTTTCTATATAGAATTGTTTACCGAGGAATCATCTGTGAAGTAACTAACTAAAGAATGTTAATAAAAATGTTGAGTATATAAATAAAAAAAAAATTTTTTTTATTATATAAACTTTAAAAAAAAATTATCAGCTTCACGCTGTATCCCGACAGCGTGAATTAGATTTATTTTTTTCTACACAGCAGGGTAGGCAGAAGGAACTAGTGTTAAGACACTCCGTTCCAATTCTGGAGACATTGCGTGCTGAGTGGCGGAACTGATCGCCGCGATTTGCCTTGACACCTGAGCGAAGAAATGAAAATATAAATTTTAAATAAATATTAGGAATAAATAAAAACTAAATTGGATGACATTATCCAAAGTCTTTATTTACTTTTAAGTAAACTGCAGGTTTCTTTTTTCACATTTCATTGCCTAATCGGGAGAATGTTTAATTTATTTTCATTTATGATATCTTGATAAACAAAAAGGCCAGCCAGGCGTGCGACTGTAAGCACGACAGGTTGCGGGTTCGTTTCCCACTCGAAGAAATGAAATATTTATTTAATATTGTCATATCCTCGTTCTGGTAACAAGGCAAAGAGCGGCGTTGCAATACACAACTCCTCTATAATTCGACGGAAAGTTGGGAACGAAAGTGTTTCAATAGAAACGTCCCTTTGCCTACTCAATTATGTGCGCGATACAGCTATAATATAATAAGCCAAAAGAAATAAATATGGATTTGAACTCAACACTATGTATATTAAGTTAATGGACACATCACTCCATACACTTATTAACAAACTCCAATCAAGTCACATTATGCACTGTGGAATATAAAAGCAATCATCGTTTCTTGCAAAGTCGGAAATTGGAATACAAATGGAAATACGCGGAAAATATTCTCAGCTAGTTTTAGTTGGAATCAGGAATTTCGCGTTTTTGAAAGATATAATAAATTATACTAGTATTGTCGAGTGAATATAAGATAATAGATGTCAAGACAGTAGATAGATAGTAACAAGTTCAAATTTTTAATATCGGTTTTTATAAGGCTTCATATTATAAAACAATACAAACTATATAAACAATTTACAGTGGTCGAATGTAACAAGTTAATTAAAGTATTTTTTTTATTAATATTATTTAAACAGTATGAGTATGTATTCATACAATTAGAGATTTTTCTTAATTTTTTTTTCTGTTATACAAGTTTTTATACTATTTGAGAAGTTATTAAATAGTTGAACACACTCAAACCTAATATTTCTAATTCCATAACAGGTAGTCCTTTCTCGTTAGAACTTTGTTTTTATTTCTCATTCAACTCGAATCGAGGCAATTATATAAAGCTTTCGCGGGAACGTTAATAAAAAATCAATATATAAAACAGATGCGATTTCCAGTTTTCGATATAAGCTCGATCGTCTCTGCGAATATGGGAAAAGTTTTTAAAAATTGGGTCACGCTCATGGCGTCCGCATATCACGTATATATATATATATATATATATATATATATATATATATATATAGATGTGTGTGTATAAAGCTCATACTTTCACCATTCGCTCGTGAATTGAAATGTGATGCATATTTGAGAGCGGTCTTTTATTCGTCATTTAAAACGCAAGGTCGCTGGTGCAGATGTTTTACCGCAAGTTGACGCATTTAGTCAAAAAGAAAACCTTTATGAAGTTTATTTTGAATATAAAAAAGTCAAGTGCGAGTCGAACTTGCACACCGAGGGTTCTGTACATACTTCAGGATTGTATTTCAAAAGGAAAGCACAATTTATAAAAGTCGACAAATTAAGGTTTGTGGACGTATGCGTTCATTTTTATTTTTCTCTATAAAATATCTATATTTTTTTTGGATTTTTTCCACATTTGTACTGTAAGTTATTGCTTCGTGCCAAATTTTAATACTATTATTTTATTAGTATTTTTTTGACATACAGATTATTTTTTTTGTTAGTTAAAATTCTGTGAGGGTAACGGGCTCGGCCTCTCCTCTCATTTCAACTCTCTACATGAGAGCATGGCTTCTCCACCTGTGGCACAATAGATCATTTCTAGTCCCTGCTCTGGCAAGACAAAATTCGGCGTTAAACAATGCCATTAAGCAACAAGCAACAGTATACTCCACACAATCTCTCTCTCCATACACTCTCTCTCCCCACACACTCTCTCTCCCTCCACACACTCTCTCTCTCTCCACACACTCTCTCTCTCTAAATAATTAGAATTAGGCGTAAAACTGCGAATAATAAATCAATCCTTTTCATCGAACTCTAAACTTAATAATTAAATCATATTTTCCGACCATCGCTTCTAGTCGTTCTCTTGTCTTCAACCTTGATGTCGGAGTTGTTTGAGCCTGCAGCGATTAAGATGGCAGGCTATTATACTGGAATTGGGCTTGAGGCGACTTGAATGACTATTGTTTATAAAGCTGAAGCTAAAATTTTCTTGTTACTTGTGGTTCAATGGTTTTTTAATAGAGTATTTATTATGGATACTTTTTTTTGTTAACAAATGAATTTAAATTTTAATAATTAAATTTCTTATATTTAACCCCTTTTTCTTTATTTTCTTTAAAGCTTCATGCAGGATATTAAAAGTATCCTGTGGTTTTAGTATCCTGTACAGCAGGGTAGGCTGTGTTTTGAATGGCGGAACAAAATCGCGCTGTTGGTCGACATTAGAGCGAAAAAATGAAAAATTTCCTAGGATGGGAATCGAAACCACAACCTGACGTGTTTACATTCACAGGCTTGTGCGATTGCCCAACTAAGTGCCTGTCTTTTAAGTTTTTATGTTCGTAGTTTTCCTTTACCTCGTGTATATGAAAACTAAACAAATATAAATAAGCATTACATGCGATTCCATTACAGGCGCCTATAAAAAGGATTTTCAAATGCGCCTGTAACAATTCCTATAAAAATATAGAACATAAACACTAAATAGCCGTTGAATAAATTCCTTTTTAAAGCTTTAACACGACTATGATCGTAAATAAGGGTTCAGTATCCGAGTGGCGTCAATGTGTGCTACACTTTATAACCACACTGCTGGCTCCTCTAGTCTTTCTATGCCTTTGTATTATATTGCTTCTTTTCAAAAGTATACTTAATTGGTTAAAAGAGTTTCCTGAATAAAATTAAAAAGAAAGAAAAATACACAAAATTTAAAACCAGAAAAGGGCACGGACATATGGTGTTTTTTATTTCAACCAAATAAAATACCATAGGTACCATTTAAAAGTGGCTGCCTGTTATTTTGTGTGTGCAAATTCTGTTTTTGTCTCGTTAGAAAGCTCTCCTAGTGGTCCCCTATACAGTCTAAAGAATTTTTTTTTGAATAATACTTTTTTAGTAGTAGTAATTAAATTTCAGCGTTTTACGCCGCATAGATTCAACTGTGCTTTGTCTGTCAATTACTCAGTAAAGGAAGAATTATAAATAGATAGATTTATGAGTAAATAAAAATATTTAAGTTTATAAAATAATTTTATAAAAAAATCATCATTTGGTAAAGAAAACGATTTAATCTATTGAGAAAACATAACTAAATAGACAGAAGTAGACTGAAGAGCAGTTTCTAATTCAACATTTAAATAACAACACAAGTTTTTTCTTATCAAATTCTTACCTTATTCACTGCGTCTATATCGGCGCTATTTTCTATTAACAGTTCTACAACAGCTGTATGCCCGGATCGTGCTGCGAGAGCCAAGGGAGCATCACCCGCAGTGTCGCAACTCTCTACTTTGCCACCAAGAGAAAGTGCGTAACCCGCCACGTCCTTGGAACCACGGGCACACGCGCATTGTAGTATGTCGTTGTTTTTCTGTTGATTGGAATGTTTATGCGTTTAAATATGAAAATATTATATTTATTATAAAATTTTCAAATATAAATAATATAAGATTAAATTTAATTATCTTCTGCTAGCTAGCTAATGTTAAAACACTCCAATCCCCATTTTTCATCGAATTTTACGAGGCATTGCGTGTTTTCTTGGTGCCAGAGCTAAGATATGAAAATATTAAGAATTTATAATTCATTCCCTCGAGTGAGGAAAAAAAGTTAACAGAGTAACAAAAAAAAGGGATTCGCCGGCTGGTGTTACACGTACACTATTTATATACACTCACACGAATGCAAGTCTTACGCCTTGAGAACTGTATTACTATTTTCTTATATTCTTTTTTATTTATTATTTTATGAGGCTTTTATTTATTTTTTCTATCGTGGTGCGGAGGAGTAAAAGCCTATTACTGTAAATGCAACAAGTTGTGGGTTCGACTCTCACTCGAGGAAATAAAATATTTATTTACATTTCTTCGTTCGGGTGTCGAGGCCAAGCGCGGCATTAAGTTACGCCACACAACACGCAATGCTTTGAGCATTAGGCGGAAACCGCTTAAGCACTAAGCTTAGCACTAAGTTACTTTTGCCTATCCCGAGGTGTGCGGGATACAGCGTGAAGCTTCAAAAAAATAAAGTTTGGATTAATACTTAAAGTAAATAGAAAACCTTAAAAAAATCAATAATGGAAAATGATACTCATAAAATTTGGCACTAAAATATAACACACCATGACGCTCAGGGTCCGCTGGTAATAAAATTACAAGAAAGAGGGAGTTAATGTACCGTACTGATGATATATTCATGAAAATGGAAACTGGTGTAATTTAGATGTTTTTAAAATGTGTTTTTTTAAATATTATAGGAGATAATAATACTTGAGGCCGGTCGTGGCGCAGCGGCACGAAGTGTGACTGTATAACCGACTGGTTGTGGGTTCGATCGCCACTCGAGGAGATGAAATATTTACTTAAATTTATATTTCCATTTCTTCGCTCTGGTGTCGATGCTAAGCGCGCGTTGAGTTCTTCCACTCAACACGCAATGCCTCCAGAATTCGGCAGAAAGTGGGGAACGGAGTGTCTTAACACTACGTTCCCTCTGCCTACCCTGCTGTGTGCGGGCTTTATCCCGCACACAGCAGGGTAGTGAAGCTGATTTGATTTAATTTTAATTTAATAATACTTTCCGACGCCAGTCGTGGTGCAAGGACACAAAGTGTGACTGTTAAATAGACTGGTTGTGGGTTCGATACCCACTCGAAGAAATGAAATATTTTATCCATCTTAAAATAATAATTATAAGTAATAATATTAAAAAACTGTTTATTATTTATATTTAAAAATATTATAAAAACAACAAATTCCTTAAAAAAAAACATCTAGATCCATTAACTAAAATCATTCTCTCTCACTCAGTCACTACTATAAACGTATCGACGCGTCGTATCGCCTGCGTTACCACATAACCCCTCTCTCCATGGTGTTTTTATGGGGTTATCGATCTGACCCATGGGACTTTGTAGCTCAAGTACCAGGATAGCATACCTTGTTAGTAGCTGCGAGGCAAGCGCCCGCGTGCACGAGGGCTTGAACTGCGGCTAGGTGTCCGTGCCACGCCGCCATCAAGACTGGTCTCATGCCGAACTATACAAATATACATTTGTAGAAGAAAAAAATACAATTAGAAGTTAGTTAATATTAAGAATTAGGTATTTTTTTCCTATATGATATTTGTTTTTATTTCTATGTTAATAAATATATAGCTATTGATACAATGACATTTTTTTATATTTCTATTTGACTGAAGGACAGTTAATACTGTTGAGTTACGCAACTCAACGCCGCATTTTGTCTTGTAATCATAAAGAGCAAGAAAGTTTTAATAAATACTCATTTTACAGTCGGAAACTGTGTCGTTGCATCATGATGGCCTTCGTCGAAATTTTTTTTGTTTAGCTTCATCCTTTATTCCGCATATAGTAAGGTAGGTCTGGGAACCTAGTGTTTAGACACTCCGTACCAATTAAGACATTACCGTTTCCCATTTTCCACCGAATTTTGGAAGCATAGGGTGTGGTTTTTTCTCGACACCAGAGCGAAATAAAGAAATTTAAATATTAAATATCTCATTTTCTCGAGTAGGAACCTAAACCACAACCTGCCGCGTTTACAGCCACACTTGAGCCACTAAGACACGACTACCCTCTGAAGTATCATTCCTTTATTTAAAATTAAATCACATACCTTATCAACAGCCTCTATATCACATTTTGCTTGTATAAGAAGATTGATTATCTCCACGTTGCCTCTACTCGCTGCCCAGTGGATTGGGGCTCGGCCGTACTGAAATAAAATTTACTTTTAAAAGTACATTTTGCTACAAAAAATTATAATTTGTTATACTCTTTCTTGGGCTATATTGATCCAAGAACGACCCGCTCGAGGCTTCGCTCGCTTGAACTACATAATTAATAATTTGATAATCTGCATTTCTTTCGTTTTCTAATAATAATAATGTTATTTAAGAAAAAATATCTGTACTTATATTAAAAAGTAAATTTTTAAGGCGATTCAATAAAATATTTATTTATAACAATTTTGTCGTTTTCTTTAATATTATATAACTATTTTATATATGAACAAGTTACGTTGGTTGTAATATTAAATAAGTGTTCCGTCTGTGACACCGAGCGCTATATAACAAACAGATTGAAATAACATAAACATTAAATGTTTGGAAGGCTTGCCAAAATTGTGACAATTGCAGTTAAATCGGTTAAGCGGATTCTGAAATTAACATGAACAAATGCACAAACAAATAGATAAAAAAATCAAAATATTTGGATTTATCACGTAATTACATTTATCTTATACATCTTCCATGTACAAACACCCAGACGTTACCATTTTAGAAGGTTATTTTCTGAGGTCGTAGTAGCGCATGGGCACAAGCGTGCGACTGTGAACGCTACAGGTTAAGGGTTCGATTCCCTTTGGAATCGAAATCCCTGGTAAAAGTGGTGTTTATACGTAATGCCTTCAGAATTTGACGAATAATGGGGAACAGAAGTTTCTTAATAACAACGTAGTGTCTTAACACTAGTTGTCCAGGTTCCCTCTGCCTACATTGTTGTGTGGTGCTATATGTCGTGAAGCAAAAAAAATTTCCTAATATTTTTATGCGGAAATGCTTAAACATATTTTTTTAAACTATTAGAAAATAAAAAAAAATAAAAGATCTACTTAATACTGTTTTTTTATTCATAAAACATTTTCTATTCTATTCAGACTTATAAAACTTCTACGAATGCTTCGGGTCAATGAATCGGTAGTTGCTCGCGTTTAAAATATGTGAAGGCGGAGTTTTTATGAAGCCATATTTTTAAGTTAGTTGAAATAATATGAGTTTGTTTTTGTTTCGAGATAGGTTTTCCATATTATTTGTTAATATAGAATTTGCTTATAAATCTATGTTAATAGTTTTGTTTCATTTGAACATTTATTACATATATTTATGAAATTATTTTCAGTTTTCAATAGGTTTATAGGTAGGTAAGGAAATATAGGTATAATACGAAAAAGAAGGTAAGGAAATATAGGTATATACAGAAAATTCTTATTATTAGAAAAAATACCTGAATAATTGAAATAAACAAACAAAATAAGTAGTAGTAGGTTCATTTAATATAAAAACCGGGCAAGTGCGAATCGGGCTCGACCATCCAGGGTTCCGTACAAAAATTAGAAGTCTCAAGCTTTTCTAAAATTCAAGCTTAGCCAGAGTTAATGGTTATTTGATAACTCACTTGAACTAGCGGTTTTAATACCAAACGTTGCCCCCCTTTTAAGGCTTTTATTTTTAATTCTAGATCAATTGGAAGTACCTTATTAATAAAGATTCCCTTTATAGTTTTTTCCTTCCTGTTCCAGCTATTTTATATCCTCAGCCTCTTTTTTCCATTTGGGCCTTTCCATCGTGTGGTCTGTATGATCTTTCTTTTATCTATGTATGTACCGTGAGTTGTACATTTTTTGTATTTTTCCGATTTTCAGCATGCTTATTTCCCTGGCTGTTTGGGGGCATTTCATTTATTGCTGACCTTGTTATCCAATTTTCGCATCCGTAAAGGAAGCATGGACATGTATCACACATAACTTTTTTTAGACATAGTTCATAATTTCCTTTTAGGATTTATTTGAATGTCCAAAATTTTTTCCATCTCGATTTGATTCCTTTTAATAGTACATCTTCGTTGTTAGTCTTAATAAATGATATATATTTTCATAAGTGTGTAGACTTTAACGTATTATATATCATTCACTGCCTTTAATTATGATAGGATATTTGTAGCTGTTAGTTAGTATCCTGGTTTTATGTAGGTTCATATCTAAGCCAATTTTGGAACTGTAGTTGTCAAGTTGTTCATCATTTTCTCAATGTCTCCTGGCGTTTCAGCAATTATAGCTATGTCATTAACAAATCTCAGATGGTTTAAGAATCCACATCTACTAGCAGCCCCTGGTTTGAGTAGTTAATTTACCAACCAGGAGCTGCTAGTAGATGGGGAGTCAAAATATGTTATCTAGTACGACAGTAGTAGACAATGGGTCACCCTATCTGACACCCACTCTTTTTTTTATTTCGCTTTCTCTAGTTTCCATATTTATTCTGCTTGTGCTGGTTAAGTAAATATATTTTAGGACATTAATATATTTTTGATTGACACTTGAGTATTGCAGTGGATTCCAAATTGAACTATGCCTGACGCAATTAAATGCTTTGCTGTAATCTACGTATAATTGACGGTAAAATTTTCGGCGTTTTGCTATAATTTTCTGAATCTCAATCTGGAGACTGCTTGTTCTTTTGACTGCGTTTTGTCTATATTCTAAGCTATTCTTTTGAGA
The DNA here is from genome assembly GCA_917862395.2 of Heliconius sara. NCBI lineage: Eukaryota > Metazoa > Arthropoda > Insecta > Lepidoptera > Nymphalidae > Heliconius > Heliconius sara. The sequence continues at coordinate 1,644,510 of OU860783.2, read as the reverse complement.
AGGATGAATGAAAATAGTTTATATATGTTTGAAATTAAGCTTATTGGTCAATATTTTGATACTGCTACAGGATTTTCGTTTTTAAATAGGAGGATTACGTCCGATTTTCACCATTGTTCTGGTACGATTTCTGTGTCAATTACCATATTAAAAGTCGGTGTTCTAGTCTAAGTACCTCGTTGTATAGTCCGTCTGGATGGTCCGACGGGCTCTTCCCGTCTTTTTATCTTTTAATTTGTTCGTAAACTTCTAAACGTTAAATTGGTTTTATATTTTCAGAACCACTTTAATTGTTGATTTGTTTTATTATCACTACAGCTTCTGTTATATGTGTATAACCTCTTGTTTAAGTTGCTTGCATGTTCTGTAACATTTGTGCTGCTGCCAATTCGTTGTGTATGAATTTTATTCTGTTTTGTTTCATAATTTGTTTAATACAATAAATAATAATAATATATATATATATATATATTTAATTTAAATATTATAAAGAAGAGGTGTGCATAAGCACAAGCGTGCGTGTAAATGCAACGGTTGTGGGTTCGATTTCTAATCAGGGCCATGAAATGAAAAATGAAATAATATTTTCATTTCTTCGTTCTGGTAACAAGCACGGTAAATCACGACATTGAGCTCCGCAACTCGACACGCAATGTTTTGAGTAATCGTTGGAAAGTGGGAAACGGAAGTGTCTTAATGGGACCTGTGTGGCGGAACTCAACGCCGCAATATCCTTACAGCAATGATTGTAAATTAAATATAGTTTACTCTCTTGTTTGAAACTGAGTTTAAAAAGGACTCTACTTACATTATTTCTACAGTTAACATCGGTGGGTCGCTTAAGAGCTTCTCGTACTGCATCCGGCTCATTCTTGATCACTGCTTCATGTAAAAGTAGATCATTCTGTTGCACCCGCGACCTGCCTTCTGTCATCTAAAACAAAAAATAATTACTTAAAAACAAGCTATGTAGGTTGTTAAGAATGTATGGTTTAGCGGCCAGAGCGCTTACACAGTTTCCAAAAGGCGCAGGTTCAAATCCCGCTATCCAAATTTTTAATGAAAAATAATTCTTTTTCAGAGTACAGAAGTCATTTTAAAGTATTTTTTTTTGCTGTTGAGAAAGTGTTTTTTGCAAGTTACTAATGTGTCACTGATTTTGCGTTATTCAAATATTTACTTTCAAGATAAAAAATTAAATCTAAACACTAAAATTAAATCCACTTCCACGGGTTGGCTGGAAGAGAACTCTTCTAGAGGTAAGTCCACTGTTGCGAATGAAATTTCGAAATGTATGTTTCTTTCTATTATGTATGAATTTGGTGCCATAAAAAATATATATATAAAAGAAAAAAAGCAAAATAACTAATTTAAGTTATAGAATGACTTTCTTATAACTTAATCTAAACATTCGGAGTCATACAATAGATTTGATTTTTCTTTATCAGCGTCACGCTGTATCCTGCACACAGCAGGGTAGGCAGAGAGAACCGTAGGGTTAAGACACTCCGTTCCCCACTTACTGCCGAGGTTTTCGCCGGACTTTTGCCTTGGTGCCAGAAAGAAGAAATTTTAAAAATGTAAACGTGACAGCTCATGGTTTTGATGCCCACTCGGGGCAATGAAATATTGAATATATCATTTTCTTAGTCTAGTAACGAGGCCTCACTCGGGGTTAAGCTCTGCAACTATTCACACAATACCTACAAAATTTGGTGAAAAATAGGGAGCCGAAGTGTATCAATGGGAACAAACTATCTTGAAACTAGTTTCCTAGGTTCCCTCTACATACACTGTTAGTGTGCGAGATACGACTTAAGCTAAAAACCATATAATAAATAACTTTATCTAATAATTATTATTTCGATGATTTACCAACGTCCATATTAGCCATATTTATATAACTTTCAACCATAATAGAACTTAATGTCAAACGTATAATATTTGTATAACAGAATTCACTTGTTTGTACACAAAGATCCACAAGCTACCAAGTTCCAGTAAATAAATGTATTATTCAGAGAGGTTCCCGTTGAATTGCGCAAGCTGTTTGGCTTTCATGCTCTCTTTGGTATCACTGCATTGGAATAGATAGATTAGTTCAATATTAAAAGTTATTACGATATTACATTTTATAGGCTTTATAATATATCTTTATATTATTTTGAATCTGATATCATTTACAACAAAATAAATATTTTTGTATAATTGTCGTTTTGCCGTGTGATCCCGGCCTAGAATAGGATCATCCTGGTACTGGTGGTGTCGTAAGAGGCGACTAAAGTACGTGTGGTAGAGTCACGTCGCCAGCAATGGCAACACGCATGGGCAGACTCGACCGGATCATTACCACCTCCGGCATTTAAAACCGGCGTGAAGTAGTGGCTTTATGCCACTGCGTTTCGCATCAGGTAATGCCGGGCCCCGGCGCCCAACCCACCTTAAAGGCCGGCAACGCACCTGTAGCTCCTCTGGGGTTGCACGGGGCCGTGGGCGGCGGTAATCACTTACCATCAGGTGACCCGCACGCTCGTTTGCCGTGTCTCTTCCATAAAAAATAAAAAAAAAAAAATTGTCGTTTCTAAGCATTTACTGTGCAAAGTACATCACAAAACAAAAAAGTTTTAATAAGCATGGCCACTCGAGGCCATATTGAAATTGAACTTGTACAGTTACATGTTTATTTTATTTATTCAGTCAATATGTTATCCAAAAGAATGAAGCTTTCATTCGTTTTTTTTTTATAAGAAAAAATATTGCTAAAGTTATTAATGTTACATTAATGAACAATGATTTTTTTCTAGTGTCAAATAGTGTTGAGACACTCCACTCCCCATTATCAAATCGAACACTTAACGTTTACAGTTGTAAAATCTGTACAGGTGTAAAAGCTTTTTATTATTAAGGATTTGATTTAGTAATCCGACTTTATTTTCATATTTCTTAAGTCTTATATCTCATAAAACATAGTGCCGCAACGCCATGATGATGCCAGTTCCTTGTAGGTACAAGGAACTGGCATCATCATCACACATCACAGGTACATATATTAAAAAAAAAAATTATAGAAAAATCCATTCTATTTTCGTCCAATACGCCACTCACGCCACTACGCCGTCCATACGCTTCTTAAATTATTGACAGTGGGATTTAGAGTATTTCTGCGGTGATGTAAAATGTATATTTACAGTCAACTCAGCTCCAACTGACAGCAAAGTTGAAACATTTATCTTGTGTTCCGTGACATGCTTACGTGTGCTAATTTTAAAAACATTTGGCATTTATATGAAAAAAAAAAATTTTTGCTCGAATAAGAGCATGAATTTTCAATTTCGACTTTCTAAGACTTTTTTATTTATTTTAACTTAACGCTGTTAACTGCATGTAGCATGGTAAGCGGAAGGAGCGTAGTGTTAAGAGTAAGACACTCCACTCCCTTTTTGTCAACAAATTCTGAAGGCATTGCGTGTCGAGTGGCGGAACTCAACGCCGAGCTTCGCCTTGACACACTTGACACATAACATTTACACTTGTGCCACTGCGCCACGATATAGAATATAAAAAAAAAAGATTTTATAATATATAGACAAAATCAAATTAAATTTATACATGTATTAAATGTAAAATAGTTTGTAACTCGCTAGCGCTTTACATTTATATTGTATAGTTACCATAAGTTAACGTTAGCACGACAAAAGCAAAATTTGTTCTCTTTGAAGTCTTCCTTATACATCGTGATGTCATTTAAAGTAGAAAAGACGGATATAAGGACATGTTCCTGATATAAAAAGGGACTTAAATCAAAACATATTTAAATATATTATATATTATATAATACAAAAAAACATATTCACGCTTTTTCAAGCATAGAAAGGTATTGTTTTGGCATTTTGGCACATGGCATTTCTGTTTTCCGCTTTTTGCCAAATTTCCGAGATATTAAATGTTTAACTTAAGCCCACAATCATGGTGTTTACAATTAGATATTGTACCACTACCCCACGGTAGGTTATATTGACTTTCAAATGTTAATGTAATACACATATAGTAATCCCTTGAAACCCTATCATTTATATCCTCGAAGTGTGTAAAGACGCGCTCTACTCCATTTTAAGATATTTTCTGTAAGATTACATCTAAGTATTTAATATTTTAAATATATTTGAAAATATAATAACTTTAGTTACATGTAATATATATATATTTTGTATACATTATTACATTATACTATGCCTTATAAAAAACTAGCATTAATCTGGAGCTTTATTCCCATAGTTAAACGAAAATATCTAAGAGTTTTGTATGACACATTACAATTTCAAAGCAATCGAGGTAACCTTGATCGTAGGGACAGTGGGTAACATTAAAACAGTTATGTTTTTCATTTTATTTTATATCTAAAGACTGGGAACCTAGAGGTAAGATATTTTGTTTCTATTAAGATAATTGCGTTCCATATCGTGTCGAGTAGTGGGACACAACGCGGTGCTGGATCGATACCAGAGCGAGAAATTGAAAATATAAATTACTTCACTATCCCGAGCCGGAATCGAACTCACAACCTGTTGCGTTTACAGTCGCAAGCTTTTGCGCCACGAGCGGTCTGAAATTATATGTATACTCTACGAATTTTAAAGTTCTTTATTTTGAAGTAAAAAACATCTTTAAACTCATTAGATGAAATGCGGCGTTAGATTCTATAATTTAACACTATACGTAATGTACTTAAAAAATGATCGAGCTTATTATATAAAAAATCCTAATTAGAAAATTGGGTGAAATCAGCCTTGATATTAGACATACAAGTGTAATATATCTTAAGCAATGCCTCTAAGGAACAGCTTTTGAAGCATTGTAAAGCTTTCCTTTAAACTTTCTCATTGTATATGTTTCATGATCCATAATATGGTGATAATATCTGAAGTGAGTTGAAATTTAGTTTTAAAATCAAAATCTGCTTCACGCTGTATTCCGCACACAGTAGGGTAGGCAGAGGGAACCTAGTGTAATACACTCCGTTCCCCACTTTCTGCCGAATTCTGGAGGAAATGCGTGTTGAGTGGCAGAACTCAACGCCGGGCTTAGCCTCGACACCAGAGTCTCCTCTCTGGTGGGATCTCTCTCTCCTTGAGTGGGATCGAACCCACAACCAGTCGGTTTTACAGTCACACTTCATGCCATTGCGCCACGACTGGCCTGTTAGAAATTTAGTTTTGTTATTATAGATTATAATAATAAGGTTCTATTATTAAGAATTAATTAAGAAATGTTCTCTGTGAAACTACTTGGCAAGTTAAAATGTTAAACAAATATTTTGAATATCTTAAATGTTCTTTACTTCGCATATACATGTAACAACAATTTAATATCAAGACCATTATCACTCAAGAATTGGGTGGAACGTGAGGAACCTAAGACTTAATTGCGAATGGGGCGGCGTAACAGTAGCTTACCAGGTTCCCTCTGCTTATTCTGACACGTGCGGGATACAGCGTTAAGCAAAAACAAAATAAAATTATATCTTTTCGAATTTAATCATAATATGTCAAAGTAAAATAGATTAGAAATTCCCACAAAATGGTATCTTATTTCAAAGAAATTTAATAATGCATTCCTGCAAGGACAGAGTCCCGCGATGTAATATAATAAATCACGTTTTAGTGTTCCTCAAAGGGTAACTCTTAGAGAAAGAATCCTTTGAAACTTTACCGTGCCTTGACAATAGTGAGGCTTATTGTGACCACTTGACCTGTTTGTGACGTGAGGTCGCTTTTTGTATATGGGTAATATATTTTTTTTTGTATTTTTTTAAATTCTTTTATTATTTTGTGTAGTATTGATGGTTTTTTTTATTTGTTCATTTCTTTATAAAAATATAAAAAATAAAATCTAAGCAGGTAAATTGCCTATAAACAAAAAAAATCTGTTATAAGTTTTTCTTATGAATTAGGGACTATTTTCTTAAAAACATTTAATTGAAAGAAGTTAATACGAGTAGTGATTTATATAATTTAAGTATTATTATTTAAGCCATCCATTTGACTGCGTACGCGACGGTTGTAAGTTCGAATCCCGTTTGGAGGAATGAGTTATTTTCATATTAGAATGAGAACTCCGTTAGCGATTTAATCACTACTTGCCTTTTTCGTAATGATAATAATTGACTCAATTTTTGCTTTAATTAAAGATGGGTGTTGATTAGCGGAACTCAACGCTGCACTTAACTACGTTACAACCATTTCGTTATGCGAACTATCCAAAATTTGAACTTGCCACCGTCATCGGTGGACAGTTTTACCACTGTACATACATACATATGTAACAAATTAATTCCGTAGGTACATATCATTGTTTCAACATCAAACACGCTTTGTATATAAAAACCATTATTGTTTATATTGACAATATTTTTCTATTCAACAATACATTTCCATGAGGTCACATGTGATTGATCTACCAACAAAACCAACATTCTGTAACTGTTTCATTCAAATATATATGAAATATATCCTGAGGGATGATGATTGATGATTAATTGAGGGATATGATGATAACGTAAAATATAGCGTTATTTAATCTAATTACATAGTAAGGGAGGCAGTGGGAATCTGTGTACCCTAGCTTTAAGACACTCCATTCGCATTAAGACATTTCCGTTTAAAATTTTCATCTGAATCGTTAAAAGAGCAAGGAAATAAAGATATTAAATAATTCATTTCCTCGAGCGAGAATTGAATCCATAACCTGTCGTGTTAATATAAAAATAAGGCGTAGCCGTCATTGAAACCGTGTAGCGCAGTGACCTAGTATAGATATGACTATAAAGCCAAAAGTTGTGACTTGTGCCTTCGCTTCGCACTTGGGCGGCGCGAAGTTGAGTTCCGCCTCATAATAGCAGTCTTGAAAAATGGACATTCGTAGGAATGGAGCTGCTCAACAGGTTCTAGAGTCTAGTCTAGTTGGACTAACTAGTTTCTTCATACTGTGCCTACACTGCTCCTATACGCCATACAGCGTGGAGGTGAAAAAAATATTTTAGAATAAATCAAAATAAATCAGCTTCACACTGTATCCTGCACACAGCAGGGTAGGCAGAGGGAACCTTATGTTAAGACACTGCGTTCCCCACTTTCTGCCGAATTCTGGAGGCATTGCGTGTTGAGTGGCAGAACTCAACGCCGCGCTTAGCCTCGACACCAGAGCGAAGAAATGGAAATATAAATTTAAGTATATATTTCATCTCCTCGAGTAGGGATCGAACCCACAACCAGTCGGTTTTACAGTCACACTTCGTGCCACTGCGCCATGACTGGCCTCAAAAAATATCATTAAAGAAAATATTGACCTAAAATAATAATATAGCATTTTTTTTCCTCTCTCTCTACCTATTTAAAAAGTTGGATAACATTTCTAAGAGTGTTACATGATTTCTTCTTCCTTTAACATTTTAACCATGTTGAGAAGCGCTTACGAAGCTTCGAGTACTTAAGCTTTTTAAACTTTTAAGTATCCTAACTTTCGTTTGTGTCATCTTGAGCGTTTCAAGATTATCTAAACGGGTCACATAGGCATTTTGTAGATTAATTTTAAAACAATTATGAAACAAGGCTTTTTAAATAGACGCAGTGATTTGAGTGTCAATTATAATTTAGTTAATTGACTGTAATGAAATGAAATATTTAATGTTTTCATTTCGAGTGTTTTCATTTCATCGAGGCAAAACGCGGCGTTGAATTCCGCCACACAACAAGCAACACTTCCAGAATCCGGCGGTAAGTAGCGTAGACACTAAGTGTGTTTACATTAGGATCCCTCTGCCTACCCTGCTACATGCGGGATACAGCGTGATGCTGAAATAAAATTGTAATTAATTTTACGTATCGGTATATGTAGTATATTATAATATAGACATAAGGAAACCTAGTGCTAAGACACTCCACTCCAACCTTCTGTTGAAATTTCGAGTCCTTACGTGTCGAGTGGCAGATCTCAACGTACATATTTTATCTTGTTACTGGGGCAAAAACATGAAAATAGTTCATTTTGTCCGAGTGGGAACCGAACCCACATTCTTTCCGACGGCTTTACACTACAAAAATGTATTTAATTTTATTCATCTACTATTATATATTTTTCCTACTGTAATCTTTTTAATTACCATTTGAAGCTCTACTTTCAATGTAAATTGTGGCGAGTGATCGTTAGTTTCTAAGAACAATAGAATGAAACAGGGCAATTGCAGTAGTGAAAGCCAGATTACTCTTTAACAAAAAATCATTTGCAGGTTCGATTCTCTTGGCTACTTTATCTCTATTGGAGTGGTCTCTGTATACCTCTTTCGTATTACCCTAACAAGTCGAGAAAACCCTATCAAGTCGAGGTGATTTCGATTATTTACAAAATATAAAAAGAAATTAAAAAAGAAATAGCTACACATTTTTTCATAATAAGACACTCCGTTTCTACTTTCCGCATATTTTGTTATATATGGCTCGTTAAGTGGTGGAATTTAACGCCGCGTTATGTCTATGAGCGGAACATATTTGTTTGCAATTTCTGTTTTTTTTGGCTTTACGCAGTACGGGTAGTACGCATTAGCTGTTCAATATTTCATTCCCCTCAAGTTGGAATCGAATCCGCGACCTGTCGCGTTCTCAATCGCAAGCTTGTTCTCCAGCGCCACGTCTGTCACAAAACTTGGGTTCATACATAATTTTCTTTTCATTTCTTAACATCTTTGTGAGTAAAGTAACCTTGTATAAAGTTGGAAACAAAAGGTAATTGTAATTAAACTTGAATGTAGAATCCGAAGTAAAAAAATGTCGCATTCGAAGAAGTCGAATGCGACATTCTTTGAATGGAATGATATATTTTTTGGGACGCCTTTTTTTCATTTGTGAGGAGAATAATCATCATATATATCAGTGGCGCAGAGGCAAAAAGTGTGACTGTAATACCGACTGGTTGTGGGTTCTGTCCCCATTCGAGGATATTTACTTAAATTTATATTTCCGTTTCTTCGCTCTAGAGTCAAGGCAAAGCGCGGCGTTGAGTTACACCACTCAACACGCAATGCCTCCAGAATTCGGCAGAAAGTGGGGAACGGAGTGTCTTAACACTAGGTTCCCTCTGTCTACCCTGTTGTGTGCGGTACACAGCGTGAACCTGATAATATATATGAAATAAAGTTATATTTATATATACTTTATTCAGCAAATCTTCACACAGTATCTCTAATAGACACCGTTTGGAAATAAATACTATAATATATAATATTCACCTATTAAAATTGAAAACACAGTTTGCTTTTCTTTTAATCTTATTTTTATGCTGTCTATTTTTGGGTCTAGTCTAACATATATTTACAAAAGTATTTTATAACTGACGCTGGGTTGTAACCAAATGTTGAAAAAAAAAAAGAAATGTGCTTCATTCGTGGCTGCGCTTGACTGTACACGCATGTACTACACATATATTAAAAATTTTTGAATTTTAATTAATATAAAATTTTCTCTTGAGTGAATCTGTTTATTAGTATTCAATATATATTACTGTTAATCCTATGTTTGTTGTGGATACAAAAAACAAGATTATATCGATAATATTTCTTTCTTAGTTGAAAGAAAGATTAAAAAAATTCATTTATAACAATGTAAATAAAATAAATAAATTATAAATTAGCTTCACGCTGTATCCCGCACACAGCACCCTGCTGGTGGGCAGAGGGAACCTAGTGTTAAGACACTCCGTTCCCCACTTTCTGCCAAATTTTGGAGGCATTGCGTGTTGAGGGGCAGAACTCAACGCCGCGCTTTTGCCTCGACACCAGAGCGAAGAAATGGAAATATAAATTTAAGTAAATATTTCATATCCTCGAGTGGGGATCGAACTCACAACCAGTCGGTTTTACAGTCACACTTTGTGCCATTGCGCCACGACGGGCCTCTATAACAATGTAAATTATTTAATTTGATAAACTTTTAAGCATCATATAAAAGTGATAGGCTTAAAGGCCTGAAATATATTTGACGCCCTATTCTTTCTTATAAAAATTATTCAAGACCGAAAATAGCAATTATTTTGTTAGCGCCAGAAAGAGTGTCATTTTGAGCATTCCTACTTTAATCTTATCGTATAATAGATATAAATATCTTATCAAAAGCGCCTTAGATCAAATAAATGGCCAAATGTCTTATGAATTTCTTAAATTCTTATGAAACTCATATGACTGACTGAATGTTATGATACGAATAGACTACGACGACACTATTTCAATATTGTTTCTTAAGTGAAATTTTTGCGAGATTGTTAAGTGGCGGAACTCAACGCCGAGTTTGGTCTTATTACCAGATTAAGAAAAGAAAAATATATTTTTCTATGAAAAAATATTTTCTCACTCAATTGCTGAGACCGACTCATGCACTTTACCACCGGTAGCAGGAGCCTTGTTGAGAATCCGTGAGATTCTTTATTCCAAACTCTCCGATGGGATTTCGGCGAGCTGGTGTGCTCCGAGTCTATATTTCTCTGATGTTTCTTTCTCTGAACTCGCAATCGAAGACGCAGTGCAATAATCGTATCTCGTATCGACGACAACGGCAGCAGATTCGACGAGTAACATCTCTGCCCGTGCTGTTGGGAGTGCATTGATCCTCCTGGCGTCCTCCCTTCCTTTATATCTGGCACTTTTCACCATCTTTTTTGTTTATTTTACTGGTCAAGAATAGTAGTACATCAGCTTCACGCTGTATTCCGCATACAGCAGGGTAGGCAGAAGGAATCTAGTGTTAAGACACTCCGTTACTCGTTACACGAGTGCTGAGTGGCGGAATTCAACGCCGTGCTTTGCCTCGACACCAGAGCGAAGAAATGAAAATATAAATGTAAATAAATATTTCACTTCCTTGAGTGGAGATCGAACCTACAACCAGTTGATTATACAGTCACACTTAGCGCCTCTGCGCCACGACTGGCCTCAAGAGTAGTAGTACAGTGGTAAATAAATACAATTTATTTCATTTTCTTGTTGTATTTATTTGTGTTACTTTTAAAATTGTTTAATTATTTTTAATTATTATTATAAGATATTTTGTTACATTTTTGTTTGACGGTTGTTAGGTTAATTTATTATTACTGTCTACAAGATTACTTAAGATATAACAGAGATTTTGAGGTCGGGGTTAATTTGTGTTGTATAAACGTGAATTTGTAGGGGTAGTATTAGCTTCTATATAATATTAACAAAGGTTAAATTAGGTCGCGTTACTTATGTAAAATGAAAGCAATTTGAGATACAGAGGACATTCTTTTTTTTAAATTTGATTGAATGATGTTGTCGTTTTTTAAATGTCACAGCAAATCATAGCGTTGAGTTACGTCATTCAACTCGTAATATCTCGGACTCAACCGTCCGATCGAGCTGAACTTTAACTAAGTGCCTACCCAGCTACATATATGTGAGAGAAAGCGTAGCGCGTAAATGTCACTACCCTCCTCCCTATATTTTGGTTGGTAAGTGGCGGAACTCAACGCCGTCGAGTGTGGATCGCATCGCATGGCTGCGGCGCAGCGGTCTCTGTTACTAATTTATATTGCAAAATATACGTCACTGTATCATCATATAACTTAAATAAAACTGACAAACAATAATTTATTTTGATAACAAACTTTTAACTATGACCGCTTGTTAATGTTGCATTTTGGCCTTTACAAGATCGTATAATAACTAAAATTTCATCAAATATTTTTTGTCTCTAATAGAACCAACACCGGCAAAGTGAATCCATGGAATGGCAAATAAACCTTTGGTCCACTGGTGGAAATCAATGCGCTTAGTATTTATTTAAATAATTTAGGTAAGTATCAAATCGGCTTCACGCTGTATCCCGCACACAGCAGGATAGGTAGAGGGAATCTACTGTAAAGACACTTCATTGCCCACTTTCCGTGGAAATCTGAAGGCTTTGTGTGTTGAGCGGCGGAGCTCAACGCTGCGCTTTGCCTCAGCACCAAAGCTAAGCAATAAAAATATAATTTAAATAAATATTTCATTTCCTCTAGTGGGGATAATGTAAATAATAAGATTTTAAAAACATTTACTATTTCGAAAATAATCAAATTGAAGAGAACAAATCAGGATCAGGTTTTGAATAATAGTGTCAGAAAGGAATGCGGACAATCAGAGAAGGGTCCCGTTCCCGTGTCTGCCCGGGGGCGTGCCGTTTAGACTTGTTTACTTACCCCTAAACGACGTATTGACAAAGGGACCCCGATAATGGCTTTCGTTATTGGAATACTAAGTAGCTCTTATTCGTACACGGTATGTAATTTAATTATTACCTTTTTTTAGGTATTTTAACTCCACAAGCGTCCGACGGATATTTTAGAATTTAAGGCCAAATTACTATTATATCTTAAAAATTTAAATGATAGAATTTTTGAATTGGGTTTTCTTAACTCCACTATTTCGTTAATAATACACTCTTCAATGCTATAAAACATAACAAAATTAATATTAATTCTCCACTGACATATTTCTTTACTTAAAAATTGATTTGAATGATTTGCTTAAGTTTCGTAATATAAGTAGATTTTATTTAGAAACCATTACATTTAAATCCATGGTGTAATAGTTTATATGGTGTATTCATATATTATGACATAAATAGTTACGTCTAAATTTACATGCAGTCTATATGCCATTATGTACAGCCAGACTTTTACAAACTCTCCACGCATTCTCGTACTCCTATCATGTATTAATTTTCTTAACTTCACCTTGCATTCTGCACACAGTAGGGTAGGCAGAGAGAACCTAGTGTTAAAACACTTCGTTCCCCACTTTCCGCCGTATTCTGGAAGTATTGTTTGTTGAGTGACGGAACTTAACGATGCGCTTCTTCTCGTTAACAGTGATAACGAGTGGATCTAAAAACTGTAGCGTTTACATCGTCCCCACGTCAGTTCTGCGTCACGGCTGACTTCAATTAGTTTATAAACGATATACTACTACCCTTTCTAAGAGGCGAAAGAGGTATACAGAGACCGTAGCATATAGCACTCCGTTCTCTCTGACTACCCCGGTAGCAATACAAGGCAACTGAGAAGAAGAAGAAGATACATTCTAAATAATAAATACCAATGGACACCCGTATATAGTTTATGTAGATTGTAGGTATCTCAATAAGCAAATAATTCTTATTTAACCTAATATTCGACCCTTATTTGGCTTTAAATTACTTTTAATTTAATTTACACTAGGATTTACAAAACCACAATTTCGTTTATCACTAGATCGACCGCCGCGGATGACCCTTGTATCTTAGTGTCTTAATGTGTGTCAGAGCAATATGTTAGAAGCTTATAATTTGTTATGTAGAGGCCTGTAGTGGCGCAGGGGCACAAGGGTATTGTGTAATGTGAACGCGACAGATCGTGGGTTAGATTTCCACTTGAGGAAATGAAATATGATGAATATTTTAATTTCTGCGCTCTTTGTAGATACAAAGCGCGGCTTTGAGTTTAGCATCTTAACACGTAATATCTCCAAAATTTGTCGGAAAATGGGGAGTGCAGTGTCTTGGCACTAGGCCTTCTGTATCTACGCTACATGTAGGATATATCGTAAAGCTGAGTAAGAAAAGTATAAATATTACCCATTTAGTCGTCATGGCGCAGTGGCACGGAGTCTGACTGTACGCGAATTGGATCAAATAAATTAAATCATTTTCATTGCTCTGGAAGACAGAGCGCGATGTTGAGTTCTGCTGCGCAACACGTAATGTCACAAAAGTTTGGTAGAATTCGGAAACGGAGTGTCTTAACATTTAACAGTAGGTTCCTTCTGTCTACTAAAGCCTAAAGCATTTTTTTTATTTATATTATTTTTAGATAATTTTGTCTACTCAATATTTATAAATAGAATTTAATATTTTCACAAATCAACACCAAGTAGCGAGGACAATATTAAAGAAACAAAAAGTTCCATTCATTTAATTTACATTTAGAGTATTCCGCGTGTAGCAGGGTTAGCAGAGATAGTGTGACAATGGGTTTCCGCCCAGTTCTGGAGAAATTGTGAGCAACGTAATTAAATTATTAAATATTTTATTTCCTCCAGTAGGAACCTGCAACCTGTCTCATTTTACATTAACACGCTGGTGCCACTGCGCCACGACTGGTCTCTAATAATAACAACTGAATGGGAAATTTGATACTCTAAGCTATTATAATAATAATTTGAAGTGAAGGTTGACAACCAGAGATTGTTAAATTTCAAGTTTAGTGGATTCCGTAGAGTATACGAGATGATTTTCAATTACTATCTGTTCTCCTGTTGTTGTTGTTGTTAAATCGAAAATGAAATCAAAAGGTCAAAATTTTAGACCCATTATGGCGTGGCCGACGTTTTAGTAATATAATCCTGACCCATTTCGGTGACATCGGCCACTCTTATTAAGGTTGGTAATTTGCGTAGAAAACACGTGGAGCTTATTTTTTTATGTTATTTTCTTGTATTTTTTTAATATGAATAAGATTATGAATATAAGAATGATGGAAAATTTTGTTTTGAGGAAATTATGTTTAATTTTTTTTTAAGGAAAGACACGGCAAACGAGCGTTCGGGTCACCTGATGGTAAGTGATTACCGACGCCCACGACCCCATGCAACACCAGAGGAGCTACAGTTGCGTTGCCGGCCTTTTGGTGGGTTGGGCTCCGGAATCCGGCATTACCTGATGCGCAGTGGCATAAAGCCACTACTTCACGCCGGTTTTAAATGCCGGGGGTGGTAATGATCCGGTCGAGTCTGCCCATGCGTGTTGCCATTGCTGGAGACGTGACTCTACCACACGTACTTTAGTCGCCTCTTACGACACCACCAGTACCAGGATGATCCAATTCTAGTCCGGGATAATGTCATAGATTACTTCAATATTTTTTGTGATTTACCTCGGAATTATACATACATATGGATTAGTACTAGTTAATTCTACATAATATCAACTATCTTAAATCAGGTATAATATATAATAAGTTCTTATTACTATATATTACCTGTTATAAAATATATTATAAAATAATCACTTACTTTTAAGTATCTTTTTTCACTAAAATACAAGGAAAAATGATTACAAAGGATAGGATAAGGTACTTTTGTACTCCAAATGTGTGTTTCATTTATATATTTAATAACTTTTTCCTGCATAGCAATGTAGAAGGAACTTAGTGCTAAGATACTCCGTTCCTCACTCACCGCCCAATTTTCGAGATATCGAGTGTTGAGTATCTAAACTCACCGCCGAGTTTTGAAAATAGTTTAAATAGTAAAATCAAGTTAAGCATTTTTATTTCCTCGTTGTGGTTATTAGATACCGATACCTCTAGAATTCGTCAGAAAAGGGGGAATGAAATTGTCTTAATGGGAACGGAGTGTCTGTACACTCGGTTCCCTCTGCTTACCTTGCTATATGCGGGATAAATCTTGAAGATAAAAAAAATCTCCGATTCCGTGAACCCCACAATCATTGCAGGCGTCGCCTCTCTTCTATTTACATTTTTTTTGTGTTAATAAAGAAAAAAAATTTTTAGGCGAAATAAAAGAATAATATGTGATTTCTTATGGTAATAGTTCTTGCCAATTTACTTTACCAAATATTCTGACAAATATACCATTTTTGGGACATTTCTTTTTAATTATACGAAAAACACGAAGATTGAAATCGAATCTCTTACTAATTGCTGTATGACAAATGTCGATTTATACAATACTGTTTATTTTTCTCGTAAACGAAAACGTTATATATATTTAACATTATTTAAGACCAAAGCTATATTCCAGTTTCACAAAGAACACTCTGTATATTTTAAGTATATAAATTTTGATTTTATTCCGAGAATTGCGTTGTTTGTTCCATATAAATTGGCTTTACGATAGTAGAATAATTTTAATGTATTCTTTTTATTTACAAATAAAAAGAATTTTATAAATAGGTTATATATAAGCTATTCATATTTTTCCATTTATACTAATTTTTACTAATACATATTAAGTTAAATAACTTTTTTTCAAAGGTTATTTTACTTCTAAGCAACTTGGTTTTTTCACTTCCAAGTAACCTGGACTTATTTAGAAGTGATTACGAGATTTGCCAACTGGTGGGACGACCTAAGACCTAATTAAAAAAACACATTTTCCATTTCTATTCACTTTACCCGGAGTGCCAAATATTTAAGGTTAGGACAGTTTCCAAAGAGGCGCGGGTTCGAATCCGTTCAAAATTTCTATACGTTTACTTAATAAAGATATATTTTAAATTATCCTGATTTAATGAAATATATTTTTCCTATAGTATTTTTCCTGATTTAATGAAATATAGCAAAATAGTGCCGCTTTACAAAAGTGGTGACAGATCTGACCCCGGAAATTACAGACCGATCTCTATTTTACCGTCTTTAAGTAAAATATTTGAAAAAATAATATTTAACCAGCTTTCAATATTCTTAAATATTAACAATTGTTTCCATAGCGAGCAATATGGTTTCACCAAAGGCAAGTCTACTACAGATGCGGGTGCTGCACTCCTAAAGCACATTTATGACGCATGGGAGAAGTCACAGAATGCAATTGGAGTGTTTTGTGATTTATCCAAAGCCTTTGATTGTGTAGACCATGAAACTCTGTTGTTGAAACTTTATCATTATGGCATACAGGATACTGCCCTTGATCTTATTGCCTCATATCTAAACGAAAGAATCCAGAAAGTTAGTATTAATAATATAAAATCATCTGGATCTCCTCTAAGGATGGGCGTTCCACAAGGATCTATTCTAGGTCCCCTTTTATTTCTTCTTTATATTAACGATCTGCCTTTTTATGCAAAGAACCTATGTGATATTGTACTCTTCGCAGATGATACCTCTTTAATATTTAAAGTAGATAGAAATAAAACAAACTATGACGAAGTGAATAGTGCATTATTGCATATTCTTTATTGGTTTGATACGAATAATCTAATGTTAAATGCTAAAAAAACTAAATGTATTGAATTTGCTTTACCAAACGTTAAAAAACATGATCTTAGTCTAGAAATTAAAGGAGAACCCCTTAATGTGTCGGAATCAGCTACTTTCTTAGGTTTAACTATAGATTCCAAACTCCAGTGGAACACTCATCTGGAAGCACTTGCGGATAAACTCAGCTCTGCCGCGTTCGCAATAAAAAAAGTAAGACAACTGACGGACGTTGAAACTGCCCGACTAGTCTATTATAGCTATTTTCATAGTATTTTATGTTATGGAATGTTGCTATGGGGCAGTGCTTCCGATATAAATTCAATATTTATCCTTCAAAAAAGAGCCGTGAGATATATTTATACCCTAAGAGCTAGAGATTCTCTGCGAGATGTTTTTAAAGATGCAGGTATTATTACAGTTGCTTCACAATTTGTATATTATAAAATTCTGTTTGTCCGGCAAAATGTACAGCGTCACAGTAAAAATAGTGATATACATACGATAGGAACCAGAAACAAAGATAAACTTGTTACGCCAAGTTTTCGCCTCCAAAAAGTTAAAAAATCTTTTATGGGTCTGAGTATACGTGTATATAATAAACTTCCGCAGTGTATTCTTAGTTTGCCACTACCACAATTTAAAGTGACCTTGAAAAAAATACTAACAAGTAAAGCTTATTACACTGTTCAAGAATATTTAGAAGATAAACATGTATGGAATTAATGTCTATTGAATGTAATGCAGGATATCTGTAAGTTTATGTAATACAATTATATATTATGCCAATGACTTTGAAAAGAGCAACTGTTGAGTTTCTTGCCGGCTCTTCTCAGCAGAACTGCCTTCCGAACCGGTGGTAGCTTTTTTTTTGTCTATATTTTCATTTGACGATTCAAAAGTGCTTACAAAAGTTTATTTGAATAAAGAATATTTTGAATTTGAATTTGAATTTGAATTTATCCCTGTAATTATCATTTACTCCTGAGTCCTGATGACCTCCTTGTAGTTCTGTTTGATCGATTAGGGTTGCGTGACCATCATCATTTGGCGAGGTGACCTCGACATCACACCGATATTAATATGTTACAAATACTCTATACTGATATTGTGATATTCTAAGTATTTTTATTGTTAAGCGGTATCCCGGACACAGCAGAGTTAACAGAAGGAATGTTAGTGTTTAAACACTCCGTTCCTCATTTTCCGTAGAATTCTGAATTTAGTGTTGAGTGGGAGAACTCAACGCCGCCCTTTTGCTTCGATAACAGACCGTAGTAATGAATATATTAAATACTCTACTAATGTTATGAAACTAAAAAAACTAGTTATGTTGAACGCGCTGATCTCAGAAACTATTGGTTTAGGGTTGAAAAATTTGCTTTATTACATAACAATAAGTGTTACTTACTTACTTCTATCCAGTATTATCCTGGCTTATTAACCAGGGTCTGACTTCCTATTTTTCAAGTTTCCGAGTTCCGAGTTGAGTAGGCATTCTTTAATATACATTGATTGATACAAATCGAATTCTTCAAAACAAATTATATCTTTCTAAATTTATTGTAAATACTTAATCTAAGTGAATAAACACTATTTATAATAGTTATGACCTATAAACCACTGAAAAATCACTTAAAAAATAATATTAAAAAAAATATTTGAACCTGTTACCTTCTTTCGATTGTTGACTTCTTGATATCACATTTGACGCAAAAACACATTTGAAAAATTCGATTTCATCATCCAACTGTTACTTTATTGGGAGTGCAGGGATCTGCCTCCAGGAACAGACGCAGGAGGACGGTTTTTTTTTACATAGTTTTTTGGGCATCGCGTAATGTGGCCATATCATCTCAGGCGACGCTCTCGGAGCTTATCCGTACGTACGTGATGTAGCTATATTATTTTACTATCACAATAAAATGTAAAATATTACATATTACAGGCTATAAAACTTCGCGACGACGCCTCACTTTCATTGACCCATCAAATACCAGTAAAACTAAATTAACGACATTTTTTCTACTTGAAGACATTATTTTGAGGCCAGTCACAAAGTGTACCTATAAAACCGATTGGTTGTGGGTTCGGTCCCCACTCGAGGAGATGAAATATTTACTTAAATTTATATTTCCATTTCTTAGCTCTGGTGTCGAGGCTAAGCACGGCGTTGAGTTCTGCCACTTAACACGCAATGCCTCCAGAATTCGGTGGAAAGTAGAGAACGGAGTGTCTTTCACTATGTTCCCTATGCCTACCCTGCTGTGTACGGGATACAGCGTGAAGCTGAAAACAATATTTAAGAATTATATTTAATTTAACTCTGGATACGCTATTTTTTCTTTATAGGTCATATTTATTTACTTTTGGTTCAATTTACCTCAAACCTTAAACCACTGAATGGTTCGTGTTTAGGAATAATTACAGGAATATACAATAATGTAAACAGAGGGCAAACGAGAAAGATGAATACCTGTAATAATGTTTCAGTCATAATTATATTATTATTGAGTAATATTTACGTCATAGTAGTACAGCTAGAATTACGTTTCGAATTATTACGATGTCAGTAGGTTCAGACCCAACTCGATCTCTAGTAAGGATTGTACCCACAACAACCACGTGTAAAGTCGGACGCTGAGCCACTGCGCCACCATGGCGCCAAAAAATCAACAATGACGGATACAAAAGTTGCTATAACATAAAAAAAGTCATATTAAAGTATAGTTTAGTTGTGGCCACGAAGAAAGGAAATATTGGGATTCGGATTAAAAGACGACTTAACTTCTTCAAAGCAAGGTAATATTCAATTTTTATATATTTTTTTGCTTCACGGTGTACTCCACACATAGCCGAGGGACCCTGGAAACCCACTGTTAAGATTCTACGTTGGGAACGTTAAGTCACATCAGTTCCTCATTTTGCGCCGAATTCTCACACGCTTGTGCGTCTGCGCCAATGGCCTCAACTGGCACTTTTATAAGTTATCGGGTAACATAACTAAATTATACTTCCTTATTTTATAATTATACTTCCTTAAGAAGAAGAATCTGTTTGGGTAGATGCGTTAATCTCAGGAAGTACTTGGTAGGAATTGAAAAATTATTTTTTCATTACAGCATGTTAAGTATGTTGTGGTATACACTAGAGGAGGAGGAAAAGCTGCAGTTAAAAGCTACTACTTATTAATAGTAAGTATATACATATATTTGGGATAAACTTAGTATCCAAAAAAATAAATGATTTATATTTATATTTTTTACCTTTGAAAATAATAATATGAAATGGCTAGTGCGGTCTCCATACATCTAAAAAGAGTGGTTTCTGGTATCCAGCTTCCATTTGTATAATGCATCGTGTAATATTTTAGTGTTATAATAATAGAATGTTGTAATAGAGTAGAGCTATAGCGCTTTATTAACTCTGAGTTTATGAAAATATATACTTAACTAGTAAGCGCACGCACACGCGGCTTAGCCCGCTTAAACTCTCCCTAAAGTGTGTAACACACTCCCCAAATTGAAATTCGAACCCATAACCACGGCTCTATTTTTATTATTTACAAACAGCTCTCTGCCTCTTAAGAGTGGAACATAAAAATTGAATTTTAGTAGATAGTACGACGCCGACAAATGAATAAAAGCTATAATTTGAAAATTTTATCTGTGTAAAAAATTGTATGTAATTAAAAGCAAAATACATTATTTTTAATGTAAATTATATTGTTTTACAATTTCACGCTATATACTGTAAATAGCTTTACGTTTAATCCCGCATGAGAACTCTCTCTCAGAACGCACCGAATGTTGAAAAACTCCTTTCTCTATTTCCCGTTAAATTTTCGAGCATTGCGTGCGTTGCTCGCTTTTTATATTACTTTCTAAATGTAAGAAACGTTCATATTTCCTCAAGTAACTTTACACAAGGAAAACGAAAGGAAATGAAATCATAAATTGGGTTAGAGACGTCTAATTAAAGCACGTAACTCAGGGAACCAATGAGGTGCTCTTAGATATTATTAGAAGCTGTGTGCGTCGACGAAGATCATTTTATAAAGGAATATCGCATCTATTACAGCCTCTTCTACCTACAGATATTCTTTGAAGGTGATGGTATTTATAATAGTAAGGATCTAGGCTTTTCATTGAGTGTTACTGCTGTTTTAACTTAGTAGAATGTTTTGTTGTAGAATTTACAGTACGTTAAAGATATATTCTTAATTGCTATTTTTGTGGGTTTGTAAGTTCAGTTTTAATGTAGACTGTCTATAAATTTAATAAAACGTACGGTTTTTTAAAGAAAAATATTAAAAAAATATAATATCACATGTATAAAAGAATCACGATTTCTTAATTTTTTAAAGTATGTTTTAACCTCCACTCACAATTTACTGTTCCATATTTCAAAATTATATTTAATTAAAATTTTTAAACATATACTTTAAAAAACAGGTTATTTTTTACATTATGAATAATATCACATATTTTTTACTGAATTCCTCATTTAAGTACATCCAGTCCATCTAGGACTAGATTAGTTTTGGGACACTCTATACATAAACTAGTTAGTTTTAAGACGCTCCCCCATACTTTTCTTCAACTATTTATGTTATTATATAACATATTTCTAACTGTCACATACTAGTAACTACACTAGTACATAGTAGTTACTAGTACTATTATAGTTAGATATACGTATATATTTATATATATTAGGTATTAAATACCATTTCATTTTCCAATCCTTATTTACGTAGTCTAAGCTCATATTTTGTATGAAAATTTGTATAGTTCGAGTGAACAATTATCCTTCCATCATACATCGTCGTGTATTTTGTTTATACAATAACTGTTCTTGTGAGTTAACTAATTGCTATATTAAATTTCACTATACAGCTAGAATCATCGCCTATTCCACGGTAACGATAAATCTGGCGCATTTCTATTATATTTACTAACAAGTCGTTACAAATGAGAAAAAATCGTTATTTTTCGTTATGATGATTAAGAAAATGTGCGTTAAGTATAATATTAATTTATATAGCATCTATAGTTTAGTACACATCACTTTTGTAGAGCAAAAGACTTAGCTTTTTTTAACTGCTGAAGAATCTTTTATTCACATTCAATTAAACATAATGTTTGGTACTCACTAAATAGAATTGATATATAAAAAGTAGCAAGTACTAAAAAAATCGGCTTAGTAGTAGATTTTAAGTTTATCTTTTACAAAAATAAAAAAACTATAAACAGCTTTTTTTTAAATAAAATCCAACAAAATATTTCAAAATACAATTTAATATAAAGAACTTACCTTGAAAATTTTCGTAAATTACAGCGAACTCAAACACTTTAGTACATGTATTAATTGTTAAGTAAAGTATCTTTATTTGAGTGTTGAAGTTATGACAGTATCGCTATCTCGTAGCGTCCCGTAGCACCGTAGCAACGCACGCGCTACGGCGTAGCTCGCGGCTGACTGAGACCTGTAGCTGTACTTGCTGATAAATCACAGTATATATACTCCTACGAATGTGATACGTTTTTATTTATTTATATAGGAATTTAGGTCAATGTTCAAAATTTTTTTTGGTAGTTTCAGGGTTTTTTTTTTGTTTATTTGTAATTTTAATATGATTATTTAGATTTTTTTTACTATTTTAAGTCACTAAAGTTGTTTATGTAAATTGTAAGGTATATTTTTTAAATGAACTTAACTTTGTATTGGGAATCGAAATATTTTTTTTTAATCCCATTTAATGTGTGTAGGGTACTTACATCTTTCAGGAGTTTTAAAATGAACCATAACTCCTCTCCTTGGAATGCCAATTCGCTCCAAGGTATTTCGTTTCTATTGCATCGTTACATATTATAAAGCCATAAAAGCACAGTGCGACCACCTCTGACTATAAACGCGTTGGTTGTGGGTTTAATTCTTTTTCAGTACAACGAATTCTAGATGATTATTTAAGACATTTAGGCAGATAAAACACAGTGTTCAAATATACTGCTCTCCACCCTCAAGCACTCAAGATATTGAGTGACGAAACTCAACGCCCCACAAGAGACTGAGACAGAGCCGAGCCTACTGTGACTGCTTGTGCCAAATGGTCGCTCCAGTCTGTTTCTAAGGAAATTGTCACTAATAATGTATAAATGTAAATTTGTAAATAATTATTTTAAAAAAAGCTAATCACGCTGAGTTTCTATAAACTTAATCAAAGAGTTAACCTTGTAAATTCTTACTTTGAATAAAATTTTGACTTTGACGTCCAGTAAGTGTTAGGCCTGAGTGAGGACGGTTTTGTCAACAATACCTTAATGAAAGATTTTCATAAAATGCTAGATATATAAATATAGATAATCGTTAAATATTTTTTTCTACATATTGCACTAGAATTCATAGATAGAATAATGTAAATAATAGCCAAAACCACAGAGCGATACGGAACTACATAAACAAGCCCCGACCGCACCGCATCTGCAGGTGACACGCTCCAATATTTATTTTAGGTCAATGTCGCGTTATAAAATTTAATTAATATTTATATTATTTTATAGTTTGAAGGGCGTGAGAAGCGACGGTTGTAGGTTTGATACCCTTTAGGGTGAATGTATTATTGTTTTCGCTGGGAAAAAGAAAAAATCGAGGCGTTGAGAAAATTTGAGAAAAAAGTGGGGAACTTAGTGACTTAACTAGCCTAAAAAAACAATAAATACGTAATAAAATTTCAATTTAGGACATTGAGTGTGGCGGAATACAATATCGCGCTATGTCTCGCTAAGGTAAGAAAATCTATATAATTCTTACCTACGTATGAAATCAAACCTATAACCATCTTACATTCAGAAACCAACAATTTTAAGTTAAAAATTTTGAATTCTGTAAATTTCGTATAGAGAAATGGTTTTTCGATCTTTTTTAAAACAAAAATGCATTGCATTTTGTGATTTTCTAAACGTTTCCGGCCCGAGCCAAATAAGACAACGTAATTTGTTACTTGACACAAATTGAAGGTTTTGTATGACTTCTTAGTAAGTAAAACATATTTAGAATTTCGAACTATTTCTCAGTTATATCTATGTAGCGGTATTTTAAATGCAAGCAAATGTGAATGTTTTATATATTACAATTGTAAAGTAATAGATGGATAAATAAAAGACCTTTTTAAGCTTTAAACTTTATCTCGCATTTATCAAGTTACGCAGAGTGAATCTAGTGCAAAGACTCTCTGTACTCCACATAAAATCGCTTTATTAAAATAAGTGGAGATCGTACTCACTGTCGCGCTTATCGTCAGATGCCATCCCGCCGTACCGTTGTGTATTGAGCTACGGAACTCAACGCCACATTTAATCTTAAAGCAAACACAGAATTATCGCGTATATGGTCTGACTACTATTATGTACTAAAATATTATTTGTTTGGTATTTATTTGTAAATTAAAATTTGAGACTAATAATGGCATGTGTAGGCACACTGTCCCAATAATGATATTTAACAACCTACCTAATTCAATTTTAACGTGGTACTCTGGAAGCTTTTACAATATTAAGAAACAGTAGATATTTCACTTTAATATGTTTCTTGGATTCGCAAATATTTTTTTTTGTTGTTGTAATACTAGACTTCTTTAAAAAAAGAAATATTTCTAATGGCTTTTATTTTTTTTGTTTTTTCTAGTACTTCTGTAACTAAAAACATTGCATTTAATCAAAATTTACTTTTTAAGAGAGAGATAAGAGAGATTTTTTGACGAAAATTATATTTTTTTTTTAGCTTTACGCTGTATATCGCACATACATAAAAAGGCTATACACAGGGAATTCAGATATTTAGTGTTAAGACAATCCGTTTTCAAGGCACTTCCATTCGAAACTTTTTACTGATTTTTTCGCATTCTTTTTTTTTTTATGGCAAACGAGCGTGCGGGTCACCTGATGGTAAGTGACTACCACCGCCCACGGCCCCGTGCAACCCCAGAGGAGCTACAGGTGCGTTGCCGGCCCTTAAGGTGGGTGGGTTGGCATTCTCGATGCACTGCATGGCGGAACTCAATATTACGCTTTTCAAATCATTTCCCCCAGTGGAAATTAAACCCATAACCATCGCGGTAACAGGCGTCATATCACTGAGCTACGACGGCCTCATGAATAAGAGATTTTTTCAATAAAAAAGGCATACAAAAAGAAATAAACAATATATATACAGCAAATAAAGTAACAGTTGTATTAAAATATACAAAATGTTAATTAAGTTTCAGTTCTAGAGCAAAAAAACGTTCTAAAATAACACTTTTATTTTTCCTTTTTCTCTCTTCTCTTTGATCGTGAATTTGTAAAAACTGTTCGTTTTAAAAACAGACACGGCCAAATAAAACCACGCTTTATAGTAAACATTGAGTGGATTGTACGACAAAAAATGTTCAAAATGAAATAAATATCTAAAGGTTCCCAGGAATATATTGCTGTTGCTTAATTTTTTATATAAAGTTAAAATATAAATTTTGTGTTTTCATAACGGAGATAGGATTTAATGCAAAAAATATATATATTCAAAAATTGTTTAAGAAGATTATAATTCTTTTGATTAATTAATTATTTTTTTATGTTTCATATTATGGCAAGTCGTGCCGCAGGGGCAGAAGCGTATGACTGTAAAAGACAAAGTTGTGGGTTCAAGCTTCACTCGGGGAAATGAAATATTTAATATCTTTATTTGTTATCTTTGGTAACAAGACAAAGCGCGGCGTTGAGTTTCATTATTCAACACGCAATGCCACCAGCCATTCGGCGGAAAGTGGGAAATGGATGTGACATAATGGGAAGGGAGTATCTTAAAATTAGGTTCCCAGGTTTCCTCTGTTTCCTCTGCTATGTATTAGTAATACAGCGTGAGGGAAAAAAAGTATATTTTGAATAAAATAAAATGAATTTTCTTATTACTCAGTAAATACTGACTAATATACACTTTAACATACACTCAAAGAATTAAACTAAACACACACTGCAAGGTAGGCAGGGGGAACCTAGTGATGAGACACTCTGTTCCTCACCTTCCGCCGAATTTTGAACCCTGCTTTGTGCGGGATACAGCGTGAAGCTGATTTATTTAATTTATTCTTTTAATAGGTAAATAAATATGAAAAATAAATCGTTATTTGATTTTTTTTAATATTTCGTAGTTCAAGTACATTGTTTCACATGTCCGTGCGAAATTCTAAGAGTTAACTCAGTAATTTTACCGTTACTGTCATTTCTTTATAAAAACGAAGGAGATACGCAAATAAATTCATATATATTAAATTGGACTGTATTTAAACACCAACGTGATGGTTCTGAGTTGCATTCTAACGAAACTAAATGAATAGCTTTATTTTTTTCTTTACAGCTTCACGCTGTATCCCGTATGTAGCATGGAGCTAAAAAATATCATATTTTCTATTCCATAGAATTCACTGTATGGACACTGGATGCCTTTGCCACTGGATGCCAAGTTTGGTATAAGGCTTCTATTAACAGTGTCTAATCTATATATGTAAAAGGACTTGTCTATATATATAAAAGGATTTGTCTATATATATAAAGGGACTTGTCTATATATATAAAAGGAAAGGAGGAACAAATGTTTATATTCATAGAAATAGGGGTTGAAAGTTTGTATGGAAAAAAATGTAAATCGGCACCGATTTTAATAAAATTTGAAATTCAGACTCTGAACAATATTTCATTGAATACGTGTTTCATGGTTTTTTTAAATTTACCTCCTATGGATTCGAATAAGAGGTTGAAAGTTTATATGGAAAAAACTTTAAATCGATGTTTATAAAAATTTAAATTCAGACTGCTAAAAATATTTTATTAAAACATGTTTCGTGGTTTTTTTAGAATTCACCTCTAAGGATGCAAATAAGCGGGCGAAGACGCGCGCGCCCGCTGTTATATGTATATAAAAAATAACAATTTTACAAGATACTATCTTTATATCAGAGCCGTCTGCTTGACTTGTTCGTATCGTGACATTTAAAAGTCGTAAGTAGCTGATTATGCTCAAAAGTCAAAAGTTAAGAGTTATACAAAGTTCAAGAACGATACGGGAAACTGTTAGTTGA
This sequence comes from Heliconius sara, assembly GCA_917862395.2. Lineage (NCBI taxonomy): Eukaryota > Metazoa > Arthropoda > Insecta > Lepidoptera > Nymphalidae > Heliconius > Heliconius sara. The sequence goes on along the minus strand of OU860783.2, from coordinate 1,617,383 downwards.
TGCTCATAAACCTGAAGGTAAAATAAATTTAAGAGATAAGTAAAAAAAAATTGCACGGATTTTACAATCACAGATAGAGTATGTCTGTAACAGGAGACAGTTGTGGGTTCGATCCTCACTCGAGGAAATGATTATATACACAGAGTTGATTGCCGCCACTAAAATGAAAAATCAGGAACGGAGTGTCTTAACACTAGGTTCCTCCGCTCCGCTGTACGAGAAAAAGCTTGAAAGTGTTGAAATAAAATCCAAACAACGAGTAATAACTTTTATGCATGTATATATTTGGCTTCAGGCGTAATATACGGTGGAAGTAGAGGGTACCTCCATCGTAACTTTGCGGTCTAACGATCGACGTGTTAACTAATTTACAAGGGACCTTCATTCGCCATGTTTATTATTAAAATCAAGGATATAAGTTTATTTTTATTTTTTAATTAAGTTTTTGTGGGTATCTGTCGCGAGATATAGGACGGGACGAGTGTAATTTTAGGAAAAAAATATAGATTGGAAGTTAAGAAACTAATGTATTAAATTCTTTATCCATGTCAGTCTTGACGCACTGGTTGTGGTTTCGATTCCCATTTCGAGAAAACGAAATATTTAACATTTTCATTTCTTCGCTCTAGTGTCGGGGCAAAGTGCGATCTGTCATTTAACACGCTTTCTCTGCTGCATGCTGCGTGAAGGTGAAAAAAGATAATTAAATAGAACTTTTGAAAAAACATAGTTTGTGTTGAATGCCCTAAAAGTTCTCTATGACTACCTAGCCACAATTCACGTTGTATCCCATACACATTAGGGCAGGCAGAGGGAATGTAGTATTAAGACACTCCGTTCCCCACTCTCCGCTGAGTTCTGAAGGCTTTGCGTTCTGAGAGGCAGAACTCGACGCCGCGCTTTGCGTCGACTCCAGAGGGAAGAAATTAAATATAAATGTAAATTAATATGTCATTTCCTCGAGTGGAGAATCGAAGCCACAACCAGTCGATTATACAGTTACACTTTGTGCCTTTTGTGGTTATGGATTGGACTTTTACTTTCAGGCATTAAATATTTACATTTGTTCGCTCTGGTCATGTGGCGCGACTTTGAGTTCCACTAACGTCCTCTTCTAACAGTGTCTGATGGGGAGTGGAGTGTCTTGAAAACTAGAGATTGGGTTCCCTCTTTCAGTTTATTTGAGATAAATATGTCAATTAAAAATTCTTATACATTTCGTCTTGACTTTTTGAAATTTTATTCCAATATTGTTCTAAAAGTGTGTAGTCCTTCTAAATTTTAGTTCTTTTGTGTTACATTATTATAACTACTACTATAATATATAATAAAAGAAATATATATATTAATTTGAATTTAATAACCAGTACAAGTTCATTTATATAATAACAATAAACCTTTATTTAATATATAAACACTTAATCTAATTCGCTATACCACTTACCTATCACAGCTCGGTTGGTAGCAAAATGTAATTTTCCGAAGCAAGTTCCTTGCATCGTCTCTAAAATACATACAAAATTGTCTAAACACGAACTAAACCAGTTTATAAATATCACAAATTCAACTAAATTAATGTGTATAAGTCAAACAAGTTTTAGTTTTAAATATTCAATTCTATTTGTGACATTGTCCATTTTTTAGTTATAATTAACAATAAAAAGAACAATAGGACCAAATTGAGCAAAGTAAATCTAGTATATATATAATCTATTATTTAATATAATATATAAATAGAGACTTATAAACAGAATTAAGAAATAAAACAGATTAATTTGTTTAGAGTTAAGAGTTCTTTTCGAGAAATACATATATATTAGTAAATTAAAAAGTTTTTTTTTTTAATATATGTATGTAAATTTAATAACTAACTAATGTACGTTTAAAGAAGTTAGAGAAGAAGTCATGATTTGACTGTAATGATATTAAGACCGTAGTGGTGCAGAGAGCGCAAGCGGTCGTGGGCTCGATTTCCAGTCAGCGGAATGAATTATTATTAATTAATATTTTCATTTAATTTCTTTGCTCTGGTAATAAAGCAAAATTTCGGCGTTGAGTTCCGTCACTCAAGCCAAAAGTTTGGGGGGAATGTATAGAACGGAGTGTCTTAACTGCTGGGTTATAAAGGAACACGGGCTAAGTGTCTGTTAGTGGTATTGAACAAATTTAAAAAAAATCACTAGGTTCCTTGTACCTACTCTGTTAAATGCGGGATACAGCGTAAAGCTGCTCGAACAATATTTACAAAATTGCTTTTCTTATAAATAAGAATATACATCATTTAATATTTTTAGCATTTTTAAAGTGTTATTACACACTTAGGAAAGAAAAATACTAATATAGAAAATGTATAAAAATCCGCGGCTTCGAATCCCGCTACGTTAAAATTTTTGGACGTTTTCTAGAAAAATATTTTGATAATAAGTAATATATAATAAGAAAATATTTTCTAAATAAGTATGTATCATTTAAGTTGAATTTCCTAATTTTGTACTGCAACTCTGCTGCACCCCAACCGCCACCTCACTCCTTCACAATATAACCTAACGCCTTCATTTCTTTATCGAATTCTTCATTTCGATACTTCTTAATCTTCCGCAACCATTTGCCGATGGACACGTGGTTCCTGCAGGTGCCCCCGTACCTCGCCGGGAGGCACTCGGGAGGTATGTACTTGTGTAGACTGGTCAGGTCGCTGCCATGGAAGTGGATCCTGTCCCAAGCGTGCTGCGGAATGAACTTCTTGAAGATGTAGAAGAAAGGTGTTCAGCATCCAGGAGTAGTTCACGATGTGACAGCTGCGGAGGCGCGCCGCGACTGATGTCTGCAATCGTATGGATTAATGCTTAAATAAATTTATGTCGAAAATAAAATGGAATTTGAATGCGTCGTGGTTCTCCTTTTCTTTTGTAAATCACGTTATATGCATTAATAATTAAAAAATCACTGCAGTAAATTTCATTTGGATGTAGGAGACATTGGATATTATTCCCAATATCTAATCTAATAAATATTTTTTTTATGGATTCAGTTCAATTTCGCCTTTCTCCTTAGATATTGTGAATGCACAATATCTAAAGAGAAAGACGAATTTATTAAGATCAATTAACTAATAAAGCAAGCGAAAAAAAACTATATCTATTCATTAGAGAGATATTATCGCATATAGTAAGGGGTGTCAAAAATAATATTAAGAAGCTCCCTTCAAAATGAACTGCCTCTAAAATTTTAGAAAATAGGTAACGTTCAGTACTTTGCGCCCAAATTTCGTAACGACATTGACAGTATTTTTTAAACATTTTTAAAGTATTAATCCACACTTAGGAAAGATAAATACTTAATTATTAATAAAACGTATAAAAATTTGAACGTAGCGGGACTCGAACCCGCGCCTCCTGGAAACCGACGAAATTCTTATACGCTTGTTACAACTTATTAGCATTGACAGTGTTGGGTGGTGGAACTCCTTTATATACAAGCTCTTTGTTTGTTTGTATGTTAAGAGTTGTACAAAGTTCATAATACGAATGATGAATAATTCATCATATATATGATGATGATTTTTCTAAGACTTAAATGGTTAAACACTTCGAGTTCCGACTCAATGCCACGTGTTTTTTCTTCTTTCCACAGTGATGAAATGAAGATAATTTATTAATGTGATACAGTCATATTTTTTTGCTGTATCCTGGTGAACCTGGGAACCTCCTTATACAACACAAGCTACAATTAACCGTCTTATTCCGCTACCCACCTTCCGCCTAATGATTAAGGCAGTGTGTGTAGAGTGGCAGAACTCAACGCCGCGTTTCGTCTTTTGGAATTATGATATTCAATAAGCAAAATGGAACAATATCGAAATTAAAATTAACTGTTATGTTGAACAACAACTTACTCCTAATTGCTTATCTTTAGTGCTGCTCAGGTAAACGTTAGTTACCGCCTCGCCGGGAACTTGTGTCTATAGTTCAATTTAATTAAAACAAAGTACCTTTTAACGAACTGACTTTGTTCGCGAGTATTAAACAAAAAATTGAAGCCTGTCGCGACCCAATGGCAGTACCGTGTGACTGTAAACGCAACATGTTGTGGGATCGATTCCCTCTCGAAATTTAAATATTAAATATCTTCATTTTTTCGCTTTGATTTCTCTGATATTGAGTTCCGCCACTCATACAATTCGGTGTAATGTGGGCCCTAGTGTTTTAAAATGAGGGACCCTCTGCTTACCCTGCTACATGTACAATACAGTGTGTGGATATAAAAGAAAAAAAAAAACGTCAATACAATGGCAAATTTAATTTTTGACTGTTGGCTCATGAGTTGTGAACCTTTAAATTACTTACTGTATGTAATTCATAACGATTTATGAACAATAATTAATATTTATTTAATTATTCTTTTCATTCATAAAAGTTAAATTAGGGCCTTTCTTCTAGATAAGTGGATTAAAAAAATAAAACATAGGTATTTTTAGCAATTGTTAAGTGTTATTCCACAAATAGGAAAGAAAAGTACTTATTAAGCAATACGTATAAAAATTTGAGTCCGCGCCTCTTGGGAGCCGACCACGAGGTGTCCAGGAGGAGCGAGTTGGAGTCTCGCTACGTTCAATTTTTTATACGTTTTCTAAGTTGCGAGTACGTTATATATTATTATATAGTTTTTTTAATTAGGGTCATATATATGAGTAGATACTATAATTATATTTAATTTTTATTTAATTATGTTTATAGGAATAAAGCATTCAACGTCTGCCTATTAAATCAATAGTTGTAGTTATAGGTTTGATTCTCGCTTGAACCGCTGAGTTTGGCCACTTTATAATCAGCAAAATCGGCGATCGAAGTGTTTCAATACTAGGTTCCTTCTGCTTACCCAGCTATGTGCGGGATACAGCAGGGTGAAAATATATAAGAAAATAAATTACAATTTCCACTCACCCCCATCAACTGAACGATTTGATACGCAATGGTGGGCGTGAGCGCGGACGCGTGCCGCAGCGACAGGCCCGCCATGTCCACCAGGACGGTGCCGCCCAGCACCTGCAACTTGGGCTGTCGAATAGCTACCTCGGTGACGGCCATGCCCGCGCGAACCAGGTCTTCTACGGAGTATTCACTAGGATCCCATGTTCCTGGAAAGTAAAACAATTGCTTTTAAGAGAGAAAATTCACGCTTATTTCCGTACATAGTGGCCCTACTACTAAGCTACAACTTGTCGCATTTACAGTAGCACGCTTGTACCTCTACGCCAGAACTGGCCTCATCTCTAAATAATTCAGCTTCACGCTACAGACAGACAGAACACATAGTATTAAGGCACTCGGTTCCCCACTTATGGCAAATCTTTCGAGGCATTGCGTGTTGGGTGGCGGAACTCAACACCGGGCTTTTGCCTCGTGACCAAAGCGAAAATATCAAAATTTTGAAATATTTAATTTCTTTAAGTGGGAATCGAACCGGCAGACTGTCACGTTTTCAGTCGTACGCTTGTGCCATGTGCCATGACTGACCATATCTCATAATAATTTTCAAATAATAATTACTAATAAACAGTAATGTAAAATGTACTCTATACTTAGTCGTATAATAAAATTACATACCGCACTTAATTATAACAATACAATAACTATGTAGGTTTAAACTAATAATACAACCTCTACCCTCTTTGTTTTCATAGCTATTTATAAATAAAATTAAAATTAAATCGGCGTACCGCTGTACACCGCACTCAACAGGGTAGACAACCTAGAGTTAAGGCACTCCGTTCCCCAATTTCCGCCATATTCTGGAGTCATTTAATATTGAGTGGCGGGAACTCGACGCCGCGCTTCGCCTCGACGCCAGAGCGAAGAAATGGAAGTATAAATTTAAATAAATATTTCACTCCCTTGAGTGGGAATCGAACCCACAACTAGTCGCGTTTACCGTCACACCTTGTGCTCCCGCGCCACACATTGCTTCATATATATTTATTTTTTAGTGAATTTTGTATATAGTACGATTAAAGGAGATTGGAATACAAACACTACGGTAAGTAATATCCTGTATGGGAATACAGTATGGAACTAAGCGTATATTGGTACTATATATCAAAAAAAAATATTTACATTTTATAAAAAATAATTAAATATTGGAAGTGAACGAACGAACTATTTTTATTTCCTCGCTCCGGTTACGAAATGGTGGTGAAGTCTCACCCTTAACTCAAATTCTTGAAAAGTGGGCAAAAAATGGGCAAGGGCACTTTTTTCCACTTTCTGTCGCACTTGACGTTATGGTATATCTATCTCCCTACCCCGCAGGGTTTAGGGTAAAACTAAAAAAATATTAATTCGCATTATTGATTCTTGTTTTGAATGTTTTTGATATCGAAATACCTTTAATATAAATTTCTTTCTTTATTAATCAATAACAAAAACCTATTTAAAAAACCCAACACTCATGTTTAACTATCAGAGGCTATCTGTCAAAAAGCTATTATATATTTGTAAAATATCTAAACATATTACTTTTTTATATTTTTTCAATTAATTATAATGTTCGAGGCCAGTCGTTGCGCAACGGCGACAACACGGCGCGACAAAGTGCGACTGTAAAATCGACTGATTGTGGGTTCGATCCCCACTCGAGGAGATGAAATAATTACTTAAATATATATTTCCATTTCTTCGCTCTTGTGTCGAGGCTAAGCGCGGCGTTGAGTTCTGCCACTCAACACGCTATGTCTCCAGAATCCAACAGAAAGTGGGAAACGGAGTGTCTTAACCCTAGGTTCCCTTTGCCTACTCTGCTGTGTGCGGGATACAGCGCGAAGCTGATTGATTATTTAATTATAAAGTTATTAGCATTTAGGTATTCCATTGACCCATTTGATATTGAGCGCTTATTCACAAAACCTGATTATAAATTATACTTTTCCTTAAAGAATATGAGCTCATATATTTAACTTGAATAAACGAGCTAAGTTTTTGTAGACCTTGTCTCATTTTAATATAATAAAATGTTTTTGTCTAACGTAATATGTGAAAATATTATATTTAAGTTTATATTTTTAATTTTTTTTTAATGTAAATTCACACATAAGAAGAAATAATATTTTTTTAGAAAACGTATGAAATTTGTAAAAACTGTATAACATTTTCGACACAACTTGATGAGAACATAATAGCTAGATATACATATATAGCTTAGTGGTTAGAGATTCAAATCCCGCTATGTTTAATTTTTTAAACGTTTTCTAAAGAGTATTTATATAAGTTAAGAGCGGAAGTAGATATAGTGAGGCCAGTCGCCGCGTCGGGGCACCAAGTGTGACTGTAAAATTGACTTGTTTTGGGTTCGGTCCTCGAGGAAGTGAAATATTTATTTAAATTTATATTTTCATTCCTTCGCTCTGGTGACGAGGCAAAGCGCGGCCAATTACCATCGCACTAGGACAGTTTCAAAACGAAGCCTGATATTGTGATTAAAAAACATTCAAACCGTAAAAAGACAACTTCTTAATCTTATAATTATTCTTTATCTATCTATATTATATTACCCACATATCAAGATACTCAGAGAAAATCTAATGGTAATATACTACTATTACCTACGCCCAATTATCAATCACGCTAACCCACTGTACCACGATAGCTTCATAAGTTTTATTAACAAAAGTAGTAGGTTCAAAGAAAATCATGCCCAATTCGTTTAAAAGTTACAAAAGCAGCTATTAAATTGACCAGAACAATACTCTATATGGTTGTGTTTATGTAAGCATTTCACAAAAAATTGCCCTTTACTATAATTGAAGCTGTAACCCTTGATGAACTGATATTTAAATGTCACGTTTCGATATTATAATGCAATAATATATTTTTATAGCTTCCCTGTACTTTGCATATGGCAGGGGAGGCTCAGGGAACCTAGTACTAAAATACTCTGACTGTCACTTTTCGTGCAATTTTCGAGGCGCAAAGGTTGCGTTTAATATGCTGAGTAGGAACTTGAGAGTAGGAATCAAACTCAGAGCACATTTAAAGTCAGCCATCCTACCACTGCACCACGAAGACCTCCAATAACATTTTTCGTATGCATTACTTTAAAAAGTAATAAACTGTAATACTTCAATTGATAAAACTAAATCTTATAAGAAAAATGCTAACAATTTCAAATTCATGACACTTAGACAGTTTGCTATCGTTTCATATTCTTGTGGCAAAGATTTAAGTTTGCCGTCGTACAACTTGAAGCGCTCTATAAACTTGGATAAGTTTCAAAGAGTACTGATTTTTATATTTTCTTAATAGTAATTGTTAAGAAATTTTATTAAATTCTTTTTTTTATTGGCGATTCAATAACACAGCAAAGCAAAGTTCAGATAGATGCTTGCTGTATGCTGTTTAGGTTGTATCAAAAATTATATACTAGATATTAACAAATCGAAATAAAAATTATAAATACTTGATTTGAGGCCAGTTGTGGCGCAGAGGCACAGTGTGACTGTAAAATCAACTGGTTGTGGGTTCGATCCCCACTCCACGAGATGAAATATTTACCAACATTTATATTTTGATTTCTTCGCTCTGGCGTCAAGGCAAAGCGCGGCGTTGAGTTTCTCGATTCAACACGCAACGCCTCCAAAACTCGGCGGAAAGTAGGGAACAGAGTGCACCTTAACACTAGGTTCCCTCTGCTGTGTACGAGACATAGCGTGAAGCTGATTTTAATTTATATATACATTATAAGTACTTATAAATCTAAATTTAAAAAATATTGACACGTTATAGGTACTCATTGCAGCAAATGTAACTTGAATTTATGGTAAAAATAAATTTTCATGGTAAACTTTCTACAGAAATTATTAAGCCACCTTTCATAATATAAAAGTAAAATAGTTTCATATATTAAATTATGCATGTTAAAATTATATGGAGATTCAATAAAAACAGCTTCACGCTGTATCACACACACCTCTGAGAAGACAGAGGCAACACAGTGTAAGTACACTCCCTTCCCAACATTTTTTTCGAGGTATTGTATGTTGAGCGGCGGAACTCAACGCCGGGTTTTTACCTTGGTGTCAGAGCAAAGACATGAAAACACATACTAATAAATATTAATTCATTCCCTCGGGCGTCGAACCCACAACCGTCGCATTAAAGTCACACCCTTGCGCCCTGCGCCACGACGGCGTTAATATGTAAATTAGAGCATTATTTTCAAAATATGAGGCAGCTAAATAAAAATAGTTACTGAGAAAGATTTGTATACACAAATATACGTACATTTACTTTTATACATACATATAATACATTAAATTACCAAATCTAAAAACAGACAGTCTGCCAACATCAGGCCGGTCCAGCATCGAGCCCTCGTACGCATCGTTCACCTTCATGAGGCCCCAGAGGTCCACTCCTCTGTACAGATGAGGGTAGTCCTCGCGGAATGAATAATATCGGACTAGCTGTGAATAACATTTATAAGGTAATAAGTTTAAGAATAATATGGTTTATTTATTAGGTTAAGTACTTACTTAAATATATATATGGAGTTTAATACGAAATGCTTTATACGAAATATATTTTAAAAAATGTGTACTAATAACGAGAGTGTATGAGAGGCCAGTCGTGGAGCAGGGGTATAAATTGTGATTGTAAACGTGGCTAGTTGTGGGTTCGAGCCCAACTCGAGGAAATGTTTCTATTTCTATTTCTTCGATCTGGTGTCCAGGTAAAGCGCGGCGTTAAGTTACCCTCAACTTACAATTTCCGCTATTTAATTCCGAAAGTGGGGAACATAAGATCTAAACACTAGGTTCCTTCTGCCTACCTAAATTAAATAATATTTTTTTAAATAGTTATAACATAAAATAATCGCTTGAAGGCTTCCTGACTTTAAACGAGACGGCTGTGGACATCCCCACCTTTCTCATTTTTGACTCCCTCTCGGGATAATGAATTATTTCCACTTTGCCCTCTTCTTCCCTCCTCTACCACTAGGTAGATAGGCAAGACAAAACGCAGCGTCGACTAAAAATCTAATGTTTAAATAGATTTGAACAAAATTGTTTTGCTTACATTATGCATTAAATACTTGTAGACTATTTTAATTATTTTATAGAAAAATATATTCCTACAAATGGATACGATAAGTCTTTTGAATATGGTTAAAAAATTTTGCTACTTTCAAATTACTATAAATAAATAAAAATAAATGAGATTCCCGCACACAGCAGGATAGGCAGAGGGAACCTAATGTTAAGACACTCTGTTCCCCACTTTCTGCCAAAATCTGTAAGTTACTATAATTCTCAAGATATTATGTTTGTTTCATTTGTAATTATATTTATAATGTATTCTTATATAGTCTAATTAAGTCTAAAATGTATGCAACGAGGCGGCATATAAACAACGTCAACAACGTCGATGCTGGCGGTATGTATGGACACGTTTAGCTGTTGACTCGTTTCTAATTTTATACATACAATATAAACTAATTAGGGTACCGTAATTTAGAAAAAAAACGGATGTATATCTTGAAATAGCTTATTTTCGGAAAATAATCGACATAATCGGTTCCTCCAGTGAAAAAGTAACAAACTAAAGAATTGATAACCTTCTCCTTTGACAGAAGTTACATAATATTTAATGAACAGATGAAAGTTTTCTAAAAAAAATACTAAATTATAGCTAAAATTTGGATATTTTTTAGGCGGCTAAGTTCATAGAGATGTTTATATTAGTGTCCTACTTAAATAATTATTTATGATTGACCTTTAATTCTAGTAATTCTAAAAATAGAGAAACCATGGGCTAAACATTAGGCTTAGGAAAAATATTTCAAATTGAAATTAAAAATATTCTTTATTCAAATAGACTATTATAAGCACTTTGAATCGACGAATGAACGTACACTACCACCAGTTAAAAAAGCGGTTCTGCTGAGATTTATGTGACGGGATGCAATAAGATTATATTTTAATTTCTTTGCCGAAAAAAGGGGAACGGAGTGTCTCAATATTAGGTTCCTTCTGCCTATCCAGCTGTGTGCGGGATACAGCATGAATATTTTTTTTATTTATTTAAATAGATTCTTGTAATCGTCGAATGAACATACAAAAAAGCTGCCACCGACTTAAGAGACAATTCTGATAAGAAGAGATTTTTGCCACGTGATACAGTAAGACACACATGATATATATCGAGGTCAGTCGTCGCGCAGGGGCACAAAGTATGACTGTAAAATCGACTGCTTGTGGGTTCGATCCCCACTCGAGGAAATGAAATATTTATCTACATTTATATTTCCGTCTCTTCGCTCTGGTGTCAAGGCAAAGCATGGCGTTAAGTTTCGCCACTCTATACGCAATGCCTCCAGAGCTCGGTGGAAAGTGGGGAAGGGAGTGTCTTAACACTAGATTCCCTCTGTAGACCATGCTGTATGTGGGATACAGCGTAAAGCTGATAATATATACTTATTAAGAAAGTATGGAAGAAGACTTCAAAAATTAAAAAAGAACTCGCGCATGCGCGTAAATATGGTATGTATATACATATAGGTACATATATAATCAATTACAATACGCTATATTACTACAGAATGTCACTTAACAAAATTATTGGAGCGAAAGGTAGTCTCATAATAATACTGACATTACTCAAGGCCATTGTATTATACATAAAATGCTAGGTAAACTAAATTTGAGAAATTATATTCAAATTATACTCAGAGGCCGTCGAGAAGGTTGTGGATTCGATTCCCTCTCGGTGGAATGAATTATTGTTTTTTAATATTTTCGTTTCTTCGCTTTGGTAAAAAGGCATAGCGCAGCGTTGATTTCCGCCACCCAACACGCAACGTTCGAAGAAAATTCGGCAGAAAGTAAGGAACGGAGTGTCTTAACACCAAGTTCTCTTTGCCTAACCTGTTTTATGCGGGATAAAAAACGTGAAGCAGAAAAAGTAATATTCAAATACAAGCGAAAGTTTTAAAATACAAAATTTTAAATCTACTTTACAGAATACAGTGTTAGCGGCTTTTATTTATTTTAGCTCGAATCTCGACACTTTTTCTCATGGATATAAAGAAGGATAGGTAAAAAAATATCAGAAACACTCCGTTTTCGAGATTAAAATCCTTAAGCATATAATACAAGGCTTTGTATACAAGTTTTTAATATTGTTTTGTGATAAAACCGAAAGAGGATGCGGATTTTATTTGAATGTTATAAATTTTTTTTATGTCTTTATACTTTTGGATTCAAATGTAGTCTAGAAAGTGCTCGTAAAAATTACGATTCTGGTGAAATTTCATCTAAATTGGTCTAAACCATTAAATGTTCCTTAATAAATGAAATCTAGTAAATATAGCGGCCGTTGTAGCACAAGGTCTGATTGTAATCCAGATGGTTGTGGGTTTGAAATTAATTTTCATTCTCTAAATTGTAAGCAAGTAATTTTTCGAAATGGTAGCGGAAGTAGGGAACGGAGTGTCTTAACCGTTGTTCCTTTTGTCTATGCCAATATTTGTAGGATACAGCGAGAAGCCATTATTTAATAAAAACTGGTTAAGGATATATTGTATTTAAATAGAGGCTGCACTAACTAGGTAGTGATATAATCGGTGCGCATCGCATTACACGTGGTCCAATTTTTCCCGTCCTTACAATTAAAAGTTACAGTTAAAAATCTTAAATTTTATTTATCAGTTTCATGCTGTATAACCTACTGTTAAATCATTCCGTTTTCCGCTTCCCGCCGATTTCTGAAGCATTGCCTGTCGAGTGGCGGAAATTAACGCCGCACTTTGCCTCGATACCAGAGCGTAGAAAAGGAAATATAAATTTAAAAATATATTTCCTCGAGTAGGGATCGAACCAACAACCAGTCGCGTTTACTGTCATACTTTGTGCCGCTGCGCCACGACTGGCCGTTAAAAACACATATAAAACTATAATAAAAATGACATACCAGTTTATGTGCACGTGGTACAATAAAATCTCTCGCACGTAGATATCTCAAGAGGTACGCGTCGTCAGTTCGGTGTGGCGTGCATTCTCCCCTGTCTAGATGATAAAATTATTTATTTTGTTTGGCATATATTAATAAATATTAAATTTATATTATTATTGATTTATTGCTGTGTTTTTTAAAGATCTCTAAAGAGGTAAAGCGCGGCGTTGAACTCCGCCATTTAACACGCTATGCCTCGAAAATTCGGCGAAACGTGGAGAACGGAAGTGTTTTGATGTTAGTGTGTTAGGTTCCCAGGTTACCTTTGCCTACCTAACTATGTGTCGGATACAGCATTGCTTTTCTAATAGAATATTAGCATATAACTATAGTAAATATGTGTAGTAAAAAAAATATATACCGTATATCATTTTGCGCAACTCCGCTATAGCCGTGTCCCTCGTGGCTGCGTTTTCGTTGCATTGTTCTGGTGCAATAGCAAGCAGTTCGGGATCCTCCTTCGTACTCAGTTCAGCCTCGAACGCTATCTCGAGGAAGCACTCGTACATTATAATATTTTTACACCTGTTGGATAAAACGTACTTTTTAAAACTGGTTTTAGGTGAATAACCTTGGATCTTTTCCCAAGCTTAATGGTCCACACGTTAAAGTAATGAATTGTTTATAAACAAAAAAGTCTTCATGATTTTAGAGTTAACATTTAGTTAAAGATCACGGCCATTCTAGAAAATATTTTCTAGATAAGCCTGAACAATTAAACTCGCACACTTCTTAGTTGCAACCATACTGAGCCGATGCAACTGATTGTGGGTTTGATTCCCATTTAAGGGAATTAAAAACAATGCGTGAGGATTAACCATAGATTTCTTCTATCTGGGTCTGGCATCCCATATATAACAAGGCTGCTATATAAAGTATAGCGTGAAGCTCAAAAAAGAAAAACAGTGAAGCATATATCTAATAACAACACCTACACGTACTTAAGTTTTTAATTAAGATTATATCAAAAACTATCAAAGATAAACACTAATAAGAGAGGCCAGTCATGGTGCAGTGGCACAAAGTGTGACTGCAAAACCGACTGGTTGTGGGTTCGATCCCCACTCGAGGAGATGAAATATTTACTTAAATTTATATTTCCATTTCTTCGCTCTGGTGTCGAGGCAAAGCGCGGCGTTTGGTTCTGCCACTCAACACGCAATGCCTCCAAAATTCGGCAGAAAGTGGGGAACGGAGTGCCTTGACACTAGGTTCCCTCTGCCTACTCTGCTGCGTGCGGGATATAGCGTGAAGCTAATTTAATTTATTTTTTTTAATATGAAATGTAAAATGGTCAATCATAAGGCCTCAAGGTTATCCGGAGAGTTCATTCACTCCCAAACTCACTGACCCTGTCCCCCTTTTAAGAATATTCGCGTCTCGTCATAACACGTGAGGCTATTTAGTGAAAGGAGATCAGAGATTCACAACAATAAATTACATATAAGTATTTAACTTGGGACTTGAATTTGACGTTGTTTTGTATTTCACATCATATTAATGTTTTAAATGTGAATGTAAGTTTGTTTGTTCCGCTATCACGCCAAAATAATTTGACCGATTATCATGAAACACATATAAAAGGTGTGGATATTTTTATTACAAGAAAAACTTATTTAATAAAGAAATATTGTCTTTTCTATAAAGAAATTACCTACTATTTAGATATAAAATAAATAAATAAATATAAAATAATGATTAAATATTTGTTTTAATAAAAGCTAATAAAGTGACAAACAGGTTTGTTGTATGTTTATGATTATTGAACTGTAGACATTAAATATGAAATAATTTTATTTTAATGATCCTTTGATATTTTGTATTTTTCAAACATAAAATGACTTTAAAGTATAAAAGTTATAAGTTATTTTTAAATGTGGTATTAAGTGGTCAGTCAGGTGGGCTGTCTGTACGACGGCGATAGTTGTAGTATAGACGCTAACTCGAAATGATCAATTATTTTCATTAACTTGCTCTGTGAATAAAAAAATTCTAGCAAAAATACAGAGCGTGGCGTTAATTTCCGTCACTCAAAATACAATGGATCGTGAAAAGTGGAGACCGGTGTCTTAACACTAGGTTCCCTCTGTATACCTTGTTATGCGGGATACAGCGTGAAGCGAAATAAATATCAAAAATATTTTTTTTAAATATCAAAAAATGTTATATCCCACAAAAAAAAGAGGAAAAATGTTAGAGGTAGGGGGAGACCTCGGTTGACCTTCGAAAACACAGTATCAAAGATACTGGAGGAAGGTCACGTAAAAAGCATGAGGATCCCCCGGAGGGCATGTATGAAGAGGTTGATGACAGTGGACGAGGCGAAAGAGGTAAGTAGAGACCGTAGCGTTTGGCGCTCCGTTCTCTCTGACTACCCCGCTAGGGATAAAGCGTGAAGTTAAGTTAAGTTTTTTTTTTAAGTTATATCCCACAATGTAAGTAAGGTATGTAATGTATACAGTATGACATTTATATATTTGTTTTTGTAGACTTGATGAAATATTTATGAGGTAAATGCTGCATTTAAGCAAATATAAAATATAATTTCGTTTTATTTTACGTTTTTTAGCAATATTTAAATTGAACTTAGTGGACAATTTGTAGTTAATATTGACATAAATAAATCAAGACATGTGACATTTAAACTGAATATCATTGATTTTTTATTTCACAATGGTTTTCTTTTGACATTTACAAAAACTATAAATAAATTGAATTGAATAAATATAACTATAAATAAATTAAATATTAATATATTTTTTTTACTATTACTCTTTATGGTGAACTGGAATTCGTTTTATATAGTAAATGATTTCAAGACTAGTAAATGGTCTGTCTGGAATCGATTGTAGTCTGTCATACAAGAAACAAAACTAGGCATACCTAATAGTGCGTAAACCACCAAAATATTTGAATAAGAATTATTTTATGTATACTTCGAAATTATAATTGGTATAATATTTAATCCAATTATAATATAAAGTCTGGTAAACATCCTCTATCAATCGTAAATTATTTGTTTTAATAATTTTCTATTGATTAAAAAATAATTGTTTTAAAGCAAGAAACACATTAATTATAAAACTGAACTGAACTATTTTGGAAAAAATTATCGAAATGCAAAAAAGTATTATACACACAATAACGCGGGTGTGAGCGGCGGTAATCACTTGCCATCAAGGTTACACGGAGTGTTTCTACACTAGATTCCCAAGGTCTCTCTGACTACCCCACTTTGTGCGGGAAACAGAGTGATGTAAAAAAAATATTTACGAAATAAAACATCTTCTTGGATACAAAATACTTTTTAATTTTTTTTCATTTTCAACAGTTTTAACAAAAAAAGGATTCTTTTTCTTTCTGACATTTAATAATAACATCTCATAAGATATACTTTTAAGTAGGCTAGTGCGTTCTTGACTTTCAATTCTTAATATATATAAATACTTTGACATATAAATAAAGGTTTTTATTTATAAATTAAGGAGTAGTTCAAGATCAACAACTTACATCGTTTTTTATCAGTTTCACTTCATATTCCATTTCAGACAGTCTCCTCTGCTTACCCTAAAAAAACGTACTACTACAATTTCAACCGTATCTCATAATCGAAATCTAACCAAACTTTCATCAAACTACTATTGAACCTTTCCAATAAAAAAAGAGTCATTGAAATCGGTTGGCGAGATATTGAGTTTTTGGTCCATTTGTCGCGTACATGCTTTATGCAAATTTAAGCCTTATGTGATTTTCTCACTAAAATCCATAGTCGAAAATGGACTAGCGTTCAAATAAAAAAAGAATCATCAAAATCGGTTCACCAAATCAAAAGTTCTGAGGTATTAACCATAAAAAAAAGCAATCGAATCGATAACCTCCTCCTTTTACAGACGGCTATAACAGAAATCATATTTTTATAATGAGGGTTCTAAGAACCCAACGAATTCTTATAGTATATTATATTTTTTTTAAATTCTTCAAATATTGTTTATAAGTGAAAAAAAAAGGAATTTATAAACATGCAATGGTAGCATTCTTGCTAACTAGATGATGCCACATATTCCCATTACTTTTCCAATTAGAGCGTTAATAAATAACTTACTTGTTTTATTTATGAAACTTACATAATGTATGTATGAAATAATCTTTAAAAAAAATCTAGACTTTATAAGAAAAAAAGTCGAGGCAGTCGTAGCGCAGCGGGAGTGGGACTGTAACACCGACTGGTTATGGGTTCGATCCCCACTCGAGGAGATGAAATATTAACTTAAATTTATATTTCCATTTCTTTGCTATGGTGTCGAGGCTAAGCGCGCCGAGTCCTGCCACTCAACACGCAATGCCTCCAGAATTTGACAGAAAGTGGGGAACGGAGTGTGTAAAAACACTAGGTTCCCGCACGGCACGGCAGAGGTGGTGTTAAGACACTTTGTTCTTCACTTTCCGTCGTATCGAGACATTGCGTGTTAAGTTCGAGACGGAACTCGGCGCCACGCGTTTCCTTGTTTCTAGAGCAAGGTAATTGAAATATTAAATAATTCTTTCCTTCCAAAATCCAACCCAAAACATTCGCGTTTACAGCGTCAGGGGCCGTTCAAGTATTTCGTAAGCAGTTTTTTTTGCAATTATTGACCCCCCTCCCCTATGTCATCAAAAATAAGCAATCCTCTTAAAAATATTTCAATAAACCCGTGTTTCGTGGTTTATTTTTGTTTAATACCCCCCACCCCCCATGTCATCTTAAATAAGCAAACCCAAGACACAAGTCTACTGTCATTTTTTTAAGTTTATGTTCAAATTATTCACAGAAGGAATGCGAAATATAAATTGGCGTCAGGCGCTCATTTTCATGTACGTAACGTACGTAAAGTTTTAACTTGTTTATTTTTATATTTCTTTAAATGAATTAATTATTGGTACCTAGTGTTCGTTCGTTTTTTATAAATAAGTAAGGTTTATTATTAATATAGAAAAAAAAATGCTGATTCATCTTAATGCACAGGCTAATTACCAAAACATGATATTATAAATACTTCTTTGTTTGTTAATATTTTTAAAAAATTCAAATAATGTCCGCAAAAATATTTCTTCTAATGTCAATATGAGTGATACAATCTTAGTCACGTGACCTTACATTATACAATACATATATTTTTATGTTTCTTAGATTAAAATATGCAATTAAAGCTAATAAAAGATTCCTTCCTTGAAATCCAAGAAAACTTCCTTGTAACCGTTCAAAGCATTAGACATGAAAACATTAGCGTAAAGACCGTCTACTCTACTCACAAACAGAAACAAAGAAGTATAGTTACAATAACACGCAGCTTGTCATTTGTCACTCAGTAAACGTGACTGCAAAAAGTAGTATCAGCAAAAAAAATAGCAATTAATAAATAAATATACGATTTTATTTTACATCACCTTGGAAAAGGAGACGTGATTGTCTCAATTTGACATTAGACTATGGAAAAGATAGAGAAAAAAATAGTATTGACGCCTATGTAGAAACTCTGTGAAGAATGTTTTTCAGTTACATACATACAATTTAATATACATATATGTACAATATTTTTGCCCTTACAATTTATTTATTTATTATACATTTTTTTGCTAATTCTATTTTTATGTTATTATAATTAATTTAATTCTATATGTTTGTAAGTTCAGTTTTACAGTAAATGTTCTATAACACACTATGATATATCAAACAAATAAAAAAAATGCTTTTTTGAAAAATACTTACAAATGAAATTACGAAGACATTCGCTTATCAACAACAAAAAGTGTTGCCCACAACAACACCAACTAAAAGCGCGCGGTCACTAAACAACACAACACTATACACAATTAAACATGAATCACACAGTTTATCACACAACAACTCTGTGCAAACGCCGAGATCATTATAAATAAATATCTGCTTAAAACCTTGACAAGACCACTCTAATTCAACTAATTTGAATCTACCGACTATTTTTTTTTCGTATGTATTTTATTTTTATTTTATATGTATGTATTATTTTAAGTTATATTTTTCATATATTTATTACTGTTTGTGGTTAAATAAAAAAAAGGACCGTGCACTTCGATCTTTTGTAAAACACTGGCACACGCCACCTTTTTGTATGACGCTACGGTTACGTATCGTGAATTTATCATTGTTCACTTTACATTTACATATATTATACTGATGTATGTGTGTGTGTGTTCGGTATGAGGCGGCGTCGCTTGCGCAGTATTGGGTGCATGTGGTTCAAAAAGATAATCTTATAATCTTAATCATTTAGTAAATTATTATATGATTTCCTTTTTATTTTAAAATCAGCTTCACGATGTATTTCGGAACGGTCTTAAGACGCTCTGTTCCTTACTGTCTGTCGACTTCTGGAGGCATTGCGTGTGTTGAGTAGCGGAACTCAACACCGCTCTTTGCCTCGATATCAGAGCGAAAAAAAGAAAATAAAAATTTAAATTAATTTATATTTCCTCATCACATTTTGTACCTTTATGCCACGAAGGGCCACATTAAAAAGAACAAAACATTTTATACTATAAACTTCTTTCTATATTTATTATTTATACAAAATAAACAGAAAACTCTATCCTTAGTTTATCATTTAAGTAATATTGATCTGTCGAGATCTATATTTTTATTTTAGCTTCACGCCGTATCCCACAAATAACACGGAAGGCAGATGGGAACTTGGAAATCTAATGTTAAGGCCTTTCGTTGCCATAAAGATACTTCCGTTTGCCACTTTCCGCCGAATCCTTGAAAGCATTGCGGGTTGAGTGGCGGAACTCAACGCTGGACTTAACAACGTTACCAGACCAATAAAATAAAAATGTTTCACTTCCTCGAGTGGAAATCGAACCCAAAACCGTCACATACAGTATCACTGTTGTGCCCTGTGCCATGTGACGGCTATACACTCATTTTCATAAATACATATACAAATTAGCACTTTTGTTGTTTCATATATTGGAATCAGCTGCTTTATATTCAGAAGCTAATAGCATTTAAAATTGTATGATAAATTAAATTTAAAAATTCACTTTGACGTTCATGAAAGTCAAAACTTATTAAACGTAAACTTACTTTCTTATATTTTAAAGATATATTCGCTTTTTTTAAAGATGGAAAATCCTATTCAATTTACAAAATATTATTTTAATTAAGTTACTATACACATTTTTGGTATATTTCTAACACTAAAAAGATATTATAACGAATCCTAGAACAATGTCCACGTACTGCATGTATACATAATACATATTATGGCATTTATCGAAACACGAGTGCGTCTATTCAAATTGTGTAATGCATCAGTTCGCGACGAGGTCGTCGCAACGCCTTGACTTGAACCTTTAAAGTGGGCTTTATGACTATTTGGAAACTCTTTTTATAGCGGAATAACGAGATGTTTTAAAAAAAATATTATTTTTAATCTGTATGTACATAAAATTGATAAATACTAAGTGTTAGACTGACCACGGAGAGAAAAACGGGAAAAACACACTTAGAGAGGAGCGCAAAGAAAGCATTTCTTGAATTTATTTTGGTTCCATCGCGTTACAAAGAATAGACAATGTAAGAACAGAATGATGTAACACCAATTTCTGTCCGTTTATCCTGCACAAAGAATGTTCGTAATGTTATGTTCTGTTTCTATTCGTAATACATACATACATATATATATATATATATATATATATATATATATATATATATATATATATATATCGTAAATTATTGTAATTATTATTCACCATAAAAAAATCCATTTAATTTTCTTCATGGACACATACAGGACACATACAGGTCAGAAGTTAAAAGTTCACTAAGGAATTTTAACTGTAACCTCGGAATACTTCATGGAAATTATTATGAATAATTTTTATGTGTAATGTACATAACATTGTATATGCGTTTTTATAAATAAAAATCAGCTTCACGTTATATCCCGCACACATTAGGGTAGGCAGAGTTTCGCATCAAGTAGCCCATACACATAAAACTGCGCTTGCGCAATTGTATAAAGTGCATTTTTATGCTTTAACGAAGAATATGTACTGACAGAATTCCGGGATATATACTCGTTATTCTGTTCTCATGGGGATGTCGAGAAATCCTCTCTTAGCCCCCCTATTATTTCAACGCCTAGCAGTCTTTGTTGTGTATTGTCAGTCAGTCACTCAGATTAACGGAAGATCTATCGAAGTGACTGACTGACAACCCGTATCGAAGACTTTATTTTAAATAGTATAGATATTGTCTTTAAAATGAAATGTTATTAGACCAAAGAAAGTAATTCGATCACGAGATTAATGTACAGATAATTGTGTAGATCAAGCGGGCAAAGCCGCGATCTAGCCACTAGTTTTAATTATATATATATTTTTTTTTATGGAGGACATTTCCTTATTTGGGACGTTTACTGTAAGACATTGTGTCACTACGTAATGATGCATTTTAGTGTAAATAAGTATATATAATATATCTTTATTTGAACCTTTATTTTTAAGTAAGCATCATTTACCTTGCTGTTAGTAATTTTTACACGTTTCTTATTCTCTACCTGTTTTATTATAAAGCGCCTTCAGTACGGCAGGTTTTTCTATAATTACTATAAAAACATAACAATTGTTATCACATGTAATTTTATTCATATTATTGTTGTAAGTTCTCGAATTTGACGGAAAGCGGTAAACAGATAGTTTTAACACTAAGTTATCTGGAAAAAAAGTTGCTTAAATTAGACTGATATAGTATATTGGAACTTGAAATTGCTGAACGTTTCGTAATTTATTTAACCACAATCGATTGCACCACGACGGCGTCGCAGAAAAAAATAAACCATTAATAAAATGTTATATTAATTTTATAACTTAAGTACATAAATAATAAATCAAATGATTTAAATAAATGACATTATGAAATATACACTGACCAAGGTTAAAGATAAAATGTTAAGTTAAAATTTTGTTTAATATAATATGATTCCAGGCAACTTTCGTTGTTAGATTTAAAAAAAATAAATGTGTTATCGAGGTATAATAATATTATTATATAGGTATTGTGGTACCTACGTAATGTTGATTATAATAACATTTTGAATTTTCAGCTACTTATTATTATATGTATTCAAATGAATAAAAAAGTATTGTTTTATGACGAACTACATTTTTGAGACAGACGCACAACAAAATTATCGTAGCCTTAACTTAGCCTAGCCTAACCCTTTTGAGGTAAAACGGAACCCTTGTAGGATAACTTTGTTGTGCGTCTGTCTGTCTATCAAGACCATTTAGCTTAAGATCGCATGGAGGTATTAAGCTGAAACTAATATTATATATTCAAGGTTATGGTCCCTTCAAGGGACCTTAGACCTGAAGAAAAAAGCACAGAGTCAATCTTTTAAGTCAACACAAAAAAAAGCATACGAGCATTTATGCATTGATTTTGCTGCACTTTGTATGTAATTGGCCTGGTAAATGAAGGAAAAAATTCGAATTATTAAGCAAATTAAAAAGAAAACAAGCTATATTAAGCAAATTAAAAAGGAAACAAGCTAAAATAATTGAGGCAAACAAAAATATTGTAAAAACTTGAGTACTAATCGTCTATTGTATTAAGTTTAAATTTTGTTTCCCATCAGACAGCAGTCATAGCTCGAAGGCAGGTGATGGCTAACCTATATTCCGTGAATAGCACTAAACAGGCGTCGCACGACGTGGACCGTGGACGTAATCGAGCAGGTACTTTACGTATAACATGCAAAACGAAACCTCATTCAAATGGATGGCCAAATGGACTATTCATCTACATACATATGTACATTCTACATTACATACATTGAAATATATATTCTTTTAAGAGCTTCACGCTGTATCCCTCACATAGCGCGGTAGTAAGGGGGAGCCTGGGAATCGAGTGTCAAGGCACTCCTTTTCCCATTAAGACACTTCCGTTCCATACTTCCGTCGGATTCTGCTCAACGACTGATCTTACAAACCTGTTTTGACATCTTAATTTCAAATAAAATTAAGTCATAAGGGGTTCATTTAATGTAAGATTTCTTACATATTCATTGTGAAGATATGAATTCTGAACTTCAATCAGCAATTTATTAAGCTTTCACATAGTCACGTGGGAAATAAAAGGACTAACTATAGAACACAAATGCGACAGTAAAATATAAATGCGACAGTTGTGAGCTCGATTCTCCTTCGAGGGATTGAATTATTTTAATTTCCTCGCTCTAATTCGTGGCTATAAGTGGCATGTGCAATGTTAAAAACGTATTACACAATTTCTATATTTTTTTATTCCTGTCTATTTTAGCTTTAAGGAAGGGAATCCTCTCAGGATTTGAAATAAAAATTATAAAAAAATATTATTTTGCGTTTCATTGCCTTTTCCCCTCTTTTTAGTTAGTCTTTCCCTTTTTAGTACTCTAGAATTTAGCGTTAGAAAATTTTTTTTATAAAAATACCTCATGTTGTTTGTTTCAATTTACTACTGCTTGCTTATAAACAAAATAAAAACACTATGATTATAATTATCTACATAGAATTACATACGCATGTATAAATTAAATATCTCTATCTAGAAACTAATTGTTTACAGTCTCGTAAATCATATTATAAATTGCAGTATAAAAATGTAGTTGTTCTTGAACTACTCTAATTAAAGTTGTAAAAGGCTAGCCAGGCCAGTGGTGTGATCAAATAAGCATTTATGCGACGACTTTAAAGGGAAGTAAGCATTTTTGTAACGCAAATTTGCCGCTTGCTTAGTTTCAAGGATAAAACTTATATAATACTTTTTACATTTTTTAAAGTGTTATTCACTTAGGAAAGAAAAATACTTATTTAGAAAACGTATAAAAATTTGAACGTAGTGCGACTCAAATTCGCGCGTCCTTGAGGCACCTTCCTGGTCGGTTTCCTCGAGACGCGGGTTCGAGTTCCGATACGTTCAAAATTGTTATACATTTTCTAAATATGTATTATATAATACTGTAGGTTTTTGTTTCAATTTTACGTTAAATACTGCATATAGTAGGGTAGTCAGAAAGCACCTTTAAAATGTTGCTGTAGCGGGAAAATGAAGATAATTAATTCCCTCGAACCGGACTAGAACCCGTAACCGTCGCATCCGTAGAAATCTCAGAAACTCCCACTACGCCACGATGGTCTTAATGACATGCCTGATTTCGATTGGGCAGTATACCATTGACTCTGATGTCCTCTGCTGTGTGATATGACAATCAATGCTTTAACAAAAAAAAACTGTTTTTCAGGAATAATATCCTTGTTAGTAAACAATCTAATCATCGATAATGAATTTCACGCAGAATTATAATTATAAAAATAAACTATTATTACACCATTGGATTTATGGCAAATAAATACAAACGGATTATCAGATTCATTACATTCATTTCGGTAAATAACATTATCACAATCTACCAGATATCAAATAGAAAAATACACGATAACTAAGCTGTGTGTATATATATATATATATATGTTCATTTCTTCGCTCTGGTGTCGAGACGAAGGATACAGCGTAAAGCTAATAAAAATATATATTTATATTACAATATACATATTTATAAAATGTAATAATAATAATAAGCATTTATAGTTCGAAAATGATCTAGTACTAGACTTGAGTAATAATATAATTTATTGATATAATCCGATAACATTTGACCAACATCCAAATGAACTCTGATATGCGCTCATTTGATACATAATTATTAGTAATGAACTGTTTGGTGTTATGTTTGGAACATCACTCTAAATATTTTGATGAATTAGTTTATTTGCCTTTATAAATTGCTACTTATATACTGCACTGCACTTAATAAATAGTAATTTTAATCTTGTAAGATTTTTATTTGCTTTTGTTTTTAAAAAAAAATATATTATGAAAATCCTATAAAAATCGCTTGAGCTGTACCGCAGATTATGTTATAGAAATGGCAAAACTGATAGATAGATAAATAAATATTTTATTCAATTATTCGTTATTGTTTATCATGTAAATATGCACTTAAAAAACAACGGTTTTCTTCAAATAATTGTTTTTAGTTATATATATACATATATGCAAAATGCTGATTACTCTTAACAACTTTTTTTAACTGGCATTTAATTTTTCTTATAATTAAGCTTTATTGTTATAGCTGTAAGGCGGCATTACATTCATTTCTTGTAGTTTAGTTGGTCCACTAAGATTCTATATCAGGAGATCAGATCAGAAGCTTTAACACGAAAGAGTTCAGAAAGTCCTAGATTCGTGGTGGTATTATTCATTTTATATTACTCACATTGAATATTTTTTTGCAATAATATTCAATATTTTTTAACTGTTTTATTATAGGACAGCTAAAGATAGATTACTAAATAAGATGAAAAAAGAAATTGATTTGTGTTCATTCAACATTGCAATGTTTTTACTACAGGCGTAAGTTTCTATAGTTTGTATGTATGAATTTACTAAAAAATAATAAATATGAAATAAAAAAACAATATAACGTTTATCAGTCTACAGCAGCTTTGATAACGACTGTGTGGATGGAAACGAAAACTGATATAATTTTTTATTTATGAACCGATTAAAAATAAATTAACACAAGATGTTAAAAGAAGCTTACCAAAACATAACACACAGACGGCTAAACCTTTTAAAATAATTGTTTTGGGTCCTGTTACCTCAACAGGTCCCCTCTAGTGATCAGATTTTTTTTTATTATATATATAGATAAAGATATTATCTATATTTATGTACGCAACTTTTCTGCAAATCACTTATACATTCTATTTACACATAGCACAAATCAACTTTGAACCTACAACTACTGCGCACAACGTACAAATACATTGTACACATGCTACATAATTAATTATCGTTTATCATAATTTTCGTTTTATGTGTTCTAAAAAATTAAAAATCATATAGTTCGTTTTTTTACCATTCAATAAGTTATTAAAATTGAACCAATGGACTACTTGTTTTATTTCATTTTTATTGTGGGTTCGGTTTCCACTTGGAGGATGAATTATTTAAAATTTTCATTTCCTAGCTGTGGTAATATTGTAATGAGCGGCGTCAAATGCTGTCATTCAACACGCAATGACTCGAAAATTCGGCAGAAAGTAGGGGAACGTAGTTTCTTAATATTGGGTTACCTCTGCATACTCTGCTAGATGAGAGAAAAATCTCTACTGATTATTATGACAAATTAGGTAACCATACCATAACCATAATAATTAATAACTTTAAAAAATATATACAAAAACAAAGACATATTTCAATATTATATTATAATACAAAAAGGTTTGGTATTCAAAGTACACTTGATAAACCTCAATAAAAATGTTAAAGTGGAAACTAACGAGATATTCGAGATTTTGCTTTCATTAAATGCAATACCTATTTCATTTTCAATAGTATTTTTACTATTCATTGAAGGTAATTTCTATTAGGTGTACGAATCAAATTAATTAAGTCTATTCGTGGATTATAGATTTGTTATGAGCCCTAAAATGGGCGATATTTTTAATTTATACTCTGGACGCTTAATTCTGCATATGGGTCATCCATAAACAAAATAAGACGATAACAACAAAACGAAATAAAAATAACAAAACTAGTATCGAAACATTCCGCTTTCGTCCCAAAATTGTGCGTGTTGAGTAGAAATAACGTCTCGGTACTTTATCTTGCCATATGCCACAATGGGAAAATGAAAATATTTTTTCCACAGAGCGGGAATCAGGAACACAATCATTGCGTCTACAAGAAGACGTTTCCTCACTGCGCCACAACGGCTAAGTTAAATCTTGTATTTACAAAATTAGTATCTAAGACATGGTTGCACAGACTTATTAAGACTAGGGGCGGACTCGGGCAAATCAAGAACTGATGGCGGGCCGGCCGCGAAACGTTTCGAACATATTTATTTTTTGGTTTTATTCTGGAATAGAATTCAATATTTTTCGAATGATCGAGAGTATTATTTTTACTGTCGGCGGGTCACCAGTGCTCGACGGGCGGGCCGCATGCGCATCTGTGCATCCATGATCTTAAGACTTAAAAGATAATAAATTGCACTTACTCATAAGCACAAAAAATTAAAAAAATAAAGTAAAATTGCACTTACTCATAAGTGACTAGGCGTCGCCATCAACTTTGTTTGAGCTGATTTTAAAACGTAAAATTGAAAAATTATTTACCCGTTTCCTTAGAAATATTAGGAAAACCTCTCTTAAGGTACCCACATCCTAACAGAAGTTTCGCTTGTACGATGTCTGTCAGTCACTGGGGACGGTAGATTTTTATACATATAAAGATTATTAGTAGCTGTTATATCAATTATCACAATTCAATTAATTATATCTTTGATATATACGTTTGTAATAATAATTGTATTTTTTTATTCCACATTATCTTAACGATTGACCGTCAGTGTCAGAATTATATTTGTATTTGATGTGAACGCGCGTTTAAAATATCGATTCTATAGTTAAACGTTCTAAAATTATATATCAATTATTAAATTGTTAAAAATCGATATTTTAAATGTCTTATGCAGTAAATAATGCGAGTAATTCAGTTCTAGATTAGACTTAAGTAGAAAGGTACTGTTTTGAAAGGGTTTGTTGTGTTAAGGAATGAGCAGTAAGTTAAATATGTGGAACTAAACGCTAGTGCTTTGAAATGGACATAAAGGTACCTATTTAATACTTATTTGTGTAATTTTTGTATAAATATATGCTAAAAGTGATAAAAAATGTACATACGAGTATATTTAGATCAGTTTTTTATGAAACTTTTTAGTAAACTGATGTTGTTACTATTTAGTGTATTCTATAGTCGAATTTAATGCTTATCTTTTCGTAAATTATTTTCTTATATGAAATAGATTAAGCACTGTAAGCTGTAAAATAATGTTATATTGTTAAACAAATAACTCTTTGGATAGTACCTATCTATAGAGGACAAAGTAAACAAGAAAATTGTAAACAATAAGATAATAAATATTAATAATAGCTAGACTTATATGGGGTTACGTAGGTCACATTAAGTATATATATATTTTTGTTAAGTCCTTAAATATATGACTGGCTGATGTAAAATATATGATATATAAATATATGATATGATGACTCATTTTCAATGTTTATCAAAATAAAAAATAATTTTTAGAACATTTTAACTATCTATTTATATGGTATCTGTGTTTTTAATTATCCAGTGGTCGTACTATCGTATTCCAAAAAGATTATTGTCTGTGTGAAGGTCCCGTTGGGTAACTGGGTCTTGGGTTATGCTAACAAGTATCTATATATCAAAATTACCAAATGAACTTAGATTATTCAACTTAGACAATAATTTAGAATAGATTGAAAATGTGGAGAAAGGAGTGAGTTGTCATATTACTGGTGTGTCAAAAAAAGCAATAGTTTCGTTGTTACTTTTATTTATCAAAATAAATTATTATTGAAAACGTTTTATCCTTATTTGGTATATCTTCTTTATTCTACGTTTGTGTTGTTTATTTTTTTTAAATCCATAACAATATCTATCTGTATTAAATATATTAATATTGTTAATTTAAAACACAAACTTCAGAATCAGAAAATGATTATAATATAATGACCTACATCGTTATCACAAATTATTGTATATTTAGACATCATTACACTGATATACTTGAATGAACAGATATGGTTTCATTGAAATTTTTATGAAATATTACTTACAATCTTATTTTAAAAATATATTTAACTATTCCTTACATATCTACTACTACTACGTACTATTTTTATATAGAAAGTAAAATCAACTCACCAAAATCAAGCTTATAGTTTATATGGCTGTTGCTTCTTTCCATTCTTTTTCTTTTATTTTTTTCTTGAATTTCCAAAAATTTCCAAATTCCAAACCAAATTCCTCCTGCAATCAGTGAATTAAAAGTTAATCTAAATAAAACTGGCGCACAAGAGTGAATCTGGACAAAAAACTACCTTGACAGTTGAAAACTTGAAATTAATTAAAACCAAAAATAGCAACTACGAAACAGTAGACTTTATAAAGGCCAATTAATACTACGTCAGAAGAAGGCGGCAACATTGACATGCCACCTTCTCATTTCTTTTTTTTTATTGTAATCGCTTAAACGAAAGTTGAAAAAACAAAATTATTACGTTAAAATATATTTTTACATTTCAAAAAAAATAATACGTAAAAAAAATTAAAAAGAAAAAATATATAGTATATAAATGACACCAACTTAAACAGATGTAATTTTACAACCAAATTGCTTTTTTTATATTTTGAGTTAGACAACTTTCGGCAGTAAGCAGCAGTTTCCTTTTGTCAATTTTAATTAAGCCAGAAAAATCTATAATGGGACAGTTGTAGGTTAGATTATTTATTTACTCTTGGTATATAAAACATTTTTTTTTTGCTTTGTATTGCTTTAATAAACTAGAAAAACCCGGCGTTGAGTTCCGCAGCTCTAAAACGTCGGAAACGCAGTGCCTTATTACTAGTTTCCTTCTGCCTATCATGCTATAAGCGGGATACTGCGTGAATCTAAAAAAACTATATAGCAATCTCACATTCCAATGTAATTTTCAGTATGGCATTCCAAGAAATAGCATTCAAGGCGGAGCTCGACAGGCACGTCGATCCGGAGTGCGAGTACCAGGCTCGCATGCTATGTGAGGAGGATCCGAGCAAACGACAATGCATTGTAGAAGAGCTGCGAAACTTGATTTATGGTAAGGGGACTTGTATGGGGTGTGGCTTAAATGTACCTTTATGTTTGTCGGTTGTTAATTCGTTTTTATTTTTTTTAGGTGTGGCTTCAATTTTTTTTATTTACTACTAACCAATTGATTTTCTAGTTATGAATTCTTTATATATCTTTATACTCATATTTTTAAGAGTGGAAAAGTGAAAACTACTATGAAGTTCCATATTATTTGTAATTACAATATTAAATCTGTTAAGGACATAACATTTTTATTATAACATTTAATCATAAACGTTAAAAAACGATGCCTATTCAGAATTCATGACTAAAGATAGTCCAGTGGCTTTGGCTCTGCGCTACGATGTCCTCATTGCTCAGGCTCCAGCCCCAGGCCAGCGCCTAGGCTACAGGCTCCCTGTAATAATAATAATAATAATAAATAATAAGCCCCAGAATGACAGGAATCCTAATTATTACAAATATTTACTATTTTTCAAAATACCATTATTTTATAATGTTATTTTCCAGAACGAGGTGAATGCCATCCACCACGTATCGATGACGCATTTCTATTACGTTTCTTACGCGCGCGTCGCTTCATACCGGCGCGAGCGCACCGCCTGGTGAGTTCTGTTCTCCTGGTGTTCGGGACTCACTTGGTTAACACGTTTAATGCCCAGCTTAGCTTTGATAATAAATGAATGAACCCACCTCCGACGAATTTAGTCGATTAAATTGAATAGTATCGATATATTTAGTTTTATGTATTGATTTGATATTCGGTAATAAATCGATGTTTACCTGAGTTTTTTTAAAATTTTATTTAATTTAGATTGTTTAATAGTATTTTCTGAATTACAATTAAAACATATATATATTTCACATAACATTAATGAATATATTTGTGTAAACGAAGTAAATGAATTTTTAACTAGATATAGCCTTTGCCTACAAGATCAACAAAAGACGGGAATGTAAGCAAATATGAATGTTTTGATTTATTTATTAATCCTAACTGTGTACAATTTTGGATATACAAACTAACTACTACTACTACTACTATACTAACTATACTTATTATTAACCTTTTTGTTGTACAATTTACAGATGGTACGATATTGTAACTTTCGGGATCAAAACCCGCACTTATGGCGCGATGTGTACTGGTACGGGCTTCAAAGGCTGGACAATGTCTTCGAAGGAGTACTATTTGATAGACCCGATGTTGGCCGACTCATTATTTGTAGATTAGGTAATTAGTATTTTTGCCGTGAGATCCCGGCCTAGAATAGGATCATCCTGGTACTGGTGGTGTCGTAAGAGGCGACTAAAGTACGTGTGGTAGAGTCACATCGCCAGCAATGGCAACACGCATGGGCAGACTCGACTGGATCATTACCACCCCCGGCATTTAAAACCGGCGTTAAGTAGTGGCTTTACGCCACTGCGTTTCGCATCAGGTAATGCCGGGCCCCGGCGCCCAACCCAGCTTAAAGGCCGGCAACGCACCTGTAGCTCCTCTGGGGTTGCGCGGGGTCGTGGGCGGCGGTAACCACTTACCATCAGGTGACCCGCACGCTCGTTTGCCGTGTCTTTTCCATAAAAAAAAAAAGATTAGGTAAAAACGTTTTTTAAAAAGATATGTAGAAAACGTGTTCTTTCCAACTGTACCTCGTAGTTTAGTGGAATGTAAAGAGAACAGAGAATTTTAACAAGAGATCTATTGTTTATATTTCTCGACAAAAAAGATATTTAGGTCGTAATTGACTATTAGCTGTGACTATTTTGTTACAAACAACACATTACTGTTGTAGATTAAGTTTAATTACCGGTTAAGTTCGATTTGTTTTTTTAATAGAAACTTTCCCATAATCACTTTATTATCAAGTGACAGTGATGATTTACAATAAACACAGAGGTTGAAAAATAAATTTTTATTTTCAGATTCACTCTGTTTTCCTTAAATACCAGGGAGAGCAGAGGGAAGCCTAGTATTAAGATAGTTCGTTCTCCACTAAATTCTAGAGACAGCGTGTTGAGCGGTAGAATACAGAATTCAACGCCGCGCTTTGCTTCTGTAATAGAGCGAGGAAATGAAAATAAAACAGTTAATATTTCAACTCCTCGAGTGAATCATTATATAAAATATAATAATATATCATGTTTATTGTTTAGATTATAATATTAATTTATCAATTTTAACCCTACTCATAAGAATAGGGCTTCAAAAATAGAGTTAGACTCATTTGAGTGTTCCCCTCCACGGAAATCTTTAGTAAAAGGCGAAAGATTTATACGTGTTGAAGGGAAACCAGAGTAAGTAATTAATAAAACCGTGAGTACTTACGTCCGAGACAGAACCAAACGATAGCTTGTTTAAAAACGTCTTAGTGCCATCTATGTTTGAACATGAGAACTAATATAAAAGTGTTTTTTTTTGTACAAAAAAAGACTCTATAAAGATTATATTAAAATTTTTATTACACAATAATTAAAAGTGTAATTTTTACAATTATAAAAATGTTAAAGAAAATAATATTGAATTTTTTAAGAAAATAATGTCACATTTATGTTCATCGTTCTGAACAAATTACTTGAATTAATTATTCAATTTATTTATTAAGTATTAATTATTATTTAACATTTTTCTATTAAAATGACTCAAATTGATAGAAACATTATTATGAAAAATGATAATAGATCCAAAATTTTATTTGGTTAATAAATTATATGTATAACATGTTTCTCCTATTAGTTTGTATAAATGTGTGGATAAGCGCCGTCGATTAACAAGGAATAATTCATTCATTCATTCAAAAACATAATTCTTTATAAAAAATGCGTTATAATCCCTAATAGCTAGCTCTTATTCACTTTCATTAACTCTCACTATAATTTCTAGGACTATGGGACCCAAATGTGTTTCCGGTCGAGGAACTTTTAAGAGGTTGCCTTCTTCTGCTGGAAATTGGTATAATGCAGCCGAAGCTCCAGGTCCTAGGAGGCACTGCTCTAGTCGACTGTGAAGGCATCAGTATGAAACATATGAGACAACTAACGCCATCTACCGCCATGCAGGCTATGAACGTTATGGGTGTATGTTATTTTATTTATGAAAAAAAATATATATTTATTAAAAAGTTAAATATTACTTTTTGGGGTGCCGTATCTCAAAATTAAAAACCGATAGTATCACTTTTACTAATGTGCGATTCGGACTTTACCTCTGCGGGAAAGTCTGATTCGCATTTAATTATATAAAGTAGCCAGAGGGAACCTAGTGTTAATACATGACACCAGAGCGAAGAAAGGGAACTACAAATTTAATATTTCAACTCCTTTAGTGGGGATCGAACCCACAACCAGTCGATTTTACAGTCACACTGTGCGCCACGACTGGCCTCGATGGAAACCCATATCTATTGCCGATAAAATTATTCATTCTATTGTGGATCTTCCTAATATATCTTTTACCTTTAGTTAGCCTTCCCTCTGCACCAGCGCGGCGTGCACATCATCAATTGTTCCAGATTCTTTGAAAAATTATTACATATTTTCAAAAGATTAGTCCCGGCGGAGATGTGGGATAGAGTCTACTTTCACGGATATGACCTTCACTTGTTGCATAGGTAATAAAAATTGCGAATATTATAAAAGCAGGGAATGGAGCACTAGTGCCCGTATTTCTAAACCGCTTTCGATTCTGAGATCAATCTTGAGAGTAATCTTGAGATGCCATTTTCATAAATTACAATTTGTCAATGAAAACGACACCTCAAGATCGATCTCAGTGTTGGAAGCGGCTTATAATTAAGGGCCTAAGATGTCTCCGCTTAACTTTCTATATACGGAATATAGCGTAAAACTTAATAAAATAACTTCCTATTCGGTATGTATATAAATCTAGTGAAAATTTTGTTTTCTCTACTTTGCCTATTTTTAGTTTTTTTTCGTACCTAAAATCCGAAACAATTAATAGGTTTATCCTTAGTAAGCTATAAAAATAATTTCATTTTACGATTATGCCATTTCATTAAAGGTATATAGACCCAGAATGTCTACCAACGCGGTATGGCGGCCGCCGGCAGCCCGTCGCGGTGCGGGAGTGGCTGCACAAAATAAAACAGTACAAAAATAAGCAGTTCGATGAAGACATGAGGACTTTAGGTTATGCTGTTGAGGAATAAAAAGTGATTGTGTAATAAGATTAATTATTTATATACTTGTTTCTTTAAAATAAGTTTAAAAATAAATCGACGTTAGTTACAAAATTTACGCATTATTACTATTTACTACTATTGGTTAAATTTTAACAGATTTTAAAACGGAACGGAATTTGCATATAAATTATTAGTTACACATTGTGCTCTACGAAAACGATCAAATCGTTGCTTTTTATTTTTAAATATAATTTGAAATACAAAACAATTATGATATAGAAGCTATATAGAGACGTGATTCATGGTGCAGGGGCGTAAGCGTACGTCTTTAAACGCGACTGATTGTGGGTTTGATTAGCATTTGAGGAAATTAAATACTTAAATTGTTTGTTTCATCGCTCTGGTAATGAGCCAAAGCGCGGCGTTGAGTTCCGCCACTTAACACGCAAGGCCTCTAGAATTTGGCAGAAAGTGAGGAACGGAAGTGTTTTAATGGGAACGGAGTGGCTTAACGCTGGGTTCCCAAGTCCTTGACTACCCAATTATACAGGTGAAGTTAAGAAAAAAAGGACGCTGCTTAATACGCAGTACCTACCTACTAAGTTCCATACAGTGGTGTAATATTAAAAATTAGTCAAATTAGTCACTTTAATACTGTTATAGTTGTTGTAATTAATTACTTTATAGAAAACGACATTGTTATATAAATAATTAAAATATATTTTTAATATTCTTATTATATTTCGTGATATTAAATCAGTATACAATAGATTTTTTTATAAGGTGTTTTATTAATTTAATTTCAAAAAAAAATATACTTGTTATGAAGATGATAAAGATGATGTTATGAAGGTCAACTTCAAATTTAATTAACTTTTCTTCGTTTGTCTACTAAGATTGGTTTTAATAATCGTTATGCAAAAAAAATATATTTCAAATTATATTTAGGAAGTGCATACTATAGTGTGGTTTACATGTCGATGAGCTTATCTAGAATTTTCTACGGTATCTAACTACCAGTGGCTAGAAGCCTAGAGCTATCAAAATCTTCTTACAATTTTTAGAGTGTATATTTATAATAATGCCAACAAATGTTTTACCAATTGCAATCAAATATGAATCTAATAAAAAAAAACACTAAACTAAAATATAAAAATGTTTTATATTTAAATGTTTTTCTTGTTTTTAAACAAAGAAAATGTAATTTAGTAAAAAAGTTGGAGAACTCTGACGACTTGAACAGAGTTTTTTAAAATTTATTTTTTTACGTTTAAATTAGTCAGTTTTATTTTTTTTTGTAAAACTACGTCAATGAAAAAATGTAAAACTATACAAAATTTGTTTTGATCATAGACTATATAATATTTCAAGCACTGTATTTATACAGTGTGTTCACTTATTTAGCACTTAGCTTTTCTTATCAGATTGCATATCAGTGAAGGCGCTGCAACCGGTTGCTTTATAATGCATTGCGCTTGCGCGTTACATAATCACTTTGACTATTATCGAAATCAGGTTACTGTACAATTATGTTATGCAAATTAGATTATATAAGTATTTTTAGTTTTTACTCTATCCCTGATATGATTAATTATTGTAGTAATATATTTTATATATCTTCACCAATATCACAGTAGTTCCCGCTGTATAGAGCTCTAAATGTTCAAAATTAATTAATACAATTGAAATCCATTGTAATAATTAATTATATAGAATATTTTCTGTAGGTGATGTAACTTATATTAGTTATACATATATATTGAAGTAGACTTAATTACTATAACTACAATATTTACGTAATGTGATAGAGCAAAACTAAGTAACTGTTTTTGCAAGGCTACTCAATAAAATAGTCATACTTTATTTGATTTATTCTGAAGAAACAGATAACGAAAAACATTTTTTTTATGTAAAATTGTTTATTTAAGATATTATTAGTATATTTTGAAAAAAAAATGCAACTTAATGCGATTATTGATAAGATTATTGATATTTAAAGTCTAACCATATAATTGGTCATTCTCACATCTCGTTGAGACCAACGTTGCGCAGGAGTACGAAAGATTGTAAGCGCGACGGTTGCGGGATCGATTCCCACTCGAAGGAACGAAATATTCAATATTTCCTCGCTCTGGTAACTTAGTAAAGTGCAGCATTGAGTTCCGCCACTCAACACGCAATGCTATGAGATTTCGGCGGTAACACTAGGTTCCCTGATACCCTCTACCCACCCTGCTATGTGCGGGCTAAACAATTGTTACATCGCCATGATCTAATAATAACTGTTTATTTTTATTTTCGCGTACTTCCCGTATAGCTCAAGACGTAATCAAGCAACTTTCTATACTACCTGACCTTGTACTACCTGTTAGCTGCCAAATTTTATAATTCTAGGTCAACTGAAAGTATCCTATTAGTTTTGATTCACATCGTAGTGTCGAAATACGCGTTTTTTGCGATATAAATGGCCATATGTTTTTTAAGTAAATGTAAGAATACAATTTTTCCAGGAAATCAAGGGATCTCAGATCTAAGTATATGAATTGAATTTCAACTTGATATCTCAAATAGTTCCTGAGATAAAGGCTCTTGACAAAAAAACGGACCTAAGAGTTCCTTTTTTTCCTTAAGAGGTACGGAACCCAAAAAAGTAAAAACTAAGTATTATTTTTTATATTACTACTAAAAGTACTTGTTAATGTGAGGCTAAATGCCAAAAGCATTTATTTATTTATATATTTTTGAAAGTACATAAATGCTAAATTAAGAAAAGTTGACCAACCATCGAGAACAAAAATACTAAACCAGATTATTGGTTTGCTGCCATTTATTATTTATAAACTATATTGTTATACATATATTAAGTAACTACCGTTAGTTTCATTTATCTGTAATATTCAATACACGCACAATAAAATATATGGAAAAGACATTTTGTTACTCATTTTTCGCTCACTTTAAAGTTTTTGCGTCTTTCAGTTTATAGACATTTATTCTCAATAAGACCTAAGCCACTTACTTGAGAACAATACTTTAAAATACAATAGTTCAGTTGTCGTTGTCAACTGTTATATTTAAGTTTACATAAATAACTTATAATAATTATAGATAAAGTTATTGTGACGAAATAGTAAATTTTATACTTACTTAACACATTGCTAATAATTATCGTGGACGTAATTCGCCAATTGACATTTAAATGTGTTAAATGAGTTAACATTTTTTATATGTGATGGTACTTTATTATAAAATTTACGTGGCTTAAGCTTAAAATATTTTAGAAAAAAGATATTACAATATTTTAATCAATTATTCGAAAGAATAGAGTAGACTCTCGCAAGCAATGCATCCAGAATTCGGCGGAAAGTGAGAAGCAGAAGTGTCTTAATGGGAACGAAATATCGTAACACTAGGTTCCCAGGTTCCTTGTGCCTAGCGTGAATTTGTAAAAATATATTAAAAATGGAAAATGTGCCTCCACTTCAAATAAATAGGTACGTGCATTAAGCTGACTCTTCTTGCGCCAACAACAACGGTCGCAAGATCAAGGTGTAAATAAAACTTGTTTCGACAATAGCATAGTGTAAATAAGTCATGAAAAAGTATGTTTATTGTATTTTTTTTTTATTTAGGTTGTATATATTAATATTTTCCATTTAATTTTGGATAAGAATACCAATTGTGGAAAATATGCAGTATATTTATTTAACTATATAAACTTTTTTTTTAACCTTTTAAAAAATATATATTTCCGTATCTATATAATAAATTTTGAAAGTTGTACATGAAATGGAAATTGCGAACTTTTTCGTTTTATGTAAATAAAAAATATTAAATGAAAAAAGGAAATACTTTATAAAAATATAGCTCCAAATTAAATAAATTTACAAAAATAAAAATAAATATACAACTAGACTAAAGTAGTGATCGAGTTCTCTGTGTATTCAATACTCTGCGCCAGCCGCCGCTCTCGGCTACTTACCCATATTAAATTTAAACGCTTATCGACCTTTCGCTCGTTTACTCGCGTTCGTTGCATTCTATTTTAATGAAGAATTAAAAATCTAACGTTACAATAAAAATATAGGTGTATTAATAAAAACAATACGTAAAAAAGTGAATAAAATTAAAAAAAATGACGGTAAAAGGCTAATAATTTATTTAATAAATTTATTTGGTTGTAATTCACTTGAAAAACTGTGATATTTTATTGTTTCTTTCAAAGATATATGTCAAGGACTGATTGTTACAGGAAAATAGTAAGTAAATAATTATGTTACAATTTCGTTTTAGCTCATTTTACAATACATTTTTTTTATTTCTGCCTCCTTAAAAACTCCCTAATTAATATTAAAAATAAATAAATAGTAAGTATTATTAAAAATTATTGTAATAAAAATATGGCAATATTTTTTTTTTTCTCTATAAAACTGCCATTTCCTTCTTCGTCTAATTACTTGTTAAGAATCGTACTTACAGTTTATTGATTAAAAAAATTCGGCATTAAATATTTTAAAGTCTTGATAACGGTTTTATTAATATAGAGCATTCCTAAATTAATTATGATTTGTTGTTAATTTAAAAAAACCATGCTGTAAACTTAGTTCCTGTAAAAATTAGAGTTCCAATTTAAATATATATTTTTATGTTTAAACCAGAGGTATTTAGATAGTTTCGCTTCTCAACACGCATTGTTATCTGTTGGGCAACCAACAATTTTGACAATTTTTTTCTTGTATGCGTCGAAACACCTACGACGCTGTTTCTTCATACACGATATCCGTGATTTCATACTTATATACAAATCTATCAAAATAATAAAAATAAACACAACTGAGGTCGTCGTGACGCAGGAGCACGAGCGTGCGACGTGAACACGACGGTTGTGGGATTTCCACTTGGAGAATGAATTATTTAGAGTTTTTATATCGTCACAGTACCTCCAGATTTAACCTAAAAGTGTTTCAATGGGAACGGAGTGTCTTAACACTAGTTTCTCTTAAAAAATCATACACTTTTTGTAAAAATTCTTCGGATTTGCTTTTTATTTCTTAAATTAGTGAAAATCACGTCTCGTATGTACCGAATAAAGATGGATCCAGATATTATTAATGTAAATATTATACAGTTATTTGAAATTGACGGCGTCGTGACGCAAGGGCACTGTAACGCGATGGTTGTGGGTTCGATTCATATACGGGAGGGTGAATTATTATTTATAAATACATAGTTTATTTTCTTGCCCTGGCGCCAAGGTATTGAATTTGAATTTGTAAATTAGTTTTGAATCACTACTCACACCACCAAACACACAACACATATGTGTTTTATAGTTAGCAACTTTATTAGTTAGAAAGGCAGTAGCGCGATTTATAATTTTAATGAGAATTATCATAAAATTTATTACGATCGTTATAAATTTCACAAATGTTAGAGATCAAAACTTTGCCTATAAAATATATAATGTTTTTTCCTCAAATAGCAGAGTTGGTAGACGAAACCTAGTGTTAAGACTCTCCGTTTCCCACTTTAAGACATTGTATGTTCGATAGGTACTCACCGCCGCACTATATCTTATTAGAGAGAGGAGAAATGAAAATTCTTACAATCAGAGATCAAACCAACCTCAAATACATCTTCAAGACATCAACCATCGCGCAGTCGTACGATATGAGCGACGGTTTGAGTCCGACTCGAAGGAATCAAATATTTAATTGTTTCATTAACGGCGTTGAGTTCCGCCAATCAACACGCAATGCCTCTAGAACTCGGCAGCAAATGGAGAACGGAGTGTTTAAGACACTCCATTCCCCATACTCAGACACTTCGCAGGTACCCTCGGCTATGTGCGGGATATTATA
Source organism: Heliconius sara (assembly GCA_917862395.2). Taxonomy (NCBI): domain Eukaryota; kingdom Metazoa; phylum Arthropoda; class Insecta; order Lepidoptera; family Nymphalidae; genus Heliconius; species Heliconius sara. The sequence continues at coordinate 1,577,577 of OU860783.2, read as the reverse complement.
CTATTGCGGGATACTTCAGCTTCACTAAGAAAATATGATTTATATGTTTTCTAAATTTACGATAGTATTGTGTATTAGTAAATAAAGCGTGTTTAAGCTTAATTCGTTATTGGTACGTAAAAAAGCCGTCGTGGCGATATGGTATATCTAAGCGTGTGACTGTTAACATGTCGGCTGTGGGTTTGATTCCCACTCGAGGGAATAAGTTATTGTTGATTAATCAATAATATTATTATTGATTAATGTTCTCATTTCGTCGCTCTGAAAATAAAAAAAGAAATAAATTTAGACCTTACAAAATGATTAGATAAAAAGATAATACATGGATTAATTGAATGTAAAGACAACTTACCTGTCTGATTAGGCCTGATATTTTTTTTCCGGAAAACGCGTTTTTCTACGCGTTAATTGGTTCTCAAATATAAATTCAAGTATTAAAAATGTTAACGTTAAGACATAACAATTATACAGAAAATAGGAAAAGCGGTGATTTACCTTTATTTAATTATATATTTTACTCATTTTAGAGCTTCGTACTAGGGTTTTAAGCAAAGAGGAATCCTTATAAGATCCCTTTAGCATCCGTCTATCTGTCAATCAAGAGCTTTTATCTCTTAATTTCGCTTGAGATGTCGAGTTGAAATTCAAACCATACACTCAATCGCTCTGCAGCTCCATAACTTCCTGAAAAAAAAAACGTATTTGTACATTTACTTAAAAAAAGATATGCCTATAAAAGGCGACACTATAAAAGGAATCAAAATTAATAGGGTACTTCTGGTTAACCTAGAATTATGAAATTTGGCAGCTAGCATCTACAAGTAGTACTAGTTTAGAAAAGAAGCTGAAAACTATACATTTGTGGTTAAGTCCTAAACAATAAGAGCCTTAAAAGGGGGATAAAATTTGATATCAAAGCCGCTAGTTCAAGTGAGAAACGGGATTCGAACCTGCGTTATTTTGAAAGCATCCATTTAGCGTATACCACGTACCTATAGGAATAGAGAACGGAATAATCCATCACTGTAATTACAAATTAACATCTGTAGAAGAAATCTAGGCTATAATTATGCATAAGCAAGATATTTATGATAAGGCTTTATATGAAGGTGTGAATTAAAGTGATAGTAAAAGTAAACGTTTCGACTTGTTTAATGTGTGTTAGAAGGGAAGCCAGCAATTTACGTAATTATATGTATTTTAATTAGTTACTACAATAAATGTATGTTAATATACAACATATTATATTTAAATTATATTTAAATAATTGAAATTAAGTAAAAAGTTCATGCGTATAAAGTATTTAACAGGTCAGTCGTGACGAAAGAGCACAACTGCGTGATTGTGCCTACTATAGAGTTCGATTCCCACTCGAGAAAATGAAATTTTTCGAAAATGAAATTTCTCTGGAAGCTGTCTCGGTGACGAGATTCGGTGGCAAATGGGGGCGCAGTGTCTTAACACTTTACAAAAAACGAATAGGTACATTTAAATATTTTTTGATATTATAAAAAATATTTTTTGTACAAAAATCGTTGCCTATGTATATTATCCTAAATACTATTATTCCATTCCTAAATTATTTAATTAGTCAGCTGCATCCCGTTGTATGCCGCACTCACACACAGCAGGGTAGGCAGAAGGAACCCAGTGTTAAGACACTCCGCTGGCCACTTAATTAAATTAATTTATTACAAGATAAAAGTGAACTGATTTGTCGTCTTATATAGTTTAAATACTAAAAGTTACATTACGTTTTGAAATGTAGAGACGGCAACACTGCATTTGGTAACCTCTATCTTGGCGAACAATAATGGAAAGATTTCGGCCATAATTCGATGTGAAAGTAGCGTCACGATATAAATAGTACCGTTCGATGACTCTACTTTCTTGTTCTGTGATTGACATATCTGTGAGAAATGTGATTGTTTTTTAATTATAAACAGAACATAAGAGTTAACTTTAAAAAAAATATTCGTTTGAATAATTGTTATTTAATTTTTTTAGATTCTGGAGGCATTGTGCGTGGCGGAACTATCCGCTTTGCCTTGTTTCAACATTTCATGTCCTCGATAGAAAATCGAACCACAACCTATTTGCGTCTACAGTAGCACACTTGCGTCCCAGAGCCATTAATGGACTCAATATACATTTTCTTTAAAGAAAAAATCGATGTATCCTACCAAAATGTATATTATAAAAAAAACATATAAAAATGCTTTATTCAGTAATTAAATATTACATATACACTCTAATTTAGATGACATACGGAAAAACAAGACAACAATTTAGTAGAGGTGAGCGTTGGCAGCCGCACTAGTGTGAACTGTGCCACAGCATCCAAGGAAAAGAATGAAACAAAAGATATCTAAATTACAGTAATACACAACTTTGTTATTAACCAAACATTTTTTAAGAATATTTATTCATATAACTCTTGTAAAAAAAACTTAGCCTTACATTACATAAACTTATTTAAAATTAAAATGAATTTTTCACCTAAATCCATACATATATTTATTTTATCATTAGGTACATTTCCTATGCGTGTGCGCAAACAGACGAGGCGGTCTCAGACACCATATTAGCTATCAGCTATAACAACCACCATGACAGCACTAAATACTCTATTGCACAACAAAATACAAATGCAGGAAGCAATTACGGTTCTTACCACACTCTCGCTGTCTGCTGTTTACTTTTCCACGAAGCTTATTAAAATAGACCAACTGATGTGATTAATTTTCTTAAAAGAAAGTTAGTGCTAAAATGTGTTACGTATTTTTTTTTCTAGCTTCGCGTTTTATCCGGTAATAGCGGAACTCAAAGCTGCACTGTGTCTTATTATATGAAATAATAAATTTTCCTCATTGGAACCGAACCTACAACCATCACGCTTTTACAACTGTACTTAAAGTGATAATGTATAAATCTACTTATATAAATGTATTTAAATGTTGAGTCTTTGTTTTTGTCGCAAGAGTACTTAATATGATAATTAAAAATAGTACCTGTCGTGATGAACGGTCACAAGTGTGTGACTGTAAACGCGACTGAAGAGGAAATGAGATATTTATCTAAATTTATATTTTAATTTTTTCGTCCTGGTGTAAAACGCGGCGTTGAGTTACGCCACTCGTCACGCAATGCTTCCTATCCTCCTCGTGCGCGGAATACAGCGTGGAGCTGAATAGTACCGCTTAACTTACAGTTTTTTTTTAATTAAAAGTGTCCATGTAATATACTTATCAAATATTTTAGTAAATGTTATGTTAACGGTCTCTATATCTTAGTATTTCATTCAAATTAGATAATGTTCGAGTCAGTATAATTATAGAATTTATTACTTTTAAACTGTTATGTGAATAAAACAAGATATAAAAAGAAAGAAATAAAAAATGTGGTAATTTCCTACAGTATTTTTGCGCTACATTCAATACAAGTTGCATTCAAAGGATTTATCCGAAATTTCAATCAGAATTATAGATTTCTTTATTTCTTTCTTTTTCTTCACGCTATATTCTGCATATAGCAAGATAGGCAGAAGTAACCTAGTGTTCAAACACTTCGTTCCCCACGTTGTGTAGCAGAACTCAACCCCACGCTCTGGTTTGTTACCAGAACGAAGAAATGAAAATATTTATAAATAATAATTTATTCCTCCGAGTAGGAATCGAACCCACAACCGTAGCATTTATAGTCACATGCTTGTACCCCTGCGTCACAACGGCTTTTTAAAAGGCTGCCATAATCGATTATATTTTATTTTGTTAACCTTTTGTCACTCCCCACTTTTTACTCTTTAACAAACGCCGAATTTTAACTAACAAGAGAAGGGAAACAATGTCTACAAAGTATGAACTAAAAATATTCCATAACAATGAGCCCATAACGGCGCAGTACGCCATCAACTCACTGTGAACGACGATTGTGGGTTTGATTTCAATCGAGGTAAATTGGATTTTTTTTCATAATAAGTTCTTTGATTTTCACGATTATTACCCGTGACCACGGACTACTGCAAAGTGTTCGAAACGTCGGGTTTCCAAAATGTAAAAATCTTAAATATACGCGATTATTCCGGTTAAATTAGTTTTATTTAATATGGAATTTATTTCGTCGATTCAACGTATAATATGCAGAATTACCGCAGAAAGAGAAGAAAACAAGACTATCTTGGCTTACCCTGATAAAGAATAAAGCCAGAAACTAGATTAAATTGAACTTACGACTATCGTATACATTGACGTTTCATATCCGCCATGCTAGTATGATTAATGAAGTTTATAATAACCTAATTTTCTTATTCATTAGGACACTACCAACATAATGATATATTAACTATTAGATTACATATCTTGATGATCGATAAATTTGCTACAGATAATCAAAATGTGTTTAGCGCTATGTTGTTAAAAAGCTACTTTTCTCCATTGTACCGTGGTTGGAAATTAGAAATACAACGCTTTTAGGTTGAATTTCCAAGGAACATTGATTGTCTTTTCAGTTATGACTGTTGCTGGGCAGTTATGACTGGGAACACGCAAAAACTTTTTAAAAAAATTTATTATATATTAATTTAAAAAAATTTAAAAAAAATAGAGAACGTAGATAGTAATAGAGTATTACGCCCCTCGATATGTTGGCTCTGTTCTACCTTGTTGGATAGAGATGTATAAACTTGTTTATTCTTTCTATTGTTTTTTTTTAAATTTGTGTGTGATTGTTTCTTTCAATATCATGAACATTACGAAGTAGCTCTTGATATTATTATACTACTAGTGCTACATTATAAAAATCTGTCTTAAAAATATACTTTTATATCATTATAACGAGCGACGCTAGCGAGTATACTCTACAGTCTATATTGAGTAGTTTTTAGCTGTTTTAACATATAAAATAGTTCAATGATACTGTTAATTATTAAGAAAAGAGAGAAAAGATACACTTATTTAAATGATTACAAAAAGATAAATGAATAATAAAATAGCTTCACACTGTATGCCGAGCAATCGCATGGTAGACAGAGGGAACCTAGTATTAAGACACTCCGTTCTCCATTTTCCGCCGAATTCTGGAAATAGAGTGGCGGAACTCAACGTCGGACTTTGCCTCGACACCACATCGAAAAGTCTAATCGAACCCAAAACCACTCGCCTTTACACTCATAGACTTGTGCCCTTGCGCCACTACTGTCCTTAAGATATTTGAATTAATAATATGCTAGACAACAAATTGCAAGAAGCTGTTAACATTTTTGAGTGTAAGTACTTATCAAGAAAGTAGCGTAAGGGCCACTTTCTTAAATTACAGTACGTACGTCTGTCGTAACTTTCTTCCGCGATACCGGTGTTTAGTATTAACAAAGGTATTTTACCGTTGTACCCTTTTTAAAAACAGAATATCATAGGATCATTTTGTTGTTCGTCAAGTCCGTCGTCTGTCAAGTGCCTTTATCTCAAGATCACGTGGATGTATTGATCTGAAATTATATCAAATATTCAGGTCTACGGTCCCTTGGAGCATAAAAAAATTATGCTCCAAGCGACCGTACAATTTTTTTTTCTATGAAATATCTACAAGGTTTCACTTTCCAGATTTTTTCCTGTACTTGCTTTGGAAGTAGCCACTTTGTGTTAAATTTCAAAACTGTAGGTCTCCGGGAAGTTACCGCGTAAGTCGATTACGCGGCAAATTTCAAACAAAATGCAGCAAAAACGACACAAAAATGCTGATATCTTATGATTGCGTTGACTTAGAAGCTTGATTTTATCTGTGCTGTAAGGGACCGTATACCTAATTATTTTATACTTATTTCAACTGCATACCTCCGCGTAATACATCTACATCTTGAGATAAGTGGTCTTGACATATGAACAGACAGACATCAAAGTGATTCTACAGGGGTTCCGTTTTTCATTCTTAAGTACTGAACAATAAAATCATCGAAATTCTGACATGCTTCCGTTATCCAGAGATATTTGGTTGGAATTAATATTCAATTCAAGTCTGAATACTTAAGATTCATCAATATACGTAAATATAAATAACAATACGGTGTTAATGAGTAGAAACGTTTTGTAAGTACGCTTTAGTAAAAGGCAGCTTTTACCAACATTTCGCGTTTCTCGGCGAGTGCAAATGTCGACGGTGTCATGTGAAAGCTAGTTAATTTAAAATATTATTATCTATCTATTCTTCTCGGTTTATATCTATATGCCTTTAGAGTAATTGTAATTTGCACAAAAACTTAATTCAACAGTAGTAGGTTCATATATACATTATACATATCTTAAGATCATACCATTTTTTTATTGTTATAATTTAATTTTAAATATCTGTCCTAAAGTGTGACAGCAAAATTGACTGGTTGTGAGTTCAATCCCCACTCGAGGACATGAAATATTTTTTAAAATTTATTTTTTCATTTCTTGTGTCGAGGCAAAGCACGGTGTTTATTTCCGCCACTCAACACGCAATGACTGACTCCAGATTTCGGTGGAAAGTGGGGAATGGAGTGTCTTAACACTAGGTTTCCTCTGCCTAAACTGCTGTGTGCGGGATATAGCAATTATTAAAAAAATATATATATGACAGAAGAAGAAGAAACTATAAATAATTAATACTAGGTAGTTTTAACTTTAAATAATACGAAAAGCAGGCAAAAGCTTTTACTAAAATATATAGTATATTATTTTAACAAGAACTCTCTTCCCACAGTGTACCGTACTACAAATAGAATAAGCAAACAGAAACACATTCAAAACAAACATAGAATTGCTTTAACGTTCGGATAACAATATAGAGTAGAGTACCTTTATACTTTATTTTATTTTTGTGTTTATATGTGCATTATAAATATTAAGTGTATTAATTCTTAAATTATAATTAAATATAAATAATTAATTCTTAAATTATAATTAAAAGTTGATAACGCCATGATTCTCTTTTGGTTAAATATTTTACTTTTTTTTTGTTTCACCTTATGTTTTCCGTTAAGCTTTCCGTTCAATTTTTGAGACATTAAGTATGGAAAAGCGGAATTCAACACACTTATCCTTGTAAAGAATAATTTATTTCGCCGAATGGCAATCGAACCGTCGTCGTACTTACAGTCAGATACTAAGCCACGAGGGCCTCGTAGTACATAAGTAAAATATATTTGTTTTGTAAATTTTGAGTATATTTTTCTATTATTTTCAGAATAATGTCAGTATTTATGGACATAGCATTTCAAGCAGAAGTCAGCAGGTTCGAGGATGCAGAGTTCGAGGATAGCGCACGGCGCATTTGTAATGAGGATCCAGAGACCAGGCACGTGGCTATTGAGGAGTTAAGGAATATGATATATCGTAAGTGTAACAAGATTAATTAAAGAAAGACATAGGAGACTTAATTTGACCGATTTTTCGATCTATTGCGTGTTGAGTGGCGGAGCTCAACGCCGCGCTTTTTTCCTCGACACCAATGCGATGAAATAAAAATACTAAATGCTTAGCTTCTTAGAGTGGGAATCAAACCTAAAACCTGTCAGGTTTACAGAGAAACTGGCCTCCATAATATTAGTAGTATATCATTATACTGTTATCTAGTAATATTACAATTGTTAGGCTTGGATGGTGAGGATAGATGTTTGTTTCACACATTCCCTCCAGAAATAGGCGGGAAGTGGTGAGCGGAGTATCTTAACACTAAGCTCTCTCTGCCAACCCTGCGACGTGCGGGAAACAGCGTGAAGGAGATTTTTTTATCCTGTCATTAGTATAGGCCAACAATAAGATAAATCAGTAAAAAATAAATGAATTTCGTTTGTTATTAGACAGAGGTGAATGCCACCCGCGGCGGACTGACGATGCGTATCTCCTGCGTTTTCTGAGGTGTCGACGATTTATTCCGGCTTTGGCGCACAAACTGGTAGGTTATTTATATTTTTTTTTACGCTGTATCCCACAAACAGCAGGAAAGGTGAGAACCTAGTGTTAAGAGCTTAAGACTTTTCGTTCCCATTAAGACACCTCTGTTCCCAATTTGCAGCCGAATTCCGAGGGCATTGCATGTTGATGGGCGGGACTCAATTGCGCACTTTGCCTCGTTCAGACAGACATCAAAATCAAAATATAGAATTTTTCATTTCCTCGAGTAGGAATCGACCCACAACTTAATGCTTTTATAGTCACACAGGTGGCCCTTTTGCCAAGACTGACCTTTATTTATCCCCTTAAAATAATATATAAGCATTGTTGTAAAATTTCACAAGAATTGCCTTTTTTATCTTATCTTTAAATGTTTGCGCGTATTTAAAATTAACGACATTATGGCCATCGTCGGCTATCATCTGGGTATAAGCACGAGTCATAGGTTCGATTCTTTAGGGAGATGAATTATTTACATATATCTCAAAACAACGTTGCGTTAAGCACCACGACACAACACACAATAATTTGACCGGAAAATAAAGAACAGAGTGTATTATCATTTGGCACTAAGTTATCTTGCTATGTGTGTGTGTGACTGTAAACGCGACCGTTGTGAGTTCGAATCCCACTCAATCAAATGAAGTATTAAATATTTTCATTACTTCACCATTGTAACAAGCCCATACGCGGTGTTGAATCCTGCCACTCAACACGCAAAGTCTCGAAAATTCGGCGGAAAAAGGAACAGAAATGTGTAAATGTGAACATTTGAACATTTGGTTCCCAGGTTCCTGCTCCCAATCCTGCTGTGCGCAAGATACAGCGTGAAGCTAAACAAATCTAAGCCGGCGTCTTCGCGTACAATGTCATATCAATCATAAAATTTCCAATCCCATTCACATTTCGTTGCAAATACCGTGACATGGAAAAGTACCTCTCCAATCTCATGGATATTGTTATTACTGTCATTTTCCCAGCAGTCGCCATCGAACAATATAATATTATGGGATTTTGTATCATAACGGCTTTGGTTGTTATGACAGCAGACGATGGAACTGATTTGCAGCTATTAGCCTTATTTACAACATAAATAAATCAACTTCACGCTGTATCCCGCACACAGCAGGGCAGACAGAGGGAGCCTAGTTTAAGACACTCTGTTCCCCACTTTCTGCCGAATTCTGGAGGCATTGCGTGTTGAGTGGCAGAACTAAACGCCGCGCTTTGCCTCGACACCAGAGCGAAAAATGAAAATATTAATTGAAATAAATATTTCATCTCCTCGAGTGGGGATCGAACCCATAACCAGGCGGTTTTTACAGTCGCACTTTGTGCCCCTGTGCCACGATTGGCCTCAACTCAACTTACAATAAATTATCTTAAATACATTATGATTGTATTACATATTTATAAAGATAAATCAAAATAGAAGAAAGTTTTATGTGTTATTTATTACTCGATTCATCAAGATATTATAAAAAAAAATGTTTTGAGTAAGTAAAATAATAATAATCTATTTTTATTTGCATTAGGTATGGCACACAACAGCTTTTTTAGAGAAACATTTTTTTTACTATAATAGCAAGACAAAAATAGATTGTGTGTGGAAATCGAACCTACAAGTAGACCTATTTAATCTGATAACACCGTTCGAATTAATAGATATTACTTTTATAATAGTATAGTACTGTCGATTAGTTATGACCGCTGATGAAGTTAGCTGTAGACAGCTGCGTACATTTGATTTTGGAATTTCTTCTTAATTTTTATTGAGTGTACAATCTGCAAAAGTTAAAATTACTTAAGGGCCGCCACGACTCGTCCATCGTACTATAATTATATTTAATACCGGCAGCTACCCAGCCTTACTCTATTTTGCCTATTGTCCATTTCCAGATGGTCCGCTACGAAGATTTTCGTCATAAAAACATATACTTGTATCATTGCAACGCGTTTGATCTACATCGTGTCAAGGGCGTCTATGGGGGAACCTTACCGGAGAGTCCCGTTAATGGTAGAATTACCCTAATGAGATTTGGTAAGTATATTTAATGTAATAAGTGAAGCTGTACAGTAGGTAATTATATTTTATTTATCGTAATACTACGTTTGTATTTTTTATATGTGTGTCAGATTCCGCGGCCAAATTAAAAATAATGTTAAAATAAATTTAATGAAAACTCAATAGTTACAAGTAAATATAATCATTTTTATCATAATAAAAATAAACTTAATACAAAATTCGTTCTCACTCTTAATTTAATAATTAAAATTAACGAAAAACAACAACAAACCACGAAATATCAAAAGTGCATGGTCCGTAAGACAATATTGAGCAAGATAACTACAGAAACTAACATTACCTCAATACTTCCAATATATTATTAGAAAAAAACGACTTACACGAAGCGAAACTAAATGCTATTTCACAAAGACATTGAAATCTTTAAAAGTTTTACATTCTCATTGGTTACTTTACTTTTAAATTCTTTTCTGGACGAAGTACCGATTTGTGTTACGTAAGTATATTCTTGTGAATATACTTTAAAATAGAAAACAAAGCTATTGAAGATATAGTCTAGAATGATTTTTTGTATTTTGAAAAGAAATAAGAACTTAATATAAGTAACGATTTGGATCCGAATCTCATAACAGATAATATTAAAGTACAGAAATAAACAAGTGCCTAACGATATACGGAGTGTCCGTTCACTTTCCGTTCCTTTTGTGCCGTGTGATCCCGGCCTAGAATAGGATCATCCTGGTACTTGTGGTGTCGTAAAAGGCGACTAAAGTACGTGTGGTAGAGTCACGTCGCCAGCAATGGCAACACGCATGGGCAGACTCGACCGGATCATTACCACCCTTATGCCACTGTGTTTCGCATCAGGTAATGCCGGGCCCCGGCGCCCAACCCATCTTAAAGGCCGGCAACGCACCTGTAGCCTCTGGGGCTGCACGGGGCCGTGGGCGGCGGTAATCACTTACCATCAGGTGACCCGCACGCTCGTTTGCCGTGTCTTTTCCATAAAAATAAATAAAAAAAAATGCCTTATGTATAGACAATTGAAACCTTTTGTCTTTGAACGTACCACTGTCATACTATACTTTCTTCTTCTTACTGAGCAGAGTCAATGGTACCCAAATAATTACAAAATTATTAGAAATTTTTTTTTTTTTACATTCCAGGCCGATGGGACACTGACACTGTACCTATTGATGACGTGGTACGTTGCGCTCTCTTGATGGATGAAGTAGCAGCTATGCAACCAAAGTTGCAAATTCTTGGGGTTACCATAATAGTTGATTTGGAGGGACTCAGTGTACGACACGTGAGACAACTCACTCCGACTATTGCATATCAAATAGTCAGCCTTATGGGGGTAAGAATAAAATTTATCTATTTTATAAGCTAAATATATTAACTAAAGTGTATTTTAAATTTTATTAAAATATTTTTTTATCCAACATCCGTCATCCAATTTAAAATGTTAACCTCATTTGTCAAACTAGCCATCGATAATGGATACCTTGGTCGTCGAATGACAGATGACTAAATTATAAACATATCACCGTACAACACAACATACACAGTAACAGTCGTGGCGCAGGAGCACAAGCGTGTGACTGTAAACGTGACAGGTTATGAGCTCGATGCCCTTTGGAAGAATTTAAATATTTAAAATTTTCATTACTGCGTTCTGGGCAAAGTCGAGACAAAACGCGGCGTTAAGTTCTTCTCTCAACACGCAATAAATAAAACTCAGAGGAAAATGGGGAGCGTAGTGTCTCTACCTAACATGGTATATGCGGAATACAGCCTAAACATTTTTTTATTTTATGTTTGCAAAAAACATATTTTAACATAGTAGACATGGTAACAAATAAATAATTTCAATTCTGCTATTATAGGTATCGTTTCCAATACCGATCCACGCACTCCACATCATCAGATACAACTGGATCCTCAACACTTTCTTCTACGTTTTTAAGCAGTTCATCCCGGCAGCTGCGTGGGAGCGGGTTCATTTCCACGGATACAACATGGAGTCCCTACACAAGCATATTGATCCTGAATATTTACCACCTGAGTATGGTGGAAGGTGTCACCACGTGATCACTTTTGAAGAATGGGTCAGAAAAGTCGATAGATACAAGGATGATTTTATGGTGCAGGAGCTCAGAGCGCTAGGTTTCACTGTGAAAACTTAACTATAGTATATATTTTAATGAAATTTTGAGCTAAGTGATAAGAGTACATTGATATACACATCATTGTATATATCAACGTACTCTTATCACATAGAGAGTGTCGAAATGGATAATTTTATAGAAGCATGTCGTGGCGGTGGCGCCCCTGCGACAAGCGTATGACTGTAAGCGCGACAAGTTTCGTGTTCGATTATCAGTCGAGAAAATGAAATATTTAATATTTTCGTTTCTTCGCTCTGGTATCGAGGCAAAGTGTGGCGTTGAATTCCGTCACGGGAATCGTATTGTCTTGATACTAGGCATGTCTGCATACCCTGCTATATGTGTGAGGCTAAAAGAAAAAAAAAGAAACTAATAATTCATACTTGACACTTCTGTAATATTTTTTTAAATCTTAAATTTATAATCAAATATTGAAATTATAAAACTTCCCAGAATGCACGTAACCTTTGAACCAGATTTTATGAAATAGATTACTTTCCACTTTCCACCATCTAGTAGGTACAACGGAATTTAGTAAAGCGCCAAACCTACAGATAAGATTTATCATTTCCGTAGTTTATCACTTACAGATCTTTGTAACAATATCTAGAGCGAGTTATCTTGTAACACATATGAATAAATGTTATATACAAGTATTTTTAACTATAGACTCCTCTACTGTAAAACTGAACTTACAAACACACAAATAAGATAATCAAAATTACATAAAAATAGCACACACATATACACACATATATATATATATATATATATATATATATATATATATATATATATATATATATATATATATATATATATATATATATATATATATATATATATAGAGAGAGAGAGAGAGAGAGAATTAATGTTCTGTTTTTATAATTGCACAAAGTCAGGGACCCGGATACAAACATCACATACAGTAGGATTCTATGACTCATCATCTAGTTCACGTACACAAAATTCCTTTCAACGAAAAAACGTAATAAATGCACGTAGAAGAAATAGAAAGATAGACTCGCCAGCAAACTGAGAAGTCAACCGATCTGAGAACTAATCGAGCGATCAGTACATCAAGTGACAATGACGATAATCAAACGATGACGTTTACTATAAAAGATTATAATATTATAATTTAGTTTATAATACATAAGAAGCTCGTGTCACTATAATTACTTTTTCGTGTTTGCAAATTCAGTTTTAGAGTAGCTGGTATTTTATAAGTATAAAAATTTGTGATAGTAAGATAAGAAAGTATTATAAATATAAATAAATGTAATAAATTTATATGTAATAAATTTATTTTTATATATGCGTATTTTATTTACAATTTTGGTTAATCTGATCCTTTAATATTAGACATTAGTACTTATTGTTGTCTTATAACAAAAATCTATTGAATTAAATTACGCTATAATTAAATACAACTTATAACAATTAATGATAATATTTTTCATCTTTTTATTTTGTGATTTACAAGTTATTTTATTTCAATATCATTCTATATACATATAGTCAATTAATATTGTTTAAATATTTTATTTAAGTTAATAACTCAGGTCTCTTAGAATTAAATTATACTTTAATTAATATACTTATGGTTTACCATTTAAAATTATATGAATAAATTATTTTTTTAAATTATTGCAATATTTACGAGCTTTAGGAGCTTTGATTTATATGTTTTTCCATAAAATATAAATTAAACAAATAAAAATGTTAGATTTTATGTAATAAAAAAAAATTATTTGTCCTCTTAAATGTTATATTATATTTTTTTACAAAAATAAATGATGACTAGTATATTCACTTGTGTCCTATATTATTTTACATATATATTATTAATATTTAGGGAAAATAGGTTGATTATTTTAGTATCCATACTGATTGATATACATTTAATCATATAAAACCTTTCGGGATTGTCGTATGTCGTAACAGAAAATATTCAATCATTTCATATTAATCTAGCTTTTTTAGAAACGCTGCTTTTCCCGCGTAAGTCTTAATCCCGCGAAAATTCCGGGAATACTTCCACCTATATTTTTTGGTTTCGTTGCCCCACAACACAATAAAATCACAAAAAAATAAACAATAAGTACTTTATATAAAGTTTAAATTACAGACAGACACTGAAATTTTATTTAAATATGTAGGTAGATAGATAAATATTTAAATGCCGTCCAGTTTTATCTTCTTTGCCTTTAACAAGTTTACCACTTTTGATATGTATGTAAACTATTAAGACCAAAAATAGCTTTAAATATTGACAGTGACTCACACATACATATATATATAAATACATATACATACATACATACATACATACATACATGTATACATAATATACATCATTTTTTTTATATTATTAATATTAATTTTAAAGACTATCTGTGGCAGATGCTCTAAAATAATATATATTGAAGGAAATAAATAAATAATATATATAAAAAAAGAATAAAAAAACACCAAGCAATCATATGCGAACAGGAGATCTTATTGACGAATCGAACACGTCAAAGTCGAACATTACTCAATACCAATACTGTATTTCGTATGACTGTGATGATTCCTCAATAGTTCCTTTTCATACTCCATATCATTATTAAATAGAACTTCCTCGATGCTATGCTGTCCTGGTACAATCGGGGCAAAATAGTCATATGGCCCGCCACTGTCAAGGTGAGCGTTACTGTCGTCGTAGTTCCGTGGGCCGTTCTTCATGTGGGCTGGCATCTCGGCAGTGCCGTGTAGGAGGAGAGTCATGGGTTTGATTTCGCCGTTGTTTGGTTCATTTGTCTGGAAGTAAAAAAAAACAATTAATAATTATTTTTCATAAAACTGTGTATATAAATAGACTGGACTGGACTGGACTGGATGCAAAATAATCACACGAAATTAATATTTTATATATATTATGGTGTAACTCAAAATAAAATAATATTATATCGTACTTCTGCCTTGAACGTATAGAACTAATTTATAAAAAAATTGAGGGACACAAAAAGCTATTTATTGCAAATTATACGCTTTATTTTATTAAAACACTTAAATTAAATGTCAAGCACTAATATTTTTCTTTATTTATATAAATAAATCAAAAGATTATTTAATAAATTTTATTATTTATTATTAAACATAATTTTTTTTACCGTATCCTGTATAACGACTGTCCAAACACCATTGGCACGTTCACCCCACGTGGCGACAGAGGTCAATGGCCAATTGACAAATCCAGCGTTCGACGTATCCTTTGGCCTTGCACTCAGTAATTGTACTTTGGTGCCTACAATAAAAATATAAGACATTATTAAAATTAACAATAATAAAACAAATAAAACAAACAATAAAAATTGCTAAAATAATTATCGTGACGAAACGGACTATCTCTACATACATATTGAAATCCAAAATGAATTCTTTAGAAGAAACAATTTAGAACAATATATTTACAAGAAATACTTAATAAAAAATTATAATCGCTATGGATAAAGCGTGAAGCTAAGTAAAAAAAAATAAAATTAAAAAAATACCTTCTGGTGAGATCAAATAAATTTGCAAAGCCCCACGTCGTGTATATTGTATATTTACAAGAAGCTGCACATGTTCTAAATAATTAACCTCACAATCGTCCACCCTAATTGTTATTTCGACAGACTCCTCTGATGAGAGGGTCATGGTGTTGCCTTGACCTGAACTAAAAAATAGAGAAGTACATAAATAAGAAATAGACATAAAATACAGGGGACAAAATATGTTTATTGTTTAGCTACAAAAAACGAATAATAAAAATAAATGATCATGGAATATATCGCACAAACTATATTTATTAATTAATAAAACATCTGCAATATACTTAAAAAAAACATCCTAAATAATAAGCCCACACAATTAGTAATGGAAGTAAAAAACTGCGAAAAAAAATTGAGAATGACAAACTTTTTATATCAATCAACCAGCCAACGTCACTCACAATCATCATAAATTCTCTCTCATCTCTCAATAGAATAGAAACAACGGAAACGTTTCTTTTACCAGGGCACCATTGCTGTGGAGCAGTAATTTTCATCTTCCATCCCTTTCGCACTAAAAGCAGTCGTATAAACCCATCTCTCTCCGTCGCGTATCGAACGTTGGGCTAGCCAAGTTACATTCGAGCGACTGCGGAATACGCTTCGCCCGATTACGCTTGGGTGACCATCGTTTAAACGGCCATTTTTGAGAGCTAATGTTTTCTAACCAAATGTATGGATGCAAAGGTCACGCGAAGATGGCCAGCGGTTAATTCGCGATTGACATTGCGAAATCCGAATTCCGTCAGCCGAAACTTAACGAATCTTTGACTGGGAACACATGAGCGCGGAGGAGGTGTTTTCGCTATGTATTGTATATCTCCTATTTATTTCTTTCTACAAACGCTACGGAGCAACGAACTGTCCACCTCGATAGAAAACGAAGCGATCGAGTACTAGGGAAGCATACTCACGGGGAAGCTTCGATTCTACACACGTGGTTATCCGGCACTGTGGTCCAGTTGAGAGCGGCGGCTACAAGGGCACCGGCGTTTAATAGTCCAAAGCCGAAACGAATGTCGAAACGTAGTCCAATTCTAAAAATTATAATAATTGATATAATAATTAATTAATTAATTGGTTTATATGGACTATACATATACTATACCTTTATGTATTTTAATTGATCATAGTCAGCCAATAACCAATTTTAAGCATTTAATTAATTAACTAATGAAAATAAAACCATTTCTTTATTTTTTTTACATTGATTTCTTCATTGTGGCATTATGGCTCATTTTCTGCCAAATTTTCGAGACAAATAGATCAAATGGGGCTTTATATTTTTTACATAGCGAAGAAATTAAAATAATCTTATCTCCAGATTGGGAATCGAATCCACAACAGACGTGTACCCCCCAATCACTCAACAACAAAAAAAAATCATCTAAAAATAACTTAACATACCCATTTATTTGCCACCCAGGGTTATCCGATAACGGCGCATATTCTGAAGTCCATACAATCAAATGTTGTACGTCCCGCCATGTTAGATTTGGACTAAAAAAAACAATACAGCTCTTCATTCTTTGTAAGGAAGACAAGGTTTTGTCCCTAACCACCCCGATTTGCCCCTACGGACATTGCGACAAACAGACCGTACAAGGGAGATTACTAGGATGCTATGAGTGTGAAAGAGGTCTCTCTTCTTGCAATGGTTATCGCTAGCTATACTAGAAACTTCACGATGCTTTCTTTGGCTAACAATTTATTTTTATTAATATATTTTTGTATACGTGGAAATTTTGTTGCTAAATAAAATATATCGTTGATTTATCATATTGTATTTAAAAATAAGTTTTTTTTAAATTACATTTACACACTTCTGATTTAGTTGTCAAGTAAATTATATATTAGAAAAATATAATCTACAAAATAAATATATAATGAAAATAATAAATCATCATTATTTCTATAGTTTTTAGAACAATACACTTTTTATAAACAGAAGCCACAAACAATTTTAGTTGTATATAGCTACTTACTTCGCATGTAGAGCCAAAGCGATAATACCGGCAGCCAATGGCGCAGCAGCCGACGTGCCTGTGTGAGCGAGAGTGCACGAGTCTTTCGTATCCGTTGTGGCCTGATACAAAAACATATATTTATCTCTTTTCTTTATATTATTTGTATAGTCTTAAAATAGAGATAGCTATAGAAAGAGATAGCTTATATGATAGTGGTTAGGTAGGTGGTATTTTAGTAGGACTCACGATTTTTTGATCTTTGTAAGCACCAGAGGAGTATGCAGTGGCGAGGGTGGAGGAGCAGATCTCTCCGTACCAAGGGAACAGGCCCTGCTGGGATGCACTACCGATAGATATAGTGTAAATACTTGAAGAATACCTATTTAAATATATCTTCCATTAAAAACAATAAAAATATTATTTGAAATAATAAACTAGTTATTTCTAAACCTTACCCATCACAGTTGCAATTATCGTTGTGGCTGCCACCATTTCCATTTGCCCATACATAAATATTACCCTTTCCACCACGACCCTAAAATATATTTAAATATAGGTAAACTTAACAATTTTATTATTGTATATTATTATCTACAAATTTAGAATACTTATATATATATATATATATATATATATATATATATATATATATATATATATATATATATATATATATATATATATATATATATATATATATATATATATATATATATATATATATATAAATATATAAATATATATATATTGAAGAAAGTACTTTTTCAATTCCTCGTACGAAGGCTTCGCTTGCAAGTCTTCCTGGGCCTTCCACAGTCATTCCATCATCACTTGGACCCCATGAAGCACTATAAATATCCACTTTATCCCATGCGTATCCTATAAAAAGTGATGTTTAATATAAACAATTTACCTTTGTAAATTAGGAAAATATACAACGATTCCACATAAATCAAAATAATAAATATATATATACCTATTTATATATTTTTAATTAAATAATGATTAAGTGTAATCAGTATTTATTTGTCAATTGTCTTTTAAAATAATTTTAATAAACTTAAAATAAAGTATTTAAGGCTTGTAAAATTTAAAAGACCAATTATTTATATTTTAAATATTTGTTTTAATTAGTGTTTTACAAAATTATCTCAGGTTAATAGGTAAGTATTATTAAGCCTTTTGTCTAAAATGTAACTACCTAGTTGAACAAAACTGAAGCTAGCTAGATTGTAAAGTATACTTTTATTACCCTGTCCTTTGCCTGCGCTTCGAAACGTATAATATAAAAAAAGAAAAAAAAGGAATTTAATTTTTCATATGAAACCACGTTCACTCAAGTTCATGTACCTAAAGGCAGGTTATGAAAAAATTCCAGCGAACTGCTCATAACGAGTGCTCTCCTAGTACCATGAGGAATGTAAAAACCTGTTGCCAATTTTATCAATCTGTTGCTTTGACGAAGAAAGTTCCTTCGGAACTTCTGTCTGTTATGTCAAAAATGCACCGTTTTTTTTATTCGGATGGATTTTCTAGATTATTTATTATTGAAATGTATAATTTAAATTCATTATATTATAATTATTTAAAACAATATTAAATTCATTTATAAATATCTATATATTTTTTCTTTTTTTTAAATTCTACAGAAAAAGAAAAAGGAAGTGTCATCATCGCGTCCGTCAGTAATGTTTTTTTTTTGCCTCAACAATGTTTTGATGTTACGTCACATTTTAGTCTTGTTACTAGGAGTTCATGAACACATTGGAGTTATCGCACAGCCACGTACTGCGTACTACAGTTAGTTTCTTGTCACTCACACAATCATTTGATGTGACTCATTTTAGTGCAGCGTATTAACTTAATAATTGAAAATATGGATTTTTTTTCTTATTACTTAATATTATTTTTCTTATTCCTACATCCTTTATATTATTTTAATTAAGTACATCAATTATAATTATTTTATTCTCTGCATCATGAAAACGTGTGTATAAAAAAGTTATACAAATATGCTTCGTCTCTATCTAACCTCACGGCAAACTACATCTATCTGTTCTCTTTTTACATAATAAAAGTCAATGAATACGCATGCGAAATGACGATGACACCACAACTTTCAAGATATGACATTTTGAGCTCAACATGGCGATCAAAAGTACTAAGAGCACAGAAATGGTAAAGAGTGTTTAACCTATTGCTTCGCCTTCAATTCGATCCGTAATTCGTCCGTCGAGCATCCGGACTCCGCCCACTTTGGCTCCCCAGGCCACGCCCTACTCCACATTTCTTGTTGTTGGCGGTCATTGCAATCTGTAATGATAACAATTATAATTAATAATAAGGCATAATAATAATGCGAAGTACATTAATATACTAGAGTTAATAAGTAAAGCTTTCATTAAATATTAAATACAAGATATCAATTATAAATTTAATCAATTATTATAACGTAAATAATATTTTTCACCTCTCCAGCGCATCTTGTGCCATGTGAATTGCTATTTTTATCGTCGTATCTAGGAAAGGGATCTGAATCGCCATTGTTACAGTCCCAGCTGATTTCGGGATCCTGTTAATTCATTACAAAACCAAAATTAAAAACATTTTTCATACAAATCTGCAAGCTTCTATAATGTTATTATAGATGGCGTTACGTGCACTAACAGCTGATTCCGCTCGAGTATTGCCACAATTGTTGCATCGGCCGCGAAGTTACCAGGGCTTTAGCGGGCGTTAGGAGATCTCGTATATGAACATCGAATTGTGAGGTTACACTTTACTTGAAAGAACATGCGTTTAATGATTGTTTTTTTTTTTGGAGTTTTATTGAATAAGAAAGGAAGTATTTGAGTTTTTTTTCTTCTTCTTAGAGTAAAATACAAATAGATTATTTAAAAAAGATAATTTAACTTAGTATTTATTTATTTATTACTAATTTAATTTTTATTTATTTATTTATAACAATAAAAAATGAATAATTACATTTTTTCTATATGAAAAATAATTATTTTCCCTCGACATTTCAATAGACACATGACTAACTAAAATACAAAACAAAAAAATCTTGATAAGATAGAAGAGAGATTTCTCTCTTATCAGGGACTTTATCATCGACTGGTGGAACCGGTCCTAAATAAAATTTTGCTAGTGAGTTTAACTCATGGATAAACTTAATAGTAGATACCAGGAATACATAACATAGAGGAAGATCTTATCAGTAGAAAATAATTATAACTCGCTTGTTACAATGACGATAAATCATTTTCCTATTAACAATGTTAGATATATATTATTATAATCGATTATATTAGTTTACTGTAACTGTATAAAATAAAAATTAAAATAATATACACAGTGTTTTAATTTCTTGTAGCTGTAAAATTCTTGTAAAATTTTAATTACAAATATAATTTTTAATATTTTAAATTAGTAATAAAGAATTAATTGTACTGTCATGTAATAATTAAGGAATTCGCCAGTACTTTGCAGGAAAAAAAAAGTATAACTGCTTAAACGAGTCCTACTTCGTTGCAATATTAGTTAGTAGTAGTTAGTTAGTAAGTACGTACATTAATTAATTTAGTTACTTCTTTTTACATTGGAAACCTTTACAGCCATTGTTTAAATCACCAAGGCACCATAAGACTCACGTAGTTATCTCGCAAGTCGGTGTGGTTGTGCTCCACACCGTCGTCCAGTATAGAGACGCGCACGCCCTCGCCCGTGTAACCCATCGCGTAGACTGGTAGCACGTTCAGATCCAGACGGGGTAGGGCTGTGTCTGTTCGGGTGTCTTGCTGTAAATAAAAAATAAATGTAAACTAAATTTGTATTTAGGTTGAAGTTCTTGCTCTTAACATTTGGATAAAATTTTAATTTAAATACGTTTTCTTCAATTTGCTCATTTTGTTTCATAGAATATTTTTGAAATTATGAATCCCCCACCCCCTAATCCTACGCCCATACCTAATGTTAGCTTTAAGCTTATAAATATTGAACAGATATCGTGCACAATAAAAAGTACTGTTCCTAAAGAGTATATAAAACCCAAACACAGGCGGTATGTTTTTTTTTTCATATATCAATTTAGTTAATGCACTTGTTAATTAATAATGATAAAATGCAAAAAATAAAAGTTATTTTGAATATCTATAATTAATGATATCTACCCAGCATTGCAATTGAAAAAAAAATCCTAAGCAATTTTTAATTTAAAATATTGTATTCTAAACATTAATAATTTTGCAAAAGTTACATACGTACCAAATACCACTCGTAGCCCCACAACTCGTCATTGAATATACGATTTTCTCTATACAACGACTTTCCAGTGGCATCGTCTTCTAAACTAGTCTCATCTATTCTTTTTACACGATGTAACTTCTTATCGGGATTAGCCAATGGATACCGTTTCACACGATTCTTCACAAAAAGTTGCTCTGCCCATCGAATCTAGATTTAAATATATATAAATATATATAAATTATCAGCTTCATCATGCTGTATCCTGCAGACAGCAGGGTGGGCAGATTCCGTTCTCCTTTTTCCGCCGAATTCTAGACGCATTGCATCTTGAGTGGCGGAACTCAACGCCGTTCAAGTGTGGACACCAGAACGAAGAAAGTAAATATAAATTAGGATAAATATTTCATTTCCTCGAGTGGCGATCGACGACCTGTCACGACTGGTCACGTTTACAGTAATACACTTGTGAGGCACAAGCACAACACCGATATTATAATTTTATATAGCTTTTTTTCAAATTAATTTTTCGTCCTGAGCGTGCCAATTAAGCACACATCAATCAATCACTTCGCCATGTTGTATGTCTGGTCTACACACGAAGGATAATGTTACGCGATACGCGAAAAGCAAAAGATATTGCAAAATTCATTGAAATAGTTTTATTTACCAACATCTAGATAGGCTATCTTTTTTTAAATACTCAACAATAACGAATAATGCATCAAGTATTTTTTTTTATTCATTTATCATTATAAAACATAATATTTAAAATTCATTTTCTAGCTTTACGCAGTATCGTTTCAGCGAGGTAGACAGAGAGATTTAGGAACCTAGAATAAAGACACTCTGTTCCCCACTTTCAGCCCAAATCTGGAGGCATTGTGTGTTGAGTGGCTGACGTCAATGCCCCGCTTTTCGCGTTACCAGAATAATTTCATTTTCTTAAATGGGAATCGAACCCACATCCTGTTGCGTTTACAGGCGCACGCTTTTGCCACTGCGGTGGTGTAAGTAGTAGTGGCAGTGGCCTCAAAAATCATTCTATTAGGTATATATATATTACACACATTCAAGAACCATTCTATCTATACAAACAAATAAAATAAATACATTTCCTCCTTCCCACACACGCATCAGGTCAAGGTAACAAAGAACGCTAACACGCAAGTTCAATGACACAAATTCGCATAGGCCGCACACACCACGTGTAATCCAGCTAACAAGTACCAGGGTAACATATCAGCAAGGCGGTGACTTACCCTCCCATCCTTGTGCAGTGTGGATGTGTGAGGGGTGCGCCGCTGCTTGCGACTGTAAGCACGAAACGCGTACATGTCGGGGAAGCCCCGTATCTGTGAATAGATTGTTTTTTTTGTTAATTATTTTTTAACTGTGTTACATGTTGTGAAAATGTATGTATCTATCATAGTAGAAAGGTGTAGGGAGGAGTTATTGAAACTGCTTTGTCTGAATTTGCTTAATCTTTTCGTATGTTTCGTTTCTTTGCTTTTGCGTTTCTTTTTGTAATCATAATTACTAAAAATTTACTAGCTTAGCTTATGTATAATCAATTTCAATATTCTTGGTCTTATACATGTATACGTAATTATGAATATATAAAGTTTTATCCTTGTTTTTTTTGTAACCAGCTATGCGCGGGAAACCTAGTGTTAAGCCACTTCCCATTTTCCGCTGAATTCTCGATCCATTCGTGTTTTCCCCCGTTATTAAAGCGAACAAATGAAAATATTTAATACCAGTGACCACCATCTGGCTTTGCCCGCTTGAAAAACATCATAATTTATTTGATCTAATAACATTATAATTTTAAAGGCAATACCCATACACTGATAGCTAAAGCTTTAGCCAATTCAATAAAATACTTATGTATTTTATTGAAGTGAATGCAAGTTTTTATATTGATATAACTTTTTGTTTGTGAACTGATTTAAATAAAACAAACACTTAATGTTAAGTGAAGCTTGCCAGAATCCAATTGCGAAAAATACATTTAAATCGGTCAAGCTGTTTCTGAGATTAGCGTGAACAAACGTACAGACGGACAAAAATATTAAAAATCCACGTACCTTAATTACCCCATAACAATTTTTTTATAAATCATCCATGTACAGACACCGATATGTTACGATTTTATTATTTATTAAGTACCTATACCTTTCATTCTCGGAGTCTGAATTGAACCCACAAACATCGCGTCTATAGTCGCACGCTCGTGTCCTAGCGCCACGACTGCTTCAACTTAGTATGCTAATTACATAATTAATATTTAAATGTTCTTGTACTTATATATATGCATGTAAAAAATGTCAATTAACTTTAAACTTTATAGATTAATTGCTTACCTAATTTTTTTTTTCGGACTTTCAGAAGTACATCTGTGGTATCACTTAATTTTAAAATGTTATAATTAGCGTCCACTAATAAAATTGTGAAATATTAACAATTACATAGATGTTTTTATATGAACGCTTATATCCTAAATATAGCAAAAGAATTATAGAAATATATCAAAATTATATGATTATATACCTAATAATAATAATTTATTATTCAACAACTAATTTAACAATCTCTCTCGTCTCTATAAATGAAATATACAATATTTATTTTAGTATAAATCCGTACGTAAATAGATGCTTAAAAAAATGTAAAAAATTTACGCTTCAAATTAAGCTGTTTGTTAAATAAGCTTTTTAACAAACATAAAGCTATACTAACAAAAACCGCCATTAAAAGAAAAAAATGCATACATAAATAAAAGTAATAATATCACACAACATACTATCAAATATATGTAATCCTCCATGATAGCTTAAAATATTATACAGGTTAGGGATATTAAACTGAAACGGGATAATCCCACCCCTATCCACATACTCCTACACACGGCTACGTCCCTGGTGCTTAGTGCAGAAAACAATGGATGGTGGCGTTGCCAGGGCAACGACTTTGGGGTAAGTAAGATCAATCAGATACAGAGTGAATTCCATTTTCGTAATAATAATAAAATATGATGTAAAAAGATCAAGAAATTTTAAAAATAAGTTTTCTTTCTAAATGTTGTTTGTTGTTCGAGATAGGGAACGGAGTGTCTTAACACTACGTTTAGTGTATTGAATTTTATAGATCAAGCTTTAGCTTTAGCAAACGAACCAACCAAGTACCAAATGAAGTTCAATGATAATTATGTCAACAGCGTGTGAAATAAAACTTCTCTAAGCAAAATGATATGATCTGCGGGGGGCTGTTCAGACATGTTCCGAGGATTGGTTACGAGGTATTAAGCTTTTAAACAAAAACACTTTTCACAGTGTATCACGCACACAGCAGGGTGGGCAAAGGGAACTTAGTGTTAAGACACTCCGTTCCCCATTTTCCGTCAAATTTTGGAAGCATTGCGTGTTGAAGGGTGGAACATAACTCCGCGCTTTTGTCCTAGACACTACAGCGAAAAAATGAAAATATATGTTTAAATAAATATATCATTTCATTTGTGGGGTCGAACGCACAACCAGTCATTCGTTTACAGTCATACACTTGTGCCCATGCGCCACGACTGTCGAATTTTATAAAAAAGTAGAACATAAATTTAGTATAATAAATTCATTTGTCAATTTATTCATGATAGTAAAATAAAAAAGATATGTATTTTATCAATATACAAAACAGAAAATAAAAAAAAACTATACCATACATAAATAAATAAATCGAGATAATCAATCATTCGATTTCTCAAGTACCCGACTAACAAACAAACCACTTCTTACCAACCCGTACGTAGCATTTGATGTCACTTGTCTGTCACATTATGAAAATGGATGTCGTCATATGACGTCCCCGACACACGCTAGTACCAGGGCCGCATGAGTTGTGAAAAGGTGTATTACACATGTCGCATATGGGCGTGGGCGTGTAGTGATGTGATACGCTATCTTTGTTAACTGTTAACACATGTTGCCTTTTAGTGTTGTATAAACTTGAAAACAATTAGCTAAGTGTGTGTAAATGGTTGATTGGTTTAATTATCTTAATTTTTTTTTAGGCAGTGGGAACTTGGTAACCTATTGTTAAGACACTCCATCCTTATTAAAACACTTCAGTTCCTCACTTTTGGTGACATTGTGTGCTGAGTAGAGGTGAGTCACTGTATGCCGTTCTTTTCCTTGTCTCCATAGCAAGAAAATGATGATATTAAATAATTCTTATCCTCGAGGGGAAATCGAACCCACATCCACCAGACCACGACTGGTCTCAATTAATTATTTACTATTTGTAAATGATCTAGATTTAAAATATAGATACACAAATGTAGAATATGGATTATAAAATATTATATTTATTACATTTGCGATTTTTTTATAATTTAGTTAGTTATTTAGTTTTGTTGGACCGATGAATATTTTTAATTTTAATTAGTATTTTTTGTCATAAAACTTACTTAAATTCTTTCATCTATGATTTTTTTTTTTTTAATTTTATTTTAATTATATATATATATTTTCTTTAACACTATTTGACTTATAACATAAAAAATGAATAAAAATATATGTAGATAATAAATAAGATTACTGGTAATTATTTCATACTTAACAAATGTTAATTAAAAAAACATACTAACAAAACATAAAATGGTCTGAAATAAACTTATTATTATTATTGTTATTATAAAAAAGCATACAAAACTAAATATTACAAGAAAATATAAACCACATACATGTTCTATTTCCATATAAATAAACTCGATCAACTAGATCGGGCCACTCCCCAACCAACACGTGCACACATTAATTACCACGTGTGAATGTGTCACGTCACAGTCATGTGAGTTTCACAGTCACGTATGTACCAGGGTAGCATCGGTGGTGAGGAGGTTGAGACATATACGCACACGTACGTATGTATGGGGTGAGTTAGGGCTTCGCTGGGGTTGTGGAGCGATCGATGGGATCGTTTAATGTATGTTCGTATGTAAATGTATATACCTAGATGTGTTTAGTATTAATTTTGAGATATGTGTATGTATGAAAATGGGTTTTATAACAATTGTGTAAAATTGTCTGTTCCGGTGCATAGCTATATATAGTGCTAGAGGTAGTGTTATAGGTTAGCAAGAAATATGAAAGAATTGATAGAATTCGACAGAATGCTTTAATCGTATATTATATTTAAGTTTTAAATTTGATTTGGACTGGAAAAGTAAAATTGAAAGCTATTTATTGACATATTTTAATTTTTTTTTTGCATGTTTGTATTGCGTCATTCATTGTACGCAACTATCACGTTTAGCTATATAATTACTAAGTAATAAGACACTCCATCCTCCGCCTCTCACGTAGGAAACATTGGATACTTTGTGGTGATTATCACTTCTCTGTCGAACAATTAGAAATAACTAACGACTATCTCTTAATACCATCCTCTGCTTATCCTCTTATGTGCAGGACACAGCAGAGTAAAAAAGGAACTGCGACAGTAGCTGCTTTATCTTGAACTCAAAAGTCACGTAAAAGTATAAAAAACATATTTTTAATACTGCTATTTATTATCATTGAGTTACTAAAGAATTATGAAAAAGAAAAATAGGAGTATAATGCAAGACTACTGTCGAGAATAAAATTAAAAATTTTGTTTGCATAATATAATAGGCCAATGACGGCAAATCATTACATAAAAGAATACATGAAGTCAATTATAATGCACTAGCATTCCCATACTAAAAAAATATTTTTGTAGCAAATGTTTAGTTTAGCTATAACTTACAAAGTAGAAACAAAAGAAATTCTTAAGTTAGTTTTTGACTATTAAAACTATTGATAAAATATGATTAAGCTAGTGTTACTTCTCTGGTAACGACACAAAGCGCTGCGTTAGGTTCCGTCACTCTATACGCAATGCCTAGAATTAGGCGGAAAGTGGGGAACGGAAGTGTATTGATGTGAACGGAGTGTCTTAACATTACGTTCCCAATTCACTTTCCTAGGTTCCCTTTGCCTATCATGTTAAGTCCGGGATACATACAGTATGAAACTAAAAAAAAATTGTGTAAAAATAAGGTAACGTCAAACCGTATCAGATTTTACAAGTTACAACTAAGTCCATCCCGACTTATGATGCCCTGTTACCGGGTGAAATTTTTCTTGAAAATATGTAAACGGACAAATTCTGTTAACCTAGTATGTATTTACAATGTAAGAAAGAACGAGCGGTGATTTATGATTTACAACGGAACGCGACGCGACGGTGAAACAATGTTGTTTTCAATAAATATTTATCATTTATATTGGAGCCGTAGCGACTCGTGGCGTGTGACTGTGAACGCGAAGGTTGTGGGTTCGATTCTCGCTCGGTGGAATTAGTTACTTTCATTTATTCGCTTTGGTAACAAGATAAATCGCGGTGTTAAGTTCGGCCGCTCAACACTGGATATCTTAAAAATTCAACAGTTCTGATTTACTGCGGTAGCTATGGGTTCATAGTGCTTCAATTCTCTTGAATGGATATAATATTAAACGTAATTAAATGCCAAGAAGAAGAAAAAGTACATACTAGTACATTATAAGAACAAGATAATTGGATTTTGAAATTGAATTTAAAATAAATGTAACCTTCTAATGAAAACTTAACATTGAAAAATAATGAAAGAAAAACAGCTACCATTTATCTATTTATTTATTCAGATCCATCTGTGTTTATTACATACATAAAATAAATTTTACATTGCCTTCATAATGCTCTGCTCTGGGACTATAACCTTGTGTTAAGACAGTCCGTTTCCATTAAATCACTTCCGCTATTCATTTTCCGCCGCATTCTGAAGGCATTGAGTGTTTGTTTTTTACTAAACGCCGTGCTTTGCCTCGACACCAGAGCGAATCGAATGCGAAAACGAGCGCAGAACTAAATATGTATATGAAATGTTTAATTTCCTCAAGAGAGAATCGAACCCACAACCAGCCACGTTCACAGTCGCAGGCCCGGGTCCCTGCGCTACAAATGGTGGCCTTGTGTATTTAATTAAAGTAAAAAAAAATCAGCTTCGCGCTTCCCCACTTTCCGCCGAGTTCTTAATTAAAGTTATGTATGTATTAATTGCTTATTATTGTATTATATTAATGTTGCTTAATTTTAATTTTAAGTAGGACAATTTAACCACTAAATAAGAGCAATGTAATCAGAACAAAATATTTATTAAATACAACAGCCATATCTTACTGAATCACCACCCAACCATTACCAGCTAACACGTGTTACAGTAACGGCTCAACATGTTTTATGAATGAACCAAAACAAATTCGGGAACGTTGACGAAAATAAACAAGCCACGCCCCTTTCACGATACACCACTGTAACGCTGAAATCGTTCTCCTATAACATTATGCTGGCCTAGTACTAGCGACGCTGAAACTACGGTTAGCGTCGCCTGAAATTTCAGCTGTATTGGATGGAAAACAGTTTTCACTGGTGACGTCAGAACGTTGTAATATTTAGTTAGAGTGCCATCTAGTTGAGAAAGTTCGAACTAATAAGTACGCTATAAACTTGGCTTTTTTGTCATGTCAGTGATTATAATATAAAGAAATATATAAATTTTGTCTTTTTGCTTATTTAAATGTGGTTTATATTCCATACGTATATATATTACAAAAAACTGTATGTTGTTAGAGAAAGAACTATAGTCGTGGTTAGAGCAAGTTTATGCAATTCTACTTATTAAGAAAACGTATAAAAATTTGAACGTAGCAGGATTTGTACCCGCACCTCTTTGGAAACCGTATATATATATATATATATATATAGTGATATATATATATATATATATATATATATATACGAATATGTCACTATATTATTAGAGGCCAGTCGTGGCGCAGGGGCACAAAGTGTGACTGTAAAACCGACTGGTTGTGAATTCGATCACCACTCGAGGAAATGAAATATTTATTTACATTTATATTTTCATTTCTTCGCTCTGGTGTCAAGGCAAAGCGCGGCGTTGAGTTCCGCCACTCAACACGCAATGCCTTCAGAACTCGGTGGAAAGTGGTGTGTCTTAACACTACATTCCCTCTGCCTACCCTGCTGTGAACGTGATACAGCGTGAAGCTGGAAACATGAAGTAAAAAACGTCATAAACAAAACCTTCATTCCTTGAATTATTAAATATATTGATTCATCATCAAGCAGAAATGTTAAAGCAGGTAGCTTTTTAAAATTTTTAAAAATAATATTAAAATGATATCTTTTAAAATATTTACATTAAACGATTGTTACCAACAAACTCACAACCGGCGGGTTGTCCACTGAACACTTTCAATGACGTAAATCTAATTATACGTTAAATAAAACCATTTCAGACACCACGTGGGCGCGCGTCGTCTTCAATTTACATCGGTTAAACTGTTTAAAAGTTCTAAGTATATGTGACTATAACTAAATTGTACGATACTGTTCATAGGATTTATCTCCTTGATGCGTTCTTTAGATTAAAATGGATATATTTTTTCAATTTTATCTTTATTTATCTTATTACGCTTAATACGCTCTCGATTATATATTTAAAAAAAAAATACATGTAATTTTAAATTGAATATAATACTTAAAATGATAGAACTACATAAAAGAATATTAATTCACTTTTAAAATTTTTTACGGTATCGACATTAAACTCACGCCTCTGGAAAACCTAAAACTAAATTTGGCACGGGTTCAAATCCCGCTACATTCAAATTAATATACGTTTTCTAGAAAAGTATTGTTTTTGCCTAATTGCAATAACATTTTAAAAATGCAAAAAAAATGTTGCAAGTATTATGAAAACGTCAACTTCTAAATCGGATGAAATGTACAATACAAATGATAAATACATGTCATTAAACATAAAAACTCCATCTATACCATGGTGTCCTGGTACAATTGTTGCTGGGAAAAAATCCATTCGGATCCGTTGTGGTTTGCGGTTTAGCCACCCCCCGTCACCCTCCGACCGGTTTAGGGCCAACAATGAACAACAACACGCTCCACGTTGGGTATTTACAGTAATCGTATTGAAAGTACTAAGGTAGATCATTCATTTAAAAAATATCTAGAATTTATTAATATTGTTCTAGTTTGTTTATTAAGATTTGCTTATAGAAAAATTATGCAAGCTGTTTGTTTGTTTTATATAATTAATTAATTTGTGCCGTGTGATCCCGGCCTAGAATAGGATCATCCTGGTACTGGTGGTGTCGTAAGAGGCGACTAAAGTACGTGTGGTAGAGTCACGTCGCCAGCAATGGCAACACGCATGGGCAGACTCGACCGGATCATTACCACCCCCGGCATTTAAAACCGGCGTGAAGTAGTGGCTTTATGCCACTGCGTTTCGCATCAGGTAATGCGGCCCGGCGCCCAACCCACCCTAAAGGCCGGCAACGCACCTGTAGCTCCTCTGTGGTCGCACGGGGTCGTGGGCGGCGGTAATCACTCACCATCAGGTGACCCGCACGCTCGTTTGCCGTGTCTTTTCCATAAAAAAAAATAATAAGTTAATGTTATTTATTTATTTTTATTTTTCGCTACTTTTATTTATATTATACATACATATAATATGTTACATTTACATATTTACAGACTGTAAGACAAGTATAATTTTGATTTGTATTATTTTCAGTGGGGACATGGTCAGAGAGAGCCTTTTCATCTGATACCTCACATGACCTAGCAGCTTTAATATCATATTTTGCCCCTTTTTTAAGGTTATTATTTTTTAAGATTTAACCACAAACTTATAGTTTTGAGATTTAGACATTTTTCTTTCTTTTGTTCTACGTGCAGATGCTAGCTGCCAAATTTTATGACTGATCGACCGGAAGTATCCTATTAATTTTGATTTCCTTCATGATACCGACACCGCTTTTTATGCGATATAAATGACCATATCTTTTTTTAAATAAATGTACAAATACGATTTTTTTTCAGGAAATCCAGGGGTCTGAGTATTTGATTTGAATTTCAACTCAATATTTCCAAGCTTTCCTCAGATAAAGGCTCTTGACAGACAGACAAACCGACTGACGGACGGACAACTAAGTGATATTTCTGATAAGGTTATATTTTTTCCTTAAAAAGTAAGAAATCCTAAAAGAAAATATATATATTATTAACAAACTTACATAAAATTCAGTTGAGTAGTTTTGAGGGCAAACAAATAAAATGATATTTACATTTATATCATAAAAAAATTAAGCAGCCACATAGTGCTTTCAAAGTTTTATAGGAACTAAGTACCCTGTAGTAAAAGCCAATAGGGCTAACAGCGTTAACCTCATGTTCGAAAAAAAAACTATAAAAACATAAACATATTTACAAACCGTAAGACAAGTATAATTAATAAATTTATAGTAAATCAGCTTTATCTTTTCAATATATGGGGAAAAGAAAAACGAATCTAAAATCACTCCAAAAATAATATAACCTTTTCCATTTCTCAAAAATAAATTATAACAAAATATTAAAATAGCAAAAAAGTAAACAAATATTTAGAAGTAGGTATTTTTAATATAAATACAAAATATCCTAAAAGCAGACGTTACGTAGAAAGAAGGCCACACACAAACACACACTGATTGGCAGATCGAATTGAAACAAATCGTACGTCTAACAGAGCATTTGTCACAATTACCTCGACTGTCGGCTGAAACATAATTGGTAACTGAAGGATATTAGAAGGCCTACAGCAAATAGTATTTAAGTCTAAATATATCTAAATAAATAAGAATATTCATTCATGTTGGAGGCCAGACGTGGCGCAGAGGAATAAGCGTGTGAATAAACCCCGACCGGTTGTGGGTTCGATAACATTGGAGAAATGAAATACCTAATATTTTCATTTCTTCGCTCTGGTGCCGAGGAAAAGAGTGGCATTGAGTTTTGGAAACAACACGAAATGCCTCCCGAATTCGGTGATAAATGAGGAACGAAATGTTTTAACACTAGGTTCCCTCTGCTCTATCTTGCTGTATGCAGCTTTACCCCGTAAATTACAGCGATTTTCGAGACATTGTGTTGGGTCTCGAAAACCAACGCCGGGCTTTTGCCTTGGTGCCAGATCGAAAAAATGAAAATATTAATATATAATGATTCATTCTCTCGACTGGGTAAAGAAACAATAACCGTCACGTTAAAGTCACCCTCACTGTGCCACGACGGTCTCAAATGCAGCGTGGAGCTAAAAAAAGTAGGCGCAACAACCTTTCGCGTTTACAGTCACACGTTGTGCCTCTGTGTCACGACTAGCCTAAGAAAATCTATGAGAAAAATGTAACTACTGATAAAAAAAATATTAAAATAGTATATCTACACTAGTTGCGTATAAATAACTAATATGTTTGTATGATCCATTTGACACACAAATTCTAAGTGACCCGTGTATCAAATACGGCGGGTCACTATGGGACAATTAACGTGATATAGCTTTCTTCTTCGACAAACGGTATATCCAACACAAAATAGTTTTTCATTACGAGCTTGTAGTTCCTGAAATCGTCGTCGTGTTAAATCAAATAAATCTTGGAGGCTTATGATATTTATTAGTAGAAATATTTGGTATGTATATATATAGTTATACTATAGTTGTAAAAACAATTTGAATGATTGTGAATTTTGAATGCCACTTAGAAAATGTTTTTATTTTTCAGTGTCACGCTGTATCTCGTATACAGTAGGGTAGGCAAAAGGTGCAAATTAAATGCTTAGGAAATGTTGATATTTATTAAAATATATAAGACTACTAATTTATATATTAGTTTTTAAAGTGTAATTCCACACTAAGGAAAGAAAAATACTTAAAAATTTGAACCTAGTGTAATAATTACTCACAATTATAGTTTGACAATAGAGAATACTATTTTCTAAATAAAATAAATTAAAAAAAAATTGGGATAAATTGATAATATTTTGTGTTTTTTCCACACTTAGGAATGAATTATCTTTGGGTAGCGGAAATTTGTAAAAATCTCACTACAGAGATGCAACAGCATAAATAAGTTGTAACAAGCGTATTAGAATTTCGACGTAGCATATTGAGAGCGTATGGCTTAGTTGGTCAGAGCGTTCGGACGGTTTTCAAAGAGGAGATGGGTTCAAGTCCCACTACGTTAAAATTTTTATGTTTTCTTAATAACTAATATTACTTTTTAATTACCCTTTATAGCGTAAAGGGGTAGCGATTGTGGGGAACGGAGTGTCTTTTCACAATACGAGTATATTCTCTCTGCCTAACCTGCTAACGAGAAAACAAGAAAACGAGAAATGTGACGCTGCTAAATTATCATTAAATTCAGCGCAATATATATTATTTTATCTTTAATGTAAAAAAAGTACTCATATTTATGATCAACAAAATAAATCATTTAATTTTGTGTTAACGTAATAGGTTTTGCTAACACGACCAACAGAGTTGAAAATTAATTTATTTACGAAATCACAACTAATAATTAGTAATTTATATTACTTAAATAAAAAAATGTTTATATGTTTAAAAAAATATAATTCCTCATTAGTGTCTTATGAAAAAAAAAGTTTTGTTGTTTTTTTTAGTTGTTTTAATTTTTCCTAAAAAGTACTATATATACCATAGATCACAATTCCTCTATATAATGTAACTCTGGTACTTACTACACGTAACATTAAATAAAATAGTATTCATCAAATAAAACGCTCACTCATCATTATCATGAAATAAAGCAGAAAGCGGAAAACTGAGTGTTGTATTACAATGGTCAGAAAGTGTACCCTGTCGTATGCGGGCGATATGTTAAACTAAAAAAAAACTAAAAGTAACATTATATACAATTATTGAGGCCGTCGATGAAATGAAATATTATTTACTTATATTTTAATTTTCTTCGCAATGGCGCCAAAGCAAAAGCGTTGCGTTGAATTCCGCCACTCAACACGCAATACCTCAGTCTCTGCCGCTGGCGGAAAGTGGAGAACAGAATGGTTAACACTAGGTTCCCTCTGCCTACCCTTACAAAAGTGTATGTGATAATATTAAATTATTGACGAAAGTTATGATAAATTACTCAATATAGAGTAGAATCAATTAATTTATGGGGGCAAAAAAGATAGAGCTATATGAATTTAGATATAACAAGGACGCAGTATCGTATTCGAGGGCCACTCGAGATACTGACGGCGTCATCACTTTGATTTCATTATCAATAAGCGCATACGTAGGTGTTTTACACCAGTCTATATTTTGGCTGTAATCTATTCATTTAGATTGAAAATAAACTGTTTTTCCCAATTTTTTTCTAAATAATTAAATTAAGTAAGCAGAGGAAACCTAGTGTTAAGACACTGCCGTTCGCCACTTTCTACTGAGTTCTGGAGGCATTGCATGTAAAGTTGCGGAACTCAACGCCACGCTTGGCCTTGACAACCGAGCTCAGAAAAGGAAACATAAATTTAAATTAATATTACATTTTCTCGAATAGGGATCGACCCCAATCCATTCACGTTTACGGTCACACTTTGTACCTTTTAAGGATAAAAGAAACCCTTGTATGATCACTTTGTTGTCCGTCTGTCTGTCTATCTGTCTCTGTCAAGAGCCTTTATCTCAGAATCGCTTGGAGATATCGAGTTGAAATTCAAACAATTCAAACAGACTCACAAGTTCCTGAAAAAAAAACTATTTCTACATTTACTTTAAAAAGGATATTGCCGTTTATGTCACAAAAAACGCATGAATCAAAATTAATAGGGTATTCCGGTTGACCTAGATTTATGAAATTTGGCACCTAGCATCTGCAGGTTGTACTAATTCAGGAAAAAAAATTAAATTTGTTGTTGAACTATAACCCTAAAATTATGGTATTAAAGCCGTTGGTTCAAGTTCATTCCTTACGCACTACACAGTTTTCGGGATTGCGTGCTCAGAGGCGAAAACAGGGGCGGCATCTAGTTTCGTCCCGAAACTTCTGCCTGAAACTTGCGCACCAAAGCGTGAAAATGAAAATAATATATTTACCCGAGTGGATATTGATATCGGTGATATTGGTATTAGCCTAGTGGAGATATTTTTATTAATTAACTTAGTGGTGATAGTGGTACTAACCTAGAGGTGATAGTAGTATAACCCTAGTGGGCCCCTGGCGGCCTTTATTTTCAGTCACAACAAAAACACAGCCTTCTTATTCTTAGTCACAACAACAAGAAAAGCTAATATAAGATATACTCATATATTAGTTATAGTTTCTTTTTTAATATATTTTAATTAATCGTCGTGGCGCAGGGGCACAAGCGTGTAACTGTAACGCTACGGTTGCGGGTTCCATCTCCATTCGCGCGAATGAATTATTAATATTTTCATTTTCTTTGCATTGATATCAAGGCAAAAGTGCGGCATTGAAGCGCCACTCAACACGCAATACCTCGAAAATTCGGCAGCAATTGGGGAATTGTGTGTCTTAACACTAAGATTCTTGTGCCTACCCTGCTATATACGGGATACAGCGTGAAGCGGAATGACACTAACAAATACACAATAAAAAATGTCTCTAAAGCTTTCAATAACGTGGGGAACGGAGTGTCTTAACACTAGGTTCCCTCTGCCTACCCTGCTGTGTGCGGGATACAGCGTGAAGCTGATTTCAATAACGTAAAAGAAAAAAATCCATTACAAACTGAACGATGCGTCAAAGTAAATTATTTATCAAAGTTGAATCAATTCTTCTCATTTTTCCTCTAATCCACTCGGTGTTTTAATTAAATGAAATGTAAAACAAGCTAAATTTATTGAAACAAATTACATGAGGTCCGCGCTCCTAATTAAAGCGCCTTGATTGAAGTATTAAGGGATTTGTTATGGGGTTCGTTGAAAATAATCAATTATGTCAATGGAATAATAGTAATATGAAATAAATCAAATCAAATCAGCTTGCACACAGCAGGGTAGGCAGAGGGAACCTAGTGTTACGCCACACCGTTCTTCACTTTTTACTGAATTCTGGAGGCATTGCCTGTTGCCTGCAATCTAAATATAAGAAAACAAAAAATATTTTACAATTTTATGTTTGCCATACTTGAGAAGTGTAAGGTTCCGGTGCTTAGCTATATCTTGGCTTGGGCAGAATTTATGTAACGGAGTGAATTTACACTAGATTTTCTCTGCCTGCTCCACGTAAATAAATAAATAAAAAAATATTTATGTAGAATATTAAAAACGTTAATATAATATCTTCATAAGACCTTCTGAAAGTGCAAGGCTAGAGTATCTAAGTAGCAATACCACAATATATTAATTACCAAGTTAGTCAAGCTTAATGGAAATGTATGTATATAGCCGCAGGATATGGGTTGTATTACAAAGTATATATTATAATATAATTTAGTCACTAGTTTAGTTTCAGTTCCTAAAATTAAAACTCCCTGAAATATACATAACATTCTGACGACCACAAAAACCTCGATGCATTTTATAATTTTTACTATCTTATGTTCAAGCTGAACGTTTTATTCTGCGTATAGCAGAGTAGCCTCGTTACCGATCGAGATAGAGATACAGAGATCTACCTACATTATGAAAATTAAGACCAAGCCATCATCATCTTTACATTTAAATATTTTTAATGTATATTTTTATTCAATTATCAAATAGTTTTACTGATAGTTTTATACATGTTATAAGGTCTCTAATGTACCAGATGAGATGATGCGGCCTTTAATTATTATATGCCAACAAAAAAGTCTGTCACATTGATAATAAAGGAACATTAACAACGGTTGTTTTACTTTAACTTATATTTTTTAAGAAATCACCAAAAAAAAATAATATTATTCTAATATTGACTATCTTGCTCACACATGTATTTTAGCTTTACATTGTGCGACATGCAGATCTCTGTATTCGGATTTCCAGTGTCAAAACATTCCGTTCCCATTAAGACACTTCCGTTTTTCATTTACCGCCGAAATTTTGAAGCATTACGTGTAGCGTGGTGGAACTCATTCAATTTTTAACACAAGAGTTATGAAATTTTACATAAAACACTTTATGTGGATGTTAAACAAAAGAGATTAACGGATAGCGCTATGGTATCACAACGTGCTACACAAAGTTTA
Organism: Heliconius sara; assembly: GCA_917862395.2. Classification (NCBI taxonomy): domain Eukaryota; kingdom Metazoa; phylum Arthropoda; class Insecta; order Lepidoptera; family Nymphalidae; genus Heliconius; species Heliconius sara. Next base: position 1,539,543 of record OU860783.2, on the reverse strand, counting down.
AGCGGACTTATTATATTTGTAGAGATCAACGCGTCATAATTTATTATACACACACACCTAAAACTTGTATGTTTATTAAAAAAAAACACTAATTTACAATATAATTCAAATGTTATTCTCTCTTAAAAATAATAAATAAGACGATTTAACACCCATCTGGTGATACCAAATTCAATTCCTTAAGCTATATGTATAAATATCATAGATAGGTTAAAAATATAAGTCATTTTATATTAAATGTGTTTTTATTTACATATATAAGGTCAAAACTTTTAATTTGTATAACAAAATGTTTGTATGAATTACTCACCGGCCCTCCGTACTCGTAACCTAGCTCCAACGCGACGAGCTCAGCTACTTCTTGACCACCTTCCATTTCTACAGTCCATTCGTCGATGAAGAACTTTGAGTTTTCTCTACCATTATGTAAACTATAATATGCTTTAGTAATATAAACTTGTAACAATAGTATAGTAAAAGAAATAATTAATAATTTGTATTGAAACATATTGAAGTTATTATTATATTTGCAGTTAGTACTGTTTTAGTATATATTTTTAATAAAAAAATATATAATTTTTTTTTCATGTAAAAAGCTTAACTTGGCCCGTAATGTCTTTTCAATGGACACGATGCGACGCGGTCAAGCGAAGCGTATGAATGAACGTTTACGTTAACAATGAAGACTATTATGTATTAAGGAATAATTTTTATTATTTTATTTTTATATATTTTTTATACTATTTAAATATAATACATATTAATTTTAAATCATGATTATTTTAAGCAAATAAAGTGTAAACTATATTAAAATATCTTTTTTTAAATATTTAATTGCTTTACAATTTTTTTGTATTTATTAATTTATAAGTTGTTCAATTTTTGTTTTTTTTACGTCATTTTATTTAGATAGAGTTTTCTTACATTACAGTACTGCAGATTGATATCATATATAATAGTAATAAGAAATAATTAAAAAATTAAAAAACTAATTTTCGGGCCCCAAAAATTACGGGCCCTAGGGCACTTGCCGAGGTTGCCAAGGCCTTAGTCTGCCCCTGATCTAGCTTCATGCATAGCAGACAAGGAACCCGGGACAACCACTGCTTAGAGACTCGGCCCACTCGGCCCCAAATATTGAGAACGGTTTATAAATATGGACTTGAGACTCTTCCGTTTCTCGACTGACAATCGAACCCACAACCTGCGGCGCTTACAGTCACACGTTTGTGCCCCTGTACTACGACTGACCTCGATCGTTAGTAAAGTTAAAATAATTATTAGTATCATCAGCGATGGTACTGAAAACAGCTACCAGCAGTACCATCTAGGCTTGGAAGTCTTGCTACGGAGAACTCGATAAATACTAAACGGGTACGGGTGCTTCATTTATAATGTTTTTTTAAGTACGAATTGTATTTTTACAGGATTACTAGTCCTATAATTAATAATGAAGACTTTCAACATACATTTTTTACTTTTTGAATCCACAACTAATATGATTTTGATGACGTTCAAACTATATTTTATCTATATATATAAAAGAACATGTTCCTGACTGACTGAGGTAAGACGCACGCACAGCCATAACCGCTGATGGGAGAAACGTGAAATTTGGACAGATGTTTATTTTCATAATCTGGACATCCACTAAGAAGGGATTTTGAAAAATTTTAACCCTAAAGGGATGAAAGTTTGTATGGAAAAAAAATTAAATCGGCCCCGTTTTTAATAAAATTTGAAATTCAGACTCTTAAAAATATTTCATTGAACACGTGTTTCATGGTTTTGTGTAATTTACCTCCTAAAGGTTCAAATAAGAGGTTGAAAGTTTATATGGAAAAACTTTATTGACAAAAATATTTTATTGAACACATGTTTCGTGGTTTTTTTAGCGGGCGAAGCCGCGAGCGCCCGCTAGTGTACTAATATAGTTCGAACATATAAATTGTCATATAATAATTTTCGACAACTGTATTTGAAATGATATATAATATTTTAAGTTTATAACTAAGCGGTCATAAATTCAATGTTCTGTGGACTTTTTTTATATTCACAAATAACGTTAATTAAGTACCTTTCAATATTTTTTTTTGCGCCATCTACTGTAGTAAAGCGAAAGCTCTCGATGTAAGCTCTTGACACAAGTTCATATAGCAATGAACTAAAAAAATTATAGAGGGTGCTATTATTATTTTTATTTCTTTAAATTAAAGGTCACACTAGCATTTTTAAAGATATAATTGGTACGTTTTACAATAAAAATTGGTAAATTAAAAACAATATATAATTTAGTTCCTTTGATTTCCCACGGATCTATGGATAGGGAACCTCAGTACCTATCTGTTTCAATCCCCATGTATGTTCAGCGATTTTCCGTTGTTCAGCAAATATTATGGAATTCTATGATTTTTTGGAAAAACTCAGGTTCTTGACAAAAATTGGCTAATACGGTCTATGGTTGTTTTTTTTTTTCTTTAAAATAGCTCAATTATGGGCCTAATATCATACAATAATTTACGGATAGGTACTGAGATCCTTTACTCATAGAACACCGTCGTCCGTCGATCGCTTTATACTGTGTATACGTTTATAATTAATGATACATTTCAATCCTTGCTCTCCTCACGTACATTAGACGTTTCTCATACAAAAATCCAATCTACTTTTAATAATACTACGCATACATAAATTAAAAAATATTTTATTAAATTTTCTTCTTTTTTTTCACAGGATAGCCAGATCGAAGACTATATTAAGACTCCGTTTTAGACGTTCCAACTGAAAGCAAAACGTTGGCTATATATAGTAGATATAGAACTCAGCACCGCGATTTTATTACTAAATATGGGAAATGAAAATAATATAAATTAAGTATCGAGTTAAATCATTGCCCCGAATAGAAAACAACCGCGTAAAGAAATATATATTTAACATCAAATTTGCTCTATATTTTAATCTTAATGTCAAAAAGCTCTTCGAATCTTATGCATCTTCTATATATCAAAGTTGTTGTATGATGCATTCAAATTAATTAATAAATTGGAGCACATTTAAATCAATGACAGATACATTCATGTTAGCTTCATATGACATCTGGTCTTAATGCCAATTACAAATTCAGCACTTAAATTAACTAGCGATTCAAGCGCAACTCCGCCCGCTTTTTTTTATGGAAAAGACACCTGATGGTAAGTGACTACCGCCGCCCACGACCCCGTGCAACACCAGAGGAGTTACATTTGCGTTGCCGGTCCTTAAGGTGGGTTGGGCGCCGGAGCCCGGCATTACCTGATGTGAAACGCAGTGACATAAAGCCACTACTTCACGCCGGTTTTAAACGCCGGGGTTGGTAATGATCCGGTCGAATCTGCCCATGCGTGTTGCCATTGCTGGCGACGTGACTCTACCACACGTACTTTAGTCGCTTCTTACGACACCACCAGTACCAGGATGATCCTATACTAGGCCGGGATCACACGGCACAAAAACGCTTAACCTTATTGTTACGATTTTTTGAATTCACGCTGTATCCCGCTCACTGCAGTATCTAGTGTCAAGATATATATATGGTCGATATATTGATCTAGGGTCCAGATCAAGAGCTTTACAAATGTTTTTTTACTGATCCTACTTTAATATACAATTAATATTACAAATGTGAAAAGTAAAGTTTGTAAGGGCGGATGTTTATTACGACTTTCACTTAAAATTACAACATGGATTTAGATTTTACTGATAGAAGTAATATAACGTTAACTGAGTAACCTCTAGGCTAGAATTTCTTCGCTCTGGTGTCGAGGCAAAGCGCGGCGTTGAGTTCCACCACTCAACTAGCAATGTCTCCAGAACTTGGCGGAGAGTAGGTAACGGTGTGTCTTAACAGTCCCCTCTGCCTACCCCTTATTTTTCAATTTTAAAATTACAAAATACAATTTTAGAATAACACAAATGATTCAACAAGAAGTAGGAGATATTTTCATTGGAGCATTGCAGCACTCAGTATGTCAGTGGAGCGGAGAGCGGCCGTGAGCGCGCATCGATCAAGTGTAAACAAGCCATCTTGTACGCTCCGGTGGCCATGTACCTGTTTTATTTTATTTTATTTGGGATTTTATATTATGTTTTGTTAATTAGTAAATGAAATAAAATTAAATTAAATTAGCTTCACGCTCTATCCCGCACACAGCAGGGTAGGCAGAGGGAACCTAGTGTTAAGTCACTCTGTTCTCCATTTTCTGCCGAATTTTGGAGGCATTGCGTGTTGAGTGGCAGAACTCAACGCCGTGCTTTGCCTCGAAACCAGAGCGAAGAAATGGAAATATAAATTTAAGTAAATATTTTATCTCCTCGAGTGGGGATCGAACCCACAACCAGTCGGTTTTACGGTCACACTTTGTGCCACTGCGCCACGACTGCCCTCAAATTAGTAATAAATATATTATATCATATTCGTTCTTTACAGAACTCATAGTGTAAGATTTGTAGGTGTGAGAATCTGTGTAACAAATATGATTGCTAATGTCAGTCTATTTTTTTAACTTCTATACAAGCTAAAAAAATAGCCTGAACACATAAGAAGGTGAAACCTAGGAACTTAGTGTTGGGACACTTTGTTCCCATTAAGACAGTTTGGTTGCCCACTTTCCGCCGAATTCTGGAGGAATTGCGTGTTGAGTTTGGGAACTTAATGCCGTGCTTTACCGGTTTGCCAGAGCGAGGAGATGACAATACTGATTTTTTTTTACAATCGAAGAGTTCTGCCCCTGCACCTTGACACTACCTAAAACTGTAAAGGAGAGTCTTGGAAACTTAAAAAATGAGTTTCTAAATAGAACAACTTGACATCTACATCTAGTTTTAATAAGAATTTTAAGTTTTGTTGTATGATTTTTGTTATATAATTGCAAATTCTATTTTATATACACAAATTTGTCAACTAAAATAATTAACTGGATCTAATTTGAATCTGATACATAATTCGTCGAAGACAAAATATAAAACACTAAACGCATTAATCTACATTTAATACGACAAACATAAATTTCTCAACTGTTCGTGTCTCTAATATTAATAATTTGATACTTCCCTACTGTTATTCGTCCTCTCGTAAAATAATTTATGGCTGCACTAAAAAGAATACACACAAAATAGTCCGTGGCCAGCGTTACAGGCAGCGCTACAGTATACGCGCTGGAGTTTATTTCGGGACCAATGCTAGGCGAACTCTATGGTACTCAAACTTTTTTAATAAAATAGCGGTCTATCTTAAAAACTGGAATTATTGGTAAAGGAATACGTATCTAGCTAGTCCAATACGTAGTCTTTACTTTACAGTAATATTTCTATTGGTTCATATAGCTTTACTATTCAATTAAAAGAAACTTAAATTACAAACGTTTTTTTTTCCTATTATATTTAGATTTAAGCCAATTGTAATTAACAATATGTAATTCGATAAAGATTTTAGAACCTAAGTGCTTTTATGACGTTAAATAATCAAGGAATATTTATTTGTTTACCACAAACTTGTACTTTAACTTTTTATTATTTATTTATGTACAATTAAATGAAAAACGTATTAAAATGTTACGATAATGCCATTCTATTTAACATTGTGCTTATAAGGACCCTATTTAAATTTTCAAACGATGCAGTAAGATGCGTGAACGTATTTTAAATGTAAAGTTGTGTTTGTACTAGCAATGACACAATGGCTCCGTTTATAACACTAATCTTAATTAATCTGCATAGTGTAGGCTCGAGAAATCATTTATAATGATGAATCATGATATGCTTTATAGGGATGTTACATATCAGGACTATATTTAATATGTTTTCTTAATTTTTATTTTATTAATAATTTCAGCAACCAATAGATTTTGAGAAGCATTTTGTAGATTTAAAGCAGATAGCAAATGAAATCGTTGGTTTTCTAGATACAATTCCAGAAACTTGATAAAAGATATTAAATGTCGTAATTGATATTTTAATTTTGTATGTTTATTTATATGTTATGTAACACAATATATTAAAACCATATCACCACCAATTTTAATTGTATTTTGAATAATCTCATAAACAAAAACAAATGACAACTTTAAAGGGCAAACCATTATCAAAGGGACGAAACGATAAGCCCACTCGCATTTTGCATGCATTTTTGATATACATCTATATACATATATATATATAACTATAAATAAAATATAGTTTGGGTGTTTGTGCTTAAACGCATAGCTGTGCCGCAGTCACGATGCGCGTGTCGGTCGGTGCGGCGTGCGCGCTCCTGCTCACTCCTGTCACCCTGGTACTCTGTCAAGACACGGGGTACTATGCTGAGGATGGTTACCGTGACGACGCCATTGACGTGTGAGTTCGCCTTGTTTCAGTGACAGTGATGTGACAGTGTTTTTTTTTATTTTGTAGGTTAGAGTATGATGGTGAATATTGAGTCTATTGTGGTTTAATATTTTGTAAATGTGAGGTATTTTTTTCTATTAATTCTTTAAAAATCTTACCTGATTTTAAAATAGTGTTTTAATTTTATATTCAAGCTTTTAACATTTCAGAGTAAGTACATCTTATAGTTTTTTATAATGAAGCTTTTGGTAGAGTATTTTACAGTACTTAAACAATTATTGTGACTATGCATTTATTGATCATACTGATTTCAATAATTATTATAAATATTGTGTTGTGTGAATTTCGCAAAAGAAAATACCTGCTTAAAACCAACGTGATGGAAATACGAATCAAAATACAACACGTTCATTCGTTTTACAATTTTTCTTAAATTTCTTAAATTAAACATGATGAGTTCATAATTCATACGCATCAAACAAAAACTACTGTCATTGTGTACAAAAACCCACAAAATCTATAATAAAAAAATAATAATAAATGCATTGAATTTATTTAAAATTACACATGTAGGTAATATTCGTATAACATAAATATAACATTAAGCACTAAAGCACCATGGACTCTATATAGACAAGGAACATACTAAGAATCATTAAATTATTCAATCATCGAAACAACTCAATCATCATTCATTAACGCACTTGAAGTGACATATTCGACGCTCGTCATTTATCACTGGGAAATATAACCTAGATAAGAAACTGTATCTAAGCTTTCGTAGAAACACTGAAATGTATGTGTTTGTTTTTTTATTCTCCACTTATCGCCGAAATGTGAAAGCATTGCGGGTTGAGTGGCGGAACTCGACGCCGCGCTTTGCCTCGACAGCAGAGCGAAGAATTGAAAATATAAGTTTAATTAATAATTTCTTTTCTTCGAGTTGGGATCAAACCCACCACCAGTTGGTTTTGCATTCACACTTTGTGTCTTTGCGCCACGACTGATCTGGAGGATTTTTTTTATATTTTACACAAATTGCTAATAGAGTCTGACCAAATAAGAATTATTTCATAATTATATTTCTAATTTTCATTTTTACATAGTTTCAATACAATCGTTTCTTTATTGTTATGCTCTACTTACAATTATATCTAGAAAATAGAGTCTATTTTTATAGAAATTTTTGATAATCTTTTCCAAAAAAAAAATCTACGTATCTTACTAATTTTACTATTATACTACTATACTGTATGATGATTATATAAGTCAATGCATGAAACAAAAAACACGAGCATCCCCATAGCAAAATGCTCTATTTCCATGCTGATACCATAAAAAAAACATAACTATAATATATTATAGTATTTCGTTCCTAAGAATCTGGCTAGTACCAACCACTATTTATAACACTGATGCAGGGGCCCACATAGCTTAATTGAATTGCAGCTGAGTGCAGTGCGTTGACCCCTTGCATTTTTAACGCGAACTCTGCTCTTCGTATGCGGCGGTTTTATCAGTAAGGGGAAATCGTACTGGTAGATTAAATATTAGTTGTATTATATTTAAAAACACTAGATTTTTTTGTAAATTTTCGTAAATTAAAGGATAGCTCTTTACACTTATCGTTTTTAGGGTTCCGTACTTCAAAAAGTAAGAACGGAACCCTTATAGGATCACTTTGTTGTTAGTCTGTTATGATAATTTATCACGAGATAGCGTAGAGTTAGTATGGTGTTTATTATTGACGGGCGTGTATATTGATTGAGAAGCAATGAATTATGTCACTAAAATAATATAAAAGTACAATAAACGTATCATCGAAGATGGAACGTTTGTATTAGCACTAGGTTTCCTGGTTCCCTCTGCCTAACCTGTTATATGCAGGATACAGCGTTATTAAAGAACTCTACTTATAACAACGAAGTTTTCGTCCTGGTAACCAATTTATTTGTATGACATCACGTATCCCCGGTATATGGAGCAAATAACTGATAAGATACTTGATAGCAGCCTAGTGTTTGCTCTGACGTCATTGTTTTGTTAATAGTGTTTATAGTATAATAAACATTCATTAATAATTTGTAGTTTTAGATAGTTACAGTTAATTTTTATTTAATTAGATTATTTAGTAGTTCCTGAATTATAATTAGATCTTTGAGAATCTATTTCTCTTCACTCTTTACTCCGTACTAGATGTAGCCCGCAACTTGTAAAATGTAAAATCCTCTCATTGCTCTCAAATGTAAAATCATTTTTTTTATTCTATTGGGATTTTCGCATTCTTCTGTTAGTGGTACCCTACATTCCCCAAAGATCATATACGTCAAATTTCAGTTCTACGCTGCGTAGATCAAGGAAGAGTCTTATGTATCGAGATATATAAGGGAGAACCCAGTCTCAAGATGCTTTGTTCCAAGCTTCCCGTCCAAATAAGAGTAAAGAGAAATACGGATGTTAGTACCAGTACTGACCGCTATATTATGAAAATCCGTTAAGCCTGTTACATAATTTGTTAAAATCTTAATTGTATTCATCTTTTACAATTATATTTATCAAAATTCAATTGCTTAATAAGTTCTTTGATTTTCACGATTATTACACATTGTAAATGAAACTATTTTTACCGGATTAATCGCGTATATTTTGTATTTTATACATTTTTGGGGAACCCGACGTTTCGAACACTTTACAGTCTGTGGTCACGGGTAGACTCCGCGTTTTCCAGTCCGTACTGGTTCACATAATAAGTTCTTTGATTTTCACGATTATTACACATTGTAAATGAAACTATTTTTACCGCATTAATCGCGTATATTTTGTATTTTATACATTTTTGGGGAATCCGACGTTTCGAACACTTTACAGTAGTCCGTGGTCACGGGTAGACAATACTCGGGTAGACAATAGTTCAATTGCTTATTAAAAAAATTACATATACGGGGTGGAAGTGTCAGCGCTCCTTTTACGGGAACAGCATATAGGGTAAAATATTTTAAGCCCATACCTATAGAAATTAATCAGTTTAGATGTAGAATATTTTCTTGATTTCACGATGCTTATACCTGTATTACGTGTGACGCAGTTACGCACAGATACCAACAACGTAAACACATACTACTATAAAAATACTACTAAAGGTTAAACAACTTTGAACTTCGCAATACAAATACATACGAATCTATTTCGGAATGAGGCGTATGCGGCGGTTTCCCTTTGATAAGTTTTTGTGCGTGCGTCGTTCTTGACATGACGACGTTGACGTGATGACGTTTTATTTTAAAACGAAAATTTATAATTTATTTTGTTCGAAAAAATCACTCATTTTTGGAAAAAACATTGAATTGTTATATATTCGTAGAATAGTTAAAACTGCTGTTTCATTTAAAGTGGTGCTGACATAAACACTGTGTAATATTACTGTGTTTTGAACAATATTTCAAAACTGGAGAATTTGTTTGGTGTACAATCAGACACAAATTGAAAAAAAAAAATTGTGCTCAATAATTATCGAGAAATTAACCCACTGTATTTGCGATCAGAGATACCTCGGGCACTTAGAATGTGGCATGTGTCACACACACATCTTTAACCTACTTCCATTTGACCACAGGTTAGGTCATGAGTAAAAGCTACTATATTTCATAATGTTATATTTCAGTTCCGACACACACGGGATCTGTCCAACAGATAGGCTACTGCGCTCGAGGGAGACGTGTCGCGTGGACGGCGTCGACATTCAGTGCATCCGGTTGAACTGCTGCGAAGGCTACAATTACATCGCTGGGCGGTAAGCTAAATATTAATATGACATTAAAAAAATGTATCGTTTTAAGTTTTTTTTGAACTATAGGCAGAGGGAGCCTGTTAAGATACTCCGTTCCTCACTCTCCGTCGAATTCTGGATGCATTGCATGCTCAGTGACGCCTCAACACTATAGTGGAGAAATGATATTAAATATTTTTTTTGTCTCGAGTGGAAGTCGAACTCACAACGTATCTCGTTTACAGTTGAACGCTTGTAGTGTTTATTTAAAAATTAAATTCGAGTTCCTACTTCACTAGAAGATACATTTATGTTTTTTTGTTTATGTTTATGTTTTATATAAACAGTGTCAGGTTACGAAAATAAACGTATACCGCCGTACCGCCCTAAACACAGTGTCCCTGTAAAATAACCAGAATAGAATAAAAAGATAGATAGATATATAAAATGTAAAGGTTAAACAAAAATGATTAGATTATTCAGCCTTAGTATATACGAAAATATTATAAAACTAGCGACCTACGCACGGATTTACGCGCATAAACTTATTGTAATATTATAGCCAAATTATCTATAATATTTACATTAATCGTAGCTTATGTTAAATATATATTTTTGTAAAGTTTTATTCAGTAGTTTTTATGTGAAAATGTAACAAACATCCATCCATCCAATCTCACAAATACTCATATTTACTATAAAAAGGGTTTCTCAATACGCATATACATTAAAATAATAATAATAGATTTCTTTATACAATAATTTTATTAGCATTTTTTCAAGATGACATTTAAAATAATTGAACACATTTAAATACACATAGTTTCACAAAAAAAAATAAGAACGTTTCTCAGAAAAATAAAATAGCGATCAAATTTAAGCTTTCGGTTTTCATTTGAATGAAATGAAAAAAAAAATATCAAAAATGAAATATTTAAAGTTAAATACAATTAAAGTAAATTGTCACTTTCTTATAGAAATATATTTTTCCAGCTGCATTCCAAAGACAGTGGAACCATGCAGCCTACGACTGTGCGAGCAAGCGTGCGCCGTGCGGGACCAGCGGATATGGTGCACGTGCCACCAAGGGTTCAGGTTCGACGAAGATAGCTACCTAAGGAAAAAACAACCATTTTGTGTAGGTAAAGTATCAATATCATTAGCTTTTTTTAAGCTTAATACTTTGCTGGAAATCTGCGTGGAAAATGAGAATCTAGTGATGTTTTTTTTCATTCTCCTACCATTTATATAAAGCATCTCCCCTCAATGAAGAATCTGGTGCTAAGACGTTCTTTTCTCCAGTAATACACCTCCGTTCCCTTCTTTCCTCCGAATCCTTGCGACTCGTTACCAAAGGCCAGGAAATGAAAATATTTAATATGTTATTCGCATGAGTGAGAATCGGACACCACATCCATCGAGTCGCACGCTTGTGCCTATTTCAAATACATGATTAAACCTTTCGTAATTTCTTGAATATTAAGTATTTATTTTAATCTTATATAATAAACTATTAATTATTTAATATACCAATTTCCAGACATAAACGAATGTGCAACGAACAACGGCGGCTGCGACCAGCTCTGTATCAACGACCCCGGCGGCCACCACTGCGAGTGCGCGCCTCCCCTGATGGTCGCCAGCGACGGCAGGAGGTGCATGCAATCGGTAGCTATCTATAGCTTTAAAGGTATAATTTTGCATTAGGCAGATGTAGAATTGAATATGTATTTAAAAAGGAGCTTGTACTTAAAAATAAAGAAATGGAATCTTGTTTTTTAATTTACTACAATGATTCTTTATATATAATATTCCTCATTATTCCTATATAAATAATAAAAATCATCTAGGCAATGAGCAATAATAACCTTTTCTGTCTGTCATCTATCAAAAATCCGTAAACCAATCACAGTGAACGCGAGGTGTGCAGTTTAAAGTCAGCTTTACATTTGAGAATATATATTATATAAAAAATAAAAAATAATACTTTATAGGAGCCCCTACCGCTGGTGCGGGCCTCGTCGAGGTGCTACGCGCCGTGCGATACGGTGTCTTGGCTGTCGAGGAAAGTGAAGCAACTCAGCGATCAACTCCACACGACGCAAGCTGCCCTTAAGAAATTATTAGAGAATCCCATGTTCAAAGGAGAAGGTACAATTATGAAACATTATTTTTCGTGTCTGACGCTCGTAGGTTTGTAGTATGTAGTTTTTAAAAATAATTCTCTCGTTTTTGGTGATTAAAACCAAAGTTTTCATCTAAGAATAAGTGTTATTTTCATTTAAAAAGTTTTTTATCTAAGAAGAACCAGGGAAACAAAAATATTTCAAATATAGGCATTGTCTAAGTAAAAATCAACCTTACATACAACCTTTGCATTCAGCCAAGAGTCTTTTTGGCTACGCCAGAATTACAGTACTTTAACTAACTAACTAGGCAGAAATATAAGTTTGACTCTATATAATTGTTTTTTAACCAAAATGTCTCAAAATATATTTATCACCTGAATATTTAAAACAGATGATGGTCGTTTCGCAGAGGGCACGTACGCTTACAGAGTACTCGACGCTACCGCACCACTGGAGGGTGGATACTGTCGATGTGAACGAGGGCCTAGAGTATGTAATCATTTTTTTTATCATATTTTTCCATAGAAACAGAGGAAATAAATTAAATGGCGCTTGATTCCGATCACTCCGTACTAATTACATAACTGTAAAATATTAGGTAAACATAACTAATATTCAAGTTAATTTAGCTGTATATAAAAAGAATCAGCCTCACGTTGTATCCCGCACACAGCAGGGTGGCAAAGGGAATAATGATAAGACACTCCGTTCCCCACTATCCGCCGAATTCTGGAAGTATTGCGTGTTGAGTGGCGAAACGCCGCTCTTTGCCTCGACGCCAGAGCGTGGAAATGAAAATAAAAATTCAAACAAATATTTAATTTCTTCGAGTGGAAATCAAAGCCACAAACGCGTTGGTCGCGTTTACAATCACATACTTGTGTCCCTGCGCCACGACTGGCTTCATCAAAAACAATTTGTTTTATTTGTATTCTATTTCTTTTGTTCTGCTTTTTATATTTAAGTTTCATTTATACTAGGGCCCAGCTGGTCCCCCGGGCATGGAGGGTCCAAAAGGGAGATACTGGAGCGCGAGGACCACGTGGGGCTCGTGGGCCGAAAGGATCCCTGGATTTAATGCTACTTTTACTAGCTGATATTAGACATGATATACATAATCTTGAGGAGAAAGTCTACAAAGATGGAGAAAAGTAAACATAACTTTATATTTATTTTTTTAAAGCATATAAATCAATCTCTAAAGATGTCTAATCAAATGGGCTACTTGAAATATATATGAATTCTATATATATTTATACATTGTTTTCATATACAAAATTGTAACTTTACAAAAAAAATTATGTTTTTTACGTTAACATTGACATATATTTTTTTAATGGAATATCTGAAATGTAATAAAATATTTTAATAAAAACCTTACAGACCAGAGCGTTTCAACCTTCAAAAAGCTTGGAAACACCAACACAAGCAAGAACAATTAGAAAAAGAAAGTAACGTGGAGCAGGACCTGGAGGCGTACACCGCGCCGCCCGTCGTAGGCGCTGACCCCGTGGAGATATCGCACCATGGTAGGTTGTTAATATATTGAAAAAATATTTCTATAAATGAATTGGCTTATTCCAATTCCAACAATCCCCTACTTAAAAAGTAGTGTTAATATAAAAACATTTAAACAAGTTGGTAGACGATCACATGAAAACCGAATTCAGAAAAAGGCTGTTGCGATTATTGCTTTGTTAACAGTTAATTAGAAGCTTTTCTTACTCTTTGGGGCTTGTACCAATTTCAAAGTATTAAAAAAGAAACATCGGATATAAAACTTGAAATATATAGGTATTAAATTGAAATTCTCGATATGAATTTACTTTAAACTCACGATATTAAACTTAAACTGACACTATTAAACTCTAATCTCAAGGTACAACAGGAGAAATTAGGCAAAAATCAGAGACCACAACGGACTGGACGCTCGTGAAGGGCGACGGTTACGACAGCACCGACGCGCTGGACGTCGCCGACATGGACGAGAAGCTGCGCCAGCTGCGGCAGCTGGCCAACGCGACGGGCGCCGGCGACGACGACGACGTCGACACGGATTATGATTATAGCTTTTATTAGATATTTTTGTCTTTTTTTATTGTTGGTTTATTTCCTCTATAGTTTGTTTTTTCAGTTAGTTGGGTATTGAAAACAAAACTTTGGAGAATAGTAAAAATTATGTTTTTTTTTACAAAGCGCAACCGCCTGTGCTTTGAAAGTTTCTTGTGCACAATATTGTTAAATAATATACTTAAGAAAAAAAGACTCTAGTTCTAAATAAAAAAATCTAGTTCTAGGCCCGATTAAAGTAAATTTAAATTGTGAGCCACAAATCAAGAACCGATAAATATAATATGAAGCGAAATAAAGAAACTACTTAAAAACTACTATATTAATATAAATAATTACTATATTAGTACAATAGTAAATAACTATATTATTAATACTAACTTACTAATATAATAAAGCAGAAGAGTTTATTTGGTTTGTTTAAACATTAAAAAAATAACAACAAGGTCATCCTGGCGAAAAGGAAAAGATCTACTAGTACTATCTATAGTCCACTAGTCGTGGGTTCGATCCACGTTCAGGTGAATGAATAAAACGAAACCAATGCATTATAATATATATTTATTAACATTTCACAATACAATAATACATTCAACTCGCGACCGACGGTTGGTACTGAGCTGCAAGTCGCTTGAACTCATTGACTTTAGCGTTGTACTCCTTTGTGAAGGGATGGTCGACGTGCGCGTCCAACAGCTGAGCGAAGTAACGGGAAGACACCTGAAATAATAAGATATATTAGAAAATAATAATACATTCTACATAGAGACCGTCGTGGGCGAAGACGTCTTACGTGTGACGCAACGGTTGTGGGTTTGATCCCTACTCGACGAAATGAATTATTGTTTATTAATTATTTTTTTTTATTTTCTTCGGTCTACCACTAAGGCATAATCCCGGCGTTGAGTTCTGCCACTTAACACGCAATGTCTCGAAAAATTTGACGGAAAGTGGGAATCGGAGTGTATAAGCACTAGTTTCCCTCTGCTAACTCTACTGTGTGCGGGATTCAACGACAAGCTTATTTTTTTACATTTACATAGTCCATATTAGTGGAAAAGTCAGTGTACGAAACACAACAGTAGCATGATTGTCTATAACTTATGATTATCACATAATTCAAATAAAATATATATATTTTATTACACAATACACTAAACTAAAACTCTATGGCTACCAAAAAAACAGGTATTATACTTATTTAGGGAACGTACAAAAATTTGACTGACATTCGAACCCGCGACTCCTGGAAACCGACCAGGCGCTCTGACCACTAAGCCATACGTACTCATCAAGCTATGTTAAATTTTTATACGCTTGTTACAATTTATTGTAACAAGTTAGTGTTACATGTTACATATGTATTATGTTTAGAATAATACATACCTCGGGTGGTTTCCCGCTGTGGGCAGCGGTCACGGCCAGTCCGAGCAGGAGCTCCGGTTGCTGTGGAGCTCTCGTCTGAGCCTCTGTTAACATCTGCTCGGCTTCTTCCCACATGCCTGAAAAAAAAAATTGTTATGTATATTACATATCATATACTTTTTTTTAAGTTCACGCTGTATCCAACATATAGCAGGGGAAGCGAAGGAACCTAGAGTTAAGACACTTCATTCTCCATGCATCGCCTAATTCGGGGCATCTTGTGTTTAGAAGCGAAACACAACACCGTGTTATGTATATTTACCAGAGCAAGATTATGTAAATAATTAATTCAACTGATTGGAAATAGCATCTAAAGCCTTCGAGTTTGTCAGTACGGTAGTCAGATGCTGTGGCACAGTATTTTAAGTAGAATAGAATATATTCTTCATACTTTTTTTTTCATAAATGTTATTGTTACCAGTAAACACCAACATTATTTTTATTTCTTACATAATTTTAATTTATATTTATTTGATACAAATAAAAGCCCTTATGGTGCGGTGAGACAACATCTGACTTTAAACGCAATGAATGTTGATTCAAACTCAAACTCCTCTGCCTACTCCACTACATGTTACGTGCTGGACACAATGTGAAACTAAATCATAAAATAAAAAAGAAAAAATTTAATAAAGACTAGAAAAATGCTTAAGAATTTCAACATAAGTTGAACATATGGTTAGTAGTCTTGAATGGCTTCCAAAAGGCGCAAGTTCTAATCACTTTATGCTCAAATATGTGCGAGATTTATAAAAAAAATAAAAATAATATCAACTAATAAACTATAACAATAGTAATAAAATAATAGATACCTCTGCAAGCAGCAGCCGCAGCGCCTACAGCTGAAGGTCCAGCACCTAATGCACCGAGTCTCTCTGCTAACTCCATTATACTATAGTGTGCATCTTGAACACCTGGACCACCCTGTAAATATGATATAACGTGGATTTTTACTTTATTCTCATCTCTCTGATATATTATTTTACGTTTAATTACCAACAAAAATATGTTACCTTCCATCAAAAGATAAATATATTTTATTAAATAATGTATTATATTATTAGAGGCCACATGGGCACAGTGACTGTAAAACCGACTGGTTTTGGGTTCCCACTCAAGGAGATGAAATAGTTACTTATATTTATATTTTCTATTTCTTCGCTCTGGTGTAGAGGCAAAGCGCGGCGTTGAGTTCTGCCACTCAACACGCAATGCCTCTAGAACTCGGAATAAAGTGGATAACGGAGTGTCTTAATACTAGGTTCCCTCTGCCTACCCTGCTATGCGCGGGATACAACGTAAAGCTAAAAAAAAATGTATTGTATTTGTATTATATCACTGTGTACAAGAATTTGCTATATTGTAATTTGTTATATAATTGGATAGAGAGAAAAGAAATGGTCCTGAAGTTCGTTTTTTTTTTATGGAAAAGACACGGCAAACGAGCGTTCGGGTCACCTGATGGTGAGTGATTACCGCCGCCCACGGCCCCGTGCAACCCCAGAGGAGCTACTGGTGCGTTGCCGGCCTTTAAGCTGGGTTGGGCTCCGGAGCCCGGCCTGATTACCTGATGCGAAACGCAATGGCATAAAGCCACTACTTCACGCCGGTTTTAAATGCCGGGGGTGGTAATGATCCGGTCGAGTCTGCCCATGCGTGTTGCCATTGCTGGCGACGTGACTCTACCACACGTAAAAATGTATGGGAATGATATGCTTATAGCATAAAATACAAATTCCACAAAAGTTAATAGTAGAGTTTAACATAGTGAAACCCGCGTCTTCCAGAAATCGTCCAAGTGCTATTTCATTCCCTCGAATAGGAATCGAACCCACAGTGTAAATCGTTTACAGTCACACGCATGTGCTTCTGTGCCACAACTGGCCTAAAATTCTTTCTTTTTGGTATTGTTATTATACTGTTTCCTTTTTTTTTAATGGACTTTATTGCTGTTTAGCTTGTTTGCTTTATTGGACCTGGACTAGTTTGACAACGTCACCGGGCGGGTAGGGGCGAGAGTAGAAGAAACATTACAAGCTTCGTGAGGTGGTGGCGATCGCTGGGGGATGCCCTGCGTAAAATTATACTTTTATAACATATTTAAATTTGAATGGAGGTTACTAGAAATTCCCACTATCAAAACTAAAAATCATTTCCTCTTAGAGAATTCTTTTTTTTTTTGCTTCATACTGTATCAGTATCACACTCAGTCGGGTAAGCAAAACACAGAGGGTCTTGGGTCTAGGGAATAGTGTTAAGAAACTCTCTGCCAAATTCGGGAGGCGTTGCGTGTTGAGTGGCGGAACTCAACGCCGCGCTTTCAGATTTCGCTCGAAACGCTCTGATATCGAGCACAAGTCTTTTGATCATTTACGTTATTTCATATCAAGTTTAGAAAGCCCAACAACAATGGATTTGAGTCACAGGACTACACACAATTACATCATATTTTTATATACATTTATTTACCTGAGCCAAATTAAGCCAACTTTGCGCCAGTTGAGTTAATGTACTATCATCTTCAATATCTTGCAACCCTTTAAGTTGTTTCTTCGCCAAGTCTGGTCTGTTCATCGCCAGCAAGCATTGTAATGTGAACGCACTGAGCTCCAATGATTCAGCTTCATGTATAATTCTTTAATAAAATATATTTTATTTCATTTTATTTTATATATGAAGATATTGTTTGATAATTAGACACAGTATGAAGTTGTCATAGCACAGAGTCACAATTGGGAATGCAATAGTTGTGTATTAGATTCCCACTTGAGGAATGAAGAATTTTTTTTTTTTTATGTAAAAGACACGGCAAACGAGCGTTCGGGTCACCTGATGGTAAGTGATTACCGCCGCCCACGGCCCCTTGCAACACCAGAAGTGTTACAGGTGCGTTGCCGGCCTTTAAAGTGGATTGGGCGCCGGGGCCCGGCATGACCTAATGCGAGACGCAGTGAATATTTTCATTTCATTTTTTTTCTTGCTAGAGCAAGAATTTTTATTATATGCATAATAACTAGAGTTATAATGCAAATGCAATGTTGAGTTCTGCCACTCAACATGTGTTGACTTATTTTGATTTACGTCTTCGAAATACTATACTGTAAAAGCCAAAGTTTATCTTCAAAATTTTTACTTGATAATGGAAGAACTTTTGCTTGTAAGTTTCAATATCCATGTCAAATAAAAATCTGTGAAATATCACCTTGCAATTTATAAAATGTCTTATTATGACCTATTTGTAATACAGTGTTGTGAACTTTTGTTTAGATGAAGGCTAACTAAGAATTACATTGCAATATTATAAAGCCTATATATAACACTCCAAAAGAAATAAGCTTTCATACAAAAAAAAAGTAAACTCTTCAGCTTTATTATATTAGCATAGAATATGCATATCAAGTTGCTCAGAGAGTATCCAATATTAACACAATCCACCTATTTTCTGCCCAAATTTAAAACATACATAATATTTTAAATTTGGTATGGTGGCAGAACTCATTGCAGCAACACTTTGTACCCGTGAACAAGGACTAATGTAAAGTGTTTGAAACATTTGAACAAGGATTAATGTAGTGTTTGGTATCCAAAAGTATATAATGGGCCGTTCAAGTATTTTGTAAAAATAAGCAAACCCAAGACCCCCCACCCCCCTACATTGCTTTAGTATTACATATACTTGAACGGCCCCTAATACTAAATATGCATAATTAAATAGTTTCACATAAAACATGTAATAACTTCAAAAGCAAAGATCAAAACTATAGAAAAACTTACTTTAATGCTGCTTCATAATTCCCTTCATGATAGTAGATAGTAGAAGCAACAATAAGGAATATATCATTTGTTAGCTCTGTTCCCTTTGCAACCTATAATGACAATTAAAGATATTAATATAAGTACTAATAAACAATGGAAAAAGAGACAGACTGTAGCAATTTAGAGGTTGTTTCTCATGCAGTAAAATGATATAGTTTTATTTCTTCTCTGATATCATAACAAACCACACATTTTTGCCATCAATCGCTATAACTCAAAAATTGAACAAAAAATGGTAAATTCCATATCTTTACACTATCCCTCTGCCTACTCTGCTAAATGCAATATATGTGACGCTAAAACTCTATGTGTATGCTAAGTAACTTGGAAAAGGTTAGTAATCAATATTTTACTTTTTCTATAGCAAATCAACATATTTACAACTTACTCTAGCATCAATCTCAGATACTATAGCAGGCTTATTGGCACCAGGGGATAAATAATCAACCAGTGTCTTTAATGGTTGTAACATAGGGTCAGCACTTTTTAGCTCTTGTAAAACAATCCTATAGTTGCCCTGTGCAATATACGATCGATACAGAAAGGCATCTCGCTGGAGGGCTATGAGCGGAGAAGACGGCTGCAAAGAAATAATACATTACTATTATTAAGATATCCTTAATTTATATAGCAAATCAATATCAAATGACTGAGAAAACTAGCTCTAAGAGAAGTATTTTATAAAAACTTGAAAATTTATTACAAAATTACACCAAAACAAATGTCAACACGTCATCGGTATAAACAGTCGTTACTTTTATCGCATTAAATAGCTATAAATACACTTTTCATACATTTAAAATATCACTTACGTTTACATTTTGCGCTTCATTTATGGCTTGTTGATAATTTCCAACATAATATGCATTTTTAACATCGAAAAGCTCATCAACATCCTGTTGCTGACGTGCCATTTTGACAACAACTGACAGCTGTCAAGCAATAGTAAGTATATAGTATATAGATAGGCTAACAAATGTTTAGTCGTTCAAAAATTAATGTATAATCCTTTTTACTTGTAGAACTTTTAATATTATAATAAAATAAGCAAGATTATATATTTTTTTATTAAGTTTTGACATTAGTCGTATTTACAATAAAAACTATGATTATAAGAACAACTACGAAAATCTTATTTGTCGTCATCCTTATACCGCATCATTAAATATTTTTTTTTTCACTAATTGGATTTGATTATTTGTAAATAAAAATACGAATATTACTACAATGTTTCTATAATAGTAATTTTTTTATTAGATATTATCCTAAAAATATATAGTCCAGAGAGCTACCTATAGTTGTCCATTAATTGCCACAGAATGGCTGTAGTAGTCACATCTACCTCCTATATATTTTATTTAATCTATAGAGCGCTTACCATCAACTAAGTAATTCGAAAGTCACTCAAGTTGTTCATTGCAAAAACATCCCAACACGGGATTAAGAAGCTACAAACTATAACGCATCTACTCGCTTGTCTCAAACATCATTAGAGCCATTAACACGAAAAAAAAAGATTATTTTATTATATAAATCACAATAATAAACAATGGAATTGTAAGAAGAAGCTCTGTGGAGAGCCTAAAGTTACCATTTTTTAAAATTTTCAACAAGTAAAAAAAAAGGGACCATAAGTCATCAATTTCATTTTTAAAATATATGGGAAATGAAAACGCCCCTGAAAGATAAAGAACATGTGCCTATATTATACACCTAACATTATTTTATCCTAATCCTATATTAGAAAATTAAAAAATAACAGCTTTTATATTTTTTAGCCCTCAGGTATCTTTAACTTTTAATATAACCTGTTGTATTAAAATGTTTTTATTTCAATTTTCTGTTGAATTTCATTTCACCTTTTCTATGCTTGAATGGATGTTTTGTGTCTGTGTCAGTAAATCCAAATTAGTTTCACAGCCAGCATAATAACATTGCAGGTAAAGTACCTTTATATTTTTTTATTGTTCTTGCGATGTTACCCTGTCTTTGTATTCAACGAATACTGTATTCAATGATTTCGTCTTGCAATAGAAAAGAAATCCGTTAAATTTAAAATTTCGATGGAATTGCGTGTTGATTGGCGGAACTCAACGCTGCTCTTTGACTCGATACTAGATCAAAGAAATAAAAATATTAAATATTTAATTTCCTCGAGTGGGGATCGAACCCACAACATGTCACCAATACAGTCACACGCGTGTACCCCTGCATCACGACTTGCCTCAAATCTAAGCATAAATTTTAAAATATGGCGTTACGTTCGATATATCATAGATTAAATTTATTCTGAACAAAACAAGCTTCTGATTCATGAATGAATGATTCCTCGTTTCTCTGAACCGACTTGACTTTCTGAGACGTTCTTGAGTTCATAAATACGTCATATATTTTCGATGACACCACCGCAGTACTGTAAAGTAGACCACTATACATGCACATTTGCATTTTTCGCGATAGTTATAAGTTGAAATCGCTGGTTGCGTTAACTATTTTTTTATCTGCTTCACGCTGTATTCCGCATGTAAGTGGAGGGAGCATATTGTTAAAACACTCCACTTACCACTTTCCGCCAGATTTGGGATTGTGTGATGAGTGGTGGAACTCAATGACGCGCTTTGCCTCTACACCAGAGCGAAGAAATGAAAAATGAATCAATTTTGATTCGGTTATCTAAGACACAATACGTAATATATTACGCAGACGGAGTTTTTTTGTTACTTTGTACTTTCTTGCATCGTAAAAATATCTTTTTTTGAAGAAAATTTTGAAGTTAACCTAATGCTCTACAATATTTAGCTAAATTCTTTCAACATTGAATGAATATTTATTTTTTATTTTTCACCCACTTCTATAATTTAAATATATTTTATTATAAGATCATAATAATAATAATATTAGGTAAACCAATAACCATAAAAGTACAACAAAACGAGCGTGCCTCTGGCGCCAGAAAACGTGGGTTCAAATTACGTACGTGACGAATAATCGGTTCAAGTGATTTCCTGCTAAACTTCTTAGCCTTTTTTTAATGTAAACACAAAATAAAGAAAAAAAATTAAAATAAGTCCCTTTTTATAAGATTTTTGAAATGAGTAGCAAGGCAGGGAGACATCGTCTTGGTTTATCGAATCAGTACTGGAGAAAGTTCACGTAAAAAGCATGAGGAACCATCGTAGGGAATGTATGAAGAGGTTCATAATGATGGACAAAGTGATAGAAATATGCAGCGACCATAGCGTTTGGCGCTCCGTTTTCTCTCGCTACTCCGCTAGGGTATCGTAAAAAAATAAGTCTAAAGCTAAAATGTTTATTTTTTAGTTGCACAATGAATCTCGCATGTAGCAGGGTAAGCAGAGGAATACGATACTCCTTTCCTGTTTTTCCGTCGAATTCTGAATGCATAGCGTGTATAGCGGCGGCACTCAACGCCGCGCTTTACTTCGACACCAGAACGAAGAAATGAAAATATTAAACATTTCATTGGGAATAGAACCCACAAGCTGTCACATCACACGTTTGTGCTCCTACGCCACGACTGGCCTAAAAAAATATTAAAATATTCTTAAACACAATAAAATTTTATAAATAAAATACAAGAACAATGAAACTATGAATGAAGATTGCGCTAAGTCTTTACAAAGTGTAATACATTATTTATTGTTTTATTTTCCAACTTGTTACCTCTGTAATGACCGGACAGATAACAATGGATACAAGTATTTAGGAGGCCAAATAACTATTTGTAAAGTTTACTTTCTATTCTTTGTTCTTTATAAAATTAAATTAGCTTCACGCTGTATCCCGCACACAGCAGGGTAGGCAGAGGGAACCTAGTATTAAGACACTCCGCTCCCCACTTTTTGCCGAATTTTGGAGGCATTGCGTGTTGAGTGGCAGAACTTAACGCTGCGCTTTGCCTCGACACCAGAGCGAAGAAATGGAAATATAATTAAGGTTAATATTTCATCTCCTCGAGTGGCGATCGAACCCAAAACCAATCGGTTTTACAGGTACACTTTGTGCCACTGCGCCACGACTCATCTTATTTGTTCTTTATACCTGTTTATAATGGTATATAGAAGTACCTGTCTAACATTTACATTATGACCAATTTTTCGTTTTAAGTTTCTTATGTTAACTTCATTTAACTTAGCTTCACGCTGTATCCTTAGCGGGGCAGTCAGAGAGAACGGAGCGCCAAACGCTACGGTCTCTACGTACGTCCACTGTCATCAACCTCGTCTACCTCTCTTACCGCTCAATTTTTTTTATCATAATTTTTTATTGCCATTCTTGCATCACTCATTCGTGTGACGTGTCCAAATCACCTTATTTTTTATATAATGTATCTTAATGCATGAATAACGAATAACATTTATGGGTCAAATAATACGTATTTAAAATAAGGATTCATGAGGTCACTCAAAATTTTTCCTTGTAAATAAATAGAATCGGTAACCTTTAACTTTATGGATAGTCAAAAGCACGAGGTCACTACCTAAGATAACTTATAACTTTTATTATGACCACACCACTATATAATTATGAAACATTATTATTAAAGAACTATTTGATAGCCAATATTTACAAGGTAATTTTTATAAAAAATAAATATCGCAATAATTATTAAAATACAATAAAAATATGACTTTGCCATGGATTCCGCACACAGCAGTATGTCGAGGGAACCTAGTGTCAAGACACTTCGTTAACCATTTCCCAAAAAAAAAAAAAATTAAAAGAACTATCTATACTTCGACTTGTTTGTATAAAAGCACCTTCATAGAAAATAACATCACTTGATTTATTACACGCTACGACAAGTAAGTACCAAAATAGTTTTTTTAAAGGAATGTTCCAGGCATAGAATTTGAAATTGTAGAGCTTTCAACACACCAGGCTTCCCAAAAAAATTGGCATGAGCACACGCAGTCCATCCATTCATTTCATTCAGGCATACAAAACTTATACAAATAAATCATTTGGAATTAAAAAAAACGATATCATTCAACATCGTTTCATTGAAATCACTACAACAATGATAGCTGTCAAAGTTAATTTAGTCCACTTCCAGTGAATTTTACATTTACACATCTTACTTTTTTGAAAACGTATAAAAAAATTTTTGTTCGGATTTGAACCCGCGCTACTATAAAAATATACATATTTTTTCTAACTAGAACAATACTTTAAAAATATTTATTAATCCTTACAATGTTTACGATATAAATACCCAAAAAGAAATAAGAAATATAGGGGATACCGCCATTGCATTGAGTACAATCCTAATATTAAGTTATAGGTGAGTAACTGACTCATCATCATAAAACAGGGATATGAGTAAGCAATTTTATTTGTTTACAGTTTTTTAAACTCACAAGGGGGTTTTTTTACAAAGATTATTAGCACGTTAATGGCTAATTATATTAAAAGGAGGGTAAGGGTGGAAAAGGAGAAGAAGATTTATCAAAAACTCATTAGAATAGAAGTAAAATAAGTTGAATATATAATTTTACTTTTGAAGTTCTTCTATTAGTATTAGAAGCAAGTATTATAATAAGTTACAAATCTTCTTTCCATGAACTTAAAAGCTCTTAATTCGAAATTTTACATAAACTATATATTAGATTACATTTTAAAATTAGATTCAATGTCTTAACAAAACTAAAACTCAAATAAAGTGAACTTAAGTAAAGTAATAAAGCAAGTTTCAAAACACCTCAAAAAGTTTCAACTCTAACATTCAACAATAGAAACCGTCCAGTCAGAGAATTTTCAACTTCAACACGACATTTTGAGTTGCATCCGTTGGCCACCAGCCCCGAGCTAACGACCAAGAAACGCTATAACCGCCACGAATGCAGGCCCGGTGCAGCGACAGATGTTCCAGCCCTGAGAAAGGTCTCACAAAGGTTCCTACCTCAGGGGTCATTGCCATGAATGAATTTTTGCATCGCGAATCTTATCGGCGCTATTGGGGTGAGATTTATGTATGCGGTGGGAAAGAAATTTGATTTGATTTTGTTTGTCGAAAAATTATTAACTAACTAACGAGGATTTACCGATCGATACTAATCTGGTTATTTATTTCGAAATTTTATGGTTTTTGTATGGTAGCGTGTGTCTGTCTGTCTGTGACTAAATTATCTAAAGAGGTTGAAGTATTATAAAAGTATTATATTATTATATTAGTGTATTCGTATAGGTAGATAGTTTCTTTTTCTCAGTTTCGCGTTGTATCCCGCATGTGGCAGGGTAGGCAGAGGGAGTCTAGTGTTTTCCATCTTCTGCCGCATTTCCGGGGCATTGTGTGGTGAGTGGCTAAGCTCAACATTATTGCGCGGATCCAAATCAAAGAAACTAAAATATAATAATAATGCAATCTCTCTAGTAGAGATTGAACCCACAACTGTTACAGTCTCACAATTGCGCCCCTACACGATGGCCTCTAGATAGGTAGGTAGTTAGTTATTTATTATAATTTCACAGTTCAAAGAATTATATATTGATAATAATTAATTAATTAATTAACTATATGCACATATATAACCTTATAAATATTGAAATGTGATCGTTAATTAACAACTAAAATAGATTTTTCTATATATCAAGTTTCATTTTTATAGTTGATATACTTGTGATTAACATGAATTGTGCTAATAGATTATATTTTTGAATAGATAAATAAATAACAAAAATGAGTTCATCATGGCGCAGTGGTACAGTATCTAACTCTAAATGCGATGGTGGTGGGTTTGAATACCATTTAAATAATCAATTGTTTCATTACTCCACTCTGGTAAGGCAAAGTTCAGCATTGAACTCCTCTAGTGAAGTGTAAAGTAGAAAACGAAGTGTCTTAACATTTGATTTTTTACCTATTTTGCTATATGCGGGATAAAGCGTGAAGCTGAAAAAAAATATAACAAAATAATGAAAAAAAAAGATAGTTATTAACATACTCACACATAACTAAATGTATGTTTCGTAAATTTTATTATGAACTCAAACAATAGTCCGGAGTAGTGCAAAGTTCAATGCACCCTCCTTAGTGACCCTTTTTCAACCCTTACGACAGGCTCCACTCGAAAATGAAGAACTTCAACAGAAATGGTGTTTCCGTCCCATTCTAACATTATAGAGTAATGTTTCTGTCTCTGTCATACTGTAGAGGAAAATGGTTGCATCATATGACATGTTCAAAAATGTTGGGAATTTTTACATGAACTTCTTTATTAATTGATTGTATGGACTAGAATTAACAAACTAGCCATATAATGTGAATTGTGTACCCTAATCTCAGACACGGCTTAGGCAATGTAATAAAATTCTCACTATTAGATTTTATTTATTTGTAGAAAATCGGTTCATAAATAAAAATATTATCAATATAAAGTATTTTGTTCGATAAAATTACTACTAAAAATTAACTATTTTAATAAATTGGCTGAAACTTAAGTTTCAGTATAGATAGTATCTTTTAAATGATAATGTTATTAGAAACGAAAATAACAATAACAACAGTAATTCAGATTAGGAAATAAATATTAATTAATAAAAACGACATACTTTTAAACACAGTAACTTAAAGTATTCATCTTCAGATGTTACTAAGTTACAAGAGCTTTATAAATTTCAAACAATATTAGGCCCGAACGGTTGAAGCATTTGTTCGAGTTTTTTCTTCTTATTTAAGTCTTTATTTTTTAAATTGGAAGTCTTTGATCTTTCGCAGGTGATTGTTAGCAATCTTTAGCTGCTTCCAGCGATTAAAAGATTACGTTTCAGTTGTTTTGTTCAAAAGTTGAGGCAAATTAATGGCGGCGTTACGACGCGGATAACTTTTGTGAGTGAGTTATGCTAGAGAAAATCGGAATTATTTTAAGTTACGGTATTTAGGTATTTGAATTTAAATTAGTAGCAATTATTATTATTTATAGATTAGAACCAATTCCTTTTTACATTGAAGATAATATTTTTTTTTATTCTTTAGTATTTTTTATATTTTGTAAGATAAATAAAGTTTTTTTTTAATTTCACCAAGAATTTAAAAAAAACATTTCCTCGAGTAGGAATTGAACCTGAACCTGTCAAACTTACAGTCGCACGCGTGTGCCCCAGTGCCACGACTGACCTAAATAAAATATGTGGCATCCTAACGACATATAAATAACTTTCTCTACACGTCAGAACAGAAAGACTATAACATATATACACACGGAACCTAACGCCACATTCAGTCCAATCAAAATCATAAATATTTTAAATAGGAATTCCTTGTTCAGACAAAAAACTAAGTGAAATCTTTTAAAACAAAGACTCGACCCCCGGCGTGTGAAGGAGGAGTTTACATCTAATATCGGGTTAAAAAAATTCAACATAATAAAAATGGTACTGTGTAAAAAGCGCAAGATCTATTTTGTATTCAATATTTATTTGTTGCTTTATATAATATTATTGTAAGCACTCTGAGTTAGAAATGGGCTTCATACGCGTTGATATCGAATGAAAGCTCATATTTTTGATGGCATTTGCCTTAATGAAATGAATTGTTATGGGTTTCTTTTGTGGTGATTTAGTTATTTTTTAATAATAATGACGTCATTGTGGTTTTATATGGGTTGTTTTTGATAGAACTTAATAGTTGTAAATTGAAAATTATTTAGTTTATCTTTTATCTTTTTTAGATTAAAATACGTATATTTCGTATACGTATTTTTCAAGTTTTATTACATAAAGTGCGACACGACGTTCAACTACAATAAAATAAAAATTTGTTTCACGTTGTATCCCGCACACACTAGGGTAGGCAGAGGGAACCTAGTGTTAAGACACTCCGTTCCCCACTTTCTGCCGAATTTTGGAGGCATTGCGTGTTGAGTGGCAGAATTCAACGCCGCGTTTTTGCCTCGACACCAGAGCGAGGAAATAAATATAAATTTAGGTAAATATTTCATCTCCTCGAGTGGGACTTCAACTACAATAATTATATAGAAATAGAAGAAAAACGGGCAACGAAGTGATTCAGTTCTTTTCGGTTACTATACCAGAAAGAAAAAAAACGTAAAGAAATATTTTATTAATATCTCAAATAAAAAAAGAATAAATCATAGACGCATCAAATAAGTCCAAGGTGGTTTTATATCAAACTCTCACACCCAACAGGGTTCTATATTATTATACAGATCAATCAATATGTTATATTTCAACCGGAACCTTGCTTCCGATAAGAAAATAGAAAAAAATATATATTATATAGAAATAAAAACCAAAGCGACCGCGTAAACGGTGCTCCAAAATTGATTCTCCTTACGGAGCTTGTCTGAACATCCGCTTTGGTAGACGGCAAAAAAAATTCTCAGGCACAATAGGCCGCTTCGCATCTGCTATCCGGCGTTTTATACGCAGATGTTCCTAAAGGGGCCACAAAAAAAAATTGTACCTGGGTACTTTTGTATTGCGAGTATGTACGTACGAAGATCTTAAACTTGAGTTGGTTACCGCGAGGGTGACGCTGTCGCTGGCGGGACATTCCCACGCGGCTATTGTAGGACTGTAATTTGCTGATACTTATGATGTGGTAATGTTAGTGATGTCGATCCTGAGTTAGTTATAGCCGTTCTCATATTTAAATTTATTTTGAAAATTTGATTAATCGGAATAAAATGAGCTAGCAACGGTATATACATATTACATTATAGTATGTATATTTTCTATATGCGAGAAGAATAAGTAATAATATAAAGGGAAGGCCACTATTATTAAGATGACAAAAATGTTATTAACGTGGAACAAGAATGCTAATATTATAATGTTAAGTTTGGTTCAGGCGCGCTCCGCGCTCAGGAATCTCAGGAACTAGATTGGATTGCAAATTTTTTAATGTGTTAAATTATCTATTTCTTAAGAAAGACTAACGACTATATTAGGTCAAGTTAATCATTTCGATGTAGTCCACTAAATCTGCGGTTGGAGTCACCTTGAGCGCTTAGAATGTGTCATGTGTCATACGAAAGTCTTAGTAATTTCCATCTGACCACGAAGGCGAAGCCTCAGGTAAACGTTAGGTAACCAACAGATATGTAAAGTTAGACTAAAACAATCAGTTTAATAAAGGAAACCGACAAAACGGCCGGGACCGTTTTTTGTAAAGTACATAATATAAATAAAATAAATAAATAAATCAGCTTCCCGCTGTATCCCGCACACAGCAGGGTAGGCAGAGGGTACCAAGAACACTCCGTTCTCCACTTTCTGCCGGATTCTGGAAGCATTGCGTGTTGAGTGGCAAAACTCGACGCCGTGCTTTGCCTCGACACCAGAGCGAAGAAATGGAAATATAAATTTAAGTAAATATTTCATCTCCTCGGGTGGGGAATCGAACCCACAACCAGTCGGTTTTACAGCGCCCCTGCGCCACGACTGGCCTCAACATAATATAAAATTATGTATATACATTTTTGAAATTTTTAAAGTGTTATTCCACACTTAGGAATTTCTAAATTATTATGTATATTCATCTCAAATTTAGTTTAACATAATATGTTTCTTATATATTTAAATTAATTATCATAGAAAGTATTCATTTCTCAATCCTGGACACCCCAATATACTGACATTGAACTAAGTATTACAAAAAATCGAACCCCCGAATCTTCTCATGTATTCTACAATAAGTGTAATTGTGTTGCTTATTCCTATGACGGCTGTACGTTACCTTACCTTCATTGTCATTTTGAACTAACATCGTGAAAGCCTTTGAAGAAACTTTCGAAGCGTCGCGTTGTCTAAGATTTTTTGTTTTCGTCTTACACCTGGTTGCGTACTACTATTGTTAAATTTGTAAATCACAATAAATCCGTATTTCTTTGTATATAAATATATACTACTTTTTATCTTTACAAATCTTTTAGAATATTCGGCGTAGGTAAATAATGGTACTTTGTCGTAGTCACAAAAGTGATGACTACAGATATTACCTTAATACGGTTTTGTTTATTTTAGCGTCTTCTAGTATAGGGGGAGTATAGTGTTAAGACACTCCGTTCGTCAGTTTCCAGCCAATTTTTGAAATATAACATGTTAAGTGGAACAACTCAACGCCACGCTTTATCTTGTTACCAGTGAGAGGAACCAAAACTAATTAATTCGCCTGAGTAACAATTGAAACCACAACCATCTCGTTAACTGCGAGACGCAGTACCACCGTGCCACAACGATAACCTCAGCATTGATACATTGTGTTAAAAGTGCCGAAATGCAAAAATTACCATAAATTTATTAAATTTTTAAAAGAGTCTACGACCCAATTTTATATAATTAAATACAATAATAGCAAGCAATCATTTTAGTCTTAAAATCTACAAGGTCGAGTAACTATTATGTTAATAAAAGGTACAGAAACGTGTTCATAACTCAAGTAGCTGGGGACTTGTCAATACCGCTTTGATGTCTTGTTGCTACCGACGATTTATATCTAGGAATATTGAACATAAATTATCCATATAAAATAGCGCGAGAAATTATTTTTGAGACATTAACTTAATACATTAGATATAAAATAGATACATTTCTATTCTATTCATGATTTTATAAGGTATTAGGTAAGGTAACGATTGACAGTGAAATGCGCCTCATAGAAAAGTAAGTAGAAGAATTTACATTTATAAGTTCTTTGATTCTGATGATTTTTTTAAAATATTATTAAGCAAATGAAAAATTTTATAGTTTTAATTGATTGATTTGAACTCACACTTACCGCTCGTCCTAATTACGCCAAATTAAAAAAAAAACATGATAAGGTTTAGGTTTACAATTCAGTTGTTTCATTTTATATAAAAAAAAATAAAAGAAAAAAATATATACACCGATACGTTTTTTTTTTCATTACCAAAGCTACCCCGTCACCGACTTGGGTCAGGTATAAATTTAAAATTCTTCAAATAAGATCGCTGTTTTACTTGTTTGTTAAAGTGCCTCGTTCAGGCCCGCCAGGCCCGCCAGGCCAGCTCTAATTATAATAAGTTGTAAAGAACCCTTTTCTCAGCAAGTCTACTATAGGCTCAGTTAATAATAAATCTTCATGCGGAATATGGATTTCAATGCGGTGTTTCGTATCGTCGAGTAAGTAACCGAGTACTTGCCGTACATACACTTTTTATTTCAAATGTCCCTGATTTTTTTTAATTCAATTTGTTTTTTTTTTGTTGAGTTGTTATTTAAATTTTTGTTAAGAGTTTGCTTTTGATTAAGTGTAATATTTTTCGTTGCATTTTTTTCTCTCATCATCATTTTTTTGTGAAAAATGTTAGTCGAATTCAAATAATAAAATATAAAAAGTATGTATATATTATTATTTAAATATTTAACTTATCCATTTTATGTAGTTATAATAATAATAAATATCATTAGCTCGTCTAGAGTTCAAGTCTAGAAAATCGACAGAATCTGCAACTTTATCAGACGACATACTGCATACTACAGCTACAGCTAAACATTGTATCACGCACATAGTATGGTATTCAGTAGGAACCTGGGAACCTACTATTAAACATTTTATTCGTATTAAGACATTCTTCGCGGCGGAACCTAACACCGCGCTTTGCCTTGTTACTTGTGAAAAAAAAATATATATATATATATATATATATATAAAATTTTACAATTTTTAACCTTTTTGATAATGAAATACAATTTCGGCCCCTACAATTAACGTACGGTTTATCTTGTTGGTTCAGTGTCGTGCTTTGTTTTGTTTACGGTTTGTAAACATGCCGCTGCAATGTTGTACACCAGGGTAACAGCAGAACATAGGAGGTCATTCTAGTGTAGAAAGAATTTAGACCATCTTACTACATAAATATTTTGCTATCTAACACTACTTCCTTTGGGTCTCAGAACTAATAAGAACTAAGAAGAAACTTTTACTTTAAATAAAAATCCGTTTTTAGGCGTTTTTTGAGTCGTTTTTTATATTTTCTATTAATGGTTAATTGATGTCTTATTTTCCATAATAATATATAACAAAATATATAGTTTTGCTTGATTGAAAGTACCTTATGTATTCACTTCAGGGTGTATAATATTATTTATTAATATTTTGATTTCCTCGCTCTGGTAACAACGCAAAACGTATACCACATCCGACGGACAGTGGGATACGCAGTGTCTTAACATCTGGTTCCCTCTGTCTACCCTGCTGCTACCCTGAATACAGGGTGAAGCTGAATAAAAGAAAATAAAAAACAAACATTCTTAACATAATCAATTAAGCCAGCCCAATAAATTATTGAAAAAGATCAGATAATGAGTACGTTTCCAAACAAAGCTTAATAGCTACCTCCATGTTGGCAAGGGGTGCCTGCGATCAAGTCGATCAAGTCGTAGGTAATAAGAATTAAGATTCTTCGATAGAAACATTTAATTTTTAACCATCGTTGACGGTTTCTTCAGTTTTTTTACTTTTAATATTTATTACATACTAAATATTCATACAATTTCTATTACGTAAAAATATACCGTTTTCCTTCAAAATACATAATTAATCCTTATTCTTAAAAATTTGTTGTTAACTTAAAAAAATGTTTGTTTCCCGGTCGAGGAAATGATTCTCCTTGCTCTGGCACAACGCGTTATTGAGTGCGCAACCCTCAACACGCAATACTTCTAGAATTCGGCGGAAAGTGGATAACGGAAGTGACTGAATAGGAAAGGACTATCTTAAGATTAGGTACCCAGGTTCCCTCTGACTACACGTATTTGTGTGGGATAGAGCATGAATGTGAAAAAATTACTATTGGCACAATTTGTTTTTCACAGCCACTTTTCATATTTCTTATTCATTAACGTTAGTTTGATTTATTTTTCTTTTAAATAAAAGTATAAGAAAATATGAAAGTAACAAATGTAATGTTCTTAAATGCCAAATACCAATATTTTACATTAACTCTATTATTATTTCAATTATTTTAATAAAAAAAAAACAATTATAAAACATTTTTTTCCCCAAAATCAATAAAACCAGCCCAATAACTATTAGAGTATATTTCTAAACAAAGCCTAATACGAGTTGGCAAGGGGTGTCCGCACTCGATCAACTTCGAACGGTTGTTTGGCGCTATTCCATATCAAAGGACAATCCGTTGGGCCACCGACCGTTGCGTCAGACACGAGACGGTATTCGTAAATGAACGCGGTCTAGACAGTTTTTAGTAATAAATTTGGAAATTTTAACTTTTTTTCTTTTGATTCATGCTGTATATCGTACAAGGTAGTGTAGGCAGGATGCTGGGAATCTAGTGTTGAGACACTCCGTGCCTCTAACTTTTTATTTATTTTATATGATTTAGATATATTGGGTATTCTGGCTGTGATTTAAATCTAGGTACTTAATAATAATTGCTACCCCGATAGGTATTAAGTAGTACGAAGGTAAAAAAATTAAATATAATAAAATGTCGATTTGATTTGGAAAAAGTGGTTTGCGAAATAACTATTGTACGTTTACAATAAAAACTAAATGATCCAGCTAACAGAATCCAGTATCAAAATTAGGTATTAGGCATTTTTACTCATTATCATTACCTACTGCATCACATGAGTTGCGCTCAACACGCAACGCTTTGAAAATCCGGCAAAAGGGGCTAACGTAGTGTCGCAACACTAGGTTCTCTCTGCCTACCCCGCTTTGGGGGATATGCGGGATACAGCGTGAAGTTGCACTCCATCACATGTTACAACACCTATACATATAACAAGTTAAGTAAAATCTCCAATTAAATTCGTGCTTCCAAAATCTTAGAAGGCTAGCAACAACAACGAAACAAACAGCTGAGAATAACTCTGAATACGTTTTCGGGCCAATGAAAAAGTAAGTACATCGCCTTGACCTCCGCCCGTTACGAATGAATACGTAATACGGATCGCGCTTGGCTCTATAGGCTGAACGGTGGATGGTGAATTTACCAAAACGTAGTTTTATTTTTGTAATAATATGTGTATATAGGGGCACAAAGTGTGACTGTAAAATCGACTGGTTGTGGGTTCGATCTCCACTCGAGGAGATGAAATATTTATTTACATTTATATTTTAATTTCTTCGCTCTGGTATCGGGGCAAAGCGCGGCGTTGAGTTCCGACACTCAACACGCAATGCCTCCAGAACTTCACGAAAAGTGGGGAACGGAGTGTTTTAATACTAAGTTCCCGTTGCTTCACACTGTATCCCGCACACAACAGGGTTTGTGGGATACAGTGTGATACTGATGAAAAAAAAACATAGAATTATTGTTAAATTGAACCCATTAGTCATTGGCAATAGGCTATAATTTATTTCGAAATTTTAAATACATGATTAAGGCCGTTGTGGCGTAAGGGAACAAGCGTGCGACTATAAATGCGACTAGTTGTGGGTTCGATTCCTACTCGAGGAAATGAAATATTCAATATATGGGTACCAGAAGTGTCTTAATAGGAACGGAGTTACGCTAAAAAAACAACACTAATATATATACTTTAAAAAGTTTATGTGGCAATATTACATTTTTCATTATAGTTGTTGTCATATAATATTCAATTTTAAAATTTATAATAGTAAGTTATTTTAGTAGATTACAATTCGTAATTTATTTAGCTTTACACTGCTTCTCGCACATAACAAGGAAGGCAGAGGGAACCTCGTGAAGCCTGCTCTTCCCACTAAGACTGTTCTGTTCTTCTGTTCCCTAATTTTCAAAGAATTCTAGAAACATTGCTTGCTGAGTGGTGGAACTCAACGCCGCAATAACATTACTTACATACTAAGCAATATTTGTAACTCAAAATTTACCCGATAAGTAATATCACTTAACACTTAAATAAATAAATTTAAGTAAACCAACAGCGACCCTATTAGAATTAATTAGTAAAATTGTACTTGTGGACCTCCATCAGATTTTGTGTCAAAATTATATCGAACTACCTAAACTGGTTTAACTGGTTTAAAATAATATATTTTAAAACCTTATTACTACAAACTACGCGTTCATTAGTGATATTGTCTATGTGACATTTCCTCACTTACACACAAACTTGTTAATATTAAAATATTATGTTTATTTAACTTCTTATCTACGGTAAGGATCTATTAAGATAACTATAGTTTGAATTTGAAGTTAATTGGTATTTTTTTTTTTACAAATATAGTATAGGGTTCGATTCTCATTTGGAAGAATGAAACATTTAATTGTTTCGTCTTTTCGCTCAGGTAACGGAGTTCAGTGCGACGTTGAGTTTCGCCACTCAACACACCACTCACACTCGGACGCGGCGGAATGTGGGGAACGGAAGTGTCTTAACATTAGGTTCCCAGTTTCTCTCCGCCTCCCGTGCTTTGTATGGGGATACAGCGTGATTATTTGTTTAATTGTTTCACGTTATATTACTATATTAACGTAATATAACAATTTTTTAACTCAATACGTGATCACATATCAATCATAACACATAACATTGATTATAGGAAAAGTTAACTTACTAATTTACATATATATTTCTTCGTTTTTCATCTTCCGTCCACTTAAACACCCATAGTGACAAAACTCAACACCTTTTATTTTGTTCTTTAAATACAAATAAAAAAAAACACTATGACCCACTCAACTTCCCGACACCTGCCCGCCAAAATGTATACAATTTTTATTTATGGAGCACAATTTAAAACGATAACGGTTAACTAAACCGAATACATACATATATATAAATTTTCGTAATTTGGAAAGCGATGTTTATATAATATGTCGATGGTGATCAGATAAGCCGTTGGTGGAGTGTACCAATGCTCAGCACAAATGGAGTGTGAAATCTTAAGGATTTGGAAGGTATCGGGTTCATATATCATGTCTGAATGCTTGGTTTCGAATAACTTAGAAAGCTAGATAGGTTCTAACCATAGATACCTATATGTCAGATTGATCAAATTGTTCATAAAATTTAAAACTTTACTTTCACCACTTCCGATCTACTTTTCGAGACAATAAATGTTTAGTCGTAGGTGGTAGTGTAACTCAACGCCGCTATACAAAGAAGAATTCTCATTAATATTAAAAAAAAAACTATATTTCGTGTGAATAAATATGGTCAATCGTGTAGCGATTGCATAAGAAATATGTTAAAAATCAAAAAAAATATAATAAACAGAAATAGATAAACTTCTTAACTTCCACTGTATGTATGAACGTCTCAAAGAAAAAATTTAATAGTATCCAGTATACTATCCAAGTACTAGTACCAGTATGTGGCACTTGTTCACGCATTCAGGAGTCTAGTCTCAACGAGTCTGCGAATGTAGACAGCAGCTAAAATTTAACTACTTAGCGCTATACTAACGCGCTACCAGCCAGTCTACCTGCTTTATTATACTACAACAACATAAGCACATCTAGACAAAAAGTGAAATAACTGAACGTTTCCGGTTTTTCCTAAAAACCGATTATCAAAACGTTTTTTTTTTAAATATATAAATGGCAAATTATTTAGAAGTTTCTTTTATTGTGAGGGTGCGATGCATGTCTACTATAGTGCATCGATATTGCAGATTATAAATGAAAAGATTTAGTTTTTTTTTCTATATGTACAAGATGACAATTAAAATCGATAGACGTACGTACTATTGTTCTTTAAATTGTATTTTATTTATAGAATTATATTAATTTTATGAATAGATAAACGTGGCAATTGTGTATTCAAAGACTATAAACATTTTCGGCTTCATATGTTATAATATAAAGTATGAAGCATGTTATGTATGAGTATGGGTGGAAGAAATGTAAAGTGAAATTGTAGGGATTAGTCACTATAATGTTAACACAAAAATAAATACAATAAAAATATTTTTTAATATTCAATCAATTAGTGTTAATAGTTTAATTAAGGTTTACCAATACAATATTAATATTGGGTGAGTAGGGCTTTTATAATAATATAATAACTGAATGAATCGAACAGTTGCGTGGGTGGTCGTAAGCTACGACGTTGGTGCTCCTTTAAATATTGAATTACTTTAGTTCAGTTCATTTGCATCCTGTTATCCAAAATATAAAAATAAAATCTTAGCAAAAACGTTGAATATAGTTGAGGTCCGCCAGTCAACACGCAATGCCTCGAAAAGTAGAGAACGGAGTGTCTTAACACTATGCTCCATCTGCCTACCATGCTGTATGCGGAATGCAGCGTGAAAGTGTTTTTTTTATTTAAAAATAATTCAATACAAATATATTTAATTTTATTATTAAAATCCGGCAGACGTTTTACAAAGTAGTTCTACAAATGATAAATAAAAACCGGCCAAGTGAGAATTGGACCTGGAAAAGAAGGGTTCTTAGCGCCTGTCATTTATTCATTACGTTTTTTTAGTGCGTTACCCCATTTTCATATTTCAAATAATAAAACATTTTGTAACATTCGTTTGGATAAAGACGTAGTGACGCACATACCGTGCGTGAGAAATTTATGATTTTCCCAAAAGTATCTAGATATGATACGTAGTTGTTTGTAATGACTGAGGCACAGCCTCTCTGTATACGCAACTGTATACTGTATACGCGATAGACGTGGATTTGATTTCCACTCAAAAGAAAAAAAGACTATATTTCTCAGTCTGATAACAAGCGCGCTCAAAGCGCGGCGTTGCGCCAATAAGCAAATTGGGCGATGCAAAGACAACTGTCCTAGTAGTAGTTTCCCTAAGCCTTCCCTGTGCGATAGAGCATGAAACTAAAAAAATGTTAATATACGATATGTCAGACATATTAATAGACCAACATCTTATCAATTAATTTCTTTAAATATTTGTAATTAACAATAGAATTTTTTTCAAGATTTATTTTGGATACAAACTACATATTCGTAATGACTTTACAGAATGGAAACACGAAAAAGCTATTGAAATCACCTTCACGCTGGATCCCGCAACAGGGTAGGCAGAGGGAATCTAGTGTTAATAAACTTTGTTCCCCACTTTCTACCGAGTTCTGGAGGTATTGCGTGTTGAGTGGCGGAACTCAACGTCGCGCTTTGTGTTGACGCCAGAGCGAAGCGAAAATATAAATTTAAATAAATATTTCATTTCCTCGAATGGGTATCGAACCCACAACCAGTCGATTTTACAATCACACATTGTGCCCCTGCGCCACGATTGGCCTCTAAAAAGTTATTTTGTTCTCGTTAATTTACTTGAAATTAGTCATTAATTTCAATTTTTCAACCTCCATCTTAAAATTAACATTGAAGGTGAACAAATATTGATAATTATTATTATGTTTATATTTATTAGAAATTATAAATTCTAGAAATACACTTGATTGATCCTACAAAAGATACATTTTAAGGGCACCCTAAGTATAAATGAACTCGAAGTGGAAAGCTGAAGGCGCTGCATTAACCTATTAAGGCAGCTTATCTACGTTATACCTATACTAAAGGCTATTAAGTAAAGACGTACCCGTCTGTCGGAAAGTCGGTGAAGTTCACGAGCTCATGAAATTAGAAAGCTAACCATATGGGTAAAAGTCGTTTAATAATTTCTTCTTAAAATTTTGTATTTGTTCAGATATTTTACTTTACCTTACATGTGGATGGCCTAATTTTTTTAGCTTCACGCTACCGCAATATAGTGTTAAGACACTCCGTTCCCCAAACAGCCTAACAAAAATATTTATTAGTATAATTTGGCTTTTTTGTTGCGATGGAATTTTAAATGGTAAAAGGTCATCGTTTAAAAAATATAGTTTGTGAACAAACATACAAAGATATTAAGATTATACATATAAATTTAGCACACCAACAAATTCCTAATGAGGCTTTTAGGGGCGTAGAGGCACAAGCCAATCAACAGGCAAAGCCTCCAAAATTGGCGGAAAGCAGGAAACGGACTTAACACTAGATTCCCTCTGCCTACCTCGCTATGTGC
This sequence comes from Heliconius sara, assembly GCA_917862395.2. NCBI lineage: Eukaryota > Metazoa > Arthropoda > Insecta > Lepidoptera > Nymphalidae > Heliconius > Heliconius sara. The sequence goes on along the minus strand of OU860783.2, from coordinate 1,500,026 downwards.
GGGATACAGTTTTAAGCTAAAAAAAAAACAAATTCTAAAACATTAAACACGTGTGAAAGTGATAACCACCTCTTTTGTTTTTTACTCATTCCTGTAAAAGAAATCTATATGTATAGATTTCTTAGATATTATAACGTTAGGAGTTCTTCCAAAGAATTTGAATATAAATATATATTGTCCACCATCTTGTATAACTTATAGTTATTTGTTATTACCTCTTTAATCAAACCTTATGAACTCGTATGAACAAAGAAACAGCTCATTTCGCTTTACAATGTTTGTTTACGGAAATTGAGTCCCTCAACCTACGCGTCTTTCTTAACGTTATTAGAATGAGAAATATTTATTTATCCAATATCATTACAATACACATATATATATATATATATATATATATATATATATATATATATATATATATATATATATATATATATATATATATATATATATATATATATATATTGCCTATAACATACTTAGTAGAATATCGGTTGGGTTAAAAATGGGTTTTTTTTTCTAATATTGTCTATAAGAATCAGCTATCAGCTAAACAATACTCTGTAAGTTCTTAAAATTTTAACATGAAGCTTATCTATATGATTTGAATAAACATAATAAAATTAAATTACAAACTAAAATTAACTTTCTCCCATGTAAGTCGACGACAGTTAAGTGACCGTATCTCCTGACTCTAATTGACAGTAAGGAGTTAACAAATTGAAATTACTTAATCATCAAGTCACAGTTATCAGTGGTGGCGTAGTATGCAGGATAATCACCTGGTGTGATCGGTTCCGCGGTGGTGGCGGTGGTGGTGGCGGCGGCAGGGCGGGCGGAAGCTGCGTCGCATCCCGCCCGGTGCAGCGCCACCCTGCGCCCCCGCCCCGCCGCCCGCCCGCGCGCCCGCGCCTCCCGCGCCCCCCACCGCGCCCCGCGGCCGCCAGGCGCGTGCGCCCGCCGGCCGGCAACTCAGTTCACCGCCGCGCCGCGACCATATCACACGTGCGTTGCGTTACGACTTCGCGGCGCTCGCAACGATCGCTACACTAAATTTTGACCAGTGACACGAGAGGGAAACCTCTCCGGAGCCGCCAAGATTGCGTCCCAGGTGGAGATGCCGTCGAGTCTGTTCGGGGAGCTGGGCGGCGGGGGCCTGGTGGAGGACCAGCGCGCCTTCCAGCTCGCGCTCGAGCTGAGCATGCTGAACTTCGGCGAGAGCCTGCCGGCGAGCAACGCACTAGCGAGCCCGCTCGGCTTCGCGCCGCCGCCCGACGACCGCGCCAAGAAGTCGCAGAACATGACGGAGTGCGTGCCCGTGCCCTCCTCCGAGCACGTCGCCGAGATCGTGGGTAGACAAGGTAGGCACCCTTATGTAAGGGCGCACGTGCCCCGCTTTTAGGTTATGTTCGACCGCAGCCCGCTCTGTTTGTTTACCCGCAAGTCGGCTTGGGCGCGCCGTGACGCCGGTGCTGCGTAGCCGCTGGCACGTAGGTCGTAGCTCAGGCCGTAGGCCGGTGGGTGGGGAGTCACACCGTGTATAATGAACGAATGATGTGCAGTGATTTCCCATGGTGCGGGCCCGCCGGAGTCAGGTGAAAAAACTACGATCCACTAATTAAAAGGCAGCGGCGAACAAAAAACGATACCCTTAGGGACGTCGTAGTTTTTCTTGAGAGTGCGTAAAAAAATTCCGACAAAGCCCATCGACGCCGCCTTATCTGAGACTAATTTTTCGAAATGTGCACCGGATTTGCGAAAAAAAACTAATTGCATGCCCGTTCGGAGATTCTTTTGTGAGAGTTATTTTCTTGCCTTTAACGACGTACGTTGTAGTTGCGGCTTTATTAGCTATCTACCCTCCGATCGTCCGTTGTCGATCTTTTTTCTGCACGCTTTATATTTGTGTCACGTAAGCAGTAGTACCGAAAGCTCACCTACTAAACTTCATAGACAATGCCTTTAAAGCTTTATGCCGATAGCTTAAACTATGCATCTGTGGATGTTGTTCTGTTCTAAATTATAAAAAAAAGTAGTACAATATTTAAATTTTATTAATCCATGAGCAAGCGAGTTTCTTCAATGTTGTATTTACAAACAGCCAAACACCTAGTTCCTACGTTACAAGTTAAAAATGTAAATATTCAAATTTACAATTTAAAACTGTTTAACTAGACGAGATATTAATGGTATATGTTAAGCAATTTTCAGAACGTGTGATACATTTGCATTAAGTTAGAGTCGCTTCTGTCTAATATGATTATTTTAATAATTGCCTAATTTACCTGAAATTTCCTATTTCAAGGACAAAGTTATTTTTTTTATGGTCTTATGTGGTAAAAAGTAGTGCGTAAAAGTTCCAAAAACCTTTCAATTAATTTGATTGAAACTTTTTGTTATATTAGACGTAAAAAATTAGAAATCAAAACAAGATACAATATCGATGTCATATATGTATCTATTGTTAGTCAATGTATTAACATTTTCTTCATATATGCAATTTAGAACTTATTAAAGTATAGTAGCAAGAACATAAAAATTGTGTCAATAAAATACACAAAAAAAGGCTATAATATAAAAAAACCGATACATTATTGTCCATACACAACTTCGTGTTACTATAAATTTAAAAAAATACCCATATAGTATATATTATGAATTGATTTTCCCGCGCCATTTTATATTAAATTAAAATTACATAATTGTTAACTAATAAGTATCCTATGTAACGAATTTTAAAAAAAACTTCATTCAGCACCACATCATCATCAGCTGTCATTATCTGTAACATTCATTTTAAAAAATCCAATACAATATTAAAACTGAAAATACATTTAAATGGTAGTAAATAATATATTTCGTGAATATTATTATAATCTATTTCATCGTATCGTATCGTATATACTAAAATCATTCTAAAAATGATGAGTTTGTTTGGTTGAACGCGCCAATCTCAGAAACTACTGGTTCGGTTTAAATTTTTTTATACTAGGTATTATTATACAAAACTGTATTAGTTTATAGTTAAAATCAAAATCAGCTTCACGCTGTATCCCGCACACAGCAGGGTAGGCAGAGGGAACCTAGTGTTAAGACACTCCGTTCCCCACTTTCTGCCGAATTCTGGAGCCATTGCGTGTTGAGTGGCAGAACTCAACGCCGCGCTTAGCCTCGACACCAGAGCGAGGAAATGGAAATATAAATTTAAGTAAATATTTCATCTCCTCGAGTGGGGATCGAACCCACAACCAGTCGGTTTTACAGTCACACTTCGTGCCGCTGCGCCACGACCGGCCTCATAGTTATAGTTTATAACCATTTGACAACGGAAGCGAAGCCGCATTTAAAAGCTAGTACACAAATTCACATATAGATATTATTATAACTTAGAATAGATATCCAACAAAAACAATCCCGATTTGTCCCGCAATCCCGACGTGGCTAGTCCCCGTGCACGTCCCCCGCTTTTTAATGAGACAGTCGCGATATAGAAATTGCATTCCGGTGATTGCCCCGTCCCGAGCCCCGTACTGATGTATGCACATTACGATACACACTAGAAGCGATATCACCTATATTAATTGTATGTCGTTATTTCAATAACTATTATTAATATATGAATTTGTCTATTTAATTAACGGTGTTAAGTTTCGCCGTTTAACGCGTTGTCTCGATTTGGGTTAGATAGCGGAGGATGGTGTGTCTTAAAACTAGGTTTCTCTGAGGTCTGCTATATGCGGGAATAAGCGTATTTTTTGTTTATAAATATTTTTTTCTTTGTATTATGGAATGGAATAGAACTGAAATCGCTTGGTAGTATAACCACATAGACAATAATAATTATTATATAATCTAAAAAATAATATATTTTAGATCATTATTTAATTATAATATGTTATATATATATATTTTAAGATCGTATAAAGTCGAATCTTTGCTTGGAAAAAAAGTATTTTCAGATACCTACGCTCATTAAAAAAGATTTGTTTAAGCATGTTGAGTATACTTCGTATTGGAGTGCTATTGATTTTTTTTCCAATTTTTTTGCAAAATGAAAATATCCCAGTTACGAAATTAATATACGAAATTAATTAATACAGTAACTTGGGAATGGTCTTGTGCTTGCTTGATGCTTGATTACTTTAAATATTAAGGTAAAGGTTGTTGGTTCGATTCTCATCTAAGCTCATCTCTCAAAACATTGTGTTTTTAAATTAAAATATAATATATATTCTTATTATAATACATTAGAGTTTACTGTCCATGCGTTATATTATTGTAAGTGAAGTATATTTTAATAAAAGAAAGAAACAATACGATTTAATACGATGTTAAATTGTTTCACAAGAATAACTAACGCTCAGACGGCGTAACAGAAAGCTGGAAATCTTTCCCAAGAACAATAATACAAAAATATAGTCTATAGACTTGTATGTATGTATGTTGGCTGCATTTCCAGCCGCCTCTTAAAAGCAAAACAAAAAACCGCCCGGCCGCGACACTTGCAACCTTGTCTAACCAAACTACCGACTGCTTCATTTCACTGACGGTCGTAACGGAGACGGCCCTTTATTGCGACAAGGTGCCATCCGCGGAACATTTCGTATTGTAATGTAGGTTATATCGCTATATTTAGGTCGTTTGGTTTTTGAACGATTCAGTTTGTTTGTGTTTTAGTTTTGTGTCCAAATATTTATCGTGTTTTTTGTTTGTCTATTTACTGTGTTCGTATCGAAATATTACCTCCAAAATTACAAAAGAAAAAATCTAGAAATTCGAAAGAAATTAAAATGACATGCTATAAACTAATCATAAACGAAAGCTTAGCTCCATATAAAATTGACTATAGAAATATACATTAATTAATATCATAATTAAATAGAGAAATTAATGCATATTTTTTTATTATAAAACGTAAAACGAGACCTTCCTCCATGTTCACAAAAAAATCGTACTAGTTATAAATATCTTATTTCCACGAGAACATACAACATAAAAGTTCGAGAACATCTTTAGAATTAAATCTTTTCTGCGGACCCACCGGGCACCGTCACAATGGCGGAATGGTAGACATTCAATACTCACTTGGAAACACACAAGTGCTTTAGCTGAGAAGTTTTTATTTATAATAAAGCTACCTACCGTACCTACTGCGTACCTGAGATTTTTTGCAAATATTTTAATTTGTTTGCTTTAAAAGTTCAAATAGGCTTTGTTAGTACAGACATAGGCTTTGTGAAGTCAGTTGTGGCGCGGGGGTACAAAGTGTGACTGTAAAATCGACTGGTTGTGGGTTCGATCCCCACTTGAGGAAATGAAATATTTATTTACATTTATATTTTCATTTCTTCGCTCTTCCGCTACTCAACACGCAATGCCTTTAGAGCTCGGCGGAAAGTGGGGAACGGAATGTTTTAACACTTGGTTCCCTCTGCCTTCCCTGCTGTGTGCGGGATACAGCGTGAAGCTGATAGTACAGACGCTGGTTGCGAGCTAGCTACGTTATTTTTTTTTATTATTCAAATCGCCCGTACATTTGTACATACAATGAGTATATATTATGTTTTATATATGTAAATATAACTACTTAGTATTTTATATATTCACCATTTTTGTTATCTATGATTAACATGTATTATATCCGCGATTTCAAAAGATATCGACATACTTACAAAACAATGGTCAATCGAAGTGAAATCTTAAAATTCTCAAAACATAATTACGAGTTACGACCTTATAACAACGCGTTGTACGACATGAATGTAAAATGAGAACATCCTTCGCCCCGGCCGGCGTCCGCCGCGATCTGAACCTTATACCCCCGCGATAAAGCTAGCCGCGACAGAAATGCCGGCCGCCCATTCTGTTTATACCAGTGACATGTGTTTCAGAATATACCAAAAGGAGGTTGTTTAAAATTCTCGCGTTTACGCGTGGATACGGCGTGACGTCACGTCCGGTCGCCGCCCGCTCTCTATCGGTATCGATAGTCGATGTACGATTGTCTCGATGTCGATCGGATCCTGTCGGCGCGTTTGTTGTTTTGATTTGTAGTGACGCGCCGTACGGTGTTTTGCATCTCGACGAAATAGAGTCGAAGAGCGGTCGACTTAAGCTTAATATAAAAAAAACACAGCACAGGGTAGACAGAGGGGAACCTAGTGTTAAGACACTCCGTCCTCCACTTTCTGCCGAATTATTATGAAATGAAAATAAAAATGTAATATTTCACTTCCTCGAGTGGAGGATCGAACCCACAACTCACACTTTGTGCTCCTGCGCAATGACTGGCGTCTAAGCTTAACATTATCAACTATTATCACTTATCCGTATTGTAAATACGAGGACAGCACCGATCCCGGTCCGCGTCGAGTAATTCATCCCCGTCTCGAGCCGGTTCGGTGACGGGCCGCCGGACCGGTTCTACATCAATGACTGGCAACCCTTCCTCTGTTTACTTCACATCTTGATAGTCATGTTTTTAGTTTACAATAACTCTCGATTTTGACGTTACCCGACCGCCACCGACTGTGGGAACCGAGGTGACTCGCTGGGGAACACGACGCAAGAGTTGCATCTAAAAAGATACAGGCTAGTTAGTCTCTATTTAAATGTACTATGTACAGTCGCACTCTACAGCCACAAGTACAATGTAAGCGTAGTACAAATAGTATCGGTTTGGCCGAAAGAGAAAACAATCTAGTAAATCACACGTGCGAGCAGCGTGTACTAAGATCGCAGCACCGGCGAGGCGGTGAGAGGAAATCGAGATTCGCAGTAGGTACTGGCGTACGTTCCGGTCGACGCCACCGCAGTCAGGGTCAAGGCTTCGGCTCCTGCCCGCTGCTGCTCGCCTGGTAGACGGGGGGCGCCGCCCGTGATCAACGGAAATGGAACGACAATGCGAATTTAATTCCTACTATGTCTCTTACGTGTGATCTCTGGTTTATTTGGTCGTTAATTGTGGAGCGCCGTTGTAAGGGACTGTATTGTTCATTTTTTTGTAACTTTATTTAAATATTTAGTATTTTTCTTTTCATACAAACTTAACTGTTCATCGAAGGCCGTTGTGGCGCAGTGGCACAAGCGTGTGATTGTAAATACGACGATTGTGGATCCGATTTCGATTCGGGGGAAATGAAATATTGTTTATTTATATTTTCATTTCTTCGCTCTGATAATAAGGCAAAGCTCAACATGCTGTATCTTATATGTATCTGTAAAAATCGGCAAAGGCGGGAAAGTAGTGTGTAGTTCCCTCTGGGGAAACGGCCACCTATATGCGGGATACAGCGTGAAACTGATAAAAAAAGCAATTCATTCGGTTCATTCAAAACTCGTAAACGTCCGATCAGAAGGGTCGCTGAATTGCTTGTTAACCTGCTGCTATTACTTTAACAAGATTACACAAATCTCTATTCGTTGACAATTTTTGAATGAAACGGCTTCGTCGTAAAAAATAGAGGAGCATCTGTCCCGGGTCGCCCCCCTCCCCTTCCCCCGGGCGCAGAGACGTCCCGAAATTCCACGATCCCGTTTTTTATGTAACTCAACAGATGCATTCTGGAACACCACTAACCGCATCTTGCATCCTTATCGCTCCTTCGGAAATGAGATCCACGGATGTGTAGCAACTGATGATTTTAAGATATATTTTAAGGTGTACCGCATTTTCCGTCCTTGTCGCTCACAGGTTCCCAATGCGGTGGCGCCAAACCACTACGCCGTGCTCCGGGAACTAACTCGCCCCTGTTTGTATTGTACGGAGGAGCATTCCTAAAGTGGAAGCGTTTTGTTTCTAATGTTTTGTATATAAACAGACCGCTCGACTGGCAACAAAGTGTTACACGGGGTCACAGTGGTGAGTTGCGAAAGAGTGCCGTGACGTCACAATGCCGGCACCCTCGCGTCTGCGAAACTTAGGGACCCTAATGAACGACTTCCTAATTGCCGCGGCAGCACGAATGAGCCGTAATCCGGCGCGAAAACGCACGACTCCGTTTAATTGTGGACCTTGAGCCCTTTCGGTGCTGAGTCTGAAATTGTGTGCCAGACGTGTCACGGCGCGCACTCGTACTAGTGGACGCGAACGATTATTTATGATACGTTTATTGAGTCATATACGTCGATCAGACGTAGCAGAAAAACCGCTCTTATGGAACATGGTGCAGTGAGGCCAGTGTCGTGTGCCAGCATGGGTGCGCACGAGCCAAGTTGTAGGGCGACAAGTCAATATGCTTCCCGCACTAATGTTGACAACAATCCATCTCGGAGTGTCAGGCGGCGCCGCGAATTAGACTCACTCCCATTTCGATTTACTCGTCATCCGTGGACGCAATGAGCGTCCACCGCGGACCGCTCTCATTATTGTGGGTACTACACGCCGCCATTTACTGCGAGAACTAAGCGAGAGCAATTTCAGTCCGAGATTAATTTATTTGTCGCGGACTACATTATTGTGATGGAAAAAGTCTTGTTCATTTTTCTTGTAAGGGTTTAATGACAGGATACGTTTATAATGCGTACGAGTCGAGTCGAGTCGAAGACGCAGATGTGTGAAATGTTGCACTAAGAATGTGCCCGATCTGGTGGCGGGCAGCGAACACCACATGTGTCCTTAATCCTTATTCGTAGTTTATTACTCGCAGTTGACATTCAGCAAATCGTCCGCCGAACTAGTTCCACAGAAATCCTACATTGTAACGTAATTATATATTAACAATCGATTTTAAATCGACTACTATTATTATTAGTCACGATCGATTGACTCTCGCTCATTTTAACGTTCACTAGGAACAAAAGGGACTAGATCCAGAGCAAATTAGCTTTAAAAGACAATTTCACATGGTATTATTGTATAATTTACAAAAATAACTTGGAACTAGATAACCAGGCACACTTACTCACGTTTCTTATCATCAAAGTTGAGGTAACATCTGCTGGTAACCGTTGCTCGTCCACCGTCGAACCGTCTCTTACGACCGTTGCCTCACACCTGCCTCGCCTTAAGTACATCAATTTATTGATATCAGTATAATCATATCGACAATGGATTAATTTAATCATCAATCATTTGTCAATGGAGGCAAAGCTTTTACTTTAATTACATATCTGGTTTAATTGAGTCCTTATGAGATATCGAGTTGTATTATCTTTTTAAGTTTAAGTCTTGCATGTTCGAATTACCGTCTTATACTTTTCACTTATGTTTACTTGAATCCACTCATAGAAATTATAGTATTTCGAAAATAAATTGTGTTTACTGTGGGATCGAATCCTCATTTAACATACAAATCTATCATCACTAATACTTTCTAAACAATAAAATATTAGCCGATAATAAAATTAATGACATATATAAATATAAAAATAGAGTATAGTAACACTATTCGGTTTGCGCCTGTCATTTGAGAGTCAATGTCCTGTCATCGAAGTTATTGAATACGCACAATATTTTATTTAGCTTCGAATTCCACAGTCCTCAAACAAAAAAACAAAAACAAGTAAGTGGTTGCACACATATGTCCATTATATGAATGCTAACTATTTTCGAAGAACCGTTAAGGCTATGCAGTATAAGCGTTTAATTGCGAAAATGTTACAAAAAACATCATTAAATCGATAATAAGACCCATCTATAGTACTGTTTGGTTTTTTATTTTTATTTTATATAATTAATCAATACCTTTTTTTAATTGGTCATTGTAGAGAATAGTCTATTAACTACTTTTGTTAGTACCTGTAAATACCGGTTAGTTGTTCAAAATCTCGTTTTAATGTCACAAGTTATTTTTAAACTATATTTTAATAGTACGAATGAAGTTATTTTTAGATTATTTCAAGACCGTCCGCTTTGGATTTTAAGAGGTGCGGGTTCGAAAATTCGTACGTTAAATTATTTTGTATGTTTTCTAAAACGACTTTTCTATCCTTAGTGTGAAAAGCACTTTAAAAAATAGTATTAAAGAAAATAATCCCATAAAACAAGACTTTATTATTTATTTTAAATATAGGTATATAAAATCAACTTTCAAAGGATTTTCGCTTCCTTATATATTCGCCTACACTCACCATGCCTTGGCCGCGACACGAAAAAAAAGAATAAACACCTGGTGGCCATTATAAATTTAATCCATTGTGAATTAAATTGCTTCCTATATTCGTGTTTAATTTGTATGTAAAATTATAGGTGTTCTGTTAGTACGTATATGTATGTATGTATTTATGTACGAGTCAGTGACAGGGTACAAGGTAATGGGATATATTTTTCGACTAAATATTTTTTATTTTTTGTTTTATGGGGTGGTTCTTTAGAAAACTTTTTTTTTGTTATTATAATAAAATATAGAAAATTCAGATTTATCTGGCGACAGTTACTTACCTAAAGAAAATCAACAAGGTTAAGAGATTAAAAGAGCTTAAAGCTTCTTTATATTATTTTATTTCTTTTATCCATATTTCAACTTAAAAATTAAGCAACCGTCATATCTATTAACAACATTATACAGCGTGTATTAAAATATTGTAAATCTTAACCTAGTACCAACTAACCGGCTAATAGCAATATATTGTCCAAAACTCATTAGGGGTAAATATAATACACGAACACGAACGACAGATGTTGTGGCCGTTACCGACGTTAACTTGGTGCGTGAGAGCGTCAACCGTCACCTAGACGACGTTTACTATTCGTTATGTTATGTTGTTATAGAGAATAATAATTTTTGTAAGGGTTCCGTGACTTCAAAACGTAAAAACAGGACTCTTAAAGGATCATTTTGTTGTCAGGAGCATTTATATTGTTATACATTTTGGTAAAATGTTAGAAAAGAGTTATTTCTTTTGATACTAGGCTAATAATTTCTTGAATAAATAATAAAGGGTAAATAAAAAAACCTAAATATTGCTGTATAACAAACTGACATATTTTTTCTCAGTTTGTACAATAATGTAGCAGGATAGGCAGAGGGAGTCTGTGAGATGTTAAGTCACTCCGCTCCACATTTTCCACTGAATTGTGGAGTCATTGCGTATTGAGTGGCGGAACTCCACGCCGTGCTTCGTCTCGACATCAGAGCGACGGCATGAAAATATTAAATATTTTATTTCTTCGCAGTTGCGCCCGCTAAACCACGAAAGCATTCGTGTTTTTATATATGTACAAGAGACTCCAAAGCGGTTTCACTCGCTTAAACTTGCTTTATATGGCAACGAAAGATAATATATAATTTTTAAATATTTTTAAAAAATAGTCCTTTCTAATAAATCTAAAAATATGTGTACAAAGTTTCATGATAATCGGTTAAGTAAATTTGGCGTGAAAGAGTAACAAAAAAACTTATATTCACATTTATTATAAATGTGAATATAATATCAATATCTTTGATCAAAAGAGTTCCTTTACGTTGGCAATAATTTCGAAATCCTATATAAAAACTTATTCCAACTTCTCAAGATGGTATTGCAACATACGAAATTTTTATGCTTATAACTTAATAATAAAAAGTTTTTACATGCACACAAGGAGCATATACGGGCTTACGCAATATTTATTTAATAATTAAAATCTATCTTATTTTTATGGTAATTAGATCATAGTATAGGTACCTACGTATAAAAATAATGTTTTTGTTTATGATAATCGAATCTACTCAAACGAATAATTCGGAAAACTATTCGAAATGCGGTTAATACATACGTAAGAAACATTAAATTTCATATGTATCGCGTCTGTGGAACACCGCGGATGCGAGGTTATCAGGCTCTTATCAGCTAGCGGAAACTGATTAATAATATTCCTGGGATTCTCGAAAATTTAAAGGAAAGCGCAATATGTTTTTTTATAAGTAGAACTTAGTGTTGCTAAAAATAAACTCGCATACGAGCCAAGTAAAACACTTCATTATAATTATGACAGTTTTATGTGTTGAGAATATGAGATAATGTCAGCGGTAATTAGTGAGGCCAGTCGTGGCGCAGGTACAAGCGGGGTGACTTTAAACGCGACAGGTTGTGGGTTCGATTCCTACTCGAGGAAATGAAATGTTTTATATTTTTATTTCCTCGTTCTCGTATCGAGGCAAAGCGCTGCGTTGAGTTCCGTCACTCAACACGCAATGCCTCCAGAATTCACCGAAAAGTTTGAAGCAGAGTGTCTTAACCTTATATTTTTCTGCCTATCCTGCTACATGCGGAATACAGTGTGAACAAAAAATAATAACAATTGCGTTTTTGCAAACATGTTTTCTTTCACAAAACGTGTCTTAAGTGTAAAAAAAAATAACAAAAACCACAACAACTTCCCTTCGAATTCAACAATAATTCGACACTTAAGAAATCGTCCGTCCGCTTCAGACAAAGCGTTTCTATCTATATTGTAAAATACCTTAACACTCCGCACAAAAGGTTCCCTTTCTCGAAAAACATAACTGTAGGTACACTAAAATGACCACTGAAAAAAAACCGGCGGTCCTCAAAAGCCCCGACTCGCGGCTATTAAGTCGGGCCTTCAAATTCCAGTGAAAGAGTCTACCTGCTCTTCCACTGTTACCTGCCTTATCGTCCCGGGCTATTGGCTATAAATTAAGGGCACATTTCAAATGAGATACATCATGGTCGAGTGGTACTTCATTATTTTATCATCACGCTTAGCGGCGGGTTAACGTCCTCGCCCTGCGGGTTAGCGCGGGATCGTAACTGAATATTGTTTACTGTATCGCAAATAGTGCAGTCTCCGGTTACTTTAATTGACGCTGACGGTTGAGTTTTTTACTTGTGTAGTAGGTTCTGGCGGGTACAGCGTGAGGAGCTAGTCGATGGTGGCTACAGCGTAGTGGGTGGCGACCTCGCGTCGTGTAAACCGATATTTCCATCTTGCAAATGTTCAATGGCCGGTGTCGAGTTGCCTCCGAGCGATGCGTGTCGCCAGCCTTTGGATTTTCGTTTCGCATGCTGGTACATTATTTCGCGTGATTAATTATTATGTACGATTTTTTATACAGAAATACCCTCATACGCCATCTGCTTTGAGTTCGGGCAATTAGAAGTAACAGTTGTCTTTGGGAATGTTAAATGCGACAGGCTGTGAATTCGATTCCCACTCGAGGAAAAAATTTAATTCAATTCTTAGATCTAGTTTCGATGGAAAGCGAGATGTTGAATTGAGCCACTCAACACGTAATGCCTCCAAAATGTACACCGGAAATTGGGAAGCGGAGAGTGTCTTAACACTAGGCTCCCTCTGTTTACCCAGCTACTATATGCGGGATACAGCGTGTAGCTGAAAAAAGAAAATATTATACTAAATATATTTCATTAATACTGATATTAATTTCAATATCTAAATATTATTATATATATTCGGCCGCAGTGGCAGCGCCAACCGCTCAGTTCCGCTAGGAACCAAGTGGAGACAGCTGGCGGGAAGGCGCCATCTGCGGCGGCGCCCGGAAGTACCAATTTGTTTTTTTTTTCGATTTTCGTACGGCTCCTACGTCGTATGCAAATGTACTGAACGTAGCGTAACGACGTTCGTGACATTTGCTGTGGAACACGTGCCCGCCGTGGTAGTGCAACCGTTAGACGAAAATGCATATTTTATAGGCCTTCGTAGAGCAGGGGCAGAAGCGCGTGACTGTAAGGCGGCGGTTGTAAGTTCGATTCTCGCTTAGGGGAATGAATTATTATTATTTAATGGTTTGATTTCTGCGCTCTAGTACAAAAGTAAAAGCGCAGCGTTGTCTCCCGACATTTAATGCCTCGTAAATTCGGCATAAAGTGGAAAACGGTGTGTCTTAACACTACATTTCATGCGGGATACAGCGTGAAGTTGTATATATTGATTAATAAAGATTAGATAAAGAGAAATAATTCACAAAAAGATTATTTGATTATCTTTGTATATATGCATTTTTGTGTTGGAATTGTAAACAAAGAATACAAGTAAATAACTTTTGAATACCAAAATTAAATAACACACATCCAAAAAAGCATGTAAACTTTACGAAATACGGTGTTGAGGCCGACGACGACACCCGACATCTGCCGCGCGCACCTGCCGCGCTAACTCCAGTTTTTACAAGCGATCTTACCGTCTGATAACTCATGCTGCCCTGGTACCTTTGTAAATTATTTCCAACATTACATACAATACATATATATAATACCAGCGAGTAAGAAAGTTACTACAACATACAGTACAGTCGGCGAGACGTGGTCGCCTTGAAGTATCTCCTTTGATTATTTTCTTTCACGTGAACAAAGCGCAAAAGTACAAAGAGTCTAACTTCGTAACGGCCACGACTCGCCAACCGTACTGTAAAAGGCACGTTTTTACAATAACATAATTAATGCAACTTCAATGGTGCCGGTCCCATGCAACTTACACCCGAGGCGCGGTACGCTACAATAAAAGAAAACGATATTATAGTCGTTTCAAACACGCAGTAGGTAACCTACCTATAATTTTAGGTTTCTAGAAATTGAAGAAGAAAAACCACTCGTTACTTGAGCCTTTAGCCGATATTATAAATAAATAGATGAGGTCCTCCTCCACGTCGTGTCGCAGCAGAAGGTTGTGGGTTCGATTTTCGACTAGGGTTAAGGCTGTTAATTATTATCATTTCCTCGCTTTAGTAACAAGATAAGTACAACGTTCAAATTCTCCTCAGCCAGAAATTTGCGAGTGTCTTAACACTAGGTTCCATTGCATTGGGCGGCAACTATGAACTTAGAGAAGCTAAAAAAATATATATTTTTTTTAGCCGCTATAGTAATCTAATTTGGTTACGCAACATTTTAATACCATTTTTTTCTTTCTAAATAAAACTTTTTAGTTTATAAAATGACGGAGGGCTCTAAAATCGAGAGCCACGGAGCGACATTCCGCAGTAATAGTCCTTAGAAGCGGCTCCGGCGCGACGCATCGAGAGCATCGATCCTTTTGCGACACACGCTTTCGTTTCGTGAAGACTTCTTGCCATTATGTTATTTAACAGAATTATTTGGTCCGTCCGTACATACAAACATACGAAGTCAATAACTTTCTCGAGTATGACGCCGCTGCTGATGCTGTTGAGATGATGCTGTTTTTGACGATCGCCCCTCAAATCATATTGTAGCTTTTTCATATTTTTTTGTGTAAATATCTCGTGCAGATTGAAAGCTGTAATAGCCACATACATAGAAAGCTCGGTATGTTGTTCAAGAATTTTCAATTTACTTTCAATTTAGTCAGCTTCACGAGTCTAGCTTCCCACAATCCGCCGAATTTTGAAGAAATAAAACTGTTAAATATTTAATTAATCGAGTGGGAATCGAATCCACAACATGTCACGTTGACAATCACACGCCTGTTCTCCTTCGTCCCCGCTTGCCTCAAATATTTATTTTTAAATCATAAAACAATACACGAACTTAATTTAGTATGTTCTTAGTGTGATATCGATATGATCTTGATTGGGTTCAATATCTAAGTATATCCAAACCGCTAACCTCTCCGGTCTCCGCTGGCGGTATTGAACAACAATTTTATTATAATTGGCAAAGCGGTCAACGCTTCTCGGAAATTACTCCTTTTTTTCTCTTTATTTCCAACATTTAGCCGATCTCGTTTTTGCACCAGAATCACTCAGACGCACCTTTGTTCTCCTCCATATTGTTTTAAATGTTTCCAAAGGAACTCTCATGAATCGTGAGTGAAAGTGCGCCATACAAATTATTATGTACCTACCATTAACAATAACGTTGGCGTGTATGTTTTTTTTTGTATTATATTAAATATTCATTTATTTATATGTTATCAAAAAAATATTAAATAAATTAAAATATATTTTTCTTACTTCGTGGAATAATACATGTCAGTACGTGTTAGGTCGTTTGCTTTATTGTAATTTTATTCAATTTAAAAATATATATATGTCAAATACAAAAAATCCGCCCCTTAGCGATTTTAAAATATGCACAGATAAGAAAAAAAAACACGTTGCTGGGTTATTAGAGTTTTTGCAATTACTAACATGAGGTGAAGTATTTGTTTTATTTATCTTCGTTGACACAGAAACCCACTCCCTGTAATTAGGGGTAGAACGCGAGCCCGAGGGAGCCGCCAGCTGACGGCCCGCTCGACCGTAAACGTTACGATTCACATAGAAAATTAATACATTTCAAAAGCGTAACAATAATTCTACATCGACATATTTTTTACCTATTTCGAATAAGTTTAATTAAGGCGAAAGGCGAACCAGTTGGCATAAGGTGTCATAAATCACGTTATTAATTTAAGATATCGCAACCAACAACACAAAGGCAGTAAATATGCGACATTGATTTAGGTATTGGATCTTTGGGATGCCGACGACAATTCTCACAAAAATGATTTGATGCGGAATTATTTTGAACGAACGTTTCACGGTGGCCGAAAGGCCCAAAACGTCTTGACCTTTCCAAGCTACGAATATAGAATGCTAGCGGTGGGCTAGTGTGAAGTAATCGAAGGCCAGGTTGTATTGGTGATCGAAATTAAAACTTTTGATGTAGCCGGCGTGTTTTAGAGCCGTTTTATTTCTCATAAACGCTAAACTCGGACAAAAGAGTTCACAATTCATTTAGATGTTTATCGTTTTAAGAAGAAAAACTAATAACGTCATGCTCACCTAAATATGGATATGTAGGTTTACGCACTATACGGGCCTTGTATTCGGCACAATAAGAATTTAAATTAAAATCGTAATTAATTAAATAAAATTTAGTCATACCAGCTCCTCATTAATGATGTACAGAATGCTTCTGAATTCTGGATATCAACATCTGCCCTTACTGATCTATTTACGGCAGTGACCACAATATTCGACCGGTTTCGTTTATTGTATGAAATTAAAAACTCAACACATACTCCTGATATAGACATATTAATTGATATACCATTTTAATCGAATCATCTAGTTCATTACCCGTCTGGAGGTTTTTGCGGAACACCGTCGTCACAGTGACATCAAAGATTGGCCGCCAGTTGACATATATTTTGATACCTCACGCAGATTATATTAATGTATGCACATGGATGACTTACTGTTCTCCGGTGGCCTTCTTTTTTTACAATGTTAGTTGTAAGTGACTTTGCTCCGGTCGTGCGAGGTGGTCCCGGTCCACCTGCGATCGAGTTTAATGTCGATTTTATGCTCTGCCTCTCGACCAATTAAAAAAACAAATATATAGCAAGCAAGGACTAATATTTAATATCCTATATCATATGGCAAGTTTTGAGCAACGCTAACAGACGCCCGCGGCTTGGACTATTAATTTTATAATTACATTCTAATAGCTGTACAGAAACATCTACATATATAAAGGAACTAACAGTTATTTTATGTTTAAAAACTTTGCATGCATTTTTGACGCTGAAACTTTAGAATGAGCGATCGGTACTAGAATTAAATTGTCAAATAAGTTTATCCACTATCATTAAATGCGGATGCCAAACGTATGCAGACGTTAGTCCGTTATTTGTTGATGGCGTCATCCATATAATTTATCATTTTAAACGAATCGCTTATTCATTTTGAGACCCTCCCATAATTTAAATTACCTTAGACTAATTTTTGTATTGCAAATACAATAAATCGGCGAGTATTGCGGATCGGGACTATCATGGATGGGAACGGAGTGTCTTAGCAGTAGGTTTACAGGGTCCCTCTGAGTACCTTGCTATATGTGGGAAACAACGTGAAGTATCTATATTTTGATATAAATATCGTAGAGGTTTTGCGACACACCAGATTGAACTCCGTGGGTATCCATGTTTTTAATATTGACTAATATATGGCATTAACTTTCGCAGCCTAATACGTAATGTATATGAGATGAGTTGAATTAGTAGGTACTAGGACTTTGTTCTTTACAATAGTTTAAGTGAAGGATATCTTCACATAAAAAAAAAATCATATCATATGCGTTTTCATAAGTCACGTGGCTTATTCGATTTGTTTACGTATCGATTGGTGCACATTCGTCGCGGTCTCGGCAACACGCCTGATGTAGATATCCTAAAACGGTCAATTCCCAGTGCAATGCACTCTTACTAAATAACTTAATGTCTCCGTCATTCGAGACAACATTTTTCTTTTTTTTTTTGTATGTTTTGCCACAATTAAATGCGCATATTCGGAACGTCCTCAGAGTTATTATGTTAAGTAGGTAATTAATTTCCAACCGGGTCTTTTATAGATGCATATTTATTGCAATAAATGTCTATACGAATAATAATGGTCGGTTATATTTTTATAATTTTAATTGGCTGTTTGTAGAGCTGCGGTATGAGTTGGCTATAGTGATTATATATGGGGCCGTCAACACGAGTTTCTTTGTGATACATCATGGCGACGTCCGTTCCGGCCGCGGGTGACTCTGATGACCTAAAGACGACCTATCGCAAACAAAAATAAAGCTTCCCATTCACAATCAACACATCACTAGCAACCTTGAACTAGTTTAACTGGGCGGGAATAAATCAAGACAGACATGGCAACATCGCGCCGCCAGGGGTTAAAAAAAAGAACCGTTTCGCCGTATTAGCCCAGACGTATTATTATCTTATTATTATAATACGGTCTACAGCTCCGACACGCGGCGTCGTCCAACATTAATTAACATTTTAGGTCTGTATACAATAATCGATAGTAATATTTCATCACTTTAACAACAAATAAACATATTTACACGTAGGTCATTTCAATAATACATTACTCGCGTGACATTTCAACGGGGGTGGTCATAAACAAAAAAGGATTACGAAATTTATTTATAATGATATTTTTGTATTAATATTTTTGTAAATTGACCTTTTACAAGATTTAATGTGGCGTCGGTGCGAGGTATAATTCGCATTTTTAGTGGAGGTTGCGTCAGAGCTGCATTTGCGTCTGGTCTGCACCAGTGCAGGGGTCACACGCGAACCGTTTGATGGAGGTCCGTAATGACCCCAAATCGTAATCTACGAACCTGCAAAAAATATCGATATTAATCTTAATCTTCCGTTACCGCAAATATGATTAATCTTTTTTATTTTAATTTTAAAATCATATTATAATAAAATTTTTGTAATAAATCAATCCGTATTTTATTTTGGAACCAATTTGCCAATCAATGGACGTGGAACGGTGTAACAAATAGACGTTGTATTAGGTAGGTTTATTTGTGAATGTATAAATAACTAGTTATTTGCACAGTCTAATGACAGGTTCGGTGATTGCCTCTCCGGCGTATTATAATTATGTATCATAAAGACCACGGAGGTTCCAGACCGTAGAAAAAACTGCCAAAAGCTAATCTGTTGCGGCAATTAACTTATCAAGTAATGGTGAAGGTCAATAGTAATAAATAGTTTTCAGAAATCTACTTTAAAGGATTGATTATATTTTCGAGTACGAGCCAGTTTCTCTATAGGTGCTCATATAACAAGTTACCGTCCATTTACACCGCATAAAGGATTTTACTCTCAATTCTACTGAAATTGCTGTCGAACAATGCGGTTCTTTTACTGTTGAAGGAAATGAGCGGTTTTTGACATCTTTCGACTTTTATTGTGGGTGCAATTTGGGTGCAGCTTCATTCATATTATAACCGATATTACCGACGCCTTCCATTATTTTTACTTGTATAGCTAATAGGTTCTTCGTGATGTGCCACTACAATGTATTTATGAAAAGCTTCACGCGACACCTCTGGTAAATGATTCACGCCTTCGAGTTATTCTTATAATGGTAACATTGTAAATATTTCTGTATAAAATGGAGTTACAACAAATCTCTCTGCTCTGGCTCTGGTAACGAGGCAAAGCGTGGAGCAACACACAATGTCTCCAGAATTCAGAAGAATGTGGAGTATGTGTCTTAATGGGAACAGAGTGTCTTGACTAGGCAGCCAGGTTCCCTCTGCCAACCCTGCTATGTGTAGGATGCAGCGTGAAGCTAAAAAAAAAGTGGAGTTAATAATAGTCTTGTCCTTCCAGACATAATTATTTGTATAGTGACACGAGATAACTTAGCGAGATTATAACAAAAAGGTGAAATCAATTCGTCTCAGTGGACAAGTGCATAGACAAACCAGATCCAGGCTCCCACACGTACGGCTTCTATAGTCTGCGGTGGATAGGCCGCTTCATTTGATACTTCATCCTATGTGAATCTGAATACCTTTTTTCTATTATATACTTATTTATAGTGGTTGATCGACTTTTGTTTCTATTTACACATACATATGTGTACTGATGCAAGTTACAAGTATTTAATAATAATTTAACATATTTTTATTTTAAATCGTAAGGATGGACGTGGAAGAATAGAAAACGTAGGGATAAATCACTTTTCTATTTGGACTTGCAGAATTTTTTTCTAAGTAGATTCTAGACTCTTTCTTACAGGACTTAAACTATATCATCCATGATACTGACTACGAGCTTAAATTATATAAAGATTAGTAAATGATATTTAATATAATTTATATAATTTTTCATCTTATAAATCAATATTCATAATTATTAGACTTATCTATTAGCTTAGCAAAACGAAAATGTTAAAAACTAATATATAATCAATAATCCTTACTATCTAAGAGACTTTATAACAAACACAAAGTATATTGTATAGTGGTAATTCCAACAAAGTGACGGGGAGCACAAGTTAACAATAAACATAAAATCGCGATCTGCGTATTACGTGCATCCGGCGAGCTTTCGTCCGGCGCATGCGCACTGTCCGCCGGATGTCTTGCGGTCACACGCAATTTCACAACCTCTGTACTCATGCTATCCTATAAAATATAATTATTTAGCTCTCCACATCACCATTATAACAATAAGACATCAAAATAGTTAAATAAATCAGCTTCACAGAGGGGAAGGCTGAGGGAACCTAGTTCTAATTGACCCCGTTTCCCACTTCCCGCCGAATTCTGGAGGCATTGCGTGTTGAATGGCGGAACTGAACACCGCGCTTTACATTGACACCTAATGACATATTTTTACCAAATGACAGTATGAATAAATGAACATTCTCATTGTACAGAAACTATTATTTATTGCCCACTAAGACAGTTAATTTTCACTTGCCAAACGATAAGATAAGCGCAAAATATTTTATAGTACCTATTGAGTCGACTATAAAATGTGCAGAACTTATCAAGGTCTCTTATTTATATCCTGCCCGCACTAGAGGTCGAAGTCGAACTCTAAGAGGCTTAAGCCGCTTGGCTTCTAACAGCCTCTAGACGCGTTGCCCAAAACAATGTAAGGTAACCCTGAAACCCGATTAGTTATAAATCATCTACGAAATTTGAATACCCGTATTGACGATTGTCGACGAGCCCGTTGTGTCCCCGACCTACCCCGACGACGTTGGACGAGAACTATCTGTTTACACATTAATAAACTTTATCTTATGTTTTTGACGTTAAATACTTATTGTTATTTATGATTCCTCACATTCAACACTAAGTCACATATTGCGTATGGAAATAGGTATAGCACTGTCTGAGCGAGTCACGCAAAAAATAATGGATGATTTCTCATAGATTTTTATAGTTACTTTGAATTTATTTAAATATGTTTTAAACAGGAATTCAAGAATAAAAAAAATATAGGTAAAATAATTGATAAATATATATATTTATTTACTTATTTGATAAATAAAATATCAAGTTAGACTCCAAAAGATTTAAACGGAAACATAAAGTTATAGTGTGCCGACATTGTTTACGTAATGCCAATTACTATTATAATAATCAACATAAAGTGCTCGGGCTCAGGGGGCTCCATTCATTTTATTGGCAAGTCGTTGACTTATTGCTTTCCGGGCGGTTCAATATGTCACTCGATAACAATGTTTCTGCGTCCGATCTAAATGGACGGAGAAAGTTAACCCTTTAGTTATTATTAGATTATCATAACAGCTGACGGTCAAGTTTAAATCAATCTTATTTAATTTAGTACGGCTACACAGTTGACTAACAGCCACTTTTATACGTGTATTTAAAGTTTCGAAGGTTCCTGTAACGGTACAGCCGCGGACGGCGTCACATTCAACGCTGCACCACTCCAGTCGCGTCATTTCGACAACTAATAACCCAACTGGTGCTCATAATTTATAAGGCGGTCCGAGCGACCGCTTTTTACGTCCCCGTCGCCGACGTCTGGGAATCCGCACCGGGGACCAGGCGGGGACCAGGGGGGGCCAGATAGGGACCAGGCGGGGGCCAGATTCCGCTTTGCATTCCGCGAGTATACTGCAGCGGATGCCGGCGAATTCGATGTTTCGAAATCAAAATTTGCACTCAATCGATGAGAGGAGCCGTCCGCATATGTAATGGACGTCGCGCGCCGTTTCCCACGCAAATCGCGTATCTAATAATACAAAGAAACCTCTTAATCTGTCGATCGTATCGCGGCGTCGCGACGTCTCCATAAAACATATCCGACAAATGTATCGACGGCTGAACGCGCGTGACCTACTTCCGGCGCTATAAACTACCCCTTCGAAATTCGCGTCGGCCGTTTCGCTGTGAACGGGCGATACGATAAGTTACTTTTTGGCCTT
Source organism: Heliconius sara (assembly GCA_917862395.2). Lineage (NCBI taxonomy): Eukaryota > Metazoa > Arthropoda > Insecta > Lepidoptera > Nymphalidae > Heliconius > Heliconius sara. Next base: position 1,477,440 of record OU860783.2, on the reverse strand, counting down.
TTAGCGTCAGCCCCGTTGCATTCCCGATTTTACGACCATCTCGAACTGACCGACGCCTGACAGAGAGCTCGTAAAAGAGTGGATTTTACATCTTATTGTTCGCCTTTCGCGAAATCTAATTGAAGTCGGCAGGACTCGCGCCCGCATTAATCTTTACGTTTTCTTAATTTTACTGCTGGCGGTACCTCGAATTATGTCTCGTACGATAATGACAACTGACGTGAATTCGTTCATTATTTTTTATCACACATTAAAAATTTAAACGATTCGCTGGAACGTTATTGGGTAATGCATCATCAGTCTGTGTACGCTCGGCTCGTCTCGAAAGCTCGCGAACTCGAACCGACTGCTCTCATTTACCAGAGTTATTATTGTAAAATATCACATTTATTGTATTTTAAATATCACAATGCAAAAAAAACGATCATAAAATAGACTTTAACAGACCTATAAAAGAAAATATAAATGGTCGTTGGTGTTTTTTACGTTTTGATTAATCAATGTTTCGAACTGGTTGTTACAACTTCCTACTTTTCTTACAAGTCGTAAAATATATATAATTATTGTAATTACTTTATAAGTTTTTGATAAGAGAACTAGTTACACGGGTGCGTATTGAATTTAAAACTCATTCATATATTAAAAATCACAAAGTTCAGTCAGCATTGACGGGACGAGGGCCGCGTATTTATAAAACTATGTATAAAATTAGTGACATAGGGACAAAGATGGCCGTTAAATATGAATAGAATGTTCTAGCTGGAGGCCTAGAGTTTAATTCGAAGCCGGGCACACCGTGACTCACTTTGTATTCGCCATACGTTGGCCTGCGTCACTCGCCTATCGGAAACGACGGCCGAGACGCCTATTTAAACGTGTCGTGCCCACTTTTATATATAAAATACGACTGACAACAATAGCAGTTGTTAAATTTTGTATACGATTGACTTCGGAATTATTTTTTTATGAAAGTTCTTACTTACAGTAGATACGCTAAGCTTATAATATTTAAAAAAAACAAGCTGAAATGCACTTATAGTATGTTCTTTTAAACGGAACGTTATTAAATTCTTCTCATTCAAATCTGCATAAAGCTAGTTCCACGATTAACTTTAATCACACCATAATTTCCATAGTATTTTTTAATCTTTGATGTCTTTAAACTCTGCTGACGCATCCCTTTCGCTCCTCCAATATTCATCAGCGTTCAGTGGAGCTGTTCTTCATTATTCATACCGTATAATGGTGTATAATATTACTTGAAATATAATAGCGTTAAATAAATTATATTTATTTTACTTATACCATGTTGCGTACGGCATGTCATAATAATTGTATTGTCATTAGTATTTTGTTTTAATTAAATGTTTTAAGTCAACAAGTGAACTTATGTTATATATTTTTTTTAGAAATCGAACCTACAACCTGTTGCTCTTACAATCGCATGCATCTGCGCCTAGACAGCGACTTAAATTTATTGCTTTTTTTAGAATTGTTTTAAAAATAACGTTTTTAAACTTCTCAATTGCGTCTTACAAGAATAAGAATGCTGTAAGACACAACAATACCACGGGACGTCATCTCGATTGTCCGAAACGTAAAACGACAATTTCATAAACATTTAACGCGACGACGACGTGGCCTTTGGAATGCATACTTTTGTACTATATGTTTACAATATTTTGTTATTTACTAAACGCATCACACAAAAAAACTATAGTATTAAAAAAATATGCCTTTTTCGACTTGGTTTTATATAAAAAAATGAAATTACGTTATTTCAGACACCTTAATCTGTAATAGGTATCGAAAACAACTAAAATTTATGCGACATTTGCCCAACTAAATTTCTGTTCAACTCAATCGGAGGCCCCATTATAAATAGAACGAGTAAAATCGATAATAATAGTTCAATTGTTTATTTTCTGATAAAAAAAAATGTATCGAGATTGTCGTTTACATTTATTTTATAGCGTCTGTGCAGTAAAAATGTTACTTGAATGATTTTATAGTTGCGATGTATGTATATAGTTATTAATGTGTTTTTATATTTGTCCGCAGGTAAATATCCGCGCATACTGGAGAGTAGTTCTTTGGTGGTGTTCTTGGTTATCTCTGTGATCTCTCCAACCACTTCATAAATCCAGTAAGTTGAATTTATATAAAAAGAAACTGATATCTCATTCGAAAATGCAGTGTCGCCGCCAATTAATATGTTTATCGAGTGGATTATCTGGCGGGGCGAGGTCACCAACTTTCTTGTCGTCCCACGGTTCGCGATGCCACCAAACAGACATATGAGATACGATCTAAAGTAAATAACAGGCTTACACGATTGCCATCGAAAGTAACGGCCGAGGGGGGCCCCCGTGACTCGTCAGTCTTGTCAGTCCCGTCAGTCCAAGCAACTAGCAATACAGCAACTGACCTAACCCACGCGGAATGGTACACTTTCTTCTAAACTCAAAATGTAACCGTAACTACGAGGCGGACAGCGTTTCCGGCGCCCGTGACGTCACGGCCGTCTCGCCGCGCCGCGCCGGTCGCCGCCCCTACTACGTAACCTTGGCGCGGTGAGATGTGCTCGCCACGAGCAGCGCTTCGCTTTCGTTTTCATTTTTTTTTTATTAAAACAATCTATACGAGCGACAGGACGTCGAGCACGCAACGCTTCGCCTCGATCGCTTCGTAGTATCTTATTCATATAATGCCACCTTTACATATAACATGCAGCCGGATGCAAAAATTATACTTATTGAATTCCACTTATAAGGTGAAATAAGAGCAAACCTTCGGTAATCTTTCACACGATCCATGAGGGCATAGTCGCCCTAAGCGCGGCGGTCGGGGTGAGCGAACTCGCAGCCTGTAATTTCGGACCGCAAAAGGAACAAAACGAATCGAGATCGGTGATTAAAAACCTTTGTCGGTTCTACTAATATTTATATTTTAGCAATGCGTCCGACATCTAATTGGCCGCTTGTATGTTCGAGGCGGACCGCGAGCGGCGCGGCGCCGACCACCGACCACCGACCACCGATCGCCGACGCTTCATTAGTTTTCCTGGAATCATAAAAGCCCGATTTTTATGTATAGTCGTATAATTCAAAACGTGACCCCATCATAGACAACGGTCGACACACCGACAAAAGACATCAACGAACACGTTAACAGCAATATCAAGGAAACAATTGTCACCCGCCGACGATTGTTTCATTTTGTTGTTCAATAAGAAGCTAAATATAGCTGGTAAATTATAAATTATCGCAGGTGGTAAGTACAGGCGAGGCAACTAGTTTGAACTGGCCACCGCGGGTACTCTCGATCGGCCCAAGGCCTGGGATATTGAACCTGACCGGAGCAACAGCACGGCAAGGTCCGCCGCGAAAGAGACGGCTGCACTATCACTCATTGTTATGGGGCTAGCGTCGCGGCCACACACCAGCACCACGCGCGCGCGCTCTGATCGATTCCTTTCGCCTAAACCTTCGACTTCTAATCCGTTCAATATGCGGTGCGAGGTGATGCAAAGCGGCGCCCAGCTATAGAGCGATCCCGTAAGCGCGATACGCACTTCCTGACGCGCGGAGCGGGCGCGGGGGCGGCAGCGGGAGCGGGCGCGCGACAGGGACGGCGCGCGGACGACAGGGACGGCAGAAGTGCATTGCGCTGACGCATCGCGATCGTCTGCGCGTTTTCGTCTTTTTGTTGACGCTACCCGCTGCTGCGCTGCTTTCGGTTTCGTTGTTTACGGACAGTTCACTCGAGTGTCGCTTCACTAATATCAATCAACGATCTGGTAATTAAATCCGCTCGTCGGACCGGTCGCTCGATTTGGCATTTGTAGGTTCCCACGCTGTTGATGTCATTTCAATTATGAATGGCGGCCTTCGGGAGAGGGATGCCGGCGGAGGCGCGCTCCCGGCGAGTGCGCTGACCCACTGCCTGTGACCGCATTCCTCTCGGCCATCGATGATTTCGCTTCAGACCGACGGGTAATTGTTATCTATTTATAGATCTTGGAAGGAAGCTGGAGTACCGTCAGCTATTAATGTAAACGAATAGTAACGAATGTAAACACTCATACCCTCATTCACATAATTAAAAATAAATAACATCGTATTCGGTATGTTAGTCGGCGTGCGCTCGCCCCCTGCCGAGACCGCGTGAACTTTTTATCGGTCGGACTCAGGGAGTACATCTTACTTAGCGGCGCGTTAAGGATGTGTTGCGACGTGGCCGAATACCGGAATGGTATTTATTTAATATGATAATGACTTTCTGATGGGACACAGTTGACGTACTGTAGTCGTAATTGTTAACCTCGATTGCCACGTGCGTCGTTATCGCGCAGCCGCGGTAATACGTAGTAGCGTAGTTCTCACGGAGCGCTGCCGGGGACGTTCACACCCAATAAACATCACGGGCCGGAGCGCGGCGGTGAGGGCCGATCGCTGCTTATTTGTGGTCGGCAAACGTTCGCCCAGATAAGCATTGAACGGAGTGCCTGTGCTTCCCACATCTGCTGCGACCTTGGCCGCTTCAGCCCGTTGTGTAATGTCGCTATCAGTCACGCTCCCCTGCCCCACGGCCCCCGACTCCCCGACCCCCCGACCCGCCGCTCACCTCACCGGCGAATCTTACCGAGTTTTCCGGTCTCGATAACTTTATCAGTTTTATCGAGCAGATGCTCAGTTATGAAAGTCAGCCATGCGACGTACTCCACGATCCGAATGTAAATCGGTACAGGATACAATTTAGTTTCGGGCTATAAAAGCAACCACGTGGCCATGTGCCTCGTTAACATAATTACAGTTTTCGACTGGACATACAGGTTTGGACGCTCACCTGAATACATTTCGTCGGTCTGGCCGATATCGGCTGTAGCGTTTGTACGAAATCGAAAGTTAAGTCGAGAAGGTTGCTCAAAAGTAAACTATAAACCAAAACACTACGCTGTAGTGACAAAACGGGTTAGCAGCTTATAAAAATCTGATTGTGCATAGAATACGACGCGAGGCAGCGATTGTATTGTTGACACGACAGTGATGACTTATGGTTTAGAGAAGCTCTCGTAGACTCTCGTTGACGGCGCTCCTTCCGTGAGCTTTTATTATTCCGGTTATAAATTAAACTGCTCGTTAATCGGCACTCTAATCCGTCTGGGCGTTGACTCCACGCCCGCTCGTGATCGTCGATGGCTTGTTTACCCGCGCCTCGTTCAAACGTACTTAGATCTAAATTACGCATGTCTCACCGTACTATGCTGCGTTTGAGCGCGAGAAAAACTTACAATGGTGGTCCGGCGGACGAGTCATCGTCGTGGAATGTGGTCGCATCGCGCAGCCTCCCATATTACAGTCTAAACCATTTCTCGGTCATACAACACTGTGCCGCGACTCCACACATATTTGGGAACCATCAGATATCGACGTGAGATAATTCGATGGTCGGTTTTTTGTACGTTATTGTTAGCCTCGAATGATACACTGCTTGAATATTTAGCAATATCCGCTGACTTCACCACTTATAATAAAAAATGGCGAATAATTAGTCAATAAAAATTCCGCCGATTATAAAGCGACTTGTTACACGGGTGTTGCGTAATTGGAGTAAACGACCTAAGATCTGGTGGTCCGCGGCAAGGTCTTGGGGACCACGTGGTGGCAGCATGTGGCCTTCAGATACGCCGGTGTCCGCTGCCGTTAACACATTAATTACCACTCAAATTTATATAAAATACGCATATTGGATCTCGGACAGAGGTTTCCAAATAAGTATTACGTTAAACAAACTGGTGAGTACACCGATTTATCGATAAAATAAAACGATTCTATATGTATTCGTATTAACACATTTTTTTATCTTTTTTTTTATTTTATAAAGAAAAGATAACGTCAATAAGATTCTCTTTAAAGCACTTACGTTATCACATAATTATCTTAGCAACCCTCATCAAGATATCTCAGTTCAAAAGTTAAAAAAAAAGCTCGTACGCAACAAGCGTACATACTAAAGCGACAATCAATATAATTTAGCATACATAACTCCTTAACTTCGAAAGTTGATAATTCGGATGGGTTGCGAGCGGGCGATGGACGGCGCCCTTGACCGGGCGTCGCGGCGCTCAGCGGTAAACAAATTGAATGAATCGTATACACCATTCATGTGTGTGCCGTTAACGCACGATAACTCAAGTATATTTAACAAGGCGTCACACGGCCCCCGCCGATAACCTACTGTTAGAAATTTAAAAAAAATGCCTTTTTTTGATGGCAGGTGAACAATGGAACCTCTAATAAAATAGATAATTGTTGAACAAACTGCCTAATTTTGTCTTTTATTATTATATTATTATTTAATTAACATATTTAATTAGTAGTATCCACATAGTTGAAACAATAAAATAACTTTTACAGGCAAAATATATAAACATAATAAAATGATATATTTAATATAAGCCATAAATATAATTCAAAGTTAGTGAGTGATAAAAGTGAACCGTGTGTCGAACGGAAACTGGCGTCACGGCTGGAGGCGCCCCTCAAGACGTGAGCGGCGCGGGCGCATGGTTCCACCTCATTTGCAGCCATTTCCCTCTCTTTACTGAGCCCTGGGCATGTTACCTCAAATTGTAATTGATATCGTTAAAATAAACTCTAAGCTAATGCCACTTATTCGACTAACTTGTTGAGACTCCGTCACGGCTAAGTTTTCTACCACGTGCTAGTCACTATGTTTTTGTTTCGAACTTGTGTTTTATATCTTCTAGAATGTTCTTCGTAATGAAGTCTTGTTTGTTATTATTTCAATACTTACAAATTATAAACTCCAAAGTATGAGATGGTTTAACATGTAGTATGTGGTTTATAATATCCTTATTAGATACTGGTCTATATACAAAACTAAATCTATTAATATGATAACATTTAAAGTTCATAGTATTATAATTGGAGATACAAAATTTGCTTTAGATATACGAAACGTTATTTCATAATATTTTTCCTACACAAATAGTACTTTAAATATCTAAACGATTTATTGCGATTGCACAATCATATTCAAAAAGTAAGCCTCAAATGTTGTTAACCTTAAATTCTCCTTATCTAATACAAACACTTAAACTGACATAATAGATAAGAAATCCAGATTTACCAGTAGTTTGAAGTGAAACGTTAGTTCGATAGGGCTCCATCGAGGAGAGGAACAGCCCTAGTCTACTAGGGCCGAGCGAACAATTACAGAATGTTATAATTTGCGGAAGGCTCGCGGGTGAACGGCCGGAGCGCCCGATCGCGCCGAAGGTCAAGGCGGATCGGAATCTAGTTGCAACGAAAGAAAAAGTGACGCCCAACCTGAATAGAATGCGAGGACGAGTAAAAATGAAAGCTCGAATTGACAGAACTCTTACTTATTATATTGGCGTGGTTTATTTATTATTTGGGTAGCCTCATTCGCGATTCAATGTTGTTCCCTGGGCTGCTTGTTTTTTTTTAGAATCTTAATTGAATTGGAAAAAAATATAGTTGGTATGGCTAATAATTTTTTTTCACACGTATTTTATTAGTGAAGTTCATTAACATTGTTTCCTTGTTGTATCGGATAAGCCTTCGACACGCAAAATAGTTTTTGATTCTGTTTTATTGAATCATTGCGATGACTTGCTCGATGCGTGCGAAAGATCGTCGTAAACGCTAGATATCCTGGTGGCTGGTGGTTAGGTCGTTCTGCGTTCAGTGACCCGCCGATTTCGTTAAATAATAATGTCAATATTTATACTACATGTTTTTATTTTTGTTACCTTAATTTATAATACTACATTAAAAATTAATTTGATATTTTTTGTGGGTTATTAAAAACGGTATAGTTAATGTGATTAATGGAATGTATGATTATGGATTGAAATCCTGTATAGTATTAAAGACAATAGTACATACGACTTACTTGTTGGTCATCTAAAACATTGCAAATAAAAAAAACTTTAACAATAGTGATTGATCTTATAATATTTTGCTAACTAAAAAAATATCTTTTTAATATACAGGTAGACAAAATAAATATAAAAAGGTTCTACAGTGAGCTGTGACCCTGAAAACATAACATGACATGGTTTTATTCTGCAGCAACTACAGTTCTGACCGCACGCGAAATGAAAACATTGTTTCATACAAATCTGGGTCTGGTTTTAATCTGAAAGAGTTATTCATATTACGATTCCACGTAGGTACCTTGCATATACATAGATAAGTGAATTTTTATAACCATTTTATTGCTTTTGTATTCTTTAAAATACCTAAACTGAAAAAAGTAAATTTGAAACGCTGAACTATTATTGTAGTTGTTAGGAGAATTCTGATATAACCAATAATGAGATACCAGCTACGGACTCAAACAAAGAGTTTCCTAACTTTCTTGTTAAGTATTCGGTCCATATTTTCGCCGTAGTACCTTTGTTGTTTGTTTTACAATTGGAAGATTCCAAATTTTTTGTCCGCGAAATTCTATCGCTTGCAGCTGCACCCTAATTAAAATGTTCGAAACCGAATCCCAGCGGTCTCGATCTGTATCAATTTTGTTTAATGGGCCGTTCTACAGTCGATTTGACGGCTAAAAACTTGCTCCCAACCTTAGCTTGTAGGTCATTGCTGAATGCTCCTTCTTGTGTTTTTTTACCTTTTATTGCACGATTATTCTTTCTTAACTAAATTATATATTTACTAACAATAAATTATGTGCTGGATATTGGAAGACCTAATACGTTAAAATATTTCAGCACTTTGGTTGGTTTAAAGACAAAATACGTTATCAATTTCAAGGATGAGTGACGCGAGCACATCACGCGGCCTCAGGTCGTTGAAGACCTTCAAATTATGAACCCAGAACGAAAATCATAACGATTAGTTCGTGCGTTTATTTATTGTAACGATCAGACTAATTATTTCACAGCTTAATCCAATTTGTTACGCATCATGGCTCGAATCGTATTCACAATATGGTACATATCGCCTTGGAATGTTCCTGTTTGTTGGTAATATATATTTTTGATCAAACATCGTCCATCGGATTACTTAAATGCAGAAGTCGCACAAAATTTCTTGGGCTTCCGTAACGTGACGCCGTGTCTGGAAAGTATATCTGTGAATTGCTTGAACTTATACGAAATATACAAATCAAACTTATAAGAATCTCAAAGAAATATTAGTAACTTTTAGTTCATGATTCAGGTTAATTACGTAAGCGAAAGTGTGTGTATCGTACAACTTCAGTTTCAAGTAGGATTGACTTATCGAGTTCAATGATGGTTGAAGTTCTAAAGTATGTATAGTATTTTGATAGTAGGGTCGGATGCACCTAGCTCGACGAAATGTCACTCGGTGAGCCGCCGCCGCATTTAGTCGCTCCGAAATAGACGCCGCGTTCAACAACCCCTCACATTCGTCATCGTCTCTACAAGACTCGCTGACCTTTTACATCGCCGTCTCTCCTCACAGAACTGGTCTAGAAATCAATAAAAACCGGCAATGTAACACGGCATTTGCCGTTCCCTCGCCCGATATATCGAGAAATAAAAGCTTCAATATTTAGACTGTTGCTAATTACATTGTTCTGCCGATATCCTTGTATATACGTACCTGCGATTATCTGTATGTAATTTGGAGCTGTCAAATCAAATCCAAAATTAATTGAGTGTTCGTTTCAAACGGGCCCGAACCGCAACGATCGCTGCAATTCCGACCCGTCATAATGACCGGGCGGCAAAAACTTTTGACACTTGGCTGCCAGAAATAACAATCGATTATTTGATTTGGTTTGTATAGATAGGTCTTTTGAATAAATCGCGATCTTGAAAAGCTAAGAATTTATTTGAAACGGACGATGGCCAGTGTGTGGTGGAGGACTGAAGTCGGGAAGCTGTTTGTAAACAACTCCATTTAGTTTGCGCTTTTATAGTTGACACTCAGTTTTATTGCGACATCTAACCAGGAAGAGGGGAGCGTTGTTCCATATGCCACGTGTGGACGAAATACTCCGATTACGGGTCGCACGTGATGAGGTCGATACGTCACAAAAAGCTTCTTTCTACATCGACATTTGTACTAGCTACGTTATTTCTATCATCGTCGCTGGCGCCAACTTCATATTAGACGTAGCTCCCGTTTGTTTTCGAGTGCAATTTCAGAAACTTATTAAGCAACACGTCATTCAAACATTACAGATGGTCTGTCATGTTAAAAGCTTTGAATGCCTAACCTTTCTCAATAGTGTTCATTGGAATACTTCGCAACCTACGCGTAGATCGCACTTACGTATGAGTGTAACGAATCTCGTTATTTATAGTAACAGTAGATAGTCGATGGTCGTTGTACAGGAGGTGGTGGAGGAGGAGAGCGTCATTTTATTATAGCGGTTGTTATGGCTTCGATCCCCACTCGAGGAAATAAAACGTTTTCATCGTTCTGGCAATATTAAGTACCGCGTTGTGTTCCACCAAGGAATATGCAGGTGTTACAAATTCGGATCCGCATGTCTTAACTCTGAATGATCTCTATCTACCTTGCTCTATGCGAGATAAAACGTGAAGCTAAAAGAATTGTGCATAACATATTTGGATTCTTTGCGATGAGCGACAGTAATTGAGTGTTTATTCATATTTCGCAGTTCAGGGTCCTCCACATTGTGCATCGCGCTTGTCTCATAACTTAGGCACTGCCGGTGTCACGGTGGCACGACGTATTGTTTTTTTTTTGTATGACTTTATTTACTTGAAATATTATCCTTTAGAGCTGACCTTTTATAATATTAACACGTATAAAACAACACACGATAATGTTACCGCGTAAATCACAATTGGATTTAAGACATATTAAATTTCGTTCTTAAATTGTGAGGAAGTGAATGGCATATAATTACGGGTAATGATGGCGTGCGGGTTGTAAATAGTAATTGGAACGGTACCTTGGAATTACTTGAAATTTTTGAACAGTTTCACGCTGTATCCCGCACTCAGCAGGGCTAGGCAGGGGGAACTTATTAAGACACTCCATTCCCCATTTTCCGTCGAATTCTGAACGCATTACGTTTTGAGTGGCCAAAGTCAACTCCGCGATTTGCCTCGACTCGATTTCGGCGAACGACTGTATATTTTTTAAGAAGTAAAAATTGTTAAATGAACAATATAATACGGAATGATAAAATAACAACTACATATATTTTTTGTTTTTAATTTAAGCAAAGAATACTCGTATCAATGTCATGGATTATTGCTTCTTTTTATATTGCGTAAAATGGAATTTATTGTCATCACTGGCAACACATTTTATTTATTTCCAAAATTACCATATCCACACTCAATTATTGAAATATAAATAGCAGGAAAATATATCTTCGAAACTACCATTTAAAATAAGAGTAAAAAAACTGAATTACAAGAGCTTCTTATTTAAATACATTTTATTTAGATAAATATGCAATAGCGGTTCCTAATCTATATAAAACAGGCCGTCGTGGTGCATCGGCACTGTACTGTAAACGAGATATTTGTGGATTCGATTCCCACTCGGGGAAATGAATGTATCATTACTTCTCTAGTAACAAGGCAAAGCGCGGCGTTGATTTCTGCTACTCGACACACGATATCTCTAAAATAATTGGAAATTGGCGTACAGAGTTTCTTAACACTACGTTTCCACTATAAAAACAAAGATTTGTTTCTCTAATAAAAGAAGAAAGCATCGTTGCTTAAAATAATACATTTAATATTCATCAAACGGTGTCTGTAACTGTGTCGTCTCCACATGTGACTGCGCCGGCGCGCCCTTTGTCCTATTTAATGATATTTGCAAATTACCAGCGCTCAAAGCTTTCGGCCACTAAGGCTTAGTGCACACGTTATACAGTATTTTTAACTATTTTCTTGAATTAAAATATATGATCATGTGTTACAGTAAACACGACTTTCTGATTCCTAATCTAAGAAAGTGAAAGTAATTAATATTTTCATATCCACGGTCTAGGAACGGAAGTGTCTTAACTCAAAGTTCCCGGGTTCCCTGTAACTACACTGTGTTATGTGCTGGATACAGCTTCAATAAAAACAACATATACATAGCAAATAACTTATTCTCGTGAAAGTAAACATATTCGATATAATATACGAAATATCCCGTATAATTTATCAAATATTAAGATAAAATCAAGAGATTTCAAACAAAAATGTAATATACAATGTGCGTAGGTACTTTTTACACGTCTGTCTCGATAATAAATAAGAGGGTGGTCCCTGAACCAACAATGAACTGAGCGTCTCCGAAGTTTGCACAACAAACACTCGGTCACCGTCACTGTACCGCGATTATTCTACAGAAGGTACACCTTCACAAGTTTTTAAGGTTCCTTTGTCATTTAATGATGAAATATGTATACAATACTTGTATTGAGGTCAGGTTATATACTGTATATATAATATATGTCGTTACCGGAAGTAACTTAATTCGTTTTTAAATCATCTACCTAATAGAATAATTTAATAGTAAAATTATTATTTTGAATAATTAAGGCACATCACTACAGCCTCGTTTCTGTGGACACGTTTAACGTGTATTTAACATAGTATGTTCATCTGGACTAATATTATAAACAAATTCGTTTAAATTGTAGACTCGGTGAGTCTAAAGCAGGCAATTTCAAAGTATGTTAACGTAAACGGTCAGGGTCGTTGGAACTCAAGGTCGACGTACGTCCCGCGTGAGTACTACAATAGAAACTTAACTGAGGACCTCGAGATAATGAAAATATATATATTGACAGAACTTTCACTCGAATAATCCTGTCGATTAATAATTATTAACTAAATAATCAAATAATTAATATATTTTTTTCTCTTTCTTTTAAATAACTCCGTGGAAAATTTGCACAGTCAATATCAGAATAGTACGATGTTGTCCAAAATATTTTTCATGAACAAATTCGGGCAGACACCGTAAAGCCCGAGGTGGGTTCACGGACCAAATGTCAAAGTACTGTAACGCAGTGATCTCCTAAATATAATCATTTTCGGTACGTTGCTCCTACTGCTAGCTTATAATGCAATACTATGAGATGATAGAAAATATTATACTTGTATCAGAAATAGCTAAATCGTTTCGAATTATGAATAATATTATAAAACAAGGATTAAAAATTACAAACATCGTTTTTTATATATTATTTTGTAGAATTACACAGCTTTTTCTTTGTTCAATAGTAATAAATAACGTCACTGATCCAACGTTTACGACCAAGTGAAAATTGTAAAATATTTCTGGAAGTATTCATAACTGAGTCATCAGCATGCCGCTCGGAGGACGGTTACCTCTCCTCGATCTATGCGAGAGACGATTTATAGCAGACAAATAGCACGATAGAGTTAACCAGACTAGAAGTAGAAAAACCTGTAGGGATAGAAGAAAAAAGCAACAGGTGTTGTACTTAAATGGTTCGCGAACGACTTAAACGGCGTGTCTTCCCAAAAGTTCAAAGTACTTGGAAGACCTTTAAAAGACAAAAACTTTTATATTGTACCATCTTGGCGTATTATGATTTTAGATAAGGTAAATATTTGGTCGTGAACATCTTTTGTCAATTTCCTTGAACATTACAATTCGCATATATTATGTAACCTTCTAGGATTGACCTCACGTACGAGTATGTCGTCGAGACGGAAACGCATAGACTAACTTTTGGCACTGATATCTCACAGGCATCTCACAGTGGTCTGATACCGGTCTACAATATAATTTAAGTATACAATAGTAACCTCCTATTACATGGTCTTATAAGACGATTGTAGCCTGTTATTTGGGAAAACCGTGACCACCGACCCGTTCACAGCCTTTACTATACCTAACACTGCTTTGATATTTAGCCGGCGCATAAAAAACTCGCTCAATTTTATTTATACTGACCGTAAATGTTTGAATGATCATTAAAAACCATATATATATATATATATATATATACCTAAGGAATATAGCACACAAGAACATGAACAAAAAATGCATCCATGCGTAAGATACGAGGTTCCTACATCAGGTTGATTAACCGATAAGGGAAGTACTATCATAATACCGGTCCCGAACAAAATTTTTTGAATTATTACACAATATTTACAAGAGAACGTTGAGTTTGTAAGTGATGTCCGAAAACGTTCCATACGTTTTAAAAACATCTATATTTGTAATAAACGTTCATTGCATCGAGAATCGTACGTCTCAAGATAGCAAAAAAAGGAAAATGACGTATTTAATATTAATTATAATTAAGGTTAATTCATCTATTTTAAGTGTTATTATTATTTAAAAGAAAAAAAACACAATGTCAATTATTTTTATATTAAAACTTAATTCATCTAAAGAAATTCGTATAAGTATTTAAAAACACAAAAAATAAAGATTAGTTATTTAATATGTAAACAAATGTATCAAGTACAAGATGAAGTGGATAGGGGGCGATTTGTTTCAGAATAACTAGGCGTTTATGATCAATAAGGAGGTTTGACGATTAGGCACCGTGAGAGCTGGCGTCCCGCCAAGCGGGCCACGTACGTTCACCCACCTCGTAAACGTAATTAACTATTGTTTTTACAAGATATTTGTATGTATGTTGTATGAACGTTTTCTACTAAACTACGTGCCTTATCGTCGCAAAATTGGCGCATTGACGAATCCAGGCCAACCTTGGCCTTGGTGAGATATCTCCGGGTAATAAATAATAATGCGTCGATCGTGTGCTTGAATTTTTTTATACTTTATACGTAACTTCATTGTGTTAATAATCTGTGAAATTTTATATCAAAATTTAATTTTTAACTATAAAATATTAATAATAATCTAATTTAAAAAAAAAACAGATTAAATTTAGATATATTTTATACACGTGTATTCAAATTTCGAGTGCAAAGTATTATAATATAGCATATCATAGTATCTAACTCAACAGCCAGTTTCTGTCAAAAAAAGTTAATTATTGCTCTTATTTCCTATATTATTGAATATTGACCCAATATTACAATATTTACCAGCGAGTAGTCATCAGTGAAAATGTATAGAATAATATATCTTAATACTCTAAAAATAAAGTGCATTATCGGTTATACAACGTCCACTTGGCCACCAGTACGTAGGCAAGTACGTAATTTCACACCTGATTCATAACCGAGAGATCGTTGAACCAATCTCCATAATATAATACGAACGATCACACAGTACTAAATTTAGATAATTAATACTACAAGTTGTTTTTTTTCTCGTTAGACTAAAGCCCATAAAGTTGGATATACGTGTTTTGTTTTTAAATCTCATGTTGAAATTTTAACAAAATGAATGGCGATGGGTGTGTAAAAATAGCCATATTTATCTATTATATTTGTCTTTTGCAATTATTAATTCGAAATTACTATTACAATGGCTAGTGAGGCCTGATGTAGCGCAGGGACGCGTGACACTGTGAACGCGACAGGTTGTGGGTTCGTTTCCCATTCGAAGAAATTAAATATTTAAATTTTTCCACTTAATGTCTTAATACTAGGTTCCTTTTGCGTACGATGCTGTTACATGCAGAGCACAGCAAAAAGCTGATGTTTTTTTATTTCTGAAACACAAATATAAACAGTAAAATAATTTGTATACGAATGTTTCATTAAAAAACTATGAAATCCTATATTAGTAATAATCTTTTCTGGTTATAAATTTAGATCTTTATGTGTCGATTTTCAATAGTTTAATGTATTAAATTTATAGTTATTTGAACATTTAGGATAGTTAAATACTTAACATATCAAATTCTGTGCTAATACGGTTTTAATTTTAAAATACACCGTTTTTTCTCTATAAAATTTGTTTAAATATCAGTGCTCTCTCTCTCTCGCAATGCCTTCAGAAATCAGCCGAAAGTGGGTAACGTAAGTATTTTAGTGGGAACAGAGTGTGTTACCACTAGGTTTCTTTGCGTACCCTGCCTACATCGTGAAGCTAATATATATAATATATGCTTTATAGCTACTATCCGACAATTCTAACCCTATTAATTATCTATTTCTTAAATGGAACCGCCAAAAAAAATCATAAATAATTAAAAATAAAATAATGTATTCTGTATATTTATATTAATAATGTACAACCATCTTTGATACAACGTCGGATAGCCCATACAAATAATTAAACACTCAGTTTCAGTAATTTAGGTCAAGCACCGCCTTGAAGCCTAGACTACAGGGAATTGTACTGTAGCCTATAGGTTTACCTATTGTTGAATTCTGGTTATAATTAATAATGTTATTTATGTTTTAAAAGTCATGGATGGCGTATTTGGTTTATTTAAATTAGAATTAATAGTATGTATATCTTGTTATTTGTTGTTCGTCTTCTGTCGTTTTGAGATTATAGTTTTTTTTTTTAAATTTTAATAACTTTGTTCGAATCAAATGTTCATTTGATATCAATAGTAACTATTAGTAAAAATTATTGATTATTTAAAATATTATTATATTACTTCAAAACACTATAACGAAAATCTGTTACGAAGCCATTTTCAACTGGTATCAATCGTACATATTAAAACAAACGTAGGTACTAATTATGAAAGAGAGATAGGTGGAGAAAATGGGAAGTAACTCTTGTGCCTTTTTTACCTTGTAATGTAGGCTTTGTAGAACTAGCCGGTGTGGTAAAGGGCACTCTGTCAACCCTTGAGCGCCTCACACACTTGGGTTGGGTTAGTTCTTAGGTTTTCATTTTAATTTGGTACTAAAGGTACCTTGTAGTGTTAGGTTTACGTACTTTTGTTAGGGCATCGTTGTCAAGAAAAAAATGATATGTATAATTTTTGTAAGGCTCGTATGTACATTTGCTTAGCTTCACGCTGTATCTCGCACATAATGAACTAAGCAAAGGGAACCTTGGAACCTAGGGTTAAGACACTTCCGTTCTCCATTTTCTAAAGAATTCTCGAAGCATTGTGTTGTGTTGAGTGAAGGAACTCTACGCCACTATGTATGACGAAGATAAACACTTAAGTAAACTACATATTATGTTGATTTAAGTACAGTCCCCTTAGATATTTTACAAAATAGCCCTTAGTAAAGATTTATTTCTTATATTCATATCTTCATATTAATATTTAAATACCACCGGAAACTTAACTTGGCTAAATATTACATAATAATAAACGTTTTCGGTCACGGTCGGTTAAATAAATTATTTGAAGAATGACTAAGCAACGTAAAACAATAGATTACATATTTAACGAGATTGTCTTTTTTAACTTCATTCTGTACAGCTGTATCCCGCACATAGCATGGTAGACACAGGAAAACTAGGAACTTAGTGTTACGAGAGTCCGTTCCCATTAAGACACTTCTGTTCTGCGCCGAATTTTAGAGACATTGTTTATTGAGGGGCGGAACTCAACGGCGGGCTTTGCCTTGTTACCAGGGCCAGAAATTGACAATGGAGTTGAATTCGAACCCACAACCTGCCGCGTTTACAGTCGCACGCTTGTTCCCCTACGTCACTGGACTGGCCTCACAAGATTTTATCAAGAACAATAAAATGACAAAAAATACGACAGCTTTTGATGGCGGTTAGTTTTGAGTATTTGGGGCCATTTAAAAGTCATCTTAATACCTACGTAATTTTAGGACATCCTACGTGTCTAGAATGTTTAATCTACGTGATATTTAAAAAATATATACGATATATTCTAAAGTCATAAAGCCCCAACGTAATAACTATAAACGCTATCAAAAATGTATATAACAATATATTTTTCGACAAAAACACAGACAAGCATAGTTATAATACTAAGGCTATCGTGGCGAAATGGATAGTTTCTGACTGGTCATGGGTTCAATTCTCACTAGAGGGAAAATTTATATTATATATTCCTCGCTGGCAGAAAGGGCGCGGCGTAAGGTTTTGCAACTCAATATCCAATGGTACGAAATTTGAGCGATAATTGAAGAACGAACTGTCTCAGCACTAGGTTTCCCTCTAGGATCTATACTTCTCGCGATGCAGGGAAACAGATATGTAGCTGCAAATATAATGTTCTTATATTTATAAAAATATATATTTTTTCTATATATTTTACTAAAAATAACAGGAAAATGAGAAATAAACCACGAGTTACCTGGTAGATGACTCAGTGGGTTGAAATGTATCAGGCTTTGTATCGACAGCGTACTGCAAGTCCCACAGGACTGTATGTAAATATAGCCCCTGCTGCTGTTATAATAGACCTTATTACAAGGGCAGAGAGTTCAATTCAATATCGTTAACCGAGATGACATCTATTAAGGACGTTATTTAGAATTACATAAAAGTTTGTCGACTTTCGTTTACACGATCGTAACATTTTTTTTATCTTTTTAAATTAACTTAATACTTCTTTTTATTATTAAAATGTTATATAATAACATATTAATGACAATTGTTTTTATTAAAATATTAAAAAGAAAAATCCTAAAAAGACTCGAGTCAGGGCCATGAGAAATTAAAAAAAAACTTAAAAAAATAATGTAAAACATACATTATCTTTGACATGTACATTGCAACATTAAATTATTTTAAAATATTCACTTAATATGAATATAAAACGTTTATTGCGCATTAATTAGGATAACAGCGATTACAAGGAGTACGTCATTTCGTTGCTTGTAAAATGTCTCGTAAAAAATAAGCCAGTACATTTATTGAGTGTGAGTGTCGGCGGAAAAATATTTATGTATCATTGTCTGAGAAACTAAGATCATTGAGATTCGGTATACGAGATTAAGGTACGACATTTCCTAGAAAGAGGTTCGTAAGCAAGCAAAAAAGTCTTTTATAATTTTTACGCGATTTTTATTGATTTGTGTCAAAAAATATTAAATAAATTATGATAATAAAGTGCAACGAGGCACGTTGTGGCGTTGTGGGCAATGTGAGATTAAACGCGACGGTTATGGTTTCGATTCCCGTTTACGGGAACGAAATATTTTCAATTGCTGGCTCTTGTAGA
This sequence comes from Heliconius sara, assembly GCA_917862395.2. Lineage (NCBI taxonomy): Eukaryota > Metazoa > Arthropoda > Insecta > Lepidoptera > Nymphalidae > Heliconius > Heliconius sara. Next base: position 1,458,405 of record OU860783.2, on the reverse strand, counting down.
CAAAACGCTGCGTTGTGTTGAGAAAATTGTTTATGTTCCCTCTGTCTTTTCCGAGATGCGGGAATAAGCGTGAGGCTGCAAAAAATATATTATGATTTGCTGCTTACGTCACATGAGAACATTCCGCTATGAACACACTACTCACTGAATACTTTATATACTTTAATAATAAATATCATAACAGATAGTAGATTAACATCTGGTGTCAATGAAATCTTTTAACATTTTAGCAAAACGAGATTGTAATATATGTACATATAACACTTCATTCACAACCTTGAGGTTGATTTGCGATAACAATTAATTAACCGAAAATTCCTTATACAAAAAAAATATTAAGCTAGTTTTTTATACATCCCTTCCCATTAAAATAGATAAAAGAGATTGTCATCGAAGTACTCTCCTCTTTATAAGGTAAAATATTTATAGTTAAAAAGACCAGTCGTGTTTGAGGCTAGTCATGGCGCAGTGGCACGAAGTGTGACTGTAAAACCAACTGGTTGTGGGTTCGATCCCCACTCGAGGAGATGAAATATTTACTTTAAATTTATATTTCCAATTCTTTGCCCTAGTATCGAGGCCAAGCGCGGCGTTGAGATCTGAATTCGGCAGAAAGTGGGGAACGGAGTGTCATAACACTAGGTTCCATCTGCCTACCCTGCTGTGTGCGGGATACAGCATGAAGCTGATTTTTTTTATCTTTTAAAAAAGACCTTGGTACGATTAGAGGTACTTTGAGTAACTTGTTATAAATCGACAGTATAATTTTATTTTAGTCCGTCGCGGCGCTCTTGGGTAGCGTCTTACTAACTAAACGCGATAGTTGTGGGTACGGTCCACGCTTAAGTTGAGTTCGACACCATTCAATCAGTAGAAAACGGAGTGTCCTACTACAAAAAAAAACGCGTGAATTAAAATTGATCGGTAACCTTTTCCTCCATTGATGGCACGACAATCGCGTGTACAATATTTTGTATTAATGCCAAATTGTTCTATAATTTAGTCAAGAACCTTCAGACGAAAATTCGGCCTTGAGACTGTCTTAAGCTCAAGCATATATAAGATTAAGTTTTTTTTACATAATAACGATGTTAAATATAATTAGTAACTTTCTTTATCTTTTATTTGAAAAGGTCAAGGCTTCATTCTTCCAAGCCTAATATTTTTTTTAATTTTTTTTATTGTAGATAGGCAAACATTTGTTCGCTATCTCACCTGGTGGTAAGTGACGATGCGAACGATGGTGGAGCATGCTTACCTAGATAATGCCTATTCACTCACAACCTTAATACTTACTTACTTACTTACTTTACTTTAATATTGTGTTTTTCTCAATGTTCTCTAGTTATTTTCGTCCCATATGTATATAGTTTATAGGGTAAATTGTGATAACAAATCTATAAATATCTATGGAAAATTTGTTTTCAATATTACTTGTTATTACAGAATAATACAGAATGTGGGCTGTGTATCATTTTGTGATATATTATTTACTTTATATGATCAAGTAAAAGTAACTAATATTTACTATTTATTTTGCTGAATAATAAAATACTAATTTTAAATGGTAAACGAGCTTATTCGGTAGCTTTTCTTAACCTAACATTAATATTTATTCAATGAAAGTTCAAAAATTTTTATATGTAAAACTTCGTTGTTGAACTTTCACAAAAAATAATACTATATAAGAAACGTGAAACTGTAATGGTTACAATTTTTATTTAATTAGTTATTATAAACGTTTTGCTTAGTATTTTTTTATACTAACGTATTTTTTTTCTTTCAGGTAAATATCTGGAGCCATTGGACTACTTACTGCTTACAATTGGTGAAGTTTATAATTTAAGTAATGTAGAGTCGTGGCGCAGGGGCACGAACGTGACAGATTGTGGGTTCGATTCCGTCTCGAAGAAATTAAATATTTGTTTTCGCTTCCTCGCTCTGGTAACAAGGCAAAGCTGGCGGCGGCCAGAATTCGGCGAAAAGTGAAGAAACTCTGCCTTAACATTAGGTTCCCTCTGCTTACCCTGTTGTATGCAGAAAACAGCGTGAAGCTAAAAAAAATGTTTTTAAACGGCAAATAGTTAATGCTGAGGCTTGGCCGCTTGGCGCGAGTTGTACGATGCATTATTGCATATAATGTTACAGAGCAAGTGCTAATTTTTACACTTCCAACGTATGTATGTACGTCTTACGGTCGTTAAACTCTTTAACAACAGTATCATGTGTTGATGATATATTGATGGTGCTTTTATGAAAAACATTCAAAATAAAACGTAAATATCAAATTTAACAACTATTTACTTAACTAAATAGTTGTTATATTTCATATTACTCATACAGTACACTCATTCGCGTTCTATAATAACAAGACATTAAGTTTGAGCCTAATTCGTCTACCACGGTTGTTATTGTAACTTGACTTCGACTGACTAATTAATAAACGGCGTCAAAACTTAAAAGTCATTCCAAGGGCCAATGTAATGGAAACCCAAAAATATTCCTTGTTTCGTTTCGGTTCTTTCAATATTGAAAGATGCTTTGAATTTTGAAATCAATACTAAAATCCACATTAAGCATTGCAAGCAAAAAGCTTGTTTTACTTTTAATTAAAATAAATTGTAATTTCGTCGTACGATATAATTAGGTATATGATAGGTGTTAGAACCGTTGTTGTAAATAAAAAACGAAAGAAAATCCTACTTTTAAGTATGGAACCATACTTGTGTAAAGAGCAAGTCTAAACCACTCTTCACTTCACGAAATTACTAAATTGTTTAAACACCACAGTGATAAAGATAAAGTGCCTTGGGTAGTTATCATTCGCGGCACACCAGCCTTTGCGACGTAAAAAGCTACATACTAAAATATCCACCCGTTTCACCAATTCTCTTTCTTTTGAACATGTCTGGAGATGAGTTCGGGCGGTCGGTCCCGGAGTGCTCATCTGCCTGCTCCCTCCCTCTCGCGCAGCTCTCTCGATACGCCGCGTGTCACTCACTGTCCTCACAAAGTATCAAGTCGTTACTCAACCATAAACGAAATTAACATTTATTACCATTGCAACAAGGTCTCTAATTACTTAAGTGGACGTGCCAGCCCAGCCACTTCGCCGAAAGCGTAAGGGAGTACCACCCGGCGGTTAAAACTGGGAAATCGACCTAGATGCACTTACATCAAGACCGCATTTTCAATGTGGATATCAAATTGTCTCAAAGAACGTCTCCTGTCCTAAATTCAACAGCATTCTAAATAGACCGCGAGTGCATTTTTAAAGTGTAAGTCTGTCTAGCTATTTGGATAGCTCCTTAACTATTTCGGAAGGTGAACTGAGGCCAATAGTGATTGTATAGTAAAAGCAAACGTCAGGTGGGCATTGAACGCTAAAATTTCAGTTCGATCAACCCCGGCCTCCCCTCCGGTCGCACTCCTAAAGACACCATTAATCACTACGCGGCTTAACCGCGTGTCGTTGTAATAACAAGCCTATTATAAGGGAGTAAAGCGCGTTTCAGGTTGCGGGGGTCGCGGACTTACGCCTCTGCGTCTGTGCGAGCTCCTCGTTACCGCTGTAGCCCTGGTATTATGTAAGCCGAGTGCAATGGCCGCGGGAAACACCAGGAAAAACTGTTTTCCTCAACGCGAGCTAGCTAACCTTAATTTTGATCGTTTGAGATTTTTTGTGAGTTTTGTTAAGATTTGTTATATAGAAGTGTATCGTTGTTGAAGTATATAATGTTGTAAATAATATTTATTGTATATAATTTGCTAATTTAATAAAGTTATCTATCTATACAAGTAGATACTTTTATGAAATAACTAACATCCACATAGACGAAAGTTAACGTTTAAATAAATAAATATATAAACATATATCTAACATTAGCTATGATTTAAAACAATTTACTATCCAAAAACAACGTTAATAAACACAATATACCTAGAATTAAACCAAATTAACAGTCTAGTGCCGCAGACATGACCTGCGCGATGATGTTCCGGTGCGCGCAATCACCTCGAAATGTGGGTTAAATTCGCACGCGGTAGGGGTTGCCAATGCACCGGCCGCGGGTCGTTGACCGGTATCGATCGCTGACGGCACGCGCCCCGGCGGCGCCGCACCCCCAACGGACCCCCACCCCCACCGACCCCGCGCCCGCTCGACCCCCCGCCCGCGCCCCACCCCCGCACACACGCTCAAACACCGCATGCGACATTTCGCTCCATTTAAAAAGCCGGCTCTGTACTATTTTTGCGCGGGAAATGTAATTCTCTACGCATGGTGGTATTTAGTGGAAAAATCATTTTAATATAGATCATGGAGGCTCTGTTCACCCTCTGAAGTGCAATTTTCCGTTTTATTTCTATCGGGTGCTTACATTATTATGCTATCTAATATTTATCGTTGACCTCTCGTTTTTGACCGGTTTTATTGATGGCGCAAAACGCTAAGGTTGGCTGGCGGTGTGCCAAATCATTGGCGAAAGAAAAAAAACGCTTTTCCCATATCTGATGGAATAATAGTAAACATTTCCATTTTTCCGTGTCCGTAGAAGTTTGTAATAAAAAAAAATATTCGCTGCGGAATGATTTGTGCGATCGTTACAATAAAGATGTATTTCAAACTATTCTAAAGGCAGAATAGATGAACGCATTCCCTGGGTTCCATTGTGGGCCGGAAGTGTGGCTATAGCTGGGTAGTAACAGATGTAGGTTGCGCGGGAAAACTCGGTACTTCCGCTTTCCCGCTAAGTTGGCCACCGCGCACCGCGCTGGCTCGAACTCCCTTCGACTTATGTTTGCCTGGTACTTTATAGAAAATTCCGCGTAGTCTATCCATATACTTTTTGCTCCTAGTCATCATTATTATTTATTTGCCTTTTGAAACTTAATGCTGTAAGGCTTCGTTCATAATGGTAGATAAAAATAAAGTTATATTATTTCGATAAATCAAATTTATATTACAATGTTAAAATATGTAGCCACATGTATTATGTATATTTAATATTTTAAACCATTAATCCTAAATTTAATAATATTCATATTAATAATTACATTTTTTAAATAATTTAATTTATATTATTATATTTTCCATCCTATCGATTTCGACTCAAACGCGGCTTCTCCCGCTATATTCAAATCATACAAAATTTGTTCATAAATTGTAGTAGCCTACTGCTATTATAAGCTATATAACTATCAAGTTCCATCTAAATCCGTTCAGTAGTTCTTGCGTGAAAGTGGAACAAACAACCATACTCACACACTTTAACATATATAATATTAGTAAGATTTGCCAAATTTTAAAGGCCAACGGCTATTTAATACACTATAATAACCTATTACCTAAATTACATCGCTAAACATCTGCCATGATAAATTATTTTCACAATTTGAATACAAATAAAAAAAGGTTAAGAGCCCATTAATATTTGGATATACAAACATATCATAATATAAATTCTTATGGTAGTAAGCTCACACGATGTTTTTATAACGCCATAAACTCTATATAGATGTGTAACGGCCCTTACTCTTAGCACTGAGCGTTTGTACTCCTCGCTAGACATGATCTCCTGGTACTTTATTATAAATATTACCCGCTCTGCCTACGTAGTACCGCGTACTTTATTTTATTTCTGTCACACAAAAAGAGACGCTCGCTATTTCCGGTGGCTTTCAGAATATATACATCTTGTTTAAATTATTTTATAAAAATTTTAGTAATAAAAAAAGTCTGTATAAGCACACGCTGTATCTCACAGAGCGCATTGCATGTTGAATGGCGGAATTCAACGCCGCGACTTGTTAAAAGAACGAGGAAACCAAAATAATTAATTCCCTCGAGAGTGTATAGAACCTACAACCGTCGCGCTCACAGTCAAAAATATATTAAATGTATTAAATCAAAATATATTATACTAAGTATAATATAATATAAATAACTACAAGGTTACTTAATTTAATAACATCTGTATTTGAAGGGGTATTAATCAAAAGTTGGGCGTCAATTAATCAAACACGGCTTAGACTGCGGTTCTTGATCTGTTGAACTATCCTATTTTATTATTTTGTATGAATTCTACTATTTTAGTAACAAAATCTATAGAAAAATAATATTATTTATTTATATATAGATTTCTTAAAAATATATGGAAAAATCGAATACTATTTTTCAAAACTTTAAAGTAACCTACTTTATCGTGCATCGTTATTTACATAACAAAAAGTGGTTCCATTTAAAAACGCGACCGAAGCCGTATGTATAAACTAGTTTGTTTATACATGTATAAATATTTCAAGAATTCTCATTTATAACATAAGAAACCCACCCAAAAAGGCGAGCCCGACGTGCTAGAACACCATGCAGCTACATAAATCTCCTCGAAGTCTCATTGTCCTCCGCCCTAACGTTAAATTTCCTGTGAACAGAAGATAACCTCTTAAATCACTTTGTTTTAGATTACATCGTTACCATGACGATAAAGGGAAAATTGTTTATTTAAACACATTTAATATTAATTAACGTTAGTTTAAGCTTCATTTAGTGCTACAGTGTTGTAATAATAACATGTAGGAAAAAACTATAGGAACGTAAAAAAAAGCCCCAGCGTAAAATCAGCGTGAGTGAGGGGTTGAAAAAAGTATATGATAAAAAGTCCGTAGCGTGCGGCGCAGTGACCCGGTTCTACGGCGTAGAGAGCAGTGGCCGCTACGGGCTACGATGTAGGTGAACTAGGTTCTACGGCGCGGCCGACGAGTACTTCAGTCGTGGCGTGCATTTTAATTGAGGGTTGCGCGGGTTGCGGGCTGGGGGTTCTGTTCAATGTTGTCGGCGTATTTTCAACTTTGCAGTCTTAATGAGAGAGACAATTTGTTTAATGATACATTTCGTTTAGCATAAATAAAATCTAGGCCGCTCCCACTTGCTCTGAAACGTGATTGAATGTCCTTTGATTTTAATTATTTTTATTTAAAATTAGAGGAAATCTAGTGCTAAAACATTTTCTTCGCCATTTTTCGTCGATTTTTGAAGGAATATAGCGTGTTGAGAGCGAAAAAATGCAAATTTAATAAATTATAATTCATTCCTCCGAGTGGTAATCGAACCCACAACTGTCGCGTTACAGTCACACTATGGTACTGGCCTAGCTTTAATTATTCACTTGATGTTATACAAACTTTAGATAAAAATGTTCAACAAAACCAGTGCAGGTTTTCGGTCTTCGGTGTTCGGCGTGCGTGTAATCCCGTTCTTTTAAATAATAAATCAAAACATTTGTAAAGCGTCGGGACGTGTTTTTGATTTTATATCGTCTGTCTTCTACATTTATGAAAAATATTTTTATTTGTTACGCTGTCTTTATATATGTAATTAAAAATTAAGAATATCTCTTCTAATTTATGTTAGTTACATCAAATCAAAATTCTCATTATTAGTAAGCCTAAATATTTAGTTAAATAAGATATTAGAACGTTGATATTCTTGTATTCGCATTCTGTTGAAGAATTTTACTTAAAACGATCAAGATACTGTTATAAGGAAATTCCACCGCCTCTGCGAGGGTTGTAGAAAGAGACAATAATATATTATATCTCGTTCTAGGAGGGAGAGAATACAAATTTACCTTATCTAAGAGGGTCTTTCCTCTGAAATATCGAAATGTGATTCTACCGTTATAAGATACAACTCGATATTTAATACATCCACATTAAATGAACCGTTTTTATAGAAGAACGAACGCAATAATAATTATATTTATATAAGAAAATATAACTAATATATAAATATAAAAATTAAAATCGTAGTGCTATACAAATGAACGTGCCGTCAGCCACGGCGCGACTAAAACGCCTCCAAAGCTTTGACGCCGCAGTCATTATTACACTCCACAATACACAGGGAACCTTGTGCTAAATAATTCAACATTTTTCAACCGAGCCCCCTTTCTGCGCTGTGAATAACCTGTGCTCGCCGGCTGATAGAAACGTTTTCAACGTCTTTTAATATTGTTCTCGGTTCATTATTAACTCGGTTAAGTTAAAATCATGGATGGTGGCCTTTTTGCTGTTTTAAGCAGCTTTTTTTAAATAATTCGGTATATTTTCTTTTATGGATTATTTTGAGGCAGTACAACTGCCTCAAAACTCAGGGGCACAAAAGACTGTGACTGTAACGAGACGGTTATGGATTCGATCCCCACTCGAGGGAATGATTTATTATTTAATAATATTTTATACGTTATTATTTAATTATAATTCCTTCGCTCTTGCACTAAGGCAAAACCCTTGGCGTTTAGTTCCGGCACTAAACACAATGCTTTGAAAAATTCGGCAGAAAATGGGGAACGGAGTGTCTTAACACTAACTTCCCTCTACCTACCCTGCTGTGTGCAGAAAACAGCGTGAAGTTATAAAAAAGCATTATTTTTATAATTTTGTCGTATTTAATCAAATCAATGTTAATTTGTCGAGCGGTAACATACTTGGCAGGTTGCCAACGCCATGTATCGCGTATAAAACTAAGCTCGGTATTACCATTAGATTCCTACAACAAACAATGGTATAAACTTTTTTATCATAAGCTATAAAATTTTATTTGATTTGATTTATTAAATATAAATTTTACAATAATTATTTATCAGCTTTTATTTAATATATTACAGTAACAATATTCATTAACATTTAGTTTTTTACCCATAAGGAAAATACCAACATAATATATGGGTCATAACTTTTATGCATCGTAAACGTCTCACCTTTCTCTGAGGCAAAGGAAAATAGAGACACAATTTATTATATAGAAAAACCGCCTTCAGGAAGTATGCGATATTGATTGCGGGGTCGTGAATACGCTCGGACAGGACACTGCACGCTACGCTACCACGCCGTTTGCCGCAGTGGGGCGGCGGGGGGCGGTCGGGGGACGCGAGCGGGACGCACGTACAACAGAGCCACGAGCCAATGCGGGATACAACGACCCACCACGTGGCCTCTTTTATTTGGGGCAAAAGAAAATAATTATTTGTGTAAACTGGAGTCAGAAATCATCATATTGTTAAATGACCGGAAATAACTCCTTAATTAATGTATTTTTGTATAAAGGGAATATTTGAACGTAATAGTAGTAACGTATTTCAACGTAACGTTGTTTAACGGGTGTTCCCCGACCGGCACGCGGCCGCCGATTGACGCAGCCACCGCATGGGGACGGGCGGCTCGCGGAAACCTGCACGCCGGCACCGCTCACATTGACGGGCGCTGTCGTAGTGTCGTATCGGAGGATTTGCAACACTAATTACGCGTCTCACCGGTTGCAATACAACGCGGTACTAGACCAATGTTACAATCGCTTACTATCGAAATGTACTATTTAGTACCTCAAGGGCACCGTACTTACATACATACATATAAAGAGATTATTTATTGTTAGGACTCTCATTGCCTCGTTTTCTTTATATTATTAACTAAAAGAATGGTTTTATTTTTGTATTACTGTTTATGCAAAACAATCGCTATATAAATATGTTGTTTGTTTCAGGTTGCAAAATCAAAGCACTGCGCGCTAAGACCAACACATACATAAAGACACCGGTGCGCGGCGAGGAGCCCGTGTTTGTGGTGACGGGCCGCAAGGAGGACGTCGCACGCGCCAAGCGCGAGATCCTCTCCGCCGCCGAGCACTTCTCTCAAATCCGCGCCTCGCGCAAGTGCGGGGCCGCGCCCCCTCCGCCCGCCGGAGCCCCCGGCCACGTTACGGCGCAGGTGCGCGTGCCCTACCGCGTTGTGGGGCTCGTGGTGGGGCCCAAGGGCGCCACAATCAAACGCATCCAGCACACCACTCACACTTACATCGTGACGCCGTCGCGCGAGCGCGAGCCCGTGTTCGAGGTCACGGGCCTGCCCGAGAGCGTGGAGGCGGCGCGCAAGGAGATCGAGGCGCACATCGCGCTGCGCACAGGCGCGGCGGGCGCGGGCGCAGGCGCGGAAGCGGGCGCAGGGGCGGGCGCAGGCGCGGGCGCGCTGGCGGGCGAGCCGCTGGCGCAGCTGTACCGCGCCGGGCTGGCATCGCTGCTGCGGCCCGAGCAGGAGGCCGCGTTCTCGTCGGCGGGCTCGTGCTCGTCGGGCGGCTCGTCGGGGCGGCTGGGCGACCTGCTGGGCATCTGGTCGTCCACGGAGCGCGACGAGGGGCTGGGCGAGTCGCCGTCGTTCGAGTCGCCGGGCGCGGGCGGCGTGTGGGCGTGGGGCCCGCCGCGGCCGTCGCCCGCCGCGTCGCCGGCGCGCGCCTGCGCCGTGTGCGCCGAGCGCGGCGTGGCGGCGGCGCTGGTGCCGTGCGGGCACAACCTGTTCTGCCTGGAGTGCGCGCAGCGGCTGGCGGCGACGGCGGCGCCGTGCCCCGCGTGCGCCGCGCCCGCGCACCAGGCCATCCGCATCCTGTCGTAAGGCGCGCCGCGGCCCGCCTTGTTCCCGCCGACGCGGAACTGACCTTTTTTACTTAAATCGTTACGAAAATATTAAAAAAAAGTCGCGTAATCGAAATCCTGGTGCCAAAAGTCGGCGCCTCGCCGGCACGGCCCGTCCGCCGCGCCGTACCTATCGTAAGTCGGCAGAGTTACTCACGATATATTTTCTTATTATGAACGTTTTTTATTAGGTCGTCGAGCGTCCGCAGCGCTCGGCGCCGCAGAGAGTCGAGGTTACGATAGAATTTCGAAAAAAAGCATAAAATTTAAAAAAAGTTGTATAATTATTATTATTGATAGCGTAAATGAGAAATCGAAAATTTATAAAGCTTACCTAACGTAGTAGCGTAAAGTATTAAGATATCGTAATAATATAATAAGCGAGGGACGGGCGGCGCGGGGTCGGACCGCGCGGCGCGGAGCGGCCTAGAAAATGTGTTGTTGATAGGTAATGAGTATTGAGTATTGGGTATTGGGTATTGAGTACCGGAGTAGCCTAGTGTAGCGTAATGCCGCCCGCGCCGCCCTCAGCGCCGCCCGCCGCCGCCCGCCGCCCGCGCGCCATGCTCATTATTTTGACTATACGATTATTCGCTTAAATGATATTATACATACGTACACACTATGATTATAATAATATTAATATAATGTTTGTTTTAAGTGTGTTTTAATGTTTAGATTTTTATTGTAATGTTTTTATGAATGATTTTTATCTGTACGATTATTATTATTGATTATTATTTTATGTGTTGACGATGTTTTTTTGTATTATGTGCGCCCGCGCCGGAGAGCGCGGGTCGAGGCTGCCGTTTGCTCGTTTAGTGGTTAATATCGAGTAATAAATTTAAAGTAATAAATGATAAAGAAATAATACGACTCATTCATTATTATTATTATTATATAAACTATTGTAGTTTGTAGCACGACATTGACTATTCATTACCTATTGATACTTATTAAGTATTATTATTATTATTATATGGAATAAATTTAAAGAATGCATAATTATATTTCATAGGATCATTATTCTGTATAACTCTAGTTAAATATAACTATAATAAAATAAATATAATTGTATTTGTATCGGACGACGTTGTTGTTTGGTTTGAACGGGGGGCTGCTTTTATGAATTGATATTTTTTTATTTTTTTACCGTTATTAGTTTTTGACTTACTCATGTAATGATACGCGAGATAAAAAAAACTGCCTATTAGATTATATTTTAAAAAATAATGGTTACGTAAAATCAGCCCCCGTCGTACGTAGATCCAGTGATTTCGATAATTTTATTTTCATAATAAAATGGGTAGACGCTTTAGGTTCAAATAACGTTGTGAAAATTTGTGAAATTTTGTAGACTACATATCTTATTATAAATCTAATATAAACTATAAATTTCGAATCTAAATCTTTTATTTACCTTCCTTACTTACTTGCATGTAAAATACACAAAAATATATTTCAACTATCATAATATAAAATATGATACTGAATTAAGAAAACCTATGAATACTAAATTGAGTCGAGCATTAGAAGCTCTTTAAAGCTTTCTAAGAATAAAGATAAGAGTATTCAATAAATACTGTGTAGGTTTCACATCCTAACGGTGAAGCCATATACATCTCTCGTACAAAGAAGTTCTCGACTTCAAAAGTGCAAATGAGAACTTATTCGAAGTAAAATCACTTAATTTCAACCTTATAAATATAAATAAATAAATCAGCTTCACGCTGTATCCCGCACACAGCAGGGTAGGCAGAGGGAACTTAATGTTAAGACACTCCGTTCCCCACTTTCTGCCGAATTCTGGAGGCATTGCGTGTTGAATGGCAGAACTCAACGCCGCGCTTAGCCTCGACACCAGAGCGAAGAAATGGAAATATACATTTAATTAAATATTTCATCTCCTCGAGTGGGGATCGAACCCACAACCAGTCGGTTTTACAGTCACACTTCGTGCCGCTGCGCCACGACCGGCCTTATAAATATAAAAAAATAGAATTTAGTAATATAGAATTATTTCATCTTTCGTTTAATTCGATGATTATCGAATAATTTATTCAATAATTATTATTAAACAAGATTTGTAGAGAATGAAGAGGGTTGCAAATTAGAAATATTAGTAAACAGTACAGCCCTTCAGGGACATGTGTACTTATTACTGGCCATGTAAGAGGTTGATGACAGAGGACGAGGCGAAAGAGGTATGCAGAGACCGTAGACTTTAGCTCCCCGTTCTCTCAATCGTCTCCGCTAGGAATAAAGGGTGATGCTAAAAAAATATATAATTATTCAATTACTGTTTGTAAAAATGGCTTAACTAGGACTTACTTTTTTTTTATAAAAGATAATCTTGTTTTACATTAACTTTCTGAAAGAACTTTTGATATACAGACAGCAACATAATATCGAGTACATATATGTCATGAAGTTTCTTATTTTTTTTTTAAATAAATAAATAAAAAAAAGAGTACTGAATCTTCCTAAAAAACCACGGGTTCAAGTCCTGTTTATCTTAATTTATAACGATTTAAGTGTATAAAAATATAGAGACCGTCAAACTAAATTTCAAAATTAAAGTTATAATTTAATATAACATACTAAGCGATAGTGCGGCATTCGATATGCGGCATATGTAGAAAATTGTACAAAATATAGATTTTTTTTCCTCTAGGTTTTCTTTAGTCCTCTAATAAAAAAAATAATATTTATAAAACACAATTTATAATTTGATATTATATTTAGATTATTTGTACACAATGTTTCAAATACAAAAAAAAAGTTATATTATTTTCTCTGTTTTATTTCAAAAAATGGTTAAAAATATATATTTCACTATAATTTGATTGACGGATATGGAGTGCATAGCAGACTGGAATGCGAGCTCGTCGATGACCACTACGAGGTTCATTCTTCACTTCAAATTAATAACCCCATAATAAAGTGGAAAATACAAGGCAATTATCTCTATATATTGGCATTAATATTCTTTATATTACTTAATACAGTTCCGAGTTCCGTCCCTTAATACGCAATGCCTCCAAAACTCGGCGCAAAGTAGGGAAGAAGTGTCACTAGGTTCCCTCTGCCTATCCTGTTGTGTGAGGGATACAGCGTTAAGCTGATTTTATACATTTAATAATTCTATCAATCAGCAAAGACCAGTCGTGGCGCAGTGGCACAAAGTGTGAGTGTAAACCGGTTGTGGGTTCGATCCCCACTCGAGGAGATGAAATATTTACTTAAATTTATATTTCCATTTCTTCGCTCTGGTGTCGAGGCAAAGCGCGGCGTTGAGTTCTGCCACTTAGCACGCCTCAATGCCACAATGCCTCCAAAATTCTCCAGAAAGTTGGGAACGGAGTGTCTTAACATCAGGTTCTCTCTGCTTACCCTGCTGTGTGCGGGATATAGCGTGAAGCTAATAAAAAAAAAGAACCCTATCATTACAATTATAGAACAACATATAAAATAGTAGGAGGATGGAATCTAGTGTTGATTGCCACTATTATCCAATTTGCGAGACATTGCAAGTTGGATGCTGGAACTCAACGCTACCAAAGTAAAGAAGTGAAAGAAAGAATTCCCTCGATTAAGAATTGAACTCACCGCCTTCACGCTTACGCTTAGTTAAGCGCTGTGACGACCGATATAGTTATAAAATATTGTATATCGTAATTAACATTTATTTAATGTAAATAACATTTAAATGTTTAATATGTATTTACAAGACTAAACAGTGGGCGGACAGAAGAACAGTTCAGTGCACAATTTGCAAAATTTTACATGCAAATTTATTCTAGAAAATTAATTATTGAACTACGTTAAATTAGTAACGTATGTTATTTATTTATATTTTGTAAACCAGGTTGCAGGCAGCTTGTGAGTTCGATTCTTACTCGAGGAAGAAATGAGATATTAAATATTTCTATTTCTTCGCTCTGGTGTCGAAGCAAAGCGCGGCGTTAAGTTCTGCCCGCTCGACACTTAATACTTACAGAAGTTTCCGGAAAGTGGAGAACAGAGTGTCTTAACACTAGGTTTCCTCTGCCTAAGATAGAGCGTATTGACAAACAAAAAAAAAACTGGTTGACTAAGGCTTAAAACCGCTCTTTTTAAATTATTCATTTAAACATAATATAATTATATTATTACATAGTTATAGAGAATTATCAAATATAATTTCTATTTATTATTCAAAATGACTACAACAGATCTATATATATTTTTAACACTCCCACTACCTAACCTGCTACACGCGGGAGATCGTACATGTCAAGTTAAGTAAATCATTATAAATATATATTTTTTAAATATTACGCCTAATTTAATCGAGGTGCTAGTAGAGGTATAAGTGGCTCAAGCGTGCGACTATAAGCGACAAGTTGTGGGTTTGATTTTCACCCGAGGAAATAGAATACTTTCACTAGCTCCGTTAACAAGGCAAAGAGCGGCGTTGAATCGTGTCGCTATTCAACACGCAATGCCTCCAGAATTCCGAGGAAGGTGGGGAGCAGAAGTGCCATAATAGGAACAGAGTGCCTTAACAACAGGTTCCCAGGTTCGACCTGCGTATTAAAAAAACACCCCTAATAATTTTCAGTTTACAGCATTTCAAGTGTGCGAATTGAGTAATTCACTTAGCCAATGTCACGCTGTATGAAGGAAATGCGAAGGAGAACGTACATAATTATATTGCCCAAGATCCCAGGACTTACGTTATTTTAGCAAAGCTGAATTTTTGAAGACAATTAGTCTAATATATAGTTAAGACAATATGCGTTTCGCAACCTTAATAGTGGGGTTCCTTCAAGAGGATCGCCAAATAAACTTGCAACTCTATCTGGGAGGATGATTGAGCCCTCGGATTGGTCTAGGTGCGCAGCGGGTGGTCTTGAAATAGTCCGTAAACAGTATATGTAAAATTAAAACTTGTTAGTATAACATATCTTGCCCCAGTTTTAAACAAGCCTTAGGACGCCTGGCAAAAGTAAAGGCCCACGTAAAAGGTCCGGTGATAATTATTTTTATTAGTTAGTCTATTGTATATAATTTCTTTCGTTTACGTTTTCTGTTGTTTGTGACATTTGTTTAAGTGTGTTTTTTTATATTATTATAATAATCGAAGCCGCGAGCGTGTCGCTAGTTATTTATAAAAAAAGAAAAGTTAAAAATATATATATACACAAAAGTTGATATAGGAACTAAAAAAAAATAATAAATTCTTTACGGCCATTACCTATATAATATGTAAGTCGACAAAGCCTACAAGCTGCCACTTTACGATTGAACGAACTAGTTAATATCGTATTTGTTTACAACAAACAAGACTGTCACTAGACCTCATCTCACGCAGGATGCTGGGCCCCGTAACTTGACACTGTAACCTGACAATATCAGAACAGCCACCAACGTTTTATTTATTATCCTTATCCACTAAGCAATAGGGATAAAATTTAACAAGCAAATCTTTATTTAAAGCATTTTGTAAAATAGTTTTTGATAATAGGTACTTTGGTTGCCATCTGTCGTTAGAGCTACTTGGTCACGATCACACGTTTTTCTCATATATATACGTCGGAAGTTGACTACTTTTGTACCCGCAGGTGTACCACTCGATGGGGTACAATGTGCGCTATAGTATGTTGTTAAAATTTAACTGTTTAATTAAACAATCTATTAGTATTATGTATATAATTTAGTTATTTGTTTATATTGGGCATATTTGAAAAGTTTTACATAGTAGTGTAAGTCGATATGGTAGTCAATATGATGCTAGATAAGAGACCTTTTACACAGGTCTATGGTTTTAACCATAGACCTGTGTAAGAGTCCTTTTGGATATGAGTATCCTTTTGGATATCCGAAAAAAAATATATATTCGTTAATATGTGTTGCTAAGCCCTGAGCCTAGTTAAAATTTGAATTTACGCTTAAGTTGAACTTAGTTTAAAAATTTTCCGTTACTGACAACACAAAGATGACTATTGGACTATAAAAATTTGAACGTAGGGACTCGAACCCGCGCCCTGCCACAGAAACCGACCAGGCGCTCTGACCACTAAGACATACGTTCTCATCAAGCTACGTCAAAATTTTTATACCCTTGTTACAACTTATTTAGGTTGTTAGCATCTCTCTAAGGAGATTTTTAAAAATTTCCGCTACCTAAATATAATTATTGGGGATTATTTAATCGCCTGGCAAGAGAGAATGCTACTTATTAAATATTTTTAAAATCTTAAAGTGATATTCCACACTTAGGAAAGAAAAATACTTATTTAGAAAACGCATAAAAATTTGACTTCAATCGATTAATTTTCTGTGTATGACAGAAATGTATAATGTTAAGACAGTCCATTATATAGCCTTTTTTCAGGTCTACACCGTATCTCTAAAATTAAAAAATCGTCTGGAGAAGTGAATACAAAAGAAGAAAAGTGAAAATGAAAAAGTCGCGAATAACTTCTGGAATTTATATTGGTTACAACAGTATTTTGTACAATGAATTTATTCATCTAAGAATTTGACTTAATAAAAGATCCTTTGATTTATGATCCTATATCAAATTCTGTTCAGAGATGTTACAAGAGGACAACTTGTGTAAACATGACTACGACGAAACGATCGTAATACAATATATTATATATTTATTGAATAAATACATACTTTTACTTTCAACAAGTTGAAGTATCGAGGTCTGCTCTGTATCAAACGTTGAAACCTACTAAAGAAAACTACAAGAAATGTATATTAGAGACTAGCGATAGATTTGGACCGGACTTAGAATATGACTTTCCTTGAACGCTCTTTTATTCTAATCTTCTGGTTCACCTAACCCACAGCTGGGCTGCTGCTATTACTACTATGGTAGAAATTAAGACGGGACTTGGCAATTATAGGCCGGTTACGCATTTGTAGCTCTTGTGTTACACAGGGTCATGGACGCTGGTAATCATATATCGTCAGGTGAGTAGTAAGAGTACATAACAAAATAAATTATTTAAATTATTAATATTATTATATAACAAGATAAGCCGCGACGTTGATCCACCACTGAACACGTAGTGCTTGGGAAATTCGACGAAAAGTGTCAAATGGAGTATCCTAACACTGGGTTTCTTCTTCCTACAGATAAAACCATAAAAATAATCATAGACTATTAATAAAAATTATGACATATATATATATATATATAAAAACACGATTAAAATTAAAAGATGTATATAATACTAAATAAAAAATGCAATAAATAATTTGTAAATCAACTCCGTCCATTTGATGGATGCTGCACACAGTACAGTAGGTAGTGTATAGCGGCGGCGCACAGTGCACCGTGCAGGCTGCGGTGTTCGCATCCGCCCCTCACTTCCGTCGCGTTCCAACAACCTTTGGTTTTTAACATTCGGTGTTTTTTTACTCGTTTTCTTTTTCCCATGACCTACAGGATGTTTTTTTATGAAGATTGCTCAACCATAATGTGGTTAAAATAATAAAAGAATGTGTGATTTATGAAATAATATTTTATATCTCTTTTATCATATTTACAATTCCGTTTTATTTTTTACTATCTTTGAATTATTTTCATTTTCCCAAAATAAGCTCTTGAAGTTTTAAATTTTGTATTACTTGAGAGTTGAAAATCAAAAGTTATATAACGCTTCAGATATACCTGTTAGTTATAACTCTGTTATTACAAAAATACGATCATATGTTATAATATTATATACACACACAAAAATGTTAACGGTACGTAAATGGCAGTAACTTCACGCTTTGCCTGGCATAGCAGGACAGGTAGACGGAACCCAGTGTTAAACTTCGTTTCCCTCTTACTCGCCACGCCTCGTTACCCAAGCGAGGAAATGAAAATATTAAATATTTCATTTCCTTGAGGGGGAATCGACCCCACAACCTGTCGACTTTACAGTCGTACGCTTCTGCTACTGCGCCACGACTGACGCATATAGTTTTTGGTGTAAGACAAGTTGGCTTGGAGTAATATTTTCTTTTACTTAAGAATAAGGTAAGCAAGGTATCATTTCCTATAAAAAGTCTAGGAATAGACGCCTTATTATTACGTCGATTCATTGGACACTAGGTAATCCACATTAAGTGATTCACTTGGACTAAGTCCGAGGCATGAATAAAATTTGAAAATTTCATTAATTTTTCATAAAATCTATTTCATTTTCTATCGAACCAGTTCTATGTATCCTAGTAATGACGGGAAAGTCCTACTTAGTCACAGGTTTTTCCTATTCGATGCTCTACATACACCACTACCACAACTTTTAAAACCTTGAAGTGAACACGTGATATGCTCATTTCGTTTCAAAAAACAAAATATAATTACGAAAGATTATATTATCTATTTATGTAAACGAAACAGTATGTGAGGCCGGTCATAGTAAACGCGAATGGTTGTCGGTTCGATCTCCACTCGAGGACATGAAATATTTATTTATGTTTCTATTTTCATTTCTTCGCTCTGGTGTCGAGACAAAGCGCGGTGGTGAGTTCCACTACTCAATACGCAATGTCCCCAAAATTCAGCAGAAAGTAGGAAACGGAGAGTGTTAAGACTAGATTTGGTGAAACTGATTATTATTAAGAAACAGTATGTGTACATACTAAAATTATAATGACTGTAGCATATCAAAAGAAAGTCAGATATGATTTTAGGAGAAGAACAGAATCTTTTTTATAATAAATAATTGATAGCAGTTAAGAAAAAAACAGGACACAACTAGATACCGTTAGGACTTGGAAACGCGACTCTCTCTCTCTGAGTTGATGAATTATTTTCATTTCCTCGCTCTGGTAATCAGACAAACTTGGTGCTATATGCGGGATACAGCGTAAAATGTTCCCGCAACCATGAAAGAAAAATATATGAGTAACATATTTAACATTAGTATTTTTTATTACTTGTTTTAGCCTCAGAACCTAACGTTAAGACACTTAAAATAAATAAAATAAAATCAGCTTCACGCTGTATCCCGCACACTGCAGGGTAGGCAGAGGGAACGTAGTGAAAGACAATCCGTTCCCCACTTTCTGCCGAATTCCGGAGGCATTGCGTGTTAAGTGGCAGAACTCAACGCCGCACTTTGCCTCGACACCAGAGCGAAGAAATGGAAATATAAATTTAAGTAAATATTTCATCTCCTCGAGTGGGGATCGAACCCACAACCAGTCGGTTTACAGTCACACTTTGTGCCGCTGCGCCACGACCGGCCTCTAAAGACACTTTGTTGCCCTAATAAATAATCATTCACTTCCTTGTGAGAATAGAATCCACAAACGTTGCGTTACAGTCACAAGCTTGGGCCCCTGCGCCACGATGCCTCACTTCAACCTTAATTTTAGCATATTAAATGTAAAAAAAAATTATAATTACATTTGTCAAAAAAAAACACGCATACATTAATTAGCCATATGGTAACCACTCAGAGATATAATGAGACTTTTTACAATTTTTTAAAGTATTATTGACATACTTAGTACCTACCTATATTGGATAGTAGGTACTGGATAGTACTGTTTTTTAATACATTTTGTTCGAAATTGAACAATATATTATTATTTACTTGTTCTGATCCTTTGTATGACTCCCGTGTTTCCCAAATTCCGTCCACTAGAGCGTTGAAAAAAATAATGAAATATTCTCCAGATTTTTCTTTTGAGGGAATTGAACCCGCAACCATTGCTTCTACAGTCATACAACTTCCCCTGCACCACTACAGTCTTCTATTATAAAATAAGAAACACTATATTATAATAATTTTCAAATCATTAATAATTATTATGAATAAAAATACAATATTGTTATTATTAAAAAAATATCACAATCTATATTTTATTATTTAGATAGATACCTGGTAAATATTTCATAGATATATAATACGTAATTCTTTAAGACGTTTTCATATTATGATAATAACAATGCCTACACGGTGCTTTTACCCGACCGGAACTGACCTATAAGCTGGAAGCGATGAAATACAGGTTTAATATGAATAAAACATCACTGGAAGGGCCAAGTGTTTTGGTACCGATAACATGTGATAAGCGGATGTTTGAGAATTTGCTTTATATTTGATATAACAAAAGTATAAAAAATCAGCCAAGTGCGAGTTTTACACGCGGATGAAGGTTTCTAAAGGTAGCATTTTCTAAGAAACGACCAATAAAAAATTACGTTTATTGTATGGGGGCCCCATTAAACATTAATTTGATTCTGCTGTTTAGTTGTAGAGCGGTCAGTAGTTGTTCATTTGTTTGAGCGGTAACAGAAATTCATCAGCTGTAAAAATTTCAACTACCTATGCGATGTGGCCTGGTGACAGATAAACAGATAGACGGACTGACCCCCGTCTTACCCTTTGGGTACGGGTCCCCATTGCAATATTAAATGATTAACGATCGACTGTGCTAACACAACAAAACAAAATAACAAAACAATATATCTAAATCATTCATTTTTTTTAAACATTTGTTACTGTAGGTGAACTTTAAGTTGTTATAAAAGCTACCGTACTTTGCTAGGTTAGAAAAAAATAGTGTAAGATCACTTCATATTCTATTCTCCATTCAAACAGTATAAGCTAAGTTGCGGAACTCAACCCTGCATTAAAAAAACCCCGGATACAAATGTTTCACATCTGTTATTCAAGCTCTTATATCTTTGTAGCGTATTGTATTCGACTATAAATCGCAGCACGCGATCCCAAAATTACCAACGCCACATTTTCTTTACCCCCCGCACTACACCCCGCTCGCGCCTCCTATAGTTATCTGTATATACAAACAATCTAATTCTAGTTGAATATTTAAGGAGTTAATTTTTAGTATGATTAGAGTATATTAGGTAGAGGGAATTAAGGTAGAGGGAATTAAGGTAAGGGTAGATAGAGGAAATTTCTCGTTTTCCACAAATGTTCGTCAAATTTTGAAGGCATTGCGTACTGAGTGGCGGAGCTCGACGCCGTGCTTTGCCTCCTTACTAGAGCGAGGTAATGAAAATATTTCGAAGTTATTGATTTTATTTGATGCTCTAATCACTTTATATTGCTAACCATTCATGAATTTTTAATGTATCTTCATCGACCACATTATATAAGGCATTATGTAGTTGCTGGTTTTAGTTGTTAAATTAGGTCCTACCACCAGACGTTGCCTGAAAATTAACGGAGGTTACGTCTAATAGGGATTGATATCAGTGGATGAAGCGAAAGTGAAATACAAGGACCGGAGTGTAGAGAATAAATGTCAAACAATCCATTCTCTTATATCTTTTTTGTAGCTTCATGGTATATACCACACACGTGCTTAAATACTACGTTCCCATTAAGACACAACCGTTCTCCACTCTCTGTCGTATCCTCTCTTACGTCGATACAGATAAAGCATAAAGCTAAAATACATATCGTTACATACGGCTTTTATTCTACATACAATGTGGTATGTGGTATATAATAGGCTGAAAAACTTAGTATTAAGACATTCCGTTCCTCACTCTCATACGTCACATTTTCAAGAGACGTTGCACATTGAATGGCGAAACCCAACGGGCCGCCTTGACTTGTTACCAGAGGACATTAAGTTAATTGTTTTTTTTTCATGTGGGAATCGAACGTACACCCGTTGAATTTACAGATATATGGTGTGCCACAGCGCCTCGACGTACTCTACTTACTGGAATGTAATCAAATACTAAACAGGCTGTGGCAGCGAAAAGGTTAAATGTTAGACGCTCAAGGGCTCTAAAACCGTTCTTATACATATAAAGTAAATATGTAACGAAGTTGTTTTGTGAATCTACAAGATCAACAAGATCAGAAATAGATTGAAGTTTTTTTATTGTCAGTATTTTAAAATTAAATCAGCTTCACGTTGTATCCCGCACACAGCAGGGTAGGCAGAGGGAACCAAGTGTTAAGACACTCAGTTCCCCACTTTCTGCCGAATTCTGGAGGCATTGCGTGTTGAGTGACAGAACTCAACGCCGCACTTAGCCTCGACACAAGAGCGAAGAAATGGAAATATAAATATAAGTAAATATTTCATCTCCCTCGATTGGGGATCGAACCCACAACCAGTCGGTTTTACATCCACATTTCGTGCCGCTGCGCCACGACTGGCCTCTATTCCTCAGTATTTTCTTTAAATATATTATTTTTTTCTTTTTTCTGCTCCTCGACAGCCTTTTTATTTAAACTTTATTTGAAATAAGGTTATTATTACCTTCAATTATATAAAAATGAATGTCGTATAGAATGAAAAATGAAGGAGTAGCAACAGGAAAAAAAATGTATTCATAATATAGAGAGGAGCTTTCCGTGAAGACTGGCCAATTGTAATTTTAATATATAAATATTAAAATAGTACAAAAGACGAAAGAAAAATGTTTATGCTATTTAGATCACAGCAATGAAGGAACGTAGTATAATATAGTTACAAGTATTATCTTGACGGAAACCACTTTTGCTTCATATTTTTTTTATTCTGTTTAGCTTCACGTTGAATCCTGTACATCTCAGGGTAGGCGGAAGGAAGCTGGGAATCTAATTTTAAAATAATCCGTTAGAATCCGTTAGTTAGAAAAAGAAATTGCGTCTTCAGTGGAACGGAACTCAACGCAGCGCTTTGCCTAATTACCAGAGCGAGAAAATGAAAATATTATAATGAATATTTCATTTGTTCGATTGGAAATCGAAACCATAAACTGTAGAACATCCACTCTGCATACCTTGCTGCGTATGAGATACAGCGTTGTTTTTATTAATCATAATGCAATGAAGGAACAATTAAAAGATAAAAGGAATGTGAATGAAATGGAGGAATAATTAAAGGAATAAAAATTTTATTTATACAAATATATTTTCTTTATAACATAAGTATATATATAAGGATCATTTCGAATACATATTATATTGCCATCAATACATAAAACCACGTATAAAATATGTAGGTACTAGTACCTACCGTAAAACATTTTGATTCAACAAACCGTAGAAAAATGTGGAGAAAATATTTATATATATTTTTTTTTACTATTTACGTTCAGCCTAGACCTTTAGTTACACGATTTCGATTCCATACTAGTACTACACTACTTTGAAACTATCGGAAAATTTGATATTACTGGGGTTATATTATTCTATCTCATCTTCTTCTTGGTAAATAGACTTCATATTGCAGGTAAGGTTTTTCGTAAAATATATGTAGACTTTCTAATATGTTGTGGTAGCTACGTGTTTAATGTGCTTGACGTTAGTAGTGATTGTGGGTTCAAATACCGTCATCTTTATTCATTCATAATTAGATTTTATTTAAGATTAATCGTTTAGGAGTGAATGTGTGTGGCACTTGAACTTCGCCAGCGAATCTTTTAGTATTAAAACAAAAACAGTTTCCCGCTGTATCCCAAATGCAGTCAGAGGGATCCTCGTGTTAAGACACTCCGTTTACCACTTTCCGCCGAATTTTAGTGATAAGTAAATAGTGTAATATCACTATGCTCTCTTTTTCTATTTGTTGTATATGTATTTATAAGCTCATTTTTATTCATTCTCTCATTACATACAGTCACTCATTCGTACACCCATTCTATAGTACAATCAGACAAGCAGAATCTCATTCACAACACATCATTAATATGAGAGCAAGTGGCGAGAGTAGAACCGGTCGGTACATTGAATGAGGACGAGTAGGATCCTGTGAGATACACATATGTAGTAGAGGAATTTAGATTATCCTACAAGATGAGAGAGATTTGTGATTATATGTAATTACAATAAATATATATTAAAAATACTAACCAAAAATATTTTATTACGTATGTACTATTGAGGCTACATGACGTGTTGATGATGTGAAAGTTATTTACTTTGATATTGACAAAAATGGTATCTGTTACTATATCTTAGCAGTTTGCATTGTGGACACAAAAAAAATTCAAAGCAAATCGCTTAAACAAAACTTTTAAACTACCCAGCGGTTTTGCGTCTTCAGGACCAATTCATCTGTTTGGTGAACTAAACTCAAGTACGACATACTAAAAATTCAAATACAAAATATCGAACTGATGACTTCGACCTAAGTAATGTGTAGCTACATACCGCAACCACTGAACCAACAGTCAACCACATTAAATATTAAAAATGGAAATTGGTCAGCGCATTTAAGGGTTAAATATTTGATCGGTAATGCAACTACAGTACTCGCATTACATATTGAATATATATATGTAGGTACATAATATGTAGATGAATCTGTACATCTCAATATTCAAGAGTTAAGGAAGAAGAGTATCTCGCCGTATGATATTTTTTTCGCATATAACAGGGAAGGCAGAGGTAACCTAATGTTAAGAAACTCCTTTCTCCATTTTTGGCCATTTTTTTAATTCCAATAAATATCATTTTCACCTTTTTTATTTCTTCGCTGTAAAGTAAGTTTCTACTATAAAATAAAATAAAAGGTGATTAAAAGTTTTTTTTAATTTGACGATATGTCAATTTAAAGAACGAAAAGTATTCAAAATAAATCAAATCAATAAAGTAATTATATAGATTCTATTTTTTTATTTAGTTCTTACATAAAACAAATTACAAATTATTTAAATTTAACAGATACTTAACTCGCTCTGGATTTAAAATTTTATCAATAAGAGTGGTTCTTATGAGGTTTTTAGTAAATTAATTTTTCTATTTAAATTTAAATGAAATAATATATGAAATACGGCAGTGGTAGCAGGTACTACAGCACGGTAGGCGGAGCGCTATGACGCATGGTCGCACCCCGAATGCGCTTGCCGAGCCTTCGCTGGGATATACTGGAGCTGGATGTGACTGTAGAAAAAATGTATTAATTTTTCATTTATTAATTTCAGAACACTTACGTTTAATATTATGAGTGAGGCCAGTCGTGAGGCAGGGCACTAGTGTCTCAGTGCCTGACTGTAAACGTGACAGGTTGTAAGGTCGAGTCCCATTCCAGGAAACGAATTTTTTTTTGTTCTGGTGTTGAGGCAAGGCGGAATGCGTTGAAATGCGGAACGATTGAGCCGAGTGTGCCGTGCCCACCCCAGAAATAAAATTATATAATTAGTTAATAAAATTTACATAAATTATACAATAAAATTTATTCCGAAAACTTTAAAAAACAACAATTGTACGAACATTTCTGTTCAAAGATAAGGTCCAGGACCCCCCTAGAAAATATTAATATAGTTACGCTAATGATCAGAACCATCGCGTTTACCGTTTTACCGTGTGTAAGATGCTGTTCCACCTCGCTACCATGACCAAAAATTTATATTTTATAGTAAAAAATATTTTAAGATTATCTTTTCTGACTGTTCCAGCTAAAGTCTGCAGTGGTATTGTCAGAGGCCCCACACACTGCTAATTGCGTACACGATAGTTGATGTCACTACATATTTACCTTCTTACTGTTGTACGTTTCCTACTCGAGAATAACGATGCTATGAGAGTGTTTCATTATTCTATTAATTTTTTTTTGGAAACGTCATTCAGTTTTGATTAAAAACAATAAAAATGTGTCAAAACTGAACGTGAAGTGGTTGTGGGATCAATATACACTCGGATTAAATTGTATATCAGAAACTTATGTTCCTGTTTCTCTAGGCCAGTCGTGGCGCAGGGCCGTGCGACTGTAAACACGGCAAATTGTGCTTTCGATTCCCACTCGAGGAAATGAAACGTGTAATATATCTTCGCTGGTAACGAGATAAAACCCGGCGTTGATTTACGCCAGTCAATATGTAATGCCTCCAGAATTCAGCGAAAAGAATTGCAAGATTCCTAAAAAAATATTAGTCTAAAAAATTATATAAAAATACTTTTAATTTATTTTTTGTTAATGTATTACTTAATGTATTTTTTATAATTTTGATTTCCAACAACTTACAATACTATTCAATATTTTATAGTATCGTATGAAATGTCTGATAAAATTATTTTAGAAATGCTAAAATGATTTAAAGTACAACATATTTTATGTTCAATCGTGTTCCATATAATCGTGTGGAATCTATTGTTTTCGAGGTTTATTTTCACTGGTATTATTCCAGTTTAACTATCATTAGTACGTATTTATATAAATAATGTTTATACAAATTGAGGAAGTCGTGGCCCATCTGACTGTAACTACTACTATTACTAATGCTATGGTTGTGGATTCGATTCCAACTCGGGGGAATGACTTGTTTTCATGTCCTCGCTCAAGGTAACAAGCCAAAGCGCATCGTTAAATTTCGCCACCCAATAAGCAATGTCTCGAAAATTATACGGAAGGTTAAAATCTTTAGATTGTTATAAAATTCATTAATTTTAGATGTCTCGTTCTTAAAAGGTAGTCGAGGATATTCTTCTGAAGAAGTAAGAAGAGAATAACGTTCTTCATTATCAACTTAAAGAATTTGTACAACGATTTAAAAATATATACTCTTCTTAAGGACTATTAATATTAATCAAACAAAAAAAATTACGACAGGCATTTTTATATATCTTACTTTCGTTTATAACAAGAATATCAATTATGTCTGAAATTCGGATAAAACAAATGATCCTTTCCAAGAATATTTTTTAATATCATCATACGTTTTATATAATAGGTACATACATAGAATCTAAATATTGTTATTCTTTAATATGAAGGTAATCACTGCTGTATGTAGAGTGGCTGACTAATTTATATATTTTTTTTTCAGTTTCACGCTGTAGCAATACCCTGCTGGTACGGAGGAAACCTTGTGTTAAAGCACTTCGCTTCCCACTTTTCTTCGATTTCTGGAGGCGTATTAACTGGCGGAACTTAACGCCGCACTTTATTTCCGCCGCACTTTATTTACACTAGAGGGAAGATAATTGAAATACCAGATATTTCATTTCCACGAGTGGAAATCGTATTCACAATCTGTCGCGTTTACAGTCCGGCCGGCCTCTATATATTAATGAACTGTAATTCTACTTTTTAGAAAACGTATAAAAAAAATTACGTAGCGGAATTTGAACACCCGCCCCTTGGAAACTGTCCAAGCTCCCTGACTAACAAATTGTGTGTTAGTTACTAAAAAGTAAACTGTTAAACAGACTGTACCTGACACTGTCCATCTCTTAATATATGTTGTAGCACAATGGTTTTTGGTTCCATTCGGGGTAATGATTTTTTTTCAAATCCCCTTTCTGCAAAAAGATATGGAGCAGCGTAGACTACTATCACTTAAGAAGTCGCGAAAATGCGACGGAAAACGGGAAACGAAGTGTCTTTATATTTTCATTCTTTTTATGAAGCAGTCTGTGTTACATCAGCAAAATAAAAATTGTCTAATAAAGTACTATTATTATATTGAGGTCAGTCGTGGCGCAGGGGCACAAAGTGTGACTGTAAAACCGATGTGTGATGTGTTCTATCCCCACTCAACTAGATAAAATAATAACCTGTATATAAACTATTACTGAGATTATTGATTCGTTTGAAGGAATTTGTAATTTTAATTATTTTCATTGCCCGCTCCGATTAGACAAAGTGAAAACGTGGTTAACATTCGTCATAACGATATGGCTAGGAGTGTATTATGTATATACAAAAACGATGTTTTTAGAAAAATATATAATTCAAGTTATGATTTTTTTTTATTTTTCGAATAAGTTTAGATAGTCTTATTTAAAGACTGTAGGAGAAACTGATATCGATTGGAAAAGGCGTCTATACAAATATTTTAATATTATGCCAGTCACCAAAATATTGTCAATAACATCCTCCCCCTGGACTAATTAAATTATCAAATATAAGCCCAATATTGAGCGCCTTAAGGATCTGTTTGGCTCATTTGTATGTTTTATTTATAAGAAATTTTCCACCCCCCGTTTGAACACCGTAATCCTCCGGGGGTTTCTCCTGAGTCACGTTGAATCCCAAATATTGTATTTGAACCACTCAACCTAATATTGTTATAATTTTGTTTCTTTTTACTGAAATTTTATCCAAAGGTACTTTTGTTTTAAAACCTACCCGCATTTATATATAATTTTTCCATACGTAAATGATCATCCAATCATTTCAATTGCTACTAGACGACTGTACCGCCATTGTGATTGATTGGGAGGCAAAGCAATTAATGATTATACATCATCAGCATCATCAGCGTCATCGGCCGCACAAAGCTCGTTTGGACGATAATAACAAATAAACAATAGTTGCAGCGGCATGGCGCGTTCCCCGTGCACGCTCACATGCACACAACGTGCACACACGCGAACCAATTCAACTTTCCCAATATGAAAATAGAGCGCACCCACACACGCGCGAGTCCCGGGGATTTACCCACACAGGCGGAGGCGGCTGCGGCGGTGTGCGTCGCGCTACGTCACGCGACGGGGGCGGGGGCGCACGCACACCAGGGCGGGCAGGTTCCCCGGGCGTAGTACTAGAGACACATTGATCCACAGCGTCTGGCGGCATCGATTGTGCAGTTTCCTGCAACGCTGGTTGCCATGGCGACCGCCCACCTCTGCACCCGCCTTCCATTTAGAAACTTCAACGCGGAAAATTCTTGTTTTCGATCTCGCTCTGGGACTTTCTTTCTTTTTTTTAATTACTTTTAGAGTTTTTATTCAAATAGATATTATATAATGGGGAATTTTCTGATGCTATTTTTAGAAGTGGTTTCTGCTGGTATTAAGATTTTTTATTTTGTAGGTACGCCACGTGTGCTGTAGATCTGGACCACATAGAGATGTTAATTAAAAATGTATAATGTGTGTTCTTACCTTAACTATTTATAGTATGGCAGTAATTAAACATATTTAGATTTAATCTTTGTTGTTTATTTATAACAATTAATGAATTACCTAAAAATTATTAATACGTTAGTTTAGTACGTGTATAGCTAAAAACCGCCGTGGCGCATGCTCCGCTTTGGTAACGAGGTCAAATGCGGCGTTCAGTTCCACCGTGTTAATTAATTGGTAACCGATTGCCTTAATACTGCGCTTTCTGGCTCCCACCCACCTAACCTGCTACGTGCGGGATAGAACGTGAAACTTAAAAAAAACAGATAACATAATTATATTTTCCATTAACATCAGTACTAATCTGTCTGGGAACCCTCGTAGCATCAGCAAATCTCGAAAAGCCCCCTCGGAGCGCTAATCCGTCGCAGTGAGGCCCCACCGCGGTGGGCTTACGGCTAATTGTTACACAGCCTACTGTTTTCAGATTGCTGCGCTTTATGCACTTTGTTAGTATCATTTGATTTATTTATTGTGAATTTTTTTTTAGAATGTTTTATATATTTTTTTTTATTATTATATTTGATAGTTACTAGTTTGTTTATTTATAATATTTTTAAAGTACTTTTTTTTGAAAACGTATTTAAAAAATTGAATGTGGCGGGATTTGAAGCCACGTCTCTTGGAAATTGTTTTATAGTTCTGCTCTAAGCTATACGTATTTCAGAGGTTAGAGTGCTTGGATGATATCCAAGAGGCGCGAGTTTAAATTCGGTTATGAAAAATTTTAACATTTTCTAATAAAACATAATTTGTTTAGACGGGGTGGGAACAGCAATGGATGTATTAATTTCTTGTAGCAGAAAATGATGCACCAAAGGGTAATTTATTTTCTTTAACAACTTGAAAATGTGGTAAAAACTTAAATATATAATAAAAAAGATTTTTTTGCTATACTTTGATTTAGGTTTATACCAGGAAATTATTATAAAGCTAGCTTACATATAAATGTGTTGAATAAAAAAAGCAATTTCACGTTTTTTCCCACTCAGCAGCCTTGCCAGAGCGGAGAAATGAAATTAAATATTCACATTTGCCCTAATAGGATTAAATTGAAGACACATCCACCTCGATCACCGTCAAACACTAACGCATTGCACCAACGGCCACAACGTATACGAGTACATACGTAAATATACGTAGTAATACGTAATAAATGTACTTATACAACGTATAAGTACATTTTCTTTAAAGTAAACATATCGATATTGCATCCCATCCAATATACATTGCTTTTTTTAACTTTCATAGCCAATTTCTCACTGCAATATGCAAAATATCGAGTAAAGTGTTTCAGTACACACGTTCGTTACGCGCTACGACGCAAGACACGCCTTTATTTATCACCGGCTTCATCATGATGGGATATTCGTTCTTTTTATGGAGGCTTTTTATCCGTTTTTAGTTACTTTCATTTCAACTTTATATAGTTATTGGGGCCAACAGACTGCGTCTAACTGCAGTTGTGAATTCGATTCCTATTCTGGAAATTGTGATGTAAATAATAATATAGATAACTTCATTACTGTGCTGAGATTAGAGAATATTTAGTGGTAGTACACTAGAATTTGAACCGAAAAACAGTTCTTTCACTCAAACACATGAAGACTGTTTCACGTTAATAATAGGAGCTTTTTAATTTTTTTTTCAGATTGCTTAGTTTAAAATTGCTTCAAAATGACAACAACAGCTCAACATCTAGGATGGTTTTTATGTTTTTAGTAATAAAATCCTATTACTAAAAACATAAAAACATGACAATATTAGCTAAAACAATCATAATCCAGTGATAGTGATAAGAATTTTACCGCTATAAATTAGGTTAAAACAAATTTAATGCCACCACGCCCCACGTTTATATGCACGTTGAACGCTAGGTGAGCCCGAAGCCGCGCCGCGCTGTTATAATGAAAATTGCCCATAAACCTAAAATAGTATTATAACTTTATTATATATATATAAAAAACATTCGGAAATCAAAGATCAAAGATTTCTCATTTTATTTTAAAAAAAATATCCTTCTGGAATTGCGTATGAGAATAAAAGCGACGATTGTGTATTCGATTCACACTCACGTGATTTTTTTTTATTTTGCTTATCTTATAAGGAATAAAGTGTGACGGTTTCTGCCACTGGATACGCGGAGTGTCTTAGCTCTAGGTTCTGTTTGCCTACTCTGTTATATGGGGAATGAAGCATGTTAGCATTTATATAAGGAATAAATACGATATTAATCTTCATAATTATTCCTGTTAAATGAAACTTGAACCCTTCATTTACGTCATAGGGCTATCTTAGAAAAAAACACCTATAACGGCGAACTTTAAATAGCACTATAGGTACGAAGCAAGCTAGTTTAAAAAGCATGAATAATTTCCTTTTATAAAGTATAGCTTCCACTGCGTACAAGAAATTTTTAATAAAAATTGTTTTTAAAGTTATCGTTTTTGTTCTATTTTGTGTGTGTTATCTCATTTTTGTATGAGATTCCTATATAAAACATTTTTTTTATATAATCAAAAATAATTTAAATTTTAAAAATAAATTTCTTCACGTAAATATTTTGGGTACTTGTTAAAATTTATTGCATACATGTTCTTTTTCTTTTTCTTTGTTTTATTATTTTTTAACGATGGAAGGGAAAATTGTAAAAAATATGAGATTATAGAATTCAATGCAATCTTGAAACAAATTTTAGTTTAGAAAAAATATTTAGATGACAAATAATCTCAATGTCTTTCGGTCGGTTTAAGTTCTCTCTTATCTCTTTGAAGTCGGTTAAAAACTGCATATGAAGAATAATACAATGGTATTGATAGTAGTAGTAGGTAGTATATATATTTGAATAATCCGAATCGTTCTTGGCCGGTTTTTTTATATCTTATATATTGTTACTACAAAATCAGGTCGCTTAGAAGAGACACTTGACACTTTCAACTGTTTTATAAATTTTTCTATTTAATATGAAGAAGTGGCCTAGTATTACACATGTAGTTGGAATGTTACCAATTCCTAAGATAAAACACATTGAACCCTTGTTTCAGCGCATTGCTACCTTCTCTGTTGTTCGTAGACGTAGACCACTATCTGGCTTGCGGCCAGGAGACATCATCCAGCATCACATACATCACTAGTAATGACAGTGGACTCGTATGTGAAAATTGTACGTAAAATTATGTAATGTTTACTTTTTAATTGTAAACATCAGTCGTGGCGTACAGCCATGACGTTGGATACGCAACGGGTTGTGGGTTCGATTCCTACTTGAAAAAAATATCAAAATATTTAATGTTTTTATTTTCACGCTGTGGTGACGAGTTACTGCGTGCTGAGTGCACGCAGTGCGTCTAGAGTTTGGCGGAAAGTGGGGAACGGAAATGTCTTAATGGGAACAGAATGTTTTAACACTAAGTTAACTATGTAAAGGAAGGGTTCGCTCTGCATACACTGCCATGTGCTGAATACTCTGTGAAGCTCACAGAAAAAAAAACACAAATATAAATATTTTTTGTAAGTTAAGTTAAAAAGTAAGCATTACATAAAATATCAAAGGAGTACAAGAAAATTCAAAGTCATTGCAATAAATTATTTTTATTTCGTCGGCACACATGCAGCGTTGAATTCCGCCATTTAATATGTAATGTCTCAAAAAGTTAAGCGGAAGGTGGGCACCGGAGAGTCTTAACACTAGTTTCCCGTTGTCTATCGTACTAAATGCAGTATTCAATAAACAAAATTCCTTGTAAGACTGGAAAAGCACAGTGGTTTATCTCTCTGTTAGATGTTGTTGTCAATATTGTAATTTTGTCATCAATGATAATAAATCTGGGCCATTCTGTTATGAAACTGCTCAAAACATACCAAATTCATAACAAAAAATTACCAAGTGGCCTGACATAAGTTGACTTCTGCATGATGTAAGTATTACTACGAAAGTTAATCTTTACTACCAGTTAATCTTTTTTTTTATTCCCAATTTTTTGAGACCAAAATGGTACTCATCTTCATCCTCTTGAAATAAATATATGAAAACATTATACAATTAGTTTTTTTTATACGAAAAATAATATTTAATATCAAACACAGCAGAAGCGAATTAACTGGTATACAAACGCTAATGCTGAAATAGCCTAATTTTAGTTCCTACCTCTAGTAAAGTTTGACCGACATTGAAGTTATTACCAACAGTAACAAATTTACTAAATTTCAACTTAATATTTCATGTTATCAATTTAAAGGAAAAAACTAAAATACTATTTCAAAACTATGTCTATAAGTTACCAAAAAAATAAAAAAAGGAATATATAAATGATATGGTGCTTGGCCATTCAACACGCAATGCCTCCAGAATTGGGCGGAAAAGTGGAACAGAAAAAAAATGTGTTAATGGGGATGAAAAATATTTTAAAACTCTGCCTACTATGCTACGTGCGGGACGCAGCGTGTAGTTAGAGAGAGAAAATGAGTAAATATTTTCAGCCGTGGCTTTCAAATATTCATTTTTTTAACTCAGTTAAAAATTTAAATTAATACAATATATTTTACACATTGAAAAATATATTAAAAAAGCATATTCCTGTTGATAACTAAGTTAAAAGGAACCGTCTACTGGAGTGAACTGATAGAATGTAAGTATAACAACGCCCGTGGCAGTTCACAACACGGTGCTAGTACCGGCGTGGTTGTACCTTACCTTACCTACCTCTACACTATAATAGCTAAACGTGGGTGCAGCAAAAGAGGAGTGAAAGAAAAATCAATGCAGTGGAAACGCGATTTCTATACACGTTATATGTTCCTAGCTAATAGATTCTATAAGAAAATGTCATTAGAATTGTAAGAATCTATAATAAAGTACGACTAAACACATCGTTTATGTAATTACAGATTTGCATGGCAAAATCCTCCCAAAATGTATGTTGGAGTGATAATTGAACTCACTACTATTGCGCTTAGCCTGACGGTTATCGGCTATACTATGATAAAAATAAAAAAAAGTGAATTCTATGCATCGTTTTTACTATATTTCCGGAGTACACATGGAACATGTACGTCTTGAGAATGAAGAATATGATTTTAACTTTTACCATATAGCGGGTAAATATTATTGTAATAATGAAACGTTTTTAAATCTTAATTTTTTTGCTAAGCTTCAAAAAGTTCAATATATGTAATTTTTTTGCTCAAAATTGTATTCCAAACTAGCGAAAGAAAAATATTTTTAGAAAACGTAGCATTATTTGAATGAAGCAAGCGTAGAGTTCGACACTTTTAAAATGTAAGATTAAAATTTTTATAAGTTTTCTAAAAATATAATTTATTTGTTAGTAAGCCTAAAGGCTTTATTTATACGTTTTTTAAAAAATATGTGGGGAACGGAGTGTCTTGACACTAGGTCGCTCTGCCTGCTGTTTGCAGGATACAGCGTGAAGCTGATTTATTTATTTAAAAAATATATATATTGTGGAAGTCGAATTCACAAATATCAGTTTTACAATCAAACGTGCCACGACAGGTTCAAAAAATATTTAATCAAACACTTTTAATCAAACACTTAAACTAAATGCATATCAATCGCTTATTTTTGAATAAAACTCTTCAATTTCTCGATTTCTCGATCCCTTTTCGGTGTTCATTATTGAAAGTAGAATGTAAGGTAACTTGAACTACTCAATAAGGGGACGATTTTCGTTTAAATATGCAAAGAAGTGAGGTTTTTTTTATTTATATCAAATCTATTTAAATAATTAATAAGCTGAGTCATCATATCAATCATTGATTTTTTTTTCCAAAATAGAAAAGTTATAAAAGTTGAAATTGAGTCCGTCGTGACGAAGTGGCACAAAGGTGTGACTGTAACGCGACGGTAGTGGGTTCGATCCCCTAACGAGGAGATAAATTATTATTTATTAATATTTTCATTGCTTCGCTCTCGCACCGAGACACAATGCCCAGCGTTAAGTTCCGCCACTCAACGCAGGGTAAGACGATCAAATTTTTGATTTAGTTTTATTTTACAAATATTTTACAAAAGCTGACGCTTTTATGCGGCTAACTTAAGTTGCAACGATAATGAAGTGTCTAGACATTTTAAAAAATTTTTGTCACCACACAATTGTGTTAGCTTTGAAACTTGGCTCCAAGTTTTAAAGAAACAACGTAAGTAAATATTATAAGATAAAATGTATATACATA
Source organism: Heliconius sara (assembly GCA_917862395.2). NCBI lineage: Eukaryota > Metazoa > Arthropoda > Insecta > Lepidoptera > Nymphalidae > Heliconius > Heliconius sara. The sequence goes on along the minus strand of OU860783.2, from coordinate 1,422,923 downwards.
TATATTATTTATTATTTTTATATATATATTACAAAATTTATTATAACATTTGGTTTAGTAGTGATATATTTCTATCTTTCTGGTGGAATTACCAACATTACATACTACTAGTACATAAAAAATTAAAACTGTCGAGACACAGAGGGACGGTGTCTGTTTATACAACGGAATTATTGTGGGTTCAAGTGGGGACGGAGGAATGATTATATTAAAATAATGTTCATTTTCCTGGTCTGGTAAGGCGGGGCGTATCTTTAAAGTTGTGTAAAAACGGAGGTAAACGGTAAAGTGAAAATGAGAACGGAATGTTTTAACACTAGGGTTCCACAGCTTACCATGGTATAACGGTGTACGGGAAGAAACATGGGTCTTTTTTCCTTAACATATCCGTCGCATTGTTGCATTCTGCTTTATTTGACGCAAACCTAGAAGCGACGCCATACTCGTCTATATTTTTTTTCTCTCTGCAAAATTGAAAAAAAAATACTGTGGAAAATTGCGTCTTATTAAAATGATTCAAGTTTCCAGTGACATATGTGCGTTTATACAATACAATTTTTGCTCACTTTTTCAAACGCAAAATCTATTCGCCATTTCAATATGATTCTATGTTTTTTTACAATAAAAGTATAAATAGAGATCATTACAATTATATTCAATATGCACCCGTAAAAGTACAAAGGGGTCCAAGCAGAAAAGGAAAATATGATTTGCCTTTGAAACGTGCGATTTTTAATTTCCTTATTAAATCTGTACGGCTCAGCGTGCCGTCTCTCCTAGCGAAGCCTATTACCATACTTATTGGATTGTACGCTCTTTGATGCTTCGCTTTTTTCGTCCGTAAAAATGTGACAGTGTCCGAACTAGGTCCACTGGAGTAAAGCATAAATGTGTTTTTTAACATGAGTTATACCATGTTTTTCTGGAGTTGTTAAAACTCTAGAATACAATCTTGTGCAAAAATTATCATAGTATCATTATGTTTTTTTTTGTGTGCTTGTGTTGATTTTTCTTGACTCGTTTCTCCAAGTTCTTACTTATTTAGAAAACGTCTAAAGTTGCTAAGAGGCGCGAGTTAAATTTTAATTTTTTATACGTTTTCTAAATAACTATTATTCTTTCCTAAATGTGAAATAACATTTTGAAAATGTGACAAATACAAATTTTTAGTTTCCTTGTTTATATTTACTTATTTATTTTACAAGATTTGCGTGTTTGCGTTGATACTGTAAAGAATTTATTATGTAAAATTAAATGCCAGAGGAAGTTAATTTATATAATAAAAATATAAAATCATATTTTAAAAATAGTGAGCGAGCTGTCAAGTACATTAACAACTTGATTCAAGTTTCTCAGTATAACTACTTTTCGAACCGATTTTAGCTTCGTTCATATCAGTATTGCTACTGCTTGATACTTTTATGTAACTTGATTAAAGAAATTAAGAACTTTTGAATTACCTGTTTGAATACAGATATTTTTAAAATTTAAATTTGATTTTCTCTAATAAAAGTATAAGTATACGTTAGATATTTACTACATCAAATACGAACCCACCACAAAATTGCCATATATTTTATTAAGTACTCAAATCACGACTGTGTCATTGATTTTATATGTAACGATAAGCAGCAAATTTATATATTTTAACATTTTTATTTTGTATTCCTACTCTTGGAAAGAGATATTCTCGCTTCCTAGAGTATGCGCGGCGTTAATTTCCGTCATATAACACGCAAAATCAAAAATGGGGTGTAAATCGGGGGAACGGATCGTATTAACACCGGACTCGTTGCTTGCCCGTACAGTGTGAAACTAAAAAATATGTAAAAAATCTACGTAGACTCAAGTGTTAAGGTGGTAAATCACCTCCTCCTCACATAGTAGTCTAGGTTCATATGTATATGACACGAGGAGCAAGTGATCCTTCTCCGTCCCGACATCCGCTACTATGTACATACATTTAAATACATTCACTTCATAATTTAGAATTCTGACATCAATTTAAAATGCAACGTACTTCTCACTGAATATTTTAAGTAAACGCAGCGACTGCGGCGTATATTAAATTATTTTTTGCATACACTTTCAGCTGAAATAGTTTTAAAGTTATTTTATTTAAATTTGTGGCTTCTTGGATTTATTTGAGTGATATCAAATGATAAAATATATTTAAAGAGCATGCATATACCTTAATATTTGTTAAAATAAATGTCCATAAAAAGAAAAGTAGCTTCATCCTTTTTCTGCATAGCATGGTAGGAACACCTGGACTGGACTGGCCATAAGAACAGTCGTGGCGCAGTGGCACAAAGTGTGACTGTAAATCCGACTGGTTGTAGGTTCGACCCCCAGTCGAGAAGATGAAATATTTACTTAAATTTATACTTCCATTTCTTCGCTCTGGTGTCGCGGCGTAGAGTTCTGCCACTTAGCACGCAATGCCTCCAAAATTCGGCAGAAAGTGGGCAACGGAGTGTCTTAACACTAGGTTCCCTCTGCCTACCCTGCTGTGTGCGGGATACAGCGTGAAGCTAATTTAATTTTTATTTTTTTATGGTAGGAAATGTAGTGTCTGAACACGAAATTCCGATTTTCAAGATATTACGTATAGACGATATGAAAATATTTTTTTCTCCTGAATGGGAATGAACCCATAATCGTAGTATTTACAGTCAGACAATATGCCAGGACAGACTTCATACGTTAAAATAAAATTTGAAATATAAATTTAAGTTAATAAATAAAATAAAGAAGAAATGAAAATATGTAATATTTGTTTCCTCGAGTGTCTGTCGCTTCTACAGTCACACTTAGTGCCCCTGCGCCATGACTGGCCTCACATAATTGCTTTATTCCCATTATTACACTCTCCACACATAAGAGTATAAGCGACCTCACATTAATAATACTATTATATTCTCATAAGCCTCTCAGAACGCAATCATATGAAGATGCAAAGGGAAACGTAGTTCCATTTTCATTGATTGCAACATTGTTTAATTCGTGTATGGTGGGATACGATCGAACCAGCTCGGCTCCAGGGCCAGACTCTTTGTGAATTGTACATACAGAGTATTATCTAAATAGCCTATATACAATGCTGAAATACTCAAAAATCTGTCTTAATTGTTAGTGTTAAAGTTACATTTTGAATGCCAGTGGAAATGCATTCGCGCCATCAAAGGAGCGTATGCAAAAGCCAGGCGTTGAATTTTAGACTTTAAGCTTACAGTTATAAATATCAATTTTGTATGTAACTACACAATGCAGTACTATAACGTAGCTAGTATCTGTAATGGATAGTAAATATTCAAATATAAACCGTATCAGTTGCGGGTTAGGTTTAATTTCAAATGGGCGTTCAGTTTTAGTTCCGCGTCTGAAGAGTTGTGTTTCTGAACAGCCAGCAAGTTGAAAATATAGGATTTTAATATTAACCAGCCACATTCTGGGCTTTGTAAGCTTTATTCCCTTTTTTTTTAATAAAAAGCGTCTGGATGTCTTGTAATTATGTTTGTATTTAATTAGTGAATCTTTCAGAAAACCACTCGAGCCTGTTACAAACGCTAACAAACTTAAATGGTTTCATTTTAATTATTTCAGAATTGAGTAGCATTTCGTCATTAATTACATAAAGTAAAAGTTTTAAACTGACTGACTGACTAAAATTCGAAACCGCACACAGAATTAAACAGTCTAAGCATAATAACGCACAACCCATTTACTAATATGTATGTCTGACTACTCCACCTGATTTGTTTTCTTTAGGGAGATATAATTCGACTGCATACTACTACCAGAAATACTACCAAAAAAGTCAAAACAAAAAAAAAGTGACCATTACGTTGTGCTTATGAAACATATCAAAAATCGTTGATTGTAACTCAGCAATGAATATCAATATCGCATTTTGTTAGATTCAACGTGGTGTTAAAGTAGCGGTAGTCTCGACGTTCCGGGAGTGCTCGACCTACCCCAACGTACAGTACCGTGCCCCCCTGCAGGCTGCAGACTGCAGGCTGCAACGCTATAGAGAATGTCAAAGGTACAGTACAGTAGGTACTGTAGGTACTGTAGGTACGTATGTGGTGGCCTAATGGGTTATTCAATCAGTGGTTTTTTTTGTTTTCCTTTCACATTCAAAATGTTTTGAGGGGTAAAATGTCTGTTTTAAATGTCTGCTGTCATATTATTTATTACACGTTTTGCACAGTTTCGATGTCTGTGTTTATTTAACAAATTCAATTGCTATCCCATTTCGTTTTATTTAAATTTGTCCACGTTTATTATATAATTAATAGTTAAATAAATAATAGCAAGAGGCAAGTGACAATTAACGTTGTTCATAGTTAATATAAATACTAGTAAAGATTTGTTTTTTTCTTATTTTCTTTTACAACTTTTAGTAAAACTTTTAGTGAAAACAAATTATATTACTAGTTTGTATGTATATACTGAGCGGAGAATAACATCTTAGTATTTGAATAGGTTCTCTCTGACTCCCCTCTGCGGTATAAAGCGTGAAGTGTGTGAATGGGGAACGAAACTGTCTTAATGAGAATAACAGAGTATCTTAACACTATGTTCTCTCTGCCTAACCTACATACGACATACAAAGCGTAAAGTGAAAAAAATATTATCTAACTTTTATAAACATTTTGATAAAAGAAATTTCGAAAAACCATACTTCAAATAGATTTGACACTACTCTCTCTAGATATTGAAAAACTCTCCTTCTCTATATATAAACCAATTAAATATGTTTAATCTATTGTAATATTTGATCCATTCAAACGTATTTAGTAGAAACGCAAAGCTATTACGAGTCGCGTCGGGCCTATCGTAGCCCGCAGCGCGCTCGTCTGAGTCAATGTTGATTTTACCGATGGAATCACATTCACGATACATTCGAATAGCAACATTTTTAGCTTTCATCTAGCAATTAATCATTATATATTGATTTTTTATCTACTCACGTGGGTTCGATTTTTACTCAAGGAAATTAAATATCGGAGTAAAGCGCGGCGTTGAACTACGACATTTAATACGCAATGCCATCGAAACGCGCCGGAAAATAGGGAATACGGAGTATTTTAACATTAAGTTTTCTCTGACTACGTGCGTTTGCGTTATACGGCAGATCAAAATGTTATATCCAATGACCTACGCAGTTTTCCGAGCAATTAATTTTTCCCGTAATAATAGTAGAGATGGCAGAGGGAACCTAGTGTTGACACGCTACTATTCCGTGGTGAGAAATTGTTTAACGAATGAAAGAAGTCTTTGTAGCGCCAGAACGTATTATCTACCACAGATGGGCAACGGAAGTGTCTTAACGGGAACATAGTGTCTTAACCCTAGGATCCCAGGTTCCCTCTGCCCAGCTTGCTTTGCTTTGTGTGAACTTGATTTGTAACTATAATTTATAATATTTATAATATTATAATAAATTTAATCTGTTTTCTCTGCTACATAAGGATTACAGAGTGAACCTAAAGAAGAATAGTAGTTAGTAAAATGGCATCTATGCTTGTAGTTTAAAAATTCTAGATACTATCTACTATACTATTTGTTTTTTTAAAATAAAATATACAGAGTATCTATTGGGATCGTAGACGTACTAAGAATTCATCTTTAGTTTTATATGTTCAGTATTCTAACAACATTCATTTCTTTAGCTATGGTTTTTGAACCCTTTTTGTCTCTTATCTTTGATTTTATTTAACTGACTTTGTTTCTTTTCTTTTATATTTTTTTTAATAAATAAACTCATCGTTGTTCGCTTTTATATTACAATAAAAACTAATATGATAGGTCCCAAAATGGAGTATAAATTTTTCCTCGTCTTTGCATTTCGTATAAATATACGAACGAAGCCAGAATGATAACTTGTTTTACAAAAATAACAATGACTTAAAAAAGGGAAATTTGAAATAATAATTAAAACAAGTAAAACATCAATTTGGTTACAGCTCACGAATCAAGCACCGTGCGTTATTCGAAACAATGTATTGAAATCACACAGACCGCACTCGTATCGCCATCAATCAGTGCGAATATGTTTTACTGTTGACCACATATTAAAAATTATTACTTTCCGAAAAAACCTATTTGAAATGAAAACCAGATCTTATTTATTATGCCTATATTTTGTTTTTTTATATTAATACGATCGTTTCATTTCCTCGCTGATTAGACAACAGGTTAACATGGGGGAAGAAGTGTCTTATCCGTAGCGTGAAGCTAAAAGGACGTTCATGAGATAAAAAGAGGGAGACAGTTTGATACAATATTTAAAAAATCTGCTTCACGCTGTATCCCGCACTCAGCAGGGTAGGCAGAAGAAACACAGCGTTGAGACACTGTATTTCCCATTTTCCACCGAATAAAAATTGCAAATAAGTTTTATAAAATATTAATGGTTATAAAGGAACGTCAAGTGCAGAACGAAAAGAAAGGATTCCTTTACCGATTCTACAAAGTGTAAAAGGTGACAAAAGTCCTGTATTAATTATTATAATTGTAATTAATTTATCTACGTAAAGTATACTCTATTAAAAACATAATCCACTTTAAATAATGAATTATGCGTTTTTGTCGATTTCACCGACAAAAGAATCGGATAATAATCGGAGAGACAAACAGGATCGAGTGCCAAGATACACATAGTAGGGTAGTACTCCGCTTTTTGTCCAATTTCGACGCATTGCGAAAGTCAACATCGGGATATTTTAAATGAAAAATCATTTCCCTGAGTGGAGATCGAACCAATAACCACCACGTTTACAGTCAGGCTGGGCACTATTGCGTTACAAAGGCCTCATTCTACTTTTTTTTCGTTTCACGCTGTATCCAGCACACAGGCAGTAGAGTACTTGGGAACTTCGCTTTAGGACAATCCGTCGATATAAATTCACTTTCATTCCTCATTTTTCGCTGAATTCTGGAGATATTATGAGTTGAGTAAACCTCAAGTTTCATTTCCTCAAGTGGAAATAGAACCCACAACCTGTCACCCTTTACAGTCACAAGCCCTGTGCCACAACTGACATTATTCTACTACTTTTATGAATATTATTTTAACGTTAAACAAGTCAACCTTGCGACCGCTGACCGTTAGTACGAGTAACCTCTAAGCACATAAGCCCCCAACTCATGAGCTGTGGTTAAGCGTCACTGAGTTAACATTTGACATTTAGTTTTTCGTTACTAATTAAAAATAATGGAGATTTTTACCCAAAATAAACAATAATATAAAAAAATCTTACTCTATTATTTATAGAAAGAACTAAACGTGAATTTTATTGATATAATAATTGAATAAAAGCTGTTGTTCTTATAAACCAATTCATCTTCATCTTTAGAGGTCGTCACAGCGCAGAGAAACAGCACCTCACTGTCAAAACGCCAGTTGTATGTTGGTTTCCTACTAAGGGATTTTCCCTCCTCTTTTCATTTTGGCGATCTGGTAAGAATTAGAGCGCTTGTATTAATCCAATAAATGTCAACCAAATCTTATTAACTTGATTTTTTTTCTATTTTTATACAAATAATACAAAAATAATTCTTAATTTTTTTAAAACAATTTTATATGCCATATTTAAAAAAATGGGAACATGCCCAAGACTCGACCCCCAACACTGATATCGATATGAAATAACATATTAAACGCTTGAATACCACATTATTCTTTTAAAGCCTACAAACAACACGCGTACGAGGTTATAATTATCAATCGAGACGATCTCCCCAAGGATGAGCCCAGCGTGGTGCTTGTACTCTTTAAATGAACGAATAATGAAATATTACCGAAAAGCTTTAAGAATACATAATATGTACTTGAAAATATGAAGATTCACAATACAGATAATAAATATTGTATTGTTTACCATTAATATTTTGCTATATATAATTTTTTTTGATTGGATTTAATTATTTAATTAATTTTCTTGTCGGATTTGATTTGAACATATTTTATGAATATACAATGTGTTATTATATATCTATAATTTGATATAAAGCGTAATTGTAAGCGTATTACGCTTCAATATGATGAATAAATAAATATATTATAAATAGTTTTGGTAACATCATATTTAATATTTTTATTTCTTCGCTCGAGGCAAAGCGCGGCGTTGAATATCGTCATTCAACTCATAATGCTTCCAGAATTCGGCAGACAGTGGAAACGGAGTGTCGTAACACTAAGCGCCCTCTCCCTACCCAGCTATATGGGGGATACAGCGTGAACCCCAGATTTTAGTAACAGCTACAGAGTAAAAGGAAATATACTATTTAGAAATATATCAAAACGAATTTGATATAACGATAATAAAGTCCCAAACGAGCCAAAAAATGTGACAATTAAATAATAACACAAACTATTAGCACTACAGTTTTGTAGACACGAAATCCTAATAGAATATAAGCAGGTGTGTGTGTGTGTGAGCGCGGCGGTATCCATGACGACCGCCGGATGCGCCGCCATCGCCTGCAGCCCGGGGATAGGTTGACCAGATGTTTGGCTGGAAATTTAAGAAAGTTCAGTTATTTCTTATTAATATAGGAAAAATAACTAATATACATTTAGGTTATTAAGAAAATCAAATAAATTACGCTTAATTTGTTTCTAATGTAAGTGCCGCAGCTTCACATGGAAAAGGTTATATTATTTTCTATATAAGAGTTTTTTGAAATTAAATATTTAATATGTTCATTTCGCTCTGGTGTCGAGGTAAAAGGATAGCGTTGAGTTCCAACACTCAACAGGCATTGACTCTTGAATTTGGCGGAAAATAGCGAACGGAAGTGACTTAATGGGAACGGAGTGTCTTAACACTAGATTCCCATATTCCCTCTGTCTACCTTGCTATGTGCAGGATACAGCGTGAAGCTAAAAGAAACAAAATAAAGATTTCGTAGGTTATATACTCGCTTATATATATTTAATAACAAAAAAAATATGTTATAACAGTCTGTCAGTGTGTCACATGGTAGTCAATATATTATAGATAGCTATTTACGCAAAATTTGACAATTGTCTAGTAAACACGATTAGTTTTATATTTTCTATAAATTATTCGCTGCATCTCAAGCCACATGCTTGAGATGCAACGGAGCGTGTGTGTAAAGCGGGAAACAAAATGTCAGAGGGAACCTAGTGTTAGGACACCTCTTAACACTAGGTTCCCTCTGTCTACCGTGCTATATGCGGAATACAAGGTAGTGCTTAATTGGTACACGATGAGAATAAAAAAATACCTCACGCTATAACCCCCACATAGCAATGTAGGAAGAGGGGAAACCTAGTATTAAGGCACTCTGTTCCCATAAAGACACTTAATAAACTTCTCCCACTAAAGATACTATTAAATTGGTAACCCTAAAGTTGCATAGAATTCGCTATTAGTTAGTACCTACCTGCGGGATCTTGCTTCCTAGCGTTTTAGTCGATATCGACGTTTTAATGTGTTTCCAATATAAATCAATACGATTACTGTTTTATAGATTTTCATATATTACTTTAATAAAATATAATCATTAATATATTTAAAATTATTATAACATTAACACTAGAAAAGGGGAAAAGAGAAATATATAAAAACCACTACGATTTTTTTAAAAAAACTTTTGGTAGCATTGTTTGCACAAAACATTAAAATCTTTTTCATTTAACAAAAAAAAGCAGCTTCACTGCAGGGTAAGCAACCACGAATCGCCCAATTTTCGCGATATTTCATTAGAGGCAAGAAAATAATTCATCGCCCCGAGTAGAAATCGAACCCACAACCGTGTACCTTACAGTAAGAGTTATTTCTTTATTATAACATAATGAGACCAGTTGTGGCGCACAAAGTGTGACTGTAAAATCGACTGGTTATGAGTTCTAAATCCCCACTCGAGGAAATTAAATATTTACTTACATTTATATTTTCATTTCTTCACTCTAGTGTCGTGGTAAAGCGCGGCGTTGAGTTCCGCCACTCAACACACAATACTTCCAGAACTCGACGGAAAGTGGCCAACGTTGTCTTAACACTAGATTCCATCTGCCTACCTTACCCTACCATATGCGGGATACAGTGTGAAGTGGATTAATAACATAATATAAAAGAACAATATAACAATGGACTATGTGCACAAAAAGCTAATATTTGGTCGACGTAGCGAGAGTATTAGATGCAACCAGTTACAGACTACAGCATAACAAAATTTTGCGTTATTAAAAAGGCGAGCATGCCGTAGACGGCCATCCTTTACAATTTTCAAAATTTAAAGGGACCCCTAAAAAAGGGCAGTGAAATGGTTGATTTTTACCCGATTACGGGCTAGTATTCATTATGGCTGCACATAGGGGAGGCAGACTGTCTCGAATGCCATACATTCGACATATCAAAAAATATATTACACGTCTGAACCACTGCTTCTCAATCTGTTTGTTTCTTAAAGTCGATTTGTTTCTGTTTTATCAATGGATTTTTGTTAATTATTCTTAGCTCCAGCTTGTCTTATTGTCTAAATTATATAATAAGTTAAATTTTATACAGTAAATAATAACATATCTGGTGTTGTTGAATATTTTTAATAAAAATGCATGTATATTTTCTTCAAAAGCTTAGTTTTACAAATTGCAATCTATTGTTTTTTAATAAACTAACTTATCAAAAGTAATTAACAATAAAGTTGAGAGCTGTGAATGGGACCACCTTAGTAGGCTGTCGGTACCTTTAGGAAAAAGCAAAAAAAACTACACTAACTAATTTTGGATATTAAAAATTATTTTTTTCTCAATAAAATATTTTCCACATTACTCTTTCGACATTTCAAATGAAGGCTCCTACATAACATTAAAAGCTATTAAGAAATATCCCAGAGGCTAAGTAAATAGCCGCGCCCACGTTGCTCTTATAACCTAAGGCTGAAACCTTTAATCTTACCTACCTTAGCCTATTTTTATAACATGGACACAACTGCCATGACATTTTTTAGAAAGTTCTCTTTGTGTATTTGTGTGTGTTCACTCCGAAAGTTCAAAGTCAAAGTAAAATAATTTTATTTAAAATAAGAAGCTATATGCTCCATTTTTTGAACGTTACCACCAGTTCACTAATGTTAATGTCTTAGACCTAAGAAGAACAGGCGCAAGAAAGAAGATGACTATATACTTTAACTTTTTAAATACATTCCATGCCCATAGACTAATAAAAATTGACTATAAACATACTTGACAAAAAATCCTGTTGAATAATTTTAACCTGTAATTTACCAGAATTTTTAGCAAACAGTCTAACAAGATCATATACTGTTAGGATAGTGATGAATGAATCTAAAATTTTCTTTGTCTAACTAAACCTTAGAAACGATTTATCCTTTTACTATAAATTTAATATACAAACACAAACGTACACGGAGGCAGATCATGGCGCAGAAGCAAACGTGTGATTGTAAAAGTGATAGGCTGTAGATTCGATTCCCAGTCAAGGAAACGAAATATTTAATATTTTCATTTATTTGCTCTGATATCGAGATAAAGAGCTGCGTGAAGTGAGTCTCACTACTAAGCACGCAATGCCTCCAGAATTCAACTTTTTATTTCACACATAAACAACCCCTAAACTGTCAATTTCAATCATTGTTTTAAATAATATAAGAACTAAAACCAGTTGATAATCAGTGGCCAGTATCGAATCTGTCTGCACTCTCCCCTCGCTGTCGACTGCCAATTGTAATTAGCGAATAGCTTACTAAAATATACGACGCGAAATGATGCTGTACCACTTTTAACTCTTTTTATAGCAAAGAGGCAGGAGTGTTATGTGTTGTGATTGTTTCTTTTATTTTATTTTACTATCAGTCAAAGAATGAATTATTAATTATTAATATTTTCTTTTCTTCGCTGTGGCACCAATGCAAAAACCCGACGTTGGGTTTCGCCACGTCAATGTCAATGTCAATTCAACGTGCCATGCCACGAAAAATTCAATGGAAAGTGGGGAACGGTCGGTTTCCTTAACACTAGGTCCCCTTTTCCTCCAATGTCTGCTGTGTGCGAAGCACAGCGTGAAGCTGATTTAATTTTTACTATCAGTCGATTTTGAGTTTGCCTCATGCCTCAGTAAATCTTCAGTACACCATGAACAAGGATTATGCATCTATAAGATAAATGGACCTGTCTATAAACGTGATGATTGTGGGTTCGATTTAATTTTTTTTTTTATTTCTTCGCTCTGATGACAAGATAAATAGCGGCGATAAGCTCCGCCACTCACCATGCAACGTAACATTACATTAACAACAGAATTATAAAAAAATATATAATAATTATTCCTATTGACAATGATAAAAGCATTCCATTTTATTTTGAGGCAAATACTAAACATGATTAAAAATATTTAAATATTAACAAATACTTTAAAATTAAACTCCTTACAAATCATTATCTCCCAGTACTCGGCCGGTCGCAGTGTGTGAGGTTTCCCCACGTGTATGAATGATTTTGCGTATGTGTGGTCCCCAATGCGCTACCATTACTAGTTGCCGCCCACAACTTCATTAGTTAGAATTATAAACGTAAAAACCGGTTGTTTCCCTTATAAAAAAATATACATGGCACAATTCAGCGTTCTACTCCGCGTAGCTTTAGCTGTATCTTCCTATCTGTCAAGTAGTTAACAAAAGAGTATTTTTTAACTTCACGCTGTATTCTTTAGGAACCTAGTGTTAAGGCAATCCCTTCCCATTAAGATACTTCGGCTCCAAATTTTCCATCGAATTCTCGTTACCAGAACGAGAAAAATGACAAAAATAAAAATTTGATATCGAGTGGGAATTGAACTCACATCAAGTCGCGTTAACAGTTACAAGCTTGTCCCCCTGAACCACGACTGACCTCAAATACCTATACAGATTTTAAAAACGTATATTATTATGTAATATCTTATAGCTTTTTATTGAGATACAGTTACAAAAGTAACAAAATTCAAAGAAGCTTGTAGTATTTTCATGTACTAGTTACATTGCATTTCCCCATCAGCTTCAGCCATGATTTATGCGTCGTCGCACTGCACCGTTTCACGCAAACTCATATCGTTATTAAGTAATAGGGACCATTGCACGTTTATACAGGATATATGACAGAATCAACGGACAAACATAAAATAAATATTTACGAATATAAATTCTTCTTTTTTAAAAACGACGTCGCTTAAAAGATACTGTGTCCCTTGGAGGGAGATTTTAATACTCTTAGTTCCTAAATAATAATGCTTAATCAGTCAGTCAGTATATCGTCAATAAAATAAATGTTAAAAATTATATAATTAAAAATTGAAGGAAAGGCCGTCGTGGCGCAAATCATCATCATAAATGTCACGGCTTTAAATTCGATTTCCACTCGGAGGAAATGGTTATATTTAATTTATATGATTTGAAGCGACACTCACATCGATGCGAACTATACCGATACGATTTCAACAATTTTCAAAGGAAGAGAAGAGAGATACTGTATATAAAGAACCCGCTAGTACTACTTAAATACATACCAATTACCTATTCCCTAGCTCCAAACTAAATAGTTTGCAAGAATCAATATGGACGAGTTAATATAAATAACATCGTATTAAATGAAATTCCGGCTATTCCCTCACGGACACTCGAGTGCATAGCGCACTCAACGGTCCTCCAAAACAAAGATCGCTCTATACGAGTGATCATTATGTTAGATAATTGAAACTTTTCCATGTAAATACGTACTAAAAACGTATAACTAAATAAATACAGTTAATAGTAAAAATACAAGCAAGTTGAATCGAAGCAGTGCAGATCCGGGGAGCTGTCAAAACTCCGGGCCTCGTCAGTTTCCGGCAAACGTCGGGTAACATCGACACCAAACGACCAATGAAACATGAGCTACACAATCTGCGGGACATATGGCGTTTAGTGTAACTAGGAGGTAGGGTGGAGCTCTTGATAACTTGGTCACGTCTCGCCACCTTTGTGTGAGTGCTGGTGAACTTTGGTAATGAACCACGGGGCGATTGGCCGGGAGCGACCCCCGGCGATGCAGCTTCCGCGCTATCGAGCCTCACCTTCTAATGTCTCATGGTGTCCTAGTACTTGCTCCGGTTAATTATGCTCAGGTTGTTGCCCTCGTTCCCTGGTAATGCGGGGTGTCACCTGCTTTATGAATAATGATTGTTTGTGTTTTGTGATATTTTGGCACATTAATTGATGAACATTGAATGTATTGAAAATTATTTACTTATATTTATTAACTACAATAAATTAAAAAAATATATATTTTATTTTCAATAATATTTCTAGATTTATTTTCCCAACATAACTTTTCTGCGGTTTTGGAATGATTTCGTTATCGTTATCTAATCAAAACTGCTTAAAACGACAGAAACGATGCGTGGTGATAAAACTTAACTCTACTTACTTCGAGATATGGACAACTTCTGATTACACAGATTCAAGCGTTTTCCGCATAGCAATGTAGACAGAGAGAAGATTAGTGTTAAAACACTCCATTTCTGCTAGTTTGTCGATATATTGCACATCCTAAAGTAGGGATCGAACTCACAACTATAGCGTTAGCAGTCCGACACTGTCTTTAATATTATAAAAAAATAACAATTGATGAACAAAACTTAATAATATACGATGTTATTTTTAACATTTTTAAAGTATTATTCCACTTAGGCACTTAAATATGTATTATACAATGTTATTAATATTCACTTACTAATACTCCAAGAAATGCCCACGCAATATTAGAGAGTATAAAATTGAATTTTAAATTATAACTTTGACATCAAAAGAATTAATAACAGAACACACTCAAATAAATATAAATTTTATTGAATTAATTTATTTTATATGTATTTTTATCGCGTTATCTAAATATGTAGGAAGTTACTAGTTAATTTAATTATTTTTGATTCATTCGTATATTTTTTTATTTAAATATTTGAAAAAGTCGGCAACAATTAGAAAATAACAGTATTTCTATATTTAAATTTTGTACATAAAAAAATGTAAAACATGCTTAATATAAAATCAAAATCAATACACCGATATAATGTTAAATTTTAAGTAAAATAAACGATATTATTTTCTTTTGAAGTTATTTAATTTAATCGTATCTTACTCAAAAAAAACATTAGTTTATATGCAATAATAAATTTTCACAAAAAAGTTATAATTAAAGGGGTAAAACTGATTCAATATCCGGTTGCGTAACTAAGCGTAAACTTCATTTCAGACAGCAGACAGATACCTATACCTCTCGCTTTGTCCAATTTCATAATTTCCCTTCGCCGGAAAGCCCTCGAACTTTTTCATCCACCCAGGCATCTACAACAACGCTATTAATTTGATTTTGTAATTATTTTGTCAGCTTCATGTGATATTTTGTAAACTGGGGACTTTTAAACAGGGAACCTAGTGTTAAGACACCCCGTTTCCCGTGTACCGCCCAATAATTGAGGCGTGTGGGCTGTAGAGTGGCGGAATTCAACGCCAATAAAAATAAATCGCGCGATCTCTGTGCCGTTCCAAGGCGACCTTGTTTACCATTGACTATGTTCATACTTTTTTTAAGAAAAAACTTAGTGTCAAATCACTACATTATTTACTTTATCCTGATATTGCAAGGATGCTGGTCAGTAAAATCCAAATTCACGTGTAAGATTAAATATTCCTCCAATGATAATTTAAAACCATATTATCATCTATACTAATCGAGCTGAATCACTAATTATGATTGTTTAGCATCGAGAAAAAAAACTACAGGATAAGTTAATTGGTATTAAACGCTCAGGCATCTAACGTCTCTACCATCCAACCTCCACGGGATTCTTGACTGTGAGTGTTCTTATCCCCAGCACGTAATATTTTCTCTTTCGACTAACGACAATTCATCACCATAATGGAATACATTAGACATCTTCATCAACTAATATCTTCATCAACTCCCCACTCAGCGTCACTGTAAAACTGAAACGATTAGAGCTATCGAAATAGCCAAAACAAATTTGTTCCGCAAACATTGCCCTCGTGATTATTTCCCAATAAACGAGATCAAAGGGCGCCGTACAGAGTATAAATCCAGTTAGACGGCTGCCATTCAATTACCGGCCTTACATTGAGGAAATAGGCTTGTCATAGCATTCCTAATACGGAGAGACTCTTAAAAATTAAATAACGCACACGCATAAGGGATAGGGTTGCAGAGGAGGGGTCCAGACAGAAAAATGCACTTGGCACCCCTCGTCTAGACTGCAGACTGTCTGCAGGGGAGCCGCTAGCCGGGTAGGACGACATCAAGGTCACCTGACGCTGGAAGATCAGATCGTGCTTTATTATCTTCGAGTTTAATTGGTGGTAACGACTGAGATTTCTGTACGTGGATATAATATCGTTTAAAAAAATTGCAATATTTATAAAAAGGTTTCTTATACATTTATCTGCTCTCCACTTTCCTAATTCTGGAAGTATGGCATATTGAGTGGTGGAACTCAACGCTGGGCATTTTGCCTTGCTGCCAAAGCGAAGAAATGAAAACATTAGTATTTGTCACTTCCTCTAGTGCTAGCCACGACTAGCCTCCTTCCACTTCATTCTTTTCTTCGTTTCCTAAAGCAATTATAAAATATTTCTTATACTTTATATTGTAATTAAAACATTTTTATATTTAAGTTTCAACGCGACCAATATTATAAATTTTACAGTACAATTTCAATTTATATTTATTTTAATTGAATTATTGTGTATTGAATAGTCGTCAGAATACACCATACAAGTTCATCCAAATCATTTAAATTGAAGTTTTAACATCCAAAATTGCAAAAAAATTACAGCAATTGAGAAACATTAATAGACGACTGATTGCGAGTGCCATCGTCTCGTTCGCATAAAAGCCTTATTAAATCGGATATTATATTAACAATGGTAACATTATACCATAGAAAAATATTTCAGTGATTCTCAATCTGTAAAACGTAAAAAAATGTGTAAAGTAATATTAATTCGTTATTTTAATAATATTAACATTTGATATTATGAACTATGTGATTTATCAAAACGGGCCTCAGGACATGTAGTTGGCAACCCCTGTCATAAAGTTTAGTGCTTGTCTGGAGCTATACCTAGTGGGTACGTCGCGGCCGCGAGGGGTAGGTCAGTTCCATTGGGCAGACGGCTGCGTTTTTGTTCTTATTTACTGAGCTTTTAGGGGATGGGGCTCTCTTTATTATAATTGATTGTGGGGGATGGTTAAATATACGTATATTTTTGTTTTGCATATGTAAAGTGTATTTTAAATAGGTTAGTTAATAAAAATTCAGCTTCACACTGTAACCCACACACATCAGAGCAGAGATAGGCAGAGGGAACATATATATATATATATATATATATATATATATATATATATATATATATATATATATATATATATATATATATATATATATATATATATATATATATATAAGCCCGAACCCATAAGAGTCGGTTGTACGCACTTTGGGTTGTGCCCCTGTACCACAACTGGCCTTTAAATTTAAAAAGCCTAAATAATATATTTATTAAAATATTTTATATCATGTTAAAATTCTGAGGGATAATATAAAATCTACAACAGCCACGTGCATTTCACAATTTCAAATAAAATAGTAGTAGACTGTGATATGATTTACTGTACCTCAAAGTATTAGGTTCCAAACTAAACAGTGTCTCAGACAACACAGGGCGTGTCTAGACTAAAATAGCGTATGGATTTATTCTTCACTTTAATGTTTCGTAAATAGGGATTCTTTCGAACTAAAATATTATTTGTATCTGCATTATCTAACTACAAAGATATTTATTCTTGTATATTTATTTAGTTTCAGTTTTAGCCAGACGACATTTAGTGCTAAGACACTCAATTCTACAGCATTGTTGGATGGAACCAATTTACAAGACATTGCACGTTGCGTTGCGGAACTGATCGCCGAGTTTTGCTTTGTACCGCGTGGCTTCGCCCGCTTGAACCCTTACGAATATTTTTAAATATATTTATGAAATTATTTTTTGTTTTCAACTGGATTAGTAAAAAATTATAAGCCTAAATAATCAAAAACCAACTATTCTTTTCTAAATACACTTAAATGATTAAGCGATGCCAATATTTACAAAAACCAAGAAATTTAAAAAATCTAACTAATCTACAATTAGAATAAACGAAGAAAACCAATAAATATAAATTAATTATAAACCGAAAAAAAACACTACAAAAATTTAAAGTAGTATTTAGTTCAGGTAGGTCATACCGTGCGGCTCGTAGTCTAGGTCATTTTGAATCAGATATTATAATATTTATTAGAATGTTGCGAAATTATAGAATATACATTAACAATAGCCCAACAAATTAAAATTTTAATTAAATACATGTATATGCAGTTATTGTGGCACAATCTTTAGACATTAACATATACCATCGCGGACATTTTAATAGATTTTTTAAAGAACAATTTTTTAGTAAAACATTGTTTTTACGTGTCTTATAAGGTTGAGTCAGCGCACGCCATGTAAGTGTTAAAGAAGCTTATTTTGGATGACCTTCACTTAAAACCACAGAAATCCTTGTTGCTTAGCAACGATTGCTTAGCGAAGGTTGTAAGGACCACAGTAGAACAAATTGCACGACAAAGTGAAAAATATTTATATATATTAGTATGTATCGAGAATATTATAAATATAAGAAATAAAAGTAAATCTATATACATTCCAAGACCCTCAAGTATCTCTATATGAAATATTATCACAATCGAATAAGCTGTTTGGTCCTGATTGCGTCACAGACAGACAGAGTTACTTTCGAATTTATAATATAGGTAAATAGGTATGGATTCTTTTTAACAATACCTATATAATACGGAATATATTAATTTACATTTTTAAGAACAAAATAGAATAAATTAAACAGTATTCTTTTGTCTAATTAAAAAAAAAAGTTTTGCGTTCCACATTACGTTCAAACCGCATTCATTGTTCGAGCCATCTCATATTTCAGTATTGCATGTTAATTGGATGACAATGACGTATATATGTAACTACAATAGACCGTCAATAGCGAGTGGAGTTACTTTAATCGAATAGCTCATTAGTGAACCCTATATGGTCCTATGTAGTTATTTTTTACCTTTATAGATATAATATTGATAGAGTAATTTGTTATTAATTATTTTGTAGTTTTTTTTATTTATATATATATATATATATATATATATATATATATATATATATATATATATATATATATATATATATATATATATATATATATATGGTTTTAGAAAAATATACTAAAACTAATCAAAGATATTGCACTAGTGTTGCGTTCATCTGTTCTAAACTAGGGAGACGCCGAAATTAAACTGGGATTTAAATATATATATTTCCCCGAGTAGTAATCGAGCCCAAAACCACTATGCCGCAGCGCCACGACGGTTTTAAAGTAAACTCCTTTTAAATTTAGCAGACTGAAAAATATTATTAAATTGTAAATTAAATACCTGAATATAATATTACAAATAAAAATATATGTCGACACATTTACCCATGAATAGAAGCACAAGCATGAAAAGGTATTCTGCTTTTGTTCTTGCAATAAATAAAACAAGGTCGTCCCATGTAAATTTGGACACGATCTTGAACTTTGAACAAATGTCATGGAAGTCTTTATGAAAATTTACCTGATATTATAATTAATTCAAATAATATTTCTTTATATTCTGTTTTTTTTTAATAATATTTTTTTGTTGAGCAATAATCGCCTATACATGTTAATTAAATATAAATAAGTTCACTGTAAAATATAAAATATTGTTCTATATTTGGCATGACCGTTCGAACTAGCAAATCTTTTTTTTAAAAAAAGCACATTATTTAGTTACTGGGGCAATAAAAATATAGTGATATTAACAATAATCTGCTTCACGCTGTATTCCACAAACAGCAGGGTAGGAAGAGGGAACTTAGTGTAAGACTTTCCGCTGAATTCTGGAGGTAATGCTTGCTAAATGGCGGAACTCAACGTCGCGTTTTGCCTCGACACCAAAGCGAAGGGAAATATAAATTTTAATACCCACATCCCACACCCACAATCAATCGCGTTTACAGTCACACCTTGTGCCGCTACTTGAGATTATATGAAATTCTTAGGTGAAATTAATTTACTATAACCGAGAAAATATCGTATAATAATATATGGTTTAGAAAAACAAACTCAACTCTTCTCCAGCGGCTCTTGCAACACAAACCCTTAATTCCTTTTCAAGAGAAGAGACTTCCGGCCTCGTCTAATCTTTAAAACCTGCACTGAATGCGGATCCCGACAAAATCAATTTGAAGCATAAATATATATAGAACAGTTATGTATAGACCGTAGACGCGTAGCCGTCTACGCCCGTAGCCATCACGTAGACACTGCTACCTATAAAACGTGCTTTATTCTGTACTGACATGAAAAATTGAGATTCTGTGATAGTTATCTTTGTTTATCTTCGAATATTTAACTCATTTTGTGGGTAAGGTAGAGTGAATCTAGCTTATAATAAGATATTATTTAGATGGCTGGGAACCTAATGGTAAGACTCCTCACTTCCTATTAACACACTTCCATTCCATAGTTTCCGCCAAACTCTGGAGGTATTGCGTGGTGAATGGCGGAACTCAACGCTGCGCTTTGTGTCGATATTACAGCTCGAAAATCAAAATATTTAAAAAACATAATTTGTGAGCCCGCAATCTGTCGCATCCTGACTGACTTCCTATTGTGCTGCGTGTTTTAAAACTAATAAAAATTTAATATTATAGATGTACATATTCCAATTATTGGGAATTGATCCTGAAACTTTTGTATTTATTTCAAAACCACGCCCCTCTATAGCGTCACATAAAGTACTTGCCTATTATATTATTGGAAAAAAAAACTAGTAAAGTTAATTTCACTAATTACGTCTTACTATTAACTAGTGTGTAGTACTAGTACTCTTAGTAAGAGGCTCGATAGTAGTAAAAGCCACGTGCTCTCAATGCTTTATACGAGAGCGTGTACAATATCTGCAAATAAAAGGAAAAACTCGTTTTTTCTCTTAGCTCTATAAAATTTTCCACTGCAATTTTCTAAAATATGAAAAAAAGGAAATGAAAATACTCAACAATGCAACAAAAAATAATAATTTAACAATCTAAAAACTGAACTCCCTCAACATATTTTGTTAGAAAACTACCAAATATATACAAAAACAGTACTAAATACGTACAACAGAGCGCTTATTCATAGCAAAACAAACACAAAAAGTCAATTTCCCGGGGCCGGGAGCTAGTACCAGGGCGACATAGGCCGGCGGCGGTGGGGCTGCGGCGAGCGCATTGCAGGCGGGTGAACGGCCGCGCATCGATCCGCCCCCACCCTTGCGTCACCCTTATGTAACCGGTGACGTGGTCTCTTCCGGATTTCACGTTGCATACAACGGATTACTTTTATATATTATAAATGTTTTGCTTTGATTATTATTATTTGTTTTTAGATTTATATTATTGCTTGGAAACTTTTAATAATTTTATTAGGAAAAGAACTCGAAATTCCAAAAAGAAAAGCCTTAATACTGCTGCACTATATTAAAATTGTTCAATTTTGCAACGGGAAATGATTCTTAATTTGTTCATTTAAAGATTTTAATTATATCATTAAAACGTACTAGAAGTAAGAAAAAAATAATTAACAGTCTTTCAAGCTGTGCGAAATTTTTAGGGCCAACAAAGAGGATCAGATTATGACATTGTTTACAGTTCGTTGACTCCGAGCTTCGAATGACTGTTGTAAATGGTGGTAGAACCTAAGAGTATAATTTTCTTACTATGAGAAGTTCATAGAAAAATTTTATTTGTTTTAATGTGTACTACAAAATTTATATGTTTTTGATATATTATTGTAGTATGTAGTATCAGTACATTATTTGATATGATATACTCGTAAATCAAATAGATAAATCAGCTTCACGCTACATCACGCATCTAACAGGTAGGTAGACGGAGCCTAGTGCTACGATACTCCGTTTGTGTTTTCAGGACACTGTGCTTTGAGTTGACTGTCACTCGGAACTCAGCGCCGGGCTGTTGCCTTTATGCCAGAGTAAACAATATAAATATTTATAATTAAAAATTTATTCTCCGAGTAAGGATTGAACCCACAACCGCCACTACGGCCTCAATACTCTATAATATATATGTTAATAAATAATACAAACGCTTAACACAACTCTCTATGAAATTAAAAAAAGATCGTACATAAATAATTGCTTATGCAATTACTATCTGCATTGAATGGTTCAAACGCACCACCCACCCACTCACCCAGCCCACTCACCGTCTACACCTGTTCTACACACGCCATAGAAACGATCCCGTAACTCCGTAAACCAACAAGCGAACTGCATCCGCATTCATCAGGCAGGTTAAATTTACACCAGGCACGTATTGCGCGGTGAAAACCCATCGTTAAATGCTCTCATTGTGGCTCTTAGAATTTGTAGACAGGCTTTTTTTTATTTTACATAAATATAGTGTGGATTTCTGAAATGGTTTTTACTTTTTTATTTAGTATTGATATTCAATATTTTTTTTTAATTTGATTTTATAGCATCATCATCTTCTAATTTAGTATTAACACATATGCTTAACTAATTCTGTATAATAAATAAGTTACTGAATAATAAATAAGTTTTCGGCTTTCACTATTAAATAATTAACAACCCTAAACACAAAGGAAATAAAATAATATTGTACCCATCGTATCATTAGATGATTTCCGACGCAAATATACTTTCCCGTAATCGGTTTAAGTAATTCTATGGAATAATGATAGAAATATCATAACAGCTACGGCTGATAGTGAACTAGAAAAACCACTACATCTTAACTTTACCAGCTTACAAGCTAAATTCAATTCTACAGCAAAATTATAAAGTCTATAATAGTTTAAATTAATCGTTTTCTGACTATAATTTCGATTTATGGAATTTTAGTCAGTATTTCTGTTTGTATAATGGTGATATTTCCATGAACAGTGATCTAGGACGTTAGCTTCTAGTGTCGTAGTTCGAGGCTCAGGAATAATGAATAAGGGTCGTCTGACGATGACTATGGGAATATTTATAAATTCCAACCTTAGAACTGAGATTACAGGGCTTTGCTGTTAAGCGTTTTGATGGCCATGATTTGCTTTATAATTTTTAAATAAAATAACAACATTTTAATACAAATGGGACATGGCTAACAGCTACGTAGCGAGGTTTTTAAATATAAAGTAAAGACATTCTATTCCTTCAACTTTAGAAAACATTCATTTAAAGTAGAGTTGAGTGGCTGCCAACACTGTGCTTTATCTTGTTCCTAGAGCGAAAAAAAAATAATTCCCACGAGTGGAAATCGAACCAAGAACTGTCGCATTTACAACCATATGCTGCTGCTACACCATGTCAACTTCAACTTTTATAGCATTGCTCAGTAAAATTTCTTACTAATGTAAAATGTAAAAAAAAAAACAAAAAGATGCATTATAAAACTTTAAAACGCAACATTTGTTGTTAATGCGGCTAGAAATTACAGTAATAACTTCATTCATGCCCTAATGGGGGTCCCCATCTAGGTCCCGACTTTATGGAAAAATAAAAAAAAAACCTCAGTATAAATCCTATGCAATACAGAAGTACCTACGTCATTCTATCTCCACGCTGCACTGAACGCTGGAGAACACTCAAAATAATTAAAACTCAACTTAAAAACATTCTGATTTTATTCGAAATGCGAATAGTCGCTCTTGTTTTAGGTAGAAGGATCTATAAAAAATAATGTTTTATGATTATGAAATATTTGTTTGGTAAATAATTGATATCCATATAAAAAAATCTGTTAATACTATTTCCGTCTCGAAACAACTGTTTAACTAGAACAATTTGTGCCTTATTATCATAAAATAATAATACATATCATATAATAAATGTACTCATAAAATTTATATGGCTGCCGTAAATAATTAATTTATACAATACGAGCCAAAAACATAAAATCTAGATACAATATAAAGTACATAAAATTTATTTGTCGAATAAAAGAATCTATATGCGCTGACCCAATAACTACGAACAATGCATATATGCTATGTTAAAACAAAAGGAAGCTACGAGCCGTAGCCCGTAGCTCCGTAGCGAGGTTACGCCGTAGCCCGGGCGCGGTCGGCGACCCCTGGCCGTGAACGGGGGTGCGCCGGGCGAGCCCCGCGACGCGCACACAAGCGTGTGCACTCACACAGACGCGACGCACCCCTAGCCGCTTTATACATGCTGCTACAAATGATACAATATTTGATTCACTTTTTGTTTTGCATAGTATTGATCGCTTAACAGTATATGTTTTAAAATATATGTAAGCCGCAAATTTTGGTATTCTGTATAAGTTTTTGTATATTACTGACGTATTTTGCCGTTTTAATATAAAATATTCTTATATTGATTCGGTTATTTTACGTTGCCATATCTATATATTACAGCCTTATGACTACATAAATAAGGTATAAATTATATAAAGCAATATTTCTAATAAAATTAATTAAATATAGAAGTTACACTTACACTAATTTACAATTAAAACAAAAGTAAACTTCAATCACTACGATTTTTCTAATGCAATAGAGCGAACACGCTGTATTTTCATTAGTCAACTCAGTCACGCACACTGACTACAACAGACGCGCACACACACGCATCTCTCATATTCGTGAGAGCATGTGAACACTCCGCCACACCCCCGTCACCATGCCAATAAGGCGGCACCCACACAAGCAAAACAATCCTAGAAAATTCCCACATCTGTGTGCTTTCAGACGTGTACAGATAGCAAATCCTTACAAATGTGTGAGTGAAAAATGTATGTTAATGTCGTACTTCCGCGTTCTGTATTCGTGTCATGCGCACACTAGCGCACAGTTAGTTCGCGTGTGTGAGTGAGGTTGCTTTAGTGTGCGCAGGGTGCATCGACTCTTCCGCTTCCGCCGGGTACAACGGCCCCGGGCTTGATTTATGTCCGCCCGTTTGAAGGTTTGCGTGTTATTGTGACGTTTCTACTGATTTCCACTAAAGTTTCTACTTATTTCGATGTATTATTGTAATGAGATGGTTATATCGCTGGGCGAGCCCAGGGCCTGCGCTGTTATTTATGAATCAAGAAATCAAACTCAAATGGTTCATTTCTAGAACATTCCATTCCATTTATGTTTTTACTATATTTCAATATACAAATATTGCCAATAAATAAGTACGTTTAATAATTATAAACGTATTAGTGGGGAACGGAGTGTCTTTACACTAGGTTCCCTCTGCCTGCCCTGTTGTGTGCGGGATACAGCGAGAAGCTATATAATTATAAGTGACGAATCCAAAGCAAATTTAGATTTCATCAGCACTGTTGATGTTTGAAGCTCTCTGTTCCACCACATTCTGTTTCCACCTTCGAGAATATTACTGAAAACATTTACAAGCCTCTCCAAACTTCATAACTCAATCCACCATCAATCACTCACAGCTTACGATCTTGACACTGAGTTTTAAGAACACACAAAAGATATAATAGAAAATGTAATTTGTCAAGAATATTGCAATTTTTCAACATGGTTGAATATTTATAAACAATTCTAGCTTATATTAACGGCTTCGCTAGCGTTAACGTCCTTAAATAACTATTTACTTATTTTCATTTAAAATATAATTAAAAAAAGTAATTCATATTAGTTTCAGAAGCTGAAACTAAAACTTATCTATACAAGTATTTATTTATTTTTATCAGATAAAGGGAACCTAGTGTAAATACACTACGTTCCCTACTCTCCGTCGCATTTCCGAGGCATTGCGCATTTGGTCGCGAAACTTAACACCGTTTTTTTTGTCTTAGTACCAAAATGAAGAAATAAAAATATTAATTAATAAACATTCTCTTCCCCGAGTGACAGTCAATTTCTAATATACACTATACCCTTAATTACAGCGTTAAAAATAATATGAATTTAGGAACATATATGACCAATTGAATAATTTACGAAGTAAAACTTAACAAACAAACTTATTTTCCTACTTATAAATCTGCAAGTATTGTTTGATATAGGTACATATATATACATAATATAGGTATACAAGGTGGAAGCGTCAGCACCTTTTTAAATGAAACCACAGTTTTAACTACTCTATGAAAACCTAATACAATAAAAAAAATTGCCCTAAAAGTGAAAAAGTATTTTTTTCAAACAAAATAAATAATAAAATTATTGTTGTAATATAAAACACCATTTGTAAAGAACGACACATGCACACATAAACCTACGAAAAGGAAACCGCCGCATACGCCTCATTCCGAAATCGAGTCGTAGGTATTGGTGGCAAAGTTCAAAGTTGCTTAATCTTTAGTAGTATTTTTGTAGTAGTATATGATTACGTTATTGGTATCTATGCGTAACTGCGTCACACGAAATACAGGTATGGATAAACATCGTGAAATGAAAAAACGTCTAACCTGTGCAGTTATCTTTTTTTTTTTATGGAAAAGACACGGCAAACGAGCGTGCGGGTCACCTGATGGTAAGTGACTACCGCCGCCCACGACCCCGTGCAATCCCAGAGGAGCTACACGTGCGTTGCCTGCCTGTTAGGTGGGTTGGGCGCCGGGGCCCGGCATTACCTGATGCGAAACGCAGTGGCATAAAGCCACTACTTCACGCCGGTTTTAAATGCCGGGGGTGGTAATGATCCGGTCGAGTCTGCCCATGCGTGTTGCCACTGCTGGCGACGTGACTCTACCACACGTACTTTAGTCGCCTCTTACGACACCACCAGTGAGTGATGACCAGTGAGTAGGATGATCCTATTCTAGGCCGGGATCACACGGCACAAAATCAAATCTTGATTAATTTCTTTAGGTATGGGTTTAAAATATTTTATCCTATATACTGTTCCCGTAAAAGGAGCGATGACACTTCCACCCTGTATACGTATATAGTAATGTTTAAAAAGAAACATTCACAGTGAAATTAACTACAACCAAAATAAAACTTTAAAGAGAAAGGTTGGAACTAAATTATAACTGTCCTGACGTTGCTTTTGGGTTTTATTACCTTTTTTTCATATTTTACAGATCTTCGTTTTTCCTGTCTCTATTTTCGACGCTAATTAGACTCGTTATTAAGAAAAGCCGTAAATTTTTACCGTCATTTGCATAAAAAAACTATTCCGGTCTTATTTAAAATTTTATGAATATAATGATTTAAAATTATTATATTTATTTAATAATGTTAGAAATATTGTTTTTATAAAATTATATTTGCTGAAATAACTTGGAAAAGAAGAAAAACAAACAAATTAAATTAAAAGATGTTGACAATGATATTGACTTTATACATTGTGTGAGTGGGAATCGAACCCATAGCCGTTGCATTTGTAGTCAAACACTTTATCACTGCGCAACGATGGCCTCACAACCTCCGACGACTACATTTTGAGGCTGAAAAGTTCTTTCTTAAATGAATTAATAATCTTACATTAAACCATTCATTTCAATAAATACCGAGTAATATTAATCAATGTGTAATAAATTAAGAACACACAAAAGACAAACCAAATATTTAAATAAAGAAGTATGTCCACGGGCCAGTCGTGGCGGTCGCCGAGGCACAAGCGTGTGACTGTAAACGCGATAGGTTGTAAGTTCGATTCCTACTCGAGGAAATGAAATATTTCTTCATTTCTTCGCACTGCTGTCGAGGCAGAGCGTGACGTTGAGTCCTGCCACTCAACTCGCAAGGCTACCAGAGCTCGGCGAAAAGTGATTGCGTATTAATACTCGCCTCCCTCTGCCTTACTTGTAGTAAGGCAGAGGGATACAGCGTGAAGCTAAAAAAAGCAAATAAACAAGTACCATAGGTACTTCCACTAATAAAATAACAGACAAAATTGCACTATAAAACAAAAAAATCAATAACATCCCAATGGAACCACCAAACAATGGTATTCACAGACGAAATCAATCCTAAAATCCAAATAAAGCGGCTTGGTGGGTTCAACGGAGTGCATTAAAAAGTCTGGTCTAGCCCCCTGAGTGGTATTAAATATTTAATTTGTCGCTTCCCCGTCTGTCCGTGGTCGTCGTCGGAGGCATACAATGCCGCGCCGTACAGCCCCGTCGTCTGTGCGGCTGTGGCGAGGCGCGGTGCATTGCGGAAAATGCAGATTATAAAGAGCTGTCTGGTTACGGTGAGTTTTTTTGTTCGTATAGCATTTTTGTGGCATGTCGTTAATTTAACTTTAATTTTATCTTATTTTTTTTTCTAGTTTCACGCTGTATCCCGCATACTAGCAGGGTAGGCTGAGGGCCACGCTTCGCCTCATTGCGTTGCCAGAGCGAGGAAATGAAAATGTATATTTCGTACGCCCGAGTGGGATTCGAATTCAACACCATTGCGTTTACAGTCATACGCTCGTACCACAGCGTCGCGAAGGCCCGAATTATTGTGTTCTTAAACTTATTTTAGGAGTTTATTTTTGGTTATGATATCTTACTTTCATTAAGCAAAGTTCAAGCATAGATGCCACATCAACATGTACTATTTGTAAATTGGCAGAAATTTTAAATTGTTTGATATTTATATTTCCAATAATATAACAAGAATAATCTGGTAAAGGTAGTTGAAGCGAGAATTCTTTATATTTATTTATTATTATATTATAAAAGCTTGTCGCGGCTATAGAAGAGTCACGAGTCACTCCTTGTGATTATCCTTTTCCAGTTGATTTTAAATTTAATTCAAAAAATTGTACCTGTCAGACTTCATCTTAAATAAAATTAGTTGTAAAGATCTTATAGGGTATAAATATGTTATAATAAATATAATTTTTCTTAATATAAGAAGATTTCGAAACAACAAAACTTGGACGGTTTCCAAGCGGCACGCGTTCAAATCCCGCAAAATGTAAGTGTAATAGTTATGAAAAATATAGTACAAAGTGATTTAATATAAAATTCTATCAGTAACTCAAAATAAATAATATAAAACAAAGAAAATATCTCAATTTCTATAGATAAAAACTCGTGTAACATACAAACATACGTATCGACTATTCAATATGCACATACAAATCAATCGACATGCTCCATTATGGGCTGCGAACGCTGTGCAGCGCCAGACACTATATCAATATTGGATCTACTGCGATATGCGGCGACAGCGCTGTGGGATGTCCAATTATAAACTCATATCAACTTTTATATCGTCGTCGAGGCCATCGTAGCGCAGTGGCAAAAGCGTGGGGTTGTAAATGCGACGGTTATGGATTCGATATGGACTCGGAAGAATGAGTTAATATTAATTTTAATCTTTTTAACGTTTTTAAAGTGTTATTCTACACTTAGGAAAGAAAAATACTTATTTTGAAAACGTATAAAAATGAATAATATTTTAATTTCCTTGCTCCGGTAGGAAGGTACTCAACACGTAATGCCTCGGAAATTCGGAAAAAAATGGGAAACGAAGTATCTTTAATTTCGCACAACTATAACGACTTACCCTGATACTGGTTCCCCCACTCGAGGGAATGAAATATTTACTTATATTTATATATTCATTTCTTCGCTCTGATGTCGAGGCAAAGCACGGCGTTGAGTTCTGTCACTCAACTCTCAATGCCTCCAGAACTCGGCGGAAACGGTGTGTCTTAACACAAGGTTCCCTCTGCCTACCCTGCTGTGTGAAGGATATAGCGTGAAGCTGAAAACAAATATCGTAAGAATTTTTACACGAAATTTCAGTAATTTACCATACCACGCTACAGTGTGTTGGTAGAGTATTATATTCTGTCAATGCTAGACTTGTCAATATTAAGCCTGAACTATGTGAGAACAACGCAATAATAGCAACATTGAACTACTATCAATACCAAAGACCAAGACCAAATAATAATTTAATACGTTAGGTAGGTAGGTAGGTAGGTAGTTAGGTATTATTTATATAAACAGTACATAACTTCATGTGTTATATATGTATATAGCTGGGTAGGCGGAGAGTAGTAATGCGAATTGTCTCTTAAAGTAGGAGAGGGAACTTGTGGAGTGCTAAGACACTCTGTTTCGATTAAGAAATTAAGAATTTTTGTTCGCCACTGTCCGCCGATTTCAAATTTCATTAAGGCATTGCGTATTGAGTGGTGGTACTTAACGCACCGTTTCCTTGTGACGTTGTCGTCATTGTTCCGGTACCATAGCGAGAAATAAAAATATTGCGTATATCATCTCCCCGAGTGAGCATCGAATCCACAACCGTTTACAGTCACACCCCTGTCCCACCGTACAACGATGGCTTCAATAACAAATCAGGGGAAATTACTTAACCGATACATTCTTTCAATTCAAGTTATTTATATCGAAATCTAATATTTCCATATAAACTTCATACATTCCATTGCTTGTATTACTTTATACAAACAAAACAATTATAATATACTAAAGTCTAGTCTTTCAATAGAAAGCCGCCTCGAGTAACAATCGAATCGATGTTCAAAGAGCATCGTTTACTATACAAACTACAAAATAGCGTCTCTTGGGAAAATAAATACTCCTCTCCACATCTGCTCTCCTGGTGCCCATACTTTGTGAACAGGTGTCTAGTTTATTCACTTGTTCTGGATATTGGTTTACCTTTTGTTTAACTTATTTAAGAGTATTTCTGAGTTGTTTTGTATTAGGTATTTAGACGTGTATTACTAAGTTTTAATTCACTGTTTTTCTGGAAGCATCGCCTGTTGAGTGGCGGTACTTAACGCCGCGCTTTTCCTCGCTACGAGGGCGACGAAATAAAAATATATATTGTATAATAACATACTTGTGTCCTTGCGCCACGACTGCCCCCTATTATCAACTTTTTATAAATATAAATCAAATCAGTTTCACGCTGTATCCCTCACACAGCATGGTAGACAGAGTGAACCTAGTGTTAAGACACTCCGTTCCCCACTTTCTGCCGAATTCAATCACCAGAGCGAAGAAATGGAAATATAAATTTAAGTAAATATTTCATCTCCTCGAGTGAGGATCGAACCCATAACCAGTCGATTTTACAGTCACACTTTGTGCACCTGCGCCACGACTGGCTTCCTCAACACGCAATGCCTCCAAAACTCGGTAAAACTCGCGCAAAGTGGGTAACAGAGTGTTTTAACACTAGGTTCCCTCTACCTACCCCCATGTGTACGGGATACAGCGTGAAGCTGATTAATTCCATGCAAATACAACCAAAACAATGAAACATTCATATATAAAGAAAATAATTTCCATTTTTCAATTAGAAACCAACGGTTGGATTAGTATAGCGAAACACATCACTCGTGACGTATCAACGAGTATCTAAGCAGAGATTGATCAATAGTCATCAACGTAATGAACGCACACACGCACGGTCAATGCCTCACGCGCACACACACTCACACCGCTCGGGGTTCGTTGACCTACATAGCGTTGTTTATTTTAGTAGAGGGTGGAAATTAAAAATTGTACTTCCATGTGAAACCGCCTAAAGCGTTTTCAACTGTGAATGTATGAATCTTGCTTAATCATAACTTTTGTGGTGGGTTTTTTTTATTTTTTATTATTACTATTAAGTAGTCGTCCGCTGTGTTTGTATATCACTCTATTACGCAAGATCCATATCATGAAAAATCAATTGCTGCAAAACGAACAAGCATAACGTACAACATTTGTAAAGAATATATTAAACAACAGATTGCAAGATAATTTTTAATTAATGATTATTAATTATTCCTCTGCGATTCTATATTTTTATGAAATCAAAATCCATTTACATACTTTCTTTTCAAACCACAATGAATATAGCTTATTTTACAATTAATTTCAAGTGAGAGTTGAAATAATAATTTAATCACAGCTCAACTGGCGGCGGATAGATGTGAGCAGGCCAAGACCAGAATGGCTTCACTCTAAACAAGGGGCGACCTGTTCTAAACATAGTTTCTTGTCTAAAATGCTTGTATAATCTAACCATTTCTATATAACATAAAAAATATTAGGACACTGACATTAGTCATATAGTATCAAAAATGTGTTTGGATACAAATATCCACAAAGACTACTAGACCTTTGGTATACAACCATCGATGTGGTGGTAATGATTCAGCTATAATGAAAGGGGTTATTAGCCACACGAAATTTGAACTTCTAGGCTGAAGGTTGATGTACAGTAACTGGTGTAAGTGTAGTTTGTCACTGAACCGGCGTGAACTTTCAACTTTCCTAGCGGCTATTAACTCCTTATGTAGGGGATTTATTTATATTTCTTGTTTAGTGATTTTGCGTAACATGAAATATTAATATTTAGTTTGTAACTGATATTGTATTACTGGTAGTAGTAGAGACAGACTATTTGGAAGCGACTTTTCTGGGGTTGAGTTCCTCTCGTGGATTTTTTTATTTCATATTTTTTCGTTTATACCAAAGTCCGTTCCCGGCTCTGCGTCCGATTTTGATCTAATATATTTTGTGGTAAAATTTAACGCCGCACTTTTTCCAGCGAAAATATTTTTTTAAACGGAAATAGATTACTTAAATTTTAAAGGAAATGCTCATATTAACAAATTTTGTTTCTCTTTTATAATTTTAGTGGCGAAAAAATATCTGAGGATATAAGATAGATGATTACTTATATTAAGATATACCTCATCAGCTGGCAGAAATGCTTAAATAAAAAAATAAAAATTAAAAATAACTACCCTACTGTATTTTATTTTAAGCTGATCTAAGTACCTTATCTTATCAATCAGACAAGTCTTAAAAGTCCCATGTTTGTCGTAAACAGTATGTTTTAATATTTGTATGACAGTCTTTAAAGTACTATTGTCAATATCTTAAATATTTTTATATTACTTAGTACTCTTTTTTAAAAATCAATATTTTTTTTCTCCTTGTATTTCCTATAGGGTTGTAAATTTTCCTTCATATTATTCCATATTGTGCGTCCATGCCTCATTGGTTTTACTAACTAAATATTAAATATATGAAGCAAATATACCGGAAAGACCTCGACCTCATTACCACCCCAGACCCCAGTGACCCCATGCAAGTAACAGGTCACCGTAGCCGCGCGAGTAATGCAATTAAACACCATCACAAATGATACAGCTCGTCGAACCGTCAAGTAAATATATAGGTGGATATGCAATTATATATGTACAATATAATATATTAATAAAAAATCCCCAATAGCATAAAAAAGTGTATGAAAAAAAAATTTATGTAATGGATGAATAAATTCCTTTGTATCTTTTTAACTTAATGCATTAAGCATTATAACATAACAGAAAGTTATGTTCGTTCTTTGTTTTAGAACCAATAACTATGGCGTTATTAATCAGAATATTTCTATTTCACTGCGCTATAATAGCTAAAATAAAATTGCCAGCAAAAATGTTTCAAACCAACTTATGAAACATTATTGGGTGATAGGCGAAACACCGAGTGAAGATTGAACACACACCCATCGCGTTTACACTCCAGATACTGCGGCACTGCACCTTTCTTCCGAAAATGAAAAAAATATATATAGTGAGATAATTATTGAAAAGCTCGATTTAATTGTAACTACATCAAAATGTAAATACATCAATTAAAACAATATTCAAATCAAAAAATATTTTATATAATAAAATCATTATGTACTGAATTTGAGCACATCTTTATACACGTCATAATGCCGACTGTACGTTTTTTATTATCTCGCAGTAACAAAAAATATTTATACAAATTTAAATTATTAATTTCTCTAATACTAACTTACCAGCCCAAGGTTATAACAATTAAATTCAAATGACAATTTCAAAACAATATTTAATATAGTAATCATTTGAATGTACTACAATCGATACAGTCAACTTTCGAATGTGACGTGACGTGAATAGATAGTTAACTACCCCCCTTTTATTAACCAATTATCTGTAATAATTATTAATAAGAAACTGGCAAACAGAATGTACATTATAAATATGCTTAAATATAATATCTATGTAAATATATTATATTATAGTAATTATAAAAACGTTATGGCATCGTTGGCCCAATTTTTGTAAACATAAAAAACCTTGGACCAATAGGCAAGTTCTTTTTTTTACTTTAAATTCAATTGTAATATAACCTTTATTAATATATGCAAAAATCTAACCTTATTCAATATATACATAACACAAAAATAAACAAAATGTAACGTTAGCATTGATATTCAAATATAAATGCTTAATTTCGACACAAAAAAAAATACACGTAGGTAATTTATGCGGCGTATCCAACACGATAAAATCGAAAGCACCTCAAGGTCTTAAAGCCCTAGCGAGGGTGCGCTATGGGGGCTCATGACCTAGTTTCATGGGGCTCCCAGGTTCCCCATCGATCCGCAGCGCACCACACATATGTACAGGGGCTACTTTATTTAAGGGGAAACCCATGTAACGGAATCTAATAAAAGATTTATTGTTGTTTATAAGTTATAACGATATAAGGATTGGATATTGTTTAAACATACTAATATGCTTATGATTATGAAGAAAATGTATCTATTTAAATGTTTAAAGAGTAAAATAAAGTTCATAGCAAATATTTTAAAATTATATAGTAGAATGCATGAATTTCAAAGGAACAATAGAGATTTCATAAAGAGAGACACAGATTATAAAAATAAAACTTTGCATGTACAGTTTTTTAAGTAAAATTAACACATACATAATTGTCTTTACTTTCATATTTCATATTTTTAAACAAAAGAGTATTCAATATTTAAGTTTTTCAAGCAATTTTTTAAATTCAACTCAATTCGAATACCAAAACAGTTCAACTTGGGTCGGTCTCTCGTTCGGGACAGGCTGATCCAATTTACCCTTTGTCGTCGACACACAGACTCTGTAAAGTGTATTATTATGCAGTATCAGTAGGCTCTAATTATAACACACAGGTGGCTTCGACTCAAAACCTTGTACAATATTACAAAACTAGGTTGTTTATTGCAAAAGTAACAAAAAAAATATAAAATAAAATAAAATGTCTTAACTTACTTACTCTAGCTACATTTCATATGCGATATCTTTTTAATTAAATAGAAGAAATAACCCATCAAAAAAATAAAAACTTATAGATAGTTTAATCTGTTGACAAAATCGAATGTTGACAGTATCAATGAGATGTTATTTCATCTTAAAAGCATTGTTATCGCATCCCACCTGGCGTCGCCATCCAATCTCAGGCAGATGTCTCCTAGATATCACAACAATCAACCAACCCAAGCCCCAACGGACAACAAAGGCTTTACAACAACAGACGCGGGCGTCAGCTGCGCGGCCATCTTGCGCCGTAAAAAATAGGCCAATAACTCGATAGCGAAAAAAAGTTAAAGAAATGCCAAAGATGGCGGCAGGTGCACTGTCAGCTGCGCACGCACCTTTGTATTAATTGCTTCGGGCGATGTTTTATATTATTTTGCCGTTCGAGGCAAAGACATCGCAAGATACCATTACTTTGAGTTGAGTGAACGACTTTAGTTATTATAATAACATTAATCTTGTTGCTGGTTAAAATGGTAACGTAAGTATTTGAAATTAAACTTAACAACATTTCGATTTTAAATGTAATTCTTCTGTTAGATTAATATGACGTTTGGATTGTTAGAAAATAGTTTAACAGAGAGTTGAGAACGCCAAATACGAAAAAAAAAAATATTAGAAATCATTACAAAAATACAACAAATGGAAAAAGAAGCAAATAATTAAAGACTTACATTCCTAAGGCACATCTAAAAACAAAGTATTAAATTCGTTGATTTAAACAAGATTTATCCTTATAGGAAAATACATAACGACAATGAATAATTATTCAAATGTAAAAAAAATACATTATAATAATTTTCTCTTTAAACAGTTTCTAATGTCGAGGTCGAACTGTGAATACAAATTGTGGAATAAAAGATAAGAAATCAAATTTGAACCACTTTTAAAAATTGTATCATAATCAAACTGGACATTCATATGTAGCTTAAGTGACAATACAATATTATGGTCTCAACGAGCTTATGTGATGATGGAGCCAGGACCTGAATATTACAACTCTTCAAAGGTTGCTAGTAAACCATTCTAGTCTAGTTCATAACTGTGTAGAAAAGTAGGATTTTTTTAACTATACCTATATAATTATTAAAGCGTAATTAATATTCAAATTTTCCTTAATTCCAAACTACTTTCAAAATCAATTTCAACATCTTGTAAACACAAATTATGACATTTGCCCATATTATAAAAATTCTCATTAACGTATCAACAATATTATTTATACTACAAGCCATAACAAACATAATTTACTATCATCTGCATACATAAAAGGCAATAAAACTATCACTAATCGATAGAATAGAAGCAATCTAACCGATAGCGAGTGCATCAGGTGGTGGAGTTACTGACCCACCCGACGCACGTGCCCGCTGCCCGCGCATCTGCCTACCTGGAGCCACTGACCGACACTTTCTTAACTTGGCAAAAAGAAATACATAGCATCTGCCCGCCCGAGGGCTGGGAATCTTGGAATTCACTAAAGGTTAGTTGAATGTTTTTCAAACAACTTTAAAATGTTGTTCTAAGCAAGGTGATTATGTTATAATATTTGTAGGATTTTATTTTTAGCTTCATGCTCTATCCCCCCCTTAGCATAACCTCCAGGGCAGAGGGACACTGGGAACCTAGTTTTAACACTCCGTTCCCATTAAATGACGGAACACAACGTGGCACTTTGCATCGTGAAGTGCCCAGTGCGAAGAATTTAAAATATGAAATATTTTACTCTCCCGAGTAGGATCGAACCCACTATACTCGCGTTTACAGTCACATTCTTGTGCCCCTGCGCTACGACGATCTGTAGATACATAATATTATGAATTTCGTCGGTTCCCGAAGGCGCGGGTTCGAGTCCCGCTACGTTTCAAATTTTTATACGTTATCTAAATAAGTATATTACAAATTTGTCTTCCCAGTTTAATAAATACAGAATGTGAATGTTTATTAAAAAATAAATATGAGAATTTCATATATTCGAAGAATAAAGTAATAAAAATACGACCTTCTACTTCAAATAGACCTTTGATGCCTGTGGTTAGCATTTGTTATTATGAAGGAATGTATCCATACAAATAACAACCATGTTGATGGATCATACATTTTATTTTGTTAATCTAGAGCACTGGTTCCCAACCAGTGGTCCGCGAAAGCCTACATATGGTCCGCAAAATTTTAATTTTAATTTTATGACTGAGGATGAATTAGGGGAAGTTCGAGTTTAATTATCACAGTTAATTTTTATTATACCTACATGCATAGTGGTCCCTACTACCAATAATAATATAAAAGTGGTCCTTGATCAAGACAAGGTTGGGAACCCTTGATCTAGAGCTTTCAAACTATTATTTATTTATTATGCGTCACCCCAGGTGGGATGGAATTCAGAAAAGACACATCTAGGCCAAAGACTAGTAGTAGCCAGGCCTATTTTATTTTGTTCTCTTGTTAAGCAACATTGAACATCGACAATATGTTTTAGAAGCTAGATAGCTGGACTAGCGATCTTTTGCTCTGATCGGCCTCTTACTTTCCATCGTGACGGATATGACGCCATAATCTAGAACTTATAATTATTGCTATACACGTATTATCGCATTAAATTATTATAAGACGAGTACAGCTGAAAATAATACACTTAAGTACTAAGTTTCCACATTTATGTACGAAATAATTTAATTATAAAACTACTTAATATAAAAAGGGAAAGGAATCATTGAATAAGGTAACACAGATATGGAACGCATTGTTTTATTTTGAAAGATTTAAATTTAATGCAATTTACATTTTCCATATGTATATAAATTTTATACAATCCGTAAGACTGCAACTGTACACTAGTAGTACTGTGCATTAGTATATGACGCGTCAAATCCTAGCACTTCTTTTCTAATATTTTTCTTTGCCTCTAGGTTAAGGTTATCAGTTCATCATATTGTTACTGTATACAAAATATAGACAGGACACACGTGTATGATATTTCATTTATTTCTTTTTAGAAACCACAAAATTAAATTAAAGTAGCTTCACGCTATATCTCGCACACAGCAGGGTAGGCAGAGGGAACCTAGTGTTAAGACACTCCGCTCCCCACTTTCTGCCGAATTTTGGAGGCATTGCGTGTTGAGTGGCAGAACCAAACGCCGCGCTTTGCCTCGACACCAGAGCGAAGAAATGGAAATATAAATTTAAGTAAATATTTCATCTCCTCGAGTGGGGATCGAACCCACAACCAGTCGGTTTTACAGTCGCACTTGGTACCACTGCGCCACGACTGTCCTCATAGAAACCAAAAAAGTTGTGTCAAATTAAATTAAATAATAAAAAAATAAGTTTTTATAAAGCATTACTATAACTATAATCGTATAATTTAAAGTAGACATGCAAAATTAAATAGATTTAAATATTGTGTCGAAATATAATTTTTAAACATGTCCATACAGTATTTGTTTTAGACGCCATCTATTGAGCAATTCATTAATAAAAAAAAATCAATCAGCTCAGATCTGGAGGCATTGGGTGCTGAGTGGCGGAACTCAACGCCGCGCTTTGCCTCGACATCAGAGCGAACAAATGGTAAATTTAAATAAATATCTCATTTCCCAGAGTAGGGATCAAACCCACAAACAGCCGTATTTACAGTCACACTTTGTGCCCCTGCGCCACGATCAACCTCATTCATTTCATTAATTAATATATATTTTCGTAAAATAAGGTTAAAGCATATAAAAATCATTAAGATATTATCCTTTATCGTTTATTCATGACTTAGCTTATATGTATATAGACATGTTTATTTTCCGACCTAAAACAACTTAAAAATGGCTTCCGGCCTTGATTCCGTGTAATAATTTATAGTTACAGATCAGCGGATTCTAAAATCAAAGTAAGCAGGTTCAATCTCATTTTCTTAATATTTTTTACGTAAAACGCCTCACTCGTGTGTCCTTAAGCAAGTTCAGACGTATAAATACTTTGATAGTATTGCTTTACATGGTATGCTCTACATGGGCACTATGATCTCACGTTACATACATTATTAACTAAAGGACGCCATATTTTGCATTATTTATATGTTGTAATAATACCTAATATAAAAAAAAGTAACTAAAAATAAAAGAAACGAATCGTACATAAGTTCACTGTTACAAATTTCTAAAATTATTATCATATATAGTTTTACAAAGACTTTGAAGTGATCAAAAGTGTGGGTGGAACTATCATTTTCCAGAAGATGTCACTTTTAAGCATTTCAAATATTTATTACTAGCTTTTATCT
Source organism: Heliconius sara (assembly GCA_917862395.2). NCBI lineage: Eukaryota > Metazoa > Arthropoda > Insecta > Lepidoptera > Nymphalidae > Heliconius > Heliconius sara. The sequence goes on along the minus strand of OU860783.2, from coordinate 1,383,404 downwards.
GCGGCTTCCAGATACAATAAATAAAAAAAAATATAGTCTTTTTTAGCCTTCCTACATAGTAGACTATCTAACAAAAAAAAACGAAAAAAAATATTAACCATGATTAGTAACAGTGATTTAAGGAAAACTAATACCAATTGTGCACAATATGGCGTCACTTATGCAATTTAGGTATAAATACGTCACATCTAAGGGAATGTCGCTAAATATATCTACCGTTACCAAAACAGGTACAATTGCTTGTGTTCTAATAAAATACAATTTCAAATTTTACCTCTATAGGTATATTAAACTAAGCACTAAGACATCAGTCTTTGGTGTCGTATATTCGTTAGATTTAAAATTTGAAATGCATAATAAAAATGCTCTACCAGATAATGTCTAATTAATATAAGAAATAGAAATAGTTTGTGCTCGTTTTTTTTTTACTATAAAATATATATTACAACCACAGTGTATTTAATAAAGATTTTATATACCGTGGTTGGTTGGTGGTTTATAAAAAAAGAAGCAAATGAAAATATTTTTTTTTTTGATAAACCTAATAACCACAAACAAAAATGTTAATTAATTTTTACCTGATATACATTAGTTAGTAGAAATGTGTAGATATATTTTTGCTAACTTAATACCAATTAAAAACTAATGGACATTTCTGTGAGTTCACTCACATTTTCAACCAGTAGAGCATTCTGAACAAGTAATTTAACTTTTATTATAGGAACTATAATTAGAGCTAGTATATAGCAACGTGTGAACAGTGTAGTTTCGTCGAACAACCGCATTTCAATATGTGAATAAAATATTTAGAAAATATCATCTGTTATGGAGAATTGAATTGATTATATACACACAAATACGATGTAAACGTAAATCCTAAGATTTAAGAGAAAAAATCAAATAAAGTTTTATTTATATAGATATCGCCGGAATATTTATTATCTATATAGATATTCCCCATAGGAAGATTAGGCAGAGACAACCAAATGTCAAACATAGACATTACAATCTACTAAAGATATGAGTTTAAAATTATTATGTAATAACTTTTTTGTAGCTAAAAACTTTTTCTATATGATAATACTAATCATGAAAACTAAAAATAATTCAAGTAAGTAGTAAGTGTGAATCGAACCCGTCGCGTTTACAGTCACACGCTTTTGCGACTGTGCAATATCGGCCTCAAATTCTCATAAGTTTTCTAAAAGATTATTTTATCTTTAGTTGAAATACCAGTTCAGAAATATAAAAAATCTCAGGATTTTCGTTCTGTGGGCTCTTACATGATATTTTAAATTTAAATAAAATATACTATTAATTTACATTTTAATTATGATGTTAAAAGGAATAACAAATATATTGATTGTATAATTTTTTATTATTTTGTTTATTTAAAGTTTCAAACTCAATAAGTTTTTATTTATAATATCTTTATATCATTTTGTTTAAGTTACATATCACTAAAATAATATGCTTCAATGTCTAATTTAGATAAGGAAGTATATGATTACAATACAATTTTGACTCAAAGCTCATAAAGTATTTTAAAATATTTTTAACTTGTTTCTCCCAACATAATAATACAAAAAATACATTTTACTTGAACAATTTTTTTTCTATTATCGATGAATATAAATAATTTACGCTATACAATGATATTTTTCCGATGTTTCGTGGCCACTTTGAAGTTAGTCTTTTTAAACTTAACTCAAATGCATACATTACTTCTGGAAAGAAAATTATCAATAATCAGAAAGTCCTAGAATCAAATTCGCGTAGCCATCTAAAGCTTACTTCAGGGCGTCTACGATTCGTCGGCCGTACTGTGCTAATGAGGTTATTAAAAATATAACACTTGATCAACTACGATGAGCCATTATAATTATTATTTTAGATTGATATTTTAGATTTATATGTTGATGTATTCTGATCAATAGTCAAATTTTATGGAATCTCTACTCTGAATTTTTATTTAATTTTTGTGCTCTACGTAATTATGCAAAATATCAATTAGACCACAATACACACTAAGATATGTTTTTTAGAAAATGAATAAAATCAGACAACCAAATGAAAATGATCTCTTAATTATTTTTAAACATTAAATTATGTTAAAGTGTTGTTCCATGATTAGGAAAGAAAAATACTTATTTAGAAAACGTATAAAAATTTGGAACGTAGCGGGACTCAATTTATAGGTTTTCTAAATTAGTATTTTTCTTTCTTAAGTGTGGAATAACACTTTTAAAATGTTTAAAAAATATTTAAAAAATAGTATCTTGCCAAATGATAATTCTTAAATTATCGAAATTTGTAAAAATCTCCCTACAGAGATGCTAACAACATAAATAAGTTGTAACAAGCGTATAAAAATTTCGACGTAGCTCGATGAGAACGTATGGCTTAGCGGTCAGAGCGCCTGGTCGGTTTCCAGGAGGCGCGGGTTCGAGTCTCACTACGTTCAACGTTTTATACGTTTTCTGAATAAGTATTGATCCCTTAATTTTCATTTGGTTATCCAAGTTCTTTAATTCACTTTACCAACATCATGTTGTATGGAGAATATACAAAAACGATTGTATGGTAAATAAGAGATAAAGTTGAACCATAGGAAAATTAAATGCAAAAAGACATCCAATTAAATAATGGTTGTATTCATAATATTCCTTTTAAAAAAAATATACAAAATATACTATTTTCAAAATAGGTGTAATGACTTTTCATTTAGTAATAAATCATATTTTATTATTAAGAATTTTCATTGTTTTGTGGTATTCTAACATATCATTACACTGACATATTAAATTGCTATATTCAAAGCAACCATAAACTGACCAAGCTATATCGACATCTCAAAGAACGAACAGTACGGTTAACGAAAATTTAATTTTTTAGGATTTCCCTTACTTTGATTTTTTCATTTCTTTAGAAAATCTAACTGCAGGGCGGCCACGACTCGTCGACCATACTGTCAATTCATATAATTTGCAATCTACATTGATTCTTATGCATCAAATGAATTTTCGTGAAGTTACGTAAATAATGATTATTTTAATGGGCTGAAAAATATTTTATATATTTCTATGGAATATTTGTGTTTGTGGAAGAAACTAGATCAAACAATAATTGCAAGAGACAGACATGACAGTATTACAGTCCATTTAAAACATTACATACATACTTTTTATTCTTTATGCATCTTTTATTTTCTTATAAATAATCTGTCACACTGTCTTACTATCGGTACATATGTGTACTATAATATATTTATACAAGTGAATTGAGTAATTTATTTAGCTAACCAGCATTATATGCTGAACGAAAAATTAAAAGTACATAAGTCGTCCAAAAAATTTTAATACATCACCTAAAGCAGATACTTACAATATTTACATAATTTACATGAAATAAGTGGTAAAGCTATATAGAAGAATAGTAGTATTACTAAAGTAGCTGCTTGAGGTTTCAACAGTGTGTTAATCTTGAATTATGCCTCATATTGGCATAACAGTCAATATTTGAACTGTATTCATGAGAGATGATGATTAAAAAAATAACAATACAAAATCGTTTACATTAAGTAAAGGATCAAAGTAGGTCAAAATCTTTGCTTATACCAAAAGTTTTGTAGCAAAATATTTTGTTTTTGCTACAAAACTTGGTTTAATTTCTTTTACAGCAATTGTGCTTTAAAAGAAATTAAAGGTATTGCGAGTCACTTTAATTCTATATATACATGCAACAATATATCTATATGGACTGGACAAACGGACAGACAGCCCTTGACAAGGATAATGAATTTATCAAGAAACAGTTT